>CM044394.1:72017000-73315500 GCA_024322285.1 Musa beccarii
GGCAGCAACATGTTGGTCACAGTGGATCACAACCCGGGAGCCGATATGGGATATGGGTCAACTATCAAGGGCGATAGCACCTTGGCAACTGAGTCGACCTGCGTCGCCATGGTCAGCTCTTATGGGCGACAGTCATCCGACTCAACCTTGACAGTTGACAGAATTGATAGACGACGCCCTTTCGATTATCCTATAATGATGATGTGCCATAGGAGTCGTATGGGTCCGTCGTCTATATGAATGTATCATAGAAGAATATATGAACCGGTCTCTGTTAGTCGCAGTTCTCCTCCACTAACTTTCCAGCATAAAAAGTGATCCTTGATGCCTAAATAGGGATTGACTTTTAACCCTTCATTGTTTTAATTCCATTGATTTAATTTGATCGTCGAAAAGATCAGATTGAAAATCCCTCTACTACTAACCATTTATACATGGCCCTGAGAAGACTGGAGCCTATCTCGACTTAACCTTAGAACAACGTTAAACACTCAACCATCACCTTGGAATCATACACTCAACTATCATCCTGGAATCACTTATGCCAACTCTTTCTCAACGTTAACCCCCTTGCTCAATCGCTATGAAGGTCATATGGACAATCTTGTACTTTTGTGATAAAACTGAGTTGTGCTGACTCCCAATCGATGGTATCAAGGCAACAATAATACTGTTTGAGATGAGGTTTAGAGAGGTGAAAAAAAAAAGTATCAAATAATATATTCATAATAAAAGATGCTCGAGAAGATGGTAGGGAAGGAATCAAACAAATGTTCAAGAAGAAATTTAATGGAAGAAGAAAGAAAAGGAAATAAGAAACGTATCAATCAGCCACTGCGTGGGTTTTCATTCATCAAGCTTCATATTATGACCGGATAAGCAGACTAACAATCTTTTAACGAGACTGCAAGTAGACGTCCAATGCCTCAAAAGACGGTGCAAGGGGTCAAGAAAAAGACAATCGAGTCACTTATATATAATCTAGTAAGACTCTTACACGTCGTACTAAGGACCATAAAGTTTGACCCAAATATCAGCTCCTCTTCCTGGCTAATTGACTTGAAAATTTAAATTGCCCGAGTTCTACGGAACCAAGGCAGATAACGCTAAATGTCAATAACCCAAAAAAATTTATATTAATCGGAAACTAATAAATTACATAATGTCAATCGTAAGTGTGTGTGTGTGTATATATATATATATATATAATTTGGTTTTTATTAGGAATACCCGTTTTATTAAAAAATTTAATAATATCATTGAATCGAAGTATTTCAAACCCGATCGATCTGTGAGCTAGTTCGATTCGATTGAGGTGTCTCGGTTTGGGTCAGATCGATTCAGGTTGGATCGGATCAGATCATTCAGTTGAGCATACCATCTGATCGAATTGATTCGCGGTAGAGGGAGAAAACTATTTTGGCAGTTCGCAACTTCATGGTCTCATCTTCCCCATAGTTATGCTCCCTGCTCCCTGTGAATTGACACACACACACCTCATCATTTCTTTCTGTTTCACTCGTGAAGATGGTGTCATTGGTGTCGGAAACTTGTTCTTGATCGGTGCTATGTATGGAAGCCCAAGCAAGCCCCCACTTGAGGATGCAAGTGTTGCCTTGAATATGTCCATGGTTTGGTATCGACTCTTCATTTCCAATCTCCTTGGCCTTGTGATTCTCGAATGCAGTACCTATGCCCGACGCGGGTGGTGCTTCCTCTTCGTCTCAGGTTTAATGTGGTGGCAGCAGGAGAAGCCACAGCAAGCAGCTGCTTGGTTTCTATATTCTCCAAAGAAATCTTGATTGGCTTCCCAACCCGAGGAGGTTATTATGGAAAGGACAACTAGCTCGGCGCATCCAATCATTTCTTTATGTACAAGAGATTAAGATCTTGTGCTCGTGTTCCCTTTGTGGTTACAGTAGGATCTATACAAAAGTTGTGCATTTTAGATGATGCTTAGCTTGCTCTCCGTACGCTTCCTTCCTGGTAGCAGAGTCTTTTGGATTCATTCACTTGCCTACACTTCCGCCAGGTGTCTTCCTGCTTGCGCATATGAATGCTGGGACGTACGCGCATGCCAACACACGCGGCAAGTGCGCGCTTGGGGGTAACGTGATGCATATAAAGTAGTTTGTATGTATCCACGGTAATATGTCACGGCACAGCTGGATGCGGCAGTTGCATGCAATTTATATCTAGCCTGGAATTATTAATCCAGATCATCCGACCCTATGTCACGATAAATGCAACTACCAAGCGCGGTTGAGGAAATTTCGTATGCTAACTTAACTCTGCCCGCAGCTCTCAATCTCTAGAGATCGACGTCGATGGGGAGCTGTTAGGTTTGGCAAGTCCTTTAGTCCCACATCGGGAAAATCAGTTTTGCTATCCCCTATTGATGCTATAAAAAGGGGTCTAAGCTTCGAAGACAGATGCACCAGATGCACCACAGGCATCACAAGAAAAGCCGCTTTGGACTTAATTTCATTAAGTCCATATTAAACTTTTGGGTTTTTCTTGTTTAGTAGTTGAAGGTGTTTTATGGCCTAGGAATAATTTCCTAAGGCATTTGTAATTGTCTCTTTTAGTAAAGATTTGCTCCTCCTTTCGTTCGTGGACGTAGGTCAATTGACCGAACCACGTAAATTCTGGTGTCCTTGTCTCCTCTTTTTTTTTCTATTTATTGTCTTTGTTGCGTTGCCAAATTACCGTGTGGTAATTTCCTGGGGCTAGCTCTAACAAACTGGTATCAGAGCCTGGTCTTGAGATCTTTTGGCAACAATGACAATAAAGATCGTCGTCGAGAAATTCGGCGAAATGTCAACCGGCATGTGGCAACTCAAGATGGAGGCCATTCGGTTCAAGACGGAGTTGATTTGGCATTACAGGAGTGAGAAAATTTGGATGGTATGTCGGAGGAAGTTTTTGCGGTATGGATAAGAAGGCTCGATCTATCATTATTCTAAATCTTTCGACGAGGTTTTACGGGAGGTAGCTACGGAGACTACGGCTAAGAGCATGTGGGACAAGCTTAAAGCCTTGATATATGAAGAGGACAGTGGAGAACCGTCTTTACTTAAAGCAGAGAGCTTGTATATGCTTGGATGATTGAAGGTACATCTATAATCTCACATCTTGATAGATTTGATTCCTTAGTTATGGATTTGGAGAATATAGATGCAAAGATTGATGATGAGGATAAGGCCTGTTACTTTTGTGTTCTCTCCCCAATCCTTTAAGTTTTTCCGTGATACAATGATTTATGGAAAAGAAACAATTTCGTATCAGAAAATTAAATCTGCATTAAAATCTAAGGAGCAGATTGATAGGGATATCACCGGGGAGAATAGAGGAAATCAGTGCCGAGGGTGCAGTTGTTAGGGGTAGAAGCGATAAAAGAGAATTTGTGACAAGAGTAGATCTAAATCTATATCTAAATCCAGATATAAAAATTTGGAGTCTGAGATATTGTCATAAAATGGGGCACATTAAGGCTGATTGCTTTAAATTGAAAAATAAATTAAAGCAAAAGGAAAAAATTGCTGAGAAAATTACTGAGTCCGCTGAAGCTAGTGTTGTAGCTGATGAGAATTTTGAAAATATTTTCTTTGCTACCGATGACAGGACAAGGTCTAAAAATGAATGGATTTTAGATTCGGGTTGTTCTTATCACATGTGTCCCAATAGGGATTTGTTTTCAACATATGAATCTTGTAATGGTGGAATTGTTTTGATGGGCAATAATGTTGCGTGTGATGTTATTGGTAAAGGCACAATCCGAATTAAAATGCATGATGGTATTGTGAGGACGCTCACTAATGTTAGACATGTTCCTGATTTGAAAAAGAATCTCATCTCTTTAGGCGCCCTAGAGGCTCTTGGGTGCAAATACACATTGAAGGTGGAGTTATGAAAGTTTCTAGAAATGCCCTTATTGTTATGAAAGCTTGTAGGTCGGTAGCTTATATATTTTGCAGGAACTCTCATCGCAGGCTCGATTAGATCTCATCATCATTGTCAATTCTCGAAAAGGTTTGAGCATATTAAGCAAAAGGGTCTTCTTTGCAAAGCGAGAATCTTGGGCCATTGGATTTCGTGAACACTTTGCATTTTGGGAAGAAGAGAAAAGAGTCACCGATTCTCGACTCTCTTGATAAAGATATTCCGGAGGAAGAGCAATATTCCATAGCCAAGGATAGACCACGGAGAAATATTCGACCACCATAAAGATATGCAAATTTGGTTGCATATGCTTTGTTTGTTCTTGAAGAAACTAGTGAAGTTAGTGAGCCTACTACCTACTCAAATGCGGTTTGTTGTGATAATACCATTGTTGAGGAAAGGTCCTTGTTCGAGAAAATTCATACGAAGGACAATCCAGTTGATATACTTACGAAGCCTTTTCTAGGTTTACAAGTTCAAGCGGTGCTTGGACTTGGTTGGTATTTATTGTTGATGATTGCCCGTTGGGGCTTTTGTGAAAAAGGTGGAGCAAGTTTTGTTGGGACATGCCAAGGTGGAGATTTGTTAGGTTTGGCAAGTCCTTTAGTCCCACATCGGGAAAATCAGTTTTGCTATCCCCTATTGATGCTATAAAAGGGGTCTAAGCTTCGAAGACAGATGCACCAGATGCACCACAGGCATCACAAGAAAAGCCGCTTTGGACTTAATTTCATTAAGTCCATATTAAACTTTTGGGTTTTTCTTGTTTAGTAGTTGAAGGTGTTTTATGGCCTAGGAATAATTTCCTAAGGCATTTGTAATTGTCTCTTTTAGTAAAGATTTGCTCCTCCTTTCGTTCGTGGACGTAGGTCAATTGACCGAACCACGTAAATTCTGGTGTCCTTGTCTCCTCTTTTATTTTTCTGTTTATTGTCTTTGTTGCGTTGCCAAATTACCGTGTGGTAATTTCCTGGGGCTAGCTCTAACAGGAGCTACCGGTGCCAACTTGTTGCGATGGATAGGCGTCACACGGGGCAGGTGGAGGTGGAGGTGCAGGTGCAACTAACTAAACAGCCGCTGCATTTAATCTATGAATTGCTCAGGGATTTGTAGAATCAATCACACAGTATCTGATGGCTATCAGTCAGCGTATAAACTGCGTCAACTTGTTGTGACGGATGAGCAATCAATGGAGCGGTAAGCTAGCGAAGGAGTCTGTACCCTCACACAAGTAGAAGCAGAATCTGGATTTACACCAACCAGTTGTCTACCATATTTTGCAATCTATTTATGAGGCAGGCAATATGCACGAGTACTTGCTCGGCAATTCCTGTGATTTTTCTCTAATATGCTCCCTCGTGAGGTGGACCATTCTGACGGCCCCTGGCTGCAGCACCGGTGTGACGAGAGAGTTTGCACCGCCTCCATCGACCACTTATATACACATATATACATATATAGACGGAATTGAGCACTGCTGTAATTTGAGCACCCATATCTAGCCAACGGGATGGTGTCTATGATCGTGTGTCTATTTTGCGATAGTAGAAGGAACAGGCAGGCGAATTAATTGAGTTGCCTATTCTGTCAAGGTCACTGCAGCTAACCAAAAACCAGTAATTGAAGATGGGAAAACGAAGGATATCCGTGGGATGTAATTAGCTGGTCCACTGAGCTGCCAAGCCACAACTCTTCGGAGATGACGTGGGCGTAGACAAGCTGCTATGTGACGATTGGCTGCTCGATCGGGGAAAGGACAGATTATTACCAAGAAGGATTAGTATGAGATGCATTAGCTGCCCGGTCGGGAAAGGACAGATTACCACCCGAGCAGGATCGGTTTTCTTCTGCTTATATATATGCACACAGCTAGTCAACCACCATATGTATTATTATTTCTCGTTGAGAGATTGTGGTGGAGATTAGCCGAACAAACTTCACAGCACGCATGCAGCTGAAATCGTCTTTCGTTGGGAGCACATGGGATGGGGAGGCTAAAGGTTGGTTGGGTTTGGTCTACAATATTGGCATCTCTATTGGTCCTCCAACAGACACGACAACCAGACTACCAATGCGGGGAAAACATACCTCAGCTTTCTTTGTGTTTTGGGGATTCCTTCTGATATATATCGTATACCAAACTCCAACTAATTGACGTTAATGGTATGTGTCTCCTCATTCATGTTATGTTGCTCTTTAAGAACAAGGGACGCGGACTTGGTTCTAGCTGCCCTCCTCCACATTGATTGAAGATCCAGGTGTTCTTCTCTCTCTCTCTCTCTCTCTCTCTCGTTACCTCATCTCAGACTGGAGGCTTCTCATCTCTGATTCTTGGATAAGAACAAAGGTAGAGTACTCATTAAGAATTTTAATGTCACTTTTTTTGGTCTTCCTGATTCGTTCTTAACATCATCAAGGCAAACGACTTAGAGGAAGCAGGCCGATCGGTTCTCCTCTTACAAAGTTGATCATTTACTCCTCGATTCCTTCTCCTTGCCAAATCGTCGTCAAATGCGATCCAACTTGTCTTTCCTTCACAACATGATTCTCAAGTCTGGTGGCTAAAGAACAGGATGTAGATTTCTCCTAGGAAGACGAAACCGTCCGGTGCTGAATTACAGGAACAAGTTGTCGCGGAGAGATGGAAGATTACATTGTGAGCTGGGTGATCTCAGGAGTGTTGTTCTGGACCACCACCTTCCTACTAGTTCGGAATGTATTTCGAGACCGCTCCTTTGATTTCTGCAACCGTGTTGTCTCCATCGTCCACGCTGCGGTGGCTGTTGGCTTAGCCTCTCTATCCGTGCAGCACTGGGGATGCCCTGTGTGTCCTTTGGCATCCAGGTCTTCTGCAGTGCAGGTACCGCCTCACTTTGTGCATCTCCCTTCTTCTTTCTACTCACGAGATTTCAAGCATGCCTTCGACTCCCAACTATTTTTGGAGAAATGGTATGTCGTCAACTGGATTCTTGTTTAATTTTTGGGCATCTTCTCCTCCTCCAACACCCTTCAGATGAAAGCGTTGGCCGTGACTCTGTCTTATCTGATGTATGATCTCATATGCTGCCTTTTCGACAAGATACCCAGAATGGACAATTCAGTTCATCATATAGTTGGAATTGTCGGCATCACGGCAGGTCTTGCCTACGGAATGGTACGTACCCCGCCCCGCGACTCTTTTCCCTTTTTATACCCTTTCTTTTCGATGGATCCATATGCTATCCGTCGGTCTCAGCTCGGCTTCTCTTACAGTGTGGCTCGGAAATGGTTGCGGCAATGTGGTTAACGGAGATCTCCAGTCCTTTCTTACACATGAGAGAACTTCTGAAGGAGCTCGGTTTCCGAGACACCAACCTTACCTTAGCATTTGACGTGCGTGAGATATCTAACCCATATCTTTCATTTCTCACAATTATCAAAACTGCATAGTTTGAAAGAAGAATAAAAAGAAAAGGAGGGGGTGTGGGAGTGGGAGTGGTTTGGGGGAGCGCTGTGTCTTCTTCGTACCATACTAACAAGTTACTCCTCTGCCGCCCGAGAGTGTGTCAAAGACACAAAGCATTTGTTCTCCTCTCTCTCACAGACGTATACCAAATGCACTGACATCTTTATGAGACGATTTAAACACCCGGGTTCCCTCTTTTAACGAAATCCAAACCGATTCGAGCCTCACGACTTCCTTAGAGCAAGCCTAGGTGGATCACACGCACTGAGAGAGGTTATTGTGGATGACGGTAAGAATACTGTGTAATCTCCTAAACATTGGAAGTTATGAGGTGTCCAAATACGTGGTAAATTCTGGGTGATGAAAGCTAACGTATCCAACAAAAATCGATGGAGAAGCAAGAGATAAGAAAGTGATTGCTTGTGATGCAGATCTTGTTTGCTGCGATCTTCTCCTTGGCAAGGATGGTTGGCGGTCCATATCTCACATATGTAACCTTGACAGCAGACTACCCATTGCTTATTAAGGTACACAACTGGTGGTTGATGAACACAATGACGATCAATTATGTCTTAATCTTTGTGCAGAAACGGGTTTGGTCTTCCTGAACCGAACCTATTACTGCTACAACCAGCGGACTTCTCATCCAGTTTCTCTCTTGATTTGGCTTCTCAGGCAATGGCATTGGGCTTGCAGCTGGTCAGTGCCTTCTGGTTCTACAAGATCCTCAGAATGGTAAGGTACAAAGTAGCCAAGAGGATGGCGCCCAATAAATCTATCAAAATCTCCGTTCACTGAATCAGATGACTATTCTCAAGTTGTTGATGAATCATTGGAGCATGGTACCACTTCAAATGTCATCAAGTTTTTGTTGTTTCTGACGTCATTGCCTTCACCGTTGCATCATAATAAGATGTCGCAAGTCTTGGCATTTCATGTTGGCAGAAACAGGTTTGAAGGTTCATGCAGTATGTATGGCATTGCAGTTGGAGCAATAGGCCCTTCTCACTTGAAATATTATATCACAATCTCAACAATTTGTACATTTTCCACAACCATAACTTCAGATTCCTGTTCATCAACGCTGTTTTCAACCAACAATCTCCTCATCCCATCACACGAGAAAAAACCCCTCAAAAGACTGACTGACCATGAATGAATCAATGAACAACAGTATATGTTTCTAAACCTCGAAAACTATATCACCGGAGTGTGAAGCCACACTGGAATGGAACCAAAGGAATCAAAAGAAAAGAACTGGCAAAAATGGGACGTCAATGCCGCTTCTTGTTCCTCCACTTTATTAACATATCAGACATCTCCTCAATTAAATGCATGTTGATTCAGATGCTGCGGATGGCTGGCTTACAAAAGTAGTGTGTTAAAACATCACATGGTTATTGTTTGTTGTGCATTCAATTATCAACAACAGCTAGGCATTTATTTTGGGTCAACGCCAGTAAGCAGGAAGAAGATACCGCGTCGTCGACCTTCCTTCTATGGGGAAACGTTGTGTATGTCAAAGCAGCAGGTTCAGTCATTCACGTTGATTCAACTACTCACTCGCGGATGAACCGAGGGCTCGGAAGCGAGTGGTTGCTGGGCTCGGTCAAGTAAAAGTTACTTGTCGAGGATGAACATGGGCTCCTCAGCCCACGAGGCTCAGTTGGTACTCTGTTTTCACGGTTTAATAGGCCCGGCGGAGGCCGATTGCGTTCGTTTAATCACATGATCCTCGGCTTATTTCATCTGTAACACTTCTTAATGGCATTAAGGAGTATCATTTAATTGACTATATTGGCCAGCAAATCAAGTTGCGCGACTTCAGTTTTTGAATCACAACCAATATTTTTTTCTCGCTGACGTTTACGGGAGCCTCACAAGTCTTACTATATACGTAAAAGTTGACAATAGTTGTGTTAAAATTCTTAAAATGTAATTAACAACCAATGCAGTTTAAAATCAAGGGGGTCATTCGAAGTCTACGTGCTAATAATATACGTGGAATGTTGTTAGACACATGGGCCATACATATGGCATATGAGATTATGTTACGAAAAATAAAAGCAGAGAGGCCTCGCGGTTTGCACTCACAGCAACCGCGCAACGCATCATCATTAGAAACAGATAAATAAAAAAAGAAAAAAAGAGAGAGAGAGAGAGAGAGAGAGAGAGAGAGAGAGAGAGAGAGAGAGAGAGAGAGAGAGAGAGAGAGAGAGAGAGAGGAACAAGGAAAACTTTCGAACTTATTTATTCTTACTTTTGGGACGCCCAACTATGCTTAGCATTCAAGTGGCATCTCATTCTCTGGTTCCACCGCAGCTCTCACTGATCACTGTGGACGACTTCAGCTACAAAATGATAGTTAGCTTAGACTTTGAGCTTTGTGAAAAGGGAAGCCTATCACGTTATCAAATCTGGCGTTTCGTTCTCGATTTTGTCAATCCCGCTGTGAGCACTCATCTTCGTGCGTATTTTGGTGAAAAGAAGCAAAAGAGCAGCATGGGGGTCCCAATACTTTAACCACTGCCTCTTCGACACCCCTAACAGTCTCGTGATCCATTGGCAGAGTTGAATGTCGCGGCACAGCCCAGACCTTAAGTTGGATCCAATATTCCATGACTCACTACGCCGCCAACACATGGTCGGCATGCGGTGGCCACACCTGTTCGTTTACTACATCATGCATGGAGGCCTCGATCGAGGGCGCCGCATGCATGACTGACTGTGGGTCCCAAATTTTGGATTCAAAGCCAAATCATTTTTTGGTGGGCTCACGCCTCCAGGCTTGTAGTTGCGTGCTCCGCCTGGGGAACTCGTTTCACATTTCCAGTACTTGGGAATCGTCTCGGGGAAGAAGATCGCTTCTTTTCGTCCCAAGTGCTTTTTCTTTCCCCTCCATATACAGATTTATATGTGGTTACAATGATCAATGAAGATGAAACGAATCACCGTCTATACGTAGGAGACGTGTTCATGATATTTTACTTCATAAGTTACCGTTCTTCAATTTCTGACGTACGTTAGTCGTCGTGACTGTGGTGAGGGAATCATCATGTAAGCATCGCTAACCACAAATGTGGAGGCAAGGAGTGGACTGGCAAGATACGCATTCCAAGCGGCGCCCTTTTGGTTGATTGATGTGATCTGAGCCACTATTCTCATCTAGTATAAAACGAGCTTTGATGAGTGTGCAAGGCCCCACGCGGGGGTAACGAAAGATGCAGTAGCCCCCATGTCCCTATAGCTTCTGCTTCGTCGTCTTCTTCTGAAACAGGTGAAGAACTAGTAACTGGACATGACCGATCTTACTTTTTAACCAGGCCAGGGTAACTCCAAGTCCTGGTCGCGAGTCCGCGCGTCCCAGTGGAGGTGACCTTTAGATGCAAGCATCCCCACAGTGGATGAACAAAGGTCGGAAAGGCTGCTCACATGCTTCCTCACTTGGCCAACTGTTAACAACAGATGAGTCCGGGCGGTGGACAGCGATCAGACAGACGTCACGGGGCCTACGGTCGAGGTACGCACGGTGAGTAGACCAGGCTATGCCTACGCCTTGGAAGGAGAATGCATGTGGGTGGGTCATAACGTTGCATCCGAGCTGAGATCCATCGATGGAGTGACCTTGTAGCTAGGTCATAGGTGACCCGGGGGCGAAGAGGGGGAGGGGGCGCGGTGGGGTGGGGTTGGAACATTTGCAGTAGGAAAAACGTATGTTGTTCTTCTTGTTGTTGTGGTGGTGAAAGTTTTAGGTGGGAGATGAGGGTCGTCCTAGTTCTTGACGAAGGCAGATCAAGGGTCTGAAAGAGATAAAAACAACCAAGAATGGATCATTACTGACTATTTCCTTTTTCGTGTTGTGCTTCAGAACCTCCTCACGGATACTATACATCATCACCGCCCCACTTGCTGTATATATATATATATATATATATATATATATATATATATATATATATATATATATATATATATATATATATATATATATATATATATATATACCTTACCAAATGTCTCAATTTTTGGTTGCTAAACTCGAGCAATACGTACGTCAAAGATTAGGTGATAAACTGTGGCCACGCATTATACGGGAAGCTACCATGCATCAATCAGTACAACGATATCATTTCACTATCGCTACGACAGAGGTGCCGTGCCGTATCTTTCATCTGTTGATATCCTGAAAGATACGTGTTTTGCCCCTTTGTTTTCCAGGATGCCAACGGTTCATCTCAAGAATGTTCTTCGTTGCCTAACACATCTAAAGCTGACCTCTCCGAATTGTCTCTAAAATCATTTACCAGTTTCGTTGTGTGATCTCAGCAGTTGTATGTTAAACGATAATGCTGCAGTTTAGTTTCACTAAAAAGAATAAATACATCACTAAAGCGTATGCGTATGAGCTGTATAAACGAGGCTTGTAACCATATGTATGGATGCAAGATAATAAGCCTTTATCTTCCCTGAACTTGAAAGGGTAGGGTATTTGGTGCAATGAATTCCCTGTGAGCATAGGAATCAAACATGGGAGTAGCATCGGTGGGGATGGTGTTGATCAGATATATCCCCCACTTCTTTTGAAAAACGTATGATGTCAACAAAAACTTGGTCAAAGATGAAGTAATTAAGCCTCTTTTGAACATTCCAATTGCAGCTCCACAATGTGCTTTCGAGCAGAAAGACGGATACAAGTGATTTTTGTTATTGCACAAAAGAAAAAAAAGGAATCCTTCAAAGATCGACTTTGAAAAGCCATATGATAAGATGCGTTCGACCGACCACCTTTTTACGTATGACGCATGATCAGAGTTCTTGAAGACACTTATATGGAAGAGAAGTTTACGAGAAAGCAAGTATACATGGAGACGTAAGAGATTGGATTGCTTTATTATAAACAAGGGTTAAATGGGTGGTATGATCGGGTATAATATTCTCTCAACATTGCTGCAAAAATGTAGCAACTGGCCATGATCCATTGATATGCAGTAGGCAGGCGATCTGATTGAAGGTATACAGAATTCAAGTTTTGTAATATATGCCGTTTTCCCCCAAACATACTCAACATGAAAATTTGGCACTCAAGTACTTTAAGATGGCAACATGGCTTAGAATTAGTTGTGGGAAATTTTGTATTTGCTTCAAAGGGATACCTAAAGCAATCAGTTTTCTTTTTTCTTTTTATTATTACAAGCAAAACTTTTCCAATCAAATTCTTTGAACATGGGTTAACTCGCAACAGCTGATTGGGCTTACACTAGCAACTTGTAAAGCCTAATTCACATTTCTAGAATGCTGATTAAGTCTGTCAATAATTTCTGGAATGAGAAGTCGAAAAAAGATGGAGAGGATTTTTTTTCTTCTTAATTTCTTTATTTCTATGGTGTCACACCATGATATTGTCTAGATGTATACATGCATCACATTTAATTTGTTCCTCTTATGCTCTCATAATTAATCATCACAAATTTATCTATTTCGAGCTAATTATAAATTACCTCTTATAATTAGCTATCTTTATGTATTTCGATTCTTATATTTTTAAAAATTATATTGAGATCTTTATACTTATAAAAGGAGAAACGAGATTAAATCTTTAACTTTTATTAGTATATTGATCCCAATGTAATTTTTGAAAATATAAAAAATAAGATGTTAAAGATAATTAATTACAATAAATAATCTATAATTAGCCCATAATGCTCTCTTGTATGGTAGGAACTTCCGATAACAATAGGTCTGCAATCATTCCTAAATTCGAATAATGAAGCCAACTCTTAGCTAGGCTATAGATGCCCTGCAGCACTGCATGGAGAATTGATGAGAACAATTTTCTTGAACAGAATATAGGACAGACTCTTTGGCGATGAATCACCTCACCGTAGGCCGTCTTGGAAAGTTGGATAGAATGACGAGAGAGAGAGAGAGAGAGAGAGAGAGAGAGAGAGAGAGAGAGAGAGAGAGAGAGAGATGGACCATAATTAAGCTCGTGTTTTAGTTCATTTGGCCGCAAAGACATGATAGAGATGTTCAGAGATAGGAGGAAGGAACCGAATCAGATGCGATGATGGGCTCTCTTGGAAACCGAGTGATGGAAGAGATTATATTTCAACCGGAGTGTGGATCTCGAGTTCTTTCCTTGGCTTTTGTTTGTTTGCTCCTCTATGCCCACCGATCAGCAACGAGCTATCATAAGTGTCGCTCAATCGGGACACTGCGCGCGTCATCAATATTACTGTGGCCCAAAAGAGTCTCGAGCCTGAACGACAACAGCGACAACAAGAACAAGGGAGTTGTGTGCACCAATCTCTTACAAATGCATGGGGGCTGGTGGTTCCACCCACAATATTGTTCGCGTGTGATCATACTTATGATTTCCAATGAGTCCAGAAAGAAGCACGCACTGGCATGCATGCATGCGCTCTATTTGTTTAATTATGAAATGTTATACGACCTGCTATCACATCTTTTCGCGGACTAATTAGATTACACGATTTATTTCTTGAAACCTGCGACTACTACTTGCAATAAATCAAAAGGAACATTAAATAACGAGCTGCCGTAAACATCCTTAGACCACCAACGTCCATCATATATTAAGGAATTATTTAGGCCATCTTTTGCTTTCGTCTTCCTGTTTTCCAATGTTGATGTCCTCGAAATACTTGAGAAATAATTTTTTATAAGAAACAAGAAGCTGTTTTCTTCATCTGTATGCTTGGTTCGGAAGAAATGTGTTGATACCATTTTCCTGATCCCACGTGGCCAGCAAGAACCATACTGCTTGATTGATCTATATCACTAACAAGTAGTGCAATCTGATCATAGAAAAGAACGTCCGAACTGTGTTAGGCCTTTCCAGGGAATCACATATTTTTGTTGCACAGAAACTGATTACATATTAATGGTTGGTCTTCGGTCGTCTTTATGGTTGATATATGTAGATAGAGAAACGTTTCACCAGCAGCCGCAGGTGGTGATTAATATGATGGGCGAGTCGAGTTTTTCTTTACGGACTCATACATTGCTGTCCTCTAAGCAATAATCGGCATCGATATATATGTATTCCTCTTACCAAGAATAGGACATCAACATAGTAATTGAATTTATATATTTATATATATTCAATTACTATGTTGGGATTATAATGAGAAGAAATGAAGCGACACCATACATAATCTACAGTGCGACGGTCACCTTTTGAGCGTTCCCACAGTACTTAAGTTTTTTTTTTTATATTATTTGCATATATCTTTACCACATCCATATTCTTCTTCTCGCACTAATGCTTCTTTTCTCCCCTCCACCTTGCTTCCCTTTGCTGCAGCGTGTACAGCGTTCCTCTCCGATAAGGGTTTGCTTGTCTCTCTCAACTCCTTTGACTTCGTGCTCGACCGATTTGAGAAGCCTCAAAAATCTCACGAGTCTTTCTCGACTGCAGGAGCAGCAGTTGCTTGGATTCTGGAAGAACTGATCGGAGCAGCCGGTTCTGAAAGAGAGAGCTAGCTCGGCCAGGGGGAAAGTTTCTGACTTCTCTGATCAAACCCCTCCGCCAGATCTCAGAGAGGTATACCTGCTCTTCTCTTTACTCTGTGTTCATCAACAGTGATTTGCGCGTACAGCGAGAGAGAGAGAGAGAGATCATGTCGAGGATTTTGCTTGGTTCGGTACCCTTTTCTGTTTCTCTTGGCTCATAGTTTTTGGAGTAAATTAATGATAACCGTAATCATGAGAGGAAGTGCACAACCCTGGCCTGAGGTAGCTGCGATGATTCGCTGAGCATGGTACATGCTGCTACTGATCAGTCTCATGAGGCCTAAAACAGCTTCCCAAAAAATGAATAAATAATTAAATAAATCTCTTACATATATAACAATCCCCTCGAACAATTCTTCCCAATTCAATCATTCAACAAATTTTTTTTTGAATCGCTTTCCTCAAACCCTACTATCCATCCTTGACATTGAATATCACAGGCCCTGAAGGAGCAGCTATTTGTCATCAACTCCAATCAGACCACGAGAAGAGTTTTCTTTCTCAAAATAGAAATCAAAAGAATAGCTTATTCTTCGTTTTGATCCTTTTTGGCGCAGTGGGTCATGGCGTCATCTAGTTCTTCCTCCAACTCCCCTTGCGCTGCCTGCAAGTTCTTGAGGAGGAAGTGCATACCGGGCTGCATCTTCGCACCCTACTTCCCCCCGGAGGAGCCCCACAAGTTTGCCAATGTCCACAAGATCTTTGGGGCCAGCAACGTCGCCAAACTCCTCAATGAGCTGCTCCCTCACCAGCGGGAGGACGCCGTGAACTCTCTGGCCTACGAGGCGGAAGCCCGCGTGAAGGACCCGGTGTACGGTTGTGTCGGTGCCATCTCCGTCCTGCAACGGCAGGTCCAAAGGCTTCAGAAGGAGCTTGACGCTGCCAATGCTGACCTCCTCCGTTATGCCTGCAACGACATCCCTGTGGGGTTGCCCGTTCCGCCAACCTTGGCGTCGCCCATGGGTGCTTACCGGGGAACCGAGTTCAGCAGGAGAATCGGCAACCGGGGAGGTCCGTTGTTTCAGGCTCCTGCTTTGGCTGTGCCCAGCCCTCCTCCATGGTCAACTGACATATTTTCAGGTGATCATAGCAACAATCCTGTGGAGGATACCGATCAAACAGGAGACGAGAGCAGCATTTGAGCTTTAAAATGATCAGAAAACATCCTACATTATTCTATACGTTACCTGTTGGCTGCATATATAATTTATATTTATGAGACTTCGATCCTAATTATTGTGTTTTGGGCATTTTAGCTATATCAGGAAGTGTATGATATGTATATGTGCTTGTACCTTCTTAGAGAACGCACATGATCAAATGCTACCTTCATCCATTAACATCAATAATTGTTTGTTTGAATTGGCTTGGTGTTTCAGGTGAGAAAATTTTGCGGCGTAGTTGAAGGATCGATCACCATTAGGTGCAGAAACCAGGGGCCATCTGTGAGAAAGATATAAAGTCATGCAAATGAAAACATGAAGGTGGAGATGTTAGCCTATGGAACGAGTCACAGTAGTAGATTTATGATTGCAGTCCTTTTTTCTCTCACGATGCAATAACCAACAGCGCCCCAACTGTTGACGTACTGTACAAGCAGCTTTTATCTGAGAAAATGTCATTTGACACCAACCACCGGTGAGCGCATGAAACAGTGAGTGTATATGGTCTGAGATAAAAGGGCTTAAGCTTTGTTGTTACCTTAAAACGACCTTCTGGACATATCGATGTTGTTCAAAAAACACACGCATGCACTGTCTCGAGAGCATTAAGGAAGCCGTATGTGGCGGACTCGATCGCACTCCTTCCCATCCTCCCACGCGCGCACACAAGCGAGCAGTCGGCAAATCAGAAGCGACCAATGGGTGTAAGTACTCTAAGGAAAAAAAATCTGACCCAACAACACAAAAAAAGAAACAAACGGCTCAGAAGCTGCAACTTCTGAGGCACCAGAAACACAAGCTGAACGAAATCTCTCCCTCTGGCGACGACTCCATCTGTACTTGTCCGTCACTGCTCCTCCGACCGTAAACAGGCTAAGTAAGGGTGGTGGTCGCCGTCTTAGGTTCTCCACCACCAACCGACCAACCAGGAGCGGGAACGACCGACTGCATGGGCCGGCGCCACATCCCTAATTCCGCTTGGTGTTTCTATTATCGATGTCCTGTCGCATGTGTTGGTGAAATCGATCACCACCAATGGGTTGATCGGACAGATAGGCCACAGCTTTATTGACTTCCAAAAGGGTTGTCCGGAGCAGAGCTCCTGACAGACACATAGTTCACGGATCGTTCGACGAGTCGGTCAATTTTACCGCGTCCCACATCGTCCAGTATTGTTCTTGAGCATTTCGATCAGTTTTACACTGGGTGAAGGGGCCAGACACCACGCGGTTCCTTCTCATTTTCCGATCGCCATCATCCCATCAAAGCATACTACATTATTATTATTATTATTATTTATCCTGCGTCGATCATCGTCGTAGAAAGAAAGTACGGCTGAGCATGCATGTATTGGTGCTAATGTTCCGGCAGCAAGGCGGATCGGGCTCCCTTATCCCCAGGAAATTTAACTATGATTACGTCCGCATCAGAACTACGCGTGCACGATGCGGCACTTCGTAAAGCGTGGTGTAACTTGGAGCTTTTGGCAAGATCGGAGCCAAACTTCATCATCCGGCAGATATACTCTTGGAGAAGTTGGTCAAACGAAGCTAAACCTGGATAGATAACCACGAATCAGAAACCAATGTCAACAAAGTGAATCCACTTGTTTCATGATCCGGCCGGAATGAAGCGATGTTTAAGAAAGTGCTGTTTGTGATGGATGTTTATCTGGAAGCGTTGATGGTTTAGGTTATGCTTTATGTGATGATGCTGGTAATCTAATTTTTGTATTATTACAGGACTATGAATAAACCTATAAATAAAAAGAACACACTCTACTGCGAAGATGGTATATAGTCAAAGATGATTTACAGGGTATAATAAATGACAGAATGAGAAAGATTATCGTTGAATCGCATTCAGGATATAGATTCGGATGCCCGGAAGGAAAAAATTTCTGGAGTCTGTCAAATGCTATTTCTGACATTTGTGCATGTATACAGAGAAGGTAGTGAGGGTAATCAGGTGGCCAATAATGCCGAAATTATGAATACTTCATTTTTCTAGAGAAGTGACTGACAATCCGAATTTTTTGGTCTCCTACATTCACTCGTTCGGATGAGAAAATGCTTACTTATTAATTGATTTTATTTTCAATATGGAAAAGAAAGTGTTGCTTGGGAGAAGCATAACAATCTTAATGTCCTTTGTTAATTGACTATCTATCTATCTATCTCCTTTCTTTCACTCATTATTAAAAAATAACAATCCCTAGGGATACATCTTAGTGATTAACGAATACATGTGTGAGTGTCTTATAATACCATGTTGATAACATATGGACTCACATATGTGAGCATCTTAAACTACCATGTTAATTTTAAATTTTTGGAGATTTCAAGATGATAATGATGCATGATGTCTTGCTATGCCAAACAAATGAGTGAGAAAGATGACCAAGCATTATTATGTGATTGAATTGAGATCACGAAGCTCACCACCAAATAGGTGTTATTTTTAAAAAATTAAATTATAATAAACAGGACAAAGCAAATATGTCATTATGTTTTTTTTTTGTTGTTGTGTGTGTGTCAAATTCACTGATTTTGGTATTTCCGTGTAAAGTTGCGTACATGGAACCTACATGATTTTACATGACATGAGGATGCATGAATAATATCCTATTGCAGTCCTGTCTAGTAGTGGGCAAGAGATCAATGAATGATGTGAAAGAGAAGGAGAGGGAGGTGACATTCATCACAGAGCAATCTCCTTGAAGTGTCCCCATATGTTGTTTCTGGAGATGAGAAAAAGATTGCCCCCTCATCCCACCATAGCCTTTCGTGTCGAGGCACGTCAGATATTATTTGGAATAGCAAATGCACACTCTCTCCCTCAAGACTTTTTTTTTTGGTGTGTGTGTGTGTGTGTGCGCGCCGAGGCAATTCGATCGTATCCTTTCGATTTCATTATATATATATATACATATATGTGTATATATATATATATATATATATTATATATATATATATATATATAATCCAATCCAATGATGACTCTGCTAGTATTATCTAACCCAATTCAAATACTTCAGATATACTCCTCTCTTATTTGAATCTCTTCACTGCATCATAACATTTCAAATAATCACCATCCAGAAGAGATAACTATCCTTTGTAAAATCTAAATGTTAGTTTACTTCAGATATAGAACTAAATTGAGATGTTGCAATCTCCGTGAAATCAATAAGAAGAAAATATAACCCTAGTTTGCATATGAAGGAAATATTTTACCAATTATCAATCAACATCGATTCACAAGTATGTTTGTTATGGATATCTGTAAGGAAATCAATTAGTAAAAAGAAAAGTGCTCATATATCAGTTGAACTCAAAACCAAAAAACGCCCTTTATTTATATAGCTCATGTGGGCAAAAAATGAACTAAATGGAGGGCTTGGCAGATCGAGCCAAACATGACTCCATCTGATAATGCAAAAAGTCATTTATATCAAACGACAAATACGAAGATCATCGAATCTTATCTACTAATTCAATTTACAATCCATTACTTATGAGAGGACGAACCAGTTCGACTAAGAAGCCATGTGCATGAGGTTACCCAAAGTTGGGTTCAGACATTTACTTGGTTGGTTCACCTGCGACCACGCTGAAAACATCACCAGCCAAATGTTCGAACTCCTTTTCACTTGACAATAAAAGTGCAACATAACAACAGCTAAAAAGAAGGTGGTGAAAACGGGAAAAAAAAAAAAAAAAAAAGAAAAAAAGTGGAACACCAGGATGATACCAAAAAAAAAAAAAAAAATAAAAATCATCTCATACAAAGACAAGAGACCTAAGGGCAAAGAAATATATTTTTTTAACTAAAAAAAACACAAAGGATGAAACAGCTATGGGCTCCAGCATATACTACCAATCCACTATCAAAAACTGCAGTGGGATAGACAAGGACACTCAATGATGGAGCATCAAGACTCGTTCAATGAAGAGGTGGAACGTCTCATCGCGATCCAACATGCTTATTCGCACGTACTTTGGCTCCACACCGAAATGCCTGCCGCTCCGAGTAATTATGTTGTGCTTCCTAAAGAAGCCTTCACAGTCTTCGACTTCCTCCTTTTCACATTTGAGCCATGCAAAAGCTATACAACACACAACAAAGATGTGGCGTTAAGCATTATGGGTATCATCCACAACAAAAAGAAATGAATATCGCAGGAAGCATTAGCACAAAAGATGTAATGATGAACAAGCAGCAAACCCAAAAAGGCTTGGTTGGGATTTGACAAAAATGTTAGACAAAACACTAAGATATATGCTTAGAATGACTCCCTATCTTTTTGTAGTGAATGCTAATGACTGCAATTTACACCTTGGACAAAAATGTAGAGCCTGTATCTAACAGTGTATGCTGGCGCTGTTAGGAGAGCTCTGTATCTTCTTCAGATACATTATGAAGGCCAGATTTGTTGTTCTTGAATTCATAGGAATGGTAAGCAACAAATTGGTTTCACAGATGTTCCACCAGCCCCCTTCTAGTTTATATCAATTTAATTGTGATAGCAAACATATCTTTAGCTTCAAATTTTGGAAGGAAAATACGCATTTACTAGTACATAAGTTGCATACCAGGGTAGGTTCCAGTGTTCTCCCCAGTGAACTTGCAGAGGGCCAATGGGAAATCAGGTAGACTAAAGATGTCTGATGCCTTCACTGCTGCTTGTAACTTCTGCCACCTGATTGACAGAAGCTGTCGACCAAAATCAAACAACCTGTGGTTGTTCTGAGGGACTGGTAGCTCATAACCATCCGAGACTGCTTTGAGGATCTTTGCTGCACGGAGCTGTGAGTCCTTTGACACCCCAATGGTATTTAGCTCAATAAACTTGATCATCCTCTTAGCAACATCCTTGTCTTTTACGAGGGCCCACCTGCTCATTTATGCTTGCAATTTTCATCACCATAACTAGATTCTTAGAATCAACATGTTATACAAAAGAGAAAACAGGGGAAAGATGTCTACCCCAGTCGAGTCCCGGCATGACCAGTGCTCTTTGACACAGTAAACAGCATAATATCATGGTCTGCCACATCAGTGATTGGAGTGTACTGAGGCCAGTAGTAAGCTAGGTCATGGATTGTCTTTCCGTACCTAGACTTCAGGATGGCTTCTCTAATGGAGCCATCAGGATTATTCGGGGAGCAAACCAACTCTATGTAAGCATCACCATCGAACATGGATGCATCCCCAGCCCACCGGTAGAGCCCTGACTGGAGGTAATCTGTGACTGCTGGATATGACTGCAATTATTTGGTAAGGTATAGTCAACATATAAATTCTCCTATTAATTACTCATGAACTTGATCGAAACAGGCAAATAAAAACAACCTATTTTAATCTATGCAAGTTTCATGCATGACATATTACTAGTACCCTATTGCATCAGATCTATTGGAGTATACTTGCTGCATTATTTGGAAAAGAAATTAGTATCTAGTAGAGATTATTCCAAGATAGCCAAGCTATCAGCCTAACAAAGAAGAAATCCATCGAGTTTCAGAATCAATGATGTCCAAATCCAAAAGTCAAAGGCACCAGAAGCTAAAAGGCGCCAAGGTGCCTGAGCTGCTAGGTGCTCCCTAGAGTGCTGCAAGACGATTGCGAATATTAAAATTAAAATATATAATTAAAGAGAAATATGATCACCAAAATAAAAATGAGACAACACATGAGTTTAATATTATTTCATATTTCAAATATAACCACTAAAACATCAAATCACATACATTTAAAGTACCAAAGCACTGCATTATCCAAATCTAACAACATAAATAACAAAACAAAAAAAGATTAATATTTAAAGTCTAAGAATTTTGCTCAAGAAAGTCAATGATTAGCCAGCTCATCATCTTCAACATCCTCACTCTTGTCATCATCTTCCTCAAAGCTGATTTATATCCCTCAAGATCATGTTCATCTTCACTAGAATAAGTCTGTTCATCTTTGAATTTCCAAATAGCCTCCACCACTCAACTACAAATTTATATTTAACAATTAACAATAACATAATTTAATATTTACATGATGCTTAAATATTCAAAAACTTAGTAGCTCTTGATTGAATTGTTATTGGAATTCCAAAAAGACACTTAGCATGATTATATAAAGATAATTCATTTGTTGTATTATCTTGAACTTCAATGTTAAGTACCAATCTCGTAATACATTGATATACCTTGTATGTAACTTCTACATCAAACTCAATATATGAGTTTTTATAAAAGAAATTCGTGTTTAAGTGTTTACATATTGTCTTGCTACATGTAATGGATAAGAAGATTATCATATTTTATTTTATTTTAAATTACAAAGAAATCCTTAATTTTTTCCTTATTTCCTATAAAATATTTTTATACTGTTTCTTTCTCTCTATCCATAATCATATATATATATATATATATATATATATATAAATATAATATTGCAAGCTTTTTCTTGTTATCCATAAGTTGAAAAACTCTACCAAGAGGGTCCATTAATTTTAATGCATATAAACCATATAATTCCAAAAGATTGTATCAACATTATATCACTTACTCTTTTGCCACTAATATCTTTTGCTCATTTGTTTATCTCCCACCTCTCTAAGGTAATAAGATTATACTTTTGCATATAAATAATTTACAATATCAAAAATATAGTGGCAAAATGAGTGACACTATATTTCACTAATCCCTTCTTATTTGTAAATTATTGCATCACATTCAATGCTGCAATATGTTTGTATATAAAGTCAATACCAAAAATTAGTGGTCTTCTTGCATTTGGAATCTTTCCAATGTCCTTTGATGTAACACCAAGATATCGTACATGGAGTCCAATATAAATGCAACCTTTCTTTCTTAGAGTAATTTTCCTTAGAAAAAGAAATAAAATAAAATTTGTGTTTAAATATATGAAAATAACATAATTAAAACACTTAAAGCAAAAATTATACCACTTAACACATCTTTCATTGTCTGTTATATGTTGCTCTCCAATCTACTCTACAAATTGGTAAGTAATTCAAATATTAGATTTCATATAAGAAAATATATCAATTGAATTTATAAACATGGTTCCTAATAAACAATTGTTCAAAAGTTAATACTTCTGTCTCCTATCAGTCCATGCATCCAACATAACAGAAAATTCATGTTTTATTTTAACATCCTTATTATACTTCATCAAACCATTTGTGTAATCAAACTCTTTTTCAATAATGGAACTTTTAACTCATGATAACTTTGAATCTTCAATTTATATCTTCCAATAACTTTGATCATATATTTAAAGTTGTTTAAACAAGCCGCATTGAAAAGAATACATCCTTAATAGTTAATAGAAGAAGAAAGCAATTATTGAATTGTTTGCATCAATAATTGCTTCTTTGTAATATATCATGCTATACTTTTTCACATACATCATGTTTTTATTTACATTGCTTTATCGGGTTTTACTTTACATGGCTTTATCGGGTTCTAGCAAACTCTACAACTTCCTTTCCTCTTCCATTGGATTCTCTCTTGCTACAAGCATTTCTCTTCTAATATCATCTTCCTCTTCGGCATCATCTCCAAAATTCTCAATATCATGATATTTTGGTAACCATATAATTCAGTCTTTTAGAACTTCTTCTCATTCATATATGTATCTAGCGAGTTTCACACTTTTTATTTCTGCATATCTGCATTTTTTAAGTTCTCTACTTGATGTTGTTTTGCACGAAATATGCCATCTCTAGTTATTTTCTCACAAGACATAAATATTACATTGGATCCTATTTGGAGTTTCTTGTGGATGATTCATGTGGGGAAGAAGCAAGGGGTAGACAGAGAAGCAAGGTAGCTGTCAAGGAGGAGGATAAGGAGGGAAGGGGAGGGGGTATGACGTATGAGGAAAAATAGGGAGAGGTCAATAAGAGGAAAGGATAGGGGGCTCTCGATTGGGCAGGTAGGAGGGAGGAGGAACAGGAGAAAGAGAGGGGGACTATCATATGATACAAGCTGTGTCTGAGCCACCCGACATTTGGGCTCAAGTGCATGCATGGGTCATGCCCAATTAAAGGCACTTGCCCAAACCCGATTGAGGTGCTTGAGCCTCGTCTTGATCATACGCCTAGGCGAGCACCCTGGCACATTGACTTGCCTTGTTGAAACACGAGAAATTTTACAACATTGCAATATAAAACTGAAGTACTACCACAGTTAGTAGAAGTTTGTTAGTAGAAGAGATGGGAGACTGAACATGAAAAACACCAGTTAAAAGAAGTTTCTATATACATTTCTCAATTAAAAACACATGCAAATAAAAATATATAAGGAAATCTAGGAGCAAAGAGAAGTGTTTAGAAGGTTACATCACACAAAACTATGTGTGTTAGGACCCAGGACTGCTATCCTGATGCCTGTATAATAAGCTTATATGATTAGTTTACTGGGAATTATTTGATGGAGCCACTGCCCACTAACTAAAGGAACTATAACGATCCTCATGGTGGTATTTATAATGACCCCAGAAAGTCTTAGTAAATCTAGGAAGATCTAGACTTCGGTATATGCGTTGCATGTAGTGGAACTCACCGAATAGTATGGAACTGCAGAAACGACGCTCATTGGCTCGGGCGCATCTGGGGGAGATAAAGCATATAGAGCAGCCTGAAAGAGTTGAGTGGAACCAGTCCCAACGATGATAAAGTGGTTATCAGCTACAGCATTGCCGACGAGTTTATGGAGGCGCCGTACTTCATCGGCAAACTCGGGCTCCAAGAACCAGCACAAGTTGGTAACATCAGAGAAGTAGCTCATGGCCTGCCACCCAGGGATGGTGATGTCCCCGGGCTCTCCCATCTCCTTCCAGAAGGACTCGAACATGGTTGGATCCCCACTGGGTCATTGGTTCACCGTAAAACAGTATGTTAAGCAGTAGGAAGCAACACTTGTGCAGGTCAAAGTTGAAGCAAGAAAACAAGTTTCAGTTCTGATTTCACTCCCACTCCCAATTCTGGATTAAAATTCTCACAAAAAGTCCCAAGGCATGTGGTAAGAATATTGCAAACACAATCTTTGGACTCAAAATAGATCAGGGAATAGTAAATCGATGGACTTGAAATGGTAACTCCTGTGGTCCTCAGCAATAACTGCTTTTCAACCGTAAGAAGCACCACTGCGACCAAACCAGAAAGAAGATGATGATAAAAAGAACAAAACCGGAAAAGAAACGCAAACAAACACTAACGCGATCGGACAATGTCAACAATCATACATTTCACAGGATTAAAGTATAAAATGAACAGGAACTTTCTCCATCGTCGTCTTCCTTTTCTTAAAGAAGCCCGCGGCAAAAAGGCCGACACAGCGGTGCGCTGGAGAACAATTTTCTGTTCTCATTTTCTGACCCATTGCGTTCATCTAATAAAATTAAACTATGTAAGTAAAGTCTGCGAAATCACTCACTGGTCGAGATTAATGATGGCATCCTTCGAGGCAGGGCGCTTTCCGGATGTGGAGCTCACGCTAATCTCCTCCGCCGACACCAGCTCCTCCGCTGTTGACTGCTGCTGCGGCGCCGCCACGACCGACTTCTTCTTCTCCGCTACAAGGATGCTCCTCTCTGCCTTGCAACCCGGAGTTCCCCCGCCCTCGTATAGCGAGGCGAGTAGGGCTATCATGACCAGATTCAACGTAAGGGATCCGAGAATCAGGAGCACCCATATCCGTCCCGGATGATGCAGCGCCCGCCTCTGGAGCGAGGACTGGCTCGGCCTCGGCCTCGGCCACTTGTCCGAGACCTTCGGCATTAGAGTATGTCGGTCTCTCAAAACGCAAGCTTCGGATTGAAAAAGGAAGCGTTCGGTGGATAGCAACAGCGTGGGAACGCCTACCCTGATCGAGAGCAAAGGGGGTGCCCAGTAAACTCCGGCATTTGAGAGAATATTAGAGGAAGGGATGCTATCGTTGCATACACCGACCCTTTCAGACTAGTTTAGGGAAGACTTATGCAACTTACCTGTCTTGGTTCTAAAGCGTCCTCGGTTGGCTTCCTCGTGAGACATTGTATTGCACCCCCTTCTTTCCTGCCTCCCTCTGCTTTAAAGGAAGGCTTTTTGGCTTTGGAGTCGAGGGACTTTCTCGATCTTTTAATGTTCTTGATGTGAACCCTCCGTTTTCTCGCTTCTCACCCCGCTCCCCGGCCCCCAATCCCCACCTTTCCCCTACGGTTTTTTTTTTGTGGCGGAAGCGCATCAACTCAGAAAGATCGCTCCATCCTTCAGAAAGATGTCGCCTTTTTATCTTCTAATGTTGATTCACATCAATACGACTCTGCTTACTGCGTGAAAAATGCTCGAGAAGTACTTTGATCGAGTGCTTCCACAGCTCCCTCTCGTCCCTCTACTTTTTCTTCTCTCTATAGATAAAAAGGATAAAATGAGGCTACGATCCGACTGATTCTTTGAACTGAAAACTCAACTATCTAAAATATACGAAAAATATGAAAAATCTACGAGGGATAAGAAAAAAACTATCCACGAGAAATCCCCGAGGATCTCCACTTCCGCTTCGCAGTTACCAGCCGGCTACAAAATCTCGGCTCCACCACCACGCAGTTCCTCGACCGTGAGATGACAACAGGACGGGACGAGAGACTGCGATGATAAGGGAAAAAGATCTGCTAATCTTGCTGATGCTGACAGTGCTCTAGCCTCAAGGAAATCGCTTGGGTGGCGAGAACAGCCTCCTCGGTCACTCCAATATCTTCAAACGTTGAAACTTCCCGACTGACACACACACACATACACATACACTCTCTCTCTCTCTCTCTCTCTCTCTCGTGCGGCGTTTCGTCTGGGAAGTAAAAAAAGAGCGAGAGAGAGAGAGAAGGAAAAAGCGGTAGCCTTGGGAAGCACGGAGCACGGAGCACAGCGGCCGGACGGGAGTTCGGAGGGCTCGGTTTTGATCGACTTAAGGCGCCTTTCCCTTCCTTTTTGATTATTCTCTTAGTTCCTCCCGCTGCAGCTTTTAATTATTTTCACTGACGCTGGAGATCATTCGTACAATGAATGAATACAGAAGATGAGCTCTTCTATTTCCTATAGTCCATCGGATGGTGATGCCGGGGAAACGATGATGGGTCGGAAGAGAATAATGGTGATGATGATAGCAATAATGATGATGACGACGAATGAAGGAATTGAGATGATTGAACGTTGTGATTTTTCTTTTTGAAATGGAATGTTATGATTCGAAGGTCCCGCAGATTGGCCGGCTCGGATGACAAGCCAAGGGAATGGTAGTTCCCTGTGAGGTCTCTGTCTCCCCAAGTCAATGGCGGAAGAAGCAGGCCTTTTCGCTAGCCGAAATTTATGCAACTAGCCAGCTGCGGAAGGCGTGTTACGAGGCCGATTAGACGTCACCACCTAGATCGAGGGAGGGCCCCCACCGACTAGTGGTGTGCTGGCGGCTGAGGCAGTGACGTGGTTCGCGCGGAGTGAGCCACATGCAAAGTCCGTTACCATCATTGTTAAGCCAAGCGATGAGCAGACAGATTGAGTGATAAGATGCTGTTCTTCTTTACCGATGGAGATTTCGGTTTCTTTTCTCTTTTTCCTCCTCGGCAGCGATGAGCAAATAGCAGGGGCAGATTCATGGGCAATGGCGAAGCCAGGTTCAGATTAATTCGTTCGTCACCTTAATAATTGCAGGATGGGTAGAGGGAAAGCACAATTGGAAGTTCACAGGGACCACGAGGGCGATTGTAAGGAAAACACATTGTAATCATTTGGCCAAGAATGCAGCCAAAAGCATGGGTCAGAATCCAGTGGAATAATGCCACCAAAAGCGTGGGTCGGCATCATCCTCTGAGAGAGAGAGAGAGAGAGAGAGAGAGAGAGAGAGAGAGAGAGAGAGAGAGAGAGAGAGAGAGAGAGAGAGAGCACGCACTAAATCCGTGGGACGAAGGATCGAGTGAAGAGGGTGTTGTGGGCATCCCGTCATGGGCGACGGAGCAGTAACGTGAGGTGGGGGGATCTTTGGAATCGCAGGAAATGGGCAAAGGGAAGGATGCAAGAAGCATGTTGGACCAAGTGAGAAAGGGTAGCCCAGAAGCCATCCCTTAGGACCACAGCACCACACAAAGCGTCATCATTAGAGAAGGACCATGGGAGGACTGCACATCCCCTGCACGTTGCACTGCCTTTGTGGTTGGTCGCCTCCGGTTCACGTGAACCGTGGTTTTCTACGATTCACACGCATAGAATAACTCGTGTCATCTTTTGCTAAGTAATTGGAGTTTGTCGCTTAAGTGACAAGATTGAAGGTGATAGAATAAAATACCAAGAAAAGATTCATCGTATTGATAAGATGATGCTCCCTATTTATACATGTTATGATGAAATATTTTTCTTAACAGAGTTACGATATTTCCTCATGTAGTTGGAGAAATATTAACTATTTATCAGGGAAAATCATAACTGTTTATCAATAGAAATCTTAACTACTAACATGTCTTTGCAAGACGGTGCTCATATCAAAGATGTCGATCTTGAATCGATGTGATGAAAATGATTTGCTAGCGAGAGGCTTTGTGGAGAAGGTCAACAGTATGACGTTTGATGACTGTCTCTCGAGGACATCAGAATAATGAGGATGAGTAAAGAGTAGCCTATGACCTGAGGAGAGCAACCGTTGGAGTAAGGGAAGCTGCAGAGGATCACAATTGAGAACAATCTATGGCTTGTAACTTTAGGATAACAACCGCTGGAGGAAGGGGGAGCGGTGCTTCCTTTGGGAGCGTCATCCACAAGGAAGAGACGAAGAAGGAGAGATGCAGCACCGTTAAGGAATGAGAAGGGGTTTTGCACTGAAGGGAAGGGGTTGCCTTTAGAGCAGTAGAGGCAGCGCAAGTTTACTAGTTGTCGATCTAAGCTTCCACAATCTTGACGTCGGTACAGCAAGTGGAGGCGCCACCTAGGGAGAGGCCTATCGGGGAGAGCTTTGTAGACGTGACTGTTGCACTTAAACCCCTCAAGGTAGATGTAGGGGGGAGCAAAGAAGACGACCACCCAGTTCCGAAGATTATTATTCTGTTTCGTCAGGGAGCTACATAGGTTGGAGAGGTAGGCCTCGTCATCCGGGATCAAAGAGACGTTGCCCGATCGATGAAGATGTTCCTCCTGATGAACGGATTGTGACAACAGAAGATGGATGCTGAAGATCTCGTCGGTCTACTCCTTGACGTCAGTCTTGGAAGTGCGACGTTGTGCTGTTCGACGCTATCGCTGGATAGCGAGGAAGAAAAAAAAACTCTTGCTTAATGCAAGGACTCTGATACCATGATAGAATAAAGTATGAATAAAAGATCCATCGTATCGATAAGACAGTGCTCCCTATTTATATATATTATGATGAATTATTTTTCTCAACAGAATTATGATATTCCTCAAGTAGTTAGAAAATTTTTAATTGTTTATCGAGAGAAATCTTAACCGCTAACAGAAGGCTCGTAATTAGAGCTTATAATGACTGCTGTAATAGCCAGCCATATAGTTTCCAACATTTTATGCCTCGAAGTGTCATCTATTTCCATCTTAAAGACGTAGCAAGTGGCACAAAACAAGCTCTCTCCAACCGTTGCCTGTATGACATCTCCATTTGATGATTAGTGGGCCATCGTGAGGCTCAAGGATAACGTTAGTGTACAACATGCCCAAGTCTGCCTCGTGTTTCCTCGATCGACGTCGATACCCGCTCAGCTTGGCCACCAAGCAACACCATCATCACACAAAACCTGTGACGACCTCGGCCATGAAGCAGTTCGGTAAGCGCAATTGTGATCATGTTGGGGAAGCTACATCCTTCTAGCGAAGAGTTGTGGTCATCTCGGTCACGAAGCAATTCCACAAGTACAACTATAGTTAGCATCCTTCCGGCGCAGGGGCTGTAGTCTTCTCGACCATGCACTTCAATAAGTGTAGCTGTGGTCATATCAATGATGAAGCAGCATCCTTTCGGTACCAGAGTAGTAGCCATATCGGACACGAAGCAGTCTGATGAGCGTAGCTAAGGTCATATTGGCCACAAAGATCATGAAGTAGTTCGATAAAGCGCGGTTACGATCAGGTTGGCCACGAAGCAACATCTTTCTCGCGCAAAAGCTATGGCTATCTCGACCATGAAGTAGTTCGATAAGCGTAGCTGTGGTCATAACGACCACCGAGCAACATCCTTCCAATAAAAAAGATATGATTGTGCCGGGTCATAAAGTATCTCAAATATTTGACGTAATCAAATTTATCTGAAGTGTCTTTCATCTCCGATCGAGTGGAATATGACCATGAAGTATCCAAAAACTCCAACAAAGTCGAATCCGATTATTTAGCATTATTAATCTTCTAATGTGTTCTAGCTTGACCATGAAATATTTATCACTTTTAACAAGTTAAAAATAGACACCCACCATCTATAATGTGACAAAATTGTTCGTTGGAGACATTATGTTTTGACATCGAAATATAATAAATGATTGATGACAAGAAAGAATTGAGATATAGACATATGAATGTCATATCACTGTTAACTCGACACCTACCTGGATATCTCATCAGTAGAACAATCAACATTAGTGGTGCAAACGTAATTCCCAATGATGTCGATAACTCTTTGTGTCCCAGTAACATTCAAAGATTTTGATAACATATCAACTCCTTGCTTAATCACTACGATTACCAATGCCATTTATAAAAGAGCCCAAGTATGCTAATTCACTCAGAATTATCTAAATTCTTCAAATCCTAAATCACTCTTCTTACAAATTATTGAGTTATGCAATAGAGAGATGTTTTTCAACTATACTCTCGATGATATATATTTTTTCTTCATGTTCGATCCAATCCACTTATCTTCGGGCACTGAACTTGAACTCAAACCAAGATTAACACTGAATCATTAATAAAACATTGGTAGCGATTAATTACTAACTTTAGTTTCATGAAAGATAAAATAATAATATCATTTGCTACAGCTAAGTTAGTAGCAGTCGTCTTCGATCTAAGGACTATGTATTTATTATGTAGACGGGTTACCTAATGAGTCTAAATAGAAAGGATAACTTAGACAGCTAGCCACATTAAACAAATGTCGCTCTTGCTCTAAGAAAAATCTAGGCAGTAGTCCGAATTTTTCTTGTCAAATCACATATGTCGCACTCTTACGATTTGCGACAACTTGCTCAACTCCTTCGACTCGTTCATTCGTGACGCGCGTGTTTTTCATGTTGGGATCGGAGATCTCTGGGTTTCAATTCTATTTTTCTATTATCTAAATGAATAAAGTCGGCATCTTACGAGTCTATTCCTTGATATAAAGTCATCGTCTCGATTGAGCCCAACAGAGTCTTGATGGATAATTATAAATTATCTCTCATGTTAATCGTGTTTACTATCTCGATCTTTATAATTTAAACAATTATTATTATTTTTATATTATAAAAATAAAATTATTAGCATATAAAATAGTATTTTAAAATAAAAAAATTAAAAAGATATTTTTCACAAAATGGAAATGTTAGGTTAGGTATGATAGTAGATAAAAAAAAAAAGACGATGTAGGAGATGATGATTGTTATTGATGTCATAATTAAATAAATTATTCAGAATGATAACAAAGTCAAAGAAGATGATAGTGAAACCGAAAAAAAATAAGATGATGCTGAAGATAAGGATCACCCCCATGTTACTGATGGAGAGGATAATGAAGTTTTTACAAAAGTTATCTAAAATTAATATTTTTAGATGGTGAAAATCGAAATTCTTTTATTATTATTTTTTACGTGATAATATGAATAACATGAATGATATATTTCGATTATACGAAAAAAAATAGAATTAAATATTTTATTTTTAAAATATAAAAATAATAATATAAATTTTTAACTAAGACATAGCTAAGGTAATTTATAATTAACCGAGGCCAAACCAAGCTCAAATCAACTCAGATAAGCGCAGCCCAAACCTCCAGCTCACATAGATTATTAGTAAGGTACAATATTAGATGAAAAATGAGAGAAAAATAACAATAAAATAAAATAAAATCTCATCTTCCACCGTTGTCATCTCGACGAGTGGTCGCAGAAATCGCCCGTTCTTCTCCAATCCATTCTTGTTTAGCTCCGGCACAACAAGTCACACCAAAACCCTCCATCTTTCTCTCTCTATGGCTGCCTCCTCCCTGGTGGAAGTGCCCATCTTCTTTGCGCGGAGGACCAAGACCAAGGCCAGCTTTCACTCTCTTCCTCCGCCTCCCAAATGGCATCCTCTGCTCTGCCACGGTCGATTGCGAACCAAATCGCCGCTCCGTGCTCCGATTAGGAACCCACGCCACGAATTCATCAGAATCATCTGCGGACGACGACCCGCCGCTGCTTCGGGGTCTCCCCCTTATTCATTTTCCTGGGACGGGAACAACCCCTTCGGTGGCCGCCTCTTCAGCTCCGTCCTCGAGACTCTCACTGGTGCCAAGTGGCCGTCGATTGCGGCCGTGCTCTTGGGAGCTTTGCTCTCGGTCGCCGACCCATGTGCCGCCTCCTGCGACTTCCTCCATTCCGCCTACTCTTGGCCCCAATCGGCTCCGTCGTGCGCGGCCGTCGGCTCCCTGTTCGAATCTCCAACCGATGTCTTCCAAGAAAGTGGTGGCTGCTTCCTGCTCATCATGGTGGTATCCTCCCTGGCAGCCGCGCTGCTGGCTGAACTTCTCCCGGACACCGTTTTTGGTGATGATGGAAGCCACCTCTCTCTTCGGGTCTGTTACTTCTTTGTATAAACCCATTGACACTTACGAGTGCTGCACCAAGTGATCTTTTCGCCTTGTCCTTTGCTATTCTGAACTTTTATGATCAAAAGCTTATTGGGACTTTTCACAGGTTGTTGTGCTTCGACACTGATTGACTTTTGTTCAAGAGGTTTCACAGTTTATTGACTGTGGCTCATGTAAAGACATCATCACAAGAGTCATTAGCATGATCATGTCACTAGTAACGAACCTATTATTGCTTGCCCCTTTCTTTCTCTTGACCCTTCAACCTTTTCATCCATTTTAAACAACTTAGTTATAATTTATGAAGGCACGTTATTATACTTGTTCTTCATTTTTGCAGCCATTAATTTGAATCCCCAGAGGTTTAAATTCAGGAACCTACTGTTTTCTGGTTTTTGCTGCTTTAGTTTATCAATGACTCTTGCTCAAGTTCTTGATTTTCTCGGTATTATTTTTTTTCACAGAGGTGAGTTAATTAAGCATCAATTTGGATCTCTTATCCGTTATGAACAAGCACCTGCCTTTGTTCTATATGTTAATGGCACCATTAAATGCTGAATTGATGATCAAATGCAGCAGTCCTTATGCTTTCTGTAGGCCAAATTAAGGACATGGCTTGACACTTTTTGTGAAGCTTGGAAGAAAAAAGTTATTATCAATATTAGCTTGTTTGGTGATGCTTTAGAGTTTTGGTTTCCTTCGCAACCAATTGATGTGCTTGCTATAATATTTTATGTAGGTTCAAAAATTATTCAAGATAAGATCACTTCAAAGAATTTTTTATCAATTCAGTCGAACTCCTGATATTCGCACTATGGTGATCTTGAGTTATGTGTTAGCTGGTAAGCATACACAACCATGGTTTTTCATGTTTATTTACTTATCTACATCTTAGTGTTTGGCTCCTACAAGCTTAATTTTGGATATTTGTCTTATAGTTGTGCACGTTATATTACATTTATAGGCATGCTACTTGTGTAGTCTCCCAGATTCTCTGTGAGAATTTTGTGCCTTGTGTCACAAAGTTGAAGAATTTTCTAATTTCTGGATCTGTGCATTGGTGCTCTATTACTTTGAAAATCATGTCAGATAAGAGGGTTTTTTGTGTCATTTACATTTTTTTATTCTTAAGGCAAAACACAAAGGCTGATGAAAGAACCGTGTTTGGCAATCAGGTGTATGATCTTTTTTCTTTTTATAGAGTAGTTATAAAATTTTAAATTTTTTGAGAAACAGAAAATTTTTACTGCCAAATGAATGATCTTTTTTCTTTTTAGAGAGTAGTTATAAAATTTTAAAATTTTTGAGAAACAGAAAATTTTTACTGCCAAATGAATTAAAGAAAAATCCATCCTCGTTGACTGGTTACACGCCAATGATAGAAAGGTCGCGGATTCACTCGGCCTGTTAGAACATCATTTATTCACCCATTTCCAATGGTAATCATGAGATGCCTTCTTTCTTGGATCATGCCTCACTCATCCTTCATCCCTTCTCTCATCCATATGATGCTCACCAAAACATACTTTTGTTGCCTTTTTGTTTTTCAAATTATCATTGAAGAAATGACCACCCCGTCACGGACAAATTGTAAACGGCTTGTTCGGTGTAATGCTTATGCGTGTCCGTGTCCTTTTCGGGTTGTTCTAGATTGTAAAGCTTGTAAAGGGCTTACCAAAGGCTAAATGCTCCATTTGAGTGAGTTTGGCAGTCATTGTCGGCTTGTACATAAAGTTTGCGCCAGGTGGACACTTGTACTACATTTCGGTCTGTAGTGGACCAATTTTATACCTTTGTTATGCAACCATTCTGAGCTTGTAATATCCATGGTTGGAATTTGCATTGACTATAAAGTGTTTGCTGAAAGGTTTGCTTGTGGATCACGTGTGAAGAGGGAAGCTTTACAAGCAATTGAGCGAGCACTTGGAGTGCAAGAAAGCAGAGAAAGAGAGGAGGAAAACAAGGACTTTAGAGGGTGAATGAAGCGGTGCAAGTCGCAAACAACTACTCCCGAAGTGCAGGCGCGAGACAATCGCACGCCAACTCGACGGAAACTTGCCTCGCGAGACTGGGAGTAGTTGTTTCGGACTTGCACGCGCCATTCACCCTCTAAAGTCCTTGTTTTCCTCCTCTCTTTCTCGCTTTCTTGCACTCCAAGTGCTCGCTCAATTGCTTGTAAAGCTTCCTCTTCGCGAGACGTCGGGACTTGTCCGTCGCTCGCTCCAACAACTAATCAACTTCTCTTTTTACAGTCCTACGGGACTGCGACGAGGTTGCAGACTCGGTGACCCTTTCATGGACGCCAGATGTCGCATGGGCGCCTCAAGACTTAGGCAATCCAAGCTAAGTCCGACCGAAGTGCGTATGGCGATTCTTGACTTAGCAACTTCACTAAGTCGGTGGCTTGCCGCAGTGGTGCCTCACCACTTAGGCAATTCTTGCTAAGCGCGTGACATTGTGGTATCAAAGCAGTGCAAGCAATTTGAGCAAGCAAGAAAACTTCGCAATCTCACCATGGCGAAACAACGTGGTGAATCAAGCAAGACGGGCAAGCGGAATGTTGCCCTGCAAACCGCAGGAGGGCTGCATGTGCAAACTCGCTCGCTCGCTGCAGGAGCCGTTCGTGAGGAACGGGGCAGTGAGCATGAGGAGCGAGAAGTGGGCTACTCTCCACGAGCGGAGGAGGCGCAATCTGGAGCGCCAACCGGAAGAAAGACCCATAGAGAGAGGGTCACAGCGGTGGAAACCCGCTTGGATGTTCTTGAAGCGAGCTTGGATGAACTCTACCAAGGCAAAGTAGGCTTCTTGGCGTAGAGAGCTCGCAAGAAGAAGTTGAATCCCGGATCGACAAGGTTGAAGCCTTAGTCGGCCGTCGACGGATGACAAAGGACTCCGTGCAACATTTGCAAGAAATGGTGACGGAACTCACTTCCAAAGTGGCAATGCTCACAAGGGCGTTGAATGCGGGGGGAAGCAACACCCGCGTTGCGCCAACACAAAGCTTCAGGCGCCCACCCACATTGTTATGGGGTGCTAGAGATCTGCAAAGGAGCTCGAGAACTTCCTGCTTGATATGGACAAACTTTTTCGAGCTACTATGTATCGAACGGTGATGCAAAACTTTGGTGGAGAACCCGTTGGGAAGAGATTCAGCAAGGTCGGTGCCGAGTGGACACATGGGACGACTTCAAGCGTGAGTCGAGAACTCAATTCTACCCGAGAACACCGAGTTCATCGCAAGGAGGAAGTTGAGACAACTCCACCAAACGACTTCCATTCGGGACTATGTGAAGCAATTTTCTGCACTAATGTTGGACATTCAAGATATGTCTCGAAAAGATAAGTACATTCACTTTCTTGATGGCCAAGCCATGGGCTCAACAGAACTTCATCGACGGAATGTCACCGATTTGGTCGAGCAATTGCAGCCGCAGAAAGGCTTACCGACTTTGCTTCTTGAGAGGACCCGAGGAAGAAGAAGCGATCCACAGAAATCAACAACCAAGGCACCCTCCGGGAAGGAATCTAGGGGTGACAAAGGAAGAAGAGTTTCCATAAAGGGCCAAACTCAAACGGCAGGACCTCAAAACCTAGGACATGTTTCTTGTGCGGAGGACCACACGGTGTATGGGATCGCCCGCAAAAACAGACTCAATGCCTTGTCGGCTTCCATCAAACCCCTAAGCCGCATAAGGTAAGGGTTGCCCTCGATTCGAGTAGCTCGAGTGGCAAAGACGATGAGAAGTCGCAAGGACCCCGAATGGGGCGTCGTTTGTTGAATGCATCATGGGGTCAAGTGGGGAGAACCTGGCCGGCAACAAAAGCAGAAGCGAGTGAGTTGATGCACGTAAACATCAGACTCAATGGCCAAACCACCCGAGCAATGGTGGACACGTGTGCTACTCACAACTTCATCGCCGACCGAGAAGCAAAGCGGCTTGGATTAATCTTAGAGAAGAACCCAAGTCGGATGAAGGCGGTTAACTCGGAGGCTAAGCGAATCTCTACGGGCTAGCTAAGGGAGTCTCCATCAAGATCGGATCGTGGAGCGGGTGCACAAACATGATGGCGGTGCCCTTGGATGACTTTCAAGTGATTCTTGGAATGGAGTTCATGCATGCCGCAAAGTTGGTGCCGATGCCGTTCCTAGACTCCATATGTCTAATGGGAGGTGACAACCCCTGTATGGTTTCGCCACTCGAAGAGGAACCGAGGATCCCCAACAGCCTATCGGGCGCTGCAGAAGAAGAAGGGTGTACGCAAAGGAGAGTTAACCTTTGTGGGCTGCGATGGCTAGAAGCACTCGATGGGGAGGCCCGTAAAGAACTCGTCGGTGGCAAATGTCCGAAGGAGTTCGAAGATGTTATGCCACCCGAGTTGCCGGTACTCGCCACCACGTAGGCGTGGATCATCTTATCGAAGTGGAGCCGTGAGTGAAGCCTCCAATGAGACCACCATACCGCATGCCCCCTCCCGAGTTGGCAGAGCTCGAAAGCGATTAGATGAATCGCTAAGCGGTGGTCTCATCCGCAGATTCCAAAGCACCATTCGAGCTCCGGTTCTCTTCGGAAGAAACAAGATGGGAGTCTCCGACTATGCGCCGATTATCGAGCCCTTAACAAGGTGATCGTGAAGAACAAGTATCCCATCCTCTCATTCGCGGACTTGTTCACCAACCGGGCAAAGCAAAGTATTTTCAAACTTCGACCTTCGGTGGGTATTGCAAAGTGCGTATTCTTTGAAGGTGATGAAGCGAAGACTACCTGTGTGACCAGGTATGGAGCGTTTGAGTTCCTGGTGATGCCTTTCGGTTTAACCAACGCTCCAGCCACATTCTGCACTCTTATGAACCGGCTATTCAAGGAGTATCGGATAAGTTTGTGGTTGTCTACTTGGGACGATATCGTCGTCTATAGCCGAACACTGAGGAGCATATTGAACACCTCCGAACAATCTTCAAAGTTCTCAGGAGAATTCATTGTTCAAAAAGAGAGAAGTGCTACTTTGCTCGTAAAGAGATCTTATTCTTGGGGCATCGGATCGGCGACGGTTCCATTCGGATGGATAAAGCAAAGGTGCAAGCGATTGTGGATCGCAAACTCCAAAGAAGGTGCCCGAACCGAGATCCTTCCTGGGTTTGTGAACTACTATCGACGCTTCATCTTTGGGGTATTCGAGGCCGCAACTCCACTAACAGAGTCTTTGAAGAAAGAGCAGCCTTGGAGATGGTCCGACAAATGTGAAGCGGCATTCCAAGACCTAAAGGCGCCATTCTCGGAAGAACCGGCTCAAATGCCGCTGACTACGGGAAGCCCTTCAAGTCCATACAGATGCTTCATACTTCGCTATCGGGAGTACTTATGCAGAGGGCCATCCGGTGGCCTATGAAAGCCGTGAAGCTCAATGAGACCGAAAGCGGCAGTATCCGTCGTGACGAAGGAGATGGCGGCGGTGATCCACCGCTACGAGTGTGGCGACACTACCTTCTCGGATCGCGATTTGTATGCGAGGATCGGACAACATCGCTTTGAGTTACTTTGACTCAAAAGAAACTCTCCCAAAGCAGCACGATGGCGGACTTCCTGGCGGAATTTGACATGGCAATGGAGTACAAGCCCGGAAGAGCAAATGTCGAGCCGATGCCTTCGAGTCGAAAAGTGGAGGCCGTGAATGCTATGCAACTAGAGGGCAGAGGCCAAACAAGTCGATTTGCACAATCCAACTTTCTTTCCCGAATCAAGGATGGATGTGCAGTGATCCCCAAGCAAAGAACCTTGATGCAATTGATCCAAGAAGGCAAGGCACGACGATTTTGGGTCCAGGAGGGACTCGTCTACACCAAAGGGAATAGAGTTTATGTCCCTCGGGTGGATAATCCGAGGCGTGAGCTTTTGAAGGAGTGTCATGATTCCCTTCGGGACATCCGGTATTCATCGAACATTGGCTCTGCATGGAGAGGGCCTTATTGGCCAAAAATGGGGATGGATGTGGAGGAATATGTTCGGACGTGCCTAACTTGTCAACAAGACAAAGTGGAGCAACGGGCGTTTGGGACTTTTAGAGCCGCTGTGCACTCGAAAGGCCGTGGGAGAGCATTTCTCCGACTTCATATCTAGCTTGCCGACAAGAGGGGACTCGGATCGATACTTGTGGTAGTCGACCGATTTTCAAGTATGCAACCTTCATTGCCGCACCCTACAATCGCTCAAGCAGAGGAAGCGCGGTTAATGATGAAGAATGTGGTGAAGTATTGGGGAGTCCCGCACAATATTATAAGTGATCGAGATGCTCGGTTTCGGGACGATTCTGGACCGAAGTTGTTCAAATTGTTGGGATCAAGCTATACTTCTCCACAAGCCTCCACCCCCGCACGGATGGCCAAACCGAAAGAATAAACTCGCTCCTAGAGCAATATCTTCGGCACTACGTGAGTGCCAATCAACGAGATGGGTGAAGTTGTGGACATAGCCCAATTCTCCTACAACTGCAAGCGAGCTCGTGATCCAACAAGAGCCCCTTTGAGATCATCATCTGGACAATGACCATCGACTCCTCACACTTTCGCTATTGGATATACAGGAGTAGTCCGTCCGCGTATCACTTGGCGAAAGAATGGCATCGAAATGCAGATATTGCGCGGGCCTACTTGGAGAAGCGCAGAAAGATGAAGAAGTGGGCAGACTTGGGAAGGCGACCCAGGAATACAAAGTCGGCGATTTGGTGTTGGTGAAGCTCCAACCAAGATCACTCCATTCTTTAGAAACAAAGTGCATAAAGGATTGGTGCGCAATACGATGGCCCCTTCCCAATTGTCGAGAGGGTGGGCAATGTTTCCTACAAGTTGCAATCGCCGCTGCGTGGCTCAAGATGCATAATGTTTTCCATGCCAAAGAACTTGAAAGCCTACCACTCCGATCCGCAAGATGCTTCTCGAGGCGCTTCAACTCGCCAACCTCCCACCGAGCTTCCTACGAAGCGAAGTCAAACCATTTTAGCAGATCGCAGGACAACGCTACCCAATGGAGTCGAACAGATTGAATACTTGGTGAAGTGGCGTAAACTTCCAAAACCGGCGATTGGGAGCCGAAGACACCCTCCGGCATGAAGAAGCAACTATCAAAGCCTACAAAGAGCGCCAACGAGGGCGCCGGCGGCTTAAGTGGGGAGAGAATGTCACTTAACGGCGTGTCGCGACACTCGCAAAGAACTTCGCCAACGCCCGCTCGCCGCTTGCCCATGCTTGTACATATCTTTGGCAGCCTGTTTTGCCATGTTTTGGTGTGTTTTTCCTTGTAAAAGCAGAAACAAAAAATGCAATGCAGTAAAAGAGCAGTAACGATCATCGCCTGATTCGCCGTAAATCCAAAAACAGCTCCGTTTTGCTGTGTGCCGCGGCTGATTTCTGCAGCGCGCCATGAAATTTTTGTCACCATCTCAACACCTGGAACCACCGGGTGGCACATGGTGGATGGGGCTTCAGATAGTGTCGGCGTTGAACACTTTCACAAGTTTGACGTCAACTTGACGGAAACTTGCCTCGCGCCAAGACTTGGGGAGTAGTTGTTTTGCGGACTTGCAGCTGCTCATTCACCCCTCTAAAGTCCTTGTTTTCCTCCTCTCTTTCTCTCGCTTTCTTGCACTCCAAGTGCTCGCTCAATTGCTTGTAAAGCTTCCCTCTTCGCGAGACGTCGGGACTTGTCGTCGCTCGCTCCAACAACTAATCAACTTCTCTTTTACAGGTCCTACGGACTGCAGACGAGGTGCAGCTCTCGGTGACCCTTTCATGGACGCCAGATGTCGCAAGGGCGCCAAGACTTAGGCAATCGAAGCTAAGTCCGACCGAAGTGGGCGCAAAGGCGATTCTTGACTTAGGAAACTTCAGCTAAGTCGGTGGCTTGCCGCAAGGGTGCCTCACCCCATCTTGCTTGATTCACCACGTTGTTTCGCCATGGTGAGATTGCGAAGTTTGCAATCTCACGCACTTAGCAAGAATTGCCTAAGTGGTGAGGCACCCTTAGGCAATGTCACGCACTTAGCAAGAATTGCCTAAGTGGTGAGGCACCCTTAGGCAATGTCACGCACTTAGCAAGAATTGCCTAAGTGGTGAGGCAATGTCACGCAATGTAGCCAAAAGCAAGATGGCCAAACTTAGGCAATGTCACGCACTTAGCAAGAATTGCCTAAGTGGTGAGGCACCCTTGCGGCAAGCCACCGACTTAGTAAGTCGCTAAGTCAAGAATCGCCATACCACTTCTGGTCGGACTTAGCTTGATTGCTTAAGTCTTGAGGCGCCCTTACATACATCTGCGTCATGAAAGGGTCACCGAGCCTGCAACTCGTCGCAGTCCCGAGGACCGTAAAAAGAGAAGTTGATTAGTTGTGGAACGAGCGACGGACAAGTCCCGACGCCTCGGCGAAGAGGGAAGCTTTACAAGCACTGAGCGAGCACTGGAGTGCAAGAAAGCAGAGAAAGAGAGGAGGAAAACAAGGACTTTAGAGGGGTGAATGAGCAGCTGCAAGTCCGCAAACAACTACTCCCCAAGTGCCGGGCGCGAGGCAAGTTTCCTGTCTTCACTTTTGTAGGTCCTAAGGGATAGTAGGAGATTTCGGGGAGGCTGACCTTTGCGGACTGACACACAATGGTGCCGCACAGCTTAGGCAAAACCAGCTAAGTCCGTGACAGATGGTATCAGAGCGGGACAAGCACACATATAAACGCTTAGCATACAAACGTGGGGGACCTAGCGGGGTTGCGTTGAGGGCAGCCAACATGCGCGATCGTTTGGAAACAGACATGGAGTTGTAGGGGAATGAGTCGCTCAGAGGAGCGGGCATCCGATGATGACATTCAGAGGAATGGCTAACCCTTCGTGCAAGAGGCACCACGAGGACAAACAAGTTAAGAAGAATTGCGTAGCGTATAAAGGTTGGGATGGTTGAGTTTGAGCAGTGGCTCGACGTTGGCACCCAAACTTGACGGTGCTCGAGGCAAGCGGGGCGCTTGGCAAAGGATGAGACCGTACAAGATGGAATGAGTTGTTCAATGATCGAAGGAGTGTGCAAAGCTCACAGAGGTGAAGGAGTTGCAAACTCAAGGAATTCGACACTCATACAAGGGCTTGTATGCGGCGATGAATCGTCTGCGTGGTTATCCCAATGCGAGGCCGAAGGTCGGGCGCCATGGAACATGAAACTTTCTTTTGGCATGTACGCGCAGGATACTTTCGTAAGAGGCAGTGTGCAGTAGGTTCAGCATGTTGCTAGACCTAGAGGGGTGCAGTAGGAGTTGTATTGTCGAAAAATCGCAATCTCGCAGGTGCGTTTGTGGAGCCAGAACAGTGCACGGTTTGTTCAGTAAAGGCGGAGTGGTCCAAGGGGATGGTGGTCTCCAAAACTTCCAGAGGGAAGGAGACGAAGAGAGAAGTTGCTCCAACGGGGCAGATATCTAGGAGAGATAAGTCCCAATTCTCCAGAGGGAGAATCATATGCAATGAACCGCACCGGTTGAGGAGTACCTCAAGACAAAGCTCGATGGATCAAGCGAGCGACGAGGAGTCGTTGCATGATCTCGCAAGTGGCAACACGTTGGTGGACGCATAGCGAGATCAAGTGGGGGAGCAATCCAAGGCAACACAAAGTGAAGGTGCACTTGGAGCCGATAGGGAGATCAGACTCAACAAAGGGCTGACCCGTGGAATGATGGGCGCGAGGGCCACCACTAACGCAATGCAAATCGAGAAGCGGAGCAACTTAGGGGTAACTTGGTGATGTACCCAAGCCGCATGAAGAGAGTTGGCATAGAAGATAACATGGAGCGGAGGCTTGGAGCTTTCCTTAGACAGAGGTCAAGGGCATAGACTCTTGCAAAGACAAGAGTAGGATCATGTTGTTCCATGGGTTCTTTATTCTGATGGAGCAGACTCATCTTGCATGGTGCCAAAGACGAAGGGAACTTCGAGGCACCTGCACCTTATCTCGGTGAAGCATTTAATGGAGGAACTAAGGCGATACAACTTGCAGAGGCGAAGTTGGTGTCAGAAGGCTTTGGCATGGGGCAAGAGGATGCAGAGGCAGGTACTCTTGAAAAATATGCCACAGTGTTGTTATTCGAGTTGCCATGAGGAATGCGGTGCGTAGTGGAGATTGTGCTAGTAGAGGCATAGGCCCAAGATCCAGACAATGGTGCACCAATTTCAGCGAAGTCAGAGGACTTTAGAGGAGCTGCTAGGCGACGGACTGTCCTAGAGCTAGGCTTCGTCCAATTGTGACCCAAGAGCGGGTGAACGAAGGTCGATTGCCAAAGGAACGAACAGAATCAAAGATGACAAAGGCCCTACGATGTGTTGGCGGAGTCCACACAGAGAGATCACAGTTCGAGTTCATACCATAGGGATCAGAATGCAAGGAAATGTCATTGGAGGCGACATGATGCAATGGATCGTGGTGGAATGGTTTGCGGCAATGCAACACACACGACGAGTCCCATGGGGGGATTGGATCATGTAGAGGTATGATCGGGAGTGCGACTGGGAGCTCCACTTTGGTGAGCGACATGATGGCAAGAAGGGCTATGGATTCAAGCAGGGAATGCCATGGTACCGCAGAGGCGAGTTTTCCGTGTGTGCATCGAAGATTGCATTGAATGGAAGCCTTGGATATCAGCTTATAGGGGCTATGCACTATCGAGGAAAAAGTTCTAATGCAAGTACCAGTGAGTCCTATGAGGGGGGACTAGATCATGCAAATGTATGATCAGAGCGGCTGAAGAGTTGGACTGCTTCAGAGCTCATATTCGCTTTAGGGAGCTCGGCAAGTCAAAGGACAAGGCTGAGTAAGCGAACATTACGACCAATGAAGCTAAGGAGAACAGAAGCGGTGTAAGCCCTGCAATATGATGGCGGAGGCCATACATGGGAGTTGCAGTCTGTCTTTCCATCGACCAAGTGGAACTGCTTAGAGAACACAAAGTTGTTGAAGCAGGTTGTCGAAAAAGGGCGAGGAAGCAATGACGAGTCAAGAGGGACTCAGCTACCCAAAATTGAGCATCGGTTAGAATGGAGGTGGATTCAAGGGAGTGTCACAGTGTCGTAAAGGTGGATCTACCGATCGCGAAGAAGGGACGCAGATGCGGGACAACGGATAGTAGTGCCATGGGTATGGCAGCGTCATAGTACCGCAGAGGCGGGACTTTCGTGGAGTCATCGATCCCTTGCTCTCATAGAGGGAGAGCGCTTGGTCGTGATATGGGTCGTGGAGGAGGAGAATGCAGTGGTAAACTCCATGTACCATGACAATGCTGAAAGGCAGAGGCCAGGGAACTTCGTAAGACCGGTGTCAATGGACTTCTCATCAAAAGAGCGGTAAGTGAAGGACTTTGGGTCGATGCAGGAGTGCAGGACTAAGGAACGAAGCAGGCAGTACGCGGTACTGTACCTTTGCTATTCAGAGGAGTAGGCGACAGAAATGATGGAGAAGGCGGTACAATCCCAAAGGCGACCAAATCTATCAGAGACTTGCTCCAAGTTGGAGTGATAATTTCTTGCATTCCAGAAGTTCAATGACATTGAGAAGGTGAATCACAGTAGCTGACTCAGAAGGATTGCAAACACTTCAAGTGCTTCAGAAGTGTGAGTTAAGAGCAGACGAAGTCTAGTAACCAGCTCGACGCACGAAGTACAACCTCGAGGAGGTGGACGAAGTCAAGTAACCTTTGTCTTCTCTACTCTCAAGAGAATGGGCAAAACTGAGTACCCCAGCTCTCTTAGTTATTTAGTAAAAGAGCTATGCACAGATTTGAGGACCCTTCGAAAAGACGAATGGAAGACAACAGTTATCAAGTCCTCACCAATGGTGATCAGTGCTAATGGGAGTAGATTGTCCGCTTCATTTCCCAACTGAATACCAATCGAAAGCAGAAGTGATGCGAACCTACTTGGACGAGACAACTAAGTGAAAGAAGATTCGATGGGAAAATTTTGCGGAGGAAGGACCTGAAAACTTTAAAGGTTGTGAGGTGATGCTCGTTAAAGCTCCAACAAGCATCTATCCAGTTCAAGAGATAAGAAGAATTTGAAGATTGGCGCATATCAAAGAAGGTCTTTTCCTTCATCAGATGAATCCGTAAGAACCAGCAAGGATCAGCACAACTCTACCAACCCCACACCAGAGTCAGAGTCATTGGCAAGTTGAAGCAGCATGGCGAATTAAAGTTCGACGACTCAACAATAACAAGCAGAGAACAACTGGGAGCTAAGGGGCGCATCGCAGCAGGAGTAGAAGATTGAAGATCTAGTAAAGGTAAGGAGTTGCAGCGTCAACGATGGCTTTGACGAGGACGTCGAAGGAATAAGTGGGGGAGAATGTCACGGACAAATTGTAAACGGCTTGTTCGGTGTAATGCTTATGTGTGTTCGTGTCCTTTTCGGTTTGTTCTAGATTGTAAAGCTTGTAAAGGGCTTGCCAAAGGCTAAATGCCCCATTTGAATGAGTTTGGCAGCCATTGTCGGCTTGTACATAAAGTTTGTGTCAGGTGAACACTTGTACTACATTTCGGTTTGTAGTGGACCAATTTTATACCTTTGTTGTGCAATCATTCTGAGCTTGTAATATCCATGGTTGGAATTTGCATTGGCTATTAAGTGTTTGCTGAAAGGTTTGCTTGTGGATCCCGTGTGAAGCGTTTTCTTTGTCCTGTCTTCTCTTTTGTAGGTCCTAAGGGATCGTAGGAGATTTCAGGGAGGCTGACCTTTGCGGACTGGCACGCAATGGTGCCGCACGGCTTAGGCAAAACCAGCTAAGTCCGTGACAACCCGACATGAACAATACCGGAAGTTTTCAAAAACTATCAAAAGCATTTTTTGAAAAGTGGAGAAATAAAATGAAAATTCTAGGGAATTTCCCTTTAAGTGATAAAATCCACTTATGCCTTCTACTTTCACTTTTGATATATTCATCTTGTGTCCATGAGGCCTTTTGTTGTTTTAATTTCTTTGCAGATGTATATGCTAAACGGACTTTCTTCGTCAATCAGCTTGGTGCATCTGGACGTTCTTCTGTTTGTGGAAGACGAATTGGCTTTCAGCTGAATCACCGCAGCCATATTTCAACAAGAAACAAGCAACATGGGCATTATATGAAGGCAGTTGCTACTGTTGATTCAAAATTCTTGGTTTCTGCTTCCAGTGAGAATACTGATGAACATAATGACAACTTGCCCTATAGCTCTATCTCAGATAGCAAAATGTTACAATCTTCGACAGAAGAAAACACCCCTGAAATAGATGAGAGGGAAAAATTGAGACGAATGAGAATCTCCAAAGCAAATAAAGGGAATGTTCCATGGAACAAGGGAAGGAAACACAGTGCAGGTAGTAGTTTTAGATATAATATTACATGTGATCCTATCTGCCTTCTTGTTGAAATGCATCTGCCCTTATGATCCACTTATTCAAATGGATAACAGAAACTCTTCAGCGAATTCGAGAGAGGACCAGATTAGCAATGCAGGATCCCAAGGTGATGTCATGTAAGAACTAATAAGAGTTTCATTTACCACTTGTGAACTAATTGCTATTAGTGGTAGAAAAGTTCTGTAAGAAGGAACTGTAGCTATAAACAAATACCTTTTCTTTGATGACATTTACAAAGCATGTTCAATAGAATTTTATGTTTACATAGTTTTTGTACTTTTGAATCGTGATGTTTACATAAAGATAAGTTGGTTTGAAAATAATAAAAATATCTGACAAATATGTTGTATTTTGGGAGTTTTAATGACCATAATATATCATGACTATGTTGTGAATGAGTTAAACTCTATCAGAATTCTTACCATCGCTTTTGGTCTTCTCTTAAGTTGTTACACCCAGTTTTGTGCTCTAGGATCATGGCACATTTTGTCCTGATTTTATGGCTCTTCATTTGCCAGGATAGTGTTTATCTTCTATATAATCGCGTTCTCTGTATGTTACCAGTCATAATCATATTTGGTATGAATGAATGAATTCATGTGCAGGTCAGGGCGAAGTTGGTAAACTTTGGACGTGCTCACAGGTCTGTGGCCCTTCTAAAATTTGTTCAAAATTTGAAGCAATAATTCTTTATTACACTACACGTCATCAATAATGAATATTTCTTTTTTATACTAAAATTGTTCTGGTAATTATGGCCTTTAAGATGTTTTGAAATTTTAAAAATTCCTGTGCCTTTTCAATTGATCTGTCAATTGGTTGGATATGTCCTGTACAAGAAATTTTACATCATCAGAGTGTTTCTTTCTAAGAAAACAAGGAGACTATTTGAATGTGACAACTGCATTTGGAGAAATTTTGTTGGAATACTCTTTATAAAAACAAAAACAAATTTAGGAGTTTCCTAGAAGATCTTAATTGATATCTTGATATGGAGGAACCACACAGAGTGAATTATGATTTTAGTTGCGGAACCCGTGATGGGTTACTGATGGCAAATAGGTTTTTTAGACACACAGATGTATTTTCATTATTCTCCTTATATCTCTCAAGTCTTTGATTCTTGCTCCATTATTTGGATGAAGAGATGAGTGCATGTTGGATCATAGGATACTTGAACCCATTATAAATTGGATTATAACTATCAAAAGCAACATCAGCTGAAAGAATTATGTAAATATTCACAACTTCTGTGCAAGGAAGAGAATGTTGTGGAGATAGGAGTTTTAAGGTGTATATAAAATTCTCATGTTTTAGATTGTATCTCATTTAACATGGAAATCATCAAAACCCTCTGCATTCCAAAGAGTGACATAATTATGATCTTTCTGGTTGGGCATAAGTAGTCCGACTTGTATCCTGTCCTCCTCTGGATGGCTTTTTCCTCTCTACAAATGGGTCCCATGGATACTCCAAGTCCAAGAAACAATTATAACCCAGATAACAGTTATGACAAGATGTTATCAGCACTTTATCCCACTTTGAGTTTGAATTATATTCATGTTGGGCCAGATAATTGCTGCTGATTACGACAGAAAATAATTATCATTATTCATCAAATAATTGGTACATGGTACATACCGATCAAGTATCAGGATATACAATCCTACTTCATCATTTTTTTTTTTCCTTAGAGCTGCAGTTGTTGCATGCTAGTGGATTACTGATTATCTAAACCCATTTAGATCTGGATGGTTATCCTGAACCATCATGAGAGCAGGGAATGCCCTTTCGCGTATTGGACTTGTATCGGTTGTTGGTCAGACCATTATATACCGATTAATACCAAGATATTGACACATGGTATGCCGATGTCTATCAGTATTTCAAATAGGAAGATTAAGGGGTGATGGATGAAGAGGAGGAAGAACAAAGAGGAGGTGGTGGAGGAAGAGGAGGAAGCAGGAGTAAGAGAAGGAAGAAGTGAAGACGGCGGAGGAAGAGTAATTAGGAGAGGAGGTGGAGGAAGAGGAGGGAGGAATAGGAAGGAGGAAAAGGAGAAGATGATGAGGAAGCATACCTATCGTTCGTGGCGCACGATGAGCAATTGCACGAGGTGAAATGGGAAAGGGTTCACGAACTTGAGCCTTAGTCTTTTTGTTAGGTTCGGACCGGCCATCTTGAGACAAAGGTTGTCCACATACTGATTCATGCCCGGACTGGTACGAACCACCTGTTTTGTATCGATCTGCATGAAATGTCAAACCATGCTTGTGAGTATTATTAACTTATTCATCACATGGGTTCATGATAAGGATCTGTCTCTCTCTCTAAAACAATAACATTTAAGGTTGCTCTTATATATTTTCTTTGTGTATATATATGCAAAACTTGAATGTCTTTTTGCTGATGGCCATCATGCATGACTTGAGAAAAGGCTATCTAGATCTATCTGGAAATACTTTTTATAGTAAAAAGAGGATTATTAATGGTTGCTTCCGTTAGGGAAAAGCCAAGTATGATTGAGGTGTTAATAATATTAGCAGAGACAATAGAATCAGCAATGAAGATAAAATAATGAAAAAAGTAGTCAATCCTTCATCCGGAGGAGTTTAATAATATTGCAATTTTTGGTGTATTCCGTGGAAAGTTCAACAATTTAGCCCACCCATCTTGTGCCTTCTCATAGTTTGCCTAGTTTTCTATGTTGTTGTTGTTCGCATATGTATATATATATATATGTATATATATATATATATGTATGTATAAATGTGTGTATATATATATATGTATGTATATATGTGTGTATATATATGTATGTATGTATATATATATATGTATGTGTATATATATATACATATATTGCAATTTTGGTGTATTCCGTGGAAAGTTCAACAATTTAGCCCACCCATCTTGTGCCTTCTCATAGTTTGCCTAGTTTTCTATGTTGTTGTTCGCATATGTATGTATATATATATATATGTATATATATATATGTATGTATATATGTGTGTATATATATGATATATATATATATATGCGTGTGTGTATATATATATATACATATATATACACACATATATACATATATATATATATATACACACATATATATATATATATATGTATATATTTATATATATATATTGTGTGTGTGTTTTATTCTTCTATAAAAATCATGCAGTGAGGAGACTAGGATAAAAATTGGCATAGGAGTACGTCAAGGTTGGCAGAGACGGCATCAAAAGCTGATGATACAGGAAGGCTGTGTTTTTGAGTGGCACAACATAATTGCAGCTTCTGCCAGAGAAGGTTTTGCTGGTGAAGATGAGCTGCAATGGAGTTCATACAAGATTTTGAGCGAACAGTTACAGCGGGAATGGCTGGAAAGCATTGAGAAGAGGAAAACAATGCCTAGGCCAAAAGGTAGCAAACGAGCACCAAAGTCACTTGAGCAACGAAGAAAGATATCGGAGGCCATCTCTGCTAAGTGGGCGGATCCTGTAATATCTAATTTCTCCAGTGCAAAATATATATATTGTTTTTTTACAAAATTGTGGTCATGTTATCACAATTTCTTTACAAAATTGTGGACACATTACTGCACATTACCACATTACAAGCAATTAGCATCAGCCATAAGTAGAGGTGTACAATTATTATACCACTGCTTAATCTTTTTATTATCCTAATCAAACTTCCACTGGATTTTGTTTGACCCTTTTCTCCATATATATCAGGAATACCGTGACCGAGTTTGCAGTGCACTTGCTAAGTATCATGGCACGACTGTTGGAGCTGAAAGAAGACAAAGAAGAAAAGCAAGTGGCGGAACTCCTTTGAGAAGGAACCTTGAGAAAAAGAAATTTGCAAAATCCAACAGCATTAGCGATGAAGCAAAAAGCATCAAGAAAGTAGTATCTAAGCGAAAGAGAACTCCATCATATAAAGACCCAATGGCAAGTTCCAAACTGGAGATGATAAAGAAAATTAGAGCCCAAAGAGAAGAGATGGAAATTAAAAAACGAGAGGCTACCGAAAGAGCAAAGTAAGTCCATCTCATGACATACTTGTAGAGCTACATATTATCACATAATGGCTCCTGCATATTTAAAATGACTTAAGCATTCTAGTCTTTGTCATTGTGATGTAAATGCAACTGTTTTATGCTCATTTTTGCTATTGTGAAAATGTGAAAGTTGAACATGGTAGTTTTTAGGTGTAATTATCATGTTTATTGGCATAACCATATATGTTTACTGGATGAACAGGTTATTAATTGCTGAAGCAGAGAAGGCTGCGCAGGCCCTTGAGTTGGCTGCACTGACAAACCCTGTTGCACAAGCTTCACTGTTGGAAACCAGGAAGCTGATTGTCGAGGCAACACAGTCCATTAAAAACATAGAGCGGGGACAATTGACATCACAGGGTACACGAGATCAGACATTTTCCGATTCTGTTAGACCTAATAATCATTTGCAGAACAGTCCAGGAAATCATAGCGGCCCGAAGTGGCCGAGCAAACTTGTAAATGGAACTCATCTTCTTTCTTCCAGTATCAGTTACCACAGGGCCTTGGATTTTGTTAACTTATCACCATCAACTGAGGAAACCTCTGGCAATGATTCATTTTTGCATGATGAGTTTTTGATGAGGAAGTCAGCGATGACAGACAACCAAATGGTTTTCTCCAAGTTTGGTGGCTCCATCAGATACAAAAACCTCAAATCTGAGGAAGAGGAATCAGATATTTCTGAAATGAAAAATAGTGAGACATCTGGATCATCGTTATTGTTAAAGAAGAATTGGGTTCGTGGGAGATTGGTTGAAGTGGAGGAAGAAGATGATGTTTCAAAATAAGGTGGTGTGGTGCAAGACAAAAAAAGGTTAGTATGTCGAGAAACCAAGCCTTATTTCTCTTCGGTGTAGTTTTGACTCTCGGTCTGTTGGAAATACATTTACGAATGACAATATATGAAACTCACGCCATCAGTTGTTGTGTTGTAGATGTCAAGCCCTATAAGGCAGTCAATTTGCATGATAACAAGATCCTTCACCGAGAGGGGATCTTATTAGATGAACTAATATGTTGTTAGGGATGGTTATGTGTAACCAACCTTGTATACACGTTAGATTATTATGTTTAACAAGTAACGATACAGAATTTACTGTTTGCAGTCGGTTCACAAATTTCGGTGTTGGTAAGTATGGGCGCTATCAAATGAACATTAAACCTCGGAATGCACTTTAATTGCTTTGCTTGTTGATGAAACTTTAACACCTTCCTTCTTTCTTTTATTTTTTATTTTCTTTCGTAAGAAGAGCTCCTCCGCTTTCTGGGTTAGTAGTCTTTTCCCGAAGCAAGTATAGATAAATGGTGTTTCCATTAGTGAGATAAGTCGGACTCGAATAGATCATCCGATCCTTTTAAGTTGCATGAAGACCAAGAAACCACATTTTCTTTTAAGGGAGATCGTCTCAAACTATACTAACTTTACAACATGCTTTGATCGCTTTGTCTGTGAATTAAAACTGTTAAGTCGGTTTGACACGTGGATGGGGTTTGGAGCCGATCAATATTCACTTTTGAGTTTGTTCGAAGTTGAGGTGTTAAAGAAATTGGGGAATGTGCATGGAACTCGGGATTTATAGAGTAATGATTTATTGAGTCACTTTTCTACACTCGATCTCGCAAGGCTAAGTCGATATGCTGTTGGCACCACATCACCAATCTTGTAAGATCGGGTCCCACATGAAGTGTTGGTTGAGCGTCAACGAATCGTCAACCAAGTGGGAATGACCTGTAAATCGGATGAGAGTGACATGTTAACAGCTAACTATGTACCATATTTCCCGTCTCATATCATTTGCCCCTCGTTCGACACATGTAAGGACTCAAGACACAATGTCCCATTTCATAGGTCATTGACCATGTTGGACATTTATCAGATGACATTCCATGGGCAATCTAGCTACATTGTTGAGCGTCATCGTTTCTGGTTTCATTATGATTGTAGAATGCTTTGTTGTCGATCCAATGTTATCATCGTGAGATGCTTCATGGTCGATTCGCTCATGTTATCATTGGTAAATACATTATAGTCGATTTAGTTGTAATATTATCGAGAGATGCTTCGTGGTTGATTCAGTCGTATTGTTATCATGGGATGCTTTCTAGTTGAATCACTCATGTTGTCATTGTAAGACACTTCACGATCGATTTGATTATGTTATCGATTTAACCACCTTATTATTTAAGGATGCTTCATAACGATTGTATCATAATCGTACAACACTTCAAGGTCAATTCGATTGCATTATTGTTGTAGAACATTTTATGATCGATTCTATCATGTTGCTATAAGGAGATATCTTTTTGGGCGATTCATTCAGGTTGTTGTTGGAAGATATTTATTTGGCCAGTTTGACTATCTTATTGTCGAGAGATGTCATATCATATTCGACTATATTGGTATGCTCTTTGTTATGTATAATGTGTATGTTGTTTGTTTTTGTTATTTTGAATTATGATTTTTATAACAAACTCTGTGGCTAATAAGATGGCTTCGAACTTCTAGCATTATCTTATTTATTTTTTAAAAAAATATCGAAGACTCAATATCATTCGAATGTAATATTATTGTATTATTATTCTTATAATATCTTAGTTTTACACTTATTAAATTATAACTAGCATATCAATAGAAGTACAAATGGTATATATATATATTATCCTCATTTAGTGATATAATTTGGCTATTAAGTTTATAGTTGAGACTCTTTGAACTTATAAATCCTATATCTTGGTGCATAGAGAGGATATTTACTCAATTTTAAATCTTACAAACTTTAATGAAACCTTTTAAAACATATTGATATCCCTAAGATTATTAATTCAACTTAAATAAAACCCCTTATCAAAACATAAGAGATTCTGAGTATTTCAAATTGGGATACTCATAACTCTATATATCGATCTACTAATGTCATACCAGAAGCCTTAGGACTATAAGAGATTCACATAAAATATATCTAAAAATTAAATATTAATTTAAAGTTTAAGTCACTCAAAACTAGTTTAAAAAATCAATCTATAATCTATAAAACCGAAATCCTAGTATAGCGAGAAAAAATTAACTTTTTCTTACCTTAACTTTACTTATAATTGAGGTTTCTTAGCCTCTATAAAAAAAAAATCTGAGACAAAAGTTGAAGAAGAGAAAATCGTGAATTATCATATTGATAAAAAGGATGAGACTAAAATAAAATAAAGGTGTTTAAAAGATTACCTAGAGTTCAATCTATCTGGTTTACAGTAAAAATATAAATTAAGACTGTATTTTTTCTATTTTAAATTTTCAGAAGGCATGATATTAATGAAAATTTTTAAGAAAATATTAAAATATTAAGCTTTTAGATGTAATGATATTGATAAAGAAAAATTAGATGATATTGGAGTAGGGTATGATTTCGAATTCTTCCACTCTTTTTTTTTGTGTTAAATTAAAAAATATTCGTGTAATACTCATTCTTCAATTGGGATTGTATCATACATCCAAATTTTGTTTACGCATCAAATCTAAACCGACTTCATTACAGGGATGTTAAAACATATATCAAGTTCTTTCCTGCTGAATTAAACTCTTAGATGTAATGACACATGAAAAAGTCCACAACTCGTCAGTTTTAAGGCACCGCACACGCAGTGGGCAATGCGTCCATCCTCAATGATTTTTGGAACAAAATGATTCTGAATTCTATAAAGACGGTCTCTCTCTCTCTCTCTCTCTCTCTCTCTCTCTCTCTCTCTCTCTCTCTCTCTCTCTCATCTATTTTACCGACGTTGAGATGTTAGGTAGAAGAAGTGAGAGGAGTGAGGAATAATTTGACTCTGACAAAGATAGTCTAATGTGATTAAGGAAATAAAAGTAAGGGATGATGATACGAGCTAACTGGTCCCATCACATTAATCACTTCAGTGCCGAAAGCGATGCAAGTGCTTAGGCCAATAACCGCAAAACCGGGAGTGTGTCATTTTAAAGAAGCCCTCTGATGTAACACTTGCAGTTTATAGATGAGACTTTGCTTAGGATAATCTCTCACGGTTAGGTGGTTCCAATCATTCTTTGATGTGAAGGACACTCCTTGTGGATTTCATAATGCAATGGTTATGATGATCCATGTTGTGGGGGTTTCTTGCCACTCAAGTTTGCATTTTCCTGTAGAGTCATTCGCTGCTGTTTCTAACTTGTTTGGCTAATCATATTAATCGTATGAGATGCCAGGCCGATGGGGTTTGAGTTGGAAGCATGCTGTGCTAATATGTCGAAAGCTTGGCTCATGCAGCCTGCCGTCCCGAGAGCTACCATTTGTCGAGGTCAACGAAGACGCACGCTGACCGTCCTTCCTAATGCGTGGACTTCTAGTCATAGAACCTGAAACATTCCTTAGGTTAAATAATTTTCTTTTCTTCCCTTTTTTTTTGTGCTTTGTTTTGAGGAAGAATGGAACCAAAAAAAAAAAAAAAAAAAAACTTGGAAATATGTTGGATGGTTTTGGGGAAGGAAGGAAAGAGAGAAAGAAAATTAAAAAGAACAAAAACGGAGAGTGGGTTCTTTTCATTGGGACACAATCCTATCGTTTCCACAACTACAAGAAAACCCCGATTCCGACTTGTTGGTCGGTAAACTTTTTAGTTGAGGTATGATGCGAACCGATGGATGAGCTTCTACTGTTTGGTTAGGCACAAACCATTTCCTCTATCTGCGGCGCGCCCTTCAACATTCATTGCTTCTTTATTCCTTGGTTTGAATGAGTACCGAGTTGAAGAGAAAGAGCGATGATTATATGAGAATTGTGCTTTTGGGTCTCTCGCCAACTCGCCACAAGTATCGATGACAAAAGATGGTTTTGTTTGGGTTTCGATCCAGCGTACGTTCCCGGTTTAGAAGATCTCGTGCTAACCAGAGGCAGGATTGCTCGCTCGTACGCTATCGAGGCCTATCGATCCCCGAGCATGAAGGGTGCGTAAATAGACGTATCCTAGTCTGCGGAGAATCCGAATCTGTGTATTTGAATCAGTTGACATCCAGTGGACACGTAGAGATACCCAGGTGAAAGGAAACTATGTGTATTCGACCCGGCATGCCACGTTCCCAGTGTACTTTGTTGCCACTACTCGTAGTAAATTCAAGTGGCCGCCACCATAATTTGTGGGGGGTCCGAGTGGACCTCCGGACGATCCGACACCAGCAATTTCGATCGGCTTTATTCTTCTGTGGGCTTGATTGCCGTGAAGCAAACGGGGCCCGGAAGCCCGGCAGAGTCCCCCTCCACCCTCCTCCTGTCTCCTACCAATCATGCCCTCGGGTCCACGTCGGAGTCGATTCCTCTTCTCTCCTTTTTCGTGGACGACGGGAGGTGGGCCTCTCTCCCTCCGTCCACAAAGTTCCCCACCACCAGCTGGCTGTCCGAGGCCGAGGCCGCATCTGGCTTCTACGCCTCACCTTGTCCCGCAACCCAATTAGTCTAAGAAACCTGCTGATTAAGATATAGCAGACTGAGACCTCCATGATCGCTCCGCCATCCCTATCTCTGTCTCACTCCACGCTCAGCTCGATCCTCCACCCCCCATGTGCCCGTCCCACTCCCCTCCCACGTGCCTAGATTCCCCCTCTTCTTTGTATCCTCAACACCGCCGGTACGGGGGGCCCTCTCGATGACTACTATTATTCTTATCACGACGGTCATCGTCATCGCAAGATTTTTTGAATTCCCGATTCCAGTCTTCCGTTTGGAAGGATACATGCGCTCCTCCGCTTACGTTCATTAATCGAGCAACTGGACACTCGAGCACAGTGTTTACGTACGCATCCCTCCACGTCCGACGCCCGTAGACTAATCGAAACAGATCTGCGATGTATGGATTTGCCAGGCATACCGAGTCGCCAAAACAAATGAATGGATGGGGGTATCGGATGAGTTCCACCATAGTTTTGGAGCCCCGCAAGGTGCCGTCGTACGTATGTAGCTAGAAAGTGCCTGGTTGGCCTGCAGAAAGCTATTTGTGATGGGCATGCACATTGATGGATGGGGTCCTGGCTTTGCCGAAACCTTGCAGTCGATGTAGCGGGTGGTTGCAGAATGGGATCCGTGAAAGTGTTAGAATATCGAATCGAACCTGGAATTTTTAGGATGTATGTATTTGTACGTTTGAAAGCTAAAGTTTGCATGCTCCATTGTGTCTTGGATTAATTGTCGGAAAAGTGAGCGTGCACAGATCATGCTAACTCTTGCAAGATTGGATTATCTGCATCCTTTCTTGCACGAAACATATGATCAAAGTCCAGCTGGGAGTAGCTACTATCTCATTCGTTTTCGTGTATATGTGTGTATCCTTTTTTTTTTTTCTTTTTTCCTTGCTTCAATCCTCTGATCTTTTGGTACTATGCTAAAAAGAAAAAAAAAATTGCTGCAAACTGCAACAACAGTGAACAAATTAGTAGTGTTATCTGGAAAGTACAGGTACCCACAAAATAACAGATGGATAGTTGATCGGTACATACAAAGATAGATTTAGATGGATAACGATAGAAAATTTATCAACACTTAGACACATAATCATCATATAAGATTCATATTGTCCTACATAAAAAAAAATAAATTTTTTTCATTCATTATGATAAAAAAAACTCTTTTTATCTTTTTATGACGATGACAATGATTATAATTTTAAATCTTCTTTTCTTCTTTTATGATAAAAAAAGATAATCATAAACGTTTTTTTCTTCATTTGAAGATATAAAATCATAGAGAAATACTCTTTAACTCATATTTGAAAATCTCAATTTTACTAAGGAATATAATACTTTCACTCTGGATCTATCTTGGATCCATTTCGAAATCATATTAAAGTCACATCGGATTCACCTCGAAGCTATCTCAAAAATACGATATTTCTACATATATGAATCTAAATCATATCAAATTAATCAAAACATCAAATATTTTTCTTAATAGAAATTAATTACTCGCTCGTAGCGTTCATTTAAACGGAGACTGGATTTCTCACTCACATTATGATTTCACAATTTCACAGGTTGGGTAGATCTACCTTAGCGGTAAATAGTGGAGGATACTCCTCGACCTTCTCTGTGGCCTTGTGCCAAACCGATGGGATCGTCTTGCTGCTGAGATCTCTGGCCACCGGCTGCTCTGGCCCCCACCTTCTGGCTCTTTCTTTCTCTCTGACAAGCGAAACCTTTCCTAGAAGTTACCTACCTTGTGTTTGGTTTTGAAACATGGAGGCCATGTTCCTCACTTGGTGACCTCTCCGTCTCATAAAGATAAAGTTGATTGCTGCATAGCTAATTAAATAAATAATAAAAAAAAGAATCGCAAAACCCTCATCGATCGTCCCCACCCATCTCCCTCTCCATTTCAGTACTAGAGCAGCCCCTCCCACCACCACTACTCTCTCCGCTTCATCTTCCTCTTCCTCTTCCTCTTTCTCCCAACATCACCAGGCAACAACAGATTCGAGAGCACCATCTTTCTATCCCTCCAAACTCCATCCCTCATCTGCTGCACCGGTGTCATGGCCCAGCCGGTTGCCTTGGATCCGGAGATTCTGGGTCTTCTGATCAACTCACATATAAAGCTGCTGTATTCCTCTAGATTATGCAGATAAGCCATGGTCGGCCCCCCTCCCCTCTCCTTTTGCTCTACTAGTACTACGACTCCTCGTTGTCCCTCCCTCCACACCTCTGACACTCGCCTTCTACCAGGAGACACTGAGAGCACCAGTGAATAGAGAGTGGTAGTACACATATAGTAATGCCTGCCGGAGGAGTAAGCGCATGGAGGGTCTGCTGCTGCTTCCTCTTCTTCCGGCTATTGTTGTCCCCGGTTCTCCTATCCTGGGACGCCCTCGCCATCGATCCTCAAGGCGAGGCCCTACTCTCTTGGAAGCAGAGCTTGAATCGTAACAGCCACGACAACAATGGCTCGTCCAGAAACATCGATGTTCTCTCCGACTGGAATCCCAACGATCCAAATCCTTGCCGGTGGTATGGCATCACCTGCGACGCCAGCGGGCGGGTGGTAGAGCTGAATTTACAGTACGTGGACTTGCTGGGTGGCGTGCCCACCAATCTGAGTGCGCTGGCGATCTCCCTCTCCATGCTCGTCCTCTCGGGGACCAACCTGACCGGCCCCATCCCGCACCAGCTTGCAGACCTCCCCCTGCTGACCCACCTGGATCTCAGCGATAACGCACTCGCGGGTGCAATTCCCGACGGTCTATGCCGGCCGGGGAACCGCCTCGAGCGCCTTTATCTCAACTCGAACCGCCTCGAAGGCCCGATCCCGGATTCCATCGGCAACCTCTCGGCGCTCCGCTGGCTCATTATCTTCGACAACCAGCTCGAGGGGGAGATCCCACCGAGTATAGGGCAACTCGCGACCCTCGAGGTGTTCCGGGCTGGTGGGAACAAGAACCTGCGAGGTGCATTGCCATCAGAGATTGGCAACTGCACTAGCCTGGCCATGCTCGGCCTCGCCGAGACCAGCATCTCAGGCCCGTTGCCGCCAACCCTGGGCCGCCTAAGGAATCTCCAGACGCTGGCCATCTACACCGCACTGCTCTCAGGACCAATCCCGCCGGAGCTGGGCCAATGCAAGGAACTCCAGAACGTTTATCTCTATGAGAATTCCCTCTCAGGTTCCATTCCGCCGCAGTTGGGCCAACTCAAGAGGCTCCAGAGCCTGCTGCTCTGGCAGAACAACTTAGTGGGCGTGATCCCGCAGGAGCTCGGCGGATGCAGCGAGCTCCAGGTGGTAGACCTCTCGATGAACAGCTTGACGGGGAGGATCCCCGCCACCCTCGGTAACCTCACTTCTCTCCGGGAGCTCCAGCTAAGCGTGAACCAGGTCTCCGGGCCGATCCCTCCGGAGATTGCCGGCTGCCTGAACCTGTCCGATCTCGAGCTCGACAACAACAAGATCTCCGGTGGGATACCCGCGGAGCTTGGCCGGCTACGGAATCTCCGGATGCTCTACCTCTGGGCAAACCAGCTCACGGGGGAAATCCCACCGGAGATGGGCGAGTGCACGAATCTTGAGGCGATCGATCTGTCGCAGAACAACCTCACCGGCTCCATCCCAAAGGGAATCTTCCGGCTTGAGAGCCTGAGTAAGCTGTTACTCCTGGACAACGATTTGTCCGGCGAGATACCCTCGGAGATCGGCAAGTGCTCATCGCTGGTCCGGTTCCGGGCCAATGGGAACCGCATCACCGGCGGGATACCACCGGAGATTGGGGGCCTGAAGAACCTCAGCTTCCTGGATCTGAGCTCGAACCGGCTAACAGCAGCCATCCCGGAGGCGATGGCCGGGTGCCACAATCTATCCTTCGTGGATCTACACGACAACGACATCGGCGGTGTCCTACCGGATGGCCTCTTCGAGGGACTCCTCTCGTTGCAGTACATTGACCTTTCTGGCAATTTAATTAGTGGGATACTTCCGTCGGATATTGGGCTGCTGACCTCTCTAACGAAGCTTACTCTGGCGGGAAACCGAATCTCGGGCCCGATCCCGCCGGGGATCGGCTCGTGCTCGCGGCTCCAGCTAATGGATCTGAGCAATAACGCGCTCTCGGGTCAGATTCCGGGGAGAATCGGTAAGATACCGGCGCTGGAGATCGCCGTAAACTTGAGCTGCAACGACCTCTCCGGCCAGATTCCAGCGGAGTTCGCGGCGCTCGTCAGGCTCGGTGTGCTCGACATCTCGCACAACCGGCTCTCGGGCGATCTCCAGCCCCTGGCGAACCTTCAAAACCTCGTCGCCCTCAATGTCTCCTTCAACAACTTCTCCGGCCGCGTTCCGGACAGTCCTTTCTTCTCCAAGCTCCCAACCGGTGATTTGGATGGCAATCCCGCCCTCTGCCTCGCCCGCTGCTCCGGTGTCTACGGCTACGGCGACCGTATCAAGGAGCTGAGGGGCAGCCGTGTGGTCACGGCGGTGATCCTCTCCGTCGCGGTCGTCCTTTTCGCCACGGCTGCCGTCATTCTTCTTAGCCGAAGAATGTCTCGCCGCGGCGACGGCCGGGAGGACGAGGAGAAGGATGGAGACATGTTGCCACCGTGGGAGGTGACCATGTACCAGAAGATGGAGATCGGCATCGGCGACGTGGGCCGGAGCCTGACGGCAGCGAACGTCATCGGCCGGGGATGGTCCGGTGTGGTGTACCGTGCGAGGATCCCGTCCACGGGGGCGGTGATCGCCGTGAAGAAGTTCCGCACCGGCGACGACGCTGCGGCCACGGCATTTGCGTGCGAAATCGGGGCTCTGGCGAGGGTGAGACACCGGAACATCGTGCGGCTGCTGGGCTGGGCGGCCAATCGTAGGACTAGGCTGCTGTTCTATGACTACCTCCCCAACGGCACGCTGGGAGGGCTGCTACACGGCGGAGGTATGGCGGCGGCGGTGGAGTGGGATGTGCGGCTGGGGATCGCCGTCGGCATAGCGGAAGGGCTGGCCTACCTCCACGACGACTGTGTGCCGGCTATCATCCATGGCGATGTGAAGACAGAGAACGTCCTCCTGGGGGAGCGGTACGAAGCGTGCCTTGCAGATTTCGGCCTCGCCCGTGTGACGGGGGCCAGGAGATCGGGAGGGGCCGATTCCGTCCCGGCCTCCCTCGCTGGTTCGTACGGTTACATTGCTCCCGGTGAGCCTAAGCTCCTCAATTCGTTTTGTTTCTTTTTATTTTAGTTTGTTACGCATTTTGGAGCGTTAACATTCTTCTAATGACGTTGGGATGCGGTGGGTGGGGTGAGATGGTCCCTCACTTACCGGAACGTTTCATTTGTTCTGGTTGCTTACAAGCGGTTCTTGTTTTAGCATCGGAACGTTGGGATCCATCCTAACTGTGGCGATGGGTGAATTTTCGTTGCGCAGAGTATGGGTGCATGACCAGGATCACGACGAAGAGCGACGTGTACAGCTTCGGGGTGGTGTTGCTGGAGATGATAACCGGGAGGCGGCCGGCAGACCCGGCGTTCGGGGAGGGGCAGAGCGTGGCACAGTGGGTGCAGGACCACCTAAGGTGGAAGCGGGACCCTGCGGAACTTGTGGACCCCCGGCTTCAGGGGCGCACCGACCCGTTGCTCCAGGAGATGCTACAGGCCCTGGGCATCGCCCTCCTCTGCGCCAGCTCCCGCCCCGATGACCGCCCAACCATGAAAGCCGTCGCCGCACTCCTCCGCGGCATCCATGGCCACGACGACTCCAACAACTCCGCTGAGGCCCGAAAGCTTGGATCCTTCGGGGGCGGCGAAGAGGTCAGAAAGCGGGCTGACCCGCCTGCGTCTCCACCCCCCGTCGGCGGCTCGGTCGCATTCACCTCGTCGGCCAGCGGCGACAGTTGCTTGTAGCAGTGACGTCCACACCTTGGACAACGGCAGGCCCCCGGGGTGGTGGCGGTGGGGCATGGGAAAGCGAGGCGCACGACGACTAGTCGCTGTCGATTACGGGATAGACGAGAGTAGGGAATGGTTGATTAATTTCCGGCGCCTGGATGATGAGATGCTGGAAACACCGCCGCCGTTGTGGAAGGAAGGCGAAGGCGCAAGTGGAGTCGTGGAAGGTTGGCTGAGCCTGTCGAGATGTTTGGCGTGATGTTGATGAGCAGCGGCGAAGAGAAGAAAGAAAGGGCGGGAGAAAGAACGGGCAAATCTACGGTTATAAAATGCGCTGATTGGTTGAGACACGTTTTATATGCTGGACCGACATCGGCTGTTGTGATAGAGTGGACGGGTGCCGGCTGATGCGTCTTTCCCGCCCATGGCTTGACTTTTGCCTTCCGAGGCCTAAATCGGTTGATGCAATTAGTGGGTCCGTCATGCCCAGCCGCTCGGCTTCATCTGTTTGTCGTGCTGCCAGTACGCGAATCCTACGACCAGGACAGATTTATTTATGTATTTATCCATAAGAATACAAATCAAAATATCATTTGCAGACGCTTCCAACCCGATCTGACCCCACGAAAACACATATTACAAGCCATAGAAACTTCACCGAGTGTCATCCTTTGAGGGACGTGCGTTGCCTGTCTTAGTCAATTTATGTGATTTGGACCCGTATATGTAGAGATGTTTGAGGTATAATGGAAGTGTCTTGTGACTTACATGGAGAGATCGAAATGAGTTTTTTGATTTCATCTCTTTAACATCCAGTTAATCGCAGGTGAGTATGATAATAAATAGTAAAAAATGATCTCTTAATAATTATGCTAAGAAAATAAGTTTTTAAAGAGAGAAAATATTTTATAAGGAGATAATCCTTGACTGCCTCTGACAATCTTTATTTGTATTTTTTATCCACATAGGTGATAAGAAAGAAGATAGTCTATAACTATTTATTTTGAACTTATATCTATATGGGTAGACAAAGAACGGACAAGTTTTGTCCTCGAGATTTATTGGGTTATCACATTAATAACGTGATAATGTCTTGAAGCGTGACATCTTGCCCATTTGACACATTAATTTTGCACTCCTTTAATTACTTTTTTGAGGGGGAGTCAAGGTGCTCAACCAACATACATTTGATATACCCCAAAAGAGTTAGGGTGTTCAACCTCCATGCTTCATGCCAACAGCGGGAAGGATCAAGATGTCCAACCTTCAAGTCCCGAGTGAGCACTAAGGGAGGGTCAAGGGTTCTCGACCTCTACACCTCGGGCAGGCAATGAGGGGGGGTCAAGGCACCTAACCTTCATGCCTCAGGCAATCAATGTGAAAAGTTAAGAGAGAATGACTTTAAAGTCCTAAGCAAACATTGAGAGGTTCGGGGGTTCTTAAGCAAATGATGAGCGACACCTTGGATGCCTCACCATATTGTCACGAACGGCGTCAAATCGACACCCAGCAAAGAACTTCGCTCAACGCCCGCTCGTCGCTTGCCCATGCTTGTACATACCCTTGCGCACTGTTTTGCCATGTTTTGGTGTGTTTTTCCTTGTAAAACTACAGAAAACAAGAGCTGCAGCAAGCAGCAGTAACAATCGCTGTCTTGATCTACCCGTAAATCCAAAACAGCTCAATTTTGCTGTGTGTCGCTGGTGATTTTGCAGTCGCGCCATGGAAATTTTTGTCACCATCTCACCCTTGAACCACCCGGTGGCACATGGTGGATGGGGCTTCTGTATGTTGCTCGGGCGTTGAACATTTTCACAAGTTTGCACGCCACTTGGCTGAAACTTGCCTCGCGCCCGCAAGCACTTGGGGAGTAGTTGTTTGCGGACTTGCAGCTGCTCATTCACCCCTCTAAAGTCCTTGTTTTCCTCCTCTCTTTCTACTTTCTTGCACACCAAGTGCTCGCTCAATTGCTTGTAAAGCTTCCTCTTCGCGAGACGCCGGGACTTGTCCGCCGCTGCTCCAACAACTAATCAACTTCTTTTTACAGTCCTACGGGACTGCACGAGGTTGCATTTGGTGACCCTTTATGGACGCCAGATGTCGCAGGCGCCCAAGACTTAGGCAATCCAAGCTAAGTCCGATCGAAGCGGGGCTAAAGGCGATTCTTGACTTAGGCAAATTTCAGCTAAGTCGGTGGCTTGCCGCGAGGGTGCCTCACCACTTAGGCAATTCTTGCTAAGTGCGTGACATTGTGGTATCGAGAGCAAGCAATTTGAGCAAGCAAAGCGAAGGAATTTCGCAATCTCGCCATGGCTAAACAAATGCGTGGTGAATCGAAAGCAGATGGGGCAAGCCGGAATGTTGCCCCAAGCGCTACAGGAGGGCTGCATGTGCAAACTCGCTCCTCACGCGCAGAGCCGCTCATGAGGAGCGGGCAAATGAGCATGAGGAGCGAAGCGGGCTGCTCGCCACGAGCGGAGGAGGCGCAACTGCGCGCCAACCGGAAGAAAGACCCATAGAGAAAGGGTCATAGCGGTGGAAACCCGCATGGATGTCCTTGAAGCGAGCTTGGATGAACTCTACCAAGGCCAAAATAGGCTTTTGGCGAGAGAGCTCGCAAGAAGAAGTCGAATCCAGGATCGACAAGGTTGAAGCCTTAGTCGACCGATCGTCGGATGACACAAAGGACTCGCGGCAACACTTTGCAGAAATGGTGACGGAACTCACTTCCAAAGTGGCAATGCTCACAAGGGCGTTGAATGCGGCGGAGGCAACACCGCTGCGCCAACACAAAGCTTCAGGCACCGACCCACACCGTTATGGGGTGCTAGCTAGATGCAAAGGAGCTTGAGAATTTCTGTTTGATATGGAGCAAGTATTTTCGAGCCACGAGGCCAGACTCGAGGACACCAAAGTTTCGAGAAGCGACAATGTATCTCGAACGGTGATGCAAAGCTTTGGTGGAGAACCCGCTGGGAAGAGATTCAAAGCAAGGTCGGTGTCGAGTGGACACATGGGACGACTTGAAGCGGAGTTGAGAACTCAATTCCTACCCGAGAACACGGAGTTCGCCGCAAGGAGGAAGTTGAGGCAACTCCATCAAACGACTTCATTCGGGACTATGTGAAGCAATTTTCGCTCTAATGTTGGACATTCAAGATATGTCTCAAAAGATAAGTCGTTCAGCTTTCTTGATGGCCCAAGCCATGGGCTCAACAGAACTTCATCGACGGAATGTCACCGATTTGGGCGAGCAATTGCAGCCACAGTAAAGGCTTACCGACTTTGCTTCTTCAGAGGACCCGAGGAAGAAGAAGAAGCACCACGGAAATCACCAACCAAGGCACCCTCCTAGGAACGAACCTAGGGGTGACCAAAAGAAGAAGGGTTTCCATAAGGGGCCGAACTCAAACGGCAGGACCTCAAAACCTCGGAAATGTTTCTTGTGTGGAGGACCACACAAAGTTGTATGGGATCGCCGCAAAAAAACACAGCACTCAATGCCTTGTCTCGCTTCCATCAAAACTCCTAAGCCGCATAAGGGCAAGGCGCCGCCCTCGCTCGAGTAGCTCGAATCGGCAATGATGATGAAAAGTCGCAAGGACCCCGAATGGGTGCGATCGCGCTTTGAATGCCTCATGGGTCAAGTGGGGGAGAACCAAGCCAAAGCAACAAAAGCAGGAGCAAAGTGAGTTGATGTACGTAAACATTAGACTCAATGGCCAAACCACCCGAGCAATGGTGGACACAAGTGCTACCCACAACTTCATCGCCGATCGTGAAGCAAAGCGGCTTGGGTTAATCTTAGAGAAGAACCCAAGTCGGATGAAGGCGGTTAACTCTGAGGCTAAGCGAATCTCTGGTTAGCAAAGGAGTCTCCATCAAGATCGGATCATGGAGTGGGCACACAAACATGATGGCAAAGTGTTCTTGGATGACTTCCAAGTGATTCTTGAATGGAGTTCATGCATGCAAATGAAGTTGGTGCCGATGCCGCTCCTAGACTCCATTTGTCTAATGGGAAGTGACAACCCCCGTGTGGTTTTCGCCACTCGAAGAGGAACCCAGATCCCAAAGCAGCCTATCGGGCCAAGGTAATCAAGAAGGGCATACGCAAAGGAGAGTTAACCTTTGTGGCTGCGATGAAGCTTGAAGCACTCGATGGGGAGGCCCGTAAAGAACCTCGCCTGTGGTGGCAAATGTCCCAAGGAGTTCAAGATGTTATGCCACCCGAAAGGCCGGAAAATTCTGCCTCCACGAGAGGCGTGGATCATCTTATTGAGCTGGAGCCAGGAGTGAAGCCTCCAATGAGACCACCATACCGCATGCCCCTCCCCGAGTTGGCAGAACTCGTAAAGCGATTAGATGAATCGCTAAGCGGTGGTCTCATTCGTAGTTCCAAAGCACCATTCGAGCTCCAGTACTCTTCCAGAAGAAACAAGATGGGAATCTCCGACTATGCGTCGATTATCGAGCCATGAACAAGGTGACTATGAAGAACAAATATCCCATCCCTCTTATTGCGGACTTGTTCGATCAACTGGGCAAAGCAATGTATTTTAAACTCGACCTTCGGTCTGGTATTGGCAAAGTGATTGTCAAGGTGACGGTTAAGACTACCTGCGGTGACTGTGTATGGAGCGCTTGAGTTCTTGGTGATGCCTTTCGCTTAACCAATGCTCCACCACATTCTCAGCACTCTTATGAACCAACTATTCAAGAAGTATCCGGATAAGTTTGTGGTTGTCTACTTGGACGACGATATCGCCGTCTACAAATTAACACTTGAGGAGCACATCGAACACCTCCGAACAATCTTCAAAGTTCTCAGGAGAATTCATTATTCGTAAAAAGGAGAAGTGCTACTTTGCTCGTAAAGAGATCTTATTCTTGGGGCATCGGATCGGCGACGGTTCCATTCAGATGGATAAAGCAAAGGTGCAAGCAGTTGTGGACTGGCAAACTCCAAAGAAGGTGCCTCGAATCGAGATCCTTCCTTGGGTTTGTGAACTACTATCGACGCTTCATACCGGGTATTCAAGCGCGCGACTCCACTAACAGAGTTGTCAAGAAAGAGCAGCCTTGGAGATGGTCCGACAAATGTGAGGCGGCATTCCAAGACCTAAAGGCTGCCATTCGAAGAACCAAAGTGCTCAAATTGCCGACTACGGGAAGCCCTTCAAGTCCATACAGATGCTTGTGACTTTGCTATCGGGGAGTACTTATGCAGGAGGGCCATCCAAAGTGGCCTATGAAAGTTTAAAACTCAACGAGACCGAAAGCGGTATCCTGCACGAGAAGGAGATGACAATGTGATCCATCGCTATGAGTGTGGCGACACTACCTTCTCGGATCGCGATTTGTACCGAGGACAGACAACATCGCTTTGAGTTACTTTGACTCAAAAGAAACTCTCCCAAAGCAAGCACGATGGCAGGACTTCTGGCGGAATTTGACATGGCAATGGAGTACAAGCCCGGAAGAGCAAATGTCGTAGCTGATGCCTTGAGTCGAAAAGTGGAGGCCGTGAATGCGATGCAACTAGAGGGCAGAGGCCAAACAAGTCAGTTGCAATCCAACTTCCTTTCTCGAATCAAGGATGGACTGTGTAGTGATCCCCAAGCAAAGAACCTTGATGCAATTAATCCAAGAAGGCAAGGCACGATGATTTTGGGTCCAGGAGGGACTCGCTCTACACCAAAGGGAATAGAGTTTATGTTCCTCAGTGATAATCTGAGGCGTGAACTTTGAAGGAGTGTCATGATTCCCTTTGGGCGTGACATCCGGTATTCATCGAACATTGGCTCTCATGGAGAGGGCCTTCTATTGGCCAAAAATGGGGACAGATGTGGAGGAATATGTTCGGACGTGCCTAACTTGTCAACAAGACAAAGTGGAGCAACGGAAGCCGGTGGGACTTTTAGAGCCGTTGTCTGCACTGTAAAGGCCGTGGGAGAGCATTTCTCCGACTTCATATCTAGCTTGCCGACAGAGGGGACTCGGATCGATACTTGTGGTGGTCGACCGATTTTCAAAGTATGCAACCTTCATTGCCGCACCCTACATCGCTCAACAGAGGAAGCGCGGTTAATGATGAAGAATGTGGTGAAGTATCGGGGAGTCCCGCACAACATTATAAGTGATCGAGATGCTCGGTTTCGGGACGATTCTCGACCGAAGTTGTTCAAATTATTGGGATCAAGCTATACTTCTCCACAAGCCTCCACCCCCTGCACGGATGGCCAGATCGAAAGAATAAACTCGCCTCCTCGAGCAATACCTTCAGACTACGTGAGTGCCAACCAACGAGATTGGGTGAAGTTGTTGGACATAGCCCAATTCTCCTACAACCTCGCAAATGAGCTCAGATCCAACAAGAGCCCCTTTGAGATCATCATCGACAATGACCATCAACTCCTCACACTTTGGCTATTGGATATACAGGAGTAGTCCGTCCGCGTATCACTTGGCCAAAGAATGGCATCGAAATGCAGATATTGCGCGGGCCTACTTGGAGAAGGCGCCAGAAGATGAAGAAGTGGGCGACTTGGGAAGGCGACCCAGAATACAAAGTCGGTGATTTGGTGTTGGTGAAGCTCCAACCAAAGATCACTCCAATTCTTTAGAAACAAGGTGCATAAAGGATTGGTGCGCAAGTATGATGGCCCCTTCCCAATCATCGTGAGGGTGGGCAATGTTTCCTACAAGTTGCAATTGCGTGGCTCAAGATTCATAATGTTTTCCATGCCAAAGAACTTGAAAGCCTACCACCCGATCCGCAAGATGCTTCTCGAGGCGTTTTCAACTCGCCAACCTCCCACCGAGCTTCCTACGAAGCGAGTTGAAACAATTTTAGCAGATCGCAGACAACGCTACCCAATGGAGTCGAAAGCAGATTGAATACTTGGTGAAGTGGCGGAAACTTCCAAAACCGGCCGCTTGGGAGCCGTAAGACACCCTCCGACATGAAGAAACAGCTATCAAAGCTACAAAGAGTGTCAACGAGGGCGCCGACAGCTTAAGTGGGGAGAATGTCACGAATCTGGCCGTCGACACCGCAGAAGAACTTCGCTCAACGCTCCGCTCGTCGCTTGCCCATGCTTGTACATACCCTTGGCAGCCTGTTTTGCCATGTTTTGGTGTGTTTTTCCTTGTAAAACTACAGAAACAAAGAAATGCAAATAAAATGAACGTAACAATCATTGATCCGCCCGTAAATCCAAAAACAGCTTGCTGCGGTGCCGCTGGCTGATTTCTGCAGCGCGCGGCCATGGAAATTTTTTTGTCACCATCTCAGCCCTTGGAACCACCCGGTGGCACATGGTGGATGGGGCTTCAGTATGTTGTCGGGCGTTGAACATTTTCACAAGTTTGCACGCCACTTTGGCGGAAACTTGCCTCGCGCCCAGCACTTGGGGAGTAGTTGTTTGCGGACTTGCAGCCGCTCATTCACCCTCTAAAGTCCTTGTTTTCTTCCTCTCTTTCTACTTTCTTGCACACCAAGTGCTCGCTCAATTGCTTGTAAAGCTTCCTCTTCGTGAGACGTCGGGACTTGTCCGCCGCTCGCTCCAACAACTAATCAACTTCTCTTTTACAGTCCTACGGACCGCACGAGGTTGCGCATTTGGTCGACCCTTTGCATGGACGCAGATGTCGCAAGGCGCCCAAGACTTAGGCAATCCAAGCTAAGTCCGATCGAAGTGGGCGCAAAGGCGATTCTTGACTTAGGCAAATTTCAGCTAAGTCGGTGGCTTGCCGCGAGGGTGCCTCACCACTTAGGCAATTCTTGCTAAGTGCGTGACAATATGGTTGGGGCACACACGTCTCTATATGGCGACTCCACACCTCGTAACTTTTTGTACTCAGACATCTCTATAAAATACCTTAGAAGTATCTCGACCACATCTCAAACATTCTTATGTATATGGGCCAGAATTGGGCCAATCAAGATGTCAACAATATTTTTACATGATATTTTGACACTAGAAGAAAGGCCCAATGTTATAAGAATGCTCACTCATTAATCCTCTCAATAAATGCACAAGAAGCTTTGCCCTGAACCCATAATACTTTCACTCAAAAGGGATTGTAGCTATCATTTTTGTACATCGACACATCCACCTCGATGTAAACACAATGAGATACTAACGTCTGTTCAATGACTCATGTCTCTCACTCCTAAGAATGACCCCAAGCCACCTACTTATCTCCACCAAGGTATTTTAAACCTCACCCAATAAGTACAAACATTAATGGGGATGATACAAATTATTACCCCACTTCTACCCTAGCTAGCATAATAGGTGATGTCACCAGCCCAACTATAGTCTACAATTCCACCAATACCTATTGAGGCTTCCTGACTCAATGTTGCACCAATATCCCAAGAGTGCTTGAGGCCTACCAAACCATCAATCGAGAGAGTACTTCAGTCTTTGACTATAAAATTTAGTAAGTAATACCACCCTAAGTTTGTCTCACCTAAATTTGAGGCTCAGTCTATCTCAACCCCCTTAGGGCATGCTTAAAGTATGTTGGTCAGACACTCTGACTCTCTCTTGAAAAAGTAATTAAAGGAGTATAAAATTAATATGTTAGATGAGCTAAATGCTATGATTCAAGACCCTCTCCAAGGAGCTCTCAAAGCATGCCTTCAGGAGGAGAGACAAATAATAGGAAAATTATTAGGACCAGTGACCATCCAATACATGATTATCGATGTAGCAGTCCAGGGGATGCGAGTTCAAAATAGGTAATTGTGGGTTGTCTCCTTCTTTATCGCCTACGTAGATAAAAGGACAAATGAAGACTATTAGAGGCATTTAAGGATTATCTCTCTACAGAATATTTTATACATTTATTACTAAGTATAAATGCTCACTTTTAGCACAGTTATCGAGATCACTCTTACCACTCATTATCATATTCATCTATCTTGGATTACTAACTTTAGCGTTAGAAGGATTAGGTCAGGAAACCCTTTTCAACCTCAGTTTTTATGTAGGTAGCACATTACGAGCTCGGTGTTTCCACCTCAAAGACATGTTAGTCACACTTCGAATATCCCTGAACATACGGGCCAAAATTATGTTTGGCTTACTAAGACATAAATAATATTTTCTCATAATATTTTTTTTCTTTCTCGGTAGTTAGGATTTGAACCCAACTAAGCTAATTAACATCTTTTATATTTTCATTTTTATTATATATTTTTATTTTCCGAATAAACCTTGAAAATTTGAATCGATCTAGAAAAAATTACTATCAACATTTTAGGTCTTTATTAAGACTAACTTCTTTCCAAATTTATAAAAGATTTAAAAAACCTTAACTTTTAATAAGTGAATTTGTTATAATATCAATATATATATTGTGTAAAAATTTATAAGATAAAAGTTTTAAACCTTCAACCTATAATTATAGCACCCGTAATTAGGGAAAAGTTGGCGACTGTACAATGCTCATAGAACATTTATTACACAATCCAATCCATGATCTATCTACCCACATGACGTTTCAATAATACTCAATCCAAACACATGTAAACAAAATGATCTAAATATGAGATTTTTGTAGTTTAGTCCTTCATATGTGTATAGTTACATATAGGTCTCTAGTATATCAAAATACGTTCCCACATCTAATTTGGATTAACTAATCCATAACCACAATTCCGTTGTGGTACAACGATCCTTTTTTAAAAGATAATCAGATGTCCAACAAAGTTAATCACAATATGACTATCTTGATCGTGTTTTGATAACTCATTTTCTTATTGAACCTAAACAGTTGACTCTTAAGCACAAGTTAATGGTAATACTAATTTAAATCGATAAAATAGAGTGTTATATGACTTCTACACCACAATATGCCTACATAATGATAAGACAAGAGGTGACACAATATTTTGGAAAAATCTAAGATCTTACATGAGCTATTGAGAATCATTTCTTATATTGGTATTGTATTTACCTCTCAATCAAGAAACTTGTCTCTATTCCTTCATATTTGTATAGTGTTTACCTCTCAATCAAAAAACTTATCTCCATTTGTTAAATTAAATTTTAATTATTCAAACTAGCACTGAGTTAGAGTCAATTAAGGTTTTTCTTTTCATATTCGAATTTCAATCTTTTTAGACTTAAAATATGTCAAACTAACAAAACTAAGTCAGAGATACTCTCGACCATTATCCCTTTGAGACTTAAGTCAGTTTTAAATTCTCACAATACAAATACATTCTTGAAGAGAGTTTTTAGTTTATGGAGCACACACTTAGGCAATCCATTTTATAGTGGCCTCTCAGAACCACTACTACTAAGACATATTGGGAATAATTACAAATCTCTCTCAGGCTTAATTAGAGTCATATTATTATGGTGCAACAAATTCGGGATGTGCATTGATTGGTCTAACTTGGTCGAGATGTTGAGGTGTCAGTTATGTATTATTTATATAGCTTTGGGCTATTGACATCTCATTTTATATGTCTCCAAGTTTTATATAAAATTTCATGATAATTGAAGATCATTTGATCAACTTGAATAGTGAAGTAAAATTTCTTTGTAGAATTATGTGATGTTTTGATTGATACTAACTAATTTATTTGTTTATAGACTAGATTATTAGAAAATTGATTGTGAAATTTAGATGAATTTTTAGGTTGAGTATTGTTTGTTTATGAAAAATTTTATCAAACTCTTTTTATATGTTATTATAATTAATTATTATAAATCAATAATTCAAGAGGTAATGTTCTTAATTAAGACATTTCATGATCCCATTCTCCTAATTTAATATGTGTATCGCTTCCTAGCATACTTGATCATTAAGGAATATGGTTTCTCATTAGTATCTTTATTTTTGAGTTTAATTAAATATAGGTTTAATTCACTACAAAATAGTAGTCATATAAATTATCATATGCATAATGTAATTTGAAAAATATATTTTAAATAATATGATCGTTATAAGCTAGATGTGAATGTATATATTTTGCAACTATAAAATATATAAATTATGATAAAAATATCTTGTATGCATGCATATATGATGACATGTAGTATGAGAGTGCATGGATCTGTCACGACGTACAATATAAATATATATATATATATATATATATATATATATTATCACATGTAGTGTGAGAATATATGTATATATTATGACATGTGATGTGGGAGTATACATGTATATTATGATATATGGTGTGAAAGTGTATATATATATATATTATAACGTACAGTGTGGGAGTACATGTATATACTTAAACATACTGTGTAGGAATGCACATATATATTATGCATGAAGTATGGGAGTGTATGTATAAATTATGACGTGTGGTGTGGAAGTGTACGTTTATGTTATGATATGAGGATTATAAGTCTATTAATTTGTTATATTTTTTATATGTGCATATAATCATTTTAAATTATTTTAACATAAAATCTTAACTTTATATTTTGTATATGCTATGTTGTATAGTTATGATTGCTAAAGAAAATATAGAACGAGGTGCCAACTGTGAAATGTCTTATGCTAATGATTTTAAAATACTATATATATGACCTAATATGTATTTACTTGAATAAAATTATAAAGACTTATACTTACTGAGTAATTACTCATTGTAAACTTTATTTTATAGTTAAGAATATTAGTATCTTACCCAAATAATTGGATAGAGAAGTGAGCATGTGTAAGCTTATGCCAACACTATTATGGACAACGACCTACGGGCATTTTACATATATAAATTTTGGAAAATTATGTTTGTGTTTTCTTTTGATTAGATATGATTATATATAGGTGTCAAAAATATTATATATAAGAAATATCTTATCATTTTCTTTAATAAGTTAGCATGTCTTAATTTTATTTTTCACTATACTCTTATTAATAGTAGTGTTAAAATTTTAAAATATGATACATTATTTCAATCATATAATATGAATAAAATTATTAGTTATTCATCGTTATCAATGAAATTAGGATGGCATTGTCAAATATTTTTAAAAATTATTTGAATGTCATGTGACATCGTTAACTTCACAACCAACAACCCCACCTCCCTCTTTCCCCTCCCTTTCTTTCCTTTAGCAGCACATTAGTTATTTGACTTCGCAATTTTTACAATCGAATGAATATTACATATCAGCTAAATAGTAGAGAAATAACACTGGTAGAGGAATTATAATCGTAATAGGAACGTATGAAGACTTCTCGGGTGAAAGGGTGGGTCCCGACCGTGGGTGAGCGCCGGGGTGATGATTCATTCATACATACGGGAGCTGTAATTGCAAGGAACGTGTGGGCCCTGAGTTTTCTTTTCTCTCTCTCTCTTTTCGATTGCTGGATACGATCGTCACGTGGGTACGGGGCTATCGAGTGATTTTTTAAAGAGGATCCAAAAGACTTAAAAAGTGGGTAGGATGTGTTCTGTGCTGACCCCACCCACGGAGACGGTAAATCCAGCCGTCCGTTTCCTTCGCGGGGCGTGCCCTTTCCGTCGCCGTCCTTCGCGCCCCTTCGTTATTATTGTTTTTTTGATTCGAGAAGACGAAAGTTGACTTTGTTTTTGGGTATCAAAAGAAATAATAATTCAACACTCTCATGCGTTCAGCCAAACCCCAACCCCTCTGGTGAGCCTCCAGAGACAGTCAACCCCCAAGCCGTCCCCACCGTCTCTTCCCTCTCCCGATGCGTCCTGCCAAACCCGAGTGTCTCTACTAATCCTCCAGATCCAGTCAACCTCCCCTCCCCACCGTCTCTTCCTTCTTCCAATGTGATTAATATTACTTCCGCTCCCGCTGCCAGAGGGATGGAGGTGGGTTGATAAGAACAGGGGTCTGGATCCCCAGAGAGAGAGAGAGAGAGAGAGAGCTTCTTGTGCTTCCTTATTTCTGATTAATTTGATCAGCTTCCTTTTCGTTTTGCTGCGCTGGTAGATTTGCTCGCTCACTATCCCTGCTTTTCTTCAGCTGCCTGCGTCCTCCTCAAGTGTAGCTCCTCCTTGGCAGAAAGAAAACCGCCTCTTTCTTTCGCCGCAAAGTTTTCGGTGTCAGAATGTGGTGATTGACAGATATATTTGCCCTGAGGAAATTTTTCCTGTACTATTTAATTTAGGTTCCTGTTCTTTCAAAGTCTCTAATTTTGCAGCTTCTCTCGTTGGATTCGTGGGTTCTTTCTTTCTTCTTTCGAGTCGCAGGAAATCTGAAAGTAGAGTTCGATCACCAACAAATTCTCGGATCTTTTCAGTGGATGCACACCTAACTTGCGCAAGCCTTGCATTTTTGGGCTTCGAGCCAGGAGCGAGCCCAAGTCAGTGCAGAGGAGGGAACAAGTTAAGATTCTTAACAAGGGAACCCAGTGCTTCCGTTTGTTTCTTCCGGTCGGGAGGAAGATGGAGAGGGTATGCGTTCCCAGGTGCAACTTCACCAGAATTATGGCCCTTCTGCAGATCATCCTAGGCATCTTCGTCATCCTAATCAGCATTGCCAGCCTCCACCGCTTTTACTCCGTGGGCTACTTTCTCCACAGCACTGATGTAGACTCCTGCCAGAAATTCTACACCATCAACGATGGCTACGCTGACTTCGACGTCAAGGCCCTTAATGATCGGGTGGAGGAGGTCCTTATCCGGCTCTCGGAGCTTCAGGACAAACTTGAATCCACCATTCAAAAGATGGACAAGGAGAGCAAAGGCCGATCCGCAGCTAAAACCATCGCTCGGACTGAGTTCAGGATGTTCCTGGAAGAGGAGGTGATCCAGCCGCTTTACAGTGCCCATGTCGCGCTCAGGCTTATTCGCATTCCCCAGCCGGATGCTGTTCGAGCTCCTGGGTCCCCGATGGAGGACCCTTTGATAAATTTCTTCACGGTGGAGGAGACGCGCAAGTACGTCACGGGAAAGGGCAATCGGGACGGGAAAGCGAGCGTATACGGCGCGAATAAGACCTACAACACGATCGGCCATGCTTGCGTCCTGATGAGAAAGGAGCTGGAGGAGTACATGAATTATGACATCGGCTCTTATTGCCGGGACGACTGGAATCTAGCGCAGAAGCTGATGTTGGGTGGCTGCGACCCCCTCCCCCGGAGACGGTGCTTGGCTCGAGCATCGAGACTCTATCAGAGGCCGCTTCCGATCAACGAATCCCTGTGGACAACGCCAGATGACCGCAACGTGAGGTGGAGTAACTATAACTGCCGGGACTTCAAGTGTTTATCGAGCAGGAATCCGAGACGGGGCTTCTCCAAGTGCACTGGATGCTTCGAGCTCCACAAGGAGAAGCTGAAGTGGGTCACCAACACCTCCCTCGCAGACTTCCTCATCGGTGATGTCCTTGCGGTGAAGCCAGGGGAGATCAGGATCGGGCTCGACGTCAGCATCGGAACAGGGAGTTTTGCAGCGAGGATGCGGGAGTGGAATGTGACCATCGTGTCCACTGCTTTGAATGTGGGAGCGCCATTCAGTGAGACGATTGCACTTAGGGGTTTAATCCCCCTGTACGCAACACTGAATCAGCGGCTGCCTTTCTTCGACAACACGCTGGATTTGATACATACCAGCGTCTTTCTCGATGGGTGGATCGACCTCCAGTTGTTGGACTTCGTGTTGTTCGACTGGGACCGGGTGCTGAGACCAGGGGGCCTGCTGTGGGTGGACAAGTTCTTCTGCAACAGGAAGGATCTGGATGACTACATGTACATGTTCCTGCAGTTCAGGTACAGGAAACACAAGTGGGTGGTTTCCTTCAAGTCCAAGGACGAGGTGTATCTGTCTGCCCTGTTAGAGAAGCCACCCAGGTCATTGTGATCTTTATGAAACGGGTGGCTTCTCGAGCAGCGGACAGCTTGCGGACATTAAACGCCCTGTTTCCCGGATGATGCTGAACGTAAGTTCTGATCTTTGATCTCTTATCCGCTTGAGTAGTAGTCGCTCAAACGCACAATCCTCGTGTTAGCGTTAACAACTTTTGTAAGCTTTGTTGCACTCGTAGACTTTACCATCGTTTCTCTAATACATCAAGGCAAAGATTACGTTTGTTTAAAGCTAATAAATAAGTTGCTGGCACACTATTTAATATTTAATTTTAATATGTTTGGATTTAGTTGGAAAACTCTACTTGTTTTGATCCAACACGTCCCAAAATATAGCTAGCCATTACGTGGCTTTAGCCTCATTCATGATGGTGTTAGACGCAAACATCATTTGCCTAATTTGATCTCTCAGTGTATCTGGCATATTTCCTTAAGAATTTATTTATTTCCATAAGGTTTGAAAATTCACCTTTTGGATGGTGAAAGACCTTTTCCCAAATTCAGCAGAATCACTCGCCATCAGAATACGAGTGACACCATCATGGATTGCATTGCACAATTCGATGCGTCTCAATCAATGTTAAACCAGGATTCAAAGGGTTCAATTTGAACGAACCGACTTGTGGCTTTTCCCGGTTAACGCGGATGTGACATCTCTCACCAGATCCATCAGTTGTAAACGATAACATTGAAAAAGATACCAGAATGATTGGATCTGGGTTAGTTGACTCTAATCTCATTCCTGCCTTTCTATATCATCCAAAGACCATAAGACATGACTGCCACATTGAGCGATTGTTCATACATAGGTCCACGTTTCACGACCAATGGGAGGGGCTATCAGATGAAGTTGGAGAAGACGCATCACCTTTTTCACTTGCGAACAACAGGACAGGCTGAGAACATGACACACGCCACTCGATGGGATCCCCGCTTTCCTGAGAAACGATTAACTTAATTTTCGCATACACCGCATCAGCAATCCATACAAAAATACATGGCCTAAGCCAATCTCAAAGTCCCCAACCATTTGTTTCTTCCAAGCAATAGTTTCCACCAAAATAATAATAATAATAATCTGACACTTTAGCTAGACCAACATTTAGTCCGTGAATAAATAATGTAACGATCCGCAACAAACGTTAAAAAACGTAAGTCTTCCGGTTTGCTGTGTCCCGCCAATTAAATTTCCGAGCTGCTCGCTTCTGATGGTGGATCTTCAACCAGTGTCTCATACAGCCCCTCCAGACTTACCGAGTCCATAAGATTGAGGCTTCAATCACACAATTTTCACTCATCTTCCAACAATGAGAAAACAGGAATTCCCTTGCTAGAAAAGCTTGAGCACCTCACAAGGAGCTCCTTGCCTACCTCGAAGTCCCTTCTGCCATTTACCTGAAATTAAACAAGTTCACAGTTTAATTGTCTCTGTTTCAACATAAAATTATATAGTTCAAACACAAGAAAACTGATCGAATCACAGGAAGTTCATCAACTATTGTATATAACATGTTACAAACTCCAGAGAAGGAGAATAACTTTAGACCAAAAAGATATTCGGAGAGAGATTGGGTACCTCAAACTTGAACATTCCCCGAATTCCACCATTCAGTTCAAGTACCAGCCCACGGGCACGAATCTGATATACCTTTGCTGTCACTGTATCACCAAGCTTCAGTGAATCTGCACAGATACGGGGTTTCGGCTTCTCATCAACATCAGATGCAAGCGACACAGTTTTGAGTGTGCTGTCACTTTTCTGCTTTGTACCAGAAATAGCATCCATTTCTTTCTGTTTCTTCGTTTGTCTCCTCTTCTTCATACTCACATCATCTCTGTTTTTTGGTGACTCTCCACCATCTTGATGTGGTAAAGATGCATTATAAGGCCTAGGAGAAGATTTGCTAAGCTTTCTACGCTTTGTCGTGATCTGTTTACCAGCAGCAAGATCCTGAGCGTCACACTCTGCAGCACTCCGGATTACTACTGCTGGAGACGAGCATGTGGCAGACTGCAATTCATTACTTTCATCTTGTAGATCATTCGATGACCCAAGATTTTCCATGCAGGTCGTGTTCTCCAGTGAGGGCGAGGCCCAAACATTGACTGCTTGGTTTGCAGGAACAACAGAAGCTTGACCATCCAAAACAGTGGCTGCTTGGTTTGCAGGAACAACAGAAGCTTGACCATCCAAAACATTGGCTGCTTGGTTTGCAGGAACAACAGAAGCTTGACCATCCAAATTGTCATTTAGGGAATCTTGCTTAGGAATTGTAGCCTTCAAGGACAATTTAATATTACCCCTGACATCCTGCCCGATGCACATTAAAGATAACTCTTGACCAACGGATAAGATATCAGAAACTCTTGATACCTGAGGATGAAATACACATCATTCTATTCGCCAAGTCTGATCACAGATGCATGGTAATAGTTCCATATCATGTAGTCAAGAAAGATGCAAAAGTAAAGCTAAAAGCTTTCCCTATCAATCATGGGTCAACTATATCACAGAATCCAAATCAAGAAGCTGTACATGAGATGGTCTAATGCAAGACAACGGTGTGGCATTCAAACCCATGACCAGGCTGTTCAAAATAGTACACACGACATTACAAGTTGAGAGAAAGCAATGAAACTAGTCAATCTAACGCCAGATGACAAGAGTCAATATTCTAGAAATGATTGGTACTAAATCAACCCTACATCAAAATTAGGAAAGCTTTAAAATCAGAAATGTGGTCGACCCAAAATAGTTGAGACTTACGGCTTTATTGTTGTTGTTTAAAATTAGAAGTGTAAATCTGCATTAAACAAAAGAAAAATGAATAAAAATTTATAACCTAAAAACAAGAAAGAATGCGCAACTACAATATTCCTTTAGTGAAAAAGTCTATACTACATTCAACATTGAGAATCTTATAAACTATCACGGGAAGTGATTCAAGCATCTAAAAAATAAATGGTGGTGCTGAAGGCCTTCAGAAAGCCTCTAGAAAATTTTGTATGTTCAGATGTGCTCATGAAACATTCCTCTTAAAGAAAGATAAAAATGAAATTGGGGAGAAAAATAACCAGATCTCATTCTGTTTCAATGGTGAAATATGCTACACCTCAAACAAACAAGTGCATGTTTTTAGGATAATGGTTGGCATGAAAGTTATAAGTATTTATACATGATATATCCACAACATAATAACATTTTATTATCAGAGAAAGTTTTTAAAGAACTTTTAAGAAACAATAAAATGTGGTTATGTTTGTCTAATAATATTGCCCTTAACGAAGCTCAATGGTGGGAAAACAATTCCACATAGCCAAATAAAAGAGTTGGGACATTATGGCTTGTGGTTGTTGGTGCTATAGAAAATTCTCTAAAGATCATAAGGACTGCCATATGAAATTAAAATTTTAAAAGCATGATAGAAATAAATGTGCTCCTAGAAATAAAAGCATGTTATTATATTAAAAGAAGAATTATGAACTGAAGCAGCAGACTGTCATACATCCAGCAGTCAGATTCAGTAGTTCAATCATCAACTAGCCAATTAATCAACAGGCAGCAGTAAATTATATTAGCAATACTTTGCAATTGTTGTTCCAAATAAGGCCGAATCTATCCAACTTCAATAAGCCAAAGATGTATAAACTCAAGTATGAGGAGTAATTTCCCGTTTAAGTATAAATTTTAAGATTGGGGAATAAAGATTTAAGATTTGATGGGAATCGAAAGAGAGGAAGTGAAGACTCAAGAAGTTCAAGTGAAATCTACCAGATTTTCAGCAAGTTGCAGCTGATAACATCAAGGATGGACATATTGCTCCATATCTTGGATGTACTGTTCAAAACAGATCTTGGAGTGAGAACTATGTTATAGGAGAGCTTCTCTCTTTTCCTTTATAGTTTTCTTAGTCCTACCAGAGTTAGCTCATATAGTGATGCAGCGGGCTGTGACATGTCTTAGCACATTATGATACATCAATGGTCTTCCAGCAAGGGTCTGAACCCTTCAAAGGCAATCCTTGGATGGCATCATGTCAGGTGTAGATCATGTCCAGAAAATATAGTTGAATAGGAACTGTGTCAGAAGGGGAAAAAGAATAAGAAAAAGGAGATGGATTGAGAGCCGTAGCAAGAAAGGTGAGGAAACAAGAAATCTGCTACTTTTTTCATTTTACAAAATATAAGAAGTGTTGAATCATCTCTCAGCAAGCACTCCTTTTGTTAGGTTCATGCGGTTAGCTTGTTCACAACAATCAGATCTTTCTAGAGAATAGGCATGAGTCAAATCAGTCACGCATTTACTAAAATTAGCAATTGGCTATTAAAAAGAGAGCAAGGGGCAAAAGATACACTTGCCCACAGATAGCTTATCCAATCACAAAACATGCATATTAAAATAATTTCACAAACTCAAGAGTAACAAAAATAATACACATATCAGAGGACAGAATACTAAGCATGTGCATTAGGCAATATATTTGGTATAGTCCACATAATTTATGTAAATCAAACAAGTCCTCTATTGAACCATATATAGTTAAAAAAAGCTTATAACGGAAATGCTTTTGCGCCACGGAACTCAAGGGGTAGCAGTTAAAACAATAACAATAACTAGGATTATTATGCCAACTGGCATGTGTTGACACAGGTCAAAATGTATCATAGGCTTGCACCATTCTGACCTGTGTTGAAGCTACCAACACATGCTGCACCAACCAACATGGTATAAAATCATGTTCTGCTAATATGTGTAGACACGCCCATCTAACAAAACAACAATCCTTGGTAACATGAAATGACTTCAGTTGAAGAATTAAATAGCAGAACATACTGTTTCATGTGACAACTCAGAAATGTGCAGAAGACCCTGTTGGCCGCCATTGAATTCAACAAAAGCACCATACTCCTTAACTGAAGAAACAACACCTTTGTATATGCCACCAACTTCAATTTCACGTCCAATAAGAAAACTGATCTGCAATAAGAAAATGATAGAATCTCAACAATCAGAACTACAGGCTTATGAAGACAATAATTTCACATAAAATTAGTTGTATCTAGATCATGTTGGCTACTAAAAATAAGTAACAGATGCCAGCTATTTGGCTAAATGAATCTTTTCCCACCATTGACCTATGTAGAAGGGCAAAATCACTACTTAAACTATAAGCCATCAAATCCTTCCTAATTAATCCTAACCAAGGCTTGCAATTTCTGGCAGAATGGTAGATAGGCCGGTATTTACTGACCGGATCACAGGCCGGTTCATGGACCAGGTGCAAACTGGGTGGTTCAAGACCGGTAAAACACTTATTGCTCGGTCCAGCATTGATACTGGGAGAAACAGATCAAATTTCGACTGGTACACTGTTCCAACAGTCAAATTTGACCCAAATTTGGCTGTTAAGTCTCTTTTTGGACTTATTTAAGCCCCATTCAGCAGCCTTCTCTCCTCTTCTCTTACTCTCATGTATATCCTTGCATGATTAGGAATTGAAGTACTATTTAAAGGTTAATTAGTTCATGTATATCTAATTAAGGGCTAATTATTCCATGTAATAGACACCTAATCAAGGGTTTATTGCTCCATGTACACCTAATTAGGCTAATTAGATATAAGAGTTGACTAAGGACTCCGAATGAATCTTGGCTAGATCTGAATAAATCTAGGCTCCATCTATTCTGAAGTTGACTACATCCATTTTGATCTAGGGTTGATATTTGCATATCAAGTCTAGACCCATTCAGTTCTAGCCAAGATTCATTTGGATGAAGTCATAATTTGTCAGGATTCTGAACTTGTCAATATGATCTTATGGTTTTTTCAGGAAAACAACCCTAAAGCAACGATCCTACGATTTGACATGTCAGCACACCCATTGTTTAGAGTACAACCATCATTGACAATGGGTCCATTACAACTACATCAGTGCAGGAGAAGGCAATGGGAAGAATCTAAATGATGTGCTATAGAGGAACAGTGATGCCAACGCTGACCTTGCAGTTGATGTACTGCTTCCTTGGAGGATCGGCACATGTACAATGAGACAATGAGAGATCAGCCGGGTAACTCACATTATGAGTATGGCAATGGCAGCATTAGTCAAAGTGGACGATGTAATTAAATCTTCAAATTAGGCATGATTTTATTTCCTTGCTTGCTAATGAAATTTAGGAAATAACTATTCAACATTCCAAATAGGGTGATGTTATTTTTGTTAGTCAATTAAATCAAAATAAATATTAAATAAATACAAAAATCAAAAAGAAAATTTCCTTATATGGAGGGCTCACCTCCTCCTATTTAAGGGGTGGGATTCTTCTCCTTTGATCCTCACCAAACCAAGCCTGCAGCAAGAGGAACAAGGAGTTGCATCCTACGAAGGAGAGATAGGTTCCCCTGCCTATCTTGAAAAATAAAAAATTTCTTTGATTTCTTTAAATGTTTGAAATTTTATTTTGGATTAAAATATGTTATATGCAGTTCTAAAATGTTTCTTATTCCTTTAAATGTTAAAATTTTATTGTTAGATTAAAACGTGTTATATGAAGTGTCTAAGATTTTTTATCCCTTTTAAGGTTTAGAATTTTATTTTTGGATTAAAACATGTTGAAATTATTCATTTCATATGCATTTCTAAAATATTTATCTTGAATGCATGATATTTGATTTTTATTAAATTTATACAATACTTGATTTAGAATGCTATTTCCTCCTAATGCAATTTACCTTTTTAATCTGTTGTTAATTATTATGTTTTAATGACTTATTGTTAATGAATATATGCTTAATTATAATGTCGCAATTCGAAATTGAGGGAATTGATTAGGTTTGGGTTGAAATCAGCCCGCATGCTAGGCCCAGTCAATAGGCCAAGCTTAGTTATCAGTCTAGGCCCAATCAATACGCCAAGCCCAACCAACAAGTCACGCCCTAACCCATAGGCTAACTTAACTCAGCCCAACATGGGCAGTCACGTGCAATGCCAATGACCAATCTATGGGCTATGGGTTGGCTCAATCTGGTGTGGTGCATGTACAATCATGTGCAATGCACATGACCAATACATGGGCTAGCCCAACTTAGGCCAGTATTCTACAATCTTGCCCATTGTTCTTATTTTGTTATATTCGAGCCCAAAAATTGATTAAACCAAACCAGATTTGATCGATTAAGATCGAGTCAGGGAGATCTGGAATTGATTTGATTTATTCAAGTATATTTATCTAAATTGAACTCAATCTGATTCAAATTATACTAGTCTAGGGTGGTTCCAAACTGATTAAATGAAGATTAGAGATCAATTTAACTAAGTTCTAGTTAAATCAAGTTTAATTGGACTGATTGAAATATGGTTCAAGTCAATTGATTAATTGATCTAATGATATTTGAAAGAAATATTTTACTATATTATTTCATCCCGATATAGACATGACCAATATAAGATGATATTATTTCCTTGCTGAAGGCAGGAAGAGCGATTCTCTTGGAGGATTAGTGGGCCGTCAAAGATGACCAACTGGCCCTCCTCAGTAGTTAGGCAGGATAGGAAGCATGAGGCAGTCTGCATTATGGGAGTTTCTTAAAGGACTTGGCAGGATGATAGCTTCTACAGTCATTGATTTGGATCCTGATGTGTACCTACCACAGTCAGTAAAACAAACATGTACTGATGATGCATACGTGAAGGAAAAGACATTGGAAAAGCTATTGCCAAGTCGTTCAACTTCTGCCAGGTCCATCAATGCTAGTTGACCTTCAGCTTCCATCACCATTAGCACCATATTCACCATCATGTCTGCCTCTCCACACCCATCATGACTATCATCACCTTCCCACTATTATCACGATACCTACACTTCTACCTTCTGCACCAACCGTTGCAATGGGACTGTAGCAGCAAATTAGATGGGACAAAGATGGAAGAGGAAGATGAAGTAATTTAGATACTAATGACTAGGACCATTCTGGATGCAAATCTATGAAAGAACTAGGTCTGATCTTAAAAGAAAATTTTGGAAAAGAGAAAAAGGAGCAGTTATGAATGTATTATCAATCAACCATCAATTTGCACTATCAAACATCGAGACTAACACAGAAAATGTTCCTTATATATGAGAATAAAAAAGTGTTCATCACATAAAAGAAGGTATTATTACATTGAGACTAAGACCACACAATCTAGATAATGTTAACTACATTAGAATTTAGACTAATATGATGAAACGATGATGCAGCAAATAAAAAGAATAAAGGTCCACTTTTCTAATGCTACAATGATTAGGTTTTGAAAAGCTGGCCTGAATTGACACAAATAGAGAATGCACCATGTGTCTCATTAGAATGTCATATAAACTAAATAAGAAGCATCAAGCAGTATTGTAGAGCAGCTATTGGCTATAATCACACAGATAAAGGCTCATCCGGGTCTAACACACAAATGGGAACAAAAAACGATGTCCACACAACCCACAAGCCTATCAAAGTAAAGTAAATAAATGTGTTAAAAGTTAAATAACAACTCAAAGGCAAGTAACAATAATAGGAACCATGAAATAGGATGCCTTTTATGACACACAATAGGAACCATGAAATAGCAACTCAAAGGCAAGTAACAATAATAGGAACCATGAAATAGGATGCCTTTTATGACACAAGCCTATCAGATGATCAATATGTGCATCATTTCTTTTCTGATAAGCAGCTCAAATAACTTTATTGAAAAATAACAATACCTAGAACCAAACAACTTGTTGGTTCATAACGGATCTGTAAGAAAGGGCTGTGTGTTCACCTATATCACCTGGTACCACCAAATAAAATAATTGCTGCATGGTCCATAACCAGTCAAACTAGTAAATAATGGTTTGTTCATAACAGCCAAACTGATATTTCAAACATTGTCCAGAAGTATTTTGAAAAAAAACACTTAATAGAAGCATAATTCACAAAGACAAATCCAAACAATAATATAGATTCTGCAACATATGCAAAGATGATTGTGTAACATGACAGCTAAAAGATAGTTGCAAATCATTTTCTTGAGCTTTAAAAGCAGTATGCAAACAATTTCCTTGAGTTTTTAGAACTAGTACCTTTTCTTGAGCTTTTTGCATAATAGATTGATTTTTTGCCACAATAGTTACTGCCCCATCATTTACCGAAACTCGTGCACCTTGAGAGAGTAAAGGTGGATTAGCACAAGAAAAATTATGCCCAAGGAAATAAACCAAATTGAAGAGACCATTGAGATTCTTGGGTTTTGAGAAAGTGCAATACTATAGTAAGTTGCAAACACATTGGCATTTGTATCAAAGACATCTATGCAAGGCAAGAAAAATAACAAACACCTTTAGAACCCTCATATTGTAGACAGAAAAGATTCTACCAGAACTTAACATTTAAAGAGAATAAGTACTAATATAAATTCAAGCATGAGATGGCACAGTAACCAGTTGTACCAATTGCATAGTACTGGTCCATGACAACAAACATGTACACTGGTGACTGGTGTACAATGACATTGCCAATATGCTAATGTCAATCAACTTTTTATTTTTTGTATACTGACAAGTGACAAGTACCAATATTATACCAACAAGGTACCACCCATATTGTCATAACCAAGTCTGACCGGATAACTGACTTATTTCTAAACCATTGATCCAAAATGTTTAGACCCAGGTTACTAAGTCAATTCAAGTCTTTACCCACTTTTGATGTAGCACTAAACTTGGGGGTATTACAACCTTGTTCACTTGACCTTCCACAATTGACTTAAAAGGCTTAACATCCTAATCAAAGGCCAACATAGCTAAGAATTGAACTCAGACATGATGCACGTGAAGTTTATCTCAGTGATTTTAACGTCATGAAATGCCTCCATTCCCACAGATAACCCTTTTCTACTCGACTTCTTGTCTATATCCACCACTAAGTTGGCCCTGATACCTTTTGTCTTGACCCTTAAACCCTTCAATTATTGAACCAACCCAAAATAGCTAAGCTCAAGTTAATCAATGGTGATATGCCCATCAAGCCCTTGTAGAACTACACTTGAGAATGTTACACATATGACCCAGTTCTTACATAGTCCCTAATATGAGCTTTGGTTTGATCACTTGCTAAAATTACATACATACATCAATCATAAATGATGAACTTTTTGGTGTAATCATAAGAGTTAAGATTGTAGGACACATCAGATCTTAATTGCTTATGTCTACTGGTGGCAGACTGAACTAGGAAGTTTGGCATTTGAACAAATAATCAAGGACGGACTGTACCAGAGTTATAATGTTGTATGGATTCTATTTAATCTTTTGAATTGGCTCCTTATTTAATCTGTAAAATTAGGGGGTAAAAACGTTTAATTTCTTATGGAAGAATATGATTAGAAGAGTTTCTCATCCTTGAGATTAAGAGTATCATAAAATGCTTTCACTAAGATTATCTTCAGAAAATCTGTAAGTTTGGACAATACTCAAATGTTTTTATAATCTATAAGAAATTAAACATAAACCATCAAAGGAATTTAGATTACATATCATATCCAGATACTGGATCAATATTGTAAACTGGATATCTGAGTCTATGAAGCATAAGCACTACCCAAATGCTTGGCATGTCCATTTGGACATTGGAATTTGACAAATGCTTTCAAAGATATGCCGTATAATTCAAAGAATATTAGAACCAAGTGTATTATCTATACTTCATCATTTTTACTATGGCATTATGGAAGACACCAACATCAATAGCCATGGCATGGTTTTTGTATTTGTTTCCTTTAACAGAATTTTATTCATGTAAAAACATACTAGTGCAACCAATATTATAACATCTTAAATCACGGCAAATTAGTATGTTATCACCTATTTGTTCAAACATACAACAGGACCAACAAATGTAGACCACTGACTTTCACCCTCCAATGTGAGAAAATATTCACTAGAAAATTCAATATCTATCATGAGGAAACTAGAAGAAATTTAAGACATCAAAGCTCAGTCACCTGTTTCTTGTTCAATCCTCTTTCTTTGAGTGATCAAAAACCCAAGAGATCGTCGAAGAGAATCAGCAGTAAACTTCAAAGTGGCTGCATACAGTTATATCAGTAAACCACAACATCAGTTTATTATTAGAACCTGTGACAACTGAATAAAGGTATGAAATAAATAAAAGCAAAGATACCTAATCGAGGTGTACTTCCATCACCCAGTGTATGAGGTGCACTTATTTCTTCTTCCATGCGATCAAGAATTTGATTACGACCTTTTTGTGCCGGTTCTAAACATTCACAAATTATGTCTAGGGGTATTCCAGCAGGTTTTATATCTAATTGGATTGCAGTAATCCCTTTCCTTGTTCCTGCAATTTTAAAGTCCATGTCCCCAAGGTGATCTTCAAGACCCTGGGAATTCACAAAAGAGACAGGTAAAGCTAGTAAGGAAGCATATCCAAAACAAGTTTACGCTAAGATCTTGGATATATTTTTTCTGGTCCAGGAAACAAATCACATGTACCAGTGGGAACAAATAAATCCTTCATGCTTAAGATTTTCCTGGAAAATTCATTCCAACATAAAAGGCAATATGGATTTACCAGTATATCTGTCAGTATACGATAATTGATAATTCTTCCAGTGGATGGATCCACATCACTGACAAGACCAACTGAAACACCAGCCACATGTACTCTTACAGGGATACCAGCATCCATTAAAGCCATACTTCCTATAGAGAACATAAAGATATGTCAGTGTTTAGGGGATGCAGTAAACACAAAATAAGTTTTTCCTAACAATTGAAAACTTCTCAAAAAGTTAAGAAGACAGAATTTCTGTGTAAGGCCTCCCTTGTATGCCTCGCAAAGCTTATTGGGTATACGATCCAAAATCGAAAAAGATTTCCTTAATATTGTGCCAGCTGCCAAAGCAGTGATATCTACCACCAGCAAAACAAACTCTGAAAAGCCGCTTGTTAAAATAAAAATATTAAGTAAAAACCATAAATCTGTTTTTAGCACTTGGTAACAAAATTACCAACCAAGCACGTTACTTCTTCGATACATGGAGTTCTTAAAGGCTCTCACATAATGCAGACAACTAGTAGGACAAAGCACCTAAGTAGTTCTTATTTGCTTCAGGGGATATTATATTTTATATATATATAACATTTGATTAATATGAGTTTTATAATATTTATATCTAAATCTTATAGTACATTTAGTTTCTTTTTTAAAAAAAATTTAGCATATATCCACATAATTTACTTCGCTTCTGTTATAAATTTTATACATGGCTTATCACTAATAAGAGACAATAACATAATTTACTATCAATATAGTTACTAATATAGTTATGTGACACTGTAATTTAGGGAATATAAAAGGTGATCAATTCCTTAAGAAATACTAAAAAGAAACAGAGAGAAGGCTTTCTGTGACAGACGTCACCGATTGTTGTTTGCATACAGGCAAGGTGATGGATCAGCGAGAAGGACGCAGATGGAAGCCCATGAGCGAGGCCGCCGGTGACTGGTCACCAAAGGCGCAGCCACGCGAGTCATGCAACGGATGCTGGTGAAGCCGCCAACAAGGGTGAGGTCGCCGAGGGCACAGCCACGAGGGTTGTGCACAAGTGTTGTTGAAGACGCCGACGGGGGTGAGGCGAGGTCGCCGAGGGCATAGCCGCGTAGGTTATGCAAGCAATAGGTGCTGATCGAGTCATTGACTAGGGTCAGGTTACAGAGGATGAGATTGCCGACAGGTCGTGGTTCCCACGATGGCTTTAGCCTTATCATGGACAATGGACACAAGTGGGCTCGATTTCCCTCGGTTCCACACTTCCCTGCCCTCACGTGAAGCCCACACAACTCAGTGCCGCATGCAAGCATCACACAAGGGGGAAAGGGAACAGGAGAAGTGGCCAACACAGATACAACGTGCCCCAAATAAAAATGAATAAATAAATAAAATGACACATGTCCGACCGTGTTGACGACGTATCCATGTCTGACATGTGTCGGACAAGCACATGTCTAACACACACGTGTTCGACACAGATACATCGACTAAGTTGATGTGTCTGGGCTTTCCAATTTTCAAAAAGTATATCTGCCCTATCATCTTTTATTTTTAAGTCAACTTCCTTTCTTCTATTTAATGGCCTTAGTAGGTGTAGATATGCATCAAATATTGCCATGTGGCAACTTAACTGATATATAAAAAAATAGTGTAATATTAAGAAAGTTAAATTAAAACAAAATAGCACCTTCATTTGTAGTATTGACAAGTGAATCTTCAACCAACATGACAAGAAAACAATCATATGTAAATTTACACCTGGATGTATCATTATCAAGTATTTTCTCTCAATGAGCAATACAGTAGCATCCTTATAAATTTGAAGCATCTGCTCTAAGATTAAAAACAGTAGCATCATTCTTGTATATACAATGAGAAGATGCATAATCAAAATAGAAATATTTCTGGCCATTAGCTGAACAGGATTAGATACAGTCATGTACCTAAACACTGGACAGGAATGTGCCTGCACCTACCACTCAATGCTTGAGGTTCAACAGATGTGCAATTTTTTATAAGATTATCAATGTACAAAAGAAGGGAATGATGATGATGTAAACAAAATTTTTTTGACCAGTCATAATAAAAAGAAAAGAACATAAGTGCTGTCAGAGGTGCCAATTAAACTTGACTCTATCTTTAACAAAACTTTTGTCAGACATGCCAACACTACTACAATCCAGGACAAAATCAACATAAAGATGGTACCTCCACATACTGTTGCCATTGACGTTGAACCATCAGATGCCATGACTTCAGAATTGACACGAACAGTATATGGAAAATCAGCCTCAGGAGGTAATACAGCAAGCAAAGCCTTTTCAGCAAGTGTTCCTACAAAACGAAAGTCAATCCTCAGAGGAAATTGGTTTGTAAAAAACCCAGGAAATCCATGACATACATGCCAATTTCATCTACCATTACCCTATGCAAATACATCTGTGAAAACCACAATAGCATATATGTTATCTAAAGAGCACAAAGACTTTTCAACAAACTTCATTTGCCGATGCAACTAACAAATAATGACAGCAGCAGTCTTGAATTATGAATATGTAATTCATTTCAATGTGCCCAAAAATGTAATAAATGCTTTAGCCAAGTCTAAACGAACATCCTTTCCAATTAGATGAAACATGCATACATCACAAAAAGATGGATTGGGCTTTCTAATTATCATAACTGTAAGAAAAAGGACTAAAGCCTGCGATACCAATAAAAGAATTGTTAAGTGGCCATGTAAGGTAATACATTATGCAGTTTATTCACAGCTCAAATGATTTCATAGGCAAAAGTCTTTGTAAGCTCTTGTCAGCCCTGTCATTTAGAGTACTCCGACCTTCAAAAGAAGATAGTTGCCACTATTTTTGCTACTACAACAAGTCATAATGTCCAAACTGTAGGACAGTAGTTAACATATACTAAAATGTTATGTCCACATACATGCAATAACCAGCACATTTAAAGCCAGAAACACAAATGGCAACTACTTGCATATATTACATTTTCGTGTTTGTCTTATATGGAATTATAATTTTCAACAAAAAATTAAATGAGAAAGTAAATCAAATCTAATATAGCTGGCTTTCATTCAGATATTTGACTTAGTTAATAAAACATGAAACATTACTGTGTTGCTGAGCAATATATGTTCTTTTCAGATTCAAAATAAGAAAAATGGTGGTGCACTAGCCAAAATCATAACACCATCAACTGGTTGATTAAACTATTCTTGATCTGGCACCCTCATATATGTTAAAATGAACATCACATTTTGGTAAAAATGTATGCAAATGTATTGCCTGAGGCCAGAAAAATCAAAGTAAGGCTTTCCAAGAGCAGCATGAAAAGTTGAAATACCATGTCCAACTTCACGCCTATTTAAGCCTCCACGTTTGCCGACTTCATTAATTGAGAATGGAGGAAAGCTATAGTGGAGCATGAAACGCTTTGTTGGCGGCCCGACTATCGAGTCCAATCTTTGAGCATCTCCAGGTGCCCCAAGGGTAACTGTGCACAAAACCTATAATCAAACAACAGAAAGTGATTGTTCTCACCCAAAAATAATATTCTATGGAAACCAAATATTTCAGACATAAGCATTTGAATTAGAATTGAATAGAGTATATGAAAATTACTGTCAACCTGAGTGTCACCACGAGAGAAAAGTGAAGATCCATGGAGACTGGGATATGTTCCAGATTCACAATACAGAGGTCTAACTTCATCAAGTTTTCTACCATCAACTCGAAGGCCTTCATCAATAATCCTTCGCCGGATAATCTACACACATGACAAATGATCACAAGGGAAAGCAAAACCACATTTTCAGTAGAGCATTTTCATAAGTATATATGACTGAGATAAATAATCTAGTCGCCGAGAGAAAGCTTTCACACCAGTAGTGCTTTCTCTTAGTGAACTTAACCATGAGTGCTTTAGAATCTTAACTACTAATAACATGAGTGGTGATGAGGCTAATGCAAGCACGAGGACCAAGTAGTCCTCTGGTTTGATGAGGACTGTGGAATGCACATAATGACTATGCACTGCATGGTGTCACATGCTAGTTATTTAATAATCTTAAAACAATAATATTTTTATGATACTAAAGTACTAAACATTGAACTACCATTTCAGAAAACAAACCAACAGACCAACAAAGGAGTTCTTACTATTACATGGAAGCACATAGTAAACTGTCTCAACAATAAAGATAAACCAATTTTAAATAAGATATATAGATAGTGTTGTGATTTTGACGCCGGCAAGAACTATGCTTTTAGCTAAGCAACAATAATAACAACAACAAGAATAAAGCAATATAAAGTCCCAACTATTTGGAGTCGACTACATGCCATTGAGCAGAAAAAAGTCATATCTGTAGTCAACTTAAGAGTATTAACGTCTTTTTTTATAGTTTCTAATAAAGTCTTCTCTATATCTCCTTGTACCATTAATAGTACAAGGATATCTGAATATCCAATAACACTACAACAGATTACTCCAATAAAGTCTTGAGATCTCAAGCATATTACTCTGTACCAACTGGCCTTTGCTGGACTGAGGCTAAAATGATAAGTGGAGCGACCAAACCGATGTTTCATAACATCATTGTCCTGAACATACCATTGTGGTAAGAATACTGCTAAGTTTCTGATCCCCCTTTCTCACTCATTTAAAATCTTAAACAAATCCTTTTTTCCTTTTTCTTCTCTCTAAACTCTCAATGTCACTCTCAAATCTTCTTCTCAAACCAATGTTAAATTTCAAGCAAATCAAACTTCTACAAATTTAGGTTGTCTTCATGAAAGCAAGGTAAAACTGAAGTTGAACTTGAAGCTTTTGTTATGAATTTTGGGGAAATGATGGAGCATTTTTGTGCTATTCATACTTTTACTCGTGAATTTCATGACAAGATTTGTGCAGATATAGGATAGATTCACATAAATTTAGGTTAGATATGCATGGACCAGCCAATATCAGTGCCGATGTAGGCTAATTTTACCTTTATTTAAGATAAATCTGTGCATATTTGACCAAGATCGGTCAATTTATTTATAATCACACGAATCCGGCCAAGAGTTTATACAACTATAAGCTAGATTTCTGTGAAGATAATATAGATCAGCGAAAAAACAAACAAATTAATGCAAACCTATGGTAGATTTGCATGGACCTATGCTAGATCCACAGGGATTCCACCTAAATCAATGTAGATCTAGGCTACATCCAGGGTTGCCTCAGTAAATTAAACAGGCTTCAACGGCATGTGCTAACAAAATCTTAGACCAGAAGTAATAAGAAAAACTTGGAACAGAAGGAGAAACTTGATAGATAGACATCCACGCAGCCTCCCTATGATCCGTATCAGGGTTGAGCAATGATGATGACTCTGAGAATGCTGATGGCATTCATGTATCATGGAACACGATCATATGCACCACGCTATAAGACATAGACATGTTTTTAATACATCCCAGCAAGAGGATTGCAGTAGCCTTTTTGGTGAAGGCATAAATTGTCATAAATTGTCGATGCCAAATCCACTTGAATGGTTTAGGAAAGGAAAGGCAAACGCAAGAGAAAATTGTTGATGACTTTGATTATATGAGAGAGCTTAACTGAGATCAACTCTGACCAGAGTTCCTCATGATCACAATCTTACTATCGGCATGAATTTCTTAAATAATAGTGTGAGATAGACAATTAGTCTCAATTTGTTGAAATAGACAATAATAATGCCTAGATAGACAAGTTGTTGAATTAAAGGCTTGATACTCCTGAAGAATAGAATACCATCGGTTGTTCTATTGCTTAACAAGCATTGTGGTTGCTGGTCATACTCGCACACGATCCAACAGACGTAGCAATTGGACAAATTGTAAGTATAATTATTAATGTGCCACTTAGTGAGCGGACTTGCTCAATTATTCCTGGATCACAGGGTATCTACTAAATTATAGCCTCAACAGGGTATAATTATTAATGTGCGACACCGTGCACGCGGACCGCCCTCTACTGGGTGGTACATATATTTTGGCTGATACGGAGGCATACCGAGCGGTACGGAGGCGTACCGAGCGGTACGGAGGCGTACCGACCGATACCGAGGTGTACCAATCGGTACGGCCTAGTATGATACCATCGGTATGCCATAGCGTACCAACGGTACATATCGGTACGTACCGTACCGATCAACTCTCGGTACACCGGTACGGTACGGTATTGCGGACCTTGGCCTCAACATCCAACCACAACCACCTCTTGAGATACCATGGCATTCATTTTGGTATTAGTAGGGGCCCCTCTTGAAAGGTATAGCTTCTATCATATATAACTTAACTCATGTAACACATGCTAATTTTATCGTGCTTATAAGTTTTTTTCTACTTTATATTTTTGATGTATTGAACGGCTATGTAATCAGGCTAAGATTTTAAACCATGAGTCCATAAAAGCCTAAAGATCGAATTAACAGGGAAACAAGCAATTATGAAAAGATTTATATGTCCATTAGTATTCAATGAGCTCACCATCACATCCTGAAATTTAAGCAACAAAAACAACCACAACAAATGATGGGTTAAAATTGTATACATTTAACTCTCCCAAGCAGTGGAATGACAGAAGCATCATGCGGCTTCACCTTTTAAGTTGAAGCATGCTTATAAGTTAAACAATATGGTGAAGTGATCGAGTAGACTGGTAGGAGCAGGACTTGTCAGAATAGAAATGACAAAGTCTAGTACGCTAGTAGCATCGATGGTAAAATCGGAATCCCATAGTGGACCACATCCCCAAAGTCTTGATGAGGTAAGCCTAGGTGTATGTGATGCTTTTTGGAATTTTTTTATACTAAAGTTAGGCTTGAGGATACCAAAAGAGTAAGGGTCAATGATTCAGAAAGAGTGAAAACTGAGCATGGATAGTGAACCAAAACACAACAAACTTTGTAGGTTACCCAGTTGCTCCCTTAACCACTCCATGCATACCAAAAGGTAAAGGTGTAGCCCTCAAGCTCCCAGGAATAATAACACATTTATCCTGCTAATAAAAAACTGGCACTGGACCAACAGGAAGAATAGATAGCCCCTCAACTGCTCATATCTCATCAACAAAAATCCAAAAAATTAACTTGCTCTTACCATAAGGACCACTTCATCAAAAAACATTCATATGTCGACGTCCAAACCTCAAAAATCATACACATTGATTTTCTTCACATTTACAGGATGGTACTACCACCACAACAACTACCACGACTCTAAATCTCTCACTTCCTCAGACCTAACCCATTCTACAGTCGTATGTAATATGATTGAGAAAGAGAATGCAAATCAAAACCTTGCCATGGCAGCTCCTGAAAGTGACATTGCTCCTAAGACAAAACTGACCAGCGAACAAATTGACTTTAACAAAAAGGTAGACATCAGATCAAGTTGTTTGACCGATAGCTTAGACCAAAACTACCAACCAAAGACAAGATTAACAATGTAGAATTAAGTAATAAAAGACAAAAGCAATTTCTAACAGAATTTACAATTCAAAAGAAAAGATGCATAACATTTTTATAGTTTTATCAAACCAAAAAGCATGAGAAATTCCTCTAGGAGAATATTTAGGAAATTATGATCGTAGGCTTGACCTAAATGCATGCAACAGTACCATAATAAACCAGCAGTTTAAATAAATTACATAAAAAAATGAAACAAAGCATAGAAACCAAATTTTGGACAGACAGTGGCACCTGTTTTCTAACTGTGTCAATAGCTTTTGGCAGAACTTTTAAGCTCTCCTCATCACACTCTTCTTCGAGTTTTGCTTTGACAGTTTGTGTAATCTTGTCCAATGCTTCTCCGCGTTCAAACTAACAATATACAATCCAATATATCATCCAAACCATTTCATGATTAGAATATGTCAATTTTCAAATCTAAAGCACACAAGAAGCCATGACTTACTATCTTTTGTAGCCAGTTTGGAGAAAAGCATAAATCAAATAATTATATAAATAAGAAAATAACAGGAGTGAAGAATGGCACCTTTCCATATGCTGAATCTGTAAAGACAACCTGAATAGGTGCTTCTGCTAAGTTCCTTATCTTCTCTAGTGTACCATCCGAAATCATTGAGAGTTTATATTCTTTCTTCCGCTTGCCAGCTTTTTCAGCCAGTCTAATTTGAGGCTCAATGTATTTGACAGCCTGAGCAACAAAAAGATAAGCCAGGACTTAAAATTTTCTCGTTAGAAAAGACTAAGTCAATGAGTTATTACACCTCCAGATGTGCCAGTTTTAATCCAGCTTCAAGGTCCTTTTCTGATATCTCACGTGCCTGTACATCTATCATCAGAGTCCTATCCGTTGTACATGCATACACCAAATTGAGATCACTGAGGCTCAGCTGCATATTCGAAACACCAGTATGACATAAGGAAAACCAAGATAGTCAATTCTGCACCAAATTCCACACTCATAATCCACCAGAAACAAAGATTGAAGCTACAAAAACATTTTTATAGCCTACAATCTGTTTTTCAAATTCAAAACATATCAAGAATATTACCTCATCCATAGTTGGATTAAAGATAAATTTTCCATTGATCCTCCCCACACGTATTACCCCAATTGGACCATTCCAAGGGATATCTGATAGCATCATAGCAGCGGATGTGGCATTTGCTGCCATCACGTCTGGATCTTGCTTTCCATCCGAAGAAAGAACATTGACCATGACCTGTAAATCATCAAGAAAACAGATGCACAGATGAAGATGAATGTATGAAGCTTTTAAAATATTTTAAATTGTGAATAGCAAAGTGAACCTGCACTTCATGGTAAAAGCCAGAAGGAAATAATGGACGGATAGGACGGTCAATAAGACGGCCACATAGGAGTTCCCGTTCCTTAGGGGCTCCCTCCCTCCGCATAAATGTTGTAGGAATAACACCTTGAGCATACTGTTTTTCTTGATAATCAACCTTAGGATGAACCAATCACTCAGAGATCATTTGAAGGTAACAATGTTATATAGATATATAGAGAAAAAAAAAAGGAGGTGAAAACATGTCACAAGGGACAAGCATCAAATTTCTCATGATAATCTAGAAGCTATCAAGACACCATGGATGAAGTATTTGTTCACTAAAAGAACAGGCAGGATCAAAAAATATTATTAGGCTATTCTTTTATCATTGAGAAAAGAAAATTTTGAGATCCCATCAATATTATCAATTTCAAAGTCTGCACAACCAATAATATCATATTTTAAAAGTAAAATGAAACGTTGTTACATCAGTCATTTTTCCAGATATAAAGCACTATGTGCACAATTTGCTTTCCACGAATTTGCAATGCCTCAAGGAAGTAATCCGAATTCCTCCTATAGAGTGAACATTACAATCCAAAAAGGATGATTGTCAAAAATGCACCAGATCCCACAAAGAAGGACCATTGTTGAAAATTTATGCCAGGCATTCATCAAAATGAACTGCAAAAAATGATGATATCTCTATTCACTTAGCAAGAATAAAAACAAGAAAACATTTAATATGTAACACCAAAAATTATAGATAAAAATAAAAATTATAAAAAAAATAAAACTAAATTTAAAAGCTTCTTTTGGATAATAAATATTTCCAGAATCAAATTTTAATTTTATTCAATGATCTATATGTTTAATTATATTTCTAACTAATTTTTTTTCCTATATTTCTAACTTTTTTTTTCCAACCAGGATCAAGTCTTGGAACAGATGCATAATTAGAAGTTTTTCCCTGAGATCATTTAGAATATAGATCCAAACCCTCACTAAACATTTGAGGAGCAATAGTTCTTGCAAAAGTAAAATCCCTTTTTTAGCTAGCCATTTAGACGAACTTTCCAATATATTTTTGACATTAGATTTTCAGGCTATCTGATTTGCAACTTCGGCTAGAAAGATGGAGAATAAGCTTCCAGAGGACAGAACTACTAATTTAGTGCAAATCTAGTTGAATGCATGTCCATAACCAATAAACAGACTAACGCCTGGGTTGTACTAAAACATGAAAGAAGAAATTTTTCTGCCTCAAACGTTGCACTGAAATGGAGAGAAACAGTGCTCTGCTGTTTTTCTTCCCATGACTGCATGCAGTTAAATTGTAGTATTAACTTGAATCTTTTGTCTGGGCTGAGTTAATTGAAACAAAGTAAAATCATAATCAGCAACAAGCAAGAAAACAGAAGAGCCAGCAGACTAATGAGTCATGTATAATTTTTCCATTTAGAAGCACAAAAGGAATGATATAGAACAACAATATCAAAGTAGCATATTCTTCAAATAACACACGGAAAAATCAAATTCAATCGCTTGTTCTCGAGGAAAGAAAAAAAAATCCAGTTAAGAATTTACAAGAGGTATTTAAACTTAAGTAACTTCCAAGAGAGAAGAATGAAATTTTCCTATTAATTACAAACATGATAAAAGCTAATCAAAAAATGAATGCAGAAACCCACATGGTACAAAAAAAAAAAAAAAAAAAAAAAAACAGAAAGAAAGAAAAAAGAATACAGGGTTCAATACCGTGAGGGGCAAAAAGTCACGAGCCCCATCACCTCTAGCGGAGGCGACGGTCGAAAGGACATTGGTATCGCCCATATTGATCACAACGGATCCGTTAGCGAACCTGGCAATCTTGCCTGTTTCGATGGAGATGGTGCGGGACCCGACCTCGAAATCTTCCCTAAAGGTCTCAAGAACCTTCCGAGTGCGGAAAGATTCTGCCGCCCGCTCGGGAGGAGCAGGAGGAGGCGGCTGGGAGACGAAAGCGTGGCGGTCGCTGCAGAGGAAACGTAAGCCGTGGCGACGACATCGCTGCCGACAGTGGAAGGAAAGTAGTGACGCCATTAGGATCCGAGGGTTGGCCCGCCTCCGCAGGGTTGCCGCCACGGCCGCCAATTCCATCACCAGACGCAAGGAAGAAAAGGGAAGGGTGAAGGGTTTATCAAGGGCTTAAGCGGGAGGGAAACAAGAAGAGACGCAGGCTGAGCTAGGAACCGAGAACGGCGGATCCCCGCTCTTAAATCGAAACCCTTGCCTCTGCACGGGCCCCACATCGAACGATCCGGCCATTAAGATCTCACCCGTGCGTTGGGTCGGTGTGATGGTTCACGGTTCGTCTTGTGTCCCACCTTTTAGAGAAGTGCCAAAAACACAAAAAGAAAATTTTGAAGATATTGATTATTTTATAAATACTTAATTGATAAGAGAAAAATATGAGAAAATACATGTACGAAGACTGGTCATTTTACAATTTATATTCTCAATCACATTAGATGGACATCGGGGATTGCTATATAGATATAAATGAAGATATAGTGGAATTGCTAATTTCTTAAAATATTTCTAGACAATTTTAATCTCCACGAATGCCACTAAGACTCTCGTATAAAATGCTTTATAGAATTCTAAAACTATAACCAAATTAATAATTAAGGTTTATAAATACATTGATTTACTAGTAAAAAAAATAGTATAGCTACATTAAAAATATTATATCTTGATAATCCATCATCCTTATTTATTATCATTGTTAATAATAAATGAGCACAAATATGCAATACTAAATTCAAGGTTATATGCGGAACGAAAAAAAGTTTTTGTTATACTTTTTCTTAAAATATACTAAAATCTTCTCTATTTTTATTAAAAACCACTTGAACCCTCTATAAATCATATTATTAAATCTTAAAACCTATTACAAGGTTGATAATTAAGGTTGGTGAGGATTTGAATTAATTAATATATTATTATAGTATTTTTGCTTCAGTATTAAAAAAAATATTATAACTCATTTAAAAAATTGATTCGATAACAAAATACTATAAGTTAATCGAGTAAATAACATCAATATGTATGCTTAACACGATCGTAATACTTGTAGTCTAAATAGCAATTCTAAATAGTGACATAATATTCATTTATTTTCCTTAGACTTGTTTTCTCTATGGTATCAAACAACATACGTTATGGTTATTGCCTCGTCACATAGAACTAGCACCGGCAGTTTTTTGTTTAAGCTGCTTTTGATTGACGAGTAGCACCTATTTGTTAGTTACCGTAGTTTATAGCTTGTTAGACGACTATTTGATGGTTGAATAGGACCATGCAAACCATTTGAAGAAAAGAAGGATCAACTTCAAAACATATTTTGGCCCTTTCTGGTTGTTATCAGAGTCCTTATCGCAGTCCCTGGCAAAGTGATCAAGAGCACCACACTAGACAACCTTCTACAAGATTGAAATAACAAAACATTGTATCACAATTTTGTAAATGAAAAGTCTTGTTGAGTCATTTTATTTGACTCGTCCCATCCAAAACTGCCATTCTACAGGTGGGTTACATTGCTAGCATGAAAAGATGCAGAACATTTACGTAAGCTGGCACCACCACCAGAGGCCCATAAATTATGAAAACTGGGCCGGAATGAATGGTCAAAACGATTTCCCTCTCATTAATGTAGCAATGCCGTCATCAAATTTAGGCAATTGTTTTTGGAAGTCATATGTCCTACACCAAGTAAAAATTACAAAGACTGCATGCAAGAGAGTAGCTGTCAATCTTCCCTGTAAATTTTCTTCTATTTCTGCATCACGTACACACGAGTATTCCATTTATAAAAAGACTGACTCCGACTGCCTACGTTCACAAGCAAAATAACGTGGTTCCTTCCCTTGTCTAGAGAACAGACAGCTCAAAACAATCCTTTACTACAGCAGCCACAATCTGATCCAAGTCTTACACAGGTTCAGTGTTCCAACTACTTTCACAAATAGAACCAGCGACTCAAGACAAGCATCCAAGTCATAATGCCTTTCATTTCCTTTTTAAAATCTCAGTTCCTTTACTTCCGGTCTTTTTCACTATATTTCCTTTCACGGTAGTCATCAACATCCCGGTCTCTACTTTTCCTCTTGTGGTCCCCATCATCTTGTCTGCGAAGCTCATCATCATTTAATCTCTTTCGACCATCTCCCTTGTTCTCTCTGTGACTATCACCACCTCCTCTTTCATTTTCTAGTCGGCTTCCAAAGCTTCTTTTGCGATCTCCACTGTCATATGTATGCCTGCTACTCTCGTGCAATCTCCGACGATGCTCTCTATCCTCATCACCTCTTTCATCGGCTCGCTTATCTCTGTGATAGTCGCCATGTTTCCTCTTTCCGTGACTCCCATCCACTCTATCATATCTGCTTACATCATCTCCATGTTGATGTCTGTCTGAAATTCTCTTATCTTGATTCCTCTCAGTAGAGTGATGACTTGCATTTTGCTTCTTTGTTTTTTCTTCTCCATTAGCTCTATGGCCCACAGTCTCCAGATTATCCTCATCAAATAGCATATCATACCTGCACCATCAAGCATCAAGTTTTCAACGATAAAAGAAAATACAACAGCAGAAAGAGGAAATAGGAGGTGAGAAAGTGGACGGGACCTCTTATCTTCGTGCCCTCCATGCTGAGTGTTATCATCTTTCAAAACATATTTTGGTCCCTTCTGTTTGTTATCAGAGTCCTTATCACAGTCCCTGGCAAAGTGATCAGGAGCACCACACTTGAAGCAACCCTCTACAAGATTGAAATCAACAAAACATTAGATCACAATTTTTTAACTAAGAAGTCAGAGCTGATTCTATTTGACTCATCCCATCCAAACCAGTCATTCTACATGGTACATTTCAAGCATGAAAAGATTCAGAAAATGAACAAGGCACAACCCAATTAAATTCAAAGTTAAACCAGCATGGGGTTCTGCTTTTGTTGAATTCAACCAAATTCAACCACATTAAAATCTACAAAGGACAATAACATATATAATTACAAAAGAAAACACCAAACTTAGGAAAAAAAAGATACTAATAAGCAACATATATTTTTGTTGTCCTTTGCATGTCTACATGAAATCCCAGTAAGTTAGTGTGCTAGCCCCACTAGAGGCTGATAAATTATGGAAACTGGATGCAATAAATGGTCAAATCAATTTCCATGTCTCATTAATGTAGCAATGTACTTATCAAACTTAAGCAACTGTTCTTGGAAGTCATATGTTCTACACCAAGTAAACAATTACAAAGACATACATGCAAGACACAGAACGAAGACATATACATGCAAGACACTGAACGAAAAGCAACAACAGGATATATTGAGACAATGATTGCACTTCAGCATTTTGAAGGTAAAATTATATTCAACATTTCCAAAGGTCATGGATTATTTAATTTAAAGTATATGATATCTGGTCAGAGACAGAGAGACAAGAAGATAAAAAACTGATTGACAGCCATGACCACTGTCATGATTACAAAAAATGCCTACCGCCCAGTCTCCCTTGGCACCGCTATCTTTACCCACCAGTAAACCCAGTAGAATGAGATTATTGGACAGTAAAACTTAGCCTGGATCAAACCGAATGAAATCTCCTGGTCTGTGTGCCAGTCCCTTGATGAATTGGTAAAAACCAAACTGTCCCAAGTGGTAAACAGCAAGGTTTATACATCAAATATTTCAAATGAATAATAACAACAAAATTATGTTGTTCTAAGTGGAATAGAAAATGCAAATGCTGAGCCAAAAATTAGACAACATCATGAAAACAAAATTACTGGATGCTATGCGTGTTACCTTTAGTAGCATGACTTCTTTTGCCATGCCTATATTGGCTCCATAGTCTAGCAACACTTTGGCTGAAATCCACATGTATCCTTCGATCATCAATTAAAGTGTTGTCCATCTGTTATGGTCACCAATATCAGTATGCAAATCCTCAGCCACTATACATGCAACTATAGTAACTATAAGAGAGGTTATAGATAACAAATCCAAAAATTCTACCTCCTCACTGTCATTAAAGAAACTAAGAACCTGCTTGATAATATTTCCACTTTTAATGGAACAATTTCCCCTCTTATCAGCCTCACAAATCATGATCAACCAATGTTCCAGGTGTGATGGTCAAATCTTTACAAACATCAAACATGCTTAAAAAAAGGATTAACAGAATAAAAATAGTATCCCTATAAAAACTAATTGATTCGAAAGATTAAATAAATCATTCACACAATCCTCACATGTGGCTGGCTAAATATCAAAATCTCATGATTGAAGGTTAATTTATATAGTATATAGAGAGGAAAATTACAATGACAACTCAAAAACAGGGTCTCCACTTTGTCACTGAGAAGTCATTAAGAACTTATGTTTGTGTCTGAGACGTGTGTGTGTGTGTATATTAGTTTGTGGAGCATCTACAATTTAGAAGGGCAAAACAGAAATCCTAGTTTCAAATTGTTAGAAGTTTCTCATAGTTTTGTTGAGTACAACAAAGAAAAATCACAAAGAAGTCAAGGAAATATTGCCAATTGCCTGATCTCTTCCTTGAATGCACTTTTTACTAATACTAAATAATCCACTAGCATAACATATACTGTAGGAAAAACAATTACACCCATACATGGTAATAACAGGCTACTGCACTAGGCTTAATTACACCCTGATCCCTTATAAATAAGGGATTGTCTAGTGCACTAGGCTCCCACAAAAGTGGGGCACGGAGGTCAAGTGCATACAGCCTCTCATACACAAGGAAAAAGGTTATTTCTGTGACCCAAGTTTATGCAATCCAAATCACAAAGGCTTAATATGATGCTAATGTTAAGCCTCTCAAGAAAAAATCATCATCATTCTGTCCAAACAGTAGCCATCACTTGTTGTTTTGGGCTGAGAGCAACAAGTGAGGGGAGAAATGACCATCAACAAGGGGTCTAGTATTTTCAAAACGACAAACCACATTTGCATGGTGTTTATAGGAAAAATATTTGTATAATATCACGGCCATTTATTTATTGTTTTGTATTGATGGTAGTAATTTGAGGGCAAGGAGAGTAGGTCATGTGGATCTAAGAGATAGCAGTATCACAGTCACAGGAACAAGATCAGTTTAAGCATAACAAGGAGCCTATGAACCAATGGACTACTCCAAGTAAAGCTCAAAACCTGTCCCAATTCGTGCAATAATTATGTCAGGGTATCCATACTCAAGAAAGATTATAATAATGATTTGATTATGATTCAATTAAAATATTTGACACTTGATCAGAAGGATTTAGAATGTGATGAAACCCAAATAGAACTACAATAAGCTGATTGGTGACTTGAGCATAAAGAACCTGCTTCACAACTTTTCACAAAATTAGCTTCACAGAGAGATACAACTCATCAGAGCTTAATATCTATAAAGTCACAACAGTTGACTCAAATATTAGAAGTCACATAGTACGACCCTGTTTCTTCCAAGTATAACAGAAAAGAGTCTGTTATAAGGCACTTGGCTTCCCAACAGACCCTGGTTTAGAACCCAAAACAAACAGTTACTTCAAATTAAAGGCAACAAAGGCATACCTTGAAATATGCTCTTTCACATGCCTCTTTTGCTTCAAACTCTGAGATAAGAAATGGATAGAAAAAGCACTCAAATGTTAAGTAACAATGAAGAATGACAAGTGAATGCATACACGATAATCAGATATGAACCTTAAGTTTAAATCTTGACAATGTAAAACACATCAACATCATCAAGTCTATGAATCCTTTGCTGCCATTGTTGCTAATAACAAACTTATTCATCCTCAAGACTTTTCTTAATTATTTATGTTGAACCTGCTTTTTAGGAATGCAGGCAATGATAGAATAAGATGACTGGTGAAAAAAGCTGATCTTTTCAAAACCAAAAGGCTAGAGAAAGAAAACAAAAAACTACAACCAATAAGAAAATATCACTTCCATTTCAAAAAAATATTACCTAAATTGCGCAAAAGATATTCACTATTCCATTAATTCAATTTGCCAACACATAAAATATTCACTATTCCTTTCAGTTGCAATAACTTTTAAAAAAACGCTTGATCATGCTTAGCCAAAAAATTGGTGTCTTCTGTTTCCCCAAGATGTTACCTCACTTATGTTTGCTCCAAAGAGAAAACAACAGAAATATGTGATGTTATTGTATCTTCAACTCGGGGAGACCTACGGGATTATATGATCCATCCAATTCAGCATTTCACTCAAGCTAGGCAATTTACATGCCAATTGTGCTGCACATATCAGATGGCACATATCATTCTGTCAAGGGAAAGGACCCAAAAGTGTTATTTTTCTGTAACTATTTAATGTTATTCTTTATTTTTAAACTTGGTCTACTCCTACTAGACCTTCTGTAGTAAGACATCTTTTTAAACCTATTGCTTTACAATTTTCATCTAATGTGAAAAATTAGAGGGGTAATAAAATTTACATGTCCAACAAATGCCCCCATCAGTCCTGTGCCAAACTAAGTCTCATGTCAATCCTATTCCAGACTGAAGTCATAGTAATAATGGCAAACTAATCTTGCCCCTAGTTACTCTTCCTCCTAATTAATGTTACTGGAGAGAAGATAAGATCATTCTCCTAAATTACTTTTTTTCATTATTCCTTCTTTATTTTCCAACTCATACTGGCAGCAACAGTGTCAGCATTGTGGCTAACTGTTCAATGCCTGATGGCACTTGTAACTCCATATGAGAATCATTCACTATTAACAAATGAGAATCAGGATGACACAGAGGCATGCTGGCTTATAACTAGGGATCCTCAAGGTCATTAATTTCAAGGTAATGAGTATGGAAGAGTCAATTACAAATGGAAATCAACACTTTATCACATCTACAAACATAAAACACATGAACAAAAGTCAACTGACATCAATACACATTAATATACTGATTTAAGTAAGAAAAAGCTATGTGCATAATGGGACAAGAACTTACCTATAAAAGCATAGCATAAACTATCTCCAGTCTTGTAATCACGAATTATATCAGCTCTGCAAATCAAATTATTGCAGTTAAAAGGGGTGAAGAAAACAAGAAGCATCTACGAGTCTGAGCCAGAAGGCAGCACTTACGACATGACATTCCCAAAGCGAGAAAAGATTGTATATAAATCCTCATCCTGGAATCAACAACAAGATGAAGATAAGGGCAGAAAGTATCAAAAGGACTCTTATCATCAGTTGCAGTCTTGCAGAAGTTACTTGGACTAATTGTAAAATTTTTAAACATGAACAAATGTAGCATTGAAACAAGGACTTGATGAAACATGACTAGAATCAACTGGTTATTCAGTTAATGATTACTTGTGTAACTGGATTAAGTTTACAAACAAACAACACGTTCTCTGGTGGTTTTATTTCAGCATCTGGAATGTCTCCCATCTGGCATAGATAAAAAAAGTGCAAATTAGAAGAAAAAAAAGGTATTTAGATTATCAAGAAATGTAGCATCAGAGTCTGTATGCTGGTTTCTTACACTTTCAAGAATTGCTGCATTTGTGTGAGCCTCTTTCACCCGAAGTCTCTCTTCAAGCTCTTCTGGGCCTAGTGTCTCATCCAAGGGAACCCAGTTATCTTCCAAGCGCTCTTCCGCAATCTAGATAATTCCCAATGGAAAAGAGGTTCAAAGTTCATAAAACGATATAAGCGTTTGACCAGGATCAATGTGCAAAGGACACCAAAAAAGGAATATCTATTACAACAACAATTCATAATCCCTATATTCCAATGAGGTTTCTACAAAAATTTCAAGATGTTTTAGAATCTGTAAATAAGCATCAAAGAATAACAATTTGATGGAAGATTAGCTCAGAATGGATGAACATTCATGAATATGCAACATCTATTGTCATGAAATGATGTTAGGGCCTTAGGGGTATACATAATTATTATGAAGATCACAAGTGGCATACTGCAGTAACTGCACAATGATGTCAGAATTTAAATAGAGCAAACCAGCATCTTCTCTCAAAGCCAGTGGTCCAGTGCACTAAATTCAACTAAATCACTTAAAGCTCTAGAAACTATCATCTGTCCTAGAAGCCATTTCCAACAAAAATTTAATTACAATATGTAATGAAATAAAATTCATTCTACCATTACCCAGGGCAGCAGCAACTGTCCAGAATTTAAGCTTTGTGATCCTTTTATTTTTTCGTACAGACACCCACACCACCCACCCTCATAAGATAGATTGACTGTGAGCAAGGAAATTATCCTTTTCTGCTTTCTGTATTTTTTTCCTTTTCATTTACATAAGATGTATAGACAGTGCTTTCCAAGCATACCATATAACAAACAATAGGAACTGATAAAGAACTAGATATAGGCATATGTTTGATGAGAAAATTATTTCAAATTTTACCACCAAATATATCATGGCAATTGAATTCAACTTAAGTTGAACATGCGTACGACAGTGCTTTACAAGCATACCATATAACAAACAATGGAAACTGATAAAGAACTAGATATAGGCATACGTTTGATGAGAAAATGATTTCAAAATTTACCACCAAATATATCATGGCAATTGAATTCAACTTAAGTTGAACATGTGTAGGCATATGCTTTATGTGAAAATGATTTCAAATTTTACCACCACATATATCATGGCAACTGAGTTCGACTTACCTCATCAGCTGGTTTACCCTCCGGTGAATTCTCAGGAATAAACTCAGCAAGCTGAGGTGGATCATCAAAAGGATCATCCAAAATGTAGGTATGTTTGATTCTGTTGATATAAAAGAGCAAAATTATATACACTGGAGAAAGAAAGGAAAATATCTAATAGAACCCTGAGACCTTCAAAAACATACTGAACTACAAAAAGAATGAGCAAAAATATGCTAACTTTCAGCAATTAGCATGTCAGTGTCAAGTCATAAAGATACTGAAAAATAAATTAAAATTTTAGTACAGGAAACTAGAACAATAAAATTTTATTATGAATACCACTCAACTGCACGAGTTTAAATTAAGGCCCAAATTTACACATTCAAGGTGGACACCAAACAGTTCAAACTAAAGCATCTGTAAGGCAACTAAAAAAAAAGCTAGCTAATTTACCACCAAAATTGAGATCTTCTTCATATGCATTCTTGGGTCATTCTAACTCCAAGTCCTTTCTTTGTCTCACTTAGGAAGATGTGAAATCCAGTTCCAGAACAGTAAGATAATTGTTGATATATGATCTGAGCCTATTTAGTGACTATACATGCAAAATTGCAAATTTACCAAGAAGCTACTCAAGAAACACTTTACATGTTCAATTTTGTGACTTATTCTGTTTCCTAATAACCAAATGTATGGAACAGGTACTCAAAGGTGTAGTAGAATAACAGAACAACTCCAACAGTAGTGTAATAAATATAACAAAGCAGTGGTAGTATAAAGACACTTTTTTATAGTTCAGATGACTTCTTACTATCAAACATATGACAAGGAAGAAAAACGAACCTGATGTCCTTGAAAGGTCTACCATTATTATCAACATATGCTTCATTTATCTTAGCCAATGTGTCCAAACCTTCTTTTTCTTCAACAGCACCAAATACCTATGATCAGAAAAATAAGAACATATTCATCTCCAGTGGTTCGGAAACATTTTCTGAAAATAACAAAGAGGAATCATAATGTAATACTCACAGTGTGTTTTCCATCAAGATAGTCGATGTCATCACGCAATGTGAAGTAAAACTGATATCGGCAATAGAAACAACTTTTATCAAATTAGAAACAAGGAGCTTTGAATCTTATAGTGCATGGCCCCGTAGTGGGATATTTTGCTATTAATTTTTACAAAAAAAAAAATTACATGAGAAGTATGAGTGAGTTTAACAAGTACAACAAAGGTATACCAACATCTTCAACCATCTGTTTTGTTTGGGAGAAATAGCTGAATTGAAAAGATGAATAAAAGCAAAAAAATTGAACAAAGTACCTGAGAAGCATTAAGATTCTCTCCTGCACTAGCCATAGCTATGGTACCAGTTCTGGTATGCTTAAGATCTGGATGAATTTCATCCTCAAAGAAACGCGCCTGTTCACCGTATAGAAATCTAAAAGTAGGACAATATGGGTAAGAATCACAATCAATTATAAAGGTGGGCTCGGAGACAATCTAATGTTATGTAGGCTACGAAAAGCTTATATAAATTACTTAGATTGATATAAAAAACAACCAGGAAAATTACTCTGGATTAGTAAAATTAAACACATGAAAATGCATCAAATTAGAATTGACACAACATGAAGCTTAAAGAAGAAAGGCAATTATACAACTAAAAAATGGGAAAGGGGACCAATATGTCAAATTATATTTCAAGGTTTAACATCAACATTACTCTGACAAAAAATTTGCCATTAAAATTGAATTGATGAAGCAAAACATGGAATGAATCTGATGAATAACAGCTACAAGGAGGGAAAACCATGATACATCAAATATGTCCTAAAAAAGGTTCTACATTTGCAACCCCCTCCCCCACACCAACCAACCCGCCCCCAGCCCCCCCAAGTCTGCTGGCCTGTGTGGTGTGGGGTCTGTGGATGGACATCAGCATGTCCTAAAATTTGATAATTCAATAAAATGACAGTGATAAGGGATTCGAAGAAACAGATGAAAACCATAAAGGAACAAACATGTCAAAAAACTAGGGATCTAAAAACATCATAAAATATATCATACCTAAGCAGGGATGACTCAAGTCTCCCGAATATAAGCAAATTAAGACAATATTAAGCATCAGAATGAACAAAAAAGGTCCGGAACTTGTAGACTTCAGCTTATTCGTCCAATTAAAGGAGCTCCAGCCACAAGGATTAATTAGGTAAAATTCATGTGATCTGTTCATTGTCACTAGGGAGATTGCATCATGAAAAAAAGTCATGTCATACATCCTGACTTCATCTTGGAGAGAAAGACATCGTAACAGAAGATGACAAGAATGGGTTATGGTTGCGCTTTGCTCCCAAACTATTTATTCTGATGCATCTTAGAGACATGACAATGAAATTTGAGTTGATATTTATGACAAGAACTGTATGATTTCAGAAATGTTGCTACTAAAAGAATCTTCACTCCATTTGACATTGCAGAATTAACTGCCTCCCTAGATGAAAAAGCAAAAATAGAAGCACGACCATTCTGAGACAATCTAATGATTTGATATTTATAATATCTTACAGTCTGACGGTAACCTTAGTCCAAACAGTCAAATGACGTGCCTGGTTCCAGCAATTCAATGTGATAAAGTAAGTGAACATCACTTGCAAAATGCAGCAAACGAAATAAGTGGAAATACTAACTTGTACGCTGAATCTCCTCCTGTGCCAGTCCCGGTCCTGTCTCCGGTCTGAGCCAAGAAGTCCTTTTCCACTTTGTGAAATAGACAACCATTATAATACTTCATCCTGCACGAATTAGGATCAATAATCACAAAAGGAAACCAACAAACCCTAGAAACCTCAATTTTAGGGTTTTACGTTCTTCATCTGGCACAAACAAACGCCTCCGTTCCCAAATGAGGCCAAGAGTAAGACGAAATCTAAGAAATGGAGAAAGCTATTAGTGTGTATATACATACTTGCAGAGCTTGAGGAAGTTCTTAGTGGTGAGAGAACATCGGTCGGTGTGGAGATCCACCACAATGTCCCCCAAGCTCGTCACGATCAAAACCGACATCGTGGGGCGTTACCGATAGCCGCTCGTGTGATCCCCCGCGTTCACCCACTCGCGTCAGCAGCAGCCGCCGCCGCGTCCGGCCTCCGCTCAACCGGGCAAAACGCTGGCGAGCACTCCCGATGGGCACCTCGTGGAGACAAAGCCGCGCCCTTCCTTCCGCTGCCCGATTACAAAAGCCACAGGAGAAGGGAAGCAGTGGGAAGGATTCGGCTGCAGCCCTAACGTAGACCAGATCCCAACCCAAGCAGGCAAGCAACGCTTTCTTATTTCGGGAGAGCATTTTTTTATTATATTCATTATTTTCAGCATGACTATTCCACAAGGATCAAAATTCTTTTAGGCAAATTTTCGTAAAAGCCCCTACTTGTAAAAGATTTTAGAGTCCTCGTTTCGAAAAATTCTAAAATATTATATATTTTTCTTAAAATATATTATTGACGACTACCTTAGTTACATTTTAGCTATCTCCTAGTGAGCTCTTAGCTACCTCCGCCTTTAGTCTCGTTAGCAGCACCGTCCTCTCTCCCCACCCTTTCCTCTTGTCTTAATCCTTGATCATGTCTATTTCCACTCCACAACCCTCATGTCCATCCGATCATCATCTTTGTTCCACACCATTACTTTTGTCTCTCCTCTTCCTATTTCTTTATCATTATCATCATTTACACCCATAATCATCTTTATTAATGTAACAATGATAATAATGAGAATAACAAGACGATGATAATAAAATTGTGGGATTGAGAATAGTGAAACAAAGATGAAAATAATTAGGGGTGGATAATAATGAAGAATAAGAAGATCCACATACAAATGTAGTCACGATTAAAGACAAAATTAGTCAGGGTGAAAATGACTAGGACTAACACGACGATTTATGAAAATTTACAAGAATTTATCTTAACTTGCTTACAAGAATTTACAAGACGTTTTATGAAAATTTATCGAGACTAGGGGCTTCTTACAAGAATTTGTTCAATTCTTTTTTCTTTTCATATTATCTTAATACTTCTATTAACTTTTTTTATAAAATATTTTTTGGTGTTCTATTTTTATTATTTATAATATTATCTTAAGAGTTTTTAATATTTTATATCCGTCTACAGATGAAGATAAATAGCATATTTCAAAATATAACGTCAAACTATTAAACAATGATAAATAACGAGTTGTTAAATTATGACAATTGTTTAAGCGTGATTGCTTCCTCCCTCCCTCTGTAGATGAGGGATGAGAGAGCGGCGAAGAACGACGTGAGGAAGGTGGTGGCACATGAAGAGGGAGTGCTAGAGAGTGACACGGGCAAGGGATGAGAAGGGTGGAGCAACAAAGGGCACCAAAAGTGTAGTTAGCATAAAAAAAAACAGGGCTCCCATGAGCAAGCCCCCTCCAAGCAACCTCAAGGGGTTGTAGTGACAAAAGCAGAGCGGGCAATGTTGCTTGTGGCAAGAGTAGAGATGACGGGTCGTGCTGCTCGCAAAGGGCAGAGGCAATAGTGATGGTGATGACATCGACAGTTGGTGGAAGATGCAGGGGTATTTTCATCAAAATAATAAATAAGTTGTCCATCAGTAAAAATCAATTAAGAGACGTTATTTGATTACTGTTAAAGAATTTTTTTTAGATAAAATGCCCCAATCACATTATATATATTTTTAATGATGGTATGAAATAAAAAGGGTGTTAATAGAAGTTGGTAAAAAAAAAAAAAGTTTCACTTAGAGAAATTTGCCATCAATTTTTTTTTTTTACTTAAACCCACCAGTGGGCGATTACCTGGAATTACCTGGAACGCACAACGACCATCTCCAAATCACATGTGCGAGGAAAGTTTTCCGGCATCGTTGATCGCCTCTTGCTCCGTTTGATCGGTGATCGTATTCTCCCGTCCTTGGCCCCTACCGCCGGCGTCCCCAGCCGGAGCGTTATTGTTTCTTTTATTGCTGTCGTGAAACGAAGGTCGCTCCCAATAAGTCGCTCCGCTCGTTCACCATCGCTGATACCACCCGTCGACGGTAACATCCTCCGTCACTCCGCCTTCTCCCCTTCCTCGTTTTTTTAGCCAAATTTCTTTGGACTTCGCAGGCTTTCGATTAGGGTTTTCCTCTACCTGATATTCTTGCCGATTGGGCTCCAAGAATCTCGTCTTTTGGGGATCAGACGTTCGAGAGAATCCAATAGGTGCGCATGAACGAGGAGTTGACGAGGTAATGCGGATGAAAAAGGTCGGAAAGTATGATGTTGTCAGAACCATTGGACAGGGGACCTTTGCCAAGGTCAAGTCTGCTGTCAATACAGAGACCGGCGAGATCGTTGCCATGAAAGTGCTAGCAAAGAATACCATCCTTGAACATAAGATGGTCCATCAGGTCCTACACTATCTGCATTTGTACTTCTATCCCATCATTGTACTTTCCTCCTTTCGTTCCTCCTCCCTGGCTATGGCTCATTATGTTTGTGGTCAAAGGGATGCATATGAATATTTCTTGTTATTTGCATAAATTTAGACTATTGATAGAGATAATTAGATTTGCCTTATGATAACCAAGTTTTAATTCTGATTGTTTTGGTTTCTCAAGGAATGTGATGAACTTTGATGAGATGTGACGTACGCAAATTCTTCCTTTTGGGAGGAAAAGAAAAAAAGCATTACCTATACATAGGGAATGAACAAACTCTACAACTCAAATGATATTTTCTTTTTGGCTATAGTTGGAGAGGAGCTCAACCCCCCATGCTCATTCTTTAGCTCCAACAGCTTGGGCTCGATTACTAGTTCAATCTAGGGGTTGATGAAGCAGTTCAGGCAGTTAGAGTGGTAGACATAAGTGTGATTGTGAGGAATGGAAGGGGGTGTACCAGGTGAGGTCTAAGGAAGATCTAGAAGCTTTGGGTGGTTGAAGTGGGTGGCGGCAATGAGGCTAGACTAGACAGGTTGATGCTGAGGATGGTGAACTCAAGTGGCTGGAGATGTTGATGCACTACATAGAGGGTGTGATTGATAAGGAGGAGAGGGTGTGAATGAGGCCGAGCGAAGATATGTTGAGTGGAGGGAGATGGAGAGAGAATGGTGAAATTGATTTGGATTTTTAACACTAACATATACACAATAGGGCCATCTGTGATCCCAACCATTGGATTTAGACTAATGATTGAGGAAATTTTAAATGTATAATATGTATATGCATTATATCCAATCAAACTGAATCACATTTAGGTTTGGCTTATTACGAAAAATGTGCACAAGTTAGTAATTCAAGCTTAACTCATATTTTTTACAACAAGCCATATTCGAATATATTTATTAACTTTGTTGAGCTTGAATCACTAGTGCAAAAATCCTTAAACCATATTAATGGTAGTGCATTCTCAAGGCCTTAGAGCCTATTCAAGATTTTGCCCGTATTCAATTGGAATTAAAATTGGAGTATTACAATCTTTTCACGAAGTGTTTGATGACTTCATCACGGTTTAAACATAACTCAAATTCAAACCCTGACATCATGCATGTAAAGCCTCACCCAGTGGTGGCTCCATACCTTAATATCTCTAGTTCCATTCATGGATAGCCCTATCTTGTATCGCTCACCATGCCCAATGTTAGTTATGCTTATACCATTTGCCATGATATGATCCGATGAGATAACTGATCCGTCAACTTTGTTGAGCATAAACCACTGAATCAAGATGTTCAAGCTCAAGTCAATAATAGCACATCCATCAAGTTCCTAGAGTCAATTCAAGTCTTTACCTAACTAGCTTAAGCCTGTACCTACATGTTGAAAGAATAAAAAGGGATAGGTGGGTAATTATTTGACGATCTATGGTCCATTGGTTGCCACAGATGGACAGGTAACAATGTTCTGTATGTTCAATTAATGTGGGCTGTCTTGCTGTTTAGTTGATTTTAAATACTATGTCAAGGAGTCTAAAAAGAAGATGCTGAGACTTGGTTGAGATTTATGACTGGTTGAGAGATGCATGATATGCGTTGGAAGTTTCATTCTATATAGTTACCTTGTACGACTTAGTTCTGTAAAAAGTTTTTCCTTGTGATACTGTGTATTTCAAAACAGTTGCAAGTAGTGCATAACTAAGACCAATCAACACTTCTTAAGTGGTTTTGGTTGCAATTACTACACTTAAATTAGTTTTCTGAACTATTTTTTGGCTGATGAAGATGATCTAAATGTATGCACTTTTCCTTACATGCTTAAATCTGTGCATTCATAATATAGATGCAAGCCTTGCATGTAACATTTATCTTTCAATGGACTAATTGTTTGTTGATTGTGATGGCTGTTTATTTCAATACCTCTTTTGTGGTACTGCATTATTTCAATGCTTATAACCGTCATGATCATAATTCATTTAAGAAGTTTCTTTTATGCTTCTTCCTTCAAACTATTGCTGTGGTGATTTGGTTGTTTTTTACATCTGGTTAACAGATTAAGAGAGAAATATCCATAATGAAGATTGTGAGGCACCCAAACATAGTTAGGCTGCATGAGGTTTGTGTTCTGCTTTTAGGCTTGTTAATATCATATGACCAATCAAACCAACCAGGTCTTCTATTCTTAATGTAAATTTACTTTTCTTTGTTGACGTGCCCATGCCACAAGCTTTCTCTCTCTTTCTTTTTTTTTTTTGGTCTCAAAGACCTTTCTTGTATTGCTTGTTTTATGGTACATCAGGTTTTGGCTAGCACAACAAAGATATACATCATTCTGGAACTTATCACAGGTGGTGAACTATATGACAAAATAGTAAGACATCTTTTTTTCTGCTATCAATAATGATCCTTGGTAGATATATGTTTTTTTAGTAATATCTCCAGAAATTTTAGTCTTCAGCTTCCTTAACTAGGTCATTTGAAAATCTTTCTGCTAGTTTTGTCTATGTTTATAAGGCCTGGTTCGAATCTGGTTCTCCAGGCTTGATGTTCAATTAATTTATTTCTTTTATGATAAAAATACTAGTTTGTGGTAATGTGACCATGCTTTGTATTTTATGATAAAAAAACTTTTCTCTACAACCTGACAATTGTAAGATGTTATCATGCAAGGTTCACAATTTTATGTATTGATCGGGGTGCGAATTGTTGAAATGGTATGTCAGTACATCGGTGAACAAACAAAAAAAGGAACTGCCCGGGACAAGCCTTGGGTGATATGTGTCATATACTAATAGGCTGTTAGACTAGTATATATTGCCCATACCAAAGCGAACCAGATGGTCTTGGAAGCCTTGTTATAATATTACAACCTATGCAACTTATATAATATAGTTACATTTATATATATACACATGATAAGGAAAATAGTTACATTTATATTTGTATGTTTATAAACTGACTCAACTTCTTATAAATCATGAAATAGACTAAAAATAATTTAAAACTAGTTTATTATAAAAAATTACATTAATAAATTAGAGAAAATAAAATTTAATAATTAGTAGAATATTACTTAGTATCATAATCTGTAAAATTATTCTGACTTTAGTTTAAAATTTATTTATTTGACTATTAAGATTGACTTGTCTTTTAATGATATGAATGATATCTATAACTGACTTTAAAACTGAAAATACATGGTGATATCATGCAAAGTACAATGAAGACATTTTTTATGCTTGTTATATATATATATATATATATATATATGAAACTGTCTTTCTACTTTTATCTTCTTTTATAATTTTACTGTATTTTTGGATTTTAATTTTTTTTTCTGATCCAGTAAATCTCACCAATATCAATTATATTGTCATTATCCCACAAAGTTGTCTCAAAGAAAGTGGCTAGAATTCTTAAAATACAAAGTTGTATGATATTAGGAATGCCAAATAAACTCAAAAAAGTGCCCTATAGACATTCTAAAATAGTCACTAAGAATAATGATGAGAATTAGTACAAGAAGAACATAAAAATAGCAAGTCTACCGTATTGCTACTGGGAGTTGGTGAGGCTGCTGAGACAACGGTCTCGTTTCCTAACTTTACCACTTTGGCTTGAGAAAGGATTTCTCTGCTCCTATTTCAAGTAGGATTGAGCTCTGTGCTTTTTATTTTCAAGCTGAATGTCTTATTTGCTTTTCCAAACCAACATAGAAGTTCTCATTTGATTGAGAATTGTTATACAAATATGAATATAATTTGTACCATGCTGCACTAGATTGCATTGCAGTCTGTTTGATCGACACATTTAAAGGGTTGAATCAAGCTTTCCTGAGCTAACCCATATGCTAAGTCAGCCCATACTTGAGCTCTTTCAGTGGTCAAGAAGCCTGATCTAGGGCCGGATAGGTCCTAGCTAAGCCCTAGACTAATGGGAGAGTCTAAGGTTGGGTCACATTGTTACAGAAGTTAGGGGAGACTAGTGTTTTAAGGACTAAAGTTGGATGGAAATAGCCAAGGGAGGAAGAAGTTGATTTAGACAAATGAATATTTTGACTTTCACAAAAAATTGCCAGATTATACCTCAAGTTTCTTGTCAACAACCTTTTTCTAAAAGCAATTCAGATCTTAATTAAATTGATATTGCTACGAAGTGGTTCTGTCACAATCTGAACTTTAGTCCAGTTCAATAAAGCCAAAGTTCAACTGTCTCCGATTCTATGTGAATCAGGATGTGTGCAAATCAGTTTTGCAGATATCTAATCATGAACGCGTACAGTCTAGCAGACATATTTCAAGAAGGAAAGAGATCTGGATGAGATGGGAAGGACTTGAGTCCATACCCTATCAAAACAGGGTGGCAACCCTCTTTAATCACCAGATTTTGTTGTCTGTTCAGACTATGCAGACAGATTGTACATACCATCTAAATGACAAGAGTTGTGGGTTCCTTCTTTTTAGTTTCTGTTTAAATTATATATTACATAATACATATCACTTGATCTGAAGGCCGTTTAGGTTCTATAAGTTTAACAAGACTGACTATTTGGACCAAAGCCTAAATGCTATAGAGCAAATACAATTTGATGAGGACAACCCTCACAAAATCATCAAAATGTGCCTACTTCATACTCCTTGATATCCTCTTCCTCCTAAGCGTACATTGGCTTCAAACTACTATAAATCTGTTTTTACAACTAAAGTCAGCTGTTCTGAGTTAACCTTCCTTCTGGACAATATTTTGCATACTCCTATGGGCTACTTTTCTTGCAAATTTTATGTAAATTCTCTGCGACAGCTCTTAGATAAAAGTTTAACCAAGGCAAATACCTTATTTGTACCAATAATTATGTTTGTGAGTTATCCTATTGGACACCTTAAGTTTGGTTCATGCTGGCACATCTACCCAAAATAGGATGGCACTTCTTTTATGCTGCTGTAAGTTTAATCTGTGCATATTGACTTGTCATGAATTCATTTTGTCCAACATGCACCAAGGATGGATATGGAGCCAGACAAGCACTACCTTATCGTCTCTTGCTAAGCCTAACTGTCAATGCACATATTGTCTTGCAGTGGCATTGTGGTCCTTATTTTGGGTATTGTAGGTTTCCTCACCAGGTCTATTGTAATTGATTTGTGACATATGTGGACTTGAGGTTGAAACGGTAGGCGACAAAGTAGTCAAAGTAAATGCCAAACTTAAGCTGGTAATTTACTTAATTGTTTGGTCTACAGTATGACTAAGCCATTACCCTTTAGAGTTTAGACATAGACATCCAGGGTAGTATATCAGTAAATCAATGAAAAATGCAAATATCAAAGCTATCAAAATTCTTCAGATTGATCAAACATTGATGAGACATGATCAAAATTCTATTTCTCGTCTGGTATTGCAGATCAAATGCATTGGAAGTTTGGAACACCAAATGCAATCATGATATTGAGGTATTTCATCCAATCTGGAAATGGAAAAAGCTAGGAAATAAAAATCTTGAAGGACTTTATGATTCTTAGTTTTGTTTAATTTCAATGAACCAGTCAATATGTGATATCCTACTAAATTTGAAGTATCGAGTCATTTAAGTTGAATCAAAATTCAATTTGTTGATCTCCTAAATCAATTCTTTCTACTTCTTAAACCAATTCTTTCTATATTCATATTTTGACATCTCCCGGTATAGCAAAATTTTTATAAAATTTTGATTCCTTTAAGATTTCAAATTAGGTAGGAACCCTGATTTTAGAAATAAAAAAAATTTAAAAAATTCTGAAGACTGGACTAATAGCATTCTGTCAAAATTTTTTAAATATGTTAAAACTAGAATCCCATCCAAAACAAAGTCATCAACTTTTGGTAACTATTTTCATGATGAAATTTATAACGTCTTTCGAAATTGTTATATTTTGGTTGTATCCATATTTTCCTTGAGCATGGTCTGCACCTTTTCTTTTTTTATGATGTGTGTTTATATGAGTTACTTGAAACTCTGCCATTTGGCATTACCTCATTGGATTTACATGCTTCCTAGAGTGAAGCCAGTGATCGTCTTATTAAATCGATTGAAAAGTGCATCCTAATTTTGAATTTAACATGACAACTGAGCAATTTACAAAGAGTTGGGTATATGAATTGTCTTTTTGTGTGTGTGTGTGTGACATTTTAAATTATCATTTCATCCTTTAGGGGCATAATGCACTTTTCATTAGCATTAATCCTCATCTTCTATTTGTTGCAGTCGTTTTTTTTTTTTTTTTATCTTTGATCAATATGTTCTTCACTTTGTCATTATCTCAAAAAATTATTTGTAACATTTAAACAATTTGTATAACTACCATTCCAGCACCTGTAGCTTTTAAAAAAAAATTCTCCAACTTTTAACTTTACTGCCCAGTATTGTACATAACTACATATTATATTTTCATGTGCATGGTGAGCTTTGGTACCATGTTAAGATTTTTTTTTGCGACTTGGGTAGCAAAGTGACCTCTCTATTTAGATGAGGAAGACTATATAATTATCCTGACACTACATTGGTGGGAGCCTCATGCATTGAATCTTTTTTCTATCTTTTTATATTTGTGTATGGAGAGAGTATTAATGTCTATAGTCTGGCATCAATATTGGTGAATTCTCATTTATTTGCATGCATATTTTTGCTTGGTTGCTCGGTTTATGTCTAGACATATGAAATAGTCAGTGGTCTCTCTAGTATTTTTTATTACACTTATATGAGCTTTTGTAACTATTTAATACCAGATTTTGACAAACTTTGTTTTTTCTTTTTTTTGTGCTTACCTATCTACTTGCAGGTTCACCAACGAAAGCTTTGTGAGAATGAATCTAGATGTTTCTTCCAGCAACTTATTGATGCAGTTGACTATTGCCATAGCAAGGGTGTCTACCACAGGGATTTAAAGGTTTGATATACTTGCATACTATGCCTGCTCTATTTTCTTGTAAAATTTTGATCTTCAGCTCTGGATGATGATTTTCTGCGTGTAGCCGGAAAATCTTCTTCTTGACTACCAAGGAAACCTGAAAGTGTCAGATTTTGGACTTAGCGCATTGCCTCAGAAAGTAAGTGTACTTGTCTCTTCTGTGACTTGAAGCAGCTTCTCGCTGTAATGTGATTTCATGGGAGCAATTTTGATTTCAGGGGGTCGGGCTTCTCCATACAACTTGTGGTACCCCTAATTATGTTGCTCCTGAGGTATTTACTGAGTACCTTAGCGCTTGTGAAGATTGGCTTTTGAAGTCGTATGTTTACTTGTCTCTTTTGAAGTTGTGGTGACACTAAAAGATTACATATGCAACTAGGTTTTTAGAATTAGTTAATATTTCAGATGCCCAGACAAAGACTAACAACCTCTGATACAAATTACATCTTAATCTTGATTCAAGCTGTAAGTTTCAATTGTTCTTTTTGGTGGTTGGTCTATAATATGCATTTCCAAATGACGGGAGAAGTGTTAGCTTCCTCTTTGGGTCCTCTTGCTCATGTTTTTCATTTTTTTCATTTATCAACAATAAAGAAGAATATGGTATTGCTTATGGTATATGCATCCTGATTAAAAAGCTGACCACTTAGGTACTCAATCAACAAGGTTATGATGGTTCTGCAGCAGATGTGTGGTCATGTGGAGTCATCCTATATGTCCTGATGGCTGGATATCTCCCATTTAACGAGATTAATCTTCAAACCTTGTTCGAAAAGGTATGTCTATCCTGTCATCCAGACTTGTAATGAACTTGATAGTAGCTTCATCATAGGATACAATATATACCTCCTATTCTCTGAGAGGAGATTACCATTTCAGTAAATGCTTCTTCCTTTAGTTTTTGGTTCCTAGGATGTTTTTAGCTACTTCTTCTTGTAGCCATAATAAGTTGTAACTAATAAGAGTCTTATGCACCAAGTAAAAATTTGAATTACATTGTTGAAAGTAGTAACCTTGCCGAACATTTTGTTATTCACTACTTGTTATTTATTAGTTGCTATCAATTAGTGAATGCTTTATAGCCCTATAATACATGGAAAATTTGTTTCTTTTATGGTCTGTATTTTCATTTGTTAAAAAATAAACTTTTATTGGAACTGCAAAAAATGTTTTTATTTTTTTGACTAGTGACTGGTAGTCCAATATTTGCCAAACTTTACCATAATATATTTCATTCCTTAATTTTCTCTTTAGTTCCTCATTAGCTAAAATGAAGAATATATTTTACGTAGAATAGTTACATTTTGGTGTTAAAGAACTTACAATTCTTGTAAGCATTTTTGTTGAATTTATTTTGTGATTGTTTACTTCTTCGAGCAGGCAAAGCATTAGAATCAAGGTTGAGAATCAGAATTTGGATTAACCACATGATGAATTTAATAACTAGTTTGCATGTGTTTGTTTACTTCTTTGAGCAGGTAGAGGATTAGAGTCACAATAATAACAATAACAATAACAATAAAATCGTAAGTCACAACTATTTGGGATTGACTATATGGATCTTTTGTCACCATTGAAAAAATCGGTTAAGATCCATGTTCATGAGATCTGACATAATTTTACGTTGGGTGTCAATGATCTAACGCAACCTTTAAATATTTTTCATCCAAGCTTAGGATCTACATCTATACTGTTAGGTAGAGGATTAGATCAAGACCGAATATTATTTTTTGGGATTTACCACATGTTGGATTGGGATTTGTCCATGTTAGCTGCAACCAATGTTTTGAAGTTTTTTATTGGTATTTACCAATCCAACTAATTATTGGTATTGAAGTTTTTATTATTTATTATTTTGTTAAGACATATTACATAACAACAACAAAATCGTAAGTCCCAACCTAACTAATTATTGTTATAAAAAATAATGATTTGATATCAGGACATATACATTTTTATTATTTATTTGATGTTTCCAGGTGGTTTAAACCTTGGTATGTTGGTACCATATTGGTCTGAATGTCTGATGGGTTACAAAAACCAGTATCAGACCGGTATTTAAAACTTTGGTTGCAACACTTGAGTGATTGTGGGATCTGTTTCCTTGTAACAAGTTGAGATTACCATCGGCTAGTACTTACCAAGATTGGCTAGGATTGTAAGGAACCATAGATAATTGGTTGAGATTGGCAGAATTGATATGGATTGCCGGGATTGGGGAAACTAAGTCCAATTGGTCTAATTAGTTGATATTTGATAATTGGCTGGATTGAAAAAAATAGCTAGTTTGTTGGTACCATATTGGTCTGATGGGTTACAAAAACCAGTATCAGACCGGTATTTAAAACTTTGGTTGCAACACTTGAGTAATTGTGGGATCTGTTTCCTTGTAACAAGTTGAGATTACCATTGGCTAGTAGTTACCAAGATTGGCCAGGATTGTAAGGAACCATAGATAATTGATTGAGATTGGCAGAATTGTTATGGATTGCCGGGATTGGGGAAACTAGTTCCAATTGGTCTAGTTAGCTGATAATTGGCTGGATTGAAAAAAATGGCTAGAGGTTGTCAGGATAGGCTCAAGACCGACCAATACTTCCAACCAATCTTAAAAATTCCCTGAAAAATTAAGGTCTGGGTCCGATTTTCATTCTTGTGTCAAACTGGGAATGGCTGATCTTATGTACTTTGATTAGCAAAGGCATTAGAAACCCATAGAAAATAATTTTTAAATTGTGGAATTACTGTAGATATCTCTACATAATTGAACTATTTGTGACTAAAGATTGCAGTTTCACATATCAGTCTCTGAATACATTTGTGGGACGTCATCTGTTATATTGTGCTGTGCATAGAAAAAGTGCTGGAAATAATGCTATGGCACTTGAGATGGAAAATAGGAAACAATTCTTTCTGCATTGCTTCTGAGGTAATCTCAAATGGAAACAATACATACATGCATGCATACATACATGCATACATGCATTCATGCATACATACATACATACATGCATACATTGTCACGCCCGGCCCGTTGGCTCCAAGGCCAAGGCCTTAGGAGGTCAGGTGGGGTGCATTGATCCCACATCGGTAAGGAAGGGAGAGTGACTGGGCCTTATAAGGGTTGGCCTGGCAACTCACGCAATCCGGTTTGCGTGGGGGTGCAACAGGGGCCATAACTTAGATTGGTATCAGAGCCACCCCCATGCCTTCACCGACTCATGCTAAGCGCCCCGGGTTAACACTTTGGGGGTAGGCAGGGTGGTCAGTCCGTGACGAGGACGTCACGTGATTGAGTGGGGGAGAATGTCACGCCCGGCCCGTTGGCTCCAAGGCCAAGGCCTTAGGAGGTCAAGTGGGGTGCATTGATCCCACATCGGTAAGGAATGGGGAGTGACTGGGCTTTATAAGGGTTGGTCTGACAACTCACGCAAGCCGATTTGCGTGGGGGTGCAACAGGAGCCATAACATGCATACATGCATACATATATACATGTGCCAGTAATTAGGAATGAGAAAATGAGAACAACAGAGGAAAACATGTTAAATATTTACAATGGTTGCCAGTGGTAGTTGGCAGCTAAAAGGAATCGCAGGATAATGATTTATCAGTGGAGCAATTGTCCAATGCCTTTGTTGTTGATGGAGTGGCTAGGATTGTCCAATAATTTTGTATTAGAACTATCATGAAAAATAGAGATGGATTGCTGGCTGGATCTGACATCTGGATTGCAATAAGGAGTAAGGGAGCCCATGACAGCATAAAACTATGTCAAGGAGAGCGCCAAACTATAACTACCTAACAAGGAATCAAATGACAGAGGAAAAGGTAAGGCAACTGCTGGAGACTTAAAGGTTCAGGATCTAGCATTGAAGAAGCCACTGGATGGCTTTTATGTTGATGTAGCGGCAATGGCTGGCCATTAACATTTTTTGGGAAGGTTATTGAGGCTGGAGATTTTGTGATTGGAGTGACGAGAGTGTGGTGATGAGAACATAATGCATATGCAAATCGAAAGAATCACATACCTCTGCTATCAACTGTGGAATGTTGCCTTACCAAATTAAACATTATAGTTTTGTTCAGGATGCAACCATAGGGTCCACAACTTCTAAGTTTAGATTGAAACTACTGTTTAGTGTCCTCTTTTCCTTTTGAAAAAGTTAGTAGTAAGTAGATGACCAAGCATGCATGTCAATTTTGGCATCTAATTTGGATCACCTATGCCCAGGCCACACACCACCAAAATATAGTAAAAATAAGGCATACAATTCTATGCATAAAAAGATGATGAAGACAAGGAGTCATTCAAATTTTGCATTGATCTGTATGGACCACAAGTTGCAGATGCAATTTGGCCTAATTGCATATATGTTTGAAAAGATAAATAGAAAGAAAAAAAGAAGAATTTTCAGGCATGATAAGTCTTGCCAAAAGCTGTCACCAGCATAGAAAAAGGAGATCCCAGTTCCTTTGGACCCTGCAACCACTGTTGTTGCTTTTTAGTCTTCAGTCATCAAGCAAATTGACTTGTTCAAATTATAAGAGGACATCCCAGTCTCCTTTTTTTCCCCTCATGCATGAGTTTGGATTTTGGAATAAGCCTCCTCTCCACATAACCATCTGCATGAGCCCTACATTAAATATAGGCTCATTTAAGGAAGCCCTCCATTCCCTAATCTATGGCTTCGAAGGAACCCTATCATGATGATATGGTTGGCCTCATTAATACACTTGCCTGCATAGGAGCATTGTTTTGCAGTTCTGGTCACTATTTTCATCATGCTTAATCCAGTCATTCCACCTATAATTTAGTTACTAGAAGTACAGCAACTATCACTATCATGAGAAGTTCTAACTCAGAATACAGCACACCTATCCATATTTTCTGGGCTTACATTGAAAGGGAGAAGAAAAAGATATCAGACTGCCTTGGCAAGGAGAAAGTAGACTTTGGTTTCAGAGATAGGTGAGCAAGACCCCATAATCTGTAATGCAAGATTTAAGTGGCAAAGGATAAAGATCCTTTTCGTGATTGTTTTATATGAAGGATAAAACATCTCTCCTTATGCAATAGATGATTGCTTATACATTTACAGAGTTTAAATGTAAGTATATTGCAATCTTAGAGACTCCCATCAAGAGATGGGTGTGGATTGTTATATCTCCGGTTCTTGAGACTAACTACTTTTCTTGCTATATAGATTAATGCAGCAGAATTTACCTGCCCTGCCTGGTTCTCTTCAGGAGCAAAGTCATTGATATACAGAATACTTGATCCAAACCCACAAACTGTGAGTATAGAGAATGCACCTATTTTGGCTTGATTATATGTTATTTTTAGCATCTAAGATAGTGAGTTTACCTTTTTGGTGTTCTCTAATTGCTCCCCAATGCCACAAGATCTTGTTCTAGGATGTTGTCTAATGAGGAGGGCTTTTAACTATTCTTGTCAGTTAAACATCTGCAGGAACTGGTTCTTTGTTTTGTTTGTTTTTGAACTCAAAATATCATTATTAAAATCTACAACATGATTGTATTCACTTCGGGGCTGTGATAAAGTTCACTAGTTTGAACCCTAATTTTTGTAATAATATATTCCCTTCTCTGAACATACATCTGAATGTTATTCTGAATTATGCATGAGAATGATGTCCATTTTATGCTTAATCATTTTGTTACAGGGGTCTTTACAAATAGAATCTGAGGCCTTCTTGATAACTTAGGGTGCTATAGCAATGAGTCCATAGGTTGTATGTATCTATGCTCAAACATTAGGATTAGTTTTAAGCGTGGTTCCATAAGCTTTAATTTTTCATGTATTTTCATAACACTTAACCTGTTGATATTTAATCTATGGCAAGGTTCGTAATTTCCTGTACCATTACTCAGGCTTGAACTAGTACTTTTCAGTAGTGACCACTTGAAGACAAGTAAAATCCTTAACTACCCTTCTGTTGAAAATATTTTACCTATGTAGTCACATGGGGTCAATATTCTATCAATAAACTGCACTTTTGGATGGTGGTTTCACAAACTTAAGTTAAAACCACTATTGCAGATATTTGCAACTATGGATTTATAAAGTTTTTGACCCTAGGAGCAATTCTATTGAGATTTCAAAGATATACAAAAAAAAACTTGTGGAAGTCATTGTGCAAAATAGGAAATAGCTCTAGGGAGTATGATTCCTCCTGCAAAAAAGTTTTACTTTTATCTACCTAGCTTTTATAGCAGTTCAATTAGCTCGTTAATTACATTCACGAAAGCAATGCAAAACAGTGAATGAAGTCAGTTGCGTTAGAAGGCTCTTGATATCCACAACTATATGGTCTATGTTCCAAGGTGGGTCTTTGTCAATAGTTAGCACATCTCTAATGGTTGTTGAATCTGATTCAACTTGAGTCTGAGTGAAGCCTTTTCCCATAGCAAACTGCAGTCCTGTCTTTACAGCTCAGGCTTCACACTTTAAGACAGTCTTGTTGTTTACATAAAACTAGCCTGCCATGCAGCAATTTTGATGTGATTCTTGATGACAAAACCCAAACCTCCACCATACAAAAGAGAAGACCCATCAGTGTTAATTTTAAGCCATCCTGGAGGCTGTTTTTACCAATTAAGTCTTAGAGTATTGTGCAACAGTTCTGTTCAGACAGGGTTGCTTAGGCATAGTAACCAGTATAAGCCAAGGCGTGAGTTCAAGCGCACTAAATGAAAGGCTTCTTATTATTGAAGAGGGCATCATTTTGTGTTTTCCATGCGAATCAAAATTGGTTTGTAATGGCAGCTTGGAGAAGCATTGCCATCCCTATATGGTTATCCTCCTTTAACCAGTCACTCATATTCCAAGCAGGTCTATATTTAAATTGCAGATCTAAGTTAAGCTCCCAGTAACTGCAAAGTTTGGTAGGAAAAGAATCATTAAGAAAGGGCAAAGGGCAAATGGATTCTGCATCATCTTGGCACAAAGGGCAAATGGATTGAGCAGTTATGTGCCGTGTAGATAATCTGCCTGTAGTGGCAAATGGATTGTATCTAAGGATTACAATTATTCTTTATGAGCATTTCCAGTCATGCCAGTTTGATTCATGGTCCTTGTTTTCCCTACTATCACGGACAGCCTTGTAGGCAAGGTGTTTGATTTAATGTTTTTGTATGTCCGTGTCATTCGATTTTGTTCATACTCTGAACAACATGTAGAGGGCTTACAGTAGGCTTGATAGCCTCATTTTGGTTAGCTTTTGTGGCGATTTCAGTTTTATATGCGCAGGCTGTATGCAGGCATTGTATAAACTATAAAGGCAAAACTACCGAAAAACAAGCCATTCAAGTAGTCATTTTGGGTTTTTTTGGCTCCGCAGAGTGGTGTGAAGTGTCGACCATTTTAGTACCTTGGAGCTCCCTGGGTGGCACATGGCTAGATGAGACTTTGGGGCGTTTTTAGGGCTGGTTCATTGCATTGTTCCACAGTAGTGTCTTGCAGGCACTTGTGAAGACTTTTGGCTATAGTGGACCGCCTTAGACCCTTTGTTGCATGATCGTTCAGAGCTTACGAAGTCTATGTTTGTAATTTGCATTACTTATCAAATGTTTGCTAAAATGTCTACTTGTGGTATCGCCAATATAATGCTTTTTTTAACCTGTCTTCTCTTTTGCAAGTCTTCAGAGGACCCTAAGAGTTTACAAAGAGGCTGACTTTTTGTGAATGGATATGCAAGGGTGCTGCACGACTTACACAGAACTAGCTAAGTCCGTGACAGATGATATTAGAGCGGGATAAGCACACTTAGAAACAATTGATATGTTGAGGACAATACCACACGTGCGATTGTTTGAGAGAAATAGACAAAGACGTAGGGAAATGAGTCGCTCAGAGGAGCGGGCATCCAAAATTTCCATTAAGAGGAATGACCCACCATTTGCGTGAGAGACACCACAAGGACAAGCGAGCTGCGAAGAACGTGTAGCGCACAAAGGTTGGGATGGCTAAGTTCGAGTTACAACTCGATGCCGACAACCAAACTTATGGTGCTTAATTCCAACAGGGGCACTTGGCAAAGGATGAGACCGTGTAAGGAGGGATGGGTTGCTTAGCGGCTGAAGGAGTTTGTGCAAAGCTCGCAAAGGCAAGGGGAATTGCTAACTCAAAAAATTTGGTACTCATGTAAAGGCTTGTATGTGGATGACAGGTTGCTTGTGGCCATCCCAAGGCGATCAAAATTTGGCACCATGGAGCGTCGAAAGGTGCTGAATTGTGTAACAAGTTCAGTAGTTTGCTAGGCCATGTAGGGCAATAGTGGGGGTCATATTCACGAAGAGTCGCAATCTAGCAAGTGTGTTTGTAGTGGCAGAACAGTGCATAGTCTGTTCAGCAAGGTAGAGTATTCTAAGGAGATAATAGTTTTCAAAACTTCTAGAGGGAAGGTTGTAGAGAGGAAAGTCTTGGATCTCCAGAGGAAGAATCATGTGCAATAGACTGCGCATGTTGAGGGAGGTGCCTCAAGTCAGAAGCTCCATAAAGCTCAACGGACCATGTGAGAAACAAGGAGTCGTTGCATGATCTTGCACGAGGTAATGCGTTGGTGAACGTATTACGAGATTAAGTGAGGAAGCGATTGAAGTCAATACTGGACGAAGGCACATTTAGAGCCGATGCGTAGATCAGACTTAACGGAGGATTGACCCATTGAATTGTCACAGACAAATTGTAAACGGCTTGTTCGGTGTAATGCTTATGCATGTCCGTGCCTTTTCGGTTTGTTCTTACTTTGCAAAGCATGTAAAAGGCCGACCAAAGGCTAAACAGGCCCATTTGAGCGAGTTTGGTGGCCGTTTCTGGCTTGTACATAATGATGGTGTCATGTGGACACTTGTACTAGATTTCGGTCTGTAGTGGACCAATTTTATACCTTTGTTGTGCAATCGTTCTGAGCTTGTGACATCCATGGGTGGAATTTGCATTAGCTATAAAGTGTTTGCTGAAAGGGTTGCTTGTGGATCCCGTGTGAAGCGCTTTCTCTGTCCCGTCTTCTCTTTTGCAGGTCCTAAGAGATCATAGGAGATTTCGGGGAGGCTGACCTTTGCGGACTGACACGCAATGGTGCCGCACGGCTTAGGCAAAACCAGCTAAGTCCGTGACAGAATGGTGGGTGCAAGGGCTACCATCATCTCAATGTAAACCGAGGAGTGAAGCAACTTGGTGAAGTGCCTAAGCCGCATGAAGGGTGTCGACATGAATGATAGACATGGAGCAAAGACATTGAGTTTTTCTTAAACAGAGGTTAGAGATATGAATTTTTGCAGAGGCAGGAGCGGAATTATGCCACTCCTTGAGTTTCTCATTCTGATAGTGCGGACTCATGATACCAAAGTCGAAGACAGCTTCGAGTTACATGCACCGTATCTTGACGAGGCAATTGATGGAGGGACTAAGGCGACTCAACTTGTGGAGGCAAAGTTGGAGTCAAAAGGTCTTAGCATGGGGCAAGAGGACATAGAGGCGAGCACTCTTGAAGAATATATCATAGTGCTGCCATTCGAGTTACCTAAAGAGAATATGTGCGTAACGGAGATTGTGCTGGGGGTAGAGGCCCAAGATTTAGACAATGGTGCATCAAACCGCTAGTGAAGTCGATGGACTTTAAGAGCTGCTGGGCGACAGACTATCCCGGAGCTGCACTTTGTCCATGTGTGACTTGAGAACGGGTGGACAAAGGTAGATTACCAAAGGAGCGATTACAATCGGAGGTGGCGGAGGCCACACATGGAGAGATCGCAGTCTGAGTTCATCGCACAAAAATCAAAATGCAATAGAGAGATTTCATCGAGAGGCAACATGGTGTAGCGAATCGTGGAGAAATAGTTCAAGGCAATACAACACACATGGGAGAAGTCTCGTGAGTGGCTTGGTCATCCGGAGGTATGATCGGGAGCTGCTAAGAGCTTCGCTTTGGTAAGCAACATGATGACAAGAAGGGTTATGGATTCAAGGAGTGAATGCTATTGTACCGCAGTGGTTGGTCTTCCATGTGTGTACTAAATTTTGCATCGAATGAAAGCCTTGATTATCAACATATGGAGGTTATGTACCACCGAGAGGAATTCCGAGTGCAATACCAGTGAGTCCTATAAGGGAGACTTGATCATACATAGGTATGATCGGAGCGGCTGGAGAGTTGGATTGTTTTGGAGCTGATATTTGCTTGAGGAAGCTCGACAAGTCGGAGGACAAGGCCAAGTGAACGAACGTTGTTACCAAGGACGCAAAAGGAGAATAGAATCGACGTGAGCCATGCACGTGAGTTACAGTCTTTGCTTTCATTGACCAAGGTGAATTGTATAGAGATCACAAAGGTATTGAAGCAAGTGGTCCAAAGGGGTGAGAAAAGTAAACAACGAGTCCAAAGGGATTTGGCTACCCAAAACCAAGTGTTGGATTTATCGATCGTGAAGAAAAGGGACGCAGATGTGAGGCAACGGATTATAGCACCGTGGGCTTAGAAGTGCCATAGTATCGCATAGATGGGACTTCTGTAAAGACATTGATCCCTTGCTTTCATAGAAAGAGAGCGCATGTTTGTAATAGGGGGCGAGGAGGTGGAGAATACAGTGACAAACTCCAAGTACAAAAACAAGGCAGGAGGGTAAAGACTAGGGAACTTCATAAGACCGTTGTCGATGGGCTTCTTATTAAGATAACTGAAAGTATGAGACTTTAGGTTGATGTGGGAGTGCTCGACTAAGGAACATAGTAGGTAGTACGAGGTGTTGTACCCTCTCTGCTCTGAGTAAGCGGTACAATCCTTAAGCGGCCAAAATCAATAGAAACTTACTTCAAGTGGGGCCCACTTTTGCTTTTCTAGGGCAAAATTTCTTGCATTCTAGAAGTTTAATGGCAAGGAGAAGTCGAATTGCAGTAGCTAACTCAGCGTAAGAAATGCAAACACTTTAAGTGCTTCAGAAGTGTGTGCAAATAGCAAGCAAATGCTAGTAATTGGCTTGATACATAAGATACAATCCTTAAGGACGAGGGTGAAACCAAGTACCCTTAACCTTCTTAAGTCTTAGGAGAATGGGCAAAATTGAGGATCCCCATTCTCTTAGTTATCCAACAGAGGAGCTCAACACTTATTCGAAGACCCTTCGAAGAAACTTATAGTAGAAGATAACAATTGTCAAATCCTCACCAATGGTGATCAGTTCTGCTGAGAGTAGATTGTTCCTTTTATTTCCTAACAGAATGTCAATCGAAAGCGGGGATGATGCGAACCTACTTGGAGGCGACAACTTAGCAGAAGAGGAATCGGTAGACAAATTTTGCAGAGGGAAAACCTCAAAACTTCAAATCCTATGATGCGATGCTTATTAAACCTCTAATAGGCATCCATCTAGTTCAGTCGACACAGATGTTCGAGGGACTGGTGCATGATAGGGAAGGTTTATCTTGCATTTGAGTGATTCGTAGGAATCAACAAAGTTCAACATAACCCAATTGACCCCACACAAGAGTCAGAGTTATTGGCCAGTTGAAGCAATGTTAGCGGATTGAAGTTTGACTACTCAACAACAGCGATGGAGAGCAGCTGACACCCAAGAGGCATATTGCAACCAAAGTAGAGGATTGAAGATGCATCAAAGGTGATGAGATGTACTGTCAGCAAAGGATTTGATGAGGACGTCGAAGGAATAAGTGGGGGAGAATATTATAGACAACCTTGTAGGCAAGGTGTTCGATGTAATATTTTTGTATGTCTGTATCATTTGGTTTTGTTCGTGCTTTGGACAACATGTGGAAGGCATGCAGTAGGCTTGTCAGTCCCATTTTAGTTGGCTTTTGTGGTCCTTCTAGTTTTGTACACGTAGGTTGTGTGCGCTCATTGCGCAAAAGCAGAACTGCCTAAAAGCAAACTATCTAGGTAGCTATTTGGGTTTTTTTGACTCTATAGAGTGGTGCGAAGTGTTAACCATTTCAGCACTCTAGAGCTTCCCGGGTGGCACATAGCTGGACAGGCCTTTGGCGTATTGTTTATGGTTGGTTTATTGCATTGTTCCACATCAGTATCATGTGAGCACTTGTGGGGACTTTTGATAGTAGTGGATCGCCTCGATCCCTTTGTTGTATGACTGTTTAGATTTTGCGAAGTCTATGTTTGTAATTTGCATTATCTATCAAGTGTTTGTTGAAATATTTACTTGTGAGATTCCTTCTTACCCGTCTTCTTTGTTGCATGTCCTTAGAGGACCCTAAGAGTTTATGAGGAGGCTGACCATTTGTGGATGAACACGCAAGGGTGCCGCATGACTCAATGACACAATGGGTGGGCCTTCCAACCTGTTTGTCATCGTATGGATGTTGAGCATCTCTATAGACTTAATGACATTAACCATATCAGAATTGCACATATTCCAGATACTAGATTGGATAAGTGCATTTACCCTATAATTTGTAGGTAAAGAGCTGATTGATAAATGTAGGTTTTTGCTTATTTATACATCCAGAATTGGGTCTTCTAGCATATGGGTGTTGGAACCACTTCCTTTGTGCTTAAAAAAACCTTCCATTATCTTGGACATAGATTGAGTAAAGAGCCTCCTGCTCCAGCTGATCTGTTTTAAGTTGGGGATGTTCCAATCGTGGATGCTCCCATACTTGGCATGCAGAATATTGCTCCACAAACTGCTGTCCTGATTTAAGTATCTATTTATACAAGAGGCTTGAAGAGTGTTTGAAGCTTCTAATGACATATATACTAAGACCACCTTGATCTTTCCTTCAAGTGGCAGTCTCTCATTTAATGAGATGCAGCCCCTTGATTGAAGGTTTCTTACAGTTCTATAAAGTTAAAAGTTAAAACCAAACCATTATACACAATTTTAAACAAGCCAGCACTTTTTACCGGGTTATGAAAACCAGTGTTAGTGGGTCAATATTTTGGATGAGAGGTTAGTTTAAGAATTATTTTCATAAAGAAGGATACTTTAACAATAATACAAGGAAATGTGAAGGCTCAGAAAATATGAATTAGTGCATTCAATCTTAAACAAACTTCAGTGATTAAATGGTATAATATGCACACTTCAGAAAAATGAGATCAGTATTGAAAACCTAGAAACAATATTTTATATGAAGCAATTGTTAGATGAATTTTGGAGTGTACTTTCTGCATTAAGTTTCATCATTTTCTCATTTTTGTTATGGGAACTCATGTTAAATTCCCAACAACCAAATTTAAGATTTAACTAATAATTATTTTAAGCAATTTGAGAAAATGCTCTGTTTTCCTTAAAGCCAGTTGATCTTAAGCTCCTCATGGTTATTCATGGTTAAGCAAGAATGATTAGATCATTTTGAGACAACTTGTATTCTAGTTGATCCAGGCTTGATATGGTTGGTTATGAATTAATTATTCTAGTTGATCCAGGCTTGATATGGTCGGTTATGAATTAATTTTGTCATAGATGGCTTGTTATTGTCAGCATATGATTTGACTTACTACTTCACTGTTTAGTTTGACTTAGTACCTGAAAGCTACAAAATACTTTCTTGCCAACTACTTGCTTTAAGGTAGAACCATCCAGGAGTAGATCTCTGAAGACTTTAATGGATGATTCGACACAGTTTGCATTGCTTTTTGTTTAGGTGCACTAATCTTCTGACATCGTGTTTTCTCTTATTGAAGCGTATTAACATCGAAGGAATAAAAAATGATGCTTGGTTCCAGATAAATTATGTTGCTGTTCGGCATGGTGTTGAGGAAGAAGTCAATTTAGATGATATTGATGCTGTTTTTAATGACATTGAGGTCTGTATAAATTCCATAGATTGGTTGTCGAGTGCTGATTATGCTTTCTATGGATCAAGAACATACTACCTGATGTGTCTACCATCGATAATTTTTTTCAACCTTCATACTTTCTCTGCAGCAAAACATAACTGAAAGTTAAGCTCCATAACCTAGCACCTGAAAATGGTTTTTTGGCTTTTCACAGGATCAATATGTAACTGAACGAGTACAAGATACTGATAATGGTCCTCTTATAATGAATGCTTTTGAGATGATAACCTTATCTCAAGGGTTGGACCTTTCAGCACTATTTGATAGACGCCAGGTACCTTGATATTTCAGGATATTGGTTAGAATTAGTCTCATTTTATGAGCTGAGCTTTTTTCTTTTAGATGTTACAAAATACAAGTACTATTGAGTCATTGACAGTTATCAGGTGTAATCTTTTTGGTTAATTAAGAAATATATCTTCAATCTGTTTAATTGTTCCATCTGTTAGGAGAACCACTGAAGATTTGAAGCTTTTCATGGAAGTGGTTTGCATCATTAGCAACAATTTGCATTCCCACCTAGGACAGATTATTTTGAGTAATCATGGTCTTGTCACTTGTGTAGGTGGGAGCTGATCAAACTGTGACTACATTATTCTTAGCTCTTGATTCATTCTCATGATTTCCAAATCTACAGTGTCATACACACAAAACAACAAATTTTATGTACTGTTGCATGTTCAGTTTTCTTATCCTATTTTGGTATATCAAAGAGAGAAAAGGAAAAAAAAGTGCAGGGGCTGCACAGAGTTTTGGGAGGGGAGGGAGGGGCGGCCTTGGGGGTTGGGGGTGTGTGTGTGTGTGTGTGTGTGGAGTGAAGAGGGAAGCCAACATAAAGGAAAGAGAAAAATAAAGAAATTTGCAACTATGACTACAAAATTAGAAGAGAATAACCTATTATTGTGTTTGCTATTCTCTCTAAACAACACATTGTTGTGTGTGTGTGTGTGTGTGTGTGTGTGGAGTGAAGAGGGAAGCCAACATAAAGGAAAGAGAAAAATAAAGAAATTTGCAACTATGACTACAAAATTAGAAGAGAATAACCTATTATTGTGTTTGCTATTCTCTCTAAACAACACATTGTTGTGTGTGTGTGTGTGTGTGTGTGTGGAGTGAAGAGGGAAGCCAACATAAAGGAAAGAGAAAAATAAAGAAATTTGCAACTATGACTACAAAATTAGAAGAGAATAACCTATTATTGTGTTTGCTATTCTCTCTAAACAACACATTGTTGTGTGTGTGTGTGTTTGCTATTCTCTCTAAACAACACATTGTTGTGTGTGTGTGTGTGTGTGTGTGTGTGAAGAGGGAAGCCAACATAAAGGAAAGAGAAAAATAAAGAAATTTGCAACTATGACTACAAAATTAGAAGAGAATAACCTATTATTGTGTTTGCTATTCTCTCTAAACAACACATTGTTGTTTGTCACTGTTGTTGCAATCATTGTCATTTTAGATCGAAGAAAAAAATATAGGGAGATAGAAAGAGAGGATAGAGAGTAGCCGAGAGTAGCCCTTGTCCTAAGAAAATAGGGATTCTATCATAGACAAGGGACATATAATTTGATTTGAAATTATTTCCAGATCTTGTGGGTACTTTATGGATGCCACAGTGCTCTATTGTTGTCTTCAGAGCTGTAGGTGAGAATGTTTTGGGTCTAAGAGTTATTTACTACAAACCAAGATTCGTCTTATCGGTCCATACTGGTGTACCAACCATGTGTCGGTACGATACATTTCGAGACATACCGATGTATTGTATGTCAGTACGTCAAGGTGTACCGATAGTACACAAAAAATCATTGAAAATAGCTCCAAAAATACATGAAAAATAAAAAAAAATTAGGTTTTTATATTATATGATTAATATTGATTTTTTAATATACATGTGATAGTTATTTTTTAATGAGTTAATCTTTATTATTTATCATTATGTGTTCTTTCATCTTTTTATATTTAAGTGACATATGCTTTTTTAAAGTTATTTTATGAAATATGAAAGTAAATTTTTTTTAGCATATATATATATTTTTGCTACTTTTGTTCTATTCTTTCTAACATTTTTCTACTTCTATGATTTTGAATACAAGATAATTTTCTTGCCTGACCACTATCCTATTGATCAAATTGACCTTCATGATTCTTGTCATATAGTTCCTAGCTGATCCCAATCTTGATATTGATGTTGAAAATTATGTACATGACCTTTCACTTATATTTGAGAGCTAAGAGTTTCTTAACTAAATAAAATTATGTCATAAAACACTAGCACCATGTTGCTCTTTGGATCATGGAACCATTTCAACTACATTTAGTCCCACCTTTTGACATATATTATCATTAACAATGGCACTGTGCCTTGCTCGTTTTAATTAAACCATTATGCTTCATCTTTTCCCATTCCTCAACATTGTCGTTTGAATTTCTAGCCATTCGCATCGCACTAGGGTTAATGTAAATTCTCTCCATCAATGTTCATCCTTATTCAACCCTAGCTTACAATAACTTAATTCTAATAATGCAGCAACTTGTTTTAAATAAATTCATACACAATTTTCTGCTGTTCGAACTTTGATGTTGCAATTACATGTCATCGGGTTTCATTTCTTTGTCAGGAATATGTGAAACGCCAAACTCGTTTTGTCTCATGCCAACCAGCTAAGACCATTATAGCAACTATTGAAGCTGTGGCAGAATCTATCGGCTTCAAGGTTCATTCCCAAAACTACAAGGTATAGTTCCATGGCAAGTTTGTTGGATCTCTCTCTAGATATTTTGATGCATGTTTTGCTTTTGTTTCTTTGAGTGATGAAGTAGAAATGATATTTTGTTAGGTAGGTTGTCCCTTTCATTGAAAAGTTACAAGTAGACATTGTCTAATTATATAGGAGAATCTAATTATATAAGAATTCCTCGTAATATCCATCTTTTTTAACTAGCTTGGTGCATCACAAACAACTTGTGTTTGATATTGTCTAGTGAAATGCCTATGCTGGTGGAACATTCAAATTAGCAATGTATGGTACATTTCATATTAAAAATATGCTTATTAGTACTAAATTTCTGAATGAAATCAAATTATAACAGTTTTCCCATAATATGTAAATCCTGAGACATCTAGTTGCCTTGTCTTAAAAAAATGGCCTTGTCTTTGTCTTCGAGAAGACATCTAGGTGGTTGTTGCATTATATACATAGTCAATAGTTTAGAACCTTGATTCCAGTTGTTAGTACTTGGTGTGCATGGATAATTTATATAATATGGCTTTTAAAAATAAATTTTCCACTCTTTAGGACTGATTCAATGAAGGCTATAATGTTCATTCCATTCAGGATCTCATCTTTCGCAGATTAAATTATGTGATATGCATGACCCTCTGTGGCCTCATTTATTTCAACTTTCTGATGGACAACATACAAAGCTTCACAATGTCAATAGTCGTTTTTAATTATTTGTAAAACTTGGGAATAAAATCAAGCTATCTGCCATCTTCTCCGATTGCATACTGAGATTCTCCACACTTAGTCTAGCCAAACATTGTCCTGAGTCGGATGGACTTGAAGGTGAAATTGGTTATAGATCATGTCAGTCTAGGCTACAAAAGCTCCCTGTTTGTATGCTTTCTTATTATGGTATATAGTAAACGAAACTAGTAATCTTTTGTATTTTGGCCATCATCTCTTCAGCTGTGGTATGTTATAAATGTCCATCATCAGGTCGTTAAAGTGTTGCACATAGTGTCTTCTTCCTCTCTGCCTTGCCTGCAATCTTTATGTCCAAAGAGATGCAAGCATGAACCATCAGTTACACCAGATTGCATTCCATGGCCTTATCTTATAACGATCTCTGTCAGTCTGTGAATGCTGTAATGGATCTTACACAATGTATCAATGGACTTGTGAAAATTGATATTTCTATTACAATACTCTAGTACATTCATAATAGTCATTTTGGTGGGTCTTGACTAACTATCACATATCTAAATAGTGTCATATAAGTTCATCCATGTGCAGATTTTGTCAACTTCATCATCAAGATGCTTATCTTAAATTTTGAGACCATGCTTCTAGATGGAGACAATGATCCTATGATAGGTATCCTGGGTTGCATGAGGGAGATGCAATCAAAATTAAGCCATTTATCCATGTTCATATTTCATCAACTTCATTATCAAGTTATGTATAATTTTAAGACCATGCTTCTCGATGGTGGAGACTGATTTGTGATATGTATCCTGGATTGTATGAGGGGATATGTGATTAACTTGGCACAATCAGTGTCTTTCTCATTGATATAGCAATCACCAATCCTCTTTAGAATGTCACTTTGAGGAGGGAATGTTGTTGAGTCAAGGACTAACTTTTGAAGTTCGCCTCCTACCAAATGAGCTGAATAAGACACCTAATCTCTGCGCTTTTGGTTGGGATGGTGTTGGCATGTTGGATGCCTCAGCACAACTACCGAATACGACATTCCTGCTTATCTCACCATCACCACTTTCATTGTCATGTTTAAACAGCGATAAGCCAACAACTTATCTATGCTTTATCCCTTTGCTCACATATTTGATATTGCTTCAGGGATGTGCAAATTTTGGTAACATTCTCAATGTCATCAGCAAAGTATTATCACCTTGACCCTTTTACTCATCGAAGTGGAAAGCCCACCTACCAAGTTCTATCTTATTTTTGCTTTGTTTAGTGTCTCCATCACCTTCCAATTCTGTCTTAAAAGGCAATATAATTTCGCAAAAAACATTGTTTACGCTCAACCACATTAGGAACCCTTGACCAAATGTATCTTCACCCTTATGATTCCTCCTTTGTGATCAAGGTAGTCACAGTGGATGTTCTTTAATTGATGGTTATTTCCAAGTGTTGAGTGTGCTTCCATCATGATATCGTCTGAACCCTCTAATCTTTTCATTTGAATCCTTCCACTTAAAGATTCATATTCTTTCTCCATGGGGTTAGATAGTTCCTCTAAAGGGGTCGCGAGTTCGGTCATCAGAACTTCCTCCTCGGAAGAAGTGGACTTGCCACGTCAGGGAACACATTGCTTCTTCAGGGGTGGCTTGTTTGAGTGTTGGAGCGTTATAGATCATGACACACTACTTTGACTCCAATTCTAGAGTTAGTTTGGAAGACCTTGACCACCTTAGGTCTCAGTTCTTCATTCCCACCTAAGTTGAGCTTATAGTTGCTCGGTCTAGTGATCGACCTTATTTAATGATCACTATCTCTTTGCACCTACAAAGAAGCACTAGTAGTCGGACTTCAACTGGCCTTCCACCCTTTCTTCGTTTTGATCTTGCATGAAAGATCTCTTATGCCCAACTTGTGGTGTTATCTTGTGACATTTGTTGGGAAGAGTCATAGTGTTGGCATTGTCCTATTGATCGGTTGACCCTATTGCATGCGTCTTACAATACCCACTTAAGCTTGTTGTCCTTGTTCCTTTCTTCCTGAAGTAAGATCCATGCGGCGCCAAGCTCAATAAGGGATGGAAGGAAAGATTTTCTAATGTCTCTTTAAGGAGTGGATGACTAAAAAGCCATTCCAATACCACTCAAAATTTTGCTAATATACCCAAAAGAACAATTCTCTCGAATTGCCCATTCTACATCGAACTCGATCGCCATCGCCCAAATGAGTGAATGGTGGCTCATTGATGTCGAGATGAGTCAAGTGTCTTGGGGTCGGTATTTGGCTCCTCATATTTTTATTTTCTTCTTTTGATGAATGTCTAACTTGGTCTTTCCCTTTTGTGGACATGAATTTCTTCGAAGCTTTCTTCAGGTCGTTGAGAAGTGGAGCAAGGCTCTTAAAAGGAAGACCCCCACAACCACCCAATCAAGATCCTCTTTAGGTCCAAGGGTCGAGGCTCCTAAATCCTCTTAGGGGTCCGTAAGAAGTCATGGCTCATGAGCCCCCATCGCAAAAGAGACAAAAGTCACCATTCTAGGTATGAGCTTTGATAGAGTTCTTGCTAGTGCCTAATCCAGTTGTGTTAAGCATGCAAAAAGTTACTCAGAGATTGTGACGGAAGGTGAGTTCACGATAGGTTTTTGTGAGCCTAGTATCATTGAAGAGGTGTTGAAACATCAAGGTGGCATCTGTAGCCCTAGGCGTTGGGAAAAGGTATATCCCAACCGCAAGTCGGATGTTAGCTTTTAAGTTGGCAGTGTGTGATCTTCTATTGCATGGCAGTGCATTATCTTGTGACATGACCCTCCTAATGCCAATATGTTAACGTAGATTCTAGTGGCCCATCATGTTGGGTCATGGAGCCAACCTTGATTTGAGTTAGACTCTGTTGTAAATCCAATGTTCAGAGATGAACGGGTTCAACAAGGTATTGAAAATCTTTAGTCAGGTGCATGCCCAACAAAAGCCCATTTAAGTTAGTAGAGTTGTAGAATTAGTAGTATTTAAAGGGCTCAGAAAAACTCTAGGTGAGTTAGCATACTTGGGACCTTTCACGGGAACCTGACATAGATCCATGTAGATCTAGATTTGAGACACACTGTTTTACTCCCATATGGGCCACGGAGGATGGATGTCATTGTATTTAGGGATCAGTGGGTAAATTACCTCCGAATCAAGCTTAACCATTTTGGAGCCACATGGTTTCAAGCCTATCAAATTGATGAGTTCTTTCATTTGGTTGGGTCATGACAATTGTTATTGACACAAATGAAGTACAAGGTATGATGAGGGATGAGGCTGGACATATATGATAATGTGGACTCACCACTGAGCTGAGTTAGGCTTCACATGTTGCTTGCCAAGCATAGTTCTAGGTTGCGTACATTAGGCTTTGATGATGACATCAAGCTTTTGTGAGAGTGATCATGGTAACTCGACTTGGGACAATGTTTGGCGTGAGATAATAAAGGTGATTGTATATAGGGCTAGATGAATCTTCTGCTATTTAATTTGCGTTTAAACATTTTTGGCCTTTTGGTTTTAGGTAATAAAGTTAATGAATCTGATCTCCCAACTGATGAGGTCATGACAATATTAGTTCTACTCATTTCCAACCTAGATCCATACAGATCTATGCTTATCCACATATATCTAGGCTTGATCTACTGGGATCTACGTTTGATCTAGCTTGAAAGCATGATTAATTTCTATATTAATGTTTAATGCAGACTGGAAGTCATAATGCTAAATAAATGTTTTGAGGAAAATCATACCTCAATTGTGGACTGATCAAAGTTTAAAGATAATAGTATAATTGAACCACTAAAAGGTCACCAAGAATTCTCCTTGCCTGCTTCCACATCTTCAAATGGGAGTGAAAGAAGTAAATAGGAGGCAGATATGAGAGAACCTTGGCTGAAAATCATGGCCAAGCTTTCTTTTTTTTTTCCAGTTAGCTTTGAGTGGCAGGGGTCTTATCCGGTATTAGTTAGTAAGCCCAGTGTTTGATGAATATTGTGCAGCATACTAGGACCAAAGACTTGCTGCCTGGTAAGGTTTTGTCACTTTATGGGACCAGGCGTGGACCTGTAAAACTTGGTTGAATGCAATGTATTCACGGGCAATCATGTGGGCCCTACTTTATCATTGCTGTGTTGTGTAAAGAATTTTGTCATTTTGTGCAATCATTATGATCATGTTCTGTTAGGTTTATCAACATATAAGCATTTTCTTTCTGTGCTGGAGATGAGTATATGTGATAGGACATCTTCTCAATGGTTAAGTTTAAAATTCTTATTCTGCCTAAAACAACTATGGCATATGATTTTTGCACTAACAAGCAAGCTTTGATGTACCTCTCAAAACAGAACCAGTCATGGCAGTGGTTGGTGTGCAGACTACCCGAAACTTGTCCTGTATTAGCCAATATGGGTCGATTCAATAAGAATTTAATCAATACAGACCTAGATCAAGTCTAGTTTGACCCCAACAATCAAATTGACCACTGGGGCATGAAGGCCCATGTGAAAAGTTGTTTCTCAACCGAACTTCCTTTAACGAAGGCCATTGTGAAAAAGTTGTTTCTCAACCGATCCGAAAACATAAATTTAATTTTTCCTCCTTATAACGTAGAATTTTTATTCATTTATGTTTTAGATACACTTTGTTTTTATCTAAATATAATTTATATACCAATAAAATAGGATAAAAATCCTAATTTTTTAAAATTTTGTGGCCTTTTTTCTTCAAAAACCAATATGTATTAGCCAATATGGGTCGATTCAATAAGAATTTAATCAATACAGACCTAGATCAAGTCTAGTTTGACCCCAACAATCAAATTGACCACTGGGGCATGAAGGCCCATGTGAAAAGTTGTTTCTCAACCGAACTTCCTTTAACGAAGGCCATTGTGAAAAAGTTGTTTCTCAACCGATCCGAAAACATAAATTTAATTTTTCCTCCTTATAACGTAGAATTTTTATTCATTTATGTTTTAGATACACTTTGTTTTTATCTAAATATAATTTATATACCAATAAAATAGGATAAAAATCCTAATTTTTTAAAATTTTGTGGCCTTTTTTCTTCAAAAACCAATATGTATTAGCCAATATGGGTCGATTCAATAAGAATTTAATCAATACAGACCTAGATCAAGTCTAGTTTGACCCAACAATCAAATTGACCATGGGGCATGAAGGCCCATGTGAAAAGTTGTTTCTCAACCGAACTTCCTTTAACGAAGGCCATTGTGAAAAGTTGTTTCTCAACCGATCCGAAAACATAAATTTAATTTTTCCTCCTTATAACGTAGAATTTTTATTCATTTATGTTTTAGATACACTTTGTTTTTATCTAAATATAATTTATATACCAATAAAATAGGATAAAAATCCTAATTTTTAAAATTTTGTGGCCTTTTTTCTTGAAAACCAATATGTATTAGCCAATATGGGTCGATTCAATAAGAATTTAATCAATAGACCTAGATCAAGTCTAGTTTGACCTCAACAATCAAATTGACCCTTTGGGGCATGAAGGCCCATGTGAAAAGTTGTTTCTCAACCGAACTTCCTTTAACGAAGGCCATTGTGAAAAAGTTGTTTCTCAACCGATCCGAAAACATAAATTTAATTTTTCCTCCTTATAACGTAGAATTTTTATTCATTTATGTTTTAGATACACTTTGTTTTTATCTAAATATAATTTATATACCAATAAAATAGGATAAAAATCCTAATTTTTTAAAATTTTGTGGCCTTTTTTCTTCAAAAACCAATATGTATCGGTTTAATCTCGTGTAATCTACCCTTTGAGGGCCACAAGAGCCGGTCTATACCTTAACCTCGTGCAGTCTACAAAGGAGCCTGTACAATGAAGAAAAGGTTAGAAAGGCGAATGTGTGGGTAATATGCCATCGTCGCGTGCAAAAAGGGCAAGATAATCAGGATCACAAGCAACACAAAGCAACCAGCTTTTATTAGGCACAAAAGGGTCTTGAAAACGGACTAAATGAGAGGGCATACAAAGGGGGTTTTGAAGATAGATGCAAGCCCAATGTTTATTTCACACTTTCGTTGAACAAAATGCGGGCACACTAAAGACGTTGCATCACCCCTCAAACATATACCCAAAGCACCATTTACCCTAATGCCACCCAGGGGGGTTCCGATGTGCTAAGATGGCTGATGTTTTGCACTGCAAGACTGTCAACCAAAATTCAGCCCGTGGCACTATTTTGGGCCATTTTTCCCTTTGCGCGATGCTGCACAGCTAGAAACATTTCCATGTTTTACATGATGAAAACACGATAAAAACACTGACAATAAAAAAAAATGGGGTTGACGGTAGCCAATTCTGCCCCTTACAATCTGCCTAACAGAAAGCACTCGAAAATATCATAAAACAACAGAAACAAGAATTGGAAAACGTCATGGACAAGCATCAAAACCTTGTTTGCATTGCTCAATGACAACATGGTGTGCCGATAACGATCAACTGGTATGTACCGGTCCGCCCACGAGTGTTACGATCGGTCGGCACGATATGGTGGTCCTTGCTAAGAAGGTTCTTTACAAATCTGGTGTAGCTCTTATCTATTACTCTGCCCATGCTTGATCTGTTTCTCTGTCCATGCTTGGTATAAGTCTAATCTGTTACTCTGTCCATTCTTGTTATAAGCTTCAAGATGACACTTTTATTGTCATGTTTAGCCAATTTTAGGTTAAACTTCTGCATAGGTGAATGTGTGTTTCGATCTTATGTGATGTTGTAGTTTAACTGTTGTTTGTTCATAGATGAGGCTTGAAGGAGTGTCTACAAGTAAGATGCATCAACTTGCTGTTGTATTGGAGGTAGTCTTCTTCTTATCTCAAATTGTCTTTTATTTATGCAGATGGTTAAGAAAATCTTCACATTTCCAAAAGAATATTATTTTACTCACAGTAGTAATTGTTGTCAGGTCTTTGAAGTAGCACCTTCCCTTTTCATGGTTGATGTTCGCAAGGTTTCTGGTGATACCCTAGAATATCACAAGGTTCTACCTTTCTCAGCTGATAAATCTTTTATTGTCACTGTTCAAGGAAACAAACTTCACTACTTGTCTCATTGCTATTAAGAGAAGATGGTGGTTTCTACTTGTATTGCATATCCCCCTTTTTTAATCCTTTGTTTCATGCTACCAGACTTGGTGTGGCCATGTGTCAGGTCAGGTCTGGTTATATCTAGATGAACAGAAAATGTAAACCCAATTAAACCCAATCTCAACCTGTTAGTGATTGGGTGGAAAAGTCGCAATGGATCATTTTACCATGCAGTATATCATACTCTGGACCATCCAATAATTTGAAAGGAGGATGGAAGAATTGAAGGAAGATATTAATAAGTTAATTAGCCAGATGTTGAAGTTAAGAAAACATTTGTTTAGGTTGATAGGACTGCTTGATTTGTATGGCTACTGCTTGTATAGCTACTGCTTTTCCCACAATGGTTAGGTTGTTCCTTGAAACTCTCTAGGATTGCCTCCATGTCATGTAGGGTCTGCGTGGCATATCACAGACCAAGCCGACCTGTGTATACTGGACTACTTTATGATGCACGTATGGAAACCTCTTTCTATTTGTGTTGATTTTATCTGGGCTATTATCAGGTTGGATTGTTTAGATGGCCTGTACGGATATTGTATCACTAAGTTTACATTGTTTTATCATCATTATTCTTAAGGTGGTCCTGCATTTGTGTTGTGTGCTCAAAATGTTGCGCAGTACATGTAGTATGCAGCCTCGTGTGGGCGCATATATGGTTCATGTTTAGTGATTTTTTTATTTTATTATAGATTGTCAGTTAGTAGTATTGTGTTAATTTTACTAGCAGTAAAATGATCGAGAAATTAAAAAAAAAGAAATAAGAAAGAAATAAGCTTGAGTGATTTCAAGCTTGTGCGGCCTCATTTCATGCTGATGCAGACAACATATTTCGCATGTGGAAGCATAAACCTTACACATTATGTGATCTTGTTAAATAACTGTTACATGTATGCTGCTTCATGCATGGTTTTTGAAACTTTGATCATTGTGATGACCAATCCAAGTCAAGTCATTGTGGAACTAGCTGAATAATCTAAATATTTGACCACTAAAAGCAATATAAATATATATTTAAATTCCTTCTTAGAGCACTTAGCCTTCTTCCTAACTATTCGTCAGCTCGGATTTTTGGTAATATGTTACTAAATTGTAGTAATATGTTACTAAATTGTACTAGACAATTTTCAATTGCTTTCAAGAATCTACTTTAATGGTTATAAACTGCTTCTATTTCTATGAATGCATGTTTGTACTGACCGGTAGGAATCTAACTTGAAGAGGGAAATTAGCCTCACGGACTTGACTGATAATTGTTCATGCAGTTCTACAAGAACTTGTGCAATAAGCTGGAGAATATTATCTGGAGACCAAAAGAAGTATCTTGAACAAAGACTTGCTGAGATCAGCTGGAAGATTCAGATGAACCGGTGTAAAGGAAACCTGTGAATGAGTTCAGTACATGTTTCAGAATTGTATTTACTATCAAATCAATGGAGGACTTATATGTAGAGTCTCAGTGTGATGTTTTTAGATACTACTTTAAAATGCTGTCAATAATGGAGATGAATTATGTCAGAGTAATTTTGCATTGAGCAATGTAGGCATCTGAAAAATCTTTGTAAAGGCTCACTGTTATGTTGTGGGACTGTAATTTAATTCATATGCCAGCGAACACAGAAGAGGTCAACTTGTCATGTTCTGAGAATGGAAAGCTTTGTTGGTAGCTACTCTAGGAAAGCTGTATGTAGATTGCCAGGCATCGCGCTGAAATTGATGGAGCACAATGTTGGTCAGTGAGTGTCGATTTTGGTTGCCAACTCAAGAGGTGGCAGAATTGAGCTATCTTATTTTATTTTAATCTTGTCGGAATTGGGAAGAAATTCATTTTGGAATAACTTGGGATTTGGAAGGTCGATCAAAAAAGCTAGACCAGGCATGGTGTTCCACCGGCAAAGATGTATGTTTAGGAGGTGAACTAATAATTTTTGAGCTTGTGTTACGATTTGTTTGGAGGTGAACTAATAATTTGCTAGCTTGTCGGGAGAATACTTGACGCTAAGGTCAGCATTTGTTTGTATCAAATGAAAAAGGTTCAATATATCTCGTCCAATAGCTGATTTGATAAACTTCCAAATAAAGTATTATTTAGCAAAAAAAAAATTTATGATTGGAGGTATAATTAGAATAAAATCTCTCTCCTCTTCTATCAGATCTTATTCTTTTAATCTTTTAATTGGTTTCATTTTTAATTTCTTCTTAACAAATAGATGTGTTTGGCTATGTTAGATTGTGCACAACATACACAGGTATTCATGGATACAATATTCCTAGACTTAGGAACTAAATCATAAGACATCATGCGTTACACAGACAAAGAGAGTTAGAATCATGATCAACGATATAAACTAAATTAGTAATGCTATCATTAATGCTCAGCAAGTGCATATCTTTTACAGTCTTTCTTGCCCAACAAAAGTTTCCCTGTTAGAGATAATAACTTTTTTGGGGGACAAAGGCGATCTTAAAATCATTTTTATCAAGCCTATCAATTGATAAAACACTCTTTCTCCAAGAATAAACAATTTTTCATAAGAAAGAGAGTTGAAACATATCTTCTTCATACTTCTATCTCGATCTGAATGTGTTGTGACGACTCATCCAGACAAACAGTTCTTCCTTATGTTTCAATTTATTTTGATATTTCTTCCATGAAGTTGGAAGTTTCCCAACGAGTGTCGACACTCAAAATGATTCAGAGATTGGTACTCCAACATCAGCACACCCCCTAGCAATCTCACATAACTCATTTACTTGATCAATAACGGACTTGGAATCATCCATTTTATAATCTATGCGCTTGTTGATTAAAAAAGATTTATTATCAGCATCTTCATTAGCATACCTGCGTTGAAGTGCAATCCAAAGTTGAGCGGCCGTCTTATGCATGTGAAATGTGTTGAAAAATGCATTGCTCAAATTCCCATTCAAGCCTTTCCACATCGTGAATCCGTGCCTTGATTAATGCAGAATTCTTTGTGATTATTTATCTTGAAATTATTATAGGAGAGACACATATCTGAGTAAAGCTTGAACGAAACATAATTAGGCAAGGTGTTTCTGGGAAACTATCGTCAAGATAGATAATTTCCACACTGTGATGCAGAGAGCTTCACGAAAATTCTATCTCTAGGATACAATTCTGAAATAATTAAGACTGTGCTTCTTGATTACTTAATGAATCAGAACTCAACCAACAAAATAAAGAGAAAGAAAGAATTCACTACTTTGTTTACACTAAAATTTTATCATGTGTGTCTCTTTAATATAGAGAAGCTTATATAGACATTGAAATGATGCTATCCTAACTTTTGAACCATTACAACAGGTTCAATTAAATTTTCAAACGGTAAGGAATTTCCATAACTGTTTTCATCATTCTTTTTTTTACATATTAAATTCCTTATGTATAAGATTAAGCTGTATGATGTGATTCGAATCTATATGTGTTGAGCAAGAGTGACACGTTAAAACTCAAACATCTAATGTGTGTTAATTCGCATAAACAACGATGGATGTATTCTCTCGTTCACGAGGGCCGAGTCCAGAACAAACTACGAAGCAGACATGGGATGGGAGATCGCAAGAGCCGTTGTTGCATGGGCGCAAACCCGATGCCATTTTCAAGACAAGGAGTTGCGCCACTTGTTGGCCTGCGGCACCGACCGCTTGCTGGCGCGCACGGGCATCGGCCGCCCCGCTCCCCATCCGGAGTCTTCCGCCTTCTCCGCCGCATCATCGTCGGTAGTCCTGAACAACAAGAAAGAACTCCACCGGAACAACCCCCTCTTCTTCTTCTTCTTCTTCTCGTAAGAAGCGAGCTTATCTATTTGAGCTTGCAAGCCCTGGCAGTGCACTCGCAGCCTTGCAACATCATCCCTTAGCCCACGAATCTCCTGCTGGTGGGCCAAGACCTCCCTCTTGGACGGGCACCGAGATGCCGCCGCCTCCGAGTTGGGGCTCCTGGGTCCACCGAATGACCCACCCCACTGCTCCGTCAACCGATGCAGCTTGGTGTGTTCGGAGAAGAGGACTTGAACCACCGATCGGACGGGGAGGCGCTCGTTCTGTGCTGCATGGAGGGAGGCCTCCGCAGACAGTTTGCGAGCGTCGATGAGCCTGCACAGCGTCTTCCTCTCTTGCTTGCTGGTGTTTGGATGGGCCTGGATGCACACGGCGACCTTGGTCAGGCGTTGCGACTGTTTCACTCGCCGTCGCAGGCCACCCGAAAATGTTTCCTCACAAATTTTTTGGCCCAAAAAATATGACGCTATCTAAGATTAAAAATTTTCTACATTGATTTGGGATTAAAATATTATAAAGAAAATGATGCAGCAATAAGAAAAAAAAGGGAAAGTGAATGCATATATATCTCGAATGTGATAACCGAGCTATAAACATCAACGGAACGAGAGCAACGATGAAGCATGTTAATGAAAAGAAGTAAAGGCGTACTTATGATCTTTGGTCACAGCAACTAATCAAGCTGAGTTATCGGCACAAGATCTTTTCATGATCTCTCCGTTCTGTATCATTTACACTCCCTTCCATGCCTCCTCCTAAGAAACCGACAAGCTACTGAAAGGAAATATGACCAATGGAACCCAGTGGAAAGCCATGGGAACCCCAAAGCGAGCTCCTTTGTTCCCTCGGGACCTTCTTCCCCGATATGCTCACGAGTAGTATCACACGAAAGATCCAGTGGAGGTCTTAAGGAGGGTTCATGCATCCTAACCCGAGGATGCCCTGCCTTGCCTCAACATTCGTGCAGTACCATAATACATCTTCTCGCATCCTAACCCGAGGCCGTCACACAGTTAAAAGGTATGGACACAAAGGACCACAAGGGTATCACTTCGAGGCGTACAAACGACAGCAAGCAGAGTCGATGCCCGACGGAACTTGTCATCTTCGTGGTACGTAATCTCCATGTAAAGTAAATATATGACGATGGCCCATTCCTGAAGTGCCTTTTGTGCTATTTAGGCATGTATCAGGAGTCGTTGAGAGCTTAGACAGGACAACGTACAGAGAGGGGCACAAGGCAGGGACCGAGTATATTGGCAAACACGACAACCCATTGTGGAGGCCAGGCCGGTGGCCTTCATGAAACCAGCTTGAAGATGAAATCCCTGCTGGCTTCGCTTGTCCCAGTTCCTCACAGACTGGTGGATAGGAATGTAAAGAAAAGGATGGTTGAGACTCGGAAGGCCTCGTATGCCCCCTGCTGCTGCAAACCCAACGTTGTTTGCATGCCTGCCTCTCCGTCGTCATTTTCCGGCGAAGTTAATTGGTACCACTACATTCATTCTTCTGGACCTCTCTCTATCCACAGACATCTTCGCCCTAGCCTCCTCTCCTCTCGCTAGATATCGATGGCATGCTACATGTCCAGGTGTTGGAAAATTATAAATTGTCATCGAGCATCCAGACGATAGTATGTAAGAAGGCAAGACAAGAAGAACCAAATTAAGCACACACCCAAGAGTATAGACACCGGCTAAAAAGAGTAAGCTTAATACCTCTCTCTCTCTCTCTCTCTCTCTCTCTCTCTCTCTCTCTCTCTCTCTCTCTCTCAAACCTGGCAGGTCCAACAAGTCCCCTCACATCTGAAACGGACAGGCGATTTGCACAGATATGCAGCGCCAATTGAACACTGTGCAATGCAGAAAGACATCACATGCACCGGCGGGCTGCTGTGGCCAAAAGCTAAAGAGCAGAAAGGTCCACCGACGATTGCCTCCTCTGTCACTGCATGGGTGAGCGCAAAGGCAAGCTATCGACAGGGATGACACCATGCATACCAGGGAACGATTAGTTTCGGACTAGTAAATGAGCCTAAAACAACAGCACATACTGACTCCACCCTATCTTGTCTGGGTCGAACTCTTGATTCTTGACTCCACATGAACCCCCAGAATGATAAGATGCTAAGAGTTATAAGAGCCACTCTCTCTCTCTCTCTCTCTCTCTCTCTCTCTCTCTCTCTTACGGACATTCACACGGAGAGGCGTACGTAGCAGCTCTTGCTGACAACTAACTGGTAATGGGTTTTCACTATATATGTGTATACGTACTCTAATTTGACTGACATAAACAGGTACAACAAGCTCCACTAATCTATGAGGAGCACACATATTTAGAAGAAGGGCATTTTTTTTACCATTCGGTTGGTGAGAGATCAAGAAAAAAAAATTGAAGAAAAGAATCGCCTAATTTGGTTGGAGGAGTTACTTAGGTCGAAATCCAGCTTATCATCATGAATAAAAAGTGAAGTTGCAGGAGAGCCACTTACTTTAATAAATGTGTCGATGGCGCGATAGAGGCCATCGTCCATGGCTCGCGCGTGTGCTGGCAACGAGCTCGCGAGCTCCTCAAACTCGGCCACGGTGAGCCCGGCGTCGAGCGCGGCCTCCGCCAGGTATGAGTCCACCAGCTTCGCCACCCTCGCGAGAGCTGCGCCGTTCCTCACCGCCGCACCGCCGTCATCATTATTCCCAGCGAACCTCCGAACCAGCCTCAGCACCAGGCCAACGTCCAGAAGCGTACCACAAGTGTGGCTGAAAGCAGGTATCATCAGCTCCTCGAGCGATGCCTCGTCCAGCTGCGCGGCTGCACGGGCCTCGAGCTCCCGCACACACGACTCTCCCGCGCCAACCATGCTCGCCGTGCGCAGCAGCGTAAGCAAGAAGTCGCAGGAGACAGAGCGCTTCTCGGTTGGGAGGATGGAAGCCAGGGTCTCGATGAAGAAGCGTTTCTTCAGCCAGGCGGCCGTGGGACTCTCGGGCGAAGGATCGCCGGCAGCGCGGCCGGAAAGCTCCGGAAGCCAGCGGGAGGAATAGTGGGAGAGAATAGAGCTGAGAAGTTCCGGGCGGACGCCCTTGGCTTCGATGCCGGTGAGGGTCATGGCGAAGTGGTCCAGGTCTTGGATGCAGCGGTCGTCGAGCCAGCTTGGGTGGGCCGGGGTGGGATGGTGGTGATGGTGAAACTCGTGAACAGGCAGCGGCGGCGGCGGTGTTGGCCCGCTGCTGCGGTTCGGAGAGGGACACGGCGGTGAGGCGGAAATCATCATCACCGGTTGGATTTGGAGGAGGATGGTGGTGGTGGGTGGTGATACACTATTTGTGTGATTTGAGGTGGAGACCGACGATGGGATGGGACGCGGTGAGATGGTCTCAGGGGACACTTTTGGAATCAGGATTCACGAGAGGTACGATATATAGCGTAGAAAGTGGAAATGAGTGCGACCTTCGATGCGTCGCTTGCGCCAAGTGATATCCTCGTTCAGTAATATGGGTAAAAAGAGGATTTTTATCAAAGAAGACCGCATGATTCAGCACTGGTCGTTTCATGTTACAAAACTTTCGATTCAGGATATTGTTTTATTCATCGATGCAAGTACTACAATTGTTTTCCACATCGAAACATTCAATATTTTTCTGAGAGTGCAGGTCAGAGCTTCTCCCGGCTGCGCTGCTACCGAATCCAACGGATGGCTTGCTCTGTTTAAAATATAACGAGCATTCGCCCACTCCGTAACACCAATTCCATGATTGATATGATAATGCACAGCGTCCGAGAACAAATTAGATTATGAACCGCGAGAACGCATGGGCTACAGATTCTTCAAGACTGTTGGGAATCGAAGATGAAGATGGAATAAAGAAGGATAAATCCATGAACAGACGGAGATCAGAAAGGTATGTTTGCAGGCAAGACGGATGATAGAAGAAGACAAAAAAGGACCACCAATCTGCATAGTGTTCCCTTTTGTATTACCTACGGTCTGTCTATAAGGTCAGCTGTCATTTAGTAACAGCCACCCTCCTCGTCTACCAAAAGCACAGTCGAAACTTGTCGATGATGCGGCTTTTGTTATACTTGTTTTCTACCAGAAGGCAAAGAGCAGTGATTAATCTACCAAATAGCTCCAACCAGGAATATCTTGTACCGATTTCCAGCTTAGTCTTCCACCCATCTGATCGGCGAAGAATTGCTACCGTTAAAATCCACCAACCGGAGCAAGTCCCCATCCTGATACCCTGAGATGGAGCTGAAGAACAGGTGTGCAGAGGCCACAGCTCGAGTCCCCTCCGTCAAGTACCTGTGGAAGCTCAAGTGGAGGAGAGGGTGAAAAGATGGCAACTGAAATAGTGGAAGATCGTCACCTCGCCTCATCATGCATCACAGAAGCCGGATGTCTGCCACTCGATGCACGCAACAGTAACTGAAAGAGCAGAGTTCGTGTCAGCTCAGAATTAGTGCAGCCTATGTAGTCTTCTTTTAGATCAACAACATGACATCAACAATCCATGAGCCTCAGGAAAGCGTGCAATTAATATTAGTACAAGTGGTGAAGTTATTTTGATTGGTTTGCCAAAGGTATATTGTACCATTTTGTTTTCTCGTTCTGACTTTTCTTATCGCATTCTTTTTCCTAGTCTTACATATCAGAGGGATATCATCTGATGAGTTCGAGTTGTTGTCTCAACTAGTCGTGATAGCGTATCTTAGTTATGCAGCACCGTCCCGGTTTTGCAACGAAGAATCAATCAAGATGGCTAAAGCTTGATGCATGACGAACTCCGTTTCTTGTTTTCTCTCTTTTCTCTTTCTTTTTGGTTTTTCAGATCATTTGGTCGGCTACGTGTGGAGGGCAGAGGATAAGCAACCACTGGTCACCGTGCAGTCATCTTGTTGATAATTAGATCAGCACTGGAGGATGCCTCAGAAATGTGGAACACCACAAGTTCGAGCATAAAACTTCACGTAGGGGCGGAAGGCCGGAGCATACGGAGAGGGTAGCCAGCTGCGAGCGAGCGGCAGCATCATCTTCTCCATCGCAAGCCACGAAAGCAGCTGTTGCATACAGTTCCATTAGTTATCAATCCAGGGCGAGCGAGCAAATGGTCATGGACGGCCACCGGGAACGGCAGCCTCACTTTGTTTTGGTTCCACTGATGGCACAAGGCCACACGATCCCGATGGTCGATCTGGCGCTGCTCCTTGCTGAACGTGGTGTGCTGGTGAGCTTTATCACGACACCCCTCAACGCGTCACGCATCGAGGACACTGTTCGACGAGCTCAGGACGCCCGCCTTCCAATCCGATTCGTCGAGCTCCACTTCCCCTGCCAAGAAGTAGGCTTACCCCAGGGATACGAGAATATTGATGTCCTGACTGCACCAGAACTGTTGCTGAACTTCTTTGGAGCCACCCGCCTTCTTCAGCAGCCGCTTGAACAGTATCTCAGTGAACCGCAACAGCCCTACCCGAGTGCCATCATTTCCGATTTCTGTCACCCTTGGACGCGGAAGGTTGCTCGTCGTCTTCGAGTTCCGCGTCTCACCTTCTACAGTGTTTGCTGCTTCACCCTCCTATGCCATTTCAACATCGCGCACGACAAAGTCTACGATAGGATTGCAGACGACGACGAACCTTTCGTGGTGCCCGGCTTGACGGAGAAGATTGAGGTCACGAAGGCTCAAGCACCGGGATTCTTTCCCAGATCTTTCTTCGGGGAGATGTCAGATGATGTGGAAGATGCCGATTTCACAGCAGACGGCATCGTGGTGAACAGCTTTGAAGGTTTAGAGAAATCATACATCGCGGACTACCAAAAGGCCATGGGAAGGAAAGTATGGACGGTAGGGCCACTGCTCCTCAACAACAGGAGCATGACTGATCTGGCCGTAAGGGGGGACAAGGCAGCCATTGACGCCAGCCATTGCTTGAGTTGGCTGGACACTATGAAGCCCAGGTCTGTCCTGTACGTGTGTTTCGGTAGCCTAGCGCGGTTAGAATCTCCCCAAGCGATGGAGATAGGGTTGGGACTGGAGGCAGCTAGCCACCCATTTGTTTGGGTGATCAAGAGCAGCCAGGAATCTGAAGAGAGGGTGGAGGAATGGCTGTCGGGAGGATTCCAAGAGAGGGTCAGTTCCAGGGCGCTCATAGTCAAAGGGTGGGCGCCGCAGGCCATGATCCTGTCCCACCCGGCGATCGGCGGCTTCATGACGCACTGCGGCTGGAACTCGACGCTGGAGGGGGTAACGGCGGGCGTACCCATGATAACGTGGCCTCACTTTGCGGACCAATTCCTCAACGAAAGGATGGTGGTGGATGTCTTGAGGGTTGGAGTGTCCGTTGGCGTCAAGCGACCATCCTTCCTAACATTTGATCAGGAGAGTCGATCGCCGGTGCGGAGGGATGACGTCGAGAGATGTGTGAGGAGTTTGATGGATGAAGGCGTGAATGGCGAGGAAAGGAGAAAGAGGGCCAAGGAGTTGGGGGAGAAGGCTGAGGCGGCCATGAAACGAGGAGGTTCATCTTATTCTGACATCACACACCTCATCGAATGTTTCTCAGCGAGTGATTAATTACATGTGCGCCGAGTAGGACACATCTTATATTTGCATGTATACGCACGTATACCCTGAGGGGTTCTCGTTAGATCATCATGTTTGACTAATTACACAATAATCATATTTAGTATTTTGATTCTTATATTTTCAAACATTATATTATGATTTTTATACTTATAAAAGTATAACATTTAATCTCTTTTGTTTTCAGAAAAAAAATTAATCAAATTCTATTGAGTCCGACTCATAATGATCATTTATGAAAGAACGACTCTGGTTAACAAATGATTGAACAATCAAGATCAATTACTCTATTTATAAAAATATCACATATTATTATGTGTAAAAAATAAAACTAAAATAAGATTAATAGGATAATTTTATAGGATTAAAAATTAGGATAGAAAGAGGGATTTTGTTAGAAAATGAAGTGATGCAACACTATTTAATTGCTCAACCTTTTCTCTTTGTGTCTTTGAAGATTTTATCCAAAAATAATGTGAGGTACTCAGTAAAAAGGATCTTTCTCTCTCTTTTGTGATCCTATCCCCTCCTCATCCATAAGAAGGAAAATGCTTTAAGTTACAAAAGGAGAAATTAATATCGAGAACAGTACTATAAAATTATCTTTTTAACCTCATTTTAACATCAATTTTTTTTTCATATGATTGTATTTTTATTAATAAAATCGAAGAGAAACATAATTAAATATTTTATTTTCATAAATATAAAAATCTCAATGTATCTTTTAAAAATATAAATATAAGAATGCTAAAAAGAACTAATTATAGAGGATAATATATAATTAGCTCTCTCTCTATATATATATATATATATATATATATATATATATATATATATATAATAGGTCTAAAAAACATTTGACGATTGGAAACATCAATTCCCTTAATCCTCTCGAGTTCCGCTACAACATTCCACGTAACTAATGTTAGTGGAAAAATACTTGTCCATATCACTTTATGGTTCTAGATATATACTCTTGAGAATTTTTAATGTTATATATTTTTAATAGAATTATAATATTTTTGACATCTTTATGGTTCTAGGTATATACTCTTTTAAGAATTTTAATGTTATACATTTTTTAATAGAATTATAATATTTCTGACATATCTCAGAACATTGTAAGCCTATATAAAATATTATAACTGAGGAATATACAATTAAAATACACCACAAATAAATTTATCTTCTTCTGTGGGGTTTCAAGTGGTTACTATTATTAATTTAAGAATAAAAATATTTATAAAAAAAATGTTGCTGCTTGTATAAAATATTATAACTGAGGAACTGACTCAAAATACAAACTAAATTACGATATTCTTATTGGTTTGAAAATAAGAATACATTAAAAAAAAAATCTTCATCTATGCAGGTAAACAGCGGGTCTTAGCGTGCGGTGAGCATGCTCTGGGCCCCGGTGACTGCACATGTGCTCGGCGACCGGCCGCCCAGTCCTGCGCCCACTGAGCCTCGGCGTTTCAAATGAGAAATCCAATGAATGAATGAATGCAATGTGCGGTGAAGCAGCAATCACAACATGGATGGATGACTGATTCGACGGCTGCCGGCTTACTTCGTTGTCGCGTGTGAGAGCGGCAACGCATGATGACGATGGTTGACGCTTCATTTGCCAGTTGCTGTGGAGGGGAAGATGGGCAGACACGAGGCGCACTGCAGTCCAACCTCCGCAAATTGCCACGGAATCGAGAAAATGAAGTCCGCCGGTTCAAAAAGATAACTCTAGCAAACATGTGGTGAGCTGCCAGTCGCTGATGTCACCCTTCCAACCCACCGACGAAGCATCCGATAAAACAGTGTCCACCTCGAGGAAGGCGAACCAAGTCATCGATCATGGATGGTCACCGTGAAGGGAAGCCTCATTTTGTTCTGGTTCCGCTGATGACACAAGGCCACATGATTCCGATGACTGATCTGGCGCTGCTCCTCGCTCACCGTGGTGCGGTCGTCAGCTTCATCACGACGCCTTGCAACGCAGCACGCATCCAGGACACCATTCACCGGGCTCGGGACTCCGGCCTTCCCATCCGGTTCGTTGAGCTCCCGTTCCCCGGCGCAGAAGAAGGCTTAGCGGAGGGATGGGAGAACATCGATGACTTGCCAAGGGCAGAGCTGTACATAAATTTCTTCAGGGCGACTTATCTTCTTCAGCAGCCGCTCGAACTGTATCTGCAGGGTCAGCAGCAGCCGTACCCGAGCGTGATCATTTCCGACTTTTGTCACCCTTGGACGCTGAAGGTCGCTCGAAATCTTCAAATTCCGCGCCTCACGTTCTCCAGCATGTCCTGTTTCGTCCTCTTGTGCACCTTCAATATCTGGCGCTACAAGGTCTATGATAGGATAGCCGACGAGCACCAGGCTTTCACGGTGCCAGGCTTGAGGGAGAAGATCGAGGTGACGCGGGCTCAAGCATCAGAGTTCTTTCCCGGACCAATCTTCGAAAACATAGCAAAAGACGTGCGAGAAGCTGAGTTCGCAGCGGACGGCATAGTGGTGAACAGCTTTCAAGACTTAGAACGTGTATACATCGAGGGGTACCAGGAGGCCATGGGGAAGATAGTATGGGCCACGGGGCCATTGTTCCTCCGCAGCAGGAGCGTCGCCGACATGGCTATAAGGGGAAGAAAGGCATCAATCGACGTCGATCACTGCCTGAGTTGGCTGGGCACCATGAAGCCGAGGTCGGTTCTTTATGTGGGTTTCGGAAGCCTCACACGGACAGACCCTTCCCAACTGATGGACATTGGATTGGGGCTGGAGGCATCTGATCACCCGTTTATTTGGGTGATGAGGTACAGCGAAGAGTCTGCAGAGAAGATCGAGGAATGGCTGGCCGGAGGATTCGAAGAGAGGGTCGGTTCCAGGGCGCTCATAATCAAGGGGTGGGCACCGCAACTCACGATCCTATCCCACCCAGCGATCGGAGGATTCTTGACGCACTGCGGCTGGAACTCCACCTTGGAGGCCATCTCGGCGGGCATCCCCATGATCACATGGCCACACTTCACCGACCAATTCCTAAACGAAAGAATGATCGTGGATGTGCTGAAGGTTGGAGTGCCTGTCGGGGTAAAAGAACCAAATTTCATAGGAATGCAGAGTGAAACATTGGTCTCGAGCAACGATGTGGAGAGGTCTGTGAGGAGTCTGATGGATGCAGGGAAGGAAGGCGAAGAAAGGAGGAAGAGGGCCGAGCGATTGGGAGAGAAGGCTAACGCCGCCATGAACGAAGGGCGGGGTTCATCTCAGTCTAATGTCACACGCTTGATCGAGCACTTCTCGGGCAATGCAACTGTGTCGGCATGCAGCACGCATGAAGGTCTGTAGTCTCTGAATACGCATCTTTTAATTAGGTGGTTTGATCTTGGTAGACGTGTTGATAGAAGATGTCAGCTTTGCTCTCTCTCTCTCTCTCTACAACATAAGACATTGTTTGTCATCGGTAATGTGCAAGTTCTTTGATTGAAATATTTTATGAAAACTATTTGGTCATGTAATATTATGTATTTGTTTGTTCACAAATCTTGCCTCACAACAAAGCCATTCTGCTGTACGGCTACTTGCAAATTATCACGATGGCGTTTGATTGGGGGCATCGTATAATTTGTGAGCTTACCATAATGACCTGTTCTTAGAGTAACAAACTTGCCCATGCTTTGCTATGAACCGCTTCTCAAGCCAGTTGCGAAAGATGGTAACGGCAAATGTATACGATCCAATTAAATTGATCAGAAAATAGAGATCGTACCTAGGAAATGACAGTTTGAGGGGCCCAACGCCAGAGTGCAGATGGGCAGGTGGGAGAAAATAGTGAGGATGGAGGCTGATAACGGCTCAGTTAATATTGTCTAAATTGTAAGATGTTCATGTGTGTTAGTAAAGAATTAGTTTTTTATTTTATTTTTTATAATCCTTCAAGAATTTATAAAAAAAATACAGATTAAAAGGAAACATTCTAACTCAAGATTTTACAATAATATATTTTTAGATGATCACAATGATAAATGATTTATATAGTTTACATAATCAAAAGCCTCAATAAGTATCTATATGGTATTATTGTGAAATAAGACAGTAAATCAACATTAGATAATACTTCAAAAGCTCGTTAAATGACGTGTCACCTGAGCAGCTTTAAGGTGTTATACTGATTGATATTTTATATTACTCTATTGAGTTTAAAATTTTTTAAAATGATTATTTAGATGATCTATTTTTGGATAATTTTATATTCGTGTGATGATCGTACACAACTTGTATTTATAGGATTAAAATAGTTATAAAAGTCAATCAAAATATGATGCTACCAAACCAAAACTTATATTTGACATACACAAATATTATTGCATTAAACACTCAGTGTACAAATTTATCTGTGATATTCTCTTTACTTATTCTTTTAATGTTCTTATTGAAGCCTTTGCTGAATCATTAATCTTCTGTTCTAATTTTAACATACCTCTTAGCTCCAAATTATTCTTTATCATTGTTATTGAGTAATTGAACTTTACTAAGCTAATGCTGTTTCAACTCACAAATGACTTTAATTTTGATATGGAGTTGGTCAATTGTACTGATATTTGTTCGTTTATACAAATATCTCAAATGAAGGAAAAGATCTTTCTTATTATTCATCAATCTCTTAAACATCTTTTGCCATTTAAATTAAATTGATACTTATTGGAGTTTTAACAAGCATTACCTTATAGATTTTAAAAAACTTTTAGATCTTTCTTTCATAAAATTTGTTTATCGATTTTACTTTTTGTCACCTCTAAGTATATTCACATTGTTTTCATTTTTTACTCATATTTTTGAAATACCTGGAGTGTTTACACTTCGTATATTGAGTTAGCTACTGTTGTCATTTGTATCCTCGTTGTTATCAAACTTGAAGAATTAAAGAAATTTTATCGAAAAATATAAAATTTTATTTTGATTTATGGTATATCTGTAATAGTTTTGATCGCATCTAACATAAGATTATATCATCTCAGATAGTTTTCCTTGTGCCTCGATTATGATTTTTGACTTTTCGAAGGGAAAAAAAAAGAAAAAAAATTTAGTGTGGCCGATCAGTATTCGGCTTCGGTTCGTGTGATCGTGTAGGCACGGGACATCCAATCTCCTGTCTAACCACAAACAGCTCCGACAAGAATATCTGTTGCTAACAATATGGATGCCACTAATTTAACTTGAAGTGCCGCCGAGCAGCTTCATATGGAGGCTGCAACTATATTACTTCATTTGATACAAGAACATGTGCATTACTTCATCAGATCAGATAACTAGCCAAAAGACGGTGGCAAAGTGATTAGGAAATGCTTGTCACAGGTGCCATGAACATTTTAGTCATCCAGAAAAAGAACTGAAAAATCTCTATAAATCATGAGCAAGGGTTTAGTCATAATCATCAGCATAATTACACCAACATAACTAATGAACTTGCCAAAACCTTTATCATGATGCCATGATTGTCAATCGATAGCATGTACCTGAAATGAAGCTTGAAGAAATTGGAAAGAACTTTGACAGTTTGGCTTAATCCTTGGAGGATTTGTTAATAAGAGACTTGTGGATGTGAGGTATCACGCCTCCTCCGGCAATTGTTCCCTTGATGAGGGTATCCAGCTCTTCATCCCCCCGGATCGCGAGCTGCAAATGCCTCGGAGTAATGCGCTTCACTTTTAGATCCTTGCTAGCATTACCAGCCAGTTCTAACACCTCTGCAGTTAGATACTCTAAAATGGCGGCAAGGTAAACAGCAGCTGTCGCCCCCACTCTTCCGTGTGCTGCAACTCGAGACTTCAGCAAACGGTGCACACGTCCAACTGGAAACTGCAAATATATAGTTTACCTGAAGCTTGGTTATATGGGACACGAGACCTGAGTGCGATGTCCATAACAATCATCCTTGTTTGGATCATTCAATAGAAATAGGTCATTCCGCCATAGTCAAACAAAAAATCAGCCATCTAACTACCTCAATAATTATTTGTTTACACAATCATTTAGTTTCGAAGTCAATCCACATTATTCTTCTAGACATCAGTAAACAATAATAAAATGTAAACTGATTCAACATAACCTACTTTCCTGTGAAGCCAATATTGTGGGTTCATTGCTAATTTATGATGTCAAGGCTTGTCAGTTTATGACTTGGAATTGAGAACTTTGCAGTGGAACAGCTGTTATGTCACGACACACGAGTTATATTCAATATCATTTTGTCAAAAACACAGACTTTTGTGTTCGTCATTTCCAATTCATCGGAGAAAATTTATGTTACTTCCACATTTCTGATTCCGTCGGTTTTATTCTGTAGAACCAAAGAGGTTTTGAAATTCACCTTTACATTCTTTTCTTGCAGCACTAAATTAGGATGCAACTACGACAGGATGAAGGATGTCTGGTGACTGCCAAATGTACACACACAAGTATATGTTTACCACACTGCAATTTGCTCCTGCATGGGATGGATTAATTGTTTTCACCTTTAAAAGACCTTAACAGTCACCATTTTTGAGGACTGGGGCACAAATGGGCAGCCTCGTCCTATACAAGTTATGTTACATTCTTCCTCATAATGAATAATTAATAAATAAAGGCATTTTTATCATTAAATATTTGGGCCTGATATCGAAAGGAGTACAATATTTTCAGCTGAATTTGAAGGATCAGAAGCTTTTCTTTGCAGGAAACTAAATCAAGAAAAAAACAGGCTTGTAGGAATTCCAAAGTAAGAGCTTGCATGAGAAGATTTGTAAATCATGTAAAATCTTGGTGGAAGAAGAAATAAGTATATTGGCTCTTCCTATAAATAGGGTATGAGCCAGATCCAAAAAGAAACAAAGATGCAACTTCTGGTCTCTACTAGAACAACAGAGTTATTGTTAATGTCTGAGGTCATCCAAAACTTGCATCTGGTCCAACTTTTCTTTTGAGCAAAAACATCTGGTGCATACTAGCATGTCACTCTGTCGATTACAATCAAGGACTACAACTGTGTGTCAGGCAGATTAATAACTAGTGCTACAGCATGAACTCGCAACTACATGCATGCAGTATTATCCAAAAGAAAAAAAATGCAACTATTGTAACCCTGATCTTGTGATATGACGATAATGCAGTATTGATGTCTATTTCTCAGTAAAATGAATCTTGCTGGAAAAACCAATGCATGATTTGGTATAATATTGGAAGTAATAATACCAAAAGCGACAGAAACACCGTCTGTCTTTTCATAAATAAATCGACTAAAATTTCTATATGAAAGCACAAGTTGAGACTCTGAACCAACAGCAAGATGCACCAAATTGTCATCTGTTTTGATGCTTTTGCTTTGATTCATCACACGATCCTGCTGCATCATGCACAAAGCAATGTCTTTAATTATATAAAGGACAATGACAGAGCAGAGACATTCATGCCGTCTAATTTGCACAAAATAACCCTCCGGATCCTATTATTGTTGCAGGACCCACGTATCGCTCTATACAGAAGGCGAAAGCAGCTCCGAGTTCCAAACCTAGGAGCCAAGAACACCTATCTCAAACGACCATCGCTCTTTCACATACAAAAGCCCATATGTATAGAATTTTCCGAAATGTTCCTCGTAACTCGATGAGGAGATCACGGTGGGATCACACCCCAATGTATTTTCACCGGACCAGATCCAATTATCGAGATTACTTCCTCCTATCGATCGTGTTTAGGACAGTCGCAAAACATCGAACAAGATCCATAGGCAATCCAATAGCAACCAAACAAACGGCTGCTTTGCAATTCAAACAAGACACGGGAAAGGAAGGGGAGCACACCTGGAGACCAGCACGATGAGAGCGGGAGATGGCCTTCTTCTTGTCCTTGTCCCTGTTGGAGTTGGGGACCGAAGTCCTCGCCGTGATGAGGCCCTTAGCGCCTTTTCCAGACATTTCGCCTGGCGAGAAATCGCTCGGAGGGGAGGTCGAGGAGGAGGATGGAGGAGATAGAGATTGGGGGTGGGTGTCTATGGTATATCACAGTGGATGCTAGGGGAAGGAAGCGGCCGGCGCGAGACGGAGAGAGAGAGAGAGAGAGGCGGAACACCAAAATAGCCACGTCTACGGCTGACTGTCCCAGCCATACATCCGACGGTGGTGCGGGACGACCGTGATGTGATCCAACGATCCTTCGCCACCGAGTCTACGTCGTAACGCCACCCCTGCATTTTAGGATTCCCTTCCCATATTTTATTTAAATACAATATATTTTAATAAATATTTTAATTATTTTGTCTATGGTCGCATCAGCTGATCAGATAATGTATCTTAATTAATAATTTAAAATGTGTATATACAATTTACATACGGAATAAGATTAAAATAACATACCATCGAGTAATTCAAAAATCGATCGAGTCAACTAATTGATTTAGGTCTTTTAACAAAATCGACTCAAATGCTTTCTATTTACTTATAACATTCCGTAATGAATCGTATGAGATGCATCATTATGATTATGTAACATCGAGTTTTATCATGTATGGAGGTAAAACTCCTCTCTCTCTCTCTATCTCTCGTACACACACATTGGATCTAGGTGGCTTTTGATAACTTTCTCCTCTAGTTAAAAGTTAGATATTTTAATTAAAAAAATTATCATTGAGTTTTTTTTCAAATAGTATCTCCTAATTAGTTTTTAACCTAAGATGCTTATTATTTTGATCAATTTAATGAAAATATATCTTTATCCTTTATCAATCGTCTATCATCATCGTTATACAATCGTTACTTTCAAAAAAAAAAAAAAAAAAAAAGACACATGATATCACTAGTGATAAAGGGCGAAGGTGATAAAGATACGTGGAGTATCTGAGGGTGATTGGATGAAAAAAATGTTTTATTAAATTGATAAAAAAAAGTTATTAGGTAACAATTATTTAGGAAGGTATCATTTGATAAAGAATATTATTTTTTTAAGATAAAATGCCTTGAAATTTCTGTAATCAAAGATTTAGGTGCCGTTGAGGGATCCGAAGCGAGCCAGTGTGGGAAGCCCACCCAGTCTGTTGCTCCAACTCATGTTTCGTAAGCCACCGACACAATCATGTCCAACTCGAGCATTTCCGTCCGGCAGCGGTCCATTATTATCCAGACCGCAGTGGCACCTCGGCCCAACTCGCCTCGTACAATCCACATCAGGAAGATGCCGGGGGTGGTGGGTGACGCGTCGATGTGGCTCGGTACTTGCGACAACGTGACACTGCCCGCGGAGTTCCGCCTGGCGCCAAAAAGCAAGCGTGGCCCGTTCCACGCTCGCGCGACACGGCACGGCTGCCACCGTGACGGGTCAGCGGGCAATGAAGGCCCGTGATGGGGTTGTCCAGACCGAAGTGCTCCGCGCCTCTCCGTATTGTTTGCTCTTCTCGTCAACCTCCTCATGATGGACGGCCGGCGGTTTCCTCCCTTTACAGATCCCAACAGCCGGACACCATCGCATCCGCCGCTCTCACCACTTGCCCTCCCCAATTTTTGTGCGCACCACACTTGCTGCCCTGCGCATTCCCAACGAGTCCTGGTAGCAGGAAAGTAAAAGCGAAACAGAGAAGATTTGGAGGAAGAAAAGAAGAAGAAGAAGAAGAAGAAAAAGGCAGGAACGCACATCCTTGGGTGATCTCAGGTTTGACTTCGCAATGAAAGTCTTGCGCCATTTTCTTCCATCCTTCCCTTCTTTCGTTAGATTTCTTTTTGTTGTTCGATGAGCAGCCATCAACGACATGGGACGACAGGCTAGATCGATCATTAAGGTTGCTCTTGGTTATTCCGGAGATCGATGCTGTCTTTTGACTAGCTTTTCCTTGCCTCTCCTTTTCCTGTACCTACCGCTGGACCTTCCCGCAGCATCGCTTCTTGCAGGCAAATCCACACCCACCCACCACCTCACAACCGTGACTCGCCCCCTGTTTGTTCACCCGTCCGTCTTCTGTCCTCTTATTCGTCCATGTGTGGATGCCGGTGTTATCATTATATGCAGGTCCTCCGCCTCGAAGCTGTAAAAGAGAAAAACTTCTTTTCTGAATTGATGCGCCTCTTCCAGGAACAGCTCCTAGTGGGTTCTGATTCATCCTTCGTCCCCACCTACCCGTAGGTGTTTAAAACAACGTCGAGAAGCAAGAAAAAACTTTTGGTGCTTCGTTCCACAGGTGCAGCCAGCCAGCTGCCGTCGCTGCCGGTGCAATTTGGGAGCTGTGAAGGGGGAGAAGGGGCTCTTCGTACCGTTTCGGAGATGAGCTACGGGAGCAGCTCGATCACTTCAGGTTTTGGTTCCCCTACTCTCTTTCCTGCATCACCGATTTATCCGTCCCATCACGCAGTGGGGGGTCAGGAATGATCGATCGATCGAAACATTGAATAAATTTAGGTGCTAAGACTACGGCGAGGGCGTTCGAGTACGGGAGGACACATGTGGTCAAACCCAAAGGGAGGCACCTGGCTACTGTTGTGTGGCTTCATGGCCTAGGTGATCACGGAGCAAGGTAACTTCTTCTTGCTAATGTCTCCGATGACTGGATGATTGATATTCCAAGCTGTGTTAGCACATCTGAGCCATGGTGTTGGTACACCCAGGATCAGCTGCTATCGAACACCTGGTTTGGCTGTAAAATGGATACCTATGAATTATGAATTATGGCCACAGACCAACTCCCTACCTTTTGATCTGAGGCATAAGTTTACAGACATTGATGGCATTAATGTTTTCTCGAATCCAGCAGGCAGTACAATAGAAGAGTAGATCGAAATACTATGTTAAACTGTTGGCAGTTTATGATCTAGGCTGTGTGTGCCATCAGCCTACTCTGGATTTTATTAGCTTGGGGCTGTTGGCATCTTTGTCTCAAGCCATTATATCTTAAGTCTACATATATGCTCCAGTTTACTAGCAAACAATAGGATGATTCCGTGTATTCTGTCTGTCGACAAATTTGGGTCGTTCTGCTTCCCCCAAGTATTTTGAGAACTGGCTTATCCTTTCTTTTTGTGGGAAAAGAGGATCCTTTGCCCAATGCCTTAATCAGTTCTATAAGAGAGAGGATCACATTGTAAAGTTAGAAAGTGAAGAGTGTCATCCACTTGGAATTTTTTCTGTAACTTTTCTTTTAGTACGACTTGGGTTGGGTTGGACATTTGCCAGTTGCATAAGAAAATATGATTCAACGCTTGATGCTGGGGCCATTAGTGTACTAGCGTTCTTTCAACTCTTCCCCTGTTTTTTCATTGTGGAGCAAAAGACTTTTATGGTTAACGAAGAATCAATGAGTTTGATTAGACTTGGAGCAGCATTGAAAAACACAACCTGAAATATGAGAGTGAGATGATGTTAGTCACCACAACAAAAGGTTCAGGGCAGCATAGAATTCAGTTATTTCTGCTTCAGCTGTTATTTTTGTAAATTCTTTGTGTTACAATTATCTTTGTTCTTTGTTCAAGGTGTATTAGCACGTAATAATGAGAAGTGCACAATCTACAGTATAATTGACTATCTTGTGTTAACTGGTTCCTAGTTGAGACCTAATTTTGTTTGAAAGCTTTCAGTGTGCTATATGTTTTTTTGCATTTTGTCATGGCAGCATGATAGTTTATTGATCTATTAGTTCACACCAGGGTTTCCCAATTTTTATCATTACAGTTTGTGCTGCCCAGCCACCTAAATAGCATATACCGGTGAAGCATGTTCTGCCAGGTAAATGACATGCAACATCAAGAAGAAAAAGAAAAGGAAAAAAAAAAAGAAAAGGAAATGTTCTCCTCAACTGTTCTACTTTTCAGCCTCCCCTCAATGAAATGCATCTGCAAGGAAATTGACAAGTGTCAGTGAGGCAATGGATCAGCGATCCCTTTGCACCCTCGAGCACAAAACCAAGGGAAAGAAAACCTTGATCGGTTTAAAGGCTGTAACAGGAACCACTCTGGTTCTCATTGCCTGTTGGTGTGGACAGCAGGATAGTTGATATAAAATATGTTTCTGCATATATTGGCATGGAACCCCATTATCAGGTCTTGTAACCACATTGGCAAAGCTCTTTGACTGAAATTATGGTTGAAGACATAATTGTTGTTTTGAAATTTTCCTTTAGGAAGTTATATGTTTTAGTGACTCATCAGCTTATCATGTATGAATTTATATCTTAAAACATAGTATATTATCTGCATCACATGAATTCGGTGTTCTTGTAACATTTTGGGAGGATTAGAACTGTCATTGGACTAACTAAATGGTGTAACGGCTTTATTGGTTCCGTGTGCTCACTTCAGCTCTTTCTTCAAATGTTTCATTCATGAATTGATTTTGGAGATTATACAAATTCAAGCCTGAGTATATGATCTCTCTTGGCAACACTATTTGAAATTCAAACTAGCAGTAGCAGAAGCCAAAAGGAGGTTCATTTTTCATTTGCATTTAGTTTTATAGTTTGTCAGGCATAAATGCATGCTTTGCTCATGGTTGCAGACATCTCCCATGTCCTAACTTCACAAAGACTTGTTCAACAATTTTTTATTGGTTTCGTTTCGTCTCACCATATCAAACTAGTTGAATCTAGAGAAAAAAAAAGGTTGTTCCTATTTGTTAAGGAATATGACATTTGCAATCTTAATCTGGTGTTTCTTGTTATGCTGCAGCTGGTCCCAACTCCTGGAAACCCTTCCACTCCCAAATGTAAGAACATAATTAGTCAGTTGTTTACATAACATGGAGAATATGCAATCATCATTGCTAATGCCCCTTTTATGTAGCTACTATGACTTTGGCTAGTTCATTATTTGCTAGTTTTGTCATAATTTATATGAACTTGGTTTGATGTGTGCAGATTAAGTGGATTTGCCCAACTGCCCCTACGAGGCCTGTAGCAGTTTTTGGTGGTTTTCCTTCAAATGCTTGTAAGTTAACTAGATTGATTATTTATATTATATCTTAACTTGTAGTTATTGTTGTTGGGGTGTGTGTGTCCAAATCAACTTCTTAATACATGAGCTCCCACCAATGTGGGGTTTAGGAAAGGTCAACATACACAGCTTAGGGAGACTGTTCAAATTAACTTCCAATGGTTGAATACTCAAATGACAAATCGATATTTGAATCTTACCATATCCTCTAATGATTAAATTTTTTATGTGGCTTAAGAGAATAGTGTAATATATCTTATATACATTGGTGGGAACTTATAAGATTTGCTGTTTTCTAGGGTTTGATGTTGGAGATCTGTCAGAAAATGGTCCTGAGGACAATGAAGGAATGGATGCATCAGCTGCACACATTGCAAATTTGTTATCAGCAGAGCCTGCTGATAGTATGTTTCAATGGAATCAAATTTGGTTTTTTGTGTCTATACATATATGATGTGTTGCACCATTAATGTGTCCTTTGCAGATTACTTTGGATAAGCTACCCATGTTAAGTGTATTGCATGTCCTTTGATTGATCAGAGTTAGTAACTTTATGTTGTTTGACTTGTTATTACAGTCAAACTTGGTGTTGGTGGCTTTAGTATGGGTGCCGCCACTGCCCTATACTCTGCAACTTGTTGCGGTTATGGGAAATATGGAAGTGGCAAGCTATACCCTGTCAATTTAAGTGCTGTTGTTGGTCTAAGTGGCTGGCTTCCATGTGCCCGGTATATTGTGCACTCATAAAGATAGATCTTTCCTTCTGCCATATTTCTTCTTCATATACACTAGAGATATCTCATCTGCAATGCCATTCTATTCTTTCAGGAGCTTAAAGAACAAGTTGGAAGTCTCTGAAGATGCTGCGAGACAGACTACATCCTTGCCTATTTTACTTTGCCACGGAAAAGGCATCTCTTCATACATTGACATGCAAATGAACTTTATCATTCTGCACATTAAAAATGCTTCTTTATTCTTCTTTCAAGATGCATGCTTTGTCTTTTTGGTTCTTGCATTCTATTTCCATGGAATAAGTGGGACATTGAGATTCTTTTTGGTGAAATCACATCCGAAAAAAAAATCTATTTAGGAAAGTCATGAACATACAAGATAATTTTATTGATGTGCAGTATTCCCATGTTCCGGTTGACAGCTAATGAGGCATTATACAAGAGAATATATTGTGCACCTATTATCCAAAATGCGGTATGCAAAAAACTGAAGTCAGTTGATGATCTAGTTGAGCGGATAAGCCTTTGCTTGAGGGAAAGTCATATTTGGAGTATTGTTCAACACTACCCAAATTCATGTGAATTGCTCTTTGTATGAGTTACAAAATATACCAATGACTTTTTATGAAACTTGATCACTTCACAGCATTGTATGATAAAAAGGTGCATGTATGTATCGTAAATTGTTGCCTTAAAGAGTGTTGTCTTTCCCAGAAGTTTGATGTACTTGGTGAAATATTGGATATGAACATATTTTCTTGTTTCTTCTAGTGCATCCTGGATATTTAGTTAATAATGGTTAGTTCGCTAGCAGGTGCGGTGAATATTTCTGTTCAGTTATAGGTTTCCTTTGACTGTGAATAAAAGACCATTCTTGATCAAAATAATCAAAAGATTCATTTGCTTGACTATCAAAACTTTTTTTTCTGTTCATATCCGAGCATCGTTCAAATTGATACTAGTAATAATTTGTTCTGAAGTTCTTTATGGAAGTTGCAATTAATCCTCATGATTCATCCAAAAGCTGCAGCAATATTGCATTCTGGTGTTCCAAATGTTTATCCCAGTAGTCCAAGTTTTAGAAGTTGCACTACTGCCCTCTGGAGCAGTGTTTCATTTTGCAATAATACCTTGTTCTGTTTTGCTAAAATTGAATTCTTACAGGAGATGATGTAGTGCTGTATAAACATGGAGAGAAATCTTCTCAGGTTCTAAAATCAGTCGGATTCGAGAATGTTACTTTTAAGACATATAACGGGTATGCGACACTTTTTTCTTGCATAGCCATTCTCATTCAGTGAATCAAGTTGCTTCTGTTAAGATTGTTGAAATTATTATTCTGTAGGCTCGGCCACTATACAGTCCCGGGAGAGATGGATGACGTCTGCAAATTTCTCGTTACAACGCTGGGACTCGACGGATCTTATTCTTAAGTAACGAACGATATTTTGGATCGAGAAAAGATCAAGTGTGTGCTATAGTCCATGTATGATAATCATGGTTCTATGTCATATATTTGATTTTGGGCCTTTTTTTACGGTAAAGCTGGATTGGGATGGAAAGCTAGCCCTGGTTCTTCTGCCTAATGTGCCTTGTACAGAGAATGTTGGCGACTCGACGTGCTTGTGCTATCAACTCTGAGTATTTTGTTCACAGGTTGTGTTTGCTTGCTATGTGTACCATGTTTTGGCTTGTGCTTCAGCAACACGGTGGTGTTGGGATGCATTTGTTTTAACCGGATTTATATTATATATGCACTGAATTTGTCATCTATGTTGTTTTTCTGGTTTTCTTTCTTCGCATTGCGTCTATATTAGAAACGCATCATAGTTCAAGCATCCAAGTTCCGATCCACAGGGCATATGGTTCATGCCCTGTTCTTGTGAGAACATTTTGGTTGTCTCTAGCCTCCAACTATGTGTTAGGATCGGTAATTATTTTAGGATTCCTGAACCCAAGATTTGAACAAGAATCATTGTATACAAGGATTTTGAGAAAAAAATTAAATATAAAAATCTATGTGAGATAATTCAGTAGTTTTATAATTTCTCTATGTTATGGAGAATTTAATTTTTTTAATTATTATTTTATCTCAATTCATGAGATCATCTTAACATATCAGATGACGAGCATCCGGTAATTATTTTTTAATTCTTTGCCTTGTGAGAATTTCTCTAATTGTGTAACCTTACAACTTTATAGTAACCATGCCACTTCAATCGTTGCCCATTCCGGTATTTATCCGTTTCTTTCGGTTCACTCCAGGTGGGCGGGGAAGAACTAAAAGGGCCACCGGATCCGAAGATCAATTAAACGCAACAATATGGGCCCTTTTTTCGAATGGTTAATCATCCACCTCCCTAACAAATAATAGTAATAATAATAAATAAAATCGAATAAAGCTTTTATTTATTTATTTTTCCCTCCGTTTGCCACGGGTCGGTCTTAGGAGGCGGTCTTTGCGTCGACTTAAGCCCTCCGCTTTCTGTTTCTCGACTGTCATTTCCTCCTGATCTGAGCCATGTCTCTGCTTCTGAGGCGACTCTCCTCCCACGTTTCTTTCTCGTCGCTGAGCGCTCCTGGTCGTCTTCGCAGTGCCTTCCCGGACGCCGTCAACGGCCACCGTCGCTTTCCATTTGGCGCCGCCGCCGCCCTCTCCGCTGGAGTCGCCGTCTACTATTACTCTTCCTCACCAACCATCGTAAACCCCATCCCGCACCTCCTCTTCCCATGGGATATCGGCCTTCGATGATCCACATAGGACCGATTTTTTTTGTCTATTGTTTGATTAGAGATCGATCCTTTTAGTTCGGATTTCCAACCTTATATCATTCGTCGTTGGTGAATGGTTTGTTGTTGTGGTCTTTATGCATGTAATTTGCGTATACTCGTGTGTATATATCAGAGAATGTTATAGGTAAGGGATTTTGGGGGTAATCTTAGTCTTTGTTTCTAATTGTGGGGAGAGCACAACAAAATGCTCTCCGAATTTGAAAGAGAATAAAACGAGACAAAAAAAAGGAGAGGGCATAAATATATTACCATGCTACTAATTATGGGGATTTAGGATGCAAAGTATTTCACAGCTTTACGATAGTATTACGATTATGGAATATGGATAACGAAGAAGGAACGCACGATGAATTACAGTCCATGAACTAATAAAAAGTGTAATATTGAAGATACTCTTATGTATGGGTTGTTGCAGTGCCTTCCACTAGTGTTGGATTTGGGCTTACATTCATTGCTGAACAAAACTTTATTATTTGGAGCGATTTCTTTGTTCATGGTTGATATTAGTATGCCATGCTCTTTGTCCTTAAATTTGTCCCGAGGCCATCTTGTTGTTGTAAGTTCAATACAATGATCAGTTTTCTGATGTTTCAAAACTTGGAATCCATTAATTGACACATGTCTCGATGCTAGTAATATTTAACTCCACTTAGTCTTCAGTTTTCTTTGTCTGGCTTGTCAGTCGCTGTTTTACATTCCTAAATTGGAGTGTTATTAAATTTCTAGCAGCATTTCTACGTTTTCAGCAATGAATGCATTAATAGATGATTGTCTGTTCTCATCTTTGTAGGCTCAGCTTGACCCCAAGACTGATGAATCAATTATTAAAGTCGGTAAGTTCCAGTCAACTTCTTTATTGATAGCAAATTTGAATGATTTCAGGTGTTCACATTCTTACTAACTAGTAAACTACTGAATAGTTTCTTATGCAATTTTTTTATGGCTGGGCATTTTTTGCTAGTGTGATTTTCTACGGAGCCAATGACAGTCAAAGATCCATGGAAACTAACCCCAAATAGTTGGGACCTTGTGCCTTTGTTGTCATTGCATTTTTTGCTATTATTTATGAGCTCTTGCTGTTGACATTTAAAGTGATGTGAAGACTTTCCAGAATGTGGCTAATATGATAGCTTTTGAAAATTGTAAAAGTTTATGACATTAAGAAAGCTTCTAGAGTATCTTTCATGTTAAATAGGATTCTAGACGTTAGCTGGTGTGAAGTCTCTCTTAATTTTTGCCACTCTGAAATGCCATGAGATGCTACTTTCATGCATCTCTGCTTGATGCATCTTATTATTGCTGGGATTCTTGTTTAAATAAACTGCATATCTGCTACTAAGTATGTTGAGCTTTCTGGTGACACGCTGTTGTTTGGTCCAAACCTATGTTTCCTTAGGATGAACTTCTAAACTTCTGGTTGCTTGTTTACTTTCATTAGACATGGCAATCTTGACAAGGAACTCCAGGCATTTATACAACTATTAATTATCCCAGGCATTTATACAACAGTTCCACTAGTCAAGCATGCAATAACTATTAATTATCCCGGACACATTAAATGAATGGCAATTGAAAAAGCATAAAATACTTAATGAACAATTAGTTTATAACCTCATCATTGGTGACATGTTCTTCATTAGTTTATAACCACTTTTGTGACTGATCTATTCATGATATGTTACATGTTTAATTTATTTTCTTTATTTTGCAGCCCTAGACCCTGAAAAATGGTTAGAATTCAAGCTTCAAGAAACTGCAAGGGTCAGTCATAACACTCAATTATTCAGGTACTTCATCTTGGTTCTTTTTCTATTGCATTTGTATTTTCCCATGGGATTGAAACACTTGCTATCTTTTAATGCTTCTGGTGTGGGCTTTATGTAGTTTATCCATGTGTCTCTATAGCTGAATACTTTTGGCTTGTGATTATCGAGATTCTTTGAATGCCATTCGAGGTCTCTCGATATAATCCTATACATAACTGAACTATGTTATTTGTTCTTCAGGTTCTCATTTGATCCTACTGCCAAACTAGGTCTGGATGTTGCTTCTTGCATTCTCACAAGGTATTATTCTGATTATTAAGTACTTTATCAAACTATGAAATAGTATGTGGCAGTAAAAGTAAGTTATCTGAAGCAGTTCATTATGTTTTCTCCTGAATGTATAAGGCCTTTTCCCTGAGAAATATGAGATGAGTTATAAAACATCAACTTATAACTATGGTCTGATGAGAAATGTGACAATTTGCAATTTTACCAACTGTTGACATTCATTAAGCTTTTAAAGATATAGCCTGATACTTTTCTAGAACTAATAAAGCATTCTAACCCAAGTAGTTGGACACAACAATATTTTTTTTTTATTTTTTTGTGCAAAGGGTAAGTGACAAAGGTGGGATTTAAGCTCAGGACTTTGTGATAATCTGTCAAGACATAACAATAGTTGTTGGAACTAGAAAACAGTTCTTGAAAACACTCTTAGGCTTGGAAAGATTCTAGAAGGGTAGATGACAAGGTTTATACCAAAAGAGAAAAAACCTAAACTTCCTGCTCTTTGAGCTCAGAAAGTGCCCTGTAACCTCAAGCAGTGATCACTCGACAGAGGGGTTAGCATTGGAGTAGGTGATATATAGTAGGAAAAGGATGGCAAACGAAGAAAGATTTTAGGTAGGTGGTTTGTACTTGTATTTCCTTGCTTTTTTTCATGATTCCAAGCATGTTCTCATATTGTTGATTGCCCTTTCTTTCATCATATTTTATGTTCTGGTTGAGTAAGTTTGTTGTAATGGTTTTCTCTTCACCATGCCGATCGCAGGGCTCCAGTTGGAGAAGAATCAGAAGGGAGGGGAAAATATGTGATTCGTCCGTAAGTACTTACGAGGAAGATATTATGTTTGTCTAATTCTAGTAGGGACTTTTGTATCATTATCATTGCATGGGATTGTATGTTATAAAAGTTCAATTATTCATCGAGTTATTAATGCTTTGTATCTAAACAATAGGAATGTTTTAACATGATGCACAAGTTTGCTTTTGTGATCATATGATGCTGGATTTAGCTTCCCCCTCATATTATATTGAAAATAAAGTGAACTCAAGGCTTGTTTTTACTTATATTCGCCAAAAAATAAGGTGAGAAATTTGAAATTATGAGTGCTCTATTGACCATTTATGTTAATGTGTTTCTGTATGTGTACCGTCGCAAAGCCGAAACTTGTAAGCATCAAGCATCCATTAATTTTCATCTAAAATTAGCCTAACATCTGCACGTAGTTGTTTGGCCTATCCCAGCATGGACTTGACTGAACCAATGTAGTTCATGCAATTTGCTCTGTGATATGCCTCTATGAATCTTTTTTACATTTTGTGGTGCACTGTGCCTGAACGGTTTTGAGCAAATAACTAACACTTCTATGCCTTGGGTTGTAATTATATAGTTTGTATTATTTTACTGTTATGATATGATGTTTTAACCGGTATTCTAACTTGTTGGAAAGACTATCATGAGTTTTTTGGTTCTGCTTATTTTGGTTGCTACATTGAAACCTAGATATGCAAATGTTAAAGAAAATTATCTTTATTGCTAATGTCTTCAGGTTCTCTAAGAATCATTATTTCACAGTATCATGTGAACTTTTAAATTTGTTTATATGGTCATGCAGTCATAATCTGTTGGTTTGTCTTAGGTATACTCCCATATCAGATCCGGATTCAAAAGGTTACTTTGATTTATTAATCAAGGTTTGTTTTCTAAAGAGCACACCAAGATAAAGTTCTCTCCTAGGTTTGCATGGTTTACAAATGAGGCTCTGCAACATCAATGGTTTCTCATCTTAATTAGTCCTCTAAAAACACTGTCTATCGCTGCAGGTATATCCAGATGGGAAAATGAGTCAGCATTTTGCAACCTTAAAGCCAGGCGATGTTGTTGAAGTTAAAGGGTAACGAGATCAATTTTTAACAAGATTTACGAGGAAAAAAACTCATTTATCAATTTTACTAGGTTTTTTTTTGTTTTCTTTTCTAGGCCAATTGAGAAGCTCAGATATAGCCCAAATATGAAAAAGAACATTGGAATGGTAAGGGATCAGTAATAGGTATCATAATTTGTTCTAGAACTTTTTCGTCGTGGCAAGAATTCTGTGTGATACGATAGCAAGATAAATATTATAATCATTTATGGTATTGAATCCTTATTAACTATCATGCAATTTTCTTTCCAGGATGTAGTTGCTACCAAAATAGTGATATATTTGTGCAACACTAAAATAACATCTCCAAATATTACACGTGTCCATGAGCCTGTGGTGTTCTTTTGCTATATTAATTAACATGGCAATACACCAATCCCTTTTGAAAAATTTTGGAGGCCAATTGAGCATTAAAATGATCCATTCCACCACATCTGACATCAGCATGTGTAAGGTTGTGTGTGCATGATTTTTTGGCCTGCAGTTATGAAAACATCATCTAGTTTGCTGTTGTTTGCATTTTATTTGCTATATTATGTTATGGCTTTGACTAAAAGACTGATTTATGTTTTGCTTAATTATGTTAAAAGCAGGAGTCCACCATGATATGCTAATGCTTCAACAAGAATATTAGCTAATGGAAGAAAATCACATAGTAGTAGGACTAAGATAAAAGCACATAAATTGGCCTTTAAACACTGTTCCATAACCTGAAAGATGACATTGGTAAAACTCCTATATTTTGGTTTCCAGTAAAAGGGTTCTCATGCTTGTTGCATGGGTTGAGAAAATTATTTGCATCTCCCTTAGTGAAAATCTTGTGATTCATGATTCACGCCAAGATTCTATAGAGATGTCAATGCCTTTCGTCTATTTAGTCTATAAGCTTTTGCATGATGGCAGAGTCTGCAAGACCTACTTATCACACCTTCCATTTGTTACATGAAACCACCAATCATGTAAGCTGAAAAGTCATTCTGGATTTCCAGATCTATGACTTTGAAGATTACACGAGTTCATTCTGAAGGACTTTACTCTAAATTTTGAACTCTCTATATGTATTTATCGACTCATTTAAGAGTGAAGTTTGGTTTTAGTATCGTTTTTGCGGAAGTTTGCAGTGGAAGTCACAATAATGTCGTCTGATGGAAATTGGTGCATGTTTTGTATTTTATCTCAAGTTCAGGTGTTTGCATGCTGAAGTTTTGAATTTGTCCTAGTTCTGAACCGGGGGTAATGCAGAAATTTATCAAATAACATTATATGTTTTTATTTCTTATGCTTGTATTCCATTCTTAGATCGCAGGGGGCACAGGTATCACACCAATGCTACAGGTTATAAAGGCTATTTTGAAGAATCCTGATGATAACACTCAGGTGGCTTTTTATTTGCACCTTTGAGGTTCATGGCTACTAACATTATAAAAATTCGGCCATTGATATAAGGGTGCTTTTGACTCTGATTTCGGAATTTATTGGTGCCTAACATTCTATATGTAGTATATACTATTAGAATGTTGCCTTATTATGGTCTACAGTTAGTTAAATCTTGTTTTTATAATGGCTTCTTGATGAATCAGGTATCCTTGATTTATGCTAACATATCACCAGATGATATCTTGCTGAAAGGGGAACTTGACAGACTCTCTACTAGCTACCCAAATTTGAAGGTTGCTCACCTGAGAAACTTCCTTTTTAGATACAAACTGATGCTTTTTTTTTTCTAATTAATTGTTTTTCCTGTCTATGAAAATTGCAGGTATTCTACACAGTGGATAAGCCTTCCAAAAACTGGAGAGGAGGTGCAGGATATGTATCGAAGGACATGGTTTTAAAAGGCTTACCGAGTCCTGGAGAAGAGACACTGATACTCGTGCGTTGTTTCAATTTCTTTTAAATCTTGAACAGCTATTAGTTCTTTTTTTTTCCTTATTTGGTGCGTTGAGTTACTTATATAGCTCTCAACTTAATTAATGGTGGAATTGGTAATTTTCATGTCAATCTCAGTGACCATAAGGGTGTTTAGGAATGTTACATGCAAGTCTGAGAAGGTTGTTTTTAAAAATATTAACAGCTCGCAGGAGGGTACTCGGTTAGGATTCATCTGATGTCCTAAACTGGTAGTGTAGGAAAAGGATTGGGGAACCAAAACTATAACTGAAAGTAGCAACTCCAATTCTGATAGTGAATGCGAACAGGTGATATCTTTGTTTTGAATTCAATATGAGCAGGAAATTGCAATAAATTATCTCGCAGAGAACCATCTTACTGACCAAGGACTCAAATTGATAAACTTTTGATTTTGTTGCGTCTTTACAGGTATGTGGTCCCCCAGGTATGATGAAGCATATATCTGGAGACAAGGCAAAAGACAGGTCGCAAGGCGAGGTAATTTATATATACTCGTCTCTAGATGGTCTTCTATTATTCCTTTTCCTTAGATGGATCTAGTATTTTGTCGGTAGGCATTATATCCATGGGTTTTGGTAGTAAATCAAGTAAATAATGAATCATGTAAAGCAAGTTTCAAAGATCACCAACCATTGAAGTTGTGTCGGTGCCTTAATTCAGAATGTTCGTTCATATATTTGTTAGTTTGCTGCTTAGACATGCCACGTTAAGAAACATATGGTTTCATGAGTTGATATCCTGTAAGGAGCGTTTAGTGACTATTTAAGTAGTAGAATCCTCATCGTTGTCTGGATACTTTCTGATGCAGCTCACAGGCATACTCAAGGAGCTGGGATACAGCGAAGAGATGGTCTACAAATTTTGAGTCTGAAATTATGCAAGATTGAGAAGATGCTTCTTGTTGGTTGTCTGATACCGGCGGGATTTCTCCGCTTAGACCAACCATGCTAGATAGAATAAGCGGTCTACAGCTTGATACAATTTGCCATTCCATAGAATCCTTTTCACGCTATTGAATAAAGCTTGTTTTACATTCTACTATCATGTACTGCGTCTCGTCAGAGTGAAGGTCCTTATGGCGTTTTTATATTTGGGAATATATATATATGTGTATATATTAGGACAAATTGCTCACATAACAGACATGCAATATGTGTTGGGACGATGAAATGTTGGACCAATTCGAACTTTCCTGTGGTCGAAGAAGCCGCTAGGTCGGGTCGCCCCGGCGGGCTACTACACTTGATGCTTACTTGTGGCACGGGTAATGTATGTATGTACGCGGAGATCTGGATGCTGTCTGTATCGGTGTCCCAACTGGAAAACGCAAACGGCGCTGATGTGTCTCTCTTTCTTTATGCGGGCCAGAGGGTGTGGCGTAGGTTTGCAGCCGCAACCCGGAGCCCGAACGTTACCAGTAGGTACAATTAATTAAATGGTTGTTGGTCTTGTCTTGTCTTGTCTTGGCTTGCGAGGCATCCATGTATTTGGAAGGCGTATGCATCTTCATATATAATTAATTACCTCCTCTTTTATCAGTTGATACAATTAAAACTGGTAAAGTTTACTATCATTCTATGATGGGGATTAAATTGGAATTGATTCCCCATTCTGACTGTAGAATGACTTGATTCACAACTAGTCTGGTGCTTGGATCAAAGTATCTGTTCAATCTTTATCCGGGAAAAGTTCATTTTCTTCGTCCGTAATGAAACTCGAAAGCTATTTCTTGGTAATCGCCGAGTTCCATCTGGTTTTGAGAAGCAACACTTATTGCTGACTCTAATGCTCCGCAAAAAGACTTGGAACCCAAATCCGAACGAATCAATCATGATCCTGGGGTGGGCCCCACGACGAGTTGGTGTGGCGTGATCCTGATGGATTTAAGGGAAGTAGGGGCAAAGGCATCACCAGCTCTTTATTTTTATTTTCTGACGCTGCAGAGAGAAATAGGTTGGTATATTTGTGTGCGATGAACCTCGCCAGTGCGCATTCACCTTCTTTTCCTGTGCTTGCCGCCTTGGCCCGCTCTCCTTCGCCTTCGTGCGACTCAAGAAGTTCGATTCCGGTCGCTGGTAATGTTTCCATCGCCCCTCTCCTCGTCCCCCTATGCCTCTCCGCTTCATTTTGTTTTCGAGATGATGCCCAAGGTTGTGAAAACCCAAGAACTTATCTGTTCTTTTGCGGACCATGTTTTCCGTGGCGAATCCATTAATTCGTCCCCCTCAGACTCTTTTTGGTGCATCGCATGACACATACAACCTTCTCTGTGTGCTGGGAACGCGAATTCTTTCGTACCCACGATGACCGGATGATGGATAACTGGCCGTAATTTTGTACTCGCGATTCTTTTTTGGATATCATAAAGGAAGGGGCCTGGTGTTTTTTAATTAGATGAGATAGATAGATAGATAGATAGATAGATAGATTAGACCATTCTGTGGTCCTAGACCTCTGATATGACTTTGATCCGGGCCCTTTCGTACTTATTGAGTTTTTTACTCTTTTATCTATATATGTGCATGGGCATGTGTGTGTTTTCGATACCCTTCTTTCACTGGGCGATAGTGCATTCTGATGGGTTCGATACTCTTTCATCCTTTTGTGGTTTGACAGTCACCTTCCATAAATTTGAAAACTAAGAATATGTCGGCTAGAAGAGACTTTTACATCCTTTTTGAGCGGTTGGTCATAGTATGATGTGAGACTTTTCACATTCGCCGGTACGTTGGTTATTCCTGTGTCAAGTTTAACTAGAAGATTGAATTTGTTTACAGACAGTCACCTTCCATAAATTTGAAAACTAAGAATATGTCGGCTAGAAGAGACTTTTACATCCTTTTTGAGCGGTTGGTCATAGTATGATGTGAGACTTTTCACATTCGCTGGTACGTTGGCTATTCCTGTGTCAAGTTTAACTAGAAGATTGAATTTGTTTACAGGAAAAGACTTGCATTCATATGACGAGATAAGGAGATGATGATAATGATCTTCGACACGGCTGTTCTCATCAAAGGGAAAATCTGAATACATCACTCCGTCTTTAAGCGTTGGTAGAGTGAGAAGCAAGGATATCCCTTTCTTTTCATTTTCATTGATGCAGTATTGCTTTGCAAGTTCGAACTTTTCTTTATCAATAAAAATTAAAAAGATACATGTTCCTTAAACTATGTGCCACTAAGAACAAGAATCTTCTGCATATGAGTATATCAAAAAGAAAAAAAAAGGTGTTATGATAAAAGATCGGCATAGTGTAACAGAGAAAGAACAATATTTTCCAAGGAAGGAAAGGTACTGGACCTCGAAAATCCCAAGATTGGCACACCTTACAAATCAGCTGCAATCTTTTCTTTGCTTGAGCTTGATTTCATCTGGTCATTTATATGATCTAACTTAGCAATAATAGTTGAATATTGTCCAAACAATTGAACATTCCATCACGAAATTTTGCATTCTCATTCAATATTATTCATGAAGCTTTACTTCTCATCCCTCTGTTTTATTCAATCCTTTCTCTTTTTCTTCCAGTGTACATTTGCAAGTGTAGTGCAGTGCCTGTCGGATTCTGTTCTCTGTAAGGTTCCATTTCAAGCATTAAAGATTGAGATTCTCAAATGTCTGGTTTGCCATTTGCACAATCTGTGAGAGGTCCTGCTTCTAGAGGTACTCAACTTTTCTAATCCGAGCATAAAAGGCCTCCTTAGATACTATCTGCTTCTTCTTCATCATTATTATTTTCTGTTCTACAATTCCATTTAGATGATAAACCTTTTAATGTCAGTATTTCATGTTTGTTGACTTGGTATTTTCAGTTATCTGACATGTTTGATGTGGACTATCGATGAAATTATGCCTTTCATGGCTTAATTTATTCTTGTTATAATGCTTGATAGCGGTTATATTGTCGTTTATGGACTGTGCTTCTTATGATAATTGTGCTTTGCCTTTTTCCTTTTTCAGAAAGTAAAAACCTCAAAGTAAAGATTCAATCTTTTCATTTATGATCGAGATGCCTCCAAAGTCATTAGTTTATTTAGTAGTTTTCGACCATAAAGTTCTGCCGGCACTTATGAAGAATAGTTAATTTGTTTACTTAGGCTAACCAAAATATAAGATACTCGTGATTTTGATTATGCATCTTTTTCCTTGTTATATTGTTTGCTACACATCAGCGTCTTTTGCGTCATAAATTGTTAAAACTGACATGAATTGATTCTATGATTCTTTTTTTCCCTTCTTTTATCTCTATGTGAGGAGGTGCTGACAAAATTGTCCTCTTGCATTTAGTTTCTTCAGTTACTGATGTCCTTGCTGTGTTCTAATTTCTTTTTATCTTTTTTCGATTTGAGGTGCAGCAAAACTAGATCATGGATGCAAGAAGCATACGAGTGGCAATGGTACATTACTGGTATGATGTTAGTTTCATTCATCTGTCTTCTAAATCTGGTAATGATACATGTGGATGGACTGTAATTTCCAAATGCATTTCAGTGCTCAAATGGACCGATGGAAAGAATCAGGGAGCATTTGCAGAAGATTGAACTTTCAGCTTCGTCTTATGACACTGCATGGGTAGCAATGGTCCCTTCTCCAATGTCTCCTCAGCGTCCATGTTTCCCACAATGTCTGAATTGGATATTAGACAATCAACATCCTGATGGTTCATGGGGACTTCATCATATCCATCCCTCTCTTATTATTGATGGTCTGTCTTCCACGTTGGCATGTATACTTGCACTTGAGCGATGGAAATCTGGTCAAGAACATGTTAGGAGAGGTATATGCAAAACAAGAGTCATAAATTTGAACTGTGTGTGCATTAATTGACTGTTTATTGTCATTATTGTAGGTCTCAGCTTTATTGAAAGTAACTTTTCCCGCATTGTCGATGAGCAATTGCATTCTCCTATTGGCTTTGATATTATATTTCCTGGTATGGTTGAATATGCCCTCAACATTGGTTTAGAAATTCCCATCGACCAAAGTGACATAAATAACATGCTTTGCAAGCGAGATGCAGAACTACAAAGGTTGGAATTATTTAAGTAATTTGTATTTTCAGGATTTCTCATATTTGAATTATTGTTTTTTCTTGTGAATCATATGTACGATAGATACCTAGCAATGTTCGAATCTTAGATATCTCCTTGACACAGCACTTACAAGATCCATGAAGCCAGTCAAATTAACAAATAGCAATAATATAGTATATTATTTTATCGTGTATGACAAAGGTTTGCAGTTTCAGTGATGACCTGTGCCGGTCCATAGTTGGACTGCATGGGTTTGGTCCATTCCGGTGTACCTGTGAACCGTTGGAGAGGGGGAGGAGGGGAGGAAGTAGGAAGAGGAAGCAAAGGAAAAAGAAAAAGTATGAACAAGGGGAATAAGATGAGAAAGAGGAAGGAAAAGGAGGAAGATGAAGAATGAAAAATAAGGAAAAATAAGGAGGCGCACCCTAGTGCACAGTGGGCAGCAAGTGGTGAGCCGCAATCTGTGCAAGTGGCGAGCTGTCACGCACTTAGCTAGAATTGCCTAAGTGGTGAGGCACCCTTGCGGCAAGCCACCGACTTAGCTGAAGCTGCCTAAGTCAAGAATTGCCTTTGCGCCCACTTCGATTAGACTTAGCTTGGATTGCCTAAGTTTTGAGGTGCCCTTGCGACATACGCGTCCGCAAAGGGTCAGCCGAACTGCAACCTCGTGCAGGTCCCGTAGGACCTGTAAAAAGAGAAGTTGATTAGTCTTGAAACGAGCGGCGGACAAGTCTTGACGTCTCGCGAAAAGGGAAGCTTTACAAGCAATTGAGTGAGCACTTGGAATGCAGGAAAGTAGAGAAAGAGAGAAGGAAAACAAGGACTTTAGAAGGGTGAATGAGCAGCTGCAAGTCCGCAAACAACTACTCCCCAAGTGCTGGGCGCGAAGGCAAGTTTCTGTCAAGTTGACGTGCAAACTTGTGAAAGTGTTCAACGCCCGACACTATATTGAAGACCCATCCACCATGTGCCACCCGGGGTTTCTGAGTGCTTGAGATGGTCGACGTTTGCGGCGGGCTACGGGTGCAGAAATTAGCCCGCGCACACAAAAACGAATTTGTTTTGGGGTTTTGGGCGAGATGCACTAGCGATCGTTTTGCAGCGCTGCGATTGCTTTGTTTCTTACATTTTTACTGGAAAAACACACCAAAACATGGCAAAACAGTGCGCAAGGATATGTGTGCATGGGCAAACGACGAACTAACGTTGAACGAAGTTGCTGCGAGTGTGCGACGATCGTTCGTGACATTCTCCCCCACTTAAGCTGTCGACGCCCTCGTTGACACTCTTTGGTAGGCTTTGATGGCTGTTTCTTCATGTCGGAGGGTATCTTCTGGCTCCCAACTTGCTTCGGTTTTGGGAAGTTTTCGCCACTTCACCAAGTATTCAATCTGCTCAGCTCCGTTGGGTAGCTTTGTCCTGCGATCTGCTAAAATGGTCTCAACTCGCTTCTCGTAGGAAGCTCTGGTGGGAGGTTGACGAGTTAAAACGCCTTGAGAAGCATCTTACGGATCAAAGTGGTAGGCTTTCAAGTTGCTGGCATGGAAAACATTATGAATCTTGAGCCACGTCGGCAGCTGCAACTTGTAGGAGACATTGCCCACCCTACTGATAATTGGGAAAGGGCCATCATACTTGCGCACCAATCCTTTATGCACCTTGTTTCTAAAGAATTGGAGTGATACTGGTTGGAGCTTCACCAACACCAAATCGCCGACTTTAAATTCCTGTGGTCGCCTTCCCAAATCTGCCCACTTCTTTATCTTTTTGGCGGCCTTCTCCAAGTAGGCCCACGTAATATCTGCATTTCGATGCCATTCTTGTGCCATGTGATATGCGGACGGACTACTCTTTGTATATCCAATAGCCAAGTGTGAGGAGTCGACAGCTGTTGTCCTGTGATGATCTCAAAGGGGCTCTTGTTGGATGCAGAGCTCCGCTGCAAGTTGTAGGAGAATTGGGCTATGTCCAACAACTTCACCCAATCTCGTTGGTTGGCACTCACGTAGTGTCGAAGATATTGCTCCAAGAGCGAGTTTATTCTCTCAGTTTGGCCATCCGTCTGGGGGTGGAGGCTTGTGGAGAAGTATAGCTTTGACCCCAACAATTTGAATAACTCGGTCCAGAACCGTCCCAGAAACCGAGCATCTCGATCACTTATGATATTGTGCGGGACTCCCTAATACTTCACCACATTCTTCATCATTAGCTTCGCCGCTTCCTCTCTTTGAACAAAGTGTAGGGTGCAGCAATGAAGGTTGTATACTTCGAAAATCGGTCGACCACCACTAGTATCGATCCGAGTCCCCCTACTGCCGGCAAGCTTGATATGAAGTCTAGAGAAATGCTCTCCCACGGCCTTTCTGGTACGGGCAACGGCTCTAAAAGTCCCATCGGCTTCCGCTGCTCCACCTTATCTTGTTGATAACTTAGGCACGTTCGAACATATTCCTCCACGTCCGTCCCCATCTTCGGCCAATAAAAGGCCCTCTCCACGAGAGCCAATGTTCGGTGAATGCTCGGATGTCCTGCCCAAAGGGAATCGTGACACTCCTTCAAGAGTTCATGCCTTAAATTGTCCACTCGAGGGACATAAACTCTATTCCCTTTGGTGTAGACGAGTCCCCCCTGGACCCAAAATCGTCGTGCCTTGCCTTCTTGGATCAATTGCATCAAGGTTCTTTGCACGGGATCATGCATACCCATCCTTGATCCGAGAAAAGAAGTTAGAGTGCAACTGACTTGCTTGGCCTTCGCCCTCCAGTTGCATAGCATTCACGGCCTCCACTTTCCGACTCAAGGCATCGGTTACGACATTTGCTTTTCCGGGTTGTACTCCATTGCCATGTCAAATTCTGCCAGGAAGTCCTGCCATCGTGCCTGCTTTGGAGAAAGTTTCTTTTGAGTCTGGAAGTAACTCAAAGCGATGTTGTCTGTCCTTAGCACAAATCGCGATCCGAGAAGGTAGTGTCGCCACACTCGTAAACAGTGGATCACCGCCGTCATCTCCTTCTCGTGCACTAGATACCGTCGCTCGGTCTCGTTGAGCTTGCGGCTTTCATAGGCCACTTGGTGGCCCTCCTGTATGAGTACTCCCCCAATAGCGAAGTCGGAAGCATCTGTATGGACTTCGAAGGGCTTCCCGTAATCTGGCAATTTGAGCACCGGTTCTTTGAAGACAGCAGCCTTTAGGTCTTGGAATGCCGCTTCACATTTGTCGGACCATCTCCAAGGCTGCTCCTTTTTCAGCAACTCCGTCAGTGGAGCTGCACGCTTCGAATACCCCATTATGAAGCGTCGATAGTAGTTCACAAAACCAAGGAAGGATCTCAGCTCTGGCACCTTTCTTGGAGTACTCCATTCTACCACAGCTTGCACCTTTGACTTGTCCATTCGAATGGACCCACTGTCGATTCGATGCCCTAAGAATAAGATCTCCGTCTGAGCAAAGTAGCACTTCTCTCTTTTCACGAACAAAGTATTCTCCCCGAGAACTTTGAAGATTGTTCGAAGGTGTTCAATATGCTCCTCAAGTGTTCGGCTGTAGACGACGATATCGTCCAAATAGACAACCACAAACTTGTCCAAATACTCCTTGAATAGCTGGTTCATAAGAGTGCAGAATGTGGCTGGAGCGTTGGTTAAGTCGAAAGGCATCACCAAGAACTCAAATGCTCCATACTTGGTCACACAGGTAGTCTTCGCTTTATCACCTTCAGCAATACACACCTGCCAATACCCCGACCGAAGGTCGAGTTTGGAGAAATACTTTGCTTTGCCCAATTGATCGAACAAGTAGCAATGAGTAGGATGGGATATTTGTTCTTCACAGTCACCTTGTTGATGGCTCGATAGTCGACACATAGTCGGAGACTCCCATCTTGCTTCTTCTGGAAGAGAACTGGAGCTCCGAATGGTGCTTTAGAACTGCGGATGAGACCACCGCTTAGCAGTTCATCTAATCGCTCGAGCTCGCCAACTCAGGAGGGGCCATGCGGTATGGTGGTCTCGCTGGAGGCTTCACTTCCGGCTCCAGCTCAATAAGATGATCCACGCCTCTGCGTGGTGGCAGAGTTTTCGGCAACTCAAGTGGCATAACATTTGTGAACTCCTTTAGAACGTTTGCCACCGCAGCAGGTTCTTTAATGGCCTCCCCGTCAAGTGGTTCTAGCTTCATCACAGCCACAAAGGTTAACTCTCCTTTGTGTACACCTTTCTTCAATTGCAACGCCGATAGTTGTTGGGGATCTTGGGTTCCTCTCCGAGAGACAAAAACCACACAGGGGTTGTCACCTCCCATCAGACATATGGAGTCTAGGAACGGCATCGGCACCAACTTTGCTGCGTGCATGAACTCCATTCCGAGAATCACTTGGAAGTCATCCAATGGCATCGCCATCATGTTTGTGCGCTCGCTCCATGATCCAATCTTGACGGAGACTCCCTTTGCTAGCCCGGAGATTCGCTTGGCCTCCGAGTTGACCGCCTTCATTCGACTTGGGTTCTTCTCCAAGATTAGCCCAAGCCGCTTTGCTTCTCGGTTGGTAATGAAGTTCTGAGTAGCACCCGTGTCCACCATTGCTCGGGTGGTTTGGTCGTTGAGTCTGATGTTCATGTACATTAGCTCACTGTTTCCTGCTTTTTGTTGCTTCGGCTTCATGTTCTCCCCCACTTGACCCCGCAATGCATTCAACAAACGCATCGCACCCATTTGGGGTCCTTGCGACTTCTCATCGTCGCTATCCGATTCGGAGCTACTCGAACTGAGAGCAACTGCCTTGCCCTTGTCTGGCTTGGGGGGATTGATGGAAGGCGACAAGGCATTGAGTGCCTGCTTTTGTGGGCACTCCCACACACTGTGTGGCCCTCCACACAAGAAACATCTCATAGGTTTTGAGGCCCTGCCGTTTGAGTTCGGCCCCTTATGGAAACTCTTCTTCCTTTGCTCGCCCCTAGGTTCCTTCCCAAGAGGATGCCTTGGTTGGTGATTTCCTATAGACTGTTTCTTCTTCCTCGGGTCCTCTGAAGAAACAAAGTCGGTAAGTCTTTCTGCGGCTGCAATTGCTCCGACCAAATCAATGACATTCCGTCGATGAAGTTCCTGTTGAGCCCATGGCTTCAGGCCATCAAGAAAGCTGAACAGCTTATCTTTTTCAGACATATCTTGAATGTCCAAAGCATTAGTGCAAAAATTGCTTCACATAGTCCCGAATGGAAGTCGTTTGGTGGAGTTGTCTCAACTTCCTCCTCGCGATTTAACTCGGTGTTCTCGGGCAGGAATGAGTTCTCAACTCACGCTCAAGTCGCCCCATGTGTCCACTCTAAGACCGACCTTGTTGAATCTCTTCCCAACGGGTTCTCCACCAAAGCTTTGCATCTCCGTTCAGATACATAGTCGCTATCGAAACTTTGGTGTCCTCAGAGTCTGGCCTCGTAGCTCGGAAGTACTGTTCCATGTCAAACAGGAAATTCTCAAGCTCCTTCGCATCTCTAGCACCCCCATAACAATGTGGGTCGGGCGCCCTGAAGCTTTGTGTTGGTGCAACGCGGGTGTTGTTTCCCCCCGCATTCAGCGCCCTCGTAAGCAGTGCCACTCTGGAAGTGAGTTCCGTCACTATCTCTTGCAAATGTTGCACGGAGTCCTTGGTATCCTCCGTTAGTCGGTCGACTAGGGCTTCAACCTTGTCGATTTGGGATTCAGCTTCTTCTTGCGAGCTCTCTACACCAAGAAGCCTACTTTGGCCCTGGTAGAGTTCGTCAAAGCTCGCTTCAAGAACATCCAAGCGGGTTTCCGTCGCTGTAATCCTCTCTCTTTGGATTTTTTTCCCGATTGACGTTCTAGATTATGCCTCCTCTGCTCGTGGTGAGCAGCCCACTTCTTGCTCATCGCGCTCGCTGCCCTGCTCCTCATGAGCGGCTCCAGCAGTGAGAGAGCGAGTTTGCACATGCAGCCTTCCTGCGGCTGCTTGGGGCAACATTTCGGCTTGCCCCATTTTGCTCGATTCACCACGCTGTTTCGTCATGGCGAGTTTACGAAGCTTCTTCGCTGCTTGCTCGAACTGCTTGCCTGCTCTGATACCACAATGTCACGCACTTAGCTAGAATTGCCTAAGTGGTGAGGCACCCTTGCGGCAAGCCACTGACTTAGCTGAAGCTGCCTAAGTCAAGAATCGCCTTTGCGCCCACTTCAATCAGACTTAGCTTGGATTGCCTAAGTCTTGAGGCGCCCTTGCGACATACACGTTCGCAAAGGGTCAGTCAAACTGCAACCTCATGCAGGTCTCGTAGGACCTGTAAAAAGATAAGTTGATTAGTCTTGAAACGAGCAGCGGACAAATCCCGACGTCTCGCGAAGTGAGAAGCTTTACAAGCAATTGAGCGAGCACTTAGAGTGCAGGAAAGTAGAGAAAGAGAGGAGGAAAACAAGGACTTTAGAAGGGTGAATGAGCAGCTGCATGTCCGCAAACAACTACTCCCCAAGTGCCGGGCGCGAAGGCAAGTTTCTGTCAAGTTGACGTGCAAACTTGTGAAAGTGTTCAACGCCCGACACTATATTGAAGATCCATCCAGCCATGTGCCACCCGGGGGGTTCCAGGGTGCTGAGATGGCTGATGTTTCGTGCGGGGCTGCGAGCTACAGAAATCAGCCCACGGCACACAAAAACGGAGCTGTTTTGGGGGGTTTTGGGCAGATGCAGCGAGCGATCGTTTTGCAGCGCTGCAGCTGTTGTTTCTTACATGTTTACAGGGAAAAACACACCAAAACATGGCAAAACAGGCTGCCAAGGATATGTACAGGCATGGGCAAGCGACGAACGGAACGTTGAGCGAAGTTGCTGCGAGTGTGCGACGACCGTTCGTGACAGAGCGACAACTCATTGGACCTCCTCGTGAGTGCAAGGAGTCGGTGCATTGGAACCCGAACTAAAAGGGTAAAAGAAATAAGATACTTATATATAATATTTGAACCAGACCAGACTGTCCAGTTTGGGCTGGTCCTGTACCGATCGGCGGTTGGTCTGATAAATACCCACTGAATCGTACCAAACCAACCAGTTTAGCAACCCTTGTATATAACACTGATATGAAAGTAAAACATTTTACATTTATGTGGATGTTGGGCCTTTGATTTGTCATTACAAATATGCCTCGTGCTTGTGAGACGCATACCTCACATCATGCCTAGGCTCTGAGAGACCTTAGCAAGCCTTGAGCCTCTTTATAACTTTGGCTGTGATGGTATCGATCTGCAAAATGGGTACGGATATCTTTCTCACACATATAGCTACTAAATTGACCATTCATCTTTTTCTGGTATCCAACTACTGTGTTGAATCTAGTCTACTTGTTATATTCTTGTTTAATGTTTTACCTTCTTTTACTGTAGACTCATCATTAATTAACCAAAATTCTATAATGTAATGGAGCGTGATTATCTAGATTTTGTGTTCTGTGATCGCACTTAAGCTCTTTGTCTTATACAGTCTTCTGATTGTTGAGAAAAGATAACTTGGTTTGAACACGTTAGAAGACCATACTGAAAGGTTGACCAAATATTGACAAGATGTATTGATTCTTATTGCATTTTAGGTTAGATTTATTTTGCTAATATTGTAGTTTTCAAGCTGGCTTATCAGTAAATTTTTGTACAAGATTTTATTTGCTACTTTTAATTATAGCAATCTGTACACATTTTTTAAGTTATTTCAGGTGAATTTACTGAAAATTAGAGAATTGCCTATCTTATTGAATTGTTTGCTCATTCTGGTCTGCATCAAGTCAAGAATTTAAATTTTTTATTGTAAAATTGCAACGGCTCTTTTATTAGTTATCACTTCTTGGTGCAAGTGAAAGGCTTCATTGATTGTTATACAGCACTGTTTCATCCTTGATCTGTTTGATTTATTTTGTCATATTCGTGAGCTTAATATCCAGTTGGCTAATTCATTCCTCTTTAATGCTTAAGTCAGGACTATGAGTGAAAGCAATAAAGCCATATCATTGTATGTTGTATTTAATGATAATTTAGTTGTTGCCTCCAAGATCATTAAATAGCAAGAATAGAAACCTGTGGCTACTCATCGTCACTATTTAGTGTCATTTAGAATGAGATTGCTTACATGGTCGACTAGCATAACTAATGGTTTTGGAATGTTTTTGTTTTTTTTCTGATGAACTATTTTTAGTCTTTATGTTGGGGAACATGTACCATTTGCTTTTTATTATGTGGTGTAGCCATTGGCAATTTTATACATAGCTCTTGCTGGTCCATTTCGTGTCTAGATTCTATAAGTAGAAGCAAACACAAAATAGTATCTTTCCTCAAAAAATATAAAACAAGTATCTCTATATGTTATATAGGTTTCATGGGGTTTATATATTTGCCCTTTTTGTTGATTATCATTCTTGAACATAGTTGAATTTATAATGTGTTGTCTTCCAGCATCTATATGATCTGTTGTTTATGGCCTTGTTATACTCTGAAATTGCTCACTCAGAATTATTCGTATATTATTTAGAGAACAAGGAAACAATTGTGAGGGACGAAAAGCCTATTTAGCATATGTTGCAGAAGGATTGGTGAATATATTGGACTGGAGAGAAATTATGAAATATCAAAGGGAAAATGGATCACTATTCAATTCACCATCCACAACTGCTGCTGCACTGATGCATATTTATGATGCTAAAGCTCTCGAGTATTTGCGTTCTCTTCTATTGAGGTTTGGCTGTTCAGGTGACATCATTCCCTTGTCTCATAAGATGTAAAGATGGGTTTGCTAATATTACACAATTTATTGAATACACTTGTTGGTTTTTCACAGTTCCTACTTCATATCCTGTAGATGTGCATATACATCTTTGCATGATTGACAACATTGAAAGGTTGGGAGTCGCTCGACATTTTAGTCACGAGATAAAGAGCATTTTGGACAGAATATATAGGTGCCATGCTAAAAATAATTTTTTTAATATGGTGATATTTTAATTTAAAATAACTTGATCCTAGCTGAATTTGCAGATGCTGGTTGCTAAACGATGAAGAAATTAGCTCAGACATGGCCACATGTGCCATGGCTTTCCGTCTTTTACGAATGAATGGATATGATGTATCCTCAGGTAATTTGTTTCAGGTTTTGATTCAGCCTTTGTTACCATATCTATTGTATCATGGATGATGGTTAAAATGTGTTTGTAGATTGCTTTACCCAGTTCAGTGAAGTAAACTATTTCTACAACTCCCTGCAAGGATACCTCAAAGATGTGAGTACTGTTTTGGAACTTTACAAGGCATCACAAATCAAAATATCGCCAAATGAACTAGTTTTAGATAAACTGGGCTCCTGGTCAAGAGACTTTCTCAAGCAAGCATTGATTAGCAACCAAAAACTTGGACTGCAAGTTGCTTTACAAGAGGTAAACTGGTTGATTATCTTTGGCAATGATGCAAAGCTGATACTTCGTATTGAAGGCTGGTTATTTTGTTGACCATTTGTTGTATGTGAGCAGATCCTTGGAAGTGTTATTTAAATTTTTGCATTCATTTATTGATCTTTCAGGTAGATTATGCACTAAACTTTCCGTTTTATGCAAATCTTGAATGCCTAGAGCACAAAAGAAATATTGAGAACTTCGGTGCTGAAAAGTTCCATGTTCTCAAAACATCATACCGGTAAGTTAATTAAATAATATGTTGACAAGGGAGTATTTACTATTTGCTTCTTGTTATTTATTTCTAAACTGAACATTAAAACAGACACTGTGGTATAAATGACAATAATCTCTTACGACTGGCACTGGAAGATTTCTGTACTTCTCAGTCTATATATCGCAAAGAACTCCAAAATCTTGAGGAGTAGGTTTGCTTTTCTTTTTCTGAACCATGACATTGTAGCTTAATTCTCCAGTATATGTTTTATGATGGCACTATTTCATCTTGACAGTTGGGTCAAAGAGAATAAATTGGATCAGCTAGAATTTGCCCGGCAGAAGCAGGCATATTGCTATTTTTCAGCTGCTGCTACACTTTTCTCCCCCGAAATGTCTGAAGCTCGCATGTCCTGGGCCAAAAATAGTATTCTCGCCACTGTAGTTGATGACTTCTTCGACTTTGAAGGATCCAGAGAAGAGCTTGAAAGTCTTATTTCGTTGGTTGAGAAGTATGTGCTATTTCCTTTTTGTTTGAGCTCCACCAGATGATTATATTAAAAGTTCATTAGGTACAAAGTCATCTTTCTTGAATGTTAACAGGTGGGATGGAACATGGAAAGAAGAGTCCTGCTCTGAACAAGTCAAGATTATATTTTCTGCTCTGTTTAATACAATAAATGAGCTTGGTATTAGGGCATCTGCATTGCAGCAGCGTAGCATCACCCACCATTTAGTTGAAATAGTGAGATCAAATCCTTCTCTCCCTCTCTCTTTTCTCCTTAAGGGAGAAGGTTTTGACAAATTATTTTATTTCAGTGGCTTACTTCGATGAAGTCCATGATGAAAGAGGCAGAGTGGACACTCAACAAAGAAGTTCCATCACTGGATGAGTACATGTTGAATGGATATGTGTCCTTTGCTTTAGGACCAATTATCCTCCCAGCGCTCTATTTTGTTGGGCCACAGCTTCCTGAATATGTTGTCAATCATCCAGAATATCAGAATTTGCTCAAACTAGTAAGCACATGTGGGCGTCTTCTTAACGACATACAAGGTTTTCAAGTAAGATTTTCTTTATGCAAATTATCCTTGCAATTAACAAATGCTGTATGAAATCTCACAAAAACTTAGGGAGTGGTATTGTTCAGTGAGTTATATGTTTTGTTGCTAATTGTGTTTAGAGTATATACATGGACAGTTATGGAAAAATTGCAGATGCCTATTGTCATCTGTATGTCAGGGTTTGTGATCAATCATATTATACATATATCCTCAGAAACAGAATCTACATCTTTCACTTGGTCATGTTAGTCTGTTAGGTTGTCTTATCATTGTCAGATCATGCACATACTTTAGTTTTATGTTTCTGCTTGTCATAACTGTCATAACCTCATGCTTTAATTGTAACATACAGACTAGACACCATGGACAGAAATGCTGTGTGGTACATAGTATTGAATGATATTTTAGACTTAGAAACATGGTTTCAGAATCTTCAGTTTGGATTTTAAGCAGTAGTTCTTTCTCACCCCCAATAATACTTTCATCCTGCCAACGTTTGTTCCTTTTTTTGCCTTCATTCTGAACTGTTAAATATGCCTTGAAATTGCTATATATTACGCTCTTCCTTTGTTCTGTGAAAAACACCACATTTTTTTCTGATTTAATCATGCGGCACACTGCTGCATTTGTTTCATCAATTGTATACCATAAGATCTTTGTTCCTTTGAGGGGTTTCCTGTTTCCATTCTGGAAACCCTGTATTCACTTGCTTGATTTGTTTTATCAATTGGATACCATAAGATGTTTGTTCGTTTGAGGGGTTTCCTGTTTCCATTCTGGAAACCCTGTAATATTCGTGTAAATCTACTTCAGCAGCAAAAACTATGTTTCAAGATCTTCTGCATCGACAAGTGTGTTAGGTGCACTGAGGTTCAAATTTACTGCGAACTTAGCTTTAACATTCCGACTGCAACTAAATGCTGTAGTTGTGAAACCCCCATATTTGTGATTTTAGCAGACGTGCAGAGGAACAGGATGACCATTGTAAGTGGTACGATGATTTGAAAGATAGATCCTGTTGACATTTCTAGTGACAGCTGGGCTCTTAATCATTGTTTTCTTGTGAGTTTACTCTGTTGCTGTCGTTTAACTTGTTCTAAACTAATATCATTACATGGGCAGAGAGAAGGCAAGGAAGGAAAGTTGAACAGCGTGTCACTACGTATTCTTCACAGTCATGGTTCGGCTTCGGAAGAGGAGGTGAAGAAAGAGATGCAACGGGCCGTCGACGGGAGTAGGACTGAGCTCTTGAGGCTGGTGCTGCAACAAGATGGAAGTGTCGTCCCAAGGCCTTGCAAGGATCTCTTTTGGAAGATGTGCAGGATCTTGCATGTCTTCTACATGAAGACCGATGGATTTACTTCGCCAAAGGAGATGCTTGGTGCCGTGAATTCAGTCATTCATGAACCTCTAAAGGTCAGCCATATATAATCGAATTCTTGGGGAATAAATGGAGGAGCTTGATGGTTTTTTATAAGCCAAACTGAATTTGATGAGTTTGTACTAATACATGATTATTACGTTTCTCATCCTTCCCCTCTGCAGACGATTACCAGTAGCACATCTCTAACCTGCTTGTTCTTATTTTCATCTCTTATTCTTGGTTATCGTCCGGAAGGTTACTTGGGTCTTCGTGGACGGCACACGATTGAATCGCCCTGATGGGAATAAAACTTTTGGAATGTATCTAATAATTACTCATACATGTTAATAATAAAATAACATTTATGGATGCACACCCATCTATCGCCGACTGGGAGCCTTCGTCTTCGTCGTGACCGGACGTCGCATCACGTCTCCTCGACCCAAGAATCCATCGCTGCCGTCCATCACATCACCTCCTTCGCACGATCTGTTTCGATAGCCATCCTGCCAAAAAAAACAGCCACAAATTGGTAGGATGCGCTTGGGTCGTACCCTAAGCAAAACGGTGGTGACATCATTAAACGTCAGATTCTTTAATTTAACGAATCAGGATGCATATTTGACGGTTGAGATGCATGAGATCGAACCCACAGCGTGCGTTTGAAAAGCCCATTATAACCTACTGCTCTCTCACCATCCGCTACGCACCGATCCCCTTGCGTGATTTCCCCCCTCTTTCTCGCCTCTCCGAAGGAGAGGGGAAGACTGCAGTGGAGAAGGCCACAGTGGTGGAGGCCACGGAGAACGTCAAGAAAGCGGAGTCGTCCCTGGAGGAGAAGCACCTTCCTTTCGGCGTCCTCTTCTTCTTTTCGCCTTGTCCGTGAGGTGACCTTCTATCCCTGTTTATTTTTCTCGTCGACAGGGACGATCTCACCCTGTTCAATGTTCCGAATCCTTCTTGATCTCTGATGTGTTCGTGCGCTTTCTTGACCTTGAGATCTTGTTGTGTTCGTTTGTTCGGCTTCTTTTCTTACTCTTTTGTTCCTCTGCAAGTAGAACGTGGGGAGACATGGGCTTCAGATCTTGTTTCCTTTCTTACTCTGTTGTTCATCTGGAAGGCAAGGATTGAATGTGGGGAGACATGAGGAGAGGGTAAGGATTGTTGTGATAGGGTAGTTGCTTTGTTTCCTCGCGTTCTTGTTCTTATAAAGAGATTCTTGCTCTTCTTCGTCGGTTGTATTGCTTTTTCTTTCCTGTATATCATTTCTTTTTGTATGGTTATCCCCTTCTCGTTCACGATCACGGTTGTTCTTGGTGCTGGAATGCTTCCCTTTTCAGGAAAACAAATTGGTGCTACCTTCTTTCTTGGACTTGGGTTTCGAGTACGAAGAACTGTAAACTGATTATAAAATTGAACGGATATTATAATCTATCAGAGCTTTCACTTTTATAGTGTGAATTTTACTACTTTTTCTTCACCGATGTGGTGTGGGTTTTCTTCGTTGTTGCTCTCCTTGTATTTGCATCGTTCGCCGACTTCATCTTCTTCCTAGTTTCTGCCCGCCAAGACCTAAAAACGTCTCGGTTCAATTCGTTTTTATTCATTCGATTCCCGAGCATCTATCTATCTCTAGGGTTGCCCTGAAAAGGGCATCCCGGGCCGACGGAAGCTTCTTTTCTTGGTCGCCTCAATGGCTATCTTAGTCAAGAATCGCTCCACCCACGTGAGGATGAGGTGCCATCATATTCTCGACTCCGTTAATACCCATATAGTTATTCCCTCTTATTATCAGGATATCTCCTCATAAGACGTTTGTGGATGTATCTATTATAGGACTACGATGCTGGTCAATGCTATTCTTCTAGGAGATTTTGCTTTACATGACCCTCCTCCTTGGAAGCAACAGATGAGGCTCGAATGATGGGAAATGTTGCTCGTAAACAAAATTGATGCGAAACTACCTCGGGAAAATATTAGGGTTTAGGGTTTCCACTTAATTTACTGACTACGGTATTGATGTGAAACTAGCACGGGTAAATATTTCAGCCTTTCTACTTAAATAACTGACATTATATGTTAACAAAATTGATGCAGATAGGCTGAGAGACATGCGAAATGTTGCTTTTCTTTCCTTTCTGCTATTTTGTTTCTTTTTTTTTCATGTTTTCGTGCATAAACTATTGTTTTCATGAATTTATCCATCCGGTTCAATTGTTCTGGTTCTCGATAGAAAGATGAATATATCCATTTCAATTGTTCTGGTTGGTGGTTGGACCGAGGACTGCCTGGAATCCGATAAGCTTGTCTTGTTCCGGTGCTTTAGAAAACGCTCATCATCTTCCATTTGTACCTACTATTGATTGATTGACTGATTGAGTTATCCTGTGAATGAATGTCCATTTAATACGTATGCTTGCGCTTCTCCACCTGCACCATATGCACTAAATACTCATCTATGTGCTTCATCAATCTAATTGATGGAATGTTACCAATTCGGTGGTGCGATTGTACATACTCGGTAGGTTAAATTCCTGATTCGCTGCAATTTACTGATTTTTTTTTTTTTTTTTGTGTGTGTGTGTCTTATAGCATCTCAAAATATTCTTTTTCTTTTTTGTTATCACTATTACAACCTTTGTCCGAGAAGATATAGATGGGTAATTCTTTTGACGATCATTAAATCTCGGTGAAGAGCCCACAGTTGAAAGGATGGTCTGTATACTTTTCGGGACAGCTCTTGAAGCCAAAACATTTGGGTCTATGTTAGGCTATGTTTGCTAGTTGACAATGGTTTTTGGTCAACATAAATATTCTTCATAGCGGGAGCAATTGACCATATTGGTGATTTTAATGATGCTATTGTAATGATTCTGTATATCGTGGGATCTGACTCACACTGCTTCAGTTTCAGAGATATATAAACATATAGATTTTATAGAGAAAGAAAAAGTCTAGCAGCTTTTCAGGTGTCTTTGTCTTACCACACAACAAAGCCTTTAAATCAAGAACTGATCCTTTAGCTAAATCTAAGCAAAGACCATGCGAAGTAGAACAAAGCGAAACAAAAGAAGAAGAAAAGGATTTCTGAGCCTTTGTGACATACAGAAACGGGAGATGACGCATACGATTTGGCCATTTCGTTGTCATCACTCCTACAACTTCGTGTGGTTTGGGCCTTTGTGAGAGAGCAGCGATATGCATAAGAAGGGAGGAATGATATTAAATGTCTGACAACCTTGTCAACAACAAGAATATCTAGAAATCAACCAATCAAGGTGCTTTACCACTCTAATTAATGATTTAAGAAGCAACTACATGAGTATAGTGCATCATAATAAAACTGTATTTTCCAACGAACACGTTCTACTGAAAAAGGAAGATTAAAAGAAGCCCCAAGAATATTATGCCATCGCAAATCGGAGGGTCATTTGACACGCAAAGAATGAGACACAAAGTTATCGGATGAAAACAACGAAAAACAACAGATGGGATCCAGGAATTGCTGGAAAAACTTGCAGCGGATTTTTTGTGCTAAGGAGAAGAAAGATAAAAGAAGAAAATTAGTGTGCTGACCAGGCTGAAGTGAACAAAATGCTTGGCAAAGTTTTCAAGATTTATAACATGGAAGGGGGGCTAACGATGCTAACCAGTGTAGCAGTTCAAAATCTACCACAAATACAGATGAATATAGAATGCTGCAATCATCAAGAAACAGCTCAGCACGTCAAAGTGCGTTTCTCGCAATCACATGTGCATTAGTTTACAAGTTCGATTAATGTTCAAGAAATATTTATCTGAAGACTGAAGATAACAGATGGATAAAAGAAAAACCAACTGGTGAACTATATCCCAATTGATCCTCCCTCGATCATGCAGCAATGAGACTCAATGTTGTTGGTGATCAACATCTACGACGAAGTCGCGACGTACCCCATAAACTAGTCAAGAACAATAGCATAGGAGACCCAAGTCTACCGTAAAGATGATCAAACAAGACTCGCCTGCGATGGGGGATCGGACGATCCCGACCAGTAGCGAACGCTGATCGTGCTCGTTCATCACCATGCCCTCGTCGACCTCATCAGGCGGCTCCATTGGTGCCTCAAGAAGAACTATGGCGACCTTGGTGACCTCTCTCCCCTCCTGTCCTCTCTTCATTGTTGTCGTCCAGTATCTCAGGAGGTTACGGCCCCGAATGGTCGTCCCACCACGCCTAATAGGCCATGGCGTGGTAGTCCTTTTACCCAGATTGGATTCTTGGAGCGGCACCGGGTGAGGGAGAAGGTGGAGCTATCGAAGACGGCGAGGGGTGGTCAGCACGGCCAGGGCTGGGGGGCTTGGGCTTGGGTGCGGACGGCGAAAGATGGGGAGAGGGGAGGATAATTTGGGACGAAATGAGGACGCGGTGTGAGAGAGAGAGAGAGATTTATGTTGGTGGGGTGAGAGCGATAAGGGATTTCGGGAGTATGAGAGAGACTGGTGGGGTAAGAATGAGATGGGACGTTTTCGTTTGGGGGAGAGAGCCGGAGATGCAAAGAGGTTTGTATTCGGTTGCAATCCGGTTCGATTTTGTTGGTACCGCTTAACCAAAAACACAAAAAGAAATGTGGCCGCATCATCCGTCGCCTTGGTAATTTGCACGCTTCATTTTTGGACGCCTGACCTCCAACTTAAAACGTAAAGACGGCAAAAGAACCGCGCCAGGCAACAACTCGAGCGAGACCCATCCGGTTTGCACCAGGCACGAGAACAACCTGCAAGCCATTTGTTAACCACCACTGCCGTCGAAAGAACAGGTCCGACATCACTCTTTATCATTTGTGCATTTGCATGTATGGCCTGCACCGCCCCCAAATCCCTGCCGCTGCCATTGTTGCACACGGAAGAATGAAGAATCAACACGCAAGGAGGGAGGGTCAAAGTGCTACGCAAACCACCACCACCACCCGATTAGCATCGGGTCGCTACCCGTTCGATCTCCTCCCAATACACCATTCGAGTTGTCTAATCCACGGTTTTTATGACGAGACAATCAGATTATAATCAATGTAAAATAAATTACATTAAGATTGGATCACCCTACTCGGAACCCAACGCTTGACAGGCAATTTGTCAAGTTCAACCGATAAAATGGTCTACCATTTTACGATGTGCCCACTGCTGCAATAACAAACTGAACCAGGCTTCTCGAGTGTTGTCACTATTGATTTACCACTGCATTGTTCCAAAAGAAACTGCTCCTCGATGATCATCAAGTCCTCCTGACATCACAAGAGAATCCACTTCCAGCATGCCGGATGCTAGAATGCCATACGGCCAGCAAGCCGGCTCTCGGATATCCTTCTGTCTATGGCTGCATCAATGGAGTTCATCTGTTTTAACACACCACAAGAACAAAATAAATCAGATCAACTAATACTGCTCATCCACAACGTAATTGCTACTCTCCATGCATAATTTATCCAACTGCACAAGCGGTAGCAAACTTGCTTCTGAATGAAAGCTGACCTGTATCAACTCTGGTCCCACACTGTGATCAAAAACAGATAACAAGAAATGCTACGTATTGATTGGTAAAAGCCTGCTGGCATATATTCAGGTTCCACTCAAGTCCAACGCTCATTAAGAAGCAACAGGGAGAATAAATACCATGGAAAAATAAACTCAAAGCTTAATCAGAACACAATACATACGTTTTTGCATGGGCCTGATGCTAGGTCGAGAACCATCGAGTCATTTGCAGCACAAACTCATCAGATTTGTAGCACTAACTAGCAGCAAAAACAATGTAAATACCTACTTGGAAGAATATCCAAGTGTCATCACTTGGATATCCTACAACCCCCACCCCACCCCCACCCCCACTAAAAACGACTAAGAAGAATATCCATTTTCCCAACAACCAGAGTATCATAACTTCAAATTAATTGATAGAAGGTCTAGCAGAAAAAGACTATATTATAAAGATTCAGAAGGAGTAATCAAATATTAACTACATTAATATATAGCACAAGAGATCCGAAATGATTTCTTTCTTTTTCCCCTACCTATCCGGATCTGCAGCCAAGTTGCATATCCATTTGAATGAGTAAAGAAAAGGTAGTAACAACTTACCTGGCTTGTTTCATCATGCACCTGATATGTTGCTAGAGATATTCTTCTTTCCTCCTGCATAATATGGAGCCATGTACAATAAAAGAGAGTATTCAGTAACAAAGCGTGAAGAAAAAGGTCCAAGCCAAAAAAAAACTACAAATGCTATAATTAGAAAACACACCATTGACATTGCTTCATCATCCCATAACAAGTAGACCTCATTTGTGGTAGGGTGGGAAGGAGGTGGCTTGTTGGATATTACAGGCGGAGGTCCAATCGAAGGATTCTCAGTGTTTGGACCAGATGCATACATATGTGAGTTTGCATATGACGTACCACCTAAAAAAGATAAGACAGAGTATTTACATAGTCTAAGAGATGATGCAGCCCGAAATAATTCCACAGAATTTTGGAGTATATACATTCAATATATCAACCTAGGCCTTTCCGTTCTAGGTAAGGTTCATATATACAACAGTGATTTAAAAAGCGCTAGGCGCTAAAAGGCGCCAAGGTCTAAAATCGCCCGAGGCGCTAGGCGCTCGCCAGCGCTAGCTGCAAGCGAGCGAGCGCTAAAATATAAAATATATAATATAATTAAAAATATAATTATTTAAATAAAAATATATTATTAAATTAAAAAATTAGTAATATTAAAATTAAAATAATATATTATTAATTTAATAAATAAAAAAATTGTTATTAGTATACTGTTAACAGTATACTGTTAACAAAAAAAATCAAATTTTTAAATAAAAAAATCAATTTTTAAATAAAAATCAATTTTTAAATAAAAATCAATTTTTTAAATAAAAATCAATTTTTTTAATAAAAATCAATTTTTTTAATAAAAATCAATTTTTTAATAAAAATCAATTTTTTTTTTTAAGACTTTGGCGGCGTCACAGGTTCGGCGGCGTTGGCTCGAGCAACGTCGAGGCTCGGCGACGCCCCGAGCCTATACTTTTTAATAGGAATTTTTTTTTAACTTTTAGCGACGTCGCCGCTGACATGACATCTAACTTCTGGCAGATTAGCATAGTGATGGAATATAGCGACAGCATAGAAGGCGAAGCGGCGGCAAATATGGCAAAGCGGACGGAGCGATGCAGCGGCTCCGATCGTTTAACCCGGCGCTTCGCCAAAGCGCCCGGCGCCGGGGTTTTGGGCGAAGCCAGCGGCGCCTCTTTGAAGCGCGCGCTGGAAGTGAAGCGGCGCTCGGGCCTCGCCGCCTCGCCTCGAAGGCTTAGGCGAGCGCCGAGCGCCTTTTAATCACGATATACAATACACAACTGCAAACAAGATTCAAGATTGATGAGGATTTATACTTTATAAGTTTTAGCAGTGTCATTAGATCTTGCTGGCATAGGTTCAAGGTACAACATCAATGCAAAATAGTTCAATCGGTGGAAAGGGTATGACAACTGCTCCAGAAAAATATCTTCCTTTTAACTATTCATTCTTCTCACAAAGATGATAAAAACGCAACCATTCATTTCATAATCTGATGAGCAAAAGAAACAATATCAAGGAATCCAGGCTAAAAGGAAATCCAGGACTTCAGTATTAAAAGATGAGAATCAATTAGTTTGACAAAGGAACTATACTTTTGAAGTAGTAACTCGAACAATGAGCTAAAAGAGCATGCCTTTACTCTTTACAGGAACTACCAAGTACTGGTTTGAAACTGTACAGGTTGTTTCACATATCAACAATATATACCCTCTTGGAGCAAACTCAATATAAGTGGATGCATACCCTTAAATCTAAATGAAGATTTGGAAGTTCCATCATTCAAGACTTGCTGAGGACTAGGTCAGTTGAAATGTGCCCTCATGACAATGATATCTTCACAATTCCCAAGGGTCTCAATCTAATATGGATGACGAATCATTTGACGTTCGGGAGATACTTCTGGTGTTTTCCATTTTTACTACTTTTATGAACTTTTTGGCTAAATTATATCAGCAAAATGTCCTACTTCACCTCAAGAATATGCTTCCATTTGCTAAAAAAAGCAAAAAATTCTAAATGGTTTGACATATAAACTTCAATTATCATCTCCTTCATAATAAGGATAATTTGCTAGCTTCAGAAGCAAATTCAAATGCAAATGAAGTTTTATTCTTTAGAAAACTATTTTATTTTATATAAAGACACGTTGAGATAACATAATGGATAAGAAGGTAAAAAACAATCTAGGTGTCATACATATTACTCATCATTAAGCAATTCCTCTTATTGCTTCTAATGAGGAATATTTAGAAGAAACATATAACTAATTAGGTCTATCTGCATTTTAGGGCAATATTTTCACATGTAGCACATTTTTAAATAAGTACCATATGTGATCAAATAATTTCATCTCATTTGTAAAAGAATCTAGAAAAGCAATCAGGCATTATCAAACAAAAAACTACAACGTGAAAAAATGCACCTGGAACGTTTGGAGCCACATGACCACTTGCTATGGTAGTATTTAAAACAGAATTTGCATCAGCTACACCTTTGAACATTGTTGGGGAACTTGACGAAACGATTGCAGGTGAAGATGTTGCCAAAAATGGAGAACCCTGAGCAGGTGCAGCAGCTGGACTGCTGATTGGGAATAGTGGTTGGGATATTGAAGGTGGTGCAGATGAGGGCAGGCCAGGTGGACCAGTTTGAAGTGGTGATTGAAGTCTAGGGGCAGAAGTGGAGGTCATAGGAGTTGTAACATTCTGGACAGGAAATAATGGCTGTTGTGGTGCCAAAACAGGTGCAGGAGGGCCTGGAACGGCCATTGGCGATCGAAACCAAGGCTGCGGTCGAACAGCTGGAATAGGCCATGTTGGAGGCATCACCGGAATTGCAGGATTGTATCTGATTAAAAAGAAATATATTATGAGAGAGAATGTGCTATATGAATAAAAAACACGTGATTAGAAGTGGCATTATTAAGAAGCACAAAAATCCCAAGATGATAACTCTTCTCCATATAACCAACAAAGCAACAGTGACGTACGCTGGTGGAACTGCACCATATGCTGATGAGGGAGGAAATCTGACGCCCAGTGTACCAGGAACCACTCCACCAACGAGCCCTGTAGATGCAACTTCCAGTTTGGCTGTCTTTACTGGTGCCTCTTCATCTGCACCAAAATTTTATAAAGAATGATTGAGGCAACATTGTGCATCACTAAAAAACATGCACCCCAAAGATGGACAAAACATGCACATGTGTGCCTATGCACATATATTAATGGTATACATTACATAGATATGCCCGAGTTAAACAAAATTGAGTCATTTGATTTTCCTATGTAAAGTTTAATACCTCATGTAACAGGAAAGTAAAAGTTATTTAACAGAAGATGTTTCTGTTACATCATGTCCTGCAAGCAGATGCCAGGGGACATGACAAAATTCGTATTCCAATGTTACCCTAGCCAAAGCACATCCCAGCAGGTGACCCTAAAATATGCAGTCTCTTTTTTGCATAGCCTAATCAAGGATTGATTTGGTAGAGCAACACTTTATCTTATCTAAATTGTAGATAGTTTCAGAGAGAAAGACTTAGATATTTGAAGTATTAATGGTTTTGGAGAGCAAGGCTTTGTTTCTTATTAAAAGCATTTATAGTTTCCATTGCCAGCAATATTATTTAAAGAAGATCATGGTACAAAGAAAAATCTATTATCTGCAAAAGATCATGGTGATCTCAACAGATTCAAATGATACAATTCTGGAGTTATGTAGGGCAATTTATATAGAGCAATGTTTGCCAAAAATAGCAAGCTTTGAGACTTGAGCAACATCAATGGACAGAAATCCAAACGGTCAAATGTTGAGTGAAAATGAAGATCACCTATAGATCACATAAACAAGTGCAATCCAAGTGATAGATTCTTACTATCCTGTAACAAGAAAAAAAAAAGTCTAAAATTCAGCTTATTATACAGGGAAAAAAATAATCTGCAAGCCTGATCAGTATAGAGAGAGACAGCTTGCAAAGAAAGCCCATCAAATTTCTTTCAGCATAAGCAAACAGCCAAGAGAATTCCTCAGGAAATAGAAGGGATCACCATTTTCAAGCTGAAAAGAAGAGTACAACTAAATTTCTGAACTAAGGGACCTGCAGGTTCCTAATTCTTAGGTCCTCTTTTTGGTCATTATCCACTATGCAGCTGATCATAGCGAGTTCTATGAAGAGAGTCTCTAGTGTATACAAGATGAGAGATACTGCATTTAAAAGCCTTAATGTCAAGAAAATGGCAAATCAACATAAAACCCACATAGTGAGGATAATGAACACAAAATTTTTTGACACCGAAAAGGCATTGACAGATATTACATGTTAGAACAAATTAGAAACACTATATAAAATATATTAAAAAAAGAAAATATCTACACTTATTTGAAAATTTAATGATATTACCCTCTCCATAATGTGCTGCTAAGATATCAGGAGGAATTCCTTGCATTCCGTAAATCTCAATCTCTGTTGATTCTCTGTCAGGCTTAGCATTTGGAACTCTGAATGAAAACAATTGAAATTCAAAGTACCGACCAAGAAGAACGTAGGGATGAAAATGTAATTCACACAATGAAAAAGACTCAATAAAATGATAGAGATCCACTGGTGAGACAACCAAGAAACACGCTTATCATGATCTATAGTATAGAACACACATTAGAAACGAACTAGTAACCTAATTCCTTAAAAGTATGATCCTCAATTGTTGTTCAAGATCAATCATAAGGTCTGGTCAGTATATTCTGAATCTAGGTTTAATAAACAGTACAAAAAATCATAATGATAGAGAAAAGTTTAACAGGCATGCATCTAAGGGAACTGAGATGGTCAATAGCTTGAATCCTAATTACAAACGGTTCATTCAATCTTTTTTTTGGGTTCGACGATCATGAAAAAATATAATTAAAATAACGTGAATCCTATATTTCCGAAAAACACCCCTGATTCATCAGGATTATAGTCATCAACTAAAAGGCACAGGGGGAAAATGGAATTTCCCTCATCAGGATTTGATCCCAAAAAAACAAGAAAAGAAAACGATGGCAACAACTACAAAATTATTCAACATCCAAGAGGGATCAATAACCCAGATACCATTCATCAGCCAGAGATCGGGGGCATAAATCGAGTTCGCCATCATATGCAGGAAACAAGACTATGCAAGCATAGTGATATCGATTAAGAAAAGATTTAGGGTTTTTAGAACAGGTTGCGGGATTGGAGGAGAGGGGGTACTTGGTGACGGTCTCCTTGTGGACCTGGAGAACGTGGATGGCCATGCCGCCAGCGGTGGAGAGCTTCTTGTGGCAGACATGACACTTGAAGTGCTTGGCCTTCTGGTGCTGGACAAGGATCTTCTCGTCGTCGAACTCCCGATCGCAGTAGTAGCACCACACCTTCGAAGGGCGCTTCTTCTTCTTGCCCATCGCCGTGGCCCTTAATCGCTAGGGAGGAGTCTAACGAATCTCTCTCTCTCTCTCTCTCCTCTTCGATCGGCGCCGGAGCTTTCGGAGATTAGGGTTTTGGAACCGGCCAATCCGAGAGGAAACTAAAAGGAAAGAGAGGGAGAGGCAATGACATTCGGCAACGTGATTAAATTGGGGAAAACGCGGCGGCATGCTAGTTTTCTGCGGTAGGATCCCGCCCTTCATGCTTTGAGATATGTGAACATCCGAATCCGATGTTGATGCGGATTTGGTAACGTCGCGTGCAACCCAGCGGCAATCTTTTTCTTCGCGGATTCGCGTCCCGCAAGCCTTGGCTCTCCCGTCCGATCTCTGTCTCTCCATCTCTTGATCCTTTGAGCTGCGGCTTCGTGGTAAGATTTTGCTTCCGCAGCAAGCAGTGGAAATTTCTCTGGTGCGAAAGAAACTTGGTTTCTTCACTATTTCATGTCGATTGTTCGCGGTCTGCTGCGGTTTGCACGGATTCCTTTCTCGTTCTTTGGGCTTCAGTTCGTAGTGGAAACAAATTTTGTTTGGGAAGTCTTGATTAGATCATCGTCTGGCTGTGAAACGTACGATCGGTGGGAGGTCGGGGGACAAAGAACATTGTTTTGCCGCGAAAGCCCGTGCATTTGGGAGCCGTCTCTGGGATGAGTCTGCGTCCGAATGGGGTAGATGACATCGCAGAACTCGGGGATGAGCTGAAATGAGACGGTAGTCCTTTGTCCATTCAGGCGCAGTCTCGTGTGTGTTGGAATTTTGTTCCCAGATTTGGTCGGGTTGTTGTTTAAATTTAATGCGCTTGTGCTGGTATAGAAGAACGTAATCAGGGAGTTAGTCACAATCAAATGGAATGTTAGAATTATTTTATTTTCATATTTTTATTGATAAAAGCAATAATATTATGATAAATTGATTTATATATTTTAATTTTTTTTAAAATTATAAAAATATTAATATTTTTTTAAAATATGTAAATTAAAATATTAAAAATAATTAATTACAGAAATAATCTACAGTTAACCTCGACATTACGAGTGACGACGGGGGAAGGGCAGAAGATGACCGACGACCATGAACCAAGCACTAGATCGAGCAGAGCAGACGTCGACATTCCTGAAATATTCTCCCTTACACACACAATATGTCACATACAGGAGAAGCTGGTCAAAAAGGCAGGCAGGTAGAACAACCAAATATGTACGGATCATCCCACTCCATCACCCCCCACCCACGGTTGCTGAGCAAACCAACTTACGGCAATTAATAAATACAACAAACAGTAACCTTGAGCAATCTAAATTACGCCTAAAAAGATAAAGATTGCTAACTTTTAACAGAAGATAATGGTTTTCCATCGGGATGGTAAATACATACCAAGAACAGTTATCACGGGCCTCATGAGCAATCTAAGTTACGCCTAAAAAGTAATAATAATAGCAACCGAGCCTAACACACAGCAAGAACATTGGAGGGCTTGCCACTGGACTAAGCATGTTTTCGGCACTATTGTTGTGCTCTTAAAAAACAGCAAGTTGTCGTCATGGCGGTTCAGGAGCTGCCTTTCGGTTTCACACCGCTCTGTAGCTATGGAGAAATTCCAGGAACCAGAGGAACAGCAGGCTTGGGCTTTCTTCTTTTGTCAACTATGGCAGCTTGGGACAATAGCACAACTCCAGCTACGGATGCGGCGTTTTGAAGAGCACATCTTGAAACTCTGCATGGATCCACCACACCTGATTTAAGAAGATCCTCAAACTCGTTGGTCATTGCATTGTAACCATTTCTCCAATCGCTACCAAGAAGTTTTTCCACCACAATGGAGCCATCAACCCCTGCATTTTGGGCTATCAGATAAGCCGGTACAAGAAGTGCCTGAAAGTTCATTGAATGCATTTCGGTTAGAAGGATGATTCCTTTCCAAGGAATACTATGATAATTTTTGTTAAAGCATAAGCATTTAATGTTATGAGTTGAGAAAGCAAAATATGAATCACTCTCAGCGATGTGATAAAACCAAAGACTCTATTATATAAACTAGACATTTGATGCTTGACATAAAACTTTCTAAAAACCTGTCAAAGTTTCATAGTCACATTTACATATTTATTTCTTTAAAATTGCAAAGTGAACCTCTTCCTTGGTAACAACCTATATTTACATTTTTTTGGTCTATGTAGTAGATGATTCAGCAAGTATAGCACAAGTGAAGGTCTCAATTATCACTTTATAGGAAGATGACATAGCAGAAGATGCTGCAGACTCAAGAAACAGTGATTAAATTATTCCTTAAGCCAAATGCCTTAAGCAAACGAAAATAGGAGATACTGCAGAATTAAGAAACAAGAACCAGACCTTTCCAACAATCTCAGCACCCATCTTCTCTTCTGGGTCTTCAAACAGATCCGATATGGCGGAAATATGCTTTGATAATTGCACGTATGTTGCCCCGCCTCCTGGTGCTATACCCTCATCCATGGCAGCAAAAGTTGCATTCTTTGCATCCTCCATTCTAAGTTTCCTGTCCTCAAGTTCAGCTTCAGTTAACCCCCCTACCTGAACATCATTTGCATTTCTTCAGAATATACAGCAACAAGCCTAACAAGCATCACTACAACTAAAATTGAAGTCTCTTAATAGGTTCATGGTTCCATGTTTGGCATGGACATATACCAGAAAGTATCAATCGAGACCTAGAGCTGGCTAGAGTTTTCTTTTTAGTTCACCAGACCAGATATATTTAGACGGTCACAAATTGCCGATTTTGAAAGACAACATATAGCGTAATTATGTTCTCCATGTCACACTCGGAGTCTTGAGTTGAAAAGAAACAGCAGACCTTGATGACAGCAAAGCCACTAGAAAGTTTTGCCATCCTCTCAGACAGCTTCTCTCGTAGGTAGGAGCTATCTACTTCAGTCAGATCTTTCTTTATCTGTGAAATTCTTGCCTGTATCTCAGCTTTCATAGATGGATCAGCAACAATCGTTGTTGAATTACTTGTTATAGTCACCTTCCGTGCGATACCTAGCTGGTCTGAAGTTACATCTCGAAGCATCAAGCCTAGGTCACTAGCAAGAAAATCTGCACCTGTCTTTTGCAAAAATATAAGCAGAAGTAAGATCTAAACTTTGAACAACTCATGAGGCCTGGTATCATGCAATACCAGTTGGACAATCACATAACTACAGTGTACAAAACAAACAAAAATAATGACAATATATAAGACAATGGCAAGAAGAAACAAACTAATTCAAATCCACACCACAGGCAAGGTACAATTAGTAGTTAAAAAATTCTAATGGACAGTGAATGTCAATCAACATCTTCAATATTTACCAAACCCAATATAGCAAACAATTGGTCCATCAATGATGATTCTAGCTAAACAAGTTCCATATTTGTTCTAAAAATAAAAAAACTGCACATGCTGCCAAGTTGTCAGAAATTACTCCACAAATAAAAAATATGCCAACTTCTTTGTTTCTATATTTGACCATCTATGCTTCTCTGCATCTGAAATTAAGAAAAAAATATGCATTGTTCAAACAATGAAATAGAGAACCTGTATAGGTGCTAACCTGTCATGAGAGCAATATCTTGCAGGGGGGCCTTCTTGCCTTCCCCAAATCCAGGACATTTGATGGCCGCCACATTTAATATGCCTTGAAGTTTGTTAAGGACCAATGTTGCGAGCACTTCACTTGAGATGTCTTCAGCAATAATTAGCAACGGAACACTAAGTTGAGTGGTTTTCTCCAACAGTGGCACAATGTCTCTCACATTAGTTACCTTTTGATCGGTTACAAGAACTTTAGCATTCTCAAACTCAACAATTGATTTATCCTGGTTTGTTATGAAGTGCGGTGACATATAACCCTTGTCTATCTGCAAAGATTAGGTAGAATTTAATGGCATGTAAATCAAGAAAAAAACTATGAGGTTTATTCAATTACCTTCATTCCTTCCTGAACTTCAATTGTCGTATCAAAAGATGTTGATGACTCAATTAAAATTACTCCATCAGGACCAATTTTTCCTATAGCAGTGGCCATAAGATCTCCGATGAAGTCATCATTTCCAGCAGATACAGCAGCTACAGCTGAATACGGAGAAGTCTACTTAAGAAGTTAATATTAGGGACCCCTGCCTAAAGAAATTCAGACAAACAAAAAGTTACCTTTTATATCCTCCCTTCCATTTACAGGAATGCAATTACTCCTCAAAACTTGGATTAGTTCATGAACTGTTTTATCAATACCTTTCTTTAAAGAAACTGGGTTAGCCCCAGATGCCACGGCCAACATGCCCAACTTGATGATTTCTCGAGCCAAAACAATTGCTGTTGTGGTGCCATCACCAGCAGAGTCATTTGTCTTGCATGCCACCTGTTTAAGATGGTTCAGTTGATAAAACAACGTCAAAAAAATTCAAGCCCATAGAAAGTCCTTAGACCTGAGCAAATATATGACCTCTTGGATTAACATGGCACCAGCGTTTTCAATTCCATCCGAAAGTTCAATGGCCCGAGCAATTGTGACGCCATCATTTATTACTTTTGGAACTTCTGACTCATCAAGAACAACATTACGCCCTGCATGTATGATCACAAACCATTTGATACTTTGCCAATAGCAATCATATCTTTCTAGAAGAGACCATTTTGGAACAATAGGTTTTGGTATGCATAAGCAAGACTCAGGAAGTCAGCTTATCTAGGTATTCTGATGATAAAAGAGAAATGACAGAATTAGACTGAGAACTAGGGTTGTCGCAGTTCTGCACTCTATCAGACACCAAGTGGAAGCTGCATGATAAGTTGCCAATAGAATTGATAGATTGCTACTTTTACCGAAGTGAAGTGAAGTGACTACCAAATTTGTACCCACATATGGATCGCTTTGCACAATTAGATTGCAGCAGAAGTTACTACAAAATATACATTATGCATATTGATCGAGAAAACAGCCATCAAGATCTACATCTGACATAATGCCTTGTATATGAGTTCCAATATTAAAGTTCCAACTGCGAATAAAATCATGGAGATTAATTTTATCCAAAAATTCCCCCCCAAGTCCAAGAAAAACCATTCCTACGAGCAGGAACAAAACAACAAGCAATCGACCAAATCCACAAGGAACAAAATCAAGGAAAAACATGAAGGCAGTGCAACACATATCTACGGATCTATAGAAGGCCGACCAAAACCCAGAAAACACACGAGAAGCTGCTACATGATAACGGAAAACCCCATTGAAGAGGATTCAGGGGGGCAATCTCCAAGCACCAGAAGCAATACCTCTGGGTCCCAAGGTAACAGAAACAGCATCGGCGAGCTTATCGATCCCAGCGACCAACGCTCTTCTGCAATCGGTGTCGAAACTTATCCTTTTCGGACCCGCCCTTACTACGAAATTCCTCCGAAAGGACGTATTTTTGGACAAAAAAGTAACCCTTCTGAGGTCCGAAATTCTCTGCAAGGAGAACCAACGAGAAATTTTCAAGCAAAGCTAAGAAAAAAAGAAATTCTATAACAATAAAGGGAGCATGGAGAAGAGAACACGAAGAATCTCACAGCAAGAGGGGGGCATTTGGGGTAGAAGAGGGTCGAAGAAGACGAGAAAGTCGACATCCGTGGAGGAAACGGAAGCGGGGGTTTATCGCAGAATTGGGGTTTTACTTGTAGCGGAAGGCGGCTTCGTTGTGTTATATGATCGATTGATATCGTCCGTCCGATGCACGGCTTTCTTTGATCTAGCGGTCGAATAACCAACAAGGAACACCGAGCGCTTCATCCGTAATCGCTGCTTGCCAATTCGAACGCAAACCCACCACCGTTGCTCCGTTGAAATCAAGCACGACGATCTCTGTTCTTTTTTCGTTATCCTATGTGTATAGGAAAACTCCGCCTTTATTTTACCATTATTAAGTCTTAAAGTTAAACTAGTAACAACGCCGTCTTAGCTCAGCCGGTAGAGCGCGTGGCTTTTAACCACGTGGTCGTGGGTTCGATTCCCACAGACGGCGTCGCTTTTTTTGGTTCCCGTATTATTCTTCTCCAACTTTCTTGAAAGGGCCTTTTTTATTTTTTTTTTTGATGTTGTTATTTTTTCTGTAAATTCATATGACTTTTCTCTATCTCTTCTCTTCTGTAAAAAAAAAAAGAGAGGTCTTGTTATGGGATGAAAGCGATAAACAACCATGATGGACATATAGGATATAAAAGTAAAAGAAACATTTCAAGTTCAATTGTATCGTACTATTTAAAAATAAAAAAATTGATAAAATTCCTCTTAAATGCTTATTATTATTTTTATCAACGATATTTTTCTAAATTCTAACTTTACACATTCTATTCTATTGATTTTTTCTTTTATTGATTCATTGATCAAAATCGATCTAGGCCAAAATTCTTAAAATCAGATTGGTTTGATGGAGAAAAAAAAATATGAACCATGAAAATGACAATAAAAACTAAGTCATTTTAAATAATGACTGTGGACATACTGTACATTCATGGGGGGGAAAAAAACAGTTTTATTATATAGAAATTATCCAAGACCGACTATGTGGAGGGTTTTAGCCTTTGGAAATTCATCGTGAGAGATGACTTTATACGTCCTTTTCTTTATTTGTTCAGAAGTTGACGGGAACCTAAAGGCTCTCCGAACGAAATGCATCGCCTCTCCGAACGCTTTCTTGGCATTCTCGACGTCCTCGCATGACCAGGGTTGAAATTGCTACGTATGTGTGCCAAGAGAGGCTGCTTCTGCTTCGTTGAAGTCTCAACCGTTCCATTTACTCTCCTGTGGGAGTGCCCTCCGCCACGCTCAAGCTAAGCTCGTCCGGGCCGGGGAGGGCATGCCAACGGGCTCCACCATGGAGTCTGCTCTGGATTTCTCCTTGGATGCATCTGTCCAGAGCCGGAAATAAGATTGCAAAACGCCACCTTTTCGTGGTTCAAGCTTCATCTATACGAAACAACGTGGCTTCAAAGTTGTTCTCAGAACTAGCATCCGCTTTGCGGCAAATACAGGGAAAATGGTACGCAGGAGGCAACCGCTGAGTTTTTACAGAGAGTTATCTGAGAACTACTTGACTCTCAAGGACGACGCTGTTCATGCACATGCCCGCAAAGGTATCGCTACTGAAACTGCAAGAGGGGGTAAAATATGCAATAGAAACGTATTCTCATTCTGCATTTCATCCTCATTTAATAAACTTCTCATGTATTTCTTCTCTTTCTTCTCCTATTATCAGTCTTTCTTACTGAAAAAGGAGTGCCTGCTGCAACTTCACTGGCCTTTGGATGGCGCTGGAGCTCCTCTACAGATTCCTTCCCAACACTGATCTGCCTCCTCAACCGTAGTATCTCGCCCTTTGCAGATGCTAATTCTTCTCCATACTTCTTAGCCCTCTTCTCCAAGTTCTCCTTGTCACCTCCAAGCCTCATAACGAGGTTCTGAGCATCTTCGATATTTTCCTGAGCTTCTTTTGCGACTTTCTTTTGCTCCGTGAGAGATTTGAGCAGCATCTCTTTCTCTGCTTCGAGGCTAGCGTTTCTAGAATTGCTGCTCTCTAGTTCTTTTGACAGCAATAATGCACTCTCATTCATCTCATCAAGTGATTTGGTAGCCTCATCCAGATCTGCTTCAAGAGCTCTTCGTGTTTCCGAGTCTGTCTGAATTTGATTTTCCAACACATCAAGCTCTCTGTTCAAAGTAGAAACTGCCTTCCTTTCTTCGTTCACTTCATGCATGGCAGCTTCTAGCCTTTTATAGGTTTCCACCAGTTCCTTCTTCAAGTTCTCACGATCAGCCACGGCATTTTTCAATTCCTTGGATGTGATGTCCAGCTCTTCTTTGATTTTCTTCAGGACTGCCTTCACTGAGATTAATTCAACAGAAAGTAATTTTGCATTAGAATTAGCTTCTTCAAGGCTACCAGCTAATGTTTCCTTCATTTCACTAAAATCATCCTGAATCTTTGAAACCTCAGTCATTAGTATCTCATATGAACCTCTAGCCTCATCGAGATCCTTGGATAGATTGGAAGCTTCAAACTTACAAGCTCCAAGAGCTTCTTGGGTAGACTGCAGCTCATCTTTCAAAATTTTCATGGTACTTGCTTCTTTTTCCAGCAATGCTTTGAGATCATCCTTTTCTTTTCTCAGCTCAGCAATAATTGCATTATTGTCATTTCCTTCAGCTGTCGCAAGCTCAAGCTTTTCTTCAATATCACGAATTTGGTCCTCTTTCTTGGATAAGAGTTCGGTATCATGGGCAGCTCTTCTATCAGAAGAGGTTTTCAAATGATCATAGTCTTTCATTAGATCCTTAATTCTCTGCACACAGTTGTCTTTTTCTGAGCTTAACAACTGAATCTTTTCATTAAGAGAATCGATTAAAGATATCTTTGAATTTAATTCTGCTTTAGTTCCAAGTAACTCCTCTTTCAACCGTTGAATAGTTGAATTTGCAAGGGCAAGCTCGTTCTTTAACTGTTCAACATTGGAGCTCAACTTCTTACATTCTGATTCATTTTCAGAAAGGGATACTTTGAGACTTTCAATGTTCTTCTCCTTGTCATTTATCTCCAAACCAAACAGGACTACTCTATCTTGTAGCACGTCAACATTGTCCACCTTCTCTTTAAATTTACCCTCAAGTATATTTTTTTCTGCAGCGACTCTTGTAATACTGCTCTCAAGTTGACTTATTTGTGCTCTAAGCTCTTCAGCTAGTTTACTCTCATTTTGTAGCTCTTGAAGCAAAGCTGCTTTAGTCTCACTTGTTGAAGCCAGTTGATTTAGCAGAGAAGTTTCGGCTTCCTTAAACTTTCTCGCTTGTTTCTTTTTTTCTTCCTGCTCCCTCTGTACCATTTTCTCAAAGTTCTCCTTCATCAAAGACATCACTGCTTCATTTTCATTCAGATTGCTTTTCAGCTGCATTGACAATTATATTATAAATGAATACATAGAATGAAACAATTTTTAATCATGTACTACTTACGTTGTCCTGCACCCATATGTCATGCATAAGTATAACTATAAACAGTATAATAATAAAGTTGATGGATTCTGATAACATATAATATATTTCAAAACACTGACTGCATCCACATCATTATAACAAGATCAGTTTTAGTTTTCAGGCTGCCCTTAGCATATGAACTGAGCATTTCTACTTGTGATAAAAATAAAGGCACTTTATTACTTCAGAAAAGTCTTGAAGACTTGTGAAACACAGGATGCACCTACACTGAAGATACTGAAGTTTGCATGATTTTCAGAAGTCATTGGCACTCCCACAAACCATAACATGAATGAGGAAAGATTAAATTGTTACTAAAGAAAGCATTAACTTGAGGTATTTGATAGTCACTCAATAGGTATGACAATATGCGATCAGATGATACAAGCAAAATTGCATTAGAAAATGGCGTCTGGCATGCATATACATCCTTTAGGTCATGAAAGAATAAAGAAAGACACAAAAGTGATGCAACCAAATCATGATTTATGATCGCCAAATATGTTTAAAAAAAAACCTATGTAAACAGGTTGAGAGACATACAGATTCCAAGGTGGATTTGGTAGCTGTCTTTTCTTTCTGAGATGTTGCATATAATGCACCAAGAACACCTGACCCAATTATTCCAACCCCATTTTGGAAAGAAATTGAAGAGTTTTCTGGTGCATTTTGTAGATTGGTTTGCTGCATACAAACAGGACCCATATAAGGTGAAAACATGTAAAATTATAACAGAATAATGGTACCAAAATATTGGCTGGTTTGAAACTGAAATAGCAACTTCAAGAATCACCTCAAATTGGTTGGGCTCTTGAGATGAATCTTGGAGCGCACTATCTTGAAGATCTTGCATCTCTGGCTTTATATCATCTTGTTTATCTGTGATTATGACATCTTGATCATATGGTTTTTTGACATCTTGTTTATCTGAAGCCACAATGAAAATATTAGTAAGTGACCATAAGACAAATCCATACTTATGAAACAATGTCAATTTTGCTTCACAGTGGTTATCAAAATGAAAGGTCTCTATAATCATTTGTTATTAGAAACGGCAACTAATAGCACCAAAAGCAAGGCATAAAATACAGCCATTAAGTGTTTCTGATCACATGAAGAGACTGCAAGTTCTAGTAGTAAGGTTTTCCAATTTTTTAAAAAAAGTTTCAAGGCCCTCAAGGAGATATCAGTGGACCAGGAGACTATAGTTTCCATTTCTATAAAATTTGGACTTTGGAGATCTACTTCATAGTTCATAGTTTATAGTATATATGAGCTGGATAATCACACAACTACTTTCCCCTTATAGTTAGGATGCAAGATAGTTATACCAAATCAAACACCACCCCTCAATAAATTTGTTAGTACGTAGATTGGTTCCTCGGTTATGGAAAGCAATGAAGACAACAAAGTCTAGTTCCCCAAATAACGTTTTGGTCTCATTTGTTGATGCACCATAGTGTCGAATATGATCTATGTCAACCTCGGTCCAAAGTAGGCCACGCCCATCCAAGGATCCAAGGGTACAAACCCCAGACCAATTTTCACAATGCACCCATATAATTCTACCTGTGCATATATGTTGACACATTAAAGTTAGGGCATCTAGTTTTCCTCGGGGATTTTGAGAAGTATAGCTTGTAGCCTTAAAAGGCTCATATTTGTGGATCTGACACTTCTTTTGTCCTTTCATCCGCCTCAGTGGAACTTAAATTGACTATCCATTCCTGTGAGCTTAGACCTAATGGCCGAACCACATAAATTTTAATTTCTTCTTTCATCATTTCTGCTATGAGCCATAATTTGGAGTTTTGCTTCAATATAGTGTAATGTGGCAGAGCTGAAGGATCGCTGATAAAATGACCGTCAATAATTTACTTAAGAGAGAAAAATTAGGAATAATCTGAAACCACCAACATAAGATACTATCTGGTTGAACATCGTAACACCACAAAAACTAAAGTGATGTTTTCAGTATTGACAGTTTCTGAGCTTTCTTCAGACAATGATGTGATACATGAGGAAGTCTAATTACACAATAAATTACAATAAAAGGAGTTAAGAACAAAAAGGAAATGACATAACTTTATTTAAAGATCTTGGAACTCTGAGCAATAACCTCTACACCAACGACAAGAAATCCAGATTGATAATTGTATAAGGAGGAAGAAATCAAGAACACGATCCAGGATGATAAACTTGATAGGTGATGAAGGAAACAGGGTCATCCTTCAATAATGACACTGAATGGATTTAAATAGATTTAAACATGGTCGTCCTTCATTAAGTGATGAAGGAAATGGCATAACTATATTTAAAGATGTTTGGACTCTTGAGCAATAATCTCTACACCAAAGACAAGAAGTCCAGATTGATATTTGTATTAGGAGGAAGAAATCATGAACACGGTTCGGGATAATAATAAATGATGAAGGAAACATGGTCGTCCTTCAATAATGACAATGGATAGATATAAATAGTAACTTAAGAAGGCAAGAATAATTCCCAGCAAGTTTAAGAAAGAAGTTGACCGTAAATAAATAAAATGACATCACAAGGGAAGGAGGGAAAAACAAATCAGGCCAGAAGAAATTTGTTGATTGACCATGTGTAAGAATTGTATATGAACCACAATAATGAATTGATGCTAACTACTGAAAATAGAATGGCAAGATAATAACAGGGTTTTACTGAAGATTTAGCAAGTCGGTCATGTGTCATTGTAATTTTGGAGCACAGAAGAATTTATGGAGACAAGAAATCAGTGGAAATCATATAACTAACAAGGAATAGCCATACAATCACAGAAGAAACTAGGGTGATTGTTCGATCAGTCAATCTAGCACTGAACATAAGGAGAAACATAAATGGTCGGCTAACAGCATTAAATTCATGTATGAAACAATAATAACGTAGAAGTGCCAGAATCTGACGGTGTGAATTTACAAGCCTAGAAAGCTTGAACACCCATTCCACGCTTTTCATCAAAAAATGAAAATGTGGACCATTTTTAACTCAGGAACGAACCATGGGCTTACAGAAATTAGACAGACAAATCTTTCGTGAACATTAACAACTAAATTGATCGACCTAATTAGTCCCAACGCAAGCAATTTGACAAAGCAATCCAAGACGGCAAGAAATGATAACAAAAATCAATCCAAGAAGGAAAGAAATGATAACAAAAAAGCGATCCAAGAAATGATAAGTCAAGGTTACCATAAGTGGGAACCACTGACCTTGGACAACCACAACGTCGGCAGCCATTGCTCCAAGTGTCAAGAAGGGAAGAGCTGAGATGCCCGCAAGGAGAAGCGCCCTTCTAGGAGGAGTAACTACGGCATCTGCATGGCTCTCCCCGTTTGTACAACACGTAACCAGCAGTGATCGCGTCCTCGCAGGTTTCCTCTGCGAAGAGCGCACTGAAGACGACAAAGGGTTGGAGAAGGGAAAGGAGGAGTGCGGAGTCCGCAATAAGCTGGGGCTTCCCACGAGAACCCCCATCGTTCTAGCTTTCCCTCCCTTTGGACCGACGTTAGTCCGATTCCGACCGGACCGGAAGCTGGAGCCTGTCTTCCCTCCCCCTTATGCGGGGATTTGGCTTCGGTTATCTCTTCGGATTTTGTCGAGGCGGAGTGGCCTCCCTCAATAACAACAGAAGACACCGATGCCCCTTCGACCGCAGACAAGTGCCCCTTACCTTGGCAGTATTCCCCAGAACGCCACGCCCAACAATTGCCTCTGATCTTACGGGCGGTCGTCGTCGGTGGTCTCCCTCAATACACGCAATTCTCGTCGGCGTTTCACGCATCAAAGAGGACCGTGATCGTGTGTCTCACTCACCGTCCCCCTCTATCGACCACCATGATCGCAGAAACGGAAACAGAAACAGGGTGATGCGGTTTCAAGTTTCTTGAATGATGACACCTTTTTCCATGGTCGACTCCAACAAACAACGGCCTTTAGTGTTGACGGGCCTCTGATTGATTAACCATATTAAAATGATAGAAAAATAAATAAATTTATGAAGAAAAACTAATAACTTCAGGTTTTTCTTTTATCGACGAAGTTTGAAAAAATTTTCATAGAACATCCTTAATTAATTATATAAAAAAAATTCATACAACATCCACCAGCGGCGAGTGACCGTCGACATACCACACATCATTTCTTGACATAACAAAGGCATATGCATTAACCACCAATGTAAGCTAATAAAACCACGGGGGATTGCAAAATTCATGTTCTACTTCCACAAAAACCTAGAACAACTAGATCCAGAAGGTAACTGACCTGGCTTCCATGATAAACCTGTTACATGGGCAATGGTTAAATCAAGTTGAGCTTATGATCACAACCAGAACAAAAGTGGAACTATGCATCCCAGCTGCGTTAATTAGGCTCCCCTAGATGAGTATTATGGTGGTTAACTTGCACCAGAGCAGTCACAAATTATACCACCACCGATATCTCCTGTAAACTTGTGATAACAAGCTGACACGGAAACACAGAGTTGAGAGCAAAACCGTTTCAGATAACTTGGTTGGTTTTCTAGTGCTTGAAGCAAATGTCAGACCAGACTCGTCGATGCATTGGAGCCACTTAATTCCTCAAACACTAATGTGGGCGCGATTGCTGTGCCGGAGCAGGTGCAGTGTAGTCATATCCACCATAAGCAATGGAAGGACCGCCGTGATGCATTCCTGCTCGTAGTGCACCCATATCATCATGAGCATAATACTGCTGGGGCACGGTGGCAGGACTCTGGCTACGAGGAGCACCGTATTGTGCAGAAGCAAGGCCATCAAACCCACCCTGACCAGGATAACTGTAAACATGGCGAGCTGCTGGAATATGAGACACAGCAGGTGGGTTCTGACCGTATGGCGCGTAAGGTTTGTTCGGGCCCCTAGCTGCTTTGGCAGGACGCAGAATTGGGGCTGCTCCAGCTGCTGCTCTTAATCTCTTGCCCTGGGGTTTGTTGGCGACTGCGCTTCTCTTTCTTTCTGCCTTGATCTTTTCCATCTCTGCAAGCCTTTTCTTCAGACCATCAACATTGAACTTCGACCCAAGTTTGCACGTCTCAACACACTTGATGATGGATTTAAGGGCATTAATCTCCATATTGCTGGACTCTTCCTGAATAAAAATACATTTTGTTTACCGAAGGGCACATGATTAACCTTGTACCATCAATGAGAACAAAAGTCTAAATGAGCAATTCATGGAACAAAACAACTTCTTTAGATAATATACCTTTGCAGCGATTGAATTGTTCCCGTTTTTGGATATGGAATTGGCTTTTTTCCTGGAGGCTTGGAGATAGAACTTGAGGAGAGAATCAGGGGGGAAACGCTCGGTCAAGCCAGATTCATGAACAAAATACACAGCCTCGATCTCCTTGCCAGTCTTTACCAACTCATCAATTACATCTGCGACGGGTAATACAAAGCTTCAGTTCTTATTTTTCTTCTACAAGAGAAGAAGGAAGTGCTCCTGTTTGAATGATTGTAAAAAGTTTTACAAATAAATATAATAAAGAGATAACCTAGGGCGCAGAGCTCCTGCTAATACAAGATACCAAGAAGGTCAACATATGCTGCCTTATTAGAAGGACAATCGTTGCGAATAAAGCGCCCGCTAATGTGAGGCCAGATACATAAATAAATCAGGTTAATAAGCAGCTAATGGGTGATGCAGCCAAAACATTCGTAACTGAAAAGGCAACTTCTTTGTGTTTCATCGAACGTTTCTTTTAACATTAGCAACAGAACAAAGCTGAATAAAGAAAAGATGGATATAATCTAAGTTCTGTTTTCCTTGAGGTATGTCCCCTGCTTAATATTTACTTACTGTGACCCTTTCTTTCTTTTTTTCTGTCGGACTAGTTTTCTCTTGTTTTCCTCTATCATTTCTTTCTGCTCTTATGACTTCCAACCATATTATATTTTCCTTTTATCTCTTTCGTTTTGTTTTTATCTGTGCAGATACGATGACAATCAAGCTTCAGATGGTAGAGGTGCCAAATTACTCCCTGGCCAGTCTATCCCGTGTTTCAATTCTGGAACAGAAAATTAAATTCTTCGAGGGCAAAGCACCAGATTTTTTGAAAGATTATGTAGCACCACCAAAACATACGTTTGAAAGTCCAACATATCAAAATCATATTACGATTTATAACACTAATCCTCTGCTACTTTTGCAGGCATGACCAGGCAGAGTGCATAATTCTAGTTAGATTACTTATTGGACACCGGATCATGTTTCAGCATAGGAAAATTAAGAGCTCCAATCTAAGTTGTGAGGATATGAATGTTCATCTCCTATTCGAAGAAGTTGGTGATGGGAATTAGTTTCCCATGTTGACATCGGTTCTTGAGAAGATCAAAAGCAAAGACGACACGAAATTAGTAGTAATCGTGGTGGTGCAACGCAATGACAACACTGAACTATAGAACGCTGCGACAGAATCTTCCTCGACTAGGTTATTCTTAGAACACTCAAGAAGCAAAAGAAGTAACCTTACCTGCCAATTGCTCCCCAAGCCCTAATGCAGCAGCGAGTTTAGCCATGTCTTTCCTGGAAGCATGCTCCAGAACGAGCTTCTTCAGGAAGCCTTCTTCGAATCGTGATCTCAGACCGAACGCCACCACCATCTGCAGAAATATTTGCGCCTCTGAACCACCCATGGTACCTCCTCCTCCTTCTCCCCCTTCCACCTTTGTGCTGAACTTCTCCTTCCACGCCTCGGCCACCTCCGCCGCCTTCTCCCTCATGCTCTCCGCGACCTCCGGAGCCTTACCGCCCTCCGAGATGAGCAGCGACCGGAGAAGCATCCCCAGCGCCCAGTTTCGGTCGGCGCCGCCGTCGTCGGCGTGGTGATTCAGGAAGTCCTCCGAAGCGTCGACCACCAGCCTCGCGGGGTCCAACGATGCCGCCACGGCGTCAGGGACCTCCCTCCGGAGCGCGTGGAGATCCTTGCGGCGCGACACCACGAAGCGCCACAGGCCGGGGGAGTCCATACGGCGGGCATACCAGCGGAGGAGGCCGCGGAGGTCGGCGGATGGGGCATCGGACCGTTGGATCTCGGCTAGGGCAGCGTCACGGCGCTCGTGGAGGGCGGCGGCGGCGGCGGCCTCGCGGTCGGGGAGGGAGGAATCTCGCAGGGCGAGGGAGTCGAGGGACTTCTGGGTGTTGGATTCGAGAGCCTGGAGGTGGGCGTCGAGGGATTGGGACCGGAGGGCGAGGGCTTGGCGGAGGGAGGAGAAGTGTTCAGCGAGGGACTTCCAGAGGCGGGTGCAGTTGGAGAGAAGCGCGTGCTGCGATTCCAGATCGTCGAGGAACTTCTGGATTCGATCGTCGGCGGGGGATTCCTCGGCAGCAGCCATCAACGCAGTGAAGACGAGAAGCGTCGCGAGAGAGAGAGAGAGAGAGAGAGGGGAAGGCGGCTTATCACCAATCAGGGGGATTCCACTGGCTCGTGAGGAACGATGACGGGTTGGGACGGTTCCGGCCCAGCGTTGCATAAGTGGAGTGGAGCATCAAAAGTGGGCCGGATAGAGCCTGCCATGGTAGTTTCACGGGCCCATGGTCTACGGTCCATTGGCTCCCCCCGGCCCCGAACCAAAGTTCAGATAGCCAAACCAGGCCGGGAGGTTTATTGTACGCGTTATGAGCATATAAAGACGGCATAAAGCAAAGCGAAAGGAGGGCGGGAGATACCTTGCGCTTTGCTGACGGAAAGGGTCCTCGACTCTGGTAGCATGGAAACAAACCAAGAAGAGGCCTTTCCGGCGCAGAAGAATGATACCTTGCGCCTTGCTGACGGAAAGGGTCCTCGACTCTGGTGGCATGGAAACAAACCAAGAAGAGGCCTTTCCGGCGAAGAAGAATGATACCTTGCGCTTTGCTGACGGAATGGGTCCTCGACTCTGGTGGCATGGAAACAAACCAAGAAGAGGCCTTTCCGGCGAAGAAGAATGATACCTTGCGCTTTGCTGACCGAAAGGGTCCTCGACTCTGGTGGCATGGAAACAAACCAAGAAGAGGCCTTTCCGGCGCAGAAGAATGATACCTTGCGCTTTGCCGACGGAAAGGGTCCTCGACTCTGCTAGCATGGAAACAAACCAAGAAGAGGCCTTTCCGGCGCAGAAGAATGATACCTTGCGCTTTGCCGACGGAAAGGGTCCTCGACTCTGCTAGCATGGAAACAAACCAAGAAGAGGCCTTTCCGGCGCAGAAGAATGCTATGCTGCTCGGCCAACCAATGGCCTCTGCCTTCGTCGTTTTCTATGTCTTGTCTTGTCTGAACTCACAGGTGACCGGGGGGGTGGGAACTCGAATGGACAGAGTAGATCTTTCCCCCGAATCCTCGGTTCGTTTTGGTGAAGATGAAATCAGCAGTTAGGTCTGTCTCTATAGATTATTATTATTAATGAGCACCGTAGGTCAAAAGTGGCATGCTGTTCAAATGAAAACCGAGGAATCAGAAGAACAAAAACCAGCTCAGCCACGGAGAAAGTAGAGGACAGATAGCTTCGACCACCGGAAAACATAAAACAAGCGGAAAGAGAACAGAAAACAACTTCATGATTAAGAACCCAACGCATCCGCAGTATAATCAACCTTAATTAGGTTGCACGATGCTCGGGACGGAGGGGTTAGAGATAGCGAGATACACACACACGAAGGTCTGAAATCATTCGCGAACAAGCGTGTTTTCCTTTGTCCTCTCAGGACAAAAAAAAGGGGGCACGAAGGTCTGAAATCATTCAAGAAACGAACGGTAGTTGCTTGTTGGTACGACAGCGCGGCACGAGAATGGTGTGGAAGTCATCCCACTCTTCGCGTCGTCCTCGATGGGGCGGCATACCTCGCCGAGAAGGATCGCCATAAGTTGTCGGGTTCGACCGATGCAGATCCTTCATCAAAATTCTGCGCATAAGTATACGGATCGTAGGAGACATGCGTCGGATTTCCGGAGCTTATAAAGATCCTCCTTGGCCCCCTCGCGATCCTCCTCCACAGCCCGCGCAATCTCGACCCGGCTGGGCGGTAATTGAGTGGATCGAGCTCATCGTCATAGTCATCCGCGAACGTCCGGTTGAAGTCGGCAGTCGCACACCGGCTGTTGCACCAGCTTCCGACGTGGAGAGGTGGACACGCGCAGGATCTCTGCCTCCGGAGGCCATGCGGACGGCAATCCATGGTGCTGCCCTGCTGAGCGCCTGGCAAGACGAGGGTGCTTAGTCTGTGCGCGTGACCCTGTTTATAGGGACGCCGCAAGCCTTGGATGCACAGTGAGATTAATTACATACGTTGTAATAGTATATGTACGTATCCCTCTGGCAAGTAAAACATGAGGCTCGATCTGAAGTGCTCGAGAACGACTTGCTTGAACTTATACGCAAACCAAACACTTTATTATGATATCGGATCAGTTCATCCGTCGACGAGTCAAATTCCTAGTGCTACCTTGGGACTACTTACCCATCGTCATTTGCACACATTGAATTACACATGGGATAAGGTGAAAGTGTGCCGCTCTCGCCTTCGATCTTTTTGCGTCTGGTTGGCGAGGATCTTCTTCTTCTTCCTGGCACCAGCTGCATGGTCGTTTGGGTGGTAGCACACATATGTTCGGGTCCGTACGTCGTAGCGGATGACATGGCGAATGTCTGATGTGGTGCGATGTCATAGTGAGGCAGTGCCATATTCTGCCATCGCAGCATGACGGTCCTTTCGATCCCACCAAATAGTAATGGTATAGACGCGAACATCGATGAACCTAAAGCATTCCAACTGGTCAACATTAATGAAAGCGGAGAGTCAGTAGAAAGCACACAGCTAGTCAACATTTTCGACTTACGGCGGCTAGCTTCCCGTGTGCTCTAAATGCATTGACCGACGGTGCGTGAAAAAAACTTGTAGATAATGCTGCAAGAAAAATGTCACATTTTACGACCGAAGACTGATCTGCTTCAATGTGAAGAAAAATGTCATCTCACCTAACCAGCCCACATGACGGTTTCATAGCACGCCCCTCGGAAACAGCCCCATCCAAGAGCCAAGAACCGTCACAAGAGCATGGTCCAACTACGTCATCCGGAATTATCGAATCCAGTAAAAATACTGCTTTGCTCCACATTTTCCCGGTACTCAAAATAAATAAATAAAGGGATGCCAAATAATTCATTCATCGAAAAGAAAAGAAAAGAATATACACAGCAACTTTCTCCCTGATCCCAGCAATAGCCTATTAGTACAACAGCAGTCCACACGCATGCAAGTCTAGCGGAGAGGCCACGAATGGCCAACAAAACACTCGGCAGATTTTACAGTCCTTTCGTCCACCATGAAGACGAGATCTACTGTACAAGACATTGGCATCTGTCACCATCGTGTCCGAATTCATCGTCTGATATGTCATCGTCACTGCAATATCAAATTAACAATTAAAACTCAAAACCTTTCCATTGCCATAGATATGAAATCTAGAAAGAGAAACGACAACGATAGCAATGCCCTTATAAAGAAAGAAACACTCAATTTCCCAGGTTCAGGAAATCATCATGACCAATATAAAGCAATAATTATGCTTCATCTTTTCTCTTACCGATAGACAGATGGAGTATATAATATTTTCTCGGAATTCACATGGCACGATACCTGAGCTCAAACTCCTTAATTTCGACAAGCTCCTTTCCGCATGCATCAGACCACTGCAGTTTCCTTTTCGTAAACCCGGATGTGCTACTCGGTACTTCTCTCGAAGAACCATTCGTGCCAACAGCTTCGGCATCCGAAACAGAGTGATCTGTGAACTGCTTCTTCAGGCTGCTCTTAAGACATATCTTTCTGTCACCCTCAACAACCACATCCTCGGTCGCAGATTCCTTGCAGCTGTCAGTAGCCGAAGAATCGAGCGGAGTTTCGGAATGGTGGACCGGACCAACTTTGGGAGGAGATGTTCCATTCACTCCCGAGGAGGCACGGCGAAAGCAGACAAAGGAAGAACATCCATGGGAGACGTGCTCGTTTCGGGAAGCCAGTTGGAATTCAGGATTAACTTCTTGTTCCACCAATCGGGACTGATCCCAGGGAGAAACTCTCATCGATTTTTATTCGCCACCCAAGGCTAGCACCAAAGGTGAGAGACACCTTTGCTATACCCAGAAGCCGAAGAAGATAAAATTCCTCCTCCTCCCACAGAAAATATAATTGGCGCTTCCGCTCATCTGGGCTGCCGGTGGTTCCTTCTGCAACCCATAATCTTTATGATAATTACTGTTTGGCTCCCAACATGCGGATTGCCCCTTCCCTGCATTATGGAAATGTTTATCGGAAAAAACCACAGTGAAAAATAGGTGATTTTTAAGCCAGAGCATGGTTGACACTGAAATATAAGCGACTAATATAAGAAGATCTGAAACCAAAATGGACAGGCAAACCGGGAATGTATTCTCCGATGTAACTTCAATTCATAGAATTGATGATAGGTCGCTAAATTTTCTATATTTTAAGCTGACTATCTCATGATGCTCTCGTGAATTTATTTTAGGGATTTGATCTTAGATATGTGTTGATTTTAATGATAGAACGCAACCTACTGGCAGTAGCTGGGATCTACTAGAGAAAGAATTAATTCCAACAATAACAATAAAATTATCCTTCTCATGACGAAAAATCTTGAAGTGCGAATTGCGTACTCATATGATTCAGGTTCTCGTTTCATGCCAGTGATTTGTTATTTAATCTGACACATTAGTCTCCGAACGCAAATAAAAACACCAAAGGTAGCGAAGGACGGCGAGGGATACCCAAATCAAACACAGGATACCTAAATCGCGCACTAAAACCACGTAAAAGAGAGAGCAAATCAAATCAAAACGGAGGTCCAAGTTCCGTAGAACTCTGACTCGGAACCCATCGAAGTGCAGCAAAATTCCTCATCCACACTCTATCACGACAAATTAGGACCCCCTAAAAAGTCCACGACGTTTAGAAAGAAAAAGAAAGGAAGGAAGATGAAGAGCCAAAGAGATGAGGACCTGGAAAACGATCTCCCGATTGATTCGAGATTAGACGAGGGAAGGTCTTCGTCACGTCGACGAGCAACCAGCAGGTACGGCCACCCGAAGGATCTCCCGATTGATTCGATATTAGACGATTAGACGAGGGAAGGTCTTCCTCGCATCGACGAGCAACCGGGAGGTACGGCCACCCGGAAATGTCGGCGTCGGGAGCACGAGATAAGGGCTGAAACGAGAGGAGAGGCCGACGACGCTTTTAAGGGCCGTGCCCCCATTCGCTTCCAAGCACGAACTCTCCCTGACGGAGGAGGAGGATGATGGCGGAACGGATGGCTTGGGAGACCTTCGATCTTCACCGGACGGGTGGATTGGTTCTCAAACAGCGGGTCCCGCCGCGAGATGGGAAACCGGGGAGGCCCCACCGCGAGAGTGGAACTTTCTGTTATGGTCCCCGTTGCTTTCGGTGACCAGTACTGGATGACGGCAATGATTAGCAACATATCATGTGTGCGTTTGTTGGTTGGTTGGTTGCTTCTGTTTCTCCTCGCAAACCATTTTGGTCGGGCAAAGACAAAAAAAAAAAAAAGGCTTTTATGGCTGCGAGAGTGCGATTAATGACGCCAACGCCAACCTGCCTAAACAAAGTTCTTTACAAGGAGAATAAATGGTTCCCAATGATTTGGTATGTGTTATGGAAAAAATTGTTCTTACATAGGTAATTATAGTTGCTTTGGTACGTGTCAAGGAAGAAATTATTTTAGACATTCATTTGAATACCCATGAGACATCCTCAAAATATCTCTAGAGCTTCTCGAATAGTAAAATTTTGGATGAAGATTAAAAATTTCTTCCACTTAGTCATTTTTGGATGAAAATAGAAAAAAATATGATCTTGATCACTATTAAAAGGATAACTTTTTATGCACGATAAGAAAGTAACGAAAAATTCTATGAAATATTTTTCGATAGGATAACCTATATTTATCGCCTGTTGAACTGATTTCCACGTAGGCAATAAAGCGACAATCCAAACCCAAGGAGCCATTTTTATGCTTAACCAAACTAATCATGTGTTTGTCCACTTGCACAACTATTATCAGAATGGTGTCATTGATAGGGGTGTTTCTTGTATTAGTTGATGAAATAAATTTTACAATGAGATAAAAGAAGGTGATGGCCAAAGTTAATATATAAGTAAATAAAGATAATCATACAAACCATGGTACATAACAATATATCAATAAGTATGGGGAGTACAAGAGGATTGAGAATAAATTTGATACAGTAGAAATGATACGACAGCATATCAATCCCACGCGTCGATGTGTCAGCTTCTACAGGACAAAACAGCATATCACCTTGTTGTCAACGTGATGGATTGGTCTGGTTCATTCGCCGATGCTCCTGGGGGGTGTCCCGGCTCCCGCGGCAGGTGCGTTTCCTCGGTCGAACCACAAATCATACAGATGACATCGTGCCACGAATTTAGACCGCGGGGCCCATTAACGCCGACGTGGCTCGAGAGCGATGGTAAGGCGTCGTAAATCACGATGCTGGCTCACTCGAGACAGGCGCACTTGGACGCTTCCGAGATTTTATATATATATATATATATATATATATATATATATATATATATATATATATATATATATATATATATATATATATATATATATATATATATATATATATATATATATATCATTGATTGTGGCGTCTCCGTAAAAACGAATCGGTGCAATTGAGGGAGCCCTGCGTTCTTCTTCATCTTTTTGTTTTGTTGCCTTCATTTTATCCTATAGGGTTTGAAACTGAGAGGAGTGTCGAATCGAGTCGACGACGATGGGGAAGAAAAGGAAATGCGAGGATACGCATCTCGATGAGGCGGATCGGACGATCTACTCCGTCTTCCGCGGCGCCGCCAACTCTCTATCCCTCATCTACACGCAGGCCATGGTGCAGCAGGGGCTTGCCTTCCAAACCGGAGAGCGCCACGCTTTGGTATTCCTTCTCTATCGTTTTCTTTCCCGCAACTCTTTTTTTTTTGCTTCCGTCAAATTTTCTCGGATCGGTATGGTTCGGCCAGGGATTATTGGGATTTTCATGATAGTGATGGAAGATTGGGGGTCATTTGGATTCCAGGAGAATATCGAAATGTTAACTTCAGAATTTAATGATAACAAAAGTGTAATCACAGAGAGTGCACTCTTTTGTTTTATTAAAAATAAAAATTGAGATACTCGATATCATCGTCATTTATGTTCAGATTTGCTACTAATGCTTCGGCTTTTTGGGATTTGGCTTCCAAGTTTAATAGCCACCTCCACCGCTCTCAGCTTCCTTTGGTCTGTTACTGCCTGGCTTGCACTGGAAGGTGTCCATATATATTATGTTATAAACGAATTTTCATATGTCACTGATAAAATAAAACAATAGTGTAAAATTGCTTCTGTTGCTTGTTTTCGTAATATCTCCAGCGTAAAAAAGATGTTAGTCTATTAATATGTTTTTTCTTTGGGTTTTTTGGTGCAGGAGAAGCTCTACCAGTTGATTCTAAGACACGATGAAGGGTCAAGGGTGACCGTAGCTGATATACTTGCTTATCTGCAGGTGTTGTTTGTTTATAGTGTCAGATCGTTATTATGATGTTGCTACTTGCATATGGGAAGCTGCCTCAATTGTCTACGTTTTCCAATATCCATTTGATTGTTATTATGATGTTTCTTGCATATGGGAAGCTGCCTCAATTATCTTCGTTTTCCAATGTCCATTTGATTGTTATTATGATGTTACTTGCATATGGGAAGCTGCCACAATTATCTTCGTTTTCCAACACCCATTTGATTGTTATTATAATGTTACTTGCATATGGGAAGCTGCCTCGATTATCTTCATTTTCCAATATCCATTTGAAACATATATTCATCTCATTAGTTGCCCCAAATATTGTCTCAGAAACGAGTCTGGAATATTCATAGATTTTTCTGATCTTTTGACTTGGTTCCACATAACGTCTTTTACACCCTTAGTTTGCAGCAACAATGCTTATGATGAGTTTGAAGATGTGAAAAAGCACTTAATGCTGACTAGGGTTTCTTTTTAATGCTCTTCATGCTTACAGAATCATCAGTCTGTAAATTTATAAGCCGATTATTTTCCATATCCTGGGATGATGTGTGGGCTTAGTAGATCATCAGGCCTCCTACATTATGGCATAGCTTACAAGAGGATGCATGAATAACTTGTTGAAGATACAATATATGCTTATATTAATGATATAAGTAGCATTTGTCATAAATTTGCATTCATTTGGCTATTAATAAATTTATTCATTTATAGACTAGCTGAAAGCATTATAAGCTACATCTGCTGGACATTTTGATCTTATGTCTTGCTGGGTCAAGATTGCCCTGCTGTTAGTTGTTGGATTGTTTAATAGTGATGTATGTTATGAGTCCGCATAGATGATGCCTACCTTGTTGTGACTAATAGACTCTTGTTTTAATGCTTGCCATGTGAAGAAAAAGAATTGATGGTCATTTTTCACGTGCCATTTTATTCATTTATTTCATAGTGCAAACCTTTTTATACTTAGAGATAGATGTTAATTATGCTTTTCTATTTTGTAACGCTTGCCATGTGAAGAAAAAGAATTGATGCTCATTTTTCACGTGCCATTTTATTCATTTATTGCATAGTGCAAACCTTTTTATACTTAGAGATAGATGTTAATTATGCGTTTCTATTTTGTACTATGGCAAAAGAGATACTCAGTCTCAATTTCTCTTATGCATCACTAGTAATCCCATGTGTTTTAAGTATTTTTGGTTTGGTTCTATTAATAGGACCGGTAGATTGATAAAAATATTGTTGATGAAGCAAAAGCTGTGAGGTTAAAGTTTAGATGATATCGAAGGTTTTATGTGGGTATCAATTACCCTTTAGATTAAAAATAGTGTAAGATAGTGGTTAGGCTTGTAAGATTTTGTGAATCCGAGTGTTAGACATTAAAAACATAACATATACAAAAAAAAATTAGTATAGCTAAGATGATATTATTGACATGAATGAGTCGAATTATTGGAAAAGATAGTCTGAAAAATGTCTTCATCCTTGATTGTTTAGGTTAGCCCCAGTAGAAGATAAAACGGAAAAGAGTGGTCTAAAGGTAATATGAACGTTTTTTGTAAAGACCTATAGATATTGTGGTCAAACAAGTTGAGTCCAGTCAATATTTCGAGTAGTTGTATGAAAAGGCTGAGAGAGAGAGAGAGAGAGACCCAAGATTTTATTAGCCATAATAATCAACAGAGATATGAATGCTTCTTGTCGAATGATATATAATGGGTCCAATGATGTAAGAACTAAGTAGATCCATTTTGTGCATCTCAAATTGTTGGGACATGACAGCATGTTGTTGTTATTGTTGTTTATCCTCTTGGTAATGACAAGTTAAGTGTGGTGTGCATTATCACAGAGTAGTTATAACCAGTTTTTTGTATTTTTAATGTTTTGACCCTGCAGAATGAGATTGGCCATGGTGGTGAGGATACATCGACGTCCCCAATTCCCCAGTTGCTGCACCAATATCCTCAGTCCTCGATGCAGTTTAGAAGCACAAACATTCATGACTCCAGTACGATTGGAACTGCAGCGGTTGGCCTCGCCAGGACAGGTCACCGTGAGGAAACAAAGAACACGGTCTTCTCAAATGCTTTATGCAGTCCGGTTCGTAGAAGTCTGGAGTCTTATCACCTGGCTCAAGGCGGCGGTGGCGCAAGTCATGATACTGCCCTGCCACAGGAAAATACAATCAGGAACCATGGATCGAACCACCTTGACCAAAGCCAGGACTCTCTTACCTGCAGTGATTCGGCCATGGACATGCATTCGGAGAGAGCCGACTTATGACTTTGTCGAGGCGTGTTCAATTGCACCGATAGGGCCTCAGATATCGTGTTCACAAAATCACTTAAACGTGCAACAGCCGATGGCTTTCATGATGATATCTCGGTTGCAATCACGTGGTGTCTGATACACCCTTGGTTATGCCGATCCTACTCTGTGGCTTTTCTTGATAGTATCTCAGTTGCAACCATCAAGTTCGGACCAGAGCATTTTATATCTGAGGTTTATGTGGTGGAAGAGGCAACTAAAAAAAAAAAAAAAAAAAAAAAGTTTATCCATGCCTCCAAAGAAAGCCATGTAGCTGCCATCTGCTTTCAGCCTGGTACCTCGCTTGCAGATGCCGTTTGGAAGTTATGTATCTGTAGAGGAAACTTGAATTTTTAATTCTTTCTTTCTCTCTGTAGATAATTTGTCCGGATGCAACTTTATGAGGAGTTTACCCATTCATTTAAACAGCGCATGAATTTATTTTTCTGTGTGGTGAGTGGGAAGAAGACGGTGAAGAAGCTTTTAATTGTGTCAGTTCCGGAAAAGGTTGGTTGCCGTCTGGGGATCAAGTGAGAGGGTGGATGAGGTGAAAAGAGTCCAAGACGACGATGATGCATGATGGATTGATTCGTTGATTGTCTACCCTGTGGATCTGGGATCGCACGACCCATGGTTGGCTCTTGTTGAAATCGAAACAGACAGCATCGGCCGGCGTCAGCGATGAAACACCGGCCCTCGGAGGACCTCACCTTTGCCCGTCTTCTCTCGAGGTACCTTCAGATGCCTTCCTTGCCGTGTTTCTGGAATACCTTACTTTTTGAGAAGGGCTTCCACGGTGGCCCTATCCGATCCTTCTTCTGGGTTTGCCCATGTTGTAAGTTAGTATGTTGGGATCGCGAAGCACGCGGGGCAGGTGACGGCAGCGATTCTGTGATGCAGACGAGCGGAGATGATCACAAGCCAACGTTCGAGGGATGCTAGTGCAACCGCAACCGCCGCCTGTTTTGTTTTAGTTACTAGACGCGTATGGAGTGGAAGCTCGTGATCTCTTTTGCCGACCGTGCATACGACGGAGACGCGGCTGCTACCTTCTCGTGATCTCTTTTGCTGACCATGCACACTGCCGAGACACAGCTGCTCCCTTCTCACGGGTGAGACATCTGCAGCGATATCCTACCGTACACATTCTTCCATTGCCGAATGCGCAACTGCATTGATATGGATACAGAAGGAAGATGAGAACACACAATATGGACAACGAAAGCCTATGTACCAGTCACCGTCGACAACCATGTCTTCCTCGAAGGCAAGACCGATCATCTCCCGACGCCAACTCCACGTTAAGAATCGTATCGTCCAAATCATATGCCAATAAAAATTGACTTCATTTCATCAATGAGAGTTTTCGGTCCACTGACATTCTTCAGAATTCAGACAACGATACACCAAATACACTGACAAAACACTGACTAGATTAGCGACTATCATACCGAACACTGACAGGGCATTACATATACATGAACAAGTGCCGCCAACGCCAAAGATATGCTCAACAGGAGATGGGGCAGCCCAATTCTTTGGCAGCAGCACTGAGGAAAGCAAGTGTCAAACCAGTTACAAGCCTGCTATGAGCCTCCCACTTCAAGCACTTCTCGATGTCCGCATGCCAGTTTGTGATTCCCAGATTCAAGCATCGGTACGATGGATCAGAGAGGCCCGGTGCATCCCCATGAATACGACCACCGCCCTTGCTCGGGCTGTTGTGGATGATATCGCGGAGTATTGCCATGCTGAGAGCACGTACGTGTGCACTTGGATGGGAAAGACACTGGACCGTGGCTGGTAAGCGACACTGCATTACGGTATTTTTTGCACTTCATATTTAGCACTTTGTCGCTGACTGTTGTTGAGGAGATCGAGTCAGAAGAGTTTACCTTCAGCAGATTCGAGAGGTCATCCGCGACGGCCAGGCCTGGTTCACCCCATTGGATCACAAGTCGAACTGCTCTTGCTGTTACTTCCAAGAGCTGCTCATGTTTGCACATACATACAGGAAACAGAATATCAGAACAAGAAACTGCTCCACATTGCGAAAATAATAAAAAAAAGTAAGAAAATTTGTCCAAACTGGTCATGCTCTATAAACTTCTAATTGAGTTCTGATGTTACCTCCAACTGTGGCAACGTGCATGCTTCACCGTCCACGAGCATTCCATCCGTAGCACGGAGCAGAATATCTGAAGCACCTGCAAGGATCATCAGTGCCTCTGGGCTGTCATGATTTCTCATAAGTTCTACGATCAATTTTATAATTCTCTGGTTGATTCTCCACATCTTCTGTCCCTGCTCATCATCTCTCGCGATCCACGGCTGCAAATCCTTTTCTGCCTGTAACAAGTTCCACAGAAGTGACTTTAAAAAATGGTAAATACTGGAAAACATACTAATATTGATGCAACTTAATAATAGAGACCAGCATCTAAAGTAACTATGGTTTGGACCTGTAAGACAATAGCTGTTACTGCTTTTGTTGGTGAAGCTGAAACAACATTGCAGATTGCATCAACCACCTGGTATTTTAGGGAAAAGTTGGTCAGTCTAAAGCATTATGAGCAGTACCAAGAAAAAGAACCATATTCAAGATATTATTACTATAATCAAGATCCATGATTTCTCAGTTAATTGTTTCTCCTTCTTAACTTTCTGCTTCCATCTTTTTGTGTGATCTCTGGTTTAGAGAGGTAGAGAAAACAGATGCCACAAATTTTTTGAAGTTTGCAACCATTAGCATTAAATTTTAAGAGAAGAAAACCATGATAATCATGAGTATATGCAAAACACATTATTACCAAACTTCTCAAAGAAATAAATGGGGTTGGAACTAAAGTAATAGTGAACACGTACCATCACTTAGTGCTTGTGTTGCTGCTAATTCTACTAAAGCATTTAAGACAATGGCAACTCAAGAATCTTGCTTGTTCAAAGTCCTTTATGTGATGGGAGTTTGGTGACTTTGTGTGACTTGAATTGATAAGATTATCAAAATAAGCCAGGATAAATTTGTAAAAACGAGGAACTAACCATTTGATTAGGTTGGAGCACTTTGGGTTCCATTGACCTATCATTTTTGTGCTGACAAGAGAACTTCCGAGGATATAGGGGTACAATGGTGATCAAAGGCTATCTTGGTATGGACCCATGCTACCGGAATGTAAGGAATGAAAGTGTCCTGGTTTGAATCTGTGCTATTGGAACAAGAAATAAACTATGAATCATGAATTGGGTTCTTTATTTTATATTTAATCAGGCAGTTTGTCAGTTATTATTGCATCATTTACCTTAATACAACTTTTAGTTCGAAAAATGACAATACCAGCAAGATTATAAAAAAAAAAAAAAAGGAATAATATAGCCATGCGATGATGGTTTTTGTGACTGTTGGCTTGTTCCTTGATCACAGTGGTAGGACCTTAAATTGGGATGGTCTAAGAAATGACAATGATATGACATTCAAAAAATAATCAAGATTTTTCTTAAAGCACATTAAGCAAACTTTTAGTATTAGCCTAATGATAGATGTTCACAGGGTAGCCAAAAGAACAATAACCGAAAATAAACATCACCTAATAGAAGAATTCTTTACCTGTCTCCAACCCTGTTGAGCAGATGTACTTTCTGCACTCACTTTCGTTTCAGGGGCTGCAATTAGCTTGTGCCACAATAATGAAACAACAGAGATACATAATTCTTGTTTCTCTGCAAATACAGTTCTTAGAAGAGCTTGTGCACCCCAATTGTAGCCAACATTTCTATCCATGGTCAGAAAAGTTGCCAAAGCTGGAGCGTCAACTGGCAAATTTGAAATATTTTTTGATGACGTCTCTGCCGTAATATGATTTACTAAACTAGGCTTTTCAAGTTTTAAGAGCATTCCTGATGAACTACTGGTAGACTCTGAGTTGGCATTATCCTGTCGATCAAAGTTGTTACTGCTGTTCCTATCACTAGAACAAGCTATGTCATCCTTCCATGCCGGTGAACGTACCAAGTGCGCTTCAAGAGGTTCAGCCTTGTGAACTATGGAGGCAACATTTTTACCATGTATATCAATAAGGTGATAAAGTGAAGATGCCCTCGTGGAAATCTCAGGATCCCACTTGCATCTCCTTAGAACAGACAGAGCATTCATGCAAGCCTTTGATCTTCCAAACAGCTCAGAAACATGAGCAGCAACCATTGCAGCAGCTACAATCTCATTTGAACTGTAGCTCCATGAAGTACCAATAGACGATGGCTTCAATGAGAAAAGGGCTTCAAGAATTCCAAGTATTCGACGAGAGTGACAAACAGCAGATGTCATACTATTATAGAACTCATGAGCAGCTCCATTACCCTTTGCAACTTTAGCCATTCTTGCAGAGCCTTTAGATTCCAAACATGTACGGCTTTTGGAAATCAAAGGAAATAACTGAAGCTCACAAGCCAATGCACAAATAGCTGCCAGAACGTAAGAATCAAATGTTGCAACCGGCCCTTGTTTTCTCCTATTTTTGTAACTTGTAACTGCCTCTCCATTTACTGTCTCTGGCTCCCCAATTTCTTCTGCAGAATGACTACCACAACCAGTTGGTCTTTTGCTCCCATCAGGCAGAGCATCATGACTGACACAAACTGTTAGCACTACAAACAATAAGCGGGAGGCAAGGTCCATAGATGCACAAGATTCCAAAAACAGTGAATGAATCATTGTATGAAGCTCAGCAACAGCTAGGTTCTTAGTGGTAGACCACATACTGCCATGACCTCTTGGTTTTCGGGGTTGCTCCGAATTCTCTGAGGGGAAAGTTCTTCGGAGTACAGTTTCCACGGTGGCAACAAAGATTCTCATGAGGCATGCTTCAGATGGACTTCCCTGGGGAAGATACTCTAAGACTTTAAGCAGTGGTAAATACAAATTCCATGACAAAGGAGGAGGTTGCAAAGGGGTTGCAACTACTATTTCAGGCAAGTCAACAACTGCAGAACTCAGAGGAAGCAGACCATAAGCGGCTTCCCAAATGGTACATATTCTCCATTCAACATCAGGGCCATGTGCACATAACATTGATGCAATTCCTTGAGCAGTTGCCTCAATAGTGGCATCACAAATAGTATCTTCTCTCTGGTTGAATTTACCATCAATAGTAATGTGTATCAATCACAAAAGAACAAGTAAAACCAGAACAAATAAGAGAATACATTTGCTGAGTGGTATGCTTCTAACAAATCATTTAAGAATTCATGGCATTGTGTAAACAACAAATAGATAACTCATAATTCACTTCAATAGTGCAAATATCTTGAGTTACCTGTCTCTTGCATGGTGAAATATAACCACCTACAGGTTCATGATGGATTTTGATTCCTTCAGCATGTCTCAGTGGGGGAAAGAGCAATGTAGGCTGAGAAAGTATTCGGAAAAGCAAAGCTGCTGCAGCATCTGCAGCGATTCCAACTCTCATGGACATTGCAATACCGATTGCACGTAGGAAGTGCAAATGCATCCAATTCCTTGGAAGCTGCAAGAGGAAATATAAGAAAATTAGCAACTACATGCTTTAAGAGAGATGCTGGTCAATCAGCTAATTATGACAACATTAGGTGTCAAAGGAAACTCAATGGAAGTTTTTGAAGCATTTTGTTGACATTACAATAGTTCAGTGATTTGCAACCCCAAAGAAAAAAGTGCATGTCCGAAATAAACCAATGGTCCAGTGATTTGCATCCAGTGTTTAAAGAAGACACACGAGAAAGACTTGGGCAACATCCTTAAATTGATACACATGACCATCCAGATTAGTAGGGCTAGATATTCTGTCACTAAAGGAAAAAATATTAGTTTCTGTAACAAAATGTCTCTGTGATCAACGCTTGGTGGTGCAAGTTATAGACTAGTTTTTTCACCGAAGCATGACTGGCATACAAACAAGATATATTTTGGATCATCATACAAGCTGATATGGCCCATATGCATATCCAGACTAGTTTTATCAAGATGTTGAAATTGAAGAAACTTTTCATGATGTTGTTATTTTCTTATGGCATTTGGTTTGATATAGTATATTTCTAGATCATCCTTCTTTTCTATTTCCCTCTTTTAACTAACCCAATACTTGTTGAAACTTAAAAGGAAGATATGTTGACAGAAATAGTTATCGAGTAAAATTAACAACTTTGTGGTAACAGTGCAATGATGTGACGATTGACGGGAGAAATGAACAACACTGATAAGTGGACATTGGAAATTACATATCTTCAATTATCACAACATACCTTCACACCAGATGTGTAATCCTCAGCTGCTCTAAGGAGTTCAACTAGTTGTACAGCAGCATCAAGTGCATCAGGAGCCCATGATGGTGGTGCTTCAAGCAGTCCAAGAAGTAGCCTCTGAGTTGCACTAGGTGTAGCAAGGGCATAGTACCTGACCGAAGAAATGCAATCATAAGTAATATCTCTACCAGCACATGTATTATATGTTAAAGGCAGGTTGCTCACCTATGAAACAAGCAAGCATAAGGCTCAAGAGCAGGCAGGGCAGCATCAAGATGCTCATCTAAGGCATTTGTAGGAGGCGGAAGCAAGAGTGCAGGAACAGCAGCTGCTGTCAAATTTGCAGTCTCGTAACGAGCTACTTCTTCATCACAAACACTCAGTATAACTCCAGCTCCATTGGCTACAGCCCATCTGGGAGTGGATTGCATAAGTTGAGGACGCTTTCCAGACCCACGACTACAAGCTGTGTAATAACATTAAATAGTTGTCAGGTCTTCAGGCACATGCAGAAATTAAAACTGCATTACGAAAAGAGGAAAACATGAAATGCCTTGATTTTTCTATAGGAATGAATGTACACAAGTTTTACATGTGCAGGGATAGAAATAACTAGAGACAATTCAATCTTGCAACATATAAATTTGATATATGCGGAGGTTTTTAGTGCAGTGGACATAATTATTCTCATGTATATGATAAAGAATTCCAAGCATAAACTGAGAGAAGCAGAAATCAACAAAGACATCATACCCAAAGCCAACAAATACAAGAAGAAGCTTCAAAGGAAACTGACTTACAAAAATTAGAAGAGATTCGAAGCAAGTGCCGTGCTACGAGAGTAAGAAATACCTCTCCATTCATAGAGCTATCTCCATCTCTCTTCTAATTTTTGTAAGTTAGAGCTATCTCCATCTCTTCTATCTCCATCTCTCATCTAATTCCAAGCATACCTCTCCATTCATTTAACATCACATACAAATGCTTCCTATCAAAGTTCGCTAGTGCTGTAATCTTGGACTTCACTAGCTGTTTTGATGGGTTTGAAATGGCATTTTTTGACCTGATCAGATCCAAGTTGGTCTAGTACAAATCTTACGGCAGAGCTGCACTCCACATTTCCCAATCAAACCTATTTATAAGCCTAGCATACACTCGATGAAGTGGGCATCATAGGTAACCCCAGAAGGATTCTCTTATGCAAAATAATCACCAATAAAGGAAGTCTTAGTTCAAATAGGTTAAGGCTTTAACTAATGGACAATCATTAGATCCTCGCTACCGATTAACCAAAAGGCATTAACACATAATTTTACTTGAATCTACCTTAGCAGTTTTATCACAGAATCACAGTGAGAAAATATGAAGTGCAAGTGTAGAATGCAGTTTCGCCTGGACCGGCATGAAACGGATGGCATGTGTCATGCGGACCATCTCCATTTTGACTGATCTGGTCTGACCTATTAAAAATATATATTTTTAACTCATCAGTTGCTGGTTTAGGGCCTGTGTTCACGAGCCTCTTCACCATACGTGAGGAGTCTGCGAGCCACCTATTGTCTCTTGTCCTTTGCCATGCTCTGGTGATTTTGGGCATGCTTCTTCCTCCTCTTCTCGTCCTCCTCCTCCTCTTCCACCACTGCTTTCTCTTCTTCCTTCCTCTATCTCATTTCTCTTCCTCCTCCTCTTCCTCCACTGCCTCTTCTTCTTTCTCCTCCTTCCAACTCCTCCTCCTTGATCGCATCCAATTTTTCCTTCTTTTTCCTTCTTTTTCCTCCTCCCTCCATCGCCATATGTTCCTTCCTCTTCTTCCTTTTTGAGTCTTTGGTATATACTAGTATACCATGTATCGGTACGTTGGTATTGGGGTATTGGTTGGTATGTACCGGTCCAAACGACTGGTACAGTACCCTGATACGAAGTTGCAGTCCTTGCTTGCAAGGTCTAGGAGTGTTTAGTGCAGAAAGCCTTACCTCTCCATGCAGTTTCATTTATTTATTAGATGTTTTGCATTGTGTTAGGAAAGAATAAAATCATAATAGATTAGGTAAAATTGTGTTTGAATACAATTTGTCATAGTGCATCTTGAAGCATATAAATGCAGAAAATATTAAAAAGAGTATGCTATCAATTTTCACTAACCAGTTGTCGGAGGCTTTAGGTCTCCACCTGCTGCATATTTGCCCATGACCCCTCCACACCTAATTCAAAAGAAAATATGTGAAGGAAATGTTGAAAACTAACACATGAACCAAATTGGTCTCTAGTTCATAAAGGAAAAAAAAACATAGCCTAGGTTTCCACAATATCAAAGCAGAAAAACTTCAAACTTAGTGACATATGCAACTCAAGGCCATACATAACTTGATCGTTATTGAAGACTAATATTCCCAAAGGAAAACTACATTTCATACCATCTAAAATAATCACTTCTAATTCCCAGTGGTGCAGCAAGCAAAATATCTGTAATCCAGGGAGATAATGGTCGCAATGGTTTCCTATCTTCCTGCTGCAGTGGATGATTTGCTTCTTCCTCCTTTGACTTGCTTGTGGTAGCATGGTTGTCACTATTGCTCCTCTCATATTCAACATTATGATGCTCAACCTTGTGAATTGGCCGATTGTAGTGAGTTAAAACCCGTAAAATTTCCCCACATGCCAAAGCCCATTGCTCAGAATATTCTTTCTGCATTTGAAAGTATTAGTTGGTAGAATAAATTAGTATCCTTATGACATAAATTAGAACCCTGAGGTTCTGTTTTAGAAGTCAAATTTTATGTATGGTTTCTCAAAGAGAATTCTACAGCAACATTAATCAAACAATAAAATGGCTAATTTCTCAAAGTCCCATACCTCAGAGTTCTGCTTGAATAGAGATATGAAAGAACAAAATGGAGAATCATTTCTATCATATGCCAATGTCCCGTCAATTATAAGTGAAAGAATTGGATGGATAATGGCATGCCCATGCTCTGGATGGTGCAAAACAAATACAGCTGGAATATAACATTAGCAGTTAGTAACTTCCCCAATATAAAGTTTAAATAGAAGAAATGACAGAGAACAATTCATGACATCTATAGTATGTGATTGGCAGAGGGAGGAGTAAGAATCCCATACCCAAAACTTCATCCAAAAGGCGCTTATCTTTTGAAGGATAATGACTTTGGATTAGCTGCACATACAAGTCCAAGTAGCAGTAAATGTAAGACTTTGCCACCATTTGTTCATGTAGAACATAATATTTTATTAATGCAGAGTAAAAAAACATGATAATAATCTCATGATCTGTGGTACTGCAAATTGAATGCTTTTAACATTATTCCAATAGAAAGGGTTCATACCTGAGCTATATCTTCTTGGAATTCCTCAGACGTGAACTGACCAAAATATTCAACATAGGCCATCACTTGTGCCTTTAAGAACCAAAAGCATGTTAGGAAAAAAATCAGACAAAAGCTTAGACATGACTAACAGTCAACAAATTTACTTTCAGGCATACAGTGAATGATTGTTTATGGTAAAATCAACTGCTTCATTGTATTCGTTTATTTTTTTTTTCCCCACTTTTCTGTAAAACCAACCCATGTTAATCTTAGCAGGGTTTAAAACTTCTAATAACTGAAACAACACATATGATTACTGATGCTATGATATCTAAATCTTTGTGTAGTTGGCAAAGAGTATATTTGATTTCTATAACCAATTACAACTTAGCGTAAAGAAAGCAAATTGTGCTATATTGGGTCAACATGGTGCTACCAAGAATGTTATCATCTTAGTTCCTCTTCTAGGAAATAAATGTATGAACTAAGAGATCCAATAAGAAGAACGAATTGGTAACATAGTGAAAGAAGCCAATGTGGAACAGAAGATGCTAGAGGTACTAGCGCAGCAGCCTAAAAGTAGAACGTGAAGATCTACCAAATAGATGCTGAAGCCAGCAACAATGGTAAAAATGTCTAGATCATGAAGACATGACCTTAGTCGAGGACTGTGTCGAAACCATGTTAGTATGGTCTAGGAATTCAGATATTAACAGGGAAGACATGAGGAAGAGTCAAAGTGACTAGAGAAATTACTAATAGTTAAGAAACAGTTATATATAATTGCATCGTTAGGAATAATTGAACACCAAAAGCAATAAAATTTGAAGCACAAAGTAATATATATTAGATCATAACAGGGAACTGTATGTAGATATTACAGAAATTTGGCATGAAATAATGGCAAAGACATTTAAGTAGGACTTCAGTTAACTTTTGTCTGACTACCATTAAATTGTCTTTTATTCTAGTCTTATTGTAAACAAATTTGATGTGGGTGAAAAGGCACAAATAAGACCCAAATCAACTTCCTACAACTTCTACTAAAGGATTGCAGATGTGAAGTTTCATTGCAATCCAGCAAGGCACCAAAGTAGCAGTCTAATCAACAACATATTGTAGGGCACGATATGAAAAAAAAAAGAAAGAAAGAAAGAAAGGGTAAGGACTCCATCTTTTACCTGTTTCTGCTGCTCACTGTGTGGTGGTGACCAAAAGAGGGACGAGAATTGGAGCCCATTGATCCACTTTTCATGCGAGGCAGACATTCCTGAGCCCCTACTCTGCCCCCGTTGTCACAGACCCACCTCCACAAGCCGGCAAATTAATTTGAGATGCAGAAGTTTCGTCCTTCTCCACCAAGAATCAGAGCACGCATTACTAGCATAGCCCAGTTCAGATGCCAGTTCATCTATAGAACCAAATGAAACCTAACATGTGCATCAACTCGTATCCACCGATATCAATCTGTCAAACCAACAGAGTTCATCCAACAGAAGTTTTGCTCAGATCAACTGGGACTATCATCTACAGGCAATCTGTCAGTCCTGCTCAGGCGGTTCTAGACCAACAAAAATCTAGCAAATATCTGGAACAAACTCAAACGCACCAATCTCCAAATACCTACACAAGAAATAATCACAAGGCTAAATTAACTTAATTATATATGTAAAAGCAAATATAGGAAAAATCAAGAAATAAGACTCTAAGGAATTGATCATTTCATTCTCCTCGGTTCAACATCCAACACTCTGACAGAAAGAGGAAGAAGAAAAATATATCAAAAACAGCGAGAACTAGAAACTTTATTTCATTTGAGAAAGATCCTTAGAAGTAGGCGGATAAAATGGAAGGGAAGCAACATGATCGCATTGATTCATCGGATCCGAAGTTTAGAGTCCTCCAAACCAAATTTTAGCAAGCATACGCAAGGATTTCAAATAGACAACCGCCGTATCCGTGTAAAACACAAGTAAAAGAGAGCACCAAAAAATAAAATAAAATAAGGAAAGCGGTCCGAATGAACTACACGTTCGATCTTACTTAACCACAAAGCATACAACCAAAAAAAAAAAAAACAAGAACAAGAAATTATAATCGAAGCCAAATTTGTATCGAGAACATCATAAATCATTTAAATGGAGAAAAAAAAAAGAGCGAAAGAAACACTACCGCGATGGCTCCTTGGATCCAAAGGTCGGTGGTAGCTCTACGTGGGTTCGCTGAATGGTTGAAGGAGATGAGAGCTAGGAAGGAAGGTATGGAGGAAAAAAAAGAGTTTTTTTTCGAGATCACGGAGAAGAGAGGAGGAATCTTGAGAGAGAGAGCGAGAGAGAGAGAGAGACAGAGAAGATTGTAAATCGGTTCTCTCTTCTTCGTCTTTGAGGAGGGGGAAAACAAGAAGCCAGCAAAAGAAGGGAGGAGCAGGAAAAGATACTTTGCGATGCGGTGGTTCTTAATCTGGAGGCTGCCCTTCGCTCTCCTGATCTCCAACGCTGACGTGGCCTTGATATTTTTTGTGCATCCCTCGGCGATTGCCGGTGGACATGGCCATGGATGATGCGACATGCATGGCTCACGCATTCCCATGCCGCATCATCCATGGACGCAGCCGGATGATCCATGTCTTGGATTTTTTTTCCTCAGCATGACAAAATTGCCCCCGTACCATCGCGTGCACTGAATCCAGCCTGGCCAAAACCCCAGGGAGTCACGGACGTCATGCCATCAGTCACCACGACAATCCATGATGCCTTCACGCCCCATATAAAAGCGCTAATTAAACCTGTATTGAACAAACTAGCAGCCCCCAGCAACCCTTGACGATTAAATATCAAGGATTAATGGCGACTTTCCAGAGACTTTTCTTGCATTAACAATTTATCGTTTATTAATAATAATTATTATTGTTGTTATTATTATTACTATCATTGATTTCATTCGTTTAGACTCTCATTTAGATAAAATAAATAAATCTAATATTTTTTCAAAGAGCTTTTTATTATCTGAGTATGTTCTTATTTATTATTTTTATTATTTTTATTTTTATTTTTGAAATTTGTTTGCTCATCTTAAAAAAAAAAAAAAAGAGCAGCACGAGCAGCAGTTGGGAGAAGTAACATCCAAAGATGGTGCCAGTGGCTTCCACGGTATCCATTTGGACGTCGCAGGATCAGCTACGTGGCCTCCTCCTCCGCCATCTCTTCCGTGTAGTCCTTCCGTGGTAGATCGGCCAATCAAATCACCGAAACAGACCGACCACGGATCGAGCAAGCCACGCCGGTTCACGGTGAACCCTCGCCGACGCGGCGGTCAAGATGACCTGCCCGAACCCCCCGAGGGTGTGGCGCGGAGCGAAGGATCCTCCCCAAAAAGCCACCGCTTCACAAACGGGCAGCTGCCCCGAGAGAGAGAGAGAGGAAGAGTGGTCGAGGGACTTGGATATTTCCCGTTGTTGTGACCGGCACGAGCCGGTGACGGAGAATAATATTGGTACGACGGGGGAAGCCAATGGGAGGGTCTCTAAGGATACGAGCGATGCGGGGGGTGATGTGGCCTCACCAGGTGAGAGGAATATATTTCTTCGGACTCCACGGACGTGACTGATTTGCTCTGCCACTGTGGCCCACGAGCGGGAGGGCCCAAGGCATCATGTCATCTCGCACGGGATGGCAAACCGCGGTGCCCTATGCACGCATGCATGCCGTGCGCCGTGGGGATGGTGGGATGGCATGGGCAGAGAGACGCACGGGGTCACGACAACACATGACCGGTGAAATGACACCGTTGCCTTCGTGGTGGTTGCCATAGACCTCGGTCCAATTCCTCCCTCCTGACTGTCGATTAATTTCTTATTAGCAAAGAAAAGAAAATTCATCATTTTACTATGATTTAATGTTCCTCGTTAGGCCGATGCCGAGTCGTCAACATGTTAATTATGAAATTACATTACGATGATTAATTACAAGGCAGCGACGACTCCATTATGCCGCCCCTTCTTAACTGTCAAGAGGAATCGACTTAATGTGATGCTTTAAACTAACAGTCACCAACTACGCTCTTTAAAAAAGAAAAAAAAAAAAAAAGAAGGGGAACACGCTGCCCTCCTGACCAAATGAATCGATATCTTATCCCCATCATGTATGATGATATAATATCTATGGGTACGGGGATAATTACCAATCTAAATTTTCTTAAGCTCACGGGTCTCTTTGTATTGCACATGCCCAATTTATGTGATGGTGATAGACACTGAGATACTTCTCGGCCTAAACCAACCGACGGAACGATCGGAAAGTATTCTGAGCTATCGAAGAGGGATTGTCTGTAAACCGCGCACGACTTCGGTGATTTGATCTTTGCCATGCCTAAGAAGGAAGAAAATATTCGTCTCGTATATAAGGCGGCTGCTAAGACAAACGGAGTTCGTGGGGTCATGAAGAACATCCACATCGTTAGAAATGCATATATAAATCATATGGGATAATTACGGATAATCAATATAGTTAATTATGATTAGTATATCGATCTTTATATATTAAAAATTATTATTATGATATCTATATTTACAAAAGTGAAATATTTAATTTTAATTCTTCTTACGGTATTATTTTTTTAATCAAAAAACGACACGTGTTATCATGTGTAAAAAAGGCATGGAAGAGAAATAATTTTATTTTTAAATTATTAAATATATATTCTTTAAAATTTCATAATCGTTCTTTATCCTCTCCTCTTTCCCATGCTCAAACCTGTGCTCTCGACCATCGTTGCTCAATCTGTACTCTCAATCATCGTCTCTCTTGCATTATTCATCGTCGTCGCACTCGAACTCGCTCGATCATTGTTGTTTCTACACCGATTGATCATCGTCATTCCTGCACTGCTTGACCACCACTTTGCCTACACTACTCATCATCGTCGCATCGAACCTACTCAAGCACTCTTGCATTTCAATTGCCAAGTTTGGCTAGCACATTCAAAGTTAGAAATTAGCTTCCTCCTTTTCGACGTCAATATAATCTTCTGCTTCAACAGCAACATATTCCTAAATTTTTTTAAGCCACTATAGCTGTAATTGCTTTGAGCATCTCTCTCACGACTGCACTTTCATCTATGCTTTGAGCATAAGAAATGAGATCAACTGGTTATGCTATTTGATGTCAAGAACTCTCTCTTTATTCAAGCAAGCATAGTGCATGAGCAGATGCCATCGTTCTTACTCAGCTTTCTTGGTCGCATGAAGCAGAGGTTAATGTTGGAGTTCACAAAGAACGAGCAGGTCATTTTTCTTTGCTTTCATTCACATGCTGTAAATGAAAGGTACTTATAAACCTGAAAAGAGGTGGAAAAATGGTTCTTAAATATTTTTATTTTTGTGTATTGAGATTAAAGATTTTCCCACATAAATATGTACTGCTCATATTCTTAGTTTATAAGTCAGCTCGTTGAAAAGATGATGATAGTGTAGAAGAACAGACAAACTTAATCGGGAGAGGTGATCGTTGAGTGGTGCAGGTGTGATAACAATCGAGTGGGCTCGGTGTGACAGTGACGAACGGTGTAGGAGAGGCGATGGTCGAACAATGCAGGAGCGACGACGATCGAGAGCACAGGTTAAATGTAAAAAACAAGAAAGGAGAAAGAAAAATTATGATATTTTAAAGAATATATATTTAATAATTTAACGAATAAAATTATACTTTTTATCTTTCTCATTCGTGTTATTTTTATAAATGAAAATATGTATATATTTTTTTATCAAGAAAATTAACAATGTAAGAAGAATTAGAATTAAATATTTCATCTAAAAACATAATAAACAAACAAAACGAGGAGGAGGAAATAAAAAAGAAATAATGCTCACCCCCGATTGAAAAACAATAAATGGTTCCGAAATTAGGTGGATATTCTGCCAAACCATTCCGAAATTGATCAAAGATATTTCACCAAGCTACTTTTCTCATTCTCGATGAGAAACATAGAACTCTTTTTTAAAGCCCCATACCTCCGCCTCCGAGCTGCAGATTTGACCCAGCCCGGTCAAGTGAAGCATTTAATGACCTGTAAACCAGCACGTGTTATGCCGAATAAAAGCTCCTGGTGAAGGTTGAGTATGAACTTGGAGCGTCGGTCCTCCTACCTCCACCAGTACGCAAAGCAATTCGGATTAAGCGGTAAAAACTAAAACACACACACACACACACAAAAAGCTCGGTGTAAACACACTATAAATGCGAAATTGATAGGGGCCAAATGGCGCGCACACGCCTACTCGAATGATACAGCAACACCAAGAAAGTAAGAGCTCGGTGTTTGGGATATGTGTGCAGATCTTTCGGTGCTACACTCGGCAAGCATTTGTAACGTACTTGCGTGTCGCTGCAGTGGTCAACCCATTATGATGGCCAAATCTTGGAGGAAGCATAACAGCGAGTCCACCCCAAAATATCTCCCGAGTATGGATGAAGTGTACATAACAAAGAGGACCTTAAAATAGTTGGGTAGCAGTAATCCACGATCGCAGGCTCCTTTGGTTAGTTGGGTGGGTGGGCGCTTCTCGCTTTAAGCTTGGAGACCTTTGGCTCTCGAGATTGCACAAACAAAGCACCTTTCATCCTCGTACCAACATGAGTTTTCGCAAAAGGGAACATATATGTATATATATTCAATCTCTTGCTGCAGGTTCTAGCATTCTTTTTCCCACACACAAATATTGCAGCTGATAGTTCTCACGAGACAGCAAAGAACAGATTCTGAAAACTGCACCCGTCCGCATTTATGCATCGGAAGAGTTCGTAGGACTTCGTCGTGTGCACAGTGCACAAGCTGACTTCTGACGACGCCACGCTGGGCTGCATGCTACCGGAAGAAGGTGACCTCGGAGGAAGGCTGGGATTCGTCCTCGTCACGCGGTGGAGAATGCACGCGTCTACCCTCGTATCGGTGATCACCACCCGCGGATCTTCTGCTAAGCAGTTGTGTCGTGTGCACCGATAGCAGCTCCTGTTCATCACAAAATTCATCGGAAGAGTCCTCTGGGCTTTCGTTTAGGGTCCTAGGATTGTGTTTTCGTCATCATCATCATCTTCCCCCCAAGTCCCTTCGAAAGCCCAGAGCATCAGACTCACCTGCAATGCATGGGAACACATTCATTTCAGGATAACACTAGTTCGTCCACCAGGCAGAAGCAATGATTGCATCCAGAGACCTCAGTGGAATCATGAACCAGCAAAGCTTATCAACAGGAGTGCTCTTTGCTGGGAGAAAGTCAGATATGGGCATCGGTGGGTCTCACTGTATGTTTCCATCATAACGTGGTAGTCCCATCAAGGGGAAGCTCCGATTCCTCCAATCGACCGATGTGAATCTATGGGCTGGTTATGTCCACTTGCAAACATATGAACCCATGTCGAGAGGACCAGGTTACGGAGAGGCAGATGCTGGTGCTTCACTCTACGTCTGGTCAAGTGTGGTCTCCTAAGAGCATCCCTTCCTTGGCATCAGAACTGGTCACAAACATACATGCAAATAAAGAAGGAAGCGGGGAGACGAGAAGTGCACTGTGACTTTTCGTTTCAGCCATCATCTAGCGCATCAACCTCGCTCATGGACTTGAAACGAAACCTCGGTTCTCTTACCCTCCTCGGAGCGACGACTGACAGACTACTATTGATTTCATTGTTGCTGGTAGCATCGTTTAATTAGATTACTGTTGATTAATTGATGTTTCATCATTTGATTTCTTTAGAAACAGTACTGAAGCAACTTTCATCATTGATAGAACGCACCGAGATCCTCTCGGCCAGGGATTCCTCCTGCGCACAGAGCAATAATGCTGCATCGTTGATCCAAGCCATCGCGGGTGGGAGATATAATGAATGGTTGGCGAGGAGCGGTCGCTCACTCTCGCTCCTCCATCGAGACTGAGCTCATCGAATCGTGGGTAGCCCACTGCCTGCTGCTTGGGCCTGATGGAACCGGTCTTACGTCGACCTTTCTTCCTATTCCACCGCAGTCACGTGAGTCAGCGCCAGTAGCTGTGAACTCAATGCGTCGCGTGTTTTGTTTTTTTTTTGTTTTTGTTTTCTTTTGGAGTGCCGGCGAGCTGTGTTTTTGTTTTTCATGTTTTTCAGCGCAAGAAGGGGATCTCGTGGCCTTTCAGACTCCTAAAGGCCGAGGGAGTCAGGCGGTCGGGCCACCGATGGAGCTCGTCTCCCTCGTCTCGAAACGCCTCTTCCTTCTTCTTCTTGCCCTTCTCTCATGTCCCGCCAACACGATCGCTAGAGGCGGGGACCTGGGCGCGCATCCTCCACCAGGTTCTCTAATCTTCCTACATATTTTCATCTCGAGTCCGTTTATTTTCGCTTGACCCGCCAGAACCGAGTAATCCGGTGAGAAATTTGTGGAACTGCGTTCTTGATTTCTTGATGCCGTCGATTTATTTTTCTCGAACGGGCCACGATTGGTTTGTGAGCGATCGCATGTGATGGTAATCTTGAAATTGACATGGCCGTCGTCGGGCTTCTAGGGTTCCAATTTGCGGTTTCGTTAGATGGAACCATTATGCAGATGGCTAGGGATTTGTGACTTTAGGCGTTACCAGTGAGCAGCAAATAATTAACAGATTTGATTTTCTGAATCAAGAACTAAGGATTTGTTATTAATGCAATAAAAGAAAACGGAGCTGTGTGATTACCTCTTCTTTATGGCGGTCAATTTATCTTTCGCAGCAAGAACTTGTTCAAAAGGCACGAGTTCTCCAGACCTGTGCCGTCATGTGACGCTTATATTTTGCAGGGTTTATGGGCCCTCGAGGTGGTCTCCTTGCCCGGCGTCTGTTTGAAGATAACTATCCTGAGATAACGTATGTATTGAGTGGTAGTCGAATTTGGTGACTACGTTCGGTAGGATGGATGTATTTAGGAAATATAACATTTTGTTATTGTTTTACAAATTTGCAGCGATGAAATGACTCGTGGGTATATGAGCAACTCCGAGCTTGAGGAGGCTGTAAAGAAATTCAGTAAAAGATGTGCTAATATTTCCAGGATATACAGGTAAATTTGATATAACGTTTAGATGCTCCTCTTTTGTGATTTCATTAATGAAACGGCACATGTCTGATGATTTTCTTGAGGGTTCATATAGCATAAGATGGTATAGTAGTGGGCATATTACAGAGATAAATTTAAAATCACATCTTCAACCTAAATGTCATGGCACCATTTTACTGTAGTCTTGTGTTTTGATTTGCTAGTTCACTGTATGTGCGAGTTTTCCCCTACATATGCTGACCTACATTGTCTTCTCTCTTTGAGGGATCCTCCAAACCTGATTCAGCATTGGAAAGAGTGGACAGGGTTATCCATTGGTAAACTTCTTTTTCAAGTGAAAGAAACATGTTGTGTTCTATTATTCTTTTTTTTCTGTTTTATAGAGTGTGTTTCTATTAAATTCATCTTATTTTTTGCCTGTAGTGGGTAATTGAAATATCTGACAAGCCTGGCCAAGAAGAGCCTGAACCTTCATTTAAGGTTAGTGACTTCTAGCCTTTCTCTTCAACAATTTTCACTTCTGAAAAAAGAGATAAACTGATTTAAACTTAATTGAAGCCCTCATACAAGCTTCTTTTCTAATAAAAACTATACGTTTTTGAGCTAAAGAAATAACCAAATTGCACATCCAATGGACATCCTCAGCCTAAAAAAAATTATGCATTATAGAGTTGTGCCTTCCTCAGACCTGCCACCAATGCTTGGCATTCAGCCATGTTCGCATTAGCTTCCTAACATGGAGCAGCAACCCATGCTGCCAGAATCCTCCCTTGACCATGGTTAAACACTTTTCCAGTATGAGCCAGACAATAGATCAAATGAGTCATCACATTCAAGTATAAGACTATAAGTATGTTATCATTCCTAGCACATCCCATATGCTGCATCATTGGAACAGAGACCTCTCAGAACTATTGCTACAATCAGCAAACCCTAAGCCCTTGCACAAGCTGACCTTTATAAACTTCACTTAATGGAGCTACAACTTGTAATAAAATATCGAATTATGGTGCTCTTCATTACTCAAGAGAGTTCAACTTCCTTATAAATTTAAGGTGATTAATTAACTTATAAGGTGTTTTCTGTTTAATACTTTTTTTTCCCTTTATGTAATTGTCTTCAACATGTCATACATGTTGATTATGCCCACACTCTTTAACTTAATGGATGAGTAAGTGTAGGTTATCAGCTGACAGTTTGACTCAAAACTTCAAAATTGATTTCAACTAGTATCTTAGCCTAGATCATCAATATGTTGCCTCCACTTAGTTGCATCAATGTGAATTAATGAGTTCTACATCTTTAGTTGTTTAAGATTTTTGTACTGTCACTATTGCATGCCATGTTGCTAAAAATTTCTCATTGGAGTTAATTCTCCTAACTCTGGGTTTTCAAGTACTGGGAATTGGTCTTATCTGAACTGCTAAAGGCTTATCCCAATTTGGATCAGATTGATTCTCTGGTTGTCAGTGCACTTATCTTTGTCATATAGAGAGAAAGAAATGGGGTTTGCTGCACAAAGGATTTGTGATTTATGCCATTTATGTATTATTTTTAAATAAATAATACTCTATGCGGAGTGCTTGTCTTCTCCTTCTAGATTCTTGTGAGGTGTAGGGAAATCTTTCAAGATTGCTTGTTGCTTGTATGAGCTTAAATTGCAACAAATCTGATAGAACTTTCCACGTCATATGTGCATTACTTGTAAAGTATGTTATGTCTACATGTGGTATTTGTGAATTTCTCGTTTAGCTTGCTTAATGTGCTGAGGAGACACCTAATGGATATTGTAGTTCATTGGTAACGTGCATGGCGATGAACCTGTTGGGCGAGAGCTGTTGATGCTTCTTGCAAATTGGTTATGTGACAACTATATGACAGATACCTTGGTAAATATTCACCCACACCTGCAGAAGAAAAAGGGAATAAAGTTATTATTATATGTCAGTGTTAACACATTAGAATACTTTTTTGCTATGTAAATCAATCTGTTTTTCTCTATTTACAGGCAACACTAATTGTTAAACATGTCCATCTGCATATTCTTCCGACAATGAATCCTGATGGATTTGCTCTTAGGAGACGCGGGAATGCAAATAACGTGGACCTGAATCGAGATTTTCCTGACCAAGTGAGTGGTTCCATTAGAATTGGAATTATCATGATGAACACTGTTTTATATTTCTTACGTGTTGACAAAATGGCACTAAAAAGTTACATATCGTTTATCTGTTCACTGAAACTTTTTAACACAAAAATAATTGCTGATGTATTTCATGACAAACATAAATCCTCTCAGTTTTATCCTATAAATGATATCAAGCACTCCCGCCAACCAGAAACAAGAGCAATTATGACTTGGGTGAAAGAAGGTCATTTCACAGCCTCTGCAAGTTTACATGGGGTAACAGCTTCTTCTGTTTTATCATCTATTGCACAACAAAATGTTCAGAATTTTGACGTTAGTATTACCGAATTTTGTTAATTAAACTTCTTGCTGATATAAGTTGTTGGGTTATTAAAGAATTCCTAGTTCTGATTCCTGTCCGCTACAGGTCATTTCACTTATGAATCTCATACAACATATATGTGTTGGCAGTGTGACACTTAACTCGTTGGCTATCTTTACAGGGTGCGCTTGTTGCAAATTATCCTTGGGATGGCTCCCAAGATACAAGGTAATTTTTTTAGTGGCTGCTATGAAGCTATGGTGCAGCTGTTCTTGGTTCTATACATGCTTCTATAACATAAAATATTCATCTTTATTCAAACTAAACTTAGTTAATAAGAACTAGTGACCATTTTTCTTGTTGATGTTATTGAACTTTACATGGTTGTAGCACATAGGATGTACTACAACCACCCCTTGTTAACTCTACAGTTTAATGATGTCCTTTCTTTCTGCTCCCCATGTGCAAAATAATAGGAATACTGAATGCAAATTGATCAAGATGGCGATGCCAATCATAACCAGTTGAGATTGATAGCTTGTTTCAAAGCTGATGTTTTATTGTAGTCATATGGCTCTGTTGCATAAAATTCTTTATAATTGCCTCACTAATGTTTGCCCTGTGGGGACACAAAAGTAACATCCTCACTTTTCTGTGACATTGAAGCGCTATAGTTTTGTTAAATTTTCTACCACTTTGTTGCAGATTTATGTGAAGTAATCATTTCAACCCATGTTTTTTTCGTATAATACTAGTAGTTTGGCATCTTTGGGAAGTTAAAAAAGGTCATGTGGTTGCTGCAAGTTCATAATCCATTTTCTGTCAACAGTGTGACATAATTGGACTCTAGTGAGAAAGGAATTACGTTTTGAGGGCTTCCAATGTCATTTTATTTTTTCCTAGCTAGTTCTTCTGTAGTATTTTTTTGAAGCACTAGTTTGCAGTGGGCACTAAATGTTAAGACCTCACTATTACTTCAATGATGTGTATATACTAATATACATATGAATAATTCTATCATGCAATTGATCATTTACGTATTTTTTTGACATATTTTACTATCATGCTTAACGAGAATGTCTTTGTTCATTGTTCACAGGAAACAGTATACTGCAAGCCCTGATGATAAGACTTTTCGCTACATGGCTAGTCTCTATAGTCGTTCACACTATAACATGTCCCTGAGCCAAGAATTTGAAGGAGGGATAACAAATGGGGCACTGTGGTATGATATATTACATCTATTTTCTTTTGTGTGTCCTAGATTATACTCTACTCCTGTAACTAGTTTAACTCTATGTTTTGACTTTCCAAACTTGATCTTATGTTAGGTACCCTATATATGGTGGAATGCAAGATTGGAACTACATTCATGGGGGTTGTTTTGAATTGACTTTGGAAATTAGCGATAATAAATGGCCTCAAGCAAACGAGGTTTCGTTTGAATCCTTCATAGATGATGCCCTATGTTTTTATCCACTTGGAGAATGTTCTTAGCTATTTATTATAACTACATTGTGATGTTTCTTGCAATACAAGAACTTGTTTTCAAAATTGTTGGATCTGTTTTCTTAGTATAATTTATGCTTCTACTGAACTACAAGTTCTTTACATTATTTTAGTTTTTTCTACAGATAACATATAAACTTCTAGGGATAGTAAATAACAGAATTAGGCACTAGATCATGATACCTTATTTGCAAGAAGGAAATAGCTATTTGGATGAGATGATAAAAGAAAATGGAAATAAGAATATCAACCAAACATAGTGTAGTTAGCTCAATGGTACAACTTTAAGATAATTTTTTGTTCAAATAGGATGTCTAGTTAAATATTGTTGCTCTGATACTTTGTTATTGAAGTTCTAATTTAACTTAGTGTGTACTAGACCCTTATTTTCTCCAATGTTATCTTTGTTTGGAAAACTCTTGGACCAGAAATTATTGCTTGTAATTAGTGTTTTTAAAAATGCTAGGCAGTGAGGTCCCAAAACGCCTGAGACGCTAGGTGTCCGCCCGAGCGAAACAAGGCGCTCCTGAATATCAAAATTTAAAGTATATATTAAAATTTTTTGACAGCCGTTATGTTCTAAGCAGTTTTTTTATATCAATGTGACGTTCCTACATATGTGAATTTATAAGAACTAAGTTCTAATTCCTAATGAGTAATAGTGCACCACCTCAATATGATGCAACAAGTTAATTGAAGAAGGTATTACCCAATAAATGAGAAAGATATGATTGAGAAGATGGATAAGTAACCGGTGGCTATAGAGGAAGATGGGGGAAAGTGGAAACAATGGTGGGCAAAGCTACAGCGACGGACAAGATTATTGATGGCGATGGACGAAGCTACAGTGGCAGATGAAGCATACAAAGGTGGCAGGTGAGTGATAGGGTTTCACTTCTAGTTTTTTTCATCGGGTTGAGCGTGGGGCGAGGGGTGTTAGCGTAAGTGATATTAGTTGCTTTGATTAAACCAACTGACTCGCCTAGTCGAACCCAAGCTCGAAGTCGACTTGATTTGGCTCAGGCACTTGCCTGAGGCGTCCAGCGCTTGGGCTCAGCCATGCGCCCGAGTGGCACTTCATTGAAACACCTTGCCTTGAGGTGTTGTGAGGCTTTTGGGTCTTGCCTCACCTGAGTGCCTAGGCGAGTGCCTTTTGGAAACATTGCTTGTAATGATAGTCAAGGAGATCCAATAAAGAACAGAGAGAATTTTTGGTGGGGATCAAAAAGGTCCAAGAATGGTAGAATTCTAAAGCCTCTAGAATTGATGTTGTTTAGCTAAAAAGAGTAGCCTTTAAGTCAATGTATAGTTGATATTTTCATGTTAAGAGCCATTAGAATTGCAGTCTCCTCCATCTTCTGCCATTTGCCTTCTTAAATTTACAACAAATCCTCCCGTCAAATGACATTTAAATCAGAATATGCAGTGCATATACTTCGAATGGTGGATAAGGGAATGAACTGCAGATCCCATGACTCTTAAGAGCTATCACATTGCAGAAAGCAAATCATGGTAGTAATAAACTGAGAATTTATTTTGCACATGATTGTGTCTGCTAACGCTAGAATTGGTCTCGTACACTTCCGACCAGAGCAGTGACCTAAAATGGTTTGACCAGTCAGGACCTAGACAGACTGCGGAATTGACTGAGACTGGTAGAATGGCTCTGGGATCATTCAGTGTGGATGAAATTAGTCATACTTTTAGAATAACTTAGTGCCAAACACTGGGCGTGATGGCAAGCCTGATTAATGTAATTATTGTGACTCTGATTAAATGAATAATCTCCCTTTACAACTTATTTCTAAAGGAGTATGACAGTATTTAAATATGAAGTCAGTCACCAAAATGAGTTACTGTAAAAAATTGATTGATGCTTCAATACTAGCATGTTTTTGAAAATTGGAAGTGCAACAAATCACATACCTAAAATTAAAAATTAATAAATATTATAATTTTCTTGAAGACCTAACTTGAAAACCCTCTTCAATCTGTTTGAGATTTTGGATGCATTTACTTGTATTTGCATTGACCTCTTCTATGATATCGACAAGACACTAACTACATTCTTCTTTCCTTTGTTTCCTATGTTCAGCTTCCTATCATCTGGGATTACAATAGAAAGAGTATGTTAAACCTAGTAGCAAGTCTTGTGAAGGTACATTATTTATGTATTCTTTACTATCATTTAGCTACAAATCTTGTCAACAATCTCAAGTCTCAATTTTATGTAGTAATATGATATCTGGATAACTTTTAACATTTCAGACAGGGGTTCATGGAAGGATTTTCTCATCAAAAGATGGTCATCCATTGCCTGCCTCTGTGATGATCAAGGGGATCAACTACAAGGCAAGTTCTGTCCTGTGATTACAGTTTTTATTCTTACATTATACCAAAGTCAAGTTATGGTATACCGAACTGACTTTTGTGGCTGGCATTTGATGCTACTGGACTTATAATTTACTAGCGTCCTCTAGTTTGACTAGCTATTGCGGAACAGCTCAAACACGGGGACCTAGTTCTGATTTCTGGCCTATATGAAACGAGAGGAGACTTCTGCATAGCATTGTTAAAATAAAAAAGAACATCATACCTACTGTCATCATATTAAAAGATTCTTTGACTTGTAAATTTTCCCCTTTTTTTTTTCCCCTTTTTTAGGTGAATGCCAGTAGTACATTGGGTGATTACCATCGAATATTGACCCCAGGGGAGAGCTATGAAGGTATCATCATTTTTAGCATATGTCTGACTTTTGCATTTATAATAATTTAAAGCTGATTCTTGGTGCTGCAAAATGTGGCTTTATGGTCATCATAGTGAGTATCAAAATATTGGTTCTGCCAAGTGCACTGCCACCGTAACTACCAATTATTTGAACCATTTGACTCACAAGAGAACTTTAACTAGTTGTCAAAGCAGAAGACATTAGTTCGAAATGACTCTTCTATGAATCCACGAATTCAAGTTAAAATCTGATGCCTACCAGGTTAACAATATTCTTTTTTTTTTGTATCAATGTCCTTTTTTTTTTTAAAATTTTCAGTTACAGCATCTATGCCTGGCTTCCAGCAAAAAAGTACACGGATATTGTTAGGAGATGAATCAGCTAGCTTGGATTTCATTTTGGATCCTGATGAAGCAAGCAAAAATAAGCATACTAGTGTTAAAGGATTTGGCTGCAGCTGTGATGGCAAAGACAAGCTTGAGCTGGTTGAGTATTTAAGAGGGGTCCACCTGGAAATCTATATTCTGGTCTGCGTTTCCTTGTTTCTCTGCTTTTTGTTGAGGAGGAAAACATTGTGCAAATTACTTAACAGGAGACAGATCATACAAAAACGAGCGGTGGTTGTTTAAAGCCAACAAATACGTAGTAATTCTTTGGTCACCTATAAAGATAGGCATTTTTGGTTTCTTGGGGTGATCCTGATGGTGATGCACTCAACAAGGGAGTAGCTGCTGTATTGTTATCTGCAAGCACGAGATGGGAGCCAGCCATAGAGCAGGAGCAGAATTTATTGTTGCTTGCTGTATACTAACTATTTGCATTAATTGAAAATGAGGTCATTTAAGTGATTTAAACTGTATTGCAAATGAGGTCCTCTTGCGTGGTTTCCTTTCCCTTCTTGCTGCAGTAGACCGTTCTCCGTTGCTAGCTGTAGTTTTGTTTTTAATTTAAGACGCTACCTACCACACTCTGTTGTGGAGAACAATGATGGCAACGGTCAGATGAATCTCCGAAGATTGATGCGAAGCATTCTCAAACGACTGCCCTAGAAAACTAAAAATTCTAGATCGACGTCTGCTGGAACGTATGTTGCAAGATGCGGTGGTAGGAGGATATTGGAGTCTTACCAGTCCGGCGGGAGGAAACGCATCTTTGTGTTCTTCCCGCCTCCCAGCCAGCTGATAAAATGGCTTAAGTTTTTTTTGTTTTTTTCCTTTTTGTTGAAATCATTTCTCCTTCCAAGAGGCCATTCTTGTCTCACCTGCGGCTGCGGCGCCCAGAACGCGTCCGAGACTTTCCTTACCTAATGCCAAACTGATCACAAGGTTGCCTGAAATTTGTTTTCTTGGTGTTTGTTTATTCCTTTAATATCAGTCTTCTTCCTATCACCTGCGGTGACCGGAACCCAAGCGATCTGAAGGAGTAGACGCATGTGCGGTGTTGTTACCGCATCCGTTGCAGACGAGGAAAAGTCCCCAAAAAAATTATTTTGGCGTCAATTCCTCCGAGTTTCGACGTCTTTTTCTCACCGACGGAGACCAGAACCTAAGTGAATCAAGACTGGGTACACGCACCTCCTTTGCTCTTACCGCACTACACGCGAGTGGGAAAAGGATCCAAATTTTTTTTTTTGGCGTCAGTTCCTCCTAATTTCCCGTTCTTTCTCTCACGTACGGTGACCAGAACCATAGTGCTCTGAGAAAGCCGGATGGAGTACACACACCTGCGGTGTGCTTACCGCATACCAGACAGACGGCGAAAAGGTCCAAAAAAATTTATTTTGGCGTCAATTCATCCAAATCTACTGTTCTTTCTCTCACCTTAGGTGACCAGAATCTAAATTCTCTGAGAAAGACAGACGGCGTGCACGCACCTGCCGGTGTTCTTACCGATTACAAGACTGACGAGAACAAGATCAAAAAAAGAAATTTTTGCCATCAATTCCTCCAAATTTCACCTTCTTTATCTCACCTGCGGTGGCTAGAACCAAAATGCCCTGAGGTTGCCAGACGGAGTACAGGCACTTGTGGGTGTTGTTACCGCATCCAAGACAGATGAGAAAAGATGGAAAAAAAAAATTTCGGCGTCAATTGCGTCAAACTTGCCGGTTCTTTCTCTCACCTCACGGTGATCAGAATCTCAAGGGCGCACTTTATCGACGGTCATAGAGGTCCCAAATCTCATCATCTGCAGGTGTCAATGCTGTCCGTCGGACGCTATGCTATAACTATGCCTCCTTATCGCATCAAAATTTCAAAGGGGATTCCCAGGTTTCTTGATCTCTTAAATTTAATATATAGTTAAACTCATGTTTCACATCGGCACCAGTGGTCTAGTGGTAGAATAGTACCCTGCCACGGTACAGACCCGGGTTCGATTCCCGGCTGGTGCATGTAATTTTCTATTTTGGGGTTTTTCGTCACGCACAAGAGATCTTTGTTGGCTCACGCGAAAACTCTTCTCGGTTGTCCAAGCGTTCCAATGTCGTTTCCTTGTGCAAGTCGAATACATATTTCCTTCTTCTTTATACCGGTAAGCATGCCATATATTTACACACAATATATCAAAGCAACACTAAGCTGTACTTCATCAAAGTGCGGAATTGTTCGGTCATAGATATAGCGAAGCCACAGTACCAGCAGTTGCTAACTGGGACATCTAGTTCTGGTGATCAAGCCCAAACTATTAGAACATCTTGTTCTGGTGATCAAACCCAAACTATTAGAACATCTTGTTCTGGTGATGAAGCAAAACAAATATACCAATCAGGGCAGTTTACACAAGGAACGGAGGCTGTCAACAATGGCGTGGATCCCAGCATGGGAACGGGCAGTGCCAGCAAAGAGTAGATGTTTCGGCGCTTCAGCACGATCAAAATAGAATGCTCCAGATTTTAGTTTTTCCTTCGGCTGCAGAGCTAACCAAACCACCGTATCCGCTCCCTCATTGTTCGTCCTCAGCTTCCCTGATAACCTGCCATATCCAAGAATGTCAAGCAATTCATGCCAGCAGTGACTTGCAGTCACATTAGAACAGTTACCTTTCCGAAAACCCAGGCAAGCTTTGAGCTACACCGGGAGTGTCGGCCCAGCCCGGATGCATCGAGTAGAAGTCAACGCCTTTACCACTGTAGGTTTCTGCCCACTTTTCGGTCAATGCCACCTAAAATCAGAAGAAATATAGTCAACATTTAGAAATGCCGATCGCATCAAATAAACTAGAAGGGCAGAAGCTTCTGGCTGCTCCTTTTCCCGTTTTCCCTTGAGCAACCTCAAATATAATCAACAACCCCCATCCCAGCAGCACAAACACATACTAAGATCTTATAATGTTTCATAGAGAACAAGAAAGGTGACCGATAAAGACTAAAATGGTCAACCATGAAAAGATCCACCATCGCTGTTACTTGGTGATAAGAATCTATTGTTCACAAAAGCTGACAGCACTAGAATGGCAGAAAATCCTGAGAGATTAGTTACATACTGCACCAAAAAATAGGTTTCATGACCAAACTTGTACCCCAACAGGATATAAATCGAGTTGCCATTAGCCTCAAGGGGATGCTCCCATATTTATGACCACTGTATCAACTTACGTGCTCGCAGAATGCCAAATGGACAACAGCACTACTAGGAAACAGTATGACTATACTAATTAAAATGTATTGTAGCACCGGCGCTTCTGGAGGCTATGGGAGAAATTTGTCTTGAACAATTATGCAGACCATCTAATAACAAAAAGCAAATAACATACTACTATAAAGATAAAATATAGATTGTCAGGGTTGTTATGTTACACAAATAAAAGGTAAACAAGTTCAGACACAAAAACAGAGAAAAAGAATACAAGAAAATTAAAAGGATGCAGAGAGAAAATGTCAAATGGCAAGGCTCCTTATAATTATTAAATATTTTGTTCTCAAACTCAACTATCATTCCAAAGAGATGTAGAGAAAAACAAATTTGAGCTCTTTGAGGGGCTCTTTAATTTCAGAAACAAGGGCCATAACCAGTTCTTCCTCCCTATTCTAACTACTAACTTGATTTTAAAATAGCAAGAGCATGTTTCCAAATTAAGACTGCAGTTCTTTACTTATGACTCCAGATAAGCTCTAATTTGACCTTTTAAGATACTTAAAGAAAATAAATTATTAAAGGACAAAATAATAAGGAGTGTCTAAAGGCGGAAAATGATTTCGATTCCAATATATACCAGGCCTTATTCCATCAAATAAATTGGTGAAACATTAAATTTTTATCAACAAACAATGATTTTTCATAAATTTTCCTTAAGTCAAATTGGACAAGGCAAGTTGATGTAGCATTTCCTGAAACCCTGACGCTCATTCTTAAAATTATGGATATATCCAAAGGAAATTTGGAGTCTGAACCATACATACTAACCTGCACTCTCTTGTTTCTAGCATATTGTAATGTTCCATCAAAATTGCTTTCGCTGAACTGCAGTCATGAAGTAAAAATAAGGTGCGAGATAACATGGTAACATCATTCAGAATCTGAAATAGCCATACAAGTAGTGACCCAGCAAGAATACAACTAAAATCTTGAACACATATTAATTCATTGGATTTTAACCTAAAATGTGTGAAGCATGAATTAGAACAAAGCTACCTGTAAATCTGGCTTCAAAGGTGTTGTATACATCCCGCCTGAAGAAACTGTAATAACTCGAGCATCAGGTGCTGCTTTTTCCAACAATGGCATCATTAACTCTGTTAAGGCATAAGTCGCGGCTACATTAACAGCAAAGTTCAACTCCAATCTGATTCAGAATAGCATAGTTAAGCAAGTAACAATATCAAATGGATATATGTGAATTTTACATTTTTTTAACTGATGAGATTCTAGGTCTATCAATGTTCGTATTGCCGTAAATTTGAACAATATCACTAGAAGGAAAATATCAAGTAGATATGATAACTACAACAAGGAATTACCCTTCAGGCGTAGTCACTCGATTATGCTCTAATACACCGGCATTGTTAACCTGAATAAACAGAATTGCTCAATAATGTACTTCCTCATTTCTTTCTAATATTAAGAATCCATAAGAGAAGGTAATTCAACCAATCCCCTAATAAAAGAAAAAACTATATTCTTACCACTGCAAAACTAGACATTTTAAAAGGTTTATATTATATTATAATTATATATATATATATAATGTGTTTCTGTATATAAAGTTATGTTTCTTCATAATAATCATGTACACATCTACAAGAGATATGTACACGATTATCTTGAGAACAATAATTCAGGAACAAACCTGTGCAACAATGGGAATATAAACACATATTTAAGGACAGACCATGGTCAATCATATCGGGTCTATGATGAAAGAGTAACCGAGGGATTTTGTCATCTGAAGGTTTTCATTATTTGTCACTTTTATAAAGACCACTATAAACAAAGATTTGCAGTTCATTCCCTTCCCTTATGCACCCCTATGCAATCCTCAGAATTTCTGTTTAAGATCATGGAATACTAAACAATCTTGCCAGGTACTAATTACATTAACTTATCATACTTACAAGGACATGAAGAGGCTTCTCCTGTGCAGAAAATCTAGACACAAATGCCTGAACTTGGTTAATGGAAGAAAGATCACATATCTGCCAAAAAAAATGTAAACATAATGGAGAAGCTGAAAAGGTGCAACAACTGGTAAAAGGTTATCAGCGTAGGAGGAGAAGATAATCCATCAAAGGTTCTTATTCTTGTGTGAAAATAGATGATGCATTGACAAAACTTTGCTATGTAGCCCAAGAAAAGATTGAGGAAAGCTAGATCAAGCAAAACACTAACTACATCAGGCAGCATACCTCGAGATGTATGTTTGGGTTACCCGTGGACAACTGAATTTTAGAGAGTGCAGCCTCTCCCCTCTCCTTGCTACGACAGACCATATAGATGGTTGCACCTCTGCAAATAAACTTGACATGTCATAGCAGCAAGCATTTGCTGAGGGTAAACAAATAGTAGATATAGGTAGGGAGGACATCGGTTCACCAAGTAACTTTTTTAATCATAGAATAAGTCATTACCGTGAAGCCAGGCCCTCGACAGTTGCATAACCGATGCCGGAATTAGCTCCTGTGACCATGCAATTTTTTCCCTCCATATGAACTTGCATATCTTCTTCTTTGAACTTTTTGGAATGCTCCCTGGTTGCGTACAATCCAATATCAGCAGAAATCAGGTGAAATACACGAAACCCAGAGCAACTATCATTTGAAAGAAATTCTCGACCTAAAATCCTAAAGGCACCATTGCCTGGTAACTTGTAATCAGCTCAGAGACATCATAGACAGCAAGTGAGAAACACTGATCCATGGAACCTTTTGCTCCGGTTGCCAACTTCAACATGCTCCATCATTAATTCCTTTCCAGGGCCAAGCATATTCCTTTATGAAAATTGCTTTTGAAATGCTCTTGAAACCACCAATTCAGGCATGGTTGTTTAAGAGCAACAGGTTTAGTCTCTTACAGTAGAAGATGGTGATACTTGAGTCTATCTCGTCCACCTTACCAGTGTTGTTGGCGTCATTGCAAGTAGTCGGTAGGCATCCATCATTATCTTGGTTGATGTACATGTCAGTTACAACACAACATACTGATATAGAAGTCTACCTTGTCCACTTTTCCGTGTCCTTAATATTATTGCAGATAATTAGTAGATATGGAATAAGCACCGTTCTCTTGCGGCTGCAGTCAATCAGTCACCTAAAATTATTCTCCTTTATGTATTGTTCATATCTTTTAAAATTCCCCAACCTTACCCAGGATACCAGACAAGTCACATATATAGCGGTCTTTTTTTTTTTTTTTTCCTGGTCACAAAAAATGCATCTCGACTAGCTTCTAGAACCAGAAATGGACATGTGTGGTCTCACCTCCATTTTCCTTGCTTGACGAAGAACTTACCGGTTTCCTAATAGAAAAGTAGCTTCGCGAGACACGAAAAGGGCTAATCAAATTTTCGGGAAAATGGGGCGGAGGCCCATCGCGACATGAAGAGAGGTAACCATAGAATCAAGCAAAAGAGAGGGCGTGCGAGAAGGGGCTTACTGGAAGCCGGATTTGGTGAACTGCGTGAAGCCGTACAAGCCGAAAGCCGCCGTCCTCCATGCCTAAGATCCACAAGGAAAACAAGCTTCTTTAGTTCCGATTCCGAGAAATCGGTTCCCGCATCCGAAATCTTATTTAGCTTCGACAAAAACGCCCTCGCAATTTGTTGCTGATTTCATCCCCCCCCACACATCGAAGACCATCATCTTTGGTTTCAAGAAACCCAGCCGCAAGGAAGACTCAAGGTTCTGGTTGGCCACCACCTCGGAATAGCAATAAAATAATGGCAAACGGGTAGGGGATGAGACAAGTGCGTACCTTCTGAAGAAACATCTTCGATTTGTGCAGCTTAATTGACTATTTCGACTGAGATCTCCCGCGGAAGCCCGTCTTATGTATCCGACGACCGACCGAGGTCGCACGATAAACCCAAAGCAGCCAAGATAATACCAATTTAAAGGCCTTCGATCTCTGTGGGGATCTGATCCACCGTCTTTGCATTCGTCGCACGATGTGGAAGCTTGTTGTTCACTATGCAAATAATAATAATAATAATAAAAGGCTTGTCTATTTATAAAAAAAAAGATGATGTGTAATAGAGGTCGGTGGTTATAAAATCCCCGCGTATGTCAGTTTGATTTCATTCAACTATAATTAGTTATCTTAAAATCTCAAATCTTATATTTTTAATATCTATATTAAGATTTCTATATTTACAAAAGTAAAATATTTAATCTTGTTTCTCCTTACGCCATTAACGAAAATATCATACGTGCTCTTATATGCAAAAAAAATAACGTTAAACAAGATTTTAAAAAATAATTTTATATTATTATTCTTACCAATATTAATTTTTTCTCATATAATTTCTGTGAAAACAATAGTTGAAAAATCAATAATTCTTTAACAATTGACGAGGTAAGATCACAAAAGAGATCGAGTGTTCTATTTTTAAATAAAAACTATAAAGACATAAAAAAAAAAGGTAAAGTAATTTGAACACAACTATCTCATTTTATCTTCCTACAAATTTTTTTTCTCTCTCCTAATTTTTTCATTTGAACGATGATAATAACATAACAAAATTACCTTTTGAATCCTATTTTAATATCATTTTTCACACGTGAGAATAAGTATGATATTTTCATTAACAATAAAAGAAATATAATTAAATATTTTATTTTAATATAAAGATTTTAAAAATATAAAGATCTAAATACTAAAATTAACTAGTAATATGTAACTAGCCTGATCTCATTTATATATAACGTCGAAGTCGCATCATAAACCCAACAGCAATCCCTCGTTCGACCAACAACTAATGCCCACCCTCAACGACGCTCGTATATCCAGTCGACCAACAACGACACGATCTCAAAGGGAGGAAAAAAAAAACCATTTAACTACAGTAAACAGTTACATCACACACCATAAGATATGACGTATATCTATTTATAACTGCGGGGCATGAGGGGGGGTGGATGACGGTCGAGCGCCACAGCAGCCGCACGCCGCTGAAACTGGTGGGTCTACCGCAGCCATCCGGAGATATCCTGCGACAAGTCAATCGGTAAATATGGTTTGCACAGGTGAGACGGATACATCTGTTCCCACTCTCTCGTTGACCTTCGAAACCAAATCTAAGTGGCTAGCTGTTCTTGTCGCTCGCAGCTTTTGTTGCCACTTTTGGGTTTTTGAACTTGTATGGGAACAGGAAACTTACATCTCCGAGGCCCATCTCCAGGGTGAAGTCCACATCCGGCATGGTCTCTCCATCTTCCACCTCCGCGTCTGTCAAGGTTAGCGCCTTCTGAAGTTTTCTATGACAGAACACCTCGACCTCGGCCATGAAAACGGCGGTGACAGGACGATGATCAGAAAGCTTCAGCTCAGCTCTTTTGTAGTCCAGAAGCCTCACACCCTTTCCAAACGACAGGATGCGATCGCACCTGAGGACAACCCGCGTTATTGTTCTTCGATTTCATCGTCAGGAGTCACACGAAAGCAAATCCGAAAATGCGCGTGCGAATCCTTCAAGTGCAGACATCAAAAGAGTCCAGCGAGGAGGAAAGCAGGGATCTTGAGCGAGGATGAGAGAAAGAAAACTAAATGAGTTACGTATTTTTGATCCACTAGCGGGAAACCAAAGCCGAATCGACGAAGACGCAAGAGGGACACATTTTTTGATCGACTGGTGAGAAGCGTAAGCTCATCATACCACGCCGGATTTCTCCTCCCCCCCTTCTGGTCATCTCCCACATAGTTTGTCGAGTTGAACTCGTACTTGTAGGTGGGAGGAAAGTTCATGACGCCCTCCGTCCAACCATCGAAGGCACGTCCTTTCTTGAGCTCCCGTTTTAGCTGCCACAGAATAGCAGAAGGGTTATCGTCCAACTGAACATCACTGCAGTGATGGCCTCCGCGACCGAACATTAATCGCAAAAAGTTTCAGGCAATCAAGTATGATGTTACCTGGTCTCTCTCTGCCAGCAGAGTCCAATTTCCGCTGGCGATGAGTTCATGCGTCTTTTCAAATGACAAATCTACGCGGTAGTTTAGATCGCCAAGCCAGAAAATTCTTCTGCAAAAACAAACACGATTAACAGAAATAAACATGAAACAAATATGCAGAAACAGCCTAGTTATTTCAAAAATATTATGTCCGTAATCTCTCTCTTCTCTTCTACAAATGCATCTGATATGTTGAATAAAATTCATCTTGCTCCTGAAGAAATCATCCAAATCATAGTAAACAATCATAATAGCTTTCCTGTCAGAGTTCGGTTATCTTTGGAAATGGCACAAGCACAGATATTTAACTGAAGAGGCAGAAATCAGAATACAGAGGTGAAATCAGGGCTGGCGCTACAGTAACACCAGAAGAGAAGATGCTACTAGTCCTTGTGTGATTGAAGTGTCCACTCACTCGTGATCATGGATTGTTTTAGGCAATCCTGCACTGGCAACCGTGCTAAACTGGGTTCTGCGATGAATTTCTTGCACATCTGCATTTCTTCGAAGCTCATCCCCGCTTTTTTCACCTGAAGATAGGTGGCTACACACGAAGCAAAATGGAGTCTGATATATGGACATGCTGACCGATATCGAACCCTGGAGCAAATTCAAAATAATCAAAATATATATAGTATGCCACAATATACGATCATCCAAATCATTACGATTTTCAAAAGATTATTGCAGTCTCAATTCACATGATTTCTGACAATAAATCCATGTGCAGAGTATCAGCAATGCATTGAATGCAAGAACCATCGGCAGCGAGTTAGAAATTAGTCAACACAACATTAACACATGCTTGCCGTAATGACAAAAGAACAACTTACTTTGTTGCCGATATAACCCATGACACCCACACCGACGGTAGATACCTTCAAGTTTTGGATGTGCTTTCTCAGACTGCGGCGAACCCATATTGAAAGGTAAATTCCAACCATTTGTTTACTTATTATCCTCACAAAAGCCAGCATTTTCTTTTTGAAGCCGATAACATTCAGGTCAAGATCAGGAACCAGGCCAACCTCCGATGAATCCTTGAGCTTACTGTGCACAGGCTTGAATGAATTGTAAGTTCTGAAAGACTTAATTGACCTAAAGGAACTCGAATTATTTAAAGCATGCTTGGCTAACAAGTCTAGTGGCTGTTCTGGCCAAACCAACCCAATCCTCTCTGAAGTGCTGAGGGTCCTCAGTAGCTTCTTTTCCTGAATTGTTGTTGCTGCTGAGTTCACATCGTAATCAAATGAAGTAAAATGATTCAACCTTTGTAATCTCTTTATGGCGGGTGGCATATTCTGATCGAGTTCCCGTGGCATGTTTGATTCACCACGATCATGATAAGAAGCCACGGGGACTTTTGAATCAACTAAACTTGTGGAAATTTCATCGTCATCATCGGTGTCACTATTAGTCTCAGAGAGTAGTTCATCCACGGTGAAGTGAACATCTTCTGATGGTTTGAACCTGGATGGAGAGGGAGGATCGCTGTAACATTTATACTTTGGCTTTATGGGTTGAATCCGATTTAGTGTCTTACGAATGAGACGTTCCCATTTTGCAACCGGCCCGCTGTCCTCTGCACCAAAGATATTACCTGCATTCAAGGGAACGATCTCCTGGATACTGCAGGAGAAACGTCACATGAAATCAGAACTACAGATGGGGAAAATTCAGTGAAGAACTAGAGATGGAGGAAACCTCAAAACAGATAATGAAGATACACAAAAAGGATTATCGAGACAGAACAACATGAATGAAGATGGCATGGATCTCTATGGACCTTGCAAACCTCGATCCCCCAAAATATTTCTAAGATCTGAAGTTGAGCAAATGAAATTTATTTGGTGTTCAAGTGACGGAGAAATAACAGGATGGTTTCCATCGACGATTCACTATGGGCGGTTGATAAATCCAAGCAAAACTACATGACATTTATGCAAAATTTTCAAACGGTTGATCATGCAGATAGAATACTGGAACAGTTTGCAGGAATCCATTACCCAAGTGCGTAGATATCAGCAGGCTCCTCCGTATCCAGCCACTCTACTATGTCTAGATCCTCTGGTGGATGTTGTCCTCCGACATTCCAAGTCCCGACGCAGACCCTAAAGAGCCAAAGCACAAATATCTCATAGGACGATGCAATGCTACTCTTCTCAAAAACAAAAATAAACTAGTAAATTTAGTGCTTTACTTGAGCATGATTGGGTTACAAGAAAACAAAAAAAACGAGGTGGACATGCCTGAGTTCCTTGGTATTTATATACTGTGACCGGAGGGTCTCTGAATTCCTCCTCCTCAGCTTGTATGGGATGCTCTCTAGGTTGTCATCTGCACAAGGAGACAACGAGTCACCAAAGAAAGAAGAGTAAACATTTGAGCCGATAGACAGCCGAAAGACTTGTCCTCTTCCCATGTGACATTAAACAGAATTCAGCTGATGCATATATAATGTTTACTCAATAAAGGTTCGGTTTTTTGAAGATCCTTTTTGCATATTTACAAGTCATGCATTGCTGTATACAAAAGTCCCTATCAATCCTCTTCTATTTTGCATATCAGTCCCATCATCTAATTTTATTTAGTTATGATCAACTTTACTCAATCCAACCCACCAAAAGTGCTTAAGGGACTTATGCTGGTAAACAAAAAAAAGATTAATCCTCTCTCTCTCTTCTAGTTTCTGTTTTGAGTATCATCAACCGCAAAGATGAGCTTGGTTGGTCTGGCTCAATAACACTTTAATAGGTAAGAATACTTAGAAATTTCACAGTAACATGAAGTAGTCAGCAACAATCAACAAAGAATCCTGTCATCTCACCGTGACACCATCAATACAATTGCAACCAAATTGCTGATTTCGTAAAGAATTGAGGGTGGTAGCTTTTGCAGGCCCACCACCGGAAGGGCATCATGGTGAGATTGGAGATGATTACGGGATTCTATTCTCCATTAAAGGAGTCAGACGGCCATGTCAAGTGGTATAGGAAGACGGATGGTCCTGAGACCGTCGTCTTCACAGGAAGGCGGCCGTCACCAAACTCCACCGACAGGGCACGCCGTTCCCATCTCACAAAAAGGAGACCAAAGAAAAGAAACACATCGAGAGTGGGGCTCATGAGCTCCTTCCTGAGAAGGGGAAGGGTAGCTCCGTGTGTTCCTCGTCTCAGCCGAGACAGGGAAGCCTTACAGCTTGGACATGGTCGGTGCCAAGACAATGAGAAAGAAAAGGGGTCAGCGGCCTTGCTCAACTTGGTGCAGTTGGTGGTGCAAGACCTCCGTAACCCTCCTCCTCTTCTCCTCTTGGAGATGCATCCTCTGTGATGTTGCTTTCCCTTGGCGAAGATTCAAGAAACCAGAAGTATGCACTACTGGGGTAGCTTTGCTATGTACCAAGAAGTGCTTTCTAGCAGAGCACGTACCGTTTGTCTCGGCCTGAAGCCGTCTGGCTCTCCTCTCCTCGTTCCCCTCGCAACCACAGTACTCTGCCAAGAAAAGAACCACCCGCCCGTCACAAATCATCACCTTAGCAAGAGGGGAACACAACATATAGCTGCTGAAGCAGTAGCGGTAGAAGAGGAAACCAATCTTGAGGAGGACCTCCACCTTCATCTTGGTCAAGATCGCTGTCGTTGCCGCCCTCGTCGGCGCTGAACTCGGAGTCGTTGGCTCTGATGTTGAGCCATTTCTTGAGAACTATCTTGGGCCAGAAAACCTGCACGACTCGAAGCAGCAGCAGCAGCTAGAAACACAAAGCCAACGCAAACCAAAGAAACAGGTAATCGAGAAAGCCAAGCATGGGATGGGATGCTGACCTCTCCGGGCTTTTTCGGCGTCTGACTCATATCTTCCGGACTCCCCTGGGCTGGCCGCTTCACCACTCCCTTCTCCTCCCTTTCTATGTGAAGGAATCGGTGCCAGTTGAGGAGCAATGAAAGCGCTATGGCTTTATCAAGGAACAACGGGGAAGCAGGCAAGACAGACAAGGCGGCGCCCTTTGCTGCGGCGTCATTGTTGTTGTGACTTACTGTTAATTGTCTCGTTATAAGCTCGGTCTCAAAATATTTTATTCTATATATAAGTCTAACTCGAAGTCGTTGTCGTTGCGTAGGCATATGCCGACGGTGCACATTACACCTGTAGGCCGTAGCTTCCAATAGTGCAATACGTCAACGAAGAAGAAGAAAAAAAAACCCGTACGGCTTATTCATCTCCGCCGACATGCCTTGTTTTGATTGGAAGCGGCGGTAGAGAAACCGATCTGCTTGCTAGAAAATGCCAAAGCCAAGGCTCCAAGGCTTATTGGTCTCACCAACCCGCCGGCGTTGGAGGTGGAGATAGGGAAGCCGATCCCTGTGCCGGTAAATGGCTACATGTTTTTGGCAAATTTTACATGAAGCCAACATGATACAAACGAGAACCCATCTTTCATGCATAGTCACGCACAATTACTAATACTAAAAGCATCATTCACGTGGACGAGGTACAAGAACACACGGAACTTGAGAGGCGTTGTTGCGATAGGGCCAGAATTTGCAAGTCATGGGGGCGGTGACCGATGAAGTGACTGAGTTACTGCAACGCGCTTGGCTTTCGGAGATGAGAAAGTGCAGACTAGCTCATTTTGAGAGCCAATTCCCGGGTTTTTTGAAAGCATCGAAGTTTTCCCTGCTAAGGGACCAGATTGAAATGAGAAAAATATGTTTTCCCGGGAATTTTAATAGGAACCTTGTTTTCCCTACTGACGAGGTCCAAAAGATTTCCTTTTTTGCGTTTCCCCGTGTTTTTTTAACGCATCGGTGTTTTCCTTACTGAGGGACCAGATTTCAATGACATTCTTGCGACAAGAACAGGAATCGGTAATAACTTATTAATATCTATTTATTGCTGCCGCTTAACTCCTTACCGAGGGAATTGGGAAAGGGGGCCACACGTACGTGCTCACTCGTACCCGCATCTTGTAATTGTAAAAGTATGTCCTCACTCGTACCCGCATCTTGTAATTATAAAAATATATTTTGATTAATTCAATAGGAGATCTATTTATACAAGTTAAGAGGGAGGATTTCCCTTAACAACTAAAGAGATTAGGGAGGATTTTTCTCAACAAATAGAGAGATTTCCTCGTATAGTTGGAGGAAATCTTATCTACTATCATGCCCCCGCAAGATGGTACTCCTGTCAAGGATGTCAATCTTGGATCGATGTAATGAAAATAATTTACGGGCAAGAGGCTTCGTGAGTGGATCTCGCTAGTTGATCAGTATGTACATGAGACACGTAGTTGATTTACGACAACTTGATCTCGCACGAAGTGGAAGTCAATGGCGATGTGTTTAAATGCGTGAGTGGAACAACTGGATTGACACATAAGTAGGTAGCTCTAATATTATCACAATATATTGTAGGAGGAAGGGTAGAGTTGACGTTGAGTTCCTTAAGGAGATTTGTGATCAATTGATTTCAGTAGTAGTAGCGATGGCACGGATGGCACTTTTCGGCTTAAGTTAGGCGTGCGATTGTCTTTTGCTTCTTAGAACTCCAACCGATAGGATTAGCTCCAAGGAAGATAATATACCCACGACGTAGAAGTTCTATCATCAAAGTTGTCGCTCAACAAGATCAATAAAGGCATGGAGATTAAGTGAGACATGTTTGCGGAGAAAAAGACCATGATGAAGGGTCCCTTTAAGATACAGTAAAATTCGTTTGACACTGAGATCAATGCATAGTAGATGGTGGTGCATGAACTAGGACAATTTATTGACTACAAATGAGATATCACGACGGGTGAGAGCTAAGTATTGTAAGGAGCCAAGTACTTGCTTCGGTATTGAGTAGCGTCCGAAGCAGGGCTTCCATCATCTAATTTGAGTGATTCATTCGTAGAGAGGGAGTTGTAACCTCCTTTGCATCCTGCATGTTTGTTTTGGATAATAGATCTTGAATATACTTTCTTTGTGATAGTAGGAGACCTGAAGATATAAATGTTGCTTCAACTCCCAGAAAGTAACTTAAGGTGCCAAGATTTTGAGGAGAAATGATCGACCAATTGCTTTAGGAATGTCCGAATCTCAAGGATCATTACTGTAACAATAATATCGTCCACATATACAAGAAGATATATTGTGGTTCTATTTTGTTGTCGTAAGAATAACGAGGTATCGACTTGGAGTTGATAAAACCCATGGATGTTAAAAATGTGCCAAGTTCATTATACCAGGCTCTTGGAGCTTGACGAAGTCCATAAATAGCCTTTTGTAGCTTGCAGACATGCCTTAGATATTGTGGATACACAAAGCCAGGAGGGTTCTTTGCACGAAGACATCTTTGATTAGAGTCCCCTGTAAAAGGCATTGTTAACATCCAATTGTCGTATATGCCAATCTTTTGAGATAACCAAGCTCAAGATAAGTCGTATTGTTGTTGGTTTGACAACCTGGTGAATGTCTCGTGAAGTCAACACCGGATCGTTGATGAAACCCTTTGGCAACTAGACGTGCTTTATATCGAGCAATAGATCCATCTGGGTTCCGCTTAATTCGAAAGACCCATTTACACCCGATGATGTTTTGTGTGTGAGAAGAGGGAACTAGGGTCCATGTAGAGTTATAAAGAAGAGCATCATATTCTTCATACATGGCTTTATGCCAGTGTGGAGATTTTTGCGCTTGATTAATTGTGGTGGGTTCACTAGCTTCAAGGGAAGAGTTTGTGATGGCATATAGATCAAGAACTTGACGTGGTTTAATAATACCACTTTTGGAGCGTGTTATCATGGCTAGGAGCTACGGAAGTGGTAGGTTGGGTTGTTGGCATAGTCGGTGGTGAGTCAACGAGATCAAGTGGACTAGTCTGCTGGACTTCAATAGCACATATAGCTGAGGGTATTGTTTCATTAATAGGAGAAACTTGTGTGAAGAGATTGGAGGGGTAGGGAGGAGGTGTTCGAAGCAGGAGGAGTGTGTCTTGAGCGGGAGAGTTAGGATTGGATGATGTTGTGGGAGGTTCATGTGATGGGGTTGAGGAGATGCTCCAGTGATATGTGTTTGTCGGAGTAGCTTGCATGGTAGAGTACTCATGATTTTGAAAAGGAAAAGAAAACTCCACAAAAATAACGTGGCGTGTGAGAAAGACTTTTTGGGTTTGTGGCTCGTAGCATCGAAAAGCATTATATTCAAAAGAGTATCCAATAAAAATGCACGGGCTTAGATCGTGGTGTAAGTTTATGAGAGGCATAAGGGCGTAGCCACGGATAACATAGACAACCAAAGACTTTGAGTTTGTGAAAGTTTGGAGGCTTGTGGAATAGTTTCTCAAATGGTGACTTGTATTGTAAGACTGGAGTGAGCATACGATTAATGAGATAGACGGTTTGAAAAGGTGCTATCCAAAAGGTGATGGCAACGAGGCTGATGTAGAAGTGTGAGCCCGGTTTCAACTATATGTTGATGTTTGCGCTCAGCAGAACCAACTAATTGGGGAGTATGAGGAGGTGACTTGAGGTGTTGTATACCACAAGTCGCAAGACAGATACGAGGGCTTGATATTCACCTCCGCCATCCGAGTAAACTGTTTTAATGGAAGATCGAAAGAAATTTTAACCAACTTTCTAAAGTTGGTAAAGACAGTTGAAACTTCAGATTTATGACGGAGGGGATATAACCATGTGTACTTAGTGAAATAGTCAACAAAAATAACATAAAAACGAAACTTATCAAAAGAAAGAGTTGAGGCAGGACCCCAAACATCAGTATAAATAATTTCAAAAGGTTTAGAACAAGATATAGAAGATATGCCAAAAGATAGTCTATGACTTTTATTGCTACGACAAGCATCACAATAAGTTAAAATGTTGCTAGTAGAGATAGGAAGTGAATAATGGAAAAGTAACTTTTGCTGAATAAGAGACGAGGGATGACCAAGACGTCGATGCCACACATCAACTGGAGCAGCAACTGAGGAGTAAACAGTGGGGTGGGTTGTTTGTGAAGCGGATGGCCACTCATAAATATTGTCTTTGTTCTGGCCTTGGACTAAGGATGCCCCCGTGCTCAAATCCTTGATAAGAAAGGAGTCAGGAAAAAATTCAATGGAGGTATTATTTTGCTTGCAGAATGAGAGACAGAAATAAGGTTTCTTTTGATGTGGGGTGCACACAAACATCATCAGTGTGAATGTTGTGGTAAGTAAATTAAGCATTGTGGAACCAGTATGAGTGATAGAGAGTCCTTTACCATCACCGATGATGACATCCTCATCGCCGCCATAGTTGTTGTGACATGACAAGTTCAAGATCGGAGGTGATGTGATGTGATACACCAGAGTCCACAATCCAATTGGGTTGACTAGTCGTCGAAGTAGTTGTGAGAATGGCTTGAGGCCACTGTGTTGGAGCAGGAAGTCGAGGTCGAGAGCGACAGACTTTCGCGGAGTGTCCGATCTTATCACACAATTGACAGATGATTCGGCAATGACTGTTGAGGTCAGGACGCAAGTGCTGATGATTATAGGGGATATCACCTTGACGATGAGGATGGAAGTGTTGATAATGTGGTTGAGAGGGGTTTGGTGTGGAACCCATAGGGTCAGGAGGCAGCTTTGTCGGACCGTGATTGACGTGCTTATTGTATTGGTTGCTCTTCCTCTTGGATTTATACCGACTTGAGCCGTGTGATAGTTGGTCCGGGCAGCCTATCGTCGCGCTTCAAATATGTCTCGTAGTCGGTCAACTTGTCATAAAGTTCTTCAAATGATATTGGAGAGTCACATGCTCGAATTGCGACTGCCAATTCTTTGTATTCATCCCCTAGGCCATTAAGTGTATGAACGAGGACTTCTTCACTGAGAGAATGACCTATCAAAGTTAGGTCATCGATGATCACTTTGATATTTTGTAAGTAATCAGCAATAGTACTTCCCTCTTGTTTCACTTTCATCAGATTGGATAAGAGTCCGAGCATGCGAGTACGCGAGCGATTTGCCAATATCGTTTGCAACTTGGACCATGCTTCTGCAGCAGTCATACATAAAGATATTAATGGGGCGACGGACCCAGCGACGGAGGCTTGAATGGCTTGGAGGATGAGACGGTCATGACGTAACCACAGTTTGTGAGCTGGATTTGGTATTGGACTAGATCCTCCTGGGCTATTGAGCACTGCAGGTGGACAATGGAGAGAGCCGTCGATGTAACCTATAAGGTCATATCCAAATAGAAGATTAGAAAATTGGGCACGCCAAGATGCATAATTTCCGCTTTTGGATAACTTGAAAGGAATGAGTGCCGCAGCATTGATAGTGATGAGGCTTGGAGGTTCGAGAAGCGCTATTGTTCCTGCAGGGACAATGACCGAGTATTGGAAGTAGATGATGAAGCCATTTGATGATACGATGCGTCGAAGACTCAACCGGTGCAGATCGCACCGTTCGGTGGAGTTCGGCGGGAGAGAGTGTTCTCGTCAGAAGAGAGCGCCGAGGCGGAGATCAGTGGCGCTGTCCTGTTTGCGTCACACCGCACGCTCGCTGCAGCGGTTTGAAGAAGCGACAGTGTCAATGGTCACTAATAGCGGCAGCCGTGAGAGAGGGGGAAGGAGGCCGCGGATCCTCGGATCTTTGGGCGGATACCGCCCTACGCCGCCCCTCACCTCTTTGGTGGAAGGCTTTGGGCGTGTTGGCGAGGTTATTCGTGGTCGCCGAGGCGAGAGTGCTCTGCTTCTATCGAGAAAAGGGGCTAGCAGCGATAGTGGACGACGCCGCCGAGGGCTTGCTGCGGTCGCTGGGTGGCGATCTCGCAGATGCAGCGGATGCAGATCCGCACGAAGGTCTGCGGTCGCTGGGTGGCGATCTCACAGATGTGGCGGATGTGAATCCACACGAAGGTAGGGCTAGCGGTCGGGGCCGCCCCGCTCTCTATCGGGGGTGGGGCGGTGGTGCTCACTTCTTTGGAGAATCTCGATCGGATGAACGCCGTGTACTGCTTCGGTGGCACGATTGATACGGAGATCGGTCGTTCAACACGACGCGCGGTGGATCTTCGTGTCCATTTGCGATGGGCAAGGCGTTCCTCTACTTGGTGGAGGCCCGGATTGACAAGAGGCACCGAGGAGAAGGCGAGTAGCGAGAGGATGTCCGCCGCAAAGACGAGAGAGGAGGCGGCCAGAGTGTCGACACTGTCATTTGGACAATGGAAAAAAAAAAACTCTTACTTAATGCAAGTGCTCTGATACCATGATAAGATGAAAAGTAATTGTAAAAGTATATCTTGATCAATACAATAGGAGATCTATTTATACAAGTTAAGAGGAAAAATTTTTCTCAACAACTAGAGAGATTATGGAGGATTTTCTTGAATGACCAGAGAGATTTCCTCGTATAGTTGGAGGAAATCTAATCTACTATCAGTTTCGTCACCTTTGGAGCCCCAACGTCGGTGCCGGTCGTTGTCGGTGTGCCAATATTTGCCCCTCTCTCTCTCTCTTCCGCACCGTGCCAATTAGACGCGACGTTCCATGGAACCGAATACCGCAACTGTCTCGGCGGGAACCAAGTTGTTTCGGGTCATAAGAAGAAGAGACAGTGAGGAGCTTATAGATGATGGATGATGGCCCTGTGCGTCCCAGGTTCGCGATGGATGATGAATTCCCTATTCTAAACTACGCCACTGCACATAAAGTAAGCATTTACACATTCGGTTCACTTTAACCTTATTTACGCGTGGTCCACCATCATCTCCACTCCCGAGTAATGGATGGGGCTGAATTCAGTGGCGACATGTTCTCAGAAATTATCACACGTCACCATCGTGGCATGCTCCATCATGGTAATCCACTATACAGAGTTATTGATTCTAGATATGGCCCCAATAGGAATTGATGATTCCACACGCACCCAAGACGTGAAAAGCCCATATCATGATTGCTATTAGCCCATCTACTCAAGTGGCTATAAGGCTCCGGTTCTCTCTCTCTCTCTCTCTCTCTCTCTCTCTCTCTCTGGCATCGAACCTGATTCATGTCGAGGTTCTCTCTGCCCTCAAGAGCTCACCTTTCACCGTACCTCTGATCCTCTCCCTTCCTCTTCGGGAGGCTTACCGTGCAACTCCAATCCTTGGAAGCCTAGTGCTTCTTATCCTGCCTCTGACAAAACGAGACCCCAAGAATTTAACTCTAATCTCCTCCTCATTATTGAAACATGCATATTTCTCATCTTCATGTTGTGTGCTTGAGATATGCCTTTTTGGTTTACAATTTTCAATAGAATTTATATTTTGATCATATCAACGATAACTTGCAGCACTAGGAATCCTAAATCTGCACCTGCATCCTCTCTCTCTCTCCCTCTCCCCCCAAGCATACAAAGAGTAAACAGAATAGACTGCCAACCACTTCTTTGGCTGACAACTATCAGAAATTACCCTGTTTGGACGAAACTCTGCCTTTTTCTCAACCTAAGATTTTGATATAATTAATCATCCTAACAACATCTTGAAATGACGCCGGAGCTCAAAGTAGCAGTAGTAAAGTGACACCCAAAACTTGATCCATTATATAAAAAGCGAGAAACTACTGAAATAGCAGTTCCGATGACTCGGTAAGATGGGCAAAACGAGAAAGAGAAGCAAAGAACGCACCTTTTGTGTCTCTCTTATTGCTTGCTTTTCTTTTCCTCTTTTCGACCTCAACCCCGAAGAATGACTCTGCCTCCTCAATTTCTATACCCGCCGATACTTGGAGGAACCCGTCCGTCCATCACATCTTTCGCACTGATGCGCGCGTCAAAATTCGCCAATCAGCAACCTTTGATGGCGATCATGACCGGATGTCGATGTTCCGGTGATGTGGAACTTTCATCGAAACTAGCGGTCTCATGGACTCTGTGAGAGAGGGCCACATCCAGGCATCCTAGACATCAGGTGTGGCAGGCCAAGCCGACCTCGGACTCCTCGTCTTTCTTCCGCGCCGAGCTGCAGCCACGCGGTCGCCGATCACTGCTCCGCACGTTTGGACCCAAGCGGGATGCACCTAAGTTGGGGCAATTGAAACAAGAAAAGAAACCAAGGCCTTTGAGGGGAACCGCAAATAAATTATTACAAAAAAAGGAAAAAAAACTACTAACTGCTACCATCATAATATAAAAGCTGAAGCCCAAACCAGTAGTCCTAAAATACGCAACTCATCACTCGTTAAGATAAATTTATTTTCTTCTTGTACGCTCATCCCTGACGTGAATTCTATTTACGTCAAATCCGAAGTTGATGCTTTGGACGTGTGGGGGCGTGCGCATCTGGCAGCACCACGGAGGAGGTGACGCCTCCGGTGACAGCATTCGCAACCGACACCACACGCAGTCGGCACCTGGATGGCGAAGTTGTTATTTTAATGTGATTTTTGTGGCTTATCGAAGATGTGAAGTGGCATATTGCCAGCCACAGACCAAAAAATGTATATTATATATATTAATAAAAGCATTATGATTAATATCCGACGTCATATGCAAACGGCATTGGTTCAAACAAGACATTAATGTCCCGAGCCAGTCGTTTTCTACGGTTGGCCAGTCGTTTTCTACCGTCAATCGAATAGACAAGCTTCAATTGTGCGTCGTTGACGACAAGATTTAAAGTTTGAAAAGTCGCATAAACGATGAATTATTGCCAAAGCATTTGCCCTGAAAACCTCGAAATATTTAACTTGTATGTGCCCATCAGAATCAATTCCGACAACGTAACCCCACCCAATTGACACGTTCTGCTCCCATCCAACTTTCCTTGATACCTCCGAGAATCCTACTGTCAACTTGAAATTTTCGTGTCAGCAATCAGGTGCCTACAGAGCTAAGTTCCGTCGGCGATGGTGAACACAACAAATTTGGAAGCAGGAAAAAAATCAATACATATGATCAGGTATTTGACCGAACCTTACGAACCAAAATCAAAGGATGCATAGACAATAAACTATGCGACCGAACCTTATGAACCAAGATCAAAGGATGCATAGACAATAAGCTACGACCTATCGATCTCGACTTTCTGAACCCGACATAAAGGCGATAGTTTCATGCCTCTTCGCTCTTCTGGATTATGTTTATATGTGATACAGTAACTAACGGTGGTCGAACAACCAATTCTTGGAATCAGGTTTGGTCGAGTGACAACAAGCACAATAAAGAACAGTAAATTTTCCGCACTTGCTTTATTGAATAGAAAATACTGGTCACGTGACAACAAGCACTTGATCAGAGCAGGAAAAGCACCCGCGACCAAAGGAGACTACGGATCCCTAACATCACGCAGATTTTGGAAGGGTAATGGGTCATATGTCACGCAGACACGCGATTGGATGGTCATGCCCTTCTAATTTTTTACTATAAGGTCTTTTATCACTCTCCTTACCATTCGGTCAAACAGATTCAGAGCACGTCATCCCAAAGGTTACTTGATGATAATATAATGACCTCGAAGAGCATAAAAGACAACATACATCCCAAAAAGTCCTCACGGGCAATATATGTAGTAGTAGAACATATAGATCGAACAAAACTAGTGGCATAGGAAGAGTAGGAACGACAAAAAGCAGGGCAGATATATAAGATATCAATAATTATAACGAACGAACTACAACTACCCTAGCATCTGGAAGATAAAACACCAAAGATAGCACGTGGATGATGGATCTGTAGGGCAGCGAGACGTACCACCGATTGAGGTCACCGAGGAACCGCCGAGGTTGTCCGGAGGAAATCATCGATGCAGCGGGCGCCGGGAGGGAGCGGCTTCTCATCGGCTGATCTGGCCTTGGAAGCGCCCGACGCTGGTTTCGAAGCCGGCGGAGGAGGCTTGGGGAGGCAGTCTAGGAGGAACTGGGAGGTGGGCCGGTGGGCGCGGGCGGCGGAGCGGACGTGGTCGAGCTTGATGATATGGCGCTTCCTCTCGAGGGCCTCGATGCGTGCACCGGCGGTGAGAGATGTTAGATTTTGTGGCCCGTTATAATCGGATAAGATATATGATATAACTAATTGGATTCTGATAACAGTATCGGCCAATAGAAAAGAAGTCCATATTTTGGAGGATACCTTGGGGATGCCCTTGATGGAAGGAACTCCAATAACTTATCTAGACCCTCGCTCTCGCTTTATAAATGAAGCGGGACCTCGGGAAAGTTAAAGTGTGAAGCAACACGAAGCGTCTAAGAGTTGCGTAAAGATTAGCAACACAGATCGTCAAGGGTTGCGTAAAAGAAATTGTTCGAGAGACAGATAGAGAGATTACAGCTTTTCCCTCTCGATTCTCCAGAGCCATCAATCACGGTGGTCTGTGAAAGGATAGGAAGAGGAGAAGGAGTCTAGTTCTCTCCTTGCAGATTGCGCGTGAGCGTTGGACCACAGGAGGATATTGGATCGAGATCTTTCCTCAAGCGAGATGGCATCAAAAGTGCGCATCGTAGAAAATAGCAGATCTATTCATGATTTATTTTTGATTTCGATCCTAGGATTAAAGTTTTCCGCAATTACAGAAGCATGATTAAAGTTATTTTATGCTTACAATTGGTATCAGAGCCTAGGTTCTCGAAATCAAAAATTTTAGATCTGCTATTGTTCTGATTACGATGTTTGATCCAAATTTTAGATCTGCTCTTCCTATCAATTTTGGTTATTGTCGTATCGCCTGCTTGTCGGCGATATTAAGGAAACAGCGACCGATCGTTGTGCAGCACCGCTGCCAACGTCGCTGTGTTCGGCCGTAAGGGTCGCCGGCGACCGCACCGCAGCAACCAGGCTGCAGGTTGGCCGCACGAAGGGGGCAACCCCGTGCGGGACGCGGTCACACCGGCGGCAGTCGCGAGCGGCAGCCGCGCGGGCACTGGCCGCGCGAGAACAGGCCGCACAGGCGACAGTCGCGCGAGCACTGACCGCGCGAGTACAGGCCGCTCCGGCGGCAGCCGCGCGTGTACAGGCTGCTCCGGCGGCAGCCGCGCGAGCACAGGCCGCTCCGGCTGCAGCCGCGCGGGCGCAGGCCGCCGTGCGCACCCGCGGGCGGCCGTTTCGGCAGCACCCGCGCGTAACCGTGGCCGGCCATTTCGGCGGCAGCTGCGCGCACCGCAGGCGGTCATTTCGGCAGCACCCGCGCGTAACCGCGGCCGGCCGTTTCGGCGGCAGCCGCGCGTAACCGCGGGCGGCCGTTACGGTGGTGCGTGCAGCCGCTTCGGCGGCAGCTGCTGCGGAGGGAAAATTTCGGCAAAATTTCAGTTTTGCCATTAGGGTTTTCCTTAAAAGCAAAATTACAGTTTTGCCCTAAAAGCAAAAATTACAGTTTTGCCCTAAAAGCAAAAATTACAGTTTTGCCCTAAAAGCAAAAATTACAGTTTTTGCAATAAAAAAACTATAAATTATTGTTCGTTTTATAGTTTTTCTCATATGACTTATTGATTACATGTGATAAATTAAAATCAATTATTGTTCTTGGTTATTCACATGTATATAATTGAAATTGTGAAATAATGTTTATCTTTCACATAAAGGCATGATTTATATGTTATCATGATTATCATATGAGTTTTCTTTTTGCTAATTAATGTTCAATAATTATTATGGTTATTGTTTTATTATTGAACTGTTTAGCATGAAATGAATTAGATTAATTTGTTGAATATTATTTGTAATTTATCTCCTTAAGTTTTATCTAAACGAGCATTTGCCAAAGTGGCTGGGATGGTAGACTTTGGAATGTGAATTACAATAACATGTTGTCATTTATAGGACATTTTAAGTTACATTTTATATTATAGTATTGGTCTTGTAGCCACCAAAGTGACCTAGACCAATAACTTATAAAATGACATTAAAGAATTAGTCCTAAATGACATTAAGGAAATAATATTCAAAATGGAATTGTTTTGGATATTCTTGCGGTTTAGGGTTTGTATACCCAAAGGTAACAACACTATTCCACAAGGATGGTGTCGTCTTCCATAAATATTTTTGAGTGAACACTAGATATGTCAATATTTCACCCAATGGTGAAATGTAGATGATATCAATAGTTCATCATATTTTGGAACTCAAAGCATTAATGTTATTTTATATTTTGTTGGTACTTAGTCCATGCATTCTTATGCTTCTAGTGTCCCCTGTACTCTCTGGATCAAATTATTCGAATGGTTAGAGCATGTGCAATTCTGCTGGGCGTATTAGATCTTGATTTGGCATTGCTTGTTGAAAAGCCTGCAGACTTGGTGATAATAGTCTTTGTGGAACAAGTCGATGAAATGAAAGCGCAAAGATCGATAGGCTCGGTTTAATGTTCATAAGAATGCGATTGCAAATAACATAAAGACTTCATTCTGGGTGCAAATAGCGACTTGGGAATATTTAAAGATTATTGAGATGATTTAAATCTGGCTTGATAAGTCATTAGCCAAGACATTAATGAAAAAGCGACTACGGCTCGATCGAATCGAGAATTCAGGATCATATCCTCAATATTCATAAAGCCGCAAAGCGAAAGCATTGGGAATGAATGTTGATGAATCTTTTTCGCTGATTTATTCTTAATTCGCTTCCTTCAGTTTGGACCATTCAAGATCCACTATAACACAAATAAGGATAAGTGGAATTTGAATGAGTTAACTAGTATGTGTGTTAGGAAGAATTAAGATTAAAGCGGAAAGTTCATTCAATGTCATGACTACTACTCAAGGAGTTGGTAGCAAGAAAAGGAAGCGTCATCCATCAAAGAAATTTCCGGTCCGGAAATGCTACAGACTAATCAAAGGAAAGCTTTTTAAGAAAGTGCTTTTGTGGCAAGAAAGGACATATGAAGAAGGATTGCATTAAAGCGCATGCAAAACTTGGTTGAAAAGAAAGGTATAAATACGACCTTTGTATGTTTTGAATCAAATATTGCGAAGTTCCTTCTAACACTTGGTGGATTGATTACGGTGCTTCAACTCATGTTACCAATAATACGAGGATTTCTTTCAATCAGGAAACCAAAGGAACATGAAAGATTCATCATCGGGAAATCGTCTCAAAGCAAAAGTGATATCGGTGGGAACTTATCGCTACGCCAGAGAGCGGGTCATTTAATGGATCTTATTGAGACATGTTATGTCCCTACTATTTCTAGAAATTTAGTTTCTTTATCTAGAATTGATGAGTTGGGATATTGTCTTTCTTTTGGTAATGGTAAACTCAATATATTTTATGATTCAATAAAAGTTGGTTCGGAATTCGTGTGATGGTTTGTGCTGAATTAATTTGAATCTTGAGTTTGCAAAGACATTATTGACCCGCAATCAATTGTTGGATTGAAACGTAGTTTCAATAATGAAAGATCTTCTACACTTTGTGGCATAGGCGATTGGGGCATATCTCGAGGAAAGAATTGAAAGATTAGTGAAGAATAATATTTTGGAAGATTTAGACTTCATCGATTTTGATGTTTGTATAGATTGCATTAAGGGAAAGCAAACTAAACATACAAAGAAATATGCCACAAGAAGTAAAGAACTCCTTGAGATTATTAAACCGATATCTGCGGACCACTCCATATTCCTTGTTTTAGTGGAGAAAGGTATTTCATCACATTTATAGATGATCTGTCAAGATATGGTTATGTTTATCTAATACATGAAAAGTCTCAGGCCGTTGATACTCTTGAAGTATACATAAATGAGGTCGAGAGACAATTAGATAGAAAAGTTAAAATTGTCGAGATCCCAGGGGTGGTGAATTTTATGGCGAGATATGATGAATCCGGTCGAATATTGGTCCTTTGCGATTCCTAGAACAACGGGGTATTTGTGCTCAATATGCCTTACCAGGTGTGCCACAACAGAATGGTGTTCTTTGAAAAAGTAAATCGAACTCTTATGGATATGGTTAGGAGCATGATGAGTTATTAAATCCATGCTGAATCAATGTGGGGTGAAGCTCTTAGGGACGACTATGTATATCTTGAGCAGGGTTCCTAGTAAGTCGAGTTCCATCAACTCCATTTGAGTTATGGACCGGTAGGAAGCCATTTGAGACATTTACATATTTGGGGATGTTCTGAGAGATAAGAGTGTTCAATCCACATGAAAAGAAATTGGATCAAGGACTATTTACGGATATTTTATTGGTTATCGAGAAAAATCCAAGGGATACAAATTTTATTGCCCTAATCATAGTATGAGGATAGTAGAATCTGGTAATGCAAGATTCCTAGAAAATGGCGAAATCGTGGGAGTGAAAAATCTCGAAGGATTAATTTTGATATTGAAGAGATTCAGGTTAATTCTCCTATATCATCTACTATTCGAGAAATTGTTGTTCCTCAAGTCAATGAAAGAATTGATGAGGGTGAACAACAAAATGACATTGATGAACTCTCACATGTCTTTGTTGATGTATGCATGATGGTCTTGTAGAACAATCACATTGGCGACTTTGAGAAAGTCTCAAAGGAAGAGGAAACATGCCATTTCGATGATTATGTGGTATATCTACAAGAATCAGATTATGATATAGGAATAAAAGGAGACCCCTTATCATTTTCACAGGCCATAGAAGGTAATGATTACGAAAAGTGGTATGATGCAATGAAAGAAGAGATAAAATCAATGGACAGAATTGTGTTTGGGAACTCGTCGAATTGCACGATAATTGTAAAAGAGTCGGTTGTAAATGGGTCTTTAAGACAAAGCGTGACTCAACGAGCAATATCGAACGATATAAAGCTAGACTTGTGGCCAAAGGTTTTTCTCGGAAAGAAGGCATCGACTATAACGAGACTTTCTCCGGTTTCGAAAGGACTCGTTAAGAATCGTTATGGCTCTAGTAGCTCATTATGATCTTGAGTTACATCGGATGGATGTGAAAGCTGCATTTTGAATGGGGATACGGATGAGGAAATCTATATGGAACAACTGATGGATCATAGAAAAGGGAAAAGAAAGTTGGGCTTGTAAACTTAAGAAATCCATTTATGGCCTTAAACAAGCTTCAGACAATGGTATATAAAGTTTCATGATACCATTACATCCTTGGATTTAAGGAGAACTTATTTGTTGATCGGTGCATATATCGAAGATAAGTGGGAGCAAGTTTATTATATTGGTCTTATATGTGGATGATATTTTACTTGCTGAGTAGTGATCTTGGTTTATTGCACGAAACCAAGATATTTCTCAACAAGAACTTTAAGATGGTTGATATGAATGAGGCGAAGCTTATGTTATTCATTGAGATATTGGGGATAGATCTCAAGGATTATGGGGACTGTCTCGGAAAGGCTATATTAATCGTATCTTGGAGAGATTTAATATGCACTTTTGCTCGATCAATGATACACCTATTACTAGAGGTGAAAGGTTTAGCCAAAACGATTAGAAAAATGACTTAGAAAGGAATCAAATGAAAGATATTCCTTACGGATCATGCAATAGGAAGTCTATTATATGCTCAAACTGCATACTGAGACCGGATATCGGTTTTGCGGTTTAGTTTAATCTTTGGGTAGATATCGAGTAACCCAGGAATGGAACATTGGAAAGCTGCAAAGAAAGTAATGAGATATCTGCAAGGGACAAGAGATTATATGCTCACATATAAGAGATCGAGATCGACTTGATATAACAGGATATTGAGATCTTGATTTTGCAAATTGCCTCGGCAGAGGGAAGTCCACTTCGGGATCTATATTCATGTTAGTGGTGGGGCAATTTCTTGGAAAAGTGCAAAGCAATCGCTTATTGCATCATCTCAATGAAGAAGCTGAATTTGTGGCATGCTTTGAGGCCACAAATCAAGCATTATGGCTGCAGAATTTCATCTCGGGACTTGGTGTGGTCGACTCATTGCCAAGCCATTGAAGATATTTTTGATAATATCACTGTGGCGAGTTTTCTTCTCTAAGAATGGCAAGTACTCTAGTGGTTCCAAGCACATTGAGATAAAGTACTTGGTGGTTAGAGAAAGAGTCGAAACAACAAGTGTCAATTGAAAATCTGAGCACCACTATGATGATTCTTTGATCCATTTACTAAACCATTACGATTGTAAAACATTTAAAGAACATGTTCTTAGAATGGGGCTTGTGAGCAAGCCATAAAAGAAATGGTGATGCATGTTTTAGTGGGTGCTATAATTGACATTTTTCCTTGCATAATTAAAGTTATTTGTTTCATTATCCTGTTTACATTTATGTTTATGCATATTATGGTTGAATGTAATAACAGATTGTCTTTGACAAGACAAATTACGAGGGTCATTATGAACTATATTAGGAAAGACTAACGGTGTTGTAGTACATAGAAGGGAGTATGACATTGTTGACATACAACCGCTATGACTCGCATTGATGGTTGGACTTAATATAGTATTATTGTATTTATTGGACTTATTGGCTTGTTTTTAAAAATTCATGGCCATGTATAAAATTTTTGTTTCAAAATTTGAGAATCCAATTAGGTAAAATTATTTTTCTAAACAAACTTTTGTTTTGTTTATTTTTGATGTCTTTTATATCTTATCAATTAATGGGCCAAGTGGGAGAATGTTAGATTTTGTGGCCGTTATAATCGGATAAGATATATGATATAACTAATTGGATTCGATAATGATGATATCGGCCAATAGAAAAGAAGTCCATATTTTGGAGGATACCTTAGGGGATGCCCTTGATGGAAGGAACTCCCCAATAACTTATCCTAGACCCTCTGCTCTCGCTTTATAAATGACGGGACCTCGGGAAAGTTAAAGTGTCGAAGCAACACGAAAGCGTCTAAGAGTTGCGTAAAGATTAGCAACACAGATCGTCTAAGGGTTGCGTAAAAGAAATTGTTCGAGAGACAGATAGAGAGATTACAGATTTTCCCTCTCGATTCTCCAGAGCCATCAATCACAGTGGTCTGTGAAAGGATAGGAAGAGAGGAGAAGGAGTCTAGTTCTCCTTGCAGATTCGCAAATGAGCGTTGGACCACAGGAGGATATTGGATCGAGATCTTTCCTCTTCGCGCTTGAGATGGCATCAAAAGTGCATCGTAGAAAATAGCGAGATCTATTCATGATTTATTTTTGATTTCGATCCTAGGATTAAAGTTTTCCGCAATTACAGAAGCATGATTAAAGTTATTTTATGCTTACAAGAGATGCAAGGAAGAGGTCCGCCGAGAGTGAGATGAGGAGAGGGCCTCCGAGGTCACCTTGCTGATCTCTCGATCCAGCTTCACGATCTTCTTCACCTTCCCCATCGGGAACGACGGGCCCAGCACTCCAGAAGACTCCTCGTCGTAGTCTTCTTCTTCTTCTCCTTCACGATCATCGCGTGTAGCTTCCATCGCTGGGGTCTGGGGATGACCAACGGCCCCAACCAAATAACTTTGGGTTGGTAAGGAAAAGATTAAAAATTTAGGTGGAAATTTTCCCGCCAAAAGTAGGAACAGTACTAAAGGATCGTTGGCCCAGCCCATTGACCAATCGGGCCAACCCGTTGATCGGCCGCCTACTGACGAACGCAACCCGGCATTCAACGGTACAGGATCATTGCTGTTGGGGTCAACACAAAGGCCAACAACTTCAGCATTACTTCGGAACGAAATTTAACATAAATCGGAGCACAACTTGATTAAGAAAATATATTCGAAACGAAAAATCTAGAAAGTCAAACTTCCATCAACCTCTTAGCCCACCCTGCTTCTATCGAACACAAGATTTCTAATCAGCAGCCATAGTCATAAATAAATAAATTTTTTTCTTATTGAACTCACAAAAATATATGATCATTGGACGAGAGAGGACTCATCCTATTACGATCTGAATTTTTATAGTATCTTGGGCGCTCCGATTCTCTAAGATCAAGGCTTTCATATTACAATGAGAAACTCTTTAAAAAATGTTGATGCAGCATCAAGGAGCTGCTTACTCATCGCTGTTATCTGCCTCGTGAAATCTTGACATCCGAGTTCCATCATATGACAATCTTGTAGCCGGATTGCTGAAGAAGAAATAACAAGCTCCAAAGCGTCAGTGGCATAGTGTTTAAGCTCAGTGTCATCCATGGGAAACATGCGACATGTGAATGCAAAAAAAAACAAAAAAGACCACCACCCTCCCACAAAGTTATACATTTAGAGACTTCTTTTTCCATATTTACCTCAGGAAGTTCTGTTCTTGTAAATGGCCTTCTTAGGAGCATCAACAAACCACATAAGGTGAATGTAAGGATTCAAACTTCTAAGATGAATCTCAAACTTCATTTCTACAAAGTTTTATATCGCACAAATAAATAACCAATAAACAAGTGCCGACCAAAAATTGACCTTTTTTCCATAGCCAGAAGCCAAGTGGCTCTTTTAGAGCATCTTCTGAGATCAATAAGATCAGCATATTGGCCTTGTTATGGAATTACATTCTTATCATTAGATATATTAGAAGAATCCAATGCGCATGATGACATATGAATATATGAAGATTCAACGAGTTAGAATCTGCTAATCTTATCCTAAGATAATCCATATTCCAGGCAAATTAAGAAATAATCCATATTGTACAATACAAGATCAAAATTCAATAAACGAAACTAAAAATTGCTCACAGAATCATGGAGATGATGACATCAATAAATAGATATTATAATCTTACTGTATAACAAAAAATTTAGGAAAACAAAACCCGACAAGTGACATGCTACTTCAAATTCTAAATAAGGAAGACGTGAGTCCTCATACTCACCTGTTCTGCCATCAAGAAATCTTCAAGAGCTCCTGGAATGCTTCCTGTGGTATGTCCACAGATCCCACACGCTTCATGCGCTTCTTCCCTTCCTTCTGCTTCTCTAATAGCTTCTTCTTACGAGTAACATCGCCACCATAGCATTTTGCTAGGACATTCTTTCTCATTGCTGAAAGGCTGAAATGAGGTACAGCCAATCAAAGAGCCCTTATAGGAGTCAAGATTGCAGTCATGGCTAGACAAGAATGGAAAGAATAGGATAATTGCATCAACTATTGAGAATAAGCAAGATGAGCTTGAACAAAACCTAATAAATCAATGGAGTGGCACAACAGCTTTGAATGATATTGATTCGAAGATTTGCTTGCTCGTATGATACTCACCGCACTATTAGCTACCTGAGATACTGTGGCTCAGGAAGGTCATCTGAAATTATTCGAGACCATCCACTCATTCCTTTTTTGCTTTTTTTTTTTTTTGCACTGTAGTCAATGTGCCACTCAGATCTATTGGATCGGGAGGGTGGACAATAGACTAGGACAGTTGGGAAGTAAAATAATGGTCGTCTCTTATGTGCACGCATGCACACACCAATCCAATCCATGCATTGCAACAGACACAACCCATTCCCTACTGTTGAAGCTAGCATTTCAGTCCACAGGTTGCAACATCTAAACAACCTATATGCAGGCATTGAAGATTAAAATGTCAAACCTGACAGAATACCCACTCTCTCCCCTACTCTTCCCCACAGCCTTTTTCGCACCCTATCAAGGACCAGAAAGTTTCACCAGCAATGTCCACTAAATATAAGATATTGTGAAAGAAATGTCTCAAGTTATTGTGAAATAGGTGTCTTTGTACTAGATAAAAACACACATAAGATATAGTTTTCTTTCCCAAACTGTAAAAGTTGCTGCACAAACTACTATGCATGCGTTCAAGGTAAGAATGTAACATTTGTTTTCATCCCATCACCCAAGTCTTAAGTTCTCAATTTAAGAATCAGTATTATGCATTAGCAATTTCTTCATTGTATGCCATCATGTTGGATATACATATGATGAATTACACAAACACATGAGCAAAAGACAGAAAAGGAAATTTGTAATAATTACTAGAACTAATTCCACCAATCCACGTTGGCCAAATTGTAGCATGACAATTGTAGCAAATACTCACAAAATAAAAAAATAAAAAGAAAACTTCATAGTCATATGATAGTTATGGGGGCACATAACAAAAACATAGCATGGCATGGGGCACATGCTGCAGCATGTAACCTGCCATGCCACAACAATATTATAAATCGACGTGAATTAAATTGGTGGGAAGAGATTATCATACGTCTCCCTTGCAATGACTTTCGATCCAATTGCAGCTTGTATTGTTATCTCAAACATATGCCTGCCAAAATGTCAAGGTATTAGGGTATGAATCACTAATAGACAACAAAACCAAATTGTTCCCAAATGCAATCCAGTGCCACACCTGTCTATAAATTTCTTAAGTTTATCTACCAATTCACGTCCAACCCTTTGTGCCTTCAGATTATGTACTATGGTTGCCATAGCATCAACTGGTTGCCCATTAAGGAGGATATCAAGTTTAACTAAATCGGATTTTTGATATCTGTAATCGCAACTGAGAATGTTAGTATTTTTTTTTTTGCAGAAATCTTTAAATAAATGGAGCATAATTGTAGATACTGATCATTATGATATGCCAAAGCATCTAAGCTTGTCATATGTGCTTTGGTATTTGATTCAAATGATTGATATGAATTGAAACAATAAATGACAATATTTTGTCATTTAGTACTTTTTGAGGATTTAAAAAAGTCAACTTAGCATTCTTATTATATGACATACGATTGCTGTCAAGCGGTATAGGTTTTCCACTTTAATAATGGAAGCAGCCTGTTGCTCACATAAAAGCCTCTTAGGTACTCAGTCATGCAACTAGAACAGTAAAAACCATCTAGTTTCAGCCTTGCAACTAAAATGAAGACTACCTAAACAATTAAGTTAGGCTTTTCTTTTTCATTTTAAGATCTAAGTTAAAACATAAAACTACAACAGTAAAAACCTCTTAGATAGTCATTAAAGCCTCTTAGATACTCAGTTATGCAAGTAGAACAGTAAAAACCATCCAGTGTCATCCATGCAAATAAAATGAAGCCTAGCTAAACATCTTAGTTTTTTTAAAATTTAATTTTAACATCTAAGTTAAATGTGCCATTGTTATGTAGCTAGCTCCTGGTATGTTGTTGAAGCTTCTCTGACAAATGACCTCATCATAAAATATAAGATGCAGTACAATGACTAACGGAGTACACAAGTGACTAACCAAGGAATATTGTCAACTATAGCATAAGACAGGGGATGCAATCAAGATTTTTGAATCAATTTTTTGGTTAGCATCTCAAACGAACAAAAACAATCGATTTACCTATAAAACTGGTAGTCTGCTACACAAACTGTTATGTAACTAATAATATCTGAGATGACAAATTACCAGCACTTACTCAGAATCCTCATAGTCAAATGTAGCATATCCAGATGTTATACTTTTCAATTCATTGTAGAAGTCCACAATAATTTCCCTTAGTGGCAGTCGGTACTTCATAAGTGCTCTCTGACTGCATGGGAAAAGGAATATTAATTGAAAACTGACAAAACTACCAACTCAACAAATGGTGTTGGCCAAAAATTACCTGTCAATAAATGAATATTCGAGCTGCTCTCCTCTCCTTTCTGAACAAAGTGTAATTACAGGCCCAACATACCTTAACATAGATTTAAAAAGTAATGAACTTCAAGCTCCCCATCGAGGACAAAGTTGTTGTGATGAAGTAGCAGAACAAGGAAGCAGGGCTTACTCACTAGGAATAATAATGGTAGCAATAACACAAGGTTCCCAGCAAGCAGTAACGCGCTTTCCAGGATTTGAAGACAGTGCAGCAGGATTTTGAACTTGTACCTTGCTGATAAAGCAAATAAAGTTAGATGGTGATCACATTAATGACATGTGATTAACTCTTTACACAAACCTCACCTGCCATCCGAATACTCAAATATATAAGGTACAGTTGGTACTGTCGATATGAGCTGAGCTCCATACTCCTACAAAAGCAGTGACAATGAAGGCAATGTTGAGAAGCACTTCAGAAATAGTCAGCTACCAAATTGATATAAAGCATAACAAACATCTAATCAAGTGTAGAAAAAGTCAAAAACTCATCAACGTAAACGAGATCAAAGTAAAGATATAGACAGATAAGGCTAGGAGCATATTAAGATTGTCCAATCAACAAAACATATCACTCCTAAAACATAGGGAAACAAATTAGAAATAATCTAAACTTGGATGTAGATTTGACATGGTTACAGATAACTAAAGAAGGAACATATTAGTCCCAAAACATAGGGAAACAGCAATAAGAAATCATCAAAAGATTTAGTTTCAAAATATGAATGCATCATTCCATACCAAACAGTAAAAAGCCGATAAAGAACTACAATGGGTACAGGAAAAGAACATGTTTCATCAATTTAACTACATTTTAGGATTGGTATTTAGGCCAAATCATGTGGTAGATCCCAGATATTGGCAACCAACATCAGAAGGAAGGATGGCCATGCTTCAGTTTATGTGTTAATGCTCTCCAGTCATCCCTAACACTAAATCCTTGAAATCAAAGTACCTAGAAGTATGTCATATTCTCATAGATAAGCTTACTAGAAAAACGGTAGCTGACATATATATAGAACCTGAAATGCCACAAAATGGGAATTATAGAATTGGAACATATACTTGTTCAAGCCGCTGATGAAAGACATCCATGTGAAGTAAACCTAAAAACCCACACCTGCAAAGAACTGCCATAAGATATAGAAGTTGCAACAAATGCCAATTTGTCATAATATGAACCCTTTAGCTTGTAGAACTCACAACACTAAGTGATAAGCTAAAGATCCAAAGAATATGGAGAGAACCGATACCTGAACCCCAGGCCAAGTGCGGTACTAGACTCTTTGGCAACTGACACACTAGCATCATTGCAAGTTAATCGCTCTATTGCATGGTTAAGAGCTTCAAAATCAGATCCATTAGCCGGATAAAGGCCTGAAAAAACCATGTGTTTTGCAGGCTTGAAACCTGAAAGACAATGATTTGTAAGGCCTAAGAATTAAGAGATATCACAAGCAAGAGAATGTAATAAAGAAACTACAGATGAAGAACAATGAGATTTAGGCAATAACGGGCTACATAAATCTAGGATCAGCATATGACAAGGAAAATAATTCTCGGGACAAAAGCTAGATGTAGTTAATGAAACCTGGAAGAGGAGTTACAACACTTTTGGCATGATAAAGCGTATCACCAACACGTGCCTCTTTTGTAGAACGCATGCCACTAACAACATAACCAACTTGTCCAGTGAAAAGCATTCCAGTTGGTGTAAGCTCAGGATGCATTATTCCAACATCTAATACTTCATAACTCTGACCAGTTGCAGCAGATGCAATCTTGTCCCCTTTGCGTAGAGTGCCATCAACCACAGCAACATGGCAGATTACACCTTTGTATTCATCATAATAAGAATCTAACAAAAGCATTCGCAAAGGTGAATCACATTTTCCAGGGGGAGGAGGTATACGCTCTATAACAGCAGGAAGGACTTGCTCAAGCCCTTGTCCAGTTTTTGCAGAAGTTAAAAGGACATCTTTAGGATCAAGGTCAAATAAGGACTTCAACTGAGCTTTAACACGATCTGGATCAGCAGTAGGCTGATCAATTTTGTTTATTACAGGGATAATACTTAAGTTTGATTCGAAGGCAAGATAAAAATTAGCAACTGTCTGTGCTTGAACTCCCTGAGCAGCATCAACAACTAAAAGTGCACCCTGGCAAGCTGCGAGTGATCTTGATACTTCATAGCTAAAATCCACATGACCAGGGGTGTCTATCAGGTTTAACAAAAAACAAGGTGCAGTTTGCGAGTCACATGCATCCGGATGACCAAATGAATGCCGATAGAACATAGCTGCTGTTTGTGCTTTGACCGTTATACCTCTCTCTCTCTCTACCTACACAAAGATACAACATAATTTAGAATGAAATATGTCAATTAATTATATCAGGGGCTAGAACATAAGAAAACACTAATAGGCTATAACTTAGGAAAAACATGTCTTGAATTTTCAAATGAACCATCAGATTCTTAATTACTGCTAAATTCTGTTGTAAATGTGATTTAAGTTAGGTACTAAATTCTTTAAGCTCCATAACAAGTCTGGAGATTTGAGAGAAAAAAAGGATCACTCCTTGATAAATAACATGTTTAATCTATGATTTTATCATTCCAAGATAAGGATAATAGTATCAGAGAACTTCACAAATTTTGGTAATTTCATTTGCTCAGTCTGACCAAAGTATTTTTGAGATTAGCAGTGGGATTTACATCTCAGAATCGGAAAGATCATCGAAGCAAATCAAGTTGACCAAGGGAGTAGATTTTTCTTTCTTTGAATGATGGGAAATCAGTTAGGAACAAAAGTTGATCAGGATTCATCAGAGATTATTTGAAGCCGATTGGACATCCACTGCGGTCGACAGCTAGAATCAATTGGAACTTGATTACAACCAGCTTAAATTGGTCGAGAGGAGATCAGAACCAATAGATATATGTCAGAAGCAGCAAAGACTACCAATAACCAGTAAGACCAACAAGGAAAGCGCTGTATGTGGCCAAAACTGATAGTAATCAACCCACAAGAAGTCAGCTGGGACCGGCTGATCCCCAAAATGATTGGGGGTTTAAAGGTCGACCTGTCCACTCCCATTCATAAACCACATACCAAGATCGATATGGCTACATTACAATAGCACCAGCTAAGCCAACAAATGTCTCTAGCTCAACCAGATTCACACAGTGTGCCTTCCTACTCATGATGTCTAATGTCACAGCTTTTATGCAACTAATTTTTGGCAGCCTTATTCCATATGTAGTTCAAGTTGCAATCTTTTCTTGGCTCACTTATTTTCCTAGTATAATACACAAAGCTGTACTTCTCATACCTATATAATATGCAAGGAAAAAAAGAAAATATAGTGTCCAAGAAGATATATTATTTAATATATAAAATCTGCAAATGACATTTTGATGTCAATAAAATGAGACCCATGGTAGCATCATATGCATATCCAAAGAGATTGAAAAGGCCAACATATCTATATCATGATATAGCATCAGCCTTAGGATGCAAAGAAACAGGCTTTCTCTTCTTTTTTTTTTTTTTTTTGTCAAACTTGGGAAATCTTTCTCTACTGAGTACCAAGAAATGTGTCTATAATGTTCCTCTTTACACAGTTTTGGTACGTTTATTTTCCCCTTCTACCAAAAAAAAAAAAGTGAACTTTAGCTGTTTCTCAGGGACTAGAAGTGGCTAAAAACTACGGTAAAACCATTAATTAAACTTATCATGCCATCATCATGAACAACAAATTTAACCAATAGTAATAGAACTCTGATTACTTTCTAAAGAAACTTAACAGCAATAACCAAAAATTCCCGAACAAAGTCCTATTTCAAACATCCAAAGCCGGCTGGAAAACAACACACACAAAATAGCTCCCTTTTTTTTCATGCTTGGCACCTAACCTGAAGCTTGTCGAGGTACTGCGGCTGCCCGTGCCCCCGCTTGATGGTCCGCGTGAGCTCCAAAAGCCGATCTGCAAGCGTCGATTTGCCATGGTCGACATGAGCGATGATGGAGAAGTTTCGGATTTTTTCCGGCGAGTATTGGCTCAAATCGATGCCACCGTCTCGATTATCGTGGCGAGATTGTGAACAGAAACTGCGCTCGTCCAGGCACAGATGAAGGAGGGATGCATCAACGCCAAGCACAGATGAAAGAGGGATGCATCGATAGGGATGACGAAGAAGATGCCATCGAAGCTTCGACCTCGCCGCTCTCGAAAATCCAACGACACCAGACATCGGAGCTCGAATCAATTTCTCTCTGTCACACTCTCCGAGTCCGATTAAATTCGTGATCGAAATGGACGGACCATGGACCGGAGAAAGGAAAAGATTCAGGCCTCCAGCCTCTAGGGTTCGGCTGGCGTTTGCCGCGGAGGAGAGGGGATGGTTAGAACTCGTAACTGCGGACTTCCGCATATTATGTCGTTCCAAAGGGTCGCACCTTTGGTTTTACTACTCTCCCATTAAGCTGTATTCCGTGTCACTTACTCGCGTAGGACCACGTTGCGACGTGCGTGTTCGCAGCCTCCCGTTGTGGGGAATTCCGACGATCGTAGGAGACATACGTAGTTTCTTTGACTGTATTATTTCCATTTCCATGTTTTTTGGTGCGGAAAATATCATGATAAATTAGTTGGCGTCATTTGTTGGAGCCATCAAATCATTTTATTCTTAGTAGGATAACCGACTCCCAGAGTCGATGTTTCGATTCGGAGTTGTTATCGTCTTCGCTTTTAATTGGCTTTTCTTGTTTTGAAAAAAGAAAAAGTTTGTTGATCAACTTAGCCATCATGATACAACAGGCATATTATATTATATTATATTATATATATATATATATATAATAACTAATACGTCTATGTCATGCAGTTGACATGATAGCACCATCTTGACGCATGGTCGCTTAACTGACTTAATAAGTTTATGTGATCGATAAATTGGCTTCACATTATCGACATCCTAATTCGCGTTATTAACATTTCGATTCTACATAAAAGATACATTAAAATCACTTGGTTAATACGATAAAGTCATATAGTAATGAATCGTTCATCAGCACCTTAGTATCTATCGTATACTCTCCACGGAGTAAAGCCAATTAACCGTGCTTGATAAATATCATATAATAAGGGTTATGTAATCTTAGATTTGAAGCGAGTGAATGATACTTATGATCAAACTTCATGCCCATTACTGCATAATGAGCAAGCATAATGATTCCAAGCACCTATTATAAAATGGGATGCACAGGTATATCTCAAGACATTGAACATTCGAAACTTAATTTGTTCAATTTATATGATCTGTTGATTTAAGTTTTAAACAAGCACAGACAGAAATGCTCCTAACAAAGTTTGAACAATATTTTGAGGAGTTGATCTTAAGATCGGTTCCAAAAAAAAAAAAAAAAAAAAAAATGGTTGGATCTGAATTAATTTTCTGGTTGAATTATTAGAAAAAAAAAACATGTGAGTTTTTTCTTAAAAGGTATTAAATTTTTTTTTATAAAATTTATTTATCGAAATTTTTAAAAAAATCTAGCATGTACTTTACAACCTCTCAACTAATCCATAGGATAAATTAATTATCATCGTACTTTGGATGGGTTCAATCCCTTTATATATAAACCCGATCATGGTTTTGGTTCCACCAAATTTGAGGCCAAATCAAATCGATTTTAAACCTTTTTGGTTTTGATTTTACTTTAAAAAAGAAATTATTTCACAAATATTTAAACCTAAGTCAGAAGATTTTAAATCTAATGTATTAGCTACCATACCATGGAACCTAATTATTGTTTATTTATATATATTTTTTCTTTATTTAGTTGGTTTGAAATTGGAATCAAGGATTCCGATTTCAATTTATACGAATCATAACTAAAACCGAACCATATGGTTGCGGTTCTGATTTGATTCTAGTTCCGGGTGGGTTTGGTTTGAACCTAACCTTGGTCAAGGTATAAGAATTGCAATCAGTTAATAGTGTTTGTAACGCATCTGTCAAAACATTGTAGTACTATTTTAAAACACTGTAATGGTAAATGAAATGAAATATATATATATATATAATATAATATATGTAGTTTCAAATAGGTATTGTTTATGAATAAGAACAATTAAAATAAAAAAATAAATCAGTTCCGATGTTCTTGAATTGGCTAACAGTGTGTTTTACTGATTCAATGGATAGATACCACCAGATACAGATACTAATGTAATTGTCTTGTCAGCAGGCATTTCAGGGATCAGATAAATAAAGGGCGTGATTTGTAAAACAAGTAAAAGAAAGATATATTCGGGGAAATTTTACCCTACATTCATATACCTATAAATATCTACGCCATGCAAATAAACAGAACAAATATGCATTCAAAAATTTTGTGAAATCTCACAAGAACGGAGATCTTCATATTAATTTTAGATGATAAACAACATAAAAAAAATATATCATCCACCTATGATTGTTGACGAACAAAATATTCACAAATTTTCATCGTTTCCTATTAAGATAATATCTAATTTTTACCGAGCCGAATACTCTCTCTCTCTCTCTCTCTCTCTCTCTCTCTCTCTCTCTTCTTCTTCTTTCTCCTGCCACCAGACGTGGCCACCGTAACCACCTCTCCGTAGTTTCTGCCCCGTTCCGTCAACACCACCGCATGGGGGGGGACGGGGGCTGCGGCTCTCCTCTCTTTTCGCCGGCAAACACTGAAACAGGCTGCCTCCGCTCTTCTTATAAGCCACCCAACCATTGCAGACCCCATCGCAGGCCGAGAGGGTAAGCGTACCCGTGGCCCTTGGTTGGTTTCTCCTTCGTCAGGAAGGAGCTGCAGCAAGGAGGTGCGGAATCAAATGGAGTTCGGCCTGGGGTACTTGTTCTACTCCCTCCTCTTCCTGGTCTCTGCCGCCTCCTCCAACACCAACATCACGGACTATGATGAGTACTGGGTGAAGAGGGAAGCAGTGGCACGCGCCAATATCCTGCAGGCCTACGTTCCCAAACCGGAATCCGTCGTCAACCACTTCAACACCCCCGACATCTTCCAGTAAGTCCTCTGTTTCTCTGCCCCCGTCGATCAATCGTAGGCGACCAACACCACGTTTTTTGTTCGCTTCACGTGATTGTTCACGTCGCAATGGTCATAGCCATCAACTCCAAAAGCTGTGATGCGCATGGGCGAGTGATACCATTTTCGGTGGTCGGTAACTTCTGCAGGGTGGTCAACAGCACCAGGAGGATCCTTCGCCGTGGAAATGGAAAAGGCCGAAAATGCATTGCCACAAACCCGATCGACCGGTGCTGGAGGTGCAGGAGCGATTGGGCGAGCAACCGCAAGCTTCTGGCCAAGTGCGCCAAGGGCTTTGGCCGCCACGCCGAAGGCGGCCTGAGTGGTTCGATTTATGTGGTTACAGATCCCTCGGACGACAGCCTCCTGGACCCCCGGCCAGGCACCCTCCGCTACGCCGTGACCCGCGACAGGCCACTCTGGATCATCTTCGCCCGCGACATGGTCATCAAGCTCCAACAGGAGCTGATGATCAACAACTACAAGACCATCGACGGTCGGGGGGCGAACGTTCACATCGCCTACGGTGCCGGCCTCACCATCCAGTTCGTGAAGCATGTCATCGTCCACAACCTCCACATTCACGACATCAAGCCCGGCGCCGGTGGCAACATCAGGGACTCCGAGGAGCACTGGGGGATAAGGACGCGAAGCGACGGCGACGGCGTCAGCATCTTCGGCGCCTCCCACATCTGGGTCGACCATCTCTCCATGTCAAACTGCGCCGACGGCCTCATCGATGCCGTCCAAGGGTCCACCGCCATCACCATTTCCAACTGCCACCTTACCCGCCATAACGACGTAAATTTTGGAACCCAGCTCACCACATGATAAGAGCCACACGTCTTCCTCCTCCTGTTTCTTCCATTCCTTATATCGCCGTCTGCTTGGTTACAGGTGATACTGTTGGGTGCCAGCGACAAGAGCCAGGAGGACGCTATGATGCAGGTCACTGTTGCCTACAACCACTTCGGGAAAGGCCTTGTGCAGAGGATGCCCAGGTGAGAGAAGATGCCTCCTCGTCACGCAGGGAGAACCGGATGCCCTGTGCCGCAACTAAGTAGAGTAACTTGTCGACCCCTCCTCGCGCAGGTGCCGATGGGGCTTCTTCCATGTAGTGAACAACGACTACACCCACTGGATGATGTACGCCATCGGCGGCAGCCAGCATCCCACCATCATCAGCCAAGGCAACCGATTCGTGGGTCCACCAATCCAATTCGCCAAGGAGGTATTCACGACGCGCGCATACATTGCACAGTTTTGAGTATCCATGGCGATGAACATCCACATATATCTATCTGTCGATATGCGATGCAGGTGACTCACAGGGAGTACGCACCAGAATCCGAATGGAAGAACTGGATCTGGACATCCGAAGACGACGAGTACAAGAGTGGCGCGTTCTTCATTCAGTCAGGACGTAAGTACCAGGGAAGGCAGTCCAGGTATGATGTGATCAAGGCAAAGCCAGGGAGCGTCGCCGGACGGCTCACTCGTTTCTCGGGAGCTCTTCAGTGCAGGCCGAATAGTCCATGCTGATGTAGCGTTCAACATCAGATGAACGTGCCACTGCAGAAGGATGAGAGTGTGCGTGAGTGAGCAAGGTCGAGACAGCGGATGATTTGTACGAGTGCAAGCGCAATCCAATTATTCATCTTGATATGCATGTCTGCGTCGGCTTTGTTGGTTTTGAACTTTCAACTATTTTATTGGATATATTGAAAATCCAAACTTATTAAACATCAAATATCGTGTATGTCACGTGACAAGCCTAACCAGCACGCTCTCAACCAAATCAAAACAATCACAACGCCCCTCATAGTGATCAGAGGCAACGGAGTCCAATTTGTGGTGCCCACGGCCCAACTAACACCCCGCTCCGTGGCCGACGTCGTTTCCAGAAAATGAGAACTCGCGCCAATAACGACCAGCCGTGTGGAATATCTGACGTTGCTCCGTCTCGCTGCCGTCCCTCCGCGTTAGCTCTCTTCCCGCTCCGCCGTCGGCATATATCCATCCCTTTCCGGTTCCAGTCCCCGTCGGTTCCTTTCTTCATCTTCTTTCATTCACCGGAGGATCGGACGTGGGGAGAGGCCCTCCGTCGGATCCAGCCGGGAAATGGAAGGCCATGGAGGCGCCGCCGGGTTCGACCGCGTCCTGTTGCTGGCCTTGTGCGTCGCCGGCATCTGGTCCGCCTACATTTACCAGGGCGTCCTGCAAGAAACTGTGTGAGCAGCTTTCTTTCGTTGCCGTAGCTCTTTTTTTTCTTTTCTTTTCACTTTTTCTTGCTCGATTCCGTATCAAATTGGTCCTTTGTTAGTGAAACAAGCATCTAAATCTGGTGACCTGTGTTAGGGTTTGTAATGAACGTACCCTTTCTTGTGTCTCAGATCCACCAAGCTATTTGGGCCGGACGGGGAGCGGTTCGAGCACCTCTCCTTCTTGAACCTGGCACAGAATGTGGTTTGCTTCTTGTGGTCCTTGATCAGTAAGTGGATCGCAGATCTGGGCTTGTTGTTGTTTGGGATTGATGGATGTAATTTGTTTCACTTTCATCGATTGGGCAGTGATAAAACTGTGGTCGAGGAGCTCTTCGGGGGGAGCTCCATTGTGGACCTACTGGAGCCCAAACATCACTAATACCATCGGTCCTTCCATGGGAATCGAAGCCTTGAAGTATATCAGTTATCCCGCACAGGCAATTTATTAGTCTTGATTTTCTTATAATTTTCATGTCGGCTTGTTTGATTTTTCCAACTAGTTACGCGAAGGGTTCAGAGATTAGAGTTTGATAGTTCGATTGTGATTAACTGTTTTTGTGTGGATACAAGAACTGGCATCCTTTTTAAAGCAATTAACCAGTAAACAGATATCTTTGTTATGACAGTGTTGTATCCATTCCTTAGCTTTGCCCAAGTTAGAATAAAGTTCAATTCTTATTACAAGTGATAACCTCCAAATTCCATAGCTCTTGGCGTAGTGGCTGCTATTTGGACAATTCCTAGCTTCCCAAATGTTCTACATTATAGACATTCTATCTAGGAAGATAGATTCCTTCGATACCCAATTTTGAAATATTTTTACTGATATTTGCAGTACTGTTCCAACAGCGACCAAACCTCAAAAGGCATATTGGCAATATGCAACGGACTGTGGCTTGCATTTCATCAATCTTGGATTAAGCACGTTGCGCAAAGTTGATTAACACCACTCTATAGAAGTTACAACTGTTTAATGGATTTGTTGGACAGGATCTCCCAAAAGGCAAACCATATGTGTGCATTATAATAGTAAGTAAAGACTTGAGAAATCAATAATGACCATATAGCAAGTTAAGATTTCGCACTTTTCCATGAGTTTGCAGAAAAATGCTACAATTGTGTTCTTCCCAAGTAATCTAGCTGTGTTCTTCAGCAAAAGTAGCATTTGTTGTTTGTCCCTCATGATAATCTCAAATGTTTGATCGTTCTGTAGATTTCTCTTGTTGAGCAGCTATTATCATCCTTTTGTTCACTTATGTATTGTTGAGCATTAATTTCCCGAATACTTGTTAATTTCAGGAGATTAGATTTCAGGTTATTAAGGAGTACTAATTTTATTAATTGTGTATAATAGGTTTTGGCAAAATCTACAAAGATGATTCCTGGTGAGTGTTGTATTTGCTTTCGGTTCCATGCAAACATTAGCAAGGTTTTTCCTGGAAAGAAATTGTCTTTTGATGTGTGATGTGCACTTTAAGTATACCAAGGCAATAACTAATTATAAAAATATGAATTTTATATCCATGGCTGATGACATTTGTGTCAATAAGCATTTAAATTCTCAATATCCCTCTAGTTATGTTTTGAAATATAGATGTATTCTGCTATTTTGATGATCCAAGCAATGACAAACTATGTTTTAGTGGTCAACTTGAAAGCGCTTAACACTTCTAGTTGTTTCTCTCTATAGCTATAGCTTTCTGCAACTGAAGAGTTACCACATATATGATATCTGAATGGTTGATGTTAGGATAAGCATGAGTTGTTACTTCTCTGTAATTATTGTCCTCACTAACAAGCGTTTCTTGGCCTACTCACAGTTATGCTGATTGGCACTCTTGTTTATGGGATCAAATACAGTATCCCGGAGTACATTTGCACGTTCCTTGTTGCTGGAGGGGTATCATCATTTGCACTTTTGAAGGTTAGATGGTTTCCTCTGTTTCCTGCTGTGGTAAAGTTTTTGAAGATTGTTTATCAATTGAAACACATAACCTATCATCCTGTCCTTTAATATGATTTCCGGTTGGTTAGGAATGAGTTTTAATGTGTGATGTAGGGTGGTTAGTTTAATGCTCTGACGGGTGGTCTAGCGCCTTTATGGACATGTCTAAATACCAACAGTTAGATTTTCTAAGAGTACTAACAAGCTCATTACTTCTAAAGCAAAACACTAGCATTCAAGGGTTGCTTATATCTTTTGGTTATCAAAGCAGTGGGCGTTTTAGTTCTACCATGAGTTTGTATCCTGTAGACCCTGGTGTTGGGCAACCAACGATATTTGTCTGGATATGTGAACTAACGGATAAGGGTAATGACAAGGTTTTGGCTCATATACTTAGGATTTGTGTTCTGGAATTCATTGTGATAACAGAAATGTGTTTGCTTTGATCCATCGCAGACTAGCTCAAAGACCATGAGCAAGCTTGCTCACCCGAATGCTCCTCTTGGTTACGGGTTGTGCTTTCTGAATCTAGCATTTGATGGTTTTACAAATGCTACTCAGGATTCTATAAAAGCAAGGTACTCACTAGTTACCATCTACAAAGAAACAATGCGCTTCATATACTTTAATCATTAGTTGCATTAGCCCATGTCGAAAGTTGTTTGTGTAGACGAGGCCAAAAAAATCCAATGGTTACACAAGTTAATCGTTTGCTTCGCCTGCAGGTACCCAGAGACGACTGCCTGGGACATAATGCTGGGAATGAACCTCTGGGGCACCATTTATAATGTTATTTACATGTTTGGCTGGCCCCATGGAAGTGGCTACGAGGCAGTGAGGTTCTGCCAGGAGCACCCGGAGGCAGCATGGGACATCCTCGTGTACTGCCTATGTGGTGCAGTCGGACAAAACTTCATCTTCTTGACTATAAGCCGTTTCGGCTCTCTTGCTAACACCACCATCACTACTACCCGCAAGTTTGTCAGTATCGTCATCTCCTCGTTGATAAGCGGTAATCCCTTGTCCCCGAAGCATTGGGCAAGTGTGGCAATGGTGTTCTCGGGGCTCTCCCTGCAGATCTTCCTCAAGTGGAGGAAGATCCAGCGAACGAAGAAGGGAAGAAAGGCCGCATGAGGCCAACGTTGTACTCCTTTCTCTTTCTATTATAATATAATATGATCGTCGCCGAGCAGGAGAGGGGCATAACAGCGTCACTACATGCAGGCAGATTTTTCCATTGATGAGCAATGCAAATGCACCGATGGTGTAACAAATATTTACTGCAGTCTTACCCCTCTTTTCGGATACCCCAGTTTGTTGGAGACATGCTAATTCTAATGCGAGGAGAATATTGCGGCAAGAATGGTGAACAGCGTCCGGTAAGGAGATTTGTTGATGTATGGTGGTTTCTTTTGTTATTGGGCACCCATAATCGGTTTCTTCGGCAAAAAAAAGTAGGCCTTTATTTTCTTTGTCAAGTTAATTTATTACCATAGGCCTTTATTTTGTGTCAGTGGTTACATCTAAATCATACGCCTTAAACTATTTTAATTAAGTTAACTAATCACAATTTGGTTTGTTTTCTCCTCGAGACTCTCGCGTGGGGTCTGTGGCGAACGAAACTCCAACTCGACAGAGCAAGTTGACGGGACCTGAATGATAAGTATACTCACCCGAAGGGTTGGTATCGGGAACTTCCAGGGTTGGGTTGATCGACGGTCGCATTTCGTTTACGGTGATAACGGCAGCCCCAGCTTGCGCATTCTCGCACTTTGGAGTGATGTCTTCGCCGTCGTGTCCTCTCTCCCTCCGCCCTTCTCCTCTCCTCTCGTCTTCCTCCGCTCCCCTCAAAATTAGTTTTTCCTGTCCCAGAACTCTAACCCTTGGTAGCAAGAACAAGGCACACCTTTCCGTTCGATGCCGCCGCTCCGACTACTTCGACCAGCAGCGCCTCTTTTCTCGACCTCCTTCGCCGTCGCAGGATGAACCATCCTTCTTGGCCTCTCAGCCTCCCGGAGGTTCTTATCGGTTCCTCTGTTAATTTTTTCACACCGATTGAGGGGGAAAAAACCCTAACTTTGTCTGTTGCTTCGGGTTGTCTGCTTTTCAGCTCAACCTTCTAGGGTTTTCGTCGGGTATTCCATTTACAAAGGCAAGGCCGCGCTCACCGTTGAGCCGAGAGCTCCTGAATTTGCCCCACTGGATGTGAGTTTCTTCGTTTTATTTCATATTTTTGGCCAAAATCTGTGGTTGGTTTGTAAAATTCACCATGGTCGATTTGCTCGTTGTGCAGTCTGGAGCATATAAGGTTTCCAAGGAAGGATTTATCCTACTCCAGTTTGCCCCTGCAGGAGCGACCCGGCAATACGATTGGAGCAGGAAACAGGTTTGCTAAATTACTTCCATTTTTCTTCCTTGTATTATTGGTATATAGTGTGATCAACGTGAATTAACATAGTAAATCACGCAAGGAAGGGGAAATATATATTTGGTTTTATATGGAATTTCCAGCCATTTTTAGATTTAAAATGATCTGGAAGTTAAAATCTCTTAAACCTTTTTTGGTTGCTTGTTATTTCCTGTGAATCAGTTTTACATGTAAAGTCTTTTATTGTACTAAATAATGAGCATATGTTTCTATGGTTGTCTGAATAAGAGCCAAAGATCTTCAATGGAGTGGCCATAACTTTTACGCTGATGAAGAAATGACACATTATGAGATATATATATATATATATATATATATATATATATATATATATGTATGTATATATATATGTATGTATATATATATGTATGTATGTATATATATGTGTATATATATATATGTATATATATATAATGATTTCTAATTTATTCTATTAAGTTAAAGAACAAGTACAGAATTGAAATAAATAAAGAAAGTTGCTGACTTGTTTCAATGTCTGAACATTTATCCTTATAACCAAGATAAGTCATAACATGGAACAACACCATGCCATTTTTATGTCTTTGCATGCATAAGTGAAAGAGTTTAAGGAAATCTGATTTTCAGAAGAAGTGGTATATGGAGTTGAGAGGCAACAAATTTGATGTATTCAATAAAGTTGCATTCTTATTGTCTTACAGTGACATTAACAATAACAACAAGTTGTAACATCCATCCTACTTTGGGTCAGTTATATGGATCTTTCACACCATTGATTTATATGTGCAAAGCAATGTAATCTGTTTTCCTCTTTTGCTGGAAATGATCATGGGACCTAAATTGTAATGTGAATGTTTTTTAGGGACCAGTTGGTTTGCGGTTGAAAATTATTAGGCATCAGAACCATATTATACTGGGACTTGTGTGTGTGTTATTGGGGGAGGGCATTGTGGGCATGGTTCGTGGCATACCTTGGTCCATTAATGGAAGCAACTTTTTGAATGAAAAAGCATAGCAGTTTGTGCTTGTCATCCCATGTTTGCATCATAGCAATGGATAATTCTATGATTTTTTACATGTTATTGTTTCTTTCCACATGAAGGAACTAAAAAAAAAATATCATGCAGCTTTAGAATTTCATCAGAAGACTTTTTCATGAACGAGAATCATCGAGAAAGCACGCAGCACCCTCATTTACCACTTGGCAAATTTTGAAATAACATGTAGCAGGGTTCATCCCTAAGTCTTTTCATTTTGGAAGTTGAATAACAAGATAATTTTAAAGCATGGTTACAAATTACTTCTTCCTTGCAAGTTTAAAATTTGCACTGTGGACTAAGATTAAGAGAACAACCATGTGCTAACAAGCATGATCTCCTTTGGGGTAGGCATCCATGAAGATTCAGGTGGAACATGGGTGATTATGAACCTGCTATTTTACATACTAAATTAGCCTATGATGAAAATCTGAAATGGATGGGGGCAGGCTTTGGTCATTGGGGTAAATAATATTGATAAATTTATGTAAATGATTAATATATGTGTAGTTCATATTTTCCTTTCGACAGCAATCTTGATGCTACATCATGATAATTTCTTGTGCTTTCTGCTGTAAGAACTAGTTCTGTGTTATTTGACATGCTTAGTACATAAATTTTTGAGGAATTTCAACTCTGTTCCTATTCTAAACATGTCTGTCTCTTATTTTCTAGCAATTTCTCTTTACCTCTGTGCACCTTTTTTTTTTTTTTTTTTTTTTTTTTGGTGGCTTTTGAGCTTTTCCCGCAAACACATTGTAAAGCTTAATTATTTTATATATTTAATGCAGGTCTTTTCCCTGTCAGTGGTTGAAGTTGGTCATTTGATGAGTCTTGGTGCAAAGGATTCTTGTGAGTTTTTTCATGATCCATTTAAGGGAAGAAGGTAATGATCTTGATAAGAAATATATGCCGTGTAGATGGTGGTCTTCAAAGCTCGTGTCTGTAATGCACATGAGTTAGTGGTCACTGCATTGTGTTCCTATTTTAACAGTCTTGTTGCTTCAAATACTTTGCGTACATTGCATTGTTCTTTTAATCTAGTTATATCACAAACTTGATCTTCGATTTGATGAATGAGAGCATCCTTAACTTGTCAGATACTTCAGATCACTGCATAGAGCACATACAGCATGGGTCTTAAAGTTAAATTTTAGTTATTTTAAGTTTAGAAAAGCATAGAAATTATATGTTTATTATTGACTACCATACTATAAAGTTCATCTCAAACTAAAGAAAGAACATTTCATGGTGCTTTAGTATTGGAATATGGAAACAAAACGTTTGTCTTTATGGAATTTATTGTTCCATCTGAAGTTCATGGTAGTGGTTCCTGTGAGTTATCCTAATAGATACTATCTCCTCTTTATTTTTATCTACAGTGCTCTTTGTTATTAGTAAAATGAAGATCATGCTTAAAATGGATGGGAACTGGGCTTCTTGCTTACAGTTAATATGACAGTTATTATATTTCTGAGTCATATATTATTGTATTCTTGATCATCAATAAAGGCTTTCTAATTCTTTTTTCTGATCCAGTTGGGCTTCCTATTGATCTACAACTAAGTGTAACTTAGCTAACTGGTGGAAGTGTCATCTCTTTTCCCTTGCAGTGAAGAAGGCAAGGTCCGTAAAGTTCTGAAGGCAGAACCACTTCCAGATGGCACTGGACATTTCTTTAATCTTAGTAATTCTCTATTTTCTTTCTTTTAGTAAATTAGATGTATTTGTCACTTAATGTGATATATAAGATTTCTACAATTATGCTTTGAACTTCTCAATTTCTGATTTTTCTAGTTCCATTTTGTGGCTAAGACTCTAATATCCTGATCCAGATTGCATTATCTGACTGATCATCATCCCAATCTTAAAATGCTGATCCAGGTTCTCTTGAACCTTGGTGTATATTATGTGAATTTTCAAATGTATGACAGACTGACGTGTTCTGGCAAATGCACATATTATAATGATCCTCATCGGAGCATTACAAGATTGCTTATGAGTTGCTCTGATAATTAGTTATTTGTTATTTAGTCGGTAATGATAAGTTTGGCATGCTAAGTTCCTTGCTTTTCTTATGTAGGTGTTCAAAATCGCCTCCTGAATGTGGACGAAAGCATATATATACCCATTACCAAGGCAGAATTTAGCGTTCTGAACTCGGTTTTCAATGTATGGCATGTCTCCTCTTCATTTTCAATTGCCCAAACATTTTAGTACTTGTTTGTTTAAAAAATAGTTGTATTTAACATAATTATCTGTCATAACTAGTTGGTTTGACTATAGTTTAGCGATAGAGGTGAAGATAAAAAATGGTCTAGAGATGGATTTCATGGCTGTCTAATGATAATGCAGTTTGTCATTCCATACCTTCTGGGGTGGCATACCTTTGCTAATGCTATCAAACCGGAGGACTCCTTCCGCTCAAATAATGCAAGATCTGGGCCTGAAATGGAATGGGGTCGGTGAGGCAGATGATACCAGACGACGGAAGAAGCAAACTCCGAGAGTATCCAGCTGATGCATTTCTTGAAAGTTGACCTGGTTGGAAAAGTTTGCTAATCCTGCAGCCATCTGCAATGAAATTTATTGCTAGTCGGATGGGAAATAGGCGGAAATTTTGTGGGTGTGTGTTGGCATCGTTGCTGTGAATGCCGTATTATGTTACTGATAAGCAGGGCCACTGAAACACTGTATTTTAGTAGACATCGTAGCAATATTGCAAGTTCAAGAGGAAGTTTAAGAATGGAGTGTCGATGCATGTCGAGTATCAAACTTTCTTTTACCGGCGCTTATGGGATGTGAAAAGTTCTTGCAGGCCTCTCTCTTGAAACAACGGCAACAATTTTCACAGAATCAGTACTGCAACAATCCGATGGTTTGGGAATTACTGATGCTAAACGATAAACCTCCTCAAGGCCAAGATCGTTCCAGGTTAATAAGCTTCTTAAGATCGGCAGCAGCTGCTGTTCCATTACAGAACGAAACGGACAAGGATTTAGCTGCTGCTATTTTTTGGTGTTCTATCTGTAGTTTTTATTTCTTCGGATGCTGCTTCACTCCATTCCATATATAAGAATCCTATGGAGTTCTATTCCTCCTGCCGAGGGAGGATGAAAGGAGTGACGCCACGGTGCATGGCGTCACTCCTTTCGTCATCTACTCCTCCTGTCATGTTCTTCACACAATCCACAGAAGAAGACTCGTGAGTCGACGGAGACCTGAATACGGATGAGCGTTAACTTCCATGCATGATCCGCATCACGGGGGAGATCTCAGATGATGATCATATGGACGAACTGAAACTTTGATCTGCCTGCCCTGGAACTTTGATGACCCGTGCTTCGAAGTAGGTTCTTATCCATGCATGTAAGCTCCAGCCAGTCCTTCTATAAGATCTTTGTCCGTAGGTCGGCCTAATCAAAACATCGACATGTGATGTGTTTATCAGGATTTCAAGGAAAAATAATCTTCAAACCATATACCTCGCTATATTTAGCAGTATGGGTAGTTCAGATCACAATCAAATTCCTACGCATCACATCCGATTGCTACATGCATTAATTTTTTAACCCATCGGAGCAGCGACACATTCAGCTGGTGATTAATGTACTATATTATTAGCACTATTAGCGTCTTGATATGTAGCCATTACAATATTTCAGATCATCGTATGGATAATGGGCGGGCTACTCACATTCCATCGTTCGCAGCTAACATTCCTTGGAGGCATGCTGCTGCTGATCTATTATTAGTCCACATGGATGCTCCGCATTGCTGCTGTGCTCCGCATTCCATCATCACATCATATGACCCGAGGCCGTGCTCCGCATTGCTGCTGATCTATTATTAGTCCACATGGATGCGAGAACAAGAGAGAGAAAGTGGAGATCATTTTTCAAGGCTGTTTGGGTGTAGCACACAGGAAGGCGGCTTTGCCCATGGTTTTCCGATTCCAAACAAACGGTACGTCCGTGTTAGATCCCAACTCCCAATGTGCATCCTTGGACCCCTCGCATCTCTCTCATCCCCTCCCCTCCGGGCGGAAACCCCCCCCTCCCCACCCACAGAATTGGGATCGGAATACGCTCGGCAGCTTAATTACCAGTCTTCTCGTATAAATATGGGAGGCCATGTGGAACCCGTCGCCTACTGCCCATTCCTTTCCTCCTTCGGTTCTTGCTCGACGATCAGAATTTAGGAAACGGAAGCTCGGGCTAATGCCGTCGGCGGTGCGGAGGCTGTTGGATACGTGCGGAGAGGTGTTTGCCGACGGAGGTGCCGGGATCGTGCCTTCGTCGGAGGATGTTGATCGTATTATGTCCATTTTGGGTACGAAAGACATTATCACCTTTCTTTTTTTCCTTGTATTTCATACGAAAGACATTATTATGTTGGTTTCTGGGGATTTCAATAATATGATCGTAGTTTTGGACGCTTTTGTTTATGCTGCCGTACGTATCCTGTGTTTTGCAATCGATAAGAAACTCGGGCATGAATGAACGATGGGTTTCTGAAGTGGACATGGTGAATAAAATGCGCTTGGACGGTAAGCTGCTTCGTACATGCACGGTTCACATCTCCGAGAACATAATCCCCTTTGCTCCGTTCCAAACTTGCAGATGGTATAGATGCCTCGGATGTTGGTCTTACTCCGGATATGTCGTACTTCCGACGTGGTGCATCCAGGGGAACGCCGGTGATTACGTACCTGCCCATCCGCGAGCTCGAGCAGTTCTCGGTACGGAGCACGATGACGATGATTATCATTATGTTTGTTCCATAAAAGGTGATCGATGCTTCGACCGTGCAGATGGTCATCTTCTGTTTGCCTCCGTCGGGTGTCATCCCACTCCACGACCATCCAGGCATGACGGTATTCACCAAGCTCCTCTTCGGCTCCATGCACATCAAATCCTATGACTGGGTCAACGTGCCTCAGAACCTGGCCGAGCAGGTCAACCCTTTGCAACGTCAGTCCCATGCAACGAGTGCTTACTTTCAGAGCTGTAACTCATGCGTTTCCCAGCTTTAACTGATCTGTGCTGCTGCTTGTTCGTCGGACATGCATCTGAATAGCAACCTCGTTACCCCCCGGATTGCGCTTGGCGAAAGTGAAGAGGGATGCGATCTTTACTGCGCCTTGTAGGACCTCCGTGCTTTATCCGGAAGACGGAGGCAACCTGCACTGTTTCAGAGCAAGAACATGTTGTGCAGTGCTGGACGTGCTGGGACCGCCTTATTCCAGCGCTCGAGGAAGGGATTGCACCTACTACCACGATCGTCCATACGCTTGGTTTCCTGGTGGGTAGGTTCTGCGCAAATTTGTGTTTCACTTGGTTTCCTTTATGCATATACATATGCGTATCTCGTCGCCACCAATGGGTTGATGTTATCCTGCTTCTCGATGGTTATTCTCGTTCCTCTTTCTCATGCAACCGTATATATACATATCATCGTCCCCATGCCACTCCTGGGGATGATGCGTTTTCCCACCGGAGTTTGGCAGTGAGTCCCTCATATATTGATGTTGTTTCTTTCTCTTTCCCACCATAACAGGAGAGGCGAACCTGGTAGCCGATGAGGACGGGGGGGCGTACGCTTGGCTTGAAGAGAGGAACCAGCCTGACGACTTCTTTGTGGCTAGGGCCAAATACAATGGTCCAAGGATTTAGTCGTGTACGCAGTGTGTTGTGAAGGGTAGTGCGTAGCTACAGAATCCTAACGCTACGCTTGTCGACCAAATATGTAAACAACATTCAAGTTTCCGTCCGTGTGTTTGTTCGGAAACTGCAGTGGAATTTGTTTTTCCTGATGATGCCGAAGAGTGAAGAATTTAATGTTCGAATATAAACACAGCGATGCTGTAAATGGAGCATCAAACATCGCTACGATTGTTTAATTTACGGGTTAATTATAGATCATTAGACTTTTTTGTTTGCAATTCTTAGATTTCAACATTTTAAAATCTCTTTAGTTATTAAAGTGAAACATATAGTTTTATTTATTTTATATTATCGATTTTATCGATAAAATATAAAAATGATGTATAATAAAGTAATTTTAATTCATAATAATATATTTTTTTATTATGACGAACGATGGAATTGCTAAGGTTGTGACAATCGCTCGCTGAACAATGGTCTACTGTGAGCTGAACATGGCCTCTTTTTGTTGGGCTTATGATATGTCCATCTGCAACATTTACTTTCTCATGGCTCATCGTGTTTGTCAGATCATTTGTACTGTTTGCCACTTTCACGATATTGGAGGTCACATCTCTGGCACAGGTCTATGGTGAGTCCACACCCTTTATAATTCCTGCAATCTCGATTTTGCTACCTCCCCTTTGCACTCTGTGGACTCCTCGTCCTCTAGCTCTTGTTTCTCCATCTTTGAATCCATGCTCGATACATCGAACAAAAAAGCTTATAGATCCTTGGTGGACGATCACAAAATGATAGTTCGGGGTGTTTGAGGAGAGGGTAGAGGTTGTTCTATTAGGTTAAAGCTAGAGGATGCGGTTGCAAAGTGGATAGAGGTGCATGGAAGCGACGACTCGCTAGTTAGTCCACACTAGGAAACAATTACAAGCTTGCCACTATAGGGAGTCCTTGTAGTCGTGTTGTGGTTTGCCATCAAGCACTATGAGTAGGATGAGACAACAAAAAGTGATAATTGAGCGATGCTCCAGAGTGCCGTTGAAGTTAATCGTCATTGTCGCATCGCGAATCACCCTGGTCGCCATGCAAAACCCAAGTCACCGATACAATTATCGAGTGTCGATATTTATGTCGTCCTATTTCTTTTTTTCTATTTGTAACAATCATCTTTGACCCCCAATAATATCATCTGCTATCACTAAAAACATAACTAGACGTTGAAATTATCCTTTTACCTATCGTTTTTATACTTCCGTTGATCAAAATTTTAATATATATTTTTTAAGCATAAAAATCAAAACACTAAAAGATCTAACTATAAGTAGCAATCTATAATTATCCCACAATTTGCAGCAGTCCAAATTCAATCCAAGAGACACAAATGGCACGTTATGAGAGAGCCCTACTACCATGGTCCAACCTACTGACAGGCCCAATCCAATTCTTTCCCCTCCACTGCTTCCCTACCTCCATTTGTACCCGCTCCGGAGTCCAGCGTCGAGATTCCATGACAATTTCTTCGAATTTTCCCTCGTACAGCAAGAATCCAAACCCCCCTCCCTCGTCAATCTCTTGCCGATCGGTCGAACGTGGCCAGTTTCAATCATTTTGATGCACCCCAAATAACACAGCGCATACGGTGACGCCATCTTTCGTAGATTGCATTCTCTCTCCCTAATTCATCCATCCATGGCTCTGAATAAGCTACTATAATTTTTTTTTTGTTCCTTCAAAGAAAAAAGATTTCTCTTTTTATTTTAAAATTTAAAACATGCGAGAGGTCCCGCGCACTCAAGACAACGTTCATTAGACGACGATCCGGCGGTGCAAAGTAAACGTGATTTGTACCGACGAAATATATAGTGAAGTCGAAATATACAGTTGCGCTGAACGAAATGGAGAACTCAGTTGCTCGTTGATGTTAAACCACAAAGATCGCGGTGAAGTTTGCCTTGGGAGTAGGATGGTCGCCACTGTGGTAACCTCTGATCGTGACGTCTTTATTATTATTATTATTATTATTTTCGACAGGGGTAGCAGATAAAGACAAGATGATCTCAATCCTGAGAGTTAAATACGGTCCACATCTTGCTACATCTTCAACGGGGTCTTAACTTGTCCGGAAGATTTTAGCAGAACAAGCTCTTCTATCACGCGGAGGCGAAAGGCTACTGTCCGCAAAGCAGTATCTGACGATTTTGATCCTTCAGGTTGGCTTTCTCCGCGTTTCTTCTGCTGTCGTCGATTTTTTTCCTTTTACTCTTCTTTGATCTGACGATTAAGTGATGCAGCGACGCCCCGCCCCGCTTCATCCTAAAGCTTGTTTACATTCGCAGTTTGGTGGATGGGGGGCTCTCGATAGACGAAGAAGGCATAAAAGCCTCCGATGATGCTGGCGAATCCCACGAACCATACGATCACCGCCACGGGCCACGGCATGACGGACGCCACCTTGTAGGAAAACATGGTGGCGAGCAGGGTGGTGAGGAACCAGACCGCCACCTTGAGCCTATCCTTGTGGCGCTGGTTGGACCTCTCGAACTGTCGGAGACACCAGAACAAGGAGACGAGGTCGACATACGCGACGAGGACGAAGGACAAGGCCCAGAGGTCGTGAATGGACCTGTAGGCGGCGGTGACGCAGTTATAGGTCAAGAATGCGAAGCCCAGAAGGGTGATACATGAGATCTCGTCTTTGCGGGCGTCCAGCGGAGGTTCCACATAAGGACGTTCTGCTCGCGGCGCCGCGGACATTGTCGGAGATGACCTTTGCGTGGTTGACAACAGCAGCAGACGGGCAGGCTGGTTTTGAGAATAGAACTCATTTTCTCAGAGGGCGGAGGTGCAATACATTTATAGCGGCCTACCGGCCGCACTGCATCCAAGTTCGGTTTCAATTAAGCCTCTCATTCTACCACGATCTGCCGTCCATTTGTATCGATTAATTGTGGGGGTTCACGAGCCACTGACACGACACAAAGTAAAATAAAAGAAGACAATAACGTACGTCAGTATCTGATGCCATGACAGGAAGTCCATGCCAGCCTTTGGCCCACTTGGAAGAAGGTTCCTCTGATGTTCCCGTTGGACCTCCGCGTCCCATTTCATGCCCACGTTTCGATCTCACAACTTCCTCACGAGTGGGTACCACAGCCGAAGCAGGGGGACCTCCAAACTTCCACCACATGGCGAACGACGGTGTGCCGTAGCCTGCTCCCACATATACTGCGGATTCAGCACCCCGGTCTTTAACGTCACGGATGACGACATTGGAGAGCAGGCACACATGGTGGAGGCGGGATCCGGGAAAGGTTGCGGAAGCTTCACGCCACTTTCGCCAGGTGGACATAAAGTAACGCGACAATCGCTCCCGCACCCACCCGCGGCCGTATGGAGGGACGCCGTGGTGGGGCCAACTTGAGAGGGTTCGCGATGGGTGGTAGCGGAACGCGGGTCCTCGAGAACGCACGTCGGTTTGTTATCCACCGCGTTCTTTATGCTCCAATATTGACGTCCAAGTCGGTCAGCGATTGTTGGACGCAACGAGCGAAAGTGACCTCGAAGGTGACTCCTGGGATGACCTTGCGACATCGTTACAATTGCACCCCTCCACGAGGGCGATTATAACAGCATGCCCTGAGGGGACCTCTGCCAAGATCACCGTTCTGGGTGTTGTCGATCGCCGGCGTACGTGCGGCGGGCCGACTCCGCTCTTCACGGGCAGCAACGGCATGACGTTTGTATGAGAAGCTGGTTTTGATGCTGAACACGTAGAGGAGCGAGGATGAAGCCGGAGCGGTCAAGGGATACCCAGTTGGCCGACAAACGCTCTGCAAGATCCTTAAGGTCGTTGAGATGGATCGTGGCGCGTGCATGGTGCTGGAGTTCCAGCGCAGATGCATATCCACCGCTCCCATCCGTTGGATATTAAGTTTCAAGTGATATTGTCACTCCTCCCGGTATATCTTTAATACTATATGATTTTAACGACTTAAAATTAGTATATTATACATTCAAAATTATATTATATATATACTTAAGAATAAAAAAATCAATATAAAATACCAATATTGCGAAGTGAAGTGAAGTCGGCTCCACACAAAATCCCAATCAGACACGAAGCCAATATAAAATATGCGACGAAACCCTTTTCGCTTGATTGTTTGGATGCGAACGCATGTACACGCAGCTGCTATCACTCGTCTGCACGTACGATTTGCAGGGTGAGTCTTCCTCCGCACGTGTTTCATCGTGGGATTGCGAGGACCGACTCCATTCCAATGTGAACCCGTCGCATCGCAGCGCCCATGTTTGCCGTTTCAGATCACACAATCAACTCGGTGTCAGAAAGCTCGCGAATCCGTTTTGTACATCACATCCAATTGGCGTTTTCCAGTTGAAATATTATTATTATATTATCCAAAAAAAATAAAAATTGATAACATATATAAGATGCTGAAATAAATAATAAAAAATTATATATATATTTACTATGATAATAAAGATAATTATAAAAAAAATTCCTACCTTATAATAAAAAAAACTTTTTTATATTCTTATAATATAAGAAAGGTAATCATAAATATTTTTTCCAAGATATAAATATACTTCGTAAATATAAAAATAGATAGAATACTCTCTCTTTTCTTGATCTATTTGAGTTCAAATTTAGGAATCTTGGATTACTAACTTGAGTGCTAGAGGGATCGAATCGGGAGACCTCTATCGAACCTGGTCTTAATGCAGGTGGTACATTGGGAGCACAATACTTTTATCTCAACAACGTAGTACCTTCACCTTGGGAGCAAAGTATTTTTCACCTTAGGTGCACGATGTTTCCACCTCGGAGATACTACAGACAATACTACACACATGAGTTCGAACTATATCAGATTGACCAGGAATTTAATGATATTTTTTTAATATTTTGACACTAAAAGAAGAACCTAATATCATAGAAATATCTATCCATCCACCCTCTCAATTAATACTTAAGCGAGGAAGTCTTACCTCAAACTTGTAAAACTTTTACTTAGAGGTCAATCATCGTCCTTCCCACAAGTGAATACGCCCACCTCAGTGCAAGCATCGACAAGGTATTAGTGTCTATTTAGTAACTCAGGCCCCTCACTCTCGGGATAAACTTGCTAGTTATAGATGCCCTGAAAGTCAATCATGTGAGTAATGACACGTGTGACATGATACACACTCTTCTTTCTTTATTTTTATTTTTATTTTTTTACTTTATGTTACATGTTGCATATATTGTGATGTCCATAGATCTATACAATGAGATCGGATCATGATGAGATTACGATAATGAGATCAATTCGTCTTTAAACACAAACTCTAAATAATGTTGGTCATAGGTTACTCGAAAGTGATATTGAGATAACCAAATAGACTAGTGTGTTGTATGTTCATTCATAAAGTGGACGGTCTCACAACTGCTCATGCGATGGCACTAGAGATACAGTACAAGTGCTCATTAGAGAATTAGTTCATTAATCGACCCACTTGCGGAATGCTAGATGGTTAATGATACCTCATTATCAGATAGTAATTTCATCATCTCAATGGTGTATCTGATCATTAGACTTGAGACATCAGTGATGTTTAGTATGAGTACTCCACTCTTTGATATCATACTTATAGGTCTGGAAGTTCTAGATTTAGCATAAACGATTATCGGGAGTGGTAGTCAACCCTACAACAACAATTGAGTGTCGATAGAGGATCATCCGCTCTTAGTGTCATGAGAGGAATATCTCATATGTTCTTACTTAGACAAATCCCTTGCTAGTGTCATTCAGATTGAAAAAGAAAAAGTTCTCCGGGAGAATCTGATTCGAGCGAGACCCGAGTAGAAATTATATAGGCCCGATAGCACAATGTCCGGAATACGATCTCTAGAATATTAAATGGATGAGAGACTATAGATACATGATAGCTGATGATAGATAGGTCCAAAGGATTAGATTCATCTGTATAGTCTCGTGACTACGACGTAGTGGCCAAGTATATCTGTAGTCGATGAGTTAAGTAAATCATTATCTTCATAATGATTCACTCAATTAAAAAAAAGTTATGATAGATATGACTCATGACCAGCTTGATATTGGGCATAGAGGATCATACACATATGGTAAGTGGTACGACGAGTTGAGGTTCGAATATTAGATATCCATTGAAGTCCCTATCTTGTTAAATATTTAATATATCACTAAATTATTTGATCCTATGGATGAGATCCAATATGAAGCTTCGCCCCTATTTTCAAGCGCATCTCAGATAAATGATCATTAACTAACCATTCAGATAAATCCTTTCATGATTTTATGTCTCGGGTTGGATACTGAGGTAGTCGATAGAGTTAGACGAATTCGACACTCGATATTTATCGAGGGTTACTATTAAAGCTTGGGCATTGGCATATTTCATATAGGAGTTGACCCTCTCATTCGAGGTTGAAGTTGATAAGCATACCTTCTCGATATGGACCTTGTTCGTAGATGGTTTCGCCACTTCAGAAAGAGGCGACACTGGACTTATCCTGGAAGGTTCGAACAAGCAGACGTATTAACAAGCTCTATGGTTCGAATTCAAAATCTCTAATAATGAGGTCGAATATGAAACACTTCTTTCAAGGCTTCAACTCACTCAAGAGCTCAAGGTGCAGAACTTGACCATTTTTCTTGACTCAAAATTGGTCATGAGCAAAGTTGACAGTAGTCACGAAACCTAAGATGGGACCATTGTAAATTACTTTGCTGAGGTGCAATAATTAGTTTGAAGCTTCTTCTGACTCAATATGCTATGATCACTTCACATAGAGAATACCCTAGCTGATTCACTAACCAAGTTAGCCTTTGTTGGGAAATCGCAAGTCGGCATCTCATGCACAGCGGAAAATAAAAATAAGACCAGCTTTCCCATAGTTAAATACTTGGTCATTGTGTGATAATTGGTACGCGAAAAATCATAAATTCAAAAAATCTTACGTATAATATTAGAAGCATTACTTAGGGAGATTGTATATTACTAAAAATTTCAAATCCAATGAAAAGGATGAAGGAGCACTAGTATACTCATCTCTAGTGGTAATCCACATAGCGGACGCAGTGATGCTCCTCCTTAGATTGCAATAGAATCTCCCTCTCCACGTGCACCATAAGATTGTCGAAGCCAAGGAGGAGAGAATGCTAAGGAAAATAGGAGGGGCCACCACTAATAACTCTAGCCTTTGAACCATAAAGTTCATCCTATTTATAGAGGTGCATAAAACTTATCCTTTAATTGATCCTATTCTCATTAGATATCTATACAATCATTCAACTGGATCTCTATCCAATTGGATCTCATCTTATTATCCAATTGGATCTTATCTATAGGATTTAAACTAGGGGCTTCCCAGATATCTAATATCTACACCTCGACTCATCGCAACATCCACCATATGTGTGTAACCCTCTATGGTTAATATCGAGCTGGTCGTGAATCGCTCCCCTCAGAACTCCTTTTAACTCAGAACTTCTGATATAGTGAATTATTATCTCCATAATAATTCACTTGACTCATCGACTCAGAGACCGTATATTGGCATAGTGATGTCAGAGATCGAATCTAAGCCTCATTCTAATCAGATTCTCTTGAATAACTCATTCTCTCTCAATCTGAATTTCTATGGCTCGAGATTTTATTTAAATAAGCACACATAGGGTATTCCTCTCATTATACTGAGAGTGAATGATCATCTATTGATACTCAATTGCCTTGGTAATGTTTGATATCATTTTCGAGAATCAATTGTACTAGATTTGAAACATTCCAAACTTGTAAGTCTAATGTCAAAGAATAAAGTATTCATACAAGACATCTTTAACGTCTCAAGTCTAAATACCAGATATACAATTGAGACTACGAAATCATTGTCTGACATCAGACATTATTAACCATCCTGCATTCCGCAAGCGATCGATCAGTGAACTTATTCTCCAATAAGTACTTGCACTGTTCCTCTAGTGTCCCCACATAAGTCACTATAAGGCTAATCGCCTCCATCATATAGACGAGTAAACAGCGCACCGGTTTATCCGGTTATCTCGATGTTTTTTTTAACCTATAACCGAGATGATTTAAGATATGTGTTTAAAGGTGAATCAGTCTCATTATCGTGATCTCATCACAATCCAATTCTCATTGTATAGATCAAAGGACATCACAATATTTATCTAGATAATGTGAGAAAATACCAATAATAATAAGCAAAGAGATCGATGAAATGTATCGTAGGTGCCATCACTCACGTGATTAGCTTATAGGGCACATATAATTAACAATCTTCCGCTTGATCTAAATCTAATCACCTACATGTCTGATCCTCATCAGAACTCTGTGATGCTCAAATATAATCTGAGTCATTAGCTTTGTCAGTGGATCTGCAATATTATCTTTGGATGAAACTCTTTCCATAGTTACATATTCATGGGCCGCGATTTCTTTGCTCAGGTGGAACCTCATATCGGTGAGTTCTTCCTTGCTCTTCAAATAGTTTATGGAGATACAGGAGTATGGATCTGACATCCATATTTTCATGTTATCTTTATAACTAAGGGGTCATAAAGGCCAACATGTAACTCTTCCTGAGGTGTTCCTGCCTCAAGATGTGGTATGACCGCATCCAGGACATATGTGATTTTTTTCGCTGTGAGAATTATTCTCAGGTTATGGAGCCAATTCGTATAGTTTTAATTAGTTAGGCGGTTGACATCAAATATATCACGTAGAGAGTCTTATGGTGACATGTTTCCGATAAACAAGAGATGTAGTATAAATAAATAATACATAGATTTTATAAAAAAAATAAACAATCAAGATATAAACTTCTATCTTGGCATGCTCCAACTATTTTTCTAGCGAGTCACGTGACGCTCTCAACACATGAAACGGAAGTTTTTCGCATACTTCTAGTGGGGATCGGGATCCAATCGATATCTTATTGTAACCTCGTAGGACTCGACCAATCACACTAAGCCTAAAAAGATTTACAACTCTTGCTAATCACAATCGACTTAATATTATCATAGGAGGGGATTTAAATTCGGTCTTATGATATGACATGTCATACATGCATTATATATAATATTTATATTACATGTAAATATATATATATTTATCTAGTAGGCGTATATCAATTACATGCATAGGCATACTAGATAATTATGGACCTTATCATAATATGATAAGGGTTGAGCCAATAGACATAATCACTTATATAAGGATCTATGTGTATATCGGTGCATCTCTATGTCGAGTGGTCATCCATCTCATCATCATCAGATCTGTTGGCACCTCGATGCATCTTCATGCGTCGTGATCATCTGAATCGACCTTAAGGATCATACTATCACCTCTAGACTTTTATCGTGTCTCTTTATATAATTATAACATAATTACAAGTACGCAGACCCGATAATCAACGAAAAACTAAAGACTCGCATGTCCTAATAATAATAATCATATATATACATCACATGGTCCATAATTATCTTCCCACAGCATACATCACATGTATATATTATCATATAGGATTACTAGATAAATAATAATAGTTAATTAAAATTTTTAAGCAACTATTTTTTAAAAAAATTATGAACTTTTCTAAATTATCAAGGGTATTTTGATAATTTTGACATAAAGGACATGCCTTGGAATTTGTTTGAGCGAGCACACGTAGGATATTTCTCTCACGATACCGAGTGTAGATGATCCTTTATTGACACTCAATTACCTTTGTAATGTTGGCTGCAATTTTCGAGAATTGGTTATATCAGATCTGAAACTTTCTAAACCTGTAAGTCCGGCGTCAAAGAATAGAGTACACATATAAGATATATTTAGTGCCTCAAGTCTAAGGACCAAACACACAATTGAGACTTCGGAATTGCTGTCTGACATTATGTATCATTAGCCATCCAGCATTTCGTAAGCAGATCAATCAGTGATATTATTCTCCAATGAGCACCTGCACTGTATCTCTAGTGTCCCCACACAAGCGACTATGAGACTAGTCGTCTCTATCATATTGATAGGTATACAGCGCATCGGTCTATCCAGTTATCTTGATGTCCTTTTTCGATGAACATATAACTGGGATGATTTATGATCTGTGTTTAAATGCGAATCAATCTCATTATCATGATCTGATTCTTATTGCATAGATCCAATGACATCACAATATTTATCTAGATACTGTGAGAAGATGCTAGTAATAATAAACAAAGAGATCGACACAGCATATCACATGTGACATCACTAATAACTAATAGCCTCCACCTAAGCTTTGAAGGAAGGATAGTCATTAGTCGAGACACTGTTAACTCGAACTATAAATGGGTACAACATGACTATGACCAAGGAGAAACCAATCTATATCGATGAGATCCTACACTACAAGAGATATAGGACACCCTCCGCTAATCCCGTAGTGACTTGAAGAGTTAAACATTATCAAGCATGATATTACGTAATAAACGATCGCCTATATAAAAAAATCTTTTCGTATAATTAATGATGCAAAATTATATATAATTATACATTCAATAATTACATATATACATTCTTAATAATAAAAATGAAAACCAATATAAAATATCAATATTGTTAAGTGAAGTTGGCGCCACACAAAATCCCAATCAGACTGGAAGCCACTATGAAATATCTGACAATCCTAGGATTATGACTGACGAATCCGATGCAATGCGAACTCATTACATCGGAACGCGTCTTTGTATGACGTTGATATCACACAATTAGCTCTCATCCAATCGGAGTTTCCCATTTGAAACATTATTATTATTATTATTATTATTATTATTATTATTATTATTATTATTATTATTATTATTATTATTATTATTATTAGAAAGGAAATAAAAAATTGATAACATATATCAGATGCTGAAATAAAAAATTGAAAGTAAATACATAATTATAATTCGTGAGATTTTGAATCGGAGCGTTTGATATGTTTCAAAACTTTTTATTGCTCATATTTGAAACAATTGGGGAACAGTAACCTTCCATAAATTAGTTTGATATCATTCAGGTCGATGTGCAAGTTTGTGGCTGATGCCCTCTTTTGGTCGCAACGAAAGCCAGCCATCGGCTCCGTCTCGGGCGGAACCGATTTGACCCATTGGAGATGGATGCGCAGCCCGAAGATCCCAACAGTAGGGCTGTGGATGCGGCTGCTCCGACGCCGTCGGAAAAGCGTCACATTTAACTACCAATCAAGTTGGAGGAGACTTGGCCTCAACACTGGGAGGAAATGCGTCGTCCCAAATTGTCGTCGGATGCCATTCAGAAGGCACCACGATCAGATTGCTATTGACGATGCCCAACACCAAAATTGGTCACGCAGATGTAGATTTATAATAGGCGCCGATGAACCATTTCATTTCTGAATGCTTGGATCAAACGCGGCACATCCACAAACACCACAGATGGATTCATATTACGATTTGCTCACATCGAGCGACCAAACAGGTTGCGAACCACACCCCAAAACCAAAGACGTCGAAAGCAAACACGGAAAGCAAAGCGTAGTAGTAACTGCATCACTCCATAGCAAAGTAGTAACGATGATTTAGTTAGTAATCAGGCGACCTTGACCTCGATGGATTTGGGCTTCTTGGGCTCCGGCGGCGGCACCTTCTTGATGGTGACGGTGAGCACACCGTCCTGGCACACCGCCGAAATAGCGTCGACGTCGGCGTTATCGGGGAGGGAGAACTTGCGCATGAACTTGCCGACGCGGCGCTCCATCCGCAGGTACTTGACGCCGCCGTCCTTGCCATCCTCCGCGTCGGGGCCTCGCTTGCGCTCGCCGCTGACGACGAGGATGCGGCCGTCCTCGACCTGGACCTTGATCTCGCCCGCCTTGAGTCCCGGCATGTCCACGACGAAGACGTAGGCGCCGGGGAGCTCCTTGACGTCGGCCGGGGTGGAGGCCATGGCCTTGGCGTCGCGGACGTAGGTGCGGCTGGGCGCGCTGAAGGCCTTCTCCATCTCCTCGGGCATGTCCATCAGGTGCTGCAGCGTCGACAACAGAGGATCATCCAGACTGACCATTCTCACATCCATCTCCGTTGGCTAGTGGCTTCAGTCGCTTCTTCTCTGCTGCGCTCGTTTCTCGCTTTCTCTGCCGTGGGAAAGGAGGATGCCCCCATATATAGGTGTGCGAGAGAGAGAGACGGAGAGGGGCGGTTCTGTGGGGGAGATCGCTCTGCGATCGTCGAGAAGGAGAAGGAAGCTTCGGAGCGTGGGTCTCGAAGGCTCCGGAAGCGCATCGGGCGTGGACTGGAAACTTCGGCTCTTCTAAGTTGAAACTTCTCTGGGCTGGTGGGCCGATGATGGGCTGTTGATTCCTGAGGCTTTCATATGGTGCGTCGTTTGGATTTGGGTGAACCTGGACTTCAATTAAATGCTGAATACGTTATCATAATTGGTGCACTTTAATGTCTTAATTCGTTATGCGTCACGGTCGATAGAAATCAATTGGTGGGAAGGCAAAAATCGAAAGGCGCGACGATCCTCTTTTCATATGCTGTATTGTTGTCTGGAGTTATGCTCGAAGGTGGAATTGGTATTGAAGAGGGAACAGGAAAATTTACCATCAACGCGTTCGTATGCTTTGGGTTGGGCTCGACGTATCGATCGATCTCGGTTTGACCATACGTCAGAGTAGGCACCACACGGAATCGGGTTTATAGAGAGGCATTTTTTCGTTTCGTCCCATTATTCTTTGTTGTTTTGGTTCGGCCTCATCTGGTGGAGAGTCGGGAGTGGTTTCCCCACGTCGTTTTTGCCATCGTTAGGGTTTCGTCGACGAGATGGACGACGGGAAGCCGAGGAAGGAGGAGTCGAGGCGGAGCGATCGGGAAAGGACTAAAGAGGAGAGGAGCGGCGACCGCCACCGCGACAGGGATAAGCACCGGGACCGGGACTCTGAGCGCGGCGATCGCGAGAGCCGGCGGTCCGAGCGGGAGCACAGCGTCGAGGGCAAGCATCACCGTGATTCTCGCCACAAAAAGGAGAGGGAGAGAGAGAGGGAGAAGGACAAGGACAAGGAGAAGGAGCGCGCTAAAGAGAGGGCCAGAGATCGGGAGAAGGAGAGGGATAGGGATAGAGAAGACAGGGATAGGGAAAGAGAGGAGAGGGCGAGGGAGAGGGAGAGGGAGAAGGAGAGGGAAAAGGAGAAAGCCAGGGAGGATAGAGAAAAGGAGAGGGAGAGGGCCAGAAAAAGGGAGGAGAAGGAACGAGAGAGGGAGGATAGAGAGAGGGAAAGAGAAAGAGAGAGGGAGAGGGCAAAGGAGAAGCGGCGGGGCCTGGAAAGTGACGAGGAGGGCCGTGACAAGAAGCGGCGAAGGAGGGATGATCACCGTGACCGTGATCGTGAGCAGAGCAGCCGGGTCGACAGACACCGGGAAGGGAGTGAGGATAACAGGAAGAGCCGGGCTGTTGAGGAGGAGATGGATAATAAGGAAACCAAGACTCGTGAGGAGGTCCTGGAAGAGGAGCAGCGGAAGTTGGATGAAGAAATTGACAAGCGGCGACGTAGGGTCCAGGAGTGGCAGGAGATGCGGAGGAAGAAGGAAGAGGAGGAGAGAGAGAAGATGGGTGACGGCAATGGCAAGGAGGAGGAAGCTAAGTCTGGCAAGAATTGGACTTTGGAAGGGGAGTCTGATGATGAGGAAACTGCAGCTCCCTCAAAGTCTGACAAGGGCATGTCTGTTGATGGAGAAAGTCCCAAGCCGATAGATGGAGATGGTGAAGCTATGGCTGTGGATGCTGTGGATGAAGATGTTGTTCCTCAGGACTCTGACGAAGGAATTGATAATGGTGAGGAAGAAATTGACCCACTTGATGCCTTCATGATGTCCACGGTATTTCCTGAAGTTGAGAGGTTGCAGAGTGCTGAGATTGCGGCCATGCCTGATGAAAAGAAAGCCTCCCCTGGAAAGGCTTCTAAGGAAGTTGTTAGTAATGGTGGTCGACAGAGAAAAGGTGAGAAGAATGCAATGGGGAGGATAATTCCAGGTGAAGATTCTGATCCTGACTTTGAGGATCTGGAGAATGAGGAGGTCGCACTGGAGGATGAAGATGATGAAGAGTTCATGAAAAGGGTAAAGAAAACAAAGGCTGAAAAGCTGTCTATTGTGGACCACTCAAAGATCCAGTACTCGCCTTTCAGGAAAAATTTGTACATTGAATTGAAGGAGATCTCGAGGATGTCAGCCGAGGAGGTTTCAGCCTACCGCAAGCAGCTTGAACTGAAGTTACACGGGAAGGATGTGCCTAAGCCGATTAGGACATGGAGTCAGGCTGGACTGGGTACCAAAATACTGGATACAATTAAGAAGCTTAGCTTTGAAAAGCCTATGCCCATTCAAGCTCAGGCACTCCCCATCATCATGAGTGGACGGGACTGCATCGGAATTGCAAAGACTGGTTCAGGTAAGACGCTAGCCTTTGTTTTACCAATGCTCAGACATATCAAAGACCAGCCTGAGGTGGTGTCTGGTGAGGGTCCTATTGGACTTGTCATGGCTCCCACCAGGGAGCTCGTTCAACAGATTTATAGTGACATCAAGAAGTTTGCAAAGCCATTAAACATCAACTGTGTGCCAGTGTATGGAGGCTCAGGGGTTGCTCAGCAGATCAGTGAGCTAAAGCGGGGTGCTGAGATTGTGGTTTGCACTCCTGGTCGGATGATAGATATACTCTGCACAAGTGGTGGAAAAATCACTAATCTTCGCAGGGTAACCTTCTTGGTCATGGACGAAGCTGATAGAATGTTTGACATGGGCTTTGAGCCTCAGATCACCAGGATAATCCAGAATACACGACCAGATCGCCAGACAGTTCTGTTTTCAGCTACATTTCCTCGGCAAGTGGAAATATTAGCTCGCAAGGTGTTGAACAAGCCTGTTGAGATCCAAGTTGGTGGTAGAAGTGTAGTTAACAAAGATATCACTCAATTGGTTGAGGTTAGACCAGAAAGTGAGAGGTTCTTGAGGCTATTAGAAATCTTGGGCGAATGGTACGAGAAGGGAAAGATTCTAGTTTTTGTTCATTCACAAGATAAATGTGATGCTCTCTTTAGGGATTTACTTAAGCACGGTTATCCTTGCCTGTCCCTTCATGGTGCTAAGGATCAGACTGACCGTGAATCTACAATATCTGATTTCAAGAGTAATATCTGCAACCTTTTAATTGCCACTAGCATCGCCGCAAGAGGTTTAGATGTGAAAGAGCTTGAGCTTGTGGTGAACTTTGATGTCCCAAACCACTATGAAGATTATGTTCACCGTGTCGGCAGAACTGGTCGAGCAGGCCGAAAAGGCTGTGCTATCACATTTATTTCACTGGAAGATGAGCGTTATGCACCCGATCTAGTGAAAGCCTTGGAACTTTCTGAACAAGCTGTTCCTGCAGATCTGAAGGCATTAGCTGATGGCTTCATGGCAAAGGTAAACCAGGGAACTGAGCATGCTCATGGAACTGGCTATGGCGGAAGCGGTTTTAAGTTTAATGAAGAAGAGGATGAAGCAAGGAAAGCTGCAAAGAAAGCTCAGGCAAGAGAATATGGGTTTGAGGAAGATAAATCAGATTCAGATTCTGAGGATGAAGGGGTGCGAAAGGCTGGTGGTGATCTGTCGCAGGCTGCAGCAATTGCTGCCCAAGTTGCAGCATTAGCTGCAGTTTCGAAGGTAGCTAATACTTCAATGCCAGTTCAGGTTGCCACCCAATTGCCTTTTGCTGGCGCCCTACCTGCTGGGAACCTTTCTGGTGTAGCTGCTCTATCTGCCACTCCTGGTACTGCTTTGCCTGGAGAGGCTGCTGCTAGAGCAGCTGCAATAGCTGCTGCATTGAATTTACAGCACAATTTGGCAAAGATACAAGCTGAAGCTATGCCTCAACACTATGAAGCTGAGTTGGAGATCAATGACTTCCCACAGAATGCTCGTTGGAAGGTCACCCACAAAGAGACATTAGGTCCAATTTCAGAGTGGACGGGAGCTGCTATTACTACTAGGGGCCAATACTTTCCACCAGGCAAGATTTCTGGTCCAGGAGAACGCAAACTTTACCTATATATTGAGGGCCCTACTGAGTCTTCTGTTAAGAAAGCTAAAGCTGAGGTGAAAAGAGTCCTGGAGGATTACACAGCTCAGGCTTTGAATCTTCCTAGTGCTTCCCAGCCAGGCAAGTATTCTGTTATTTAAAGACCATGTTCGTTCCCGAGTATCTGGAATGACTTTTGGTGGATGGATCATGCTCAGCATTCTGTCATTATCTTGGATCACTGACTTCTCAATTTTTCTTCTTTAACCAATGTTTCCTATCTATATTCATCGTCAGTGTCTGATCAACTCAAGTTCTGCTTATTGCGATTTGCTATATTCTAACAGTACCCAATTTTTTATGCTAGAGACCTAAGTTTGTATATTGTTGTGGGGTATGCTTTCTTGGATGTTCAAGTTGCCATAGTTCATGGAAGTGCTGGTTTACTAAGACGTTGAATGTTGACTGTAAGATTAAAGGAACCTTGTTTTCCTGGAGTCTTTCATTTGAACCTTATGGAATCTTCTTGACTGGCTGTGGTTTAGTGGGCATTTGAGTGTTGTTTTTTTTGCTGTCATTAGATCATAATAACGGCCATTGTATTCCTTGTCTAGAGGTGGTCACAAATATACTATGACAAGAAATTCTTCTTTCTAGGCCTATGTGGGGGCTTGTGCCACCATCAAACAGATGGTAATTACCTCCTTATTTAAGTTCTCTCTTCAGTGGGGTTTTTTTTTTTGTGAACTCTTCAGTTCTCCCAGAGCGTCTCTTTTCTATATTTTTAATTCTTTTATTCTCACATTTGAAAAAGAAAAAGACTTATGAATGGATTTCTTCATCAAGATGAAGTTGCATATGCTGTATTTGCCTACCATTCTGTAGGAACATGTTTACATCTCAAGGAAAATTAAAAAAAAAATCATGGCCAGAAATGTTGATCTGAGGTAGATCTGATTAGTTCATGGTGTGATATAAAGAACGGCCAAGTACTAGGATGAGAATTGATAGGCAAAGATTCTTAACCTTTTTGTTGTAGCTGCTGACTGCCTTTATTCTGGATGCTTTGCTTTTTTTCGAACAGTTATAAATAATCAAGTTTATGTGCCTGGTTGTTATGACTTCATCATCTAAAGTTCATATCTGTAGCAATTTTTGGACCTGTGTTTGTTGTTGCGACCGACCGTTCACTCTATTTGAGCTTTCATCAGCGGAGTACTTTGTCAGTGATTGTGGTGCTGGGAAAAACGCTTGAGAAATATGATTTTTTTTTTGCTGATTTCTTTTTGGGGGTGGTTTTTTGGTGATATTGTGTGCTTAAGTAACATAAAGAAGGTTTCTATAACTCAATTATGATGCATGCATTGGTCAGCTGGCATGTATGTGATCTTGATTGATTTGGATGAGTGTTCCCTCTTTGATTGTGTGCTCTCTTCCTTTTTTTGGCATGAGGATGTGGCCTGTGCTTCTGCTTGCGCATGTTGTTCGTGGATGATCCTGCACTGGCATTCAGGGAGTCGGTCGTGGTGGTTAACAATGGCATCACATGTGGCAGGGCACAGTTCTTCTATTAAAATCTTGCCTTCTCCTGTCTTTCTTTTCTTTCTTGCATACAGGTTTCTGATATTATATGATCTGTTTTTGTAGGTCCGTATGGCAATTACAGAAAGTTTCTGATTCTCCAGGTCCAGCTTTATTGTTGATCTGTGTGTTTTTTCACGATATTGGCATTGTTTGTGGTCGTTATCTGTGAGATACACCAAATTGGCCTTATAAGTTGGTTGGGTGAGACTTGCATGTTTAGAGTTAGAAATGTAGCAGCTTGTAAGACTAGGCATGCGTCCCTTTTTTTGTGCTTTTGGGACTTTTGACATCCACGGATCTCGTTGGTTTTTGTGTCAGTCTTGATTTCCAGCGCCACTAGCAAATAACTGTCTCAGGGCTTCTATCTTCACTCTAATTTTTGTGTTATCTAAATAGCATTCTGTTCTCATTTTATCTCCAAGCTTTTGAACGTCAGACAGTTGTTTTGGCTGGAAAATTTGCCCTCATGAAATGATATAGTTGTTTTACTGATTCCAAAACAAACATCATGCCGGATGAGATCCTAAACAATCATGGGTTTATGTATAGGGGGTGCCTGTAAAAGAATCAGACATGATGTCTATTTTAGAATCAGTAAAACAGCATGATGACTGTTTTAGAATTAGATGTGATGATTGTTTTATATATAATGGGGCACATGAAAAAGAATTAGACGTGATGCCTGTTTTAGAATTAGTGAAGAATGTGATATTTGTTTTAGGATCAGCAAAACAATGTGATGCCTGTTTTAGAATCAGTAAAAACGATCAATGGGGTGCTTGTAAAACAGCCTTCATGTTGTTTTATTTACTGATTCTTTTGCTGATCCTAAAACAGACATCATGTTCTTTTATTAATTCTAAAATAGACATCAATTCTTTTATAAGTGCGCCACTATATATAAAACAGGTCTCATCTCGGATGAGATCCCCAAAATAGATGTTGCATCTAATTCCAAAACAGACGTGGTTCTAAAACAAATATGTTGTTTTACTGATTCTAATACAATCATCACGTTTGATTCCATAAACAGGCATTGCATCATACAACTGATTCTTTTGTAGGCATCCTACTGATTCTAAAGAGGACATCGTGGTGGATGAGATCTTGAACAACCATGGGTTTATATATGATGGGGCCCCTGTAAAAGTTCTTGTACTTTATGTGACAACCCTAACTCAGGGAATCTTCCCATGAAAAATCGTGGAAGCAACACAATAACGACGGAAATTGCAGTCATATTCATGCATGATTTTGAGACATGGTGGGAAGGATTCCCTCGTTCTTGCGCAGCAATACGCCGAGGAGTCTTTCTACGGTTCACATTCATCAAGAATACGACCATCGTCTTGTCTTCGTTCTCAAGAAGCCCGAAAATTTAGCCCGTCGACCATCTGCAGCGAGCCGAGCCTTTGGGGTCGTGCGCAGGAGAGTCACCGAACACGAGACGGTTGTGGAGTCCAAACATGCGGTTGCTTCTTCGTGACTTTATGGTTCACGAAAGGAGTCCGTATGGAAACGATTAGGTGGGACCCAAATACGGCCCCGACATGAGTTGATGGTTCGCGGAATGAGTTGACATGGGACCGACATGGAAATGGTAGCCCAGACAAGCTGGATGCGAGCTTGGCCGGCCTGCAGCAGACCAGTCCTAAACAAATCGCATGGGCGTCTCTTCTCCTATATTTGAAGACGAAAAGTGAAGGGCAAAAAAGGGCAGAATCTAAATGGTTATTTTTACAAGAGCTTAGTGTTTGGGCTCCAACCGATGAAAGATGTTCCATCATTCGTTCAAGAGCAGTTGTTGATCAAGCAGGGATGAAAGATACTTGGCATCTGCACTTTCTGGACACCCACATGACTTCAGAATTCTCCGTAGATGTCCAATTTCGCCTCCATCTCGCGTGAGCCCGCTGCGCTAAACAAGCAGCCACCACAGCAATCAATGCTCACGACTTCTTCTTCTGCGGCGCCAGTCAGTCAACGCTGTCTCAAACCCAAAATGAGGAATTTCCGAGACTCATTAATTACAATTACTACACATCTACTGCTATTATTGCTGAGTGATCGACGCACATACATATCAATTTGTAAAGACAATTTGCGTAACTCCACTTTAGCAAAGCGAAAGATCAAAGAAGTGGAATGTTACTACCCAGGGAACAGGATTCCCGATGGGATGGAACCTCTAAGAAACCAATAAAAAAGTTCTTAGACGTCCTCGCCCTTATGTGATGACGCATATGTATCGGACATCTCAGATGAGTTCTCAGTATTTCCTCGTCCGGCAAGTAGCATACAGCTAGACCGGGTTATCCACAGCTCCAGATCCACCAGGATCTGGAGCCGTGGATGCAAGTTTGCGGCTTTCTTTCTTCCAAGAGAGGAAAAAGACCAGGGCCACTACCGCAGCTCCCAGGAAGAAGACAAGTCCGAATAACCCTAAAGAGGTTAATGGAAATAGAAGCAGGATCCTTAGCAGGAAAGCCATCATCAAGAATCCAACGGCGGCTCCCATCACCTTCTGCTTGGTGGACTCCACCTCGGACCCGCCGCCGGAATTGACGAGAGCGTAGATGACGATGGACAGGCTGGCAAACACCCCCAAGCAAATGAAAGCGAGTAGCGGGTCGTAGAGGGCGAGGTCGTGGTGGTGCAGCTGGACGTCCGCCGGGATGCTGCCGTAGATCCCGACGCATAAGGCCGCGGGAACCGCCAGTTCCGCTACCGACCTCGACTCTCGCTTTTCATCAGCCCCGACAGGTAAGCCAGAGTCCATCTGCAACGCCGTGACACTGGAATTACCGGCTGTTCCCATCACGGGAGGCTGCGGGGCCGAAACGGGCAGCGCTTCGCTGGGCTCATTAGGCGACCCAAAGCTTAGCAGGCGTTGAACACGGGGATTGGAGGATAAACAGGATTTCACGAGAGCCAGGCCGAGGACAGCATCGATGACTTTGCGGCCAACGCCCATGCCTCGTAGATAGTAGCGGCAAGGGACCAAACGATAATGATCGAGGCGAGAGACCAGAAATTGGCTTTTGCCCGTGATATTTATCGTAGAAGCGAGTGACGTTTGCTTTAATCATTCATTTCCTTTTTTGCCCTTTTTATTGAGTTGAACTAAAATACCAGGGGAGAATATTCCCAGACAGCGTACGATCGCTTTTGGGGACACCACATCCTGGGCCGACGGATTGATGTATGTGGTGACCTCACGGAGAGGCCGGTGGTGATGACGTTCTTGGATCTCGATCGGAGTCTTAAATCTCGGGATGAGAACTTGTTCCAACGTGATAATCTCGTCGAGACTTCGCTGCACAGGCTTTAATTTAATTCCAATTCTCCTTTTCGGATACCGAGGAAATAGAAGGGGTAAAAACACATTTATGTTGTCCTCGAATATGATTAGGGTAATCACAAGGAGAAAAGGTCGCTCGATTATGCCCAATTAATATTGCTTCCGGTAGCTTTTGAACCATGAGCTTCGCTTTAACCCATCTCTATTTTCTACACAGCCTCAATCCTTTTTGTTCAGAGAGAGAGAGAGAGATAGAGAGAAGGGAGCCTTGGCGAACAAGCAAGCCCGTCTTTTCAATCTCGTGCTTATAGTCAACACTGATCTTAATTAGATACTTGCTTCGGCCAACTTGCCCAGACGCAACGTCGCCACTAGCTGTTTCCAGCTCAGCAAAATGATGTCCGTTAGTCGACTCCAGCGCACTACGGTAGACTGCATCCATCTCAGCTTCTCCTGTTCTTGTATCAGATCCAACACACACACACCACCCCTACCGGGCGCTCACAGCTCTCGATCTGCCTATCTCTCCTGCAATCTGTCATCAATTCTTCCGCCAGGTCAACGGGCTCGACAGGTGGGACCCAGATGGCAGATTGGCCGGTGCTCCGCCGATAAATTTGGCATCGTTGCGTCCATTTTGAAGCATGCATGCATTGACGAGATCAAAGTTGTATAGGTCCAGGCTTATACCATGTCCGTCATTCATCGAATAGTACGACGGCCGCAACACAGCACGCTCTCATGGTCCGTGGAACGAGCCGAAGAAGAAGAAGACGGCAAAGATGGTGTAGATTCTCACCAAATCGGTGGATCAGCCGCTAAAAACCATAATTAAACACAGCTTTTACCAACTAGCACGAGCATGATTCGGGGAAGCCCCACTTGGTTTTGGATATGCTGGAGAAGAAAAGCTAGACGGTTCTAGAAAACCAGAGAACAGTTTGGTCATCACGGGCAAAATAAAAAAGAAACATGGAAATATTAAGGTTCGGTGAACATAATAAGCTGAAAATAAATATAGAATTTTATTAGTGAAAAAGAACGAGGATTTATAAGTCTGAAAAATAATTATTTATGATCGTAAGAGGAAGCTGTGCGCATGGCCATGCACCTGCTACTCCATTTCCCTAGTCTTCGCGAGTGCTGATGTGGCAAGTTCATGTGGAATCCGTCTCCTGCCTTGGCTGTCAAGCAACCTGGAAAATGTGTCGACGACAATATCGTTTGATCTCGAGCGGGGCGGTGGTCTCCTTCTGCAGCTAGCTCGCATAGCGTGTGCAAGACGGTATCAGTACTCTAAAAAACACAACCTGCTCGGAGTCCCCGAAGAAGCGTCCAAGTCGATTCTGACTCTGCTACGTCTGCTCCTTGGCGAAGGGTCGGCTTCATTTCGAAGTGGCAGGGAGGGGACATGTCGGTCCCATCAGAAACCTGATGAGGAATGCCATTATTGGCTACGAGCAGGACGGCGAAGTACGCTTCCGTGATACCCTTTGCCTCTTCCGCTGAAATGTTATGACGCTTCTAGATCCATGTCCAGCGAGATATGCACGCATCGTAGGAAGGCCTACGCATGGCAAGCATCACACGAGCACATGGACAGTTTAAAAGGTCTTCTGATCACCGAGCGATCTTCGTCCTTCGTCGTCTTCTCCCTCGGTGATGCGGTTGTTTGCTTGGGCGGAGAGATCACCCTTCTAGATCGAAGACGACCGATTAGAAACTGGGCCAGTGGGTGGGAGCCCCACTCGGAAGTGGAGATCCAAGCGCCGATGCTTTCCCTGTACCTTGCACTTGGACACCAATTCAGCGTGGGCGAGTTTCCATCCTCCAGGTGTGGCAGATGTTGATCATGCGGATGGAAACAGACTCGAAGGCCGAGTGGGACAATCCAGCCTCGACGACTTGCAAGTCAAGACTGCGTGCTTTGAATCTAGAATATGCGGGAGTCGCATTGACAGACAAGGCATGATGATTGATGCATGCTTTTATTGTTGACTTTTGCAGGGGAAGAAGGAAGAAAAAGAGAGAATAATGCAAAGAAATAGGAGTGTTTTGAATCCGCATTGTCCTGTAAATTTTTATCTTTTATTTATCTTCTTTTTTCCTAAATCTCTATCAGAGCTTACTCAACAAAGAAAGGATTTTTTTTTTTTAGACAGTTGTTCACAGAACTACTTACTAATTTAAACCTTGCTCTTCTTAGACTTCATTGCAAGTAAGTTTTTGCATACTTCCATAATCATCTTCTTCTTTTGTTTTTTCTTCTTAGTCATTAGTTATATTTTTCTTGTTATCATGTTATCATCAGAGTTTAGGGCACCATCATTTCCTTTGTGCATGCGTCTTATAATTTTCTAGCTATTATGACGTATGCCATTGTACTTCATCTCGTTACGTGAGATAATTTGTATGGATCTATAAAAATTTAAATAATCATAGTTTTGATATCATAATATCGATTCATCAGTAATAGTAGTACATGTAAGGAGAAATCCGAAAATAACAAGGGAAACACTTTGTTTTATGTCATCCTTACTATCAATTTTTAAATTTTTTTTATCATAAATCAAATATTTTTATTATAAAAAATAGAATAATATCATTTTATCATCAATTGCTCTATAATAATGAGATTTTATTTTAATTCAAGAATAAACATCACATCATCAATAATTTTTTTTATCAGATTTGATATTCACAACAATGATTTCTTTTCCTTCCATTTGAACATTACTGTCATTTTTCATCTATACTGCAGATTTGATTAAATTATCAAATCTTTAAAATAAACTTTTGTCCTATGGTATATGGTTATTGTATTTACTATTCAAAAATCAAACAGATTTAAAGTATTCTTTGTTAGATGCCTTAAAAAAAAATTCTTCATATTTTTTTCACTATTATTTTTTTGATAATTTATTTGATTTTTGTTTCAATAATCTTTTCTAAGATGGTCATATTTATATAGTAAGAATAGAGAGTAATATTTAAAATTTTATTTTTATACTAGGAAATTTTTTTAATATGTCCATTTTTAGGACAAAAATATTAATGGGTTTTCTTTATTATCTTAATTAGAGTTCCTTTGACTCCCATTTCATCGGTCTCATTTTTTGCCTCAAGCACCAAATCATCCGTGGTCTCTATTATTTTGATCTCTCCCTTGAAAATTGATTTCTATTTTTTTTATTTTTTATCTATCTTTATTTGTAAAGTATGTTCTAAAATTTCATATGAAAATCTATTCACTTTTTGTTTATGAACTAAAAGCAAACCCATTAATTTATCAACAAACAATATCTTTGCATCTTTGGCTTCTACTATAGCAGTAGAAATCATATGAAATTTTCGAGATAAACTCTGTAAAATTTTTTCTACTATAATTTTATCTTTGAATTTTTACTATAAAACCTCATTTGATTTACGATAGAAGAGACATTTAAAAAAAATAGCGATAGATTCAAAAAATTTCATAAGTTTCAAATTCACATCGAAGAAATTAAAGTCTTAAAACTTTTACCTTGCCTATGCCTTTAAACACATTTTTAAATATTTCTTTGTTTTCTATTAATTTTGATGTTATCATGATTTAGGGAAATGGGAACTCATCTATTATTTGTTGTAGAATGTAGAGAGCTCTTCCATCTTTCTACATATTCTTGTTCATTTATTTATTTATAATTTTTTGTAATATTAGGATCGTGTAGATTATATTCAACAAAACTATTCTCTATCAAATGTCACAATCCTTATGAAATAAATAGAGTTTCTATTTTAACTATATACAATAGTCAATTTTTACCTTTGAAAATAAAAAGAAGTTGATTATAAATACTTACTCTAATACCTGTCATCTTCTTTTTTTTCCCCCCCTAGATATACTCGTCTTCATTTCTTTTTTAATCGACCTACTTCAATTAATCTTCTTTGAATTATCTGTCGGCGGCCATCCAAACATTTTAGATCCTCGATTCGCCCACGATTCGCCAAGTCAAGGATGCTGCGCTTTTTTTGTGTTTTCTTCTCATTCATCACGTCAGGCAATAACACTGGAAACAACCCCCAAAAATTGGGCAAAAGAAGACAAAGCAGCAGCCTTTGAGTAGGAAAGAAACTCCACGTACAGCTCATTCCTTTCAAAACTGGCTGAGCGGCAATCCAGATATGGTGAAGTAAGAAGCAAGATCCACTTGCAGGTCATCGTACATGCTCAGGAAGGGATGTTCCTGGCTCCACAAATGCACCATGTGAGAGGAAGAAGAGTAGCGTCCTCTGCCTCTTCCGCAAAGGAATATACGTGAATTGAGCAAATCAGATACGCCACTTACCAGAAGCAGCGGTGCAGCTTTTCTATCCTTCGGCTTTTTCTGCAAACTGAAACCAAAAACTATCTCAGATTCTCGGTGGATCACAAAAAATTAGCAAGCACATTTCGGAGCCGATATGGAGCAGCATGTTTACCATTCAGAAATGAAGGAGCAAAACTCCTCGGAGAACTGTTCTGGAGGAGCACAGGGCGGTGGCTGTTCGACTATCATATCCAAAAGCTCGTAGAAACTATCACAACGCGGATAAGGAAACTGGCCTGTAGCGCATTCCAACATAACTAGACCAAAGCTCCAAATATCACTTATGTAGCCATGTGTCTGTGAAGCTATTCGTTCTGGCTATCAAAGAAATGGCAAACACAAAAAGGAAACGATGAGGGCAGGTTCTAAGCTTACGAGACTCGATACTCAGAGGAATTCCCAAAACGAAAGCAACGCAAGATGAAAAGGAAATTTGATTCCAAGGACGACGACTCACAGACATGTAATTGTAAGTGCCGACAAAGGTATCTCGCTGACCAGACGAGCTCGCTATTATAGCACTGACACCAAAGTCAGATATCTTAACCTCCCCACTGTGATTGATTAGAATGTTCGAGGGCTTCAGGTCTCGGTGTATAATGCGCTTTTCATGGTGCAAATAGATCAATCCTCGAAGAACCTGCAGGAAAAAAATGCACGCGTTTCTTTCAATTCAAGAGAAAACAAAAGGGGAGTAACTACCATTCAATGTATCGGTCCCAGAGCAACAGCTGGTCTGCCCCACTCAACACTGACCTGCTTGCAGATTGCCGCAAGATACGGCTCTGGAATAGTTTTCACGCTGTTCAAAAAATCAGCAAGAGAGCCTCCATCCATGTACTCCAAGACTATGGAGATGACACCATTGTAGTAGAAGCACTGGTAGCATACAACGACGCATGGGCACTGGGTCGTCGACAGGCTTATCCTGAGTTCCTGAGCGATTTGCTTGCGTACGCTGTCTTGGATGTTCAGTTCGATAACCTGAATATTAGCGTCTATGTGAGCAATCTCCAAGAAAGAGACATCAATTTCGAGCTTGTACATTAGAAAAGTGGATGAAAAGCTTCTCGATGGCAATAAGAATACTGCAGTTTCATGTTCGATTCCTACTGCTAATACTCCTTGGATTCACCAGATGAAAGAGAAACACTAATATTGAACAGATTGATAACAGGCCTTCCTTTGCGGCACACATACCTTGAGAGCAAAAAATTGGCCCGTCCATTTGTGGCGGACCAGCTGCACAATTCCACTGTTACCTTTCCCGATCACTTTAACCGTGTCTACATCATCTAAACTCAGCTGATTGCCGATCACCTTTATAAGAGATTGCTGCACACAATCGACGCACGACATCGTAATAAGAACTCAGAATAACACACACCACAAGTGCTGCGCATAGTGATGAGAGAATAAAGTTGCCACGTTTGTCAGAATGATAAGGTCAACAATGGTCCACTATCAAGAAGGCGATAACATTAGCTTTAAAAATATAAGGTGGCGTGACGGAACTAAACCACTTGATTCATCTTTCGCCTAAACGTTGCAGCGGCATACGATAATTTCTAATATCTTATCTTTCATGTACTCGATGTTCGAAATTTCCATCGAACCTTCAAACCTAATTCAACTCTCGAATAGATATATTTCTTCGTCGCATACTTTACTCCTGATTTCATTTTCTTAGCCAACCGAGGCTGTACAAAATGATAATAGGAGACTTCTCTCCGATCTATGGTCTTCTAAATTGGAGGTTGCATACCATGATTCTAAACTCCCAGTCCCAGTTCCATATCCCACATCAAGAGAAAACAGATTGACAGATGAGCAGATACCCAAAAGAAAGACAGATGAAAAAGAGCAAAGATTCGCTTTTGCAAGCGAGCTTCATAATTACCCCGCCTTCTTCGCTGTGAGAGAGGATCCGAAGCCCGTCCTTATTCACGAGAAGATCCCCGTCCTTGAACGTTCCACTCTGAGTCCTACAACCACCGAACAAAGGCTTTCAAACAGAACAAGGAAGAAAGGCGGCAAGCCGGACGGACAAGGGAGACGAAGAAATGTATGCACACGTAGACGGAGAGAGAGAGAGATAGAGATGAGCTCGTTACAGGAACTGGCTAATGGAGGCCTCGTGGCTCGGGAGAGACAGTCTGAGGTCGGGATTGAGGCCGCCCCTCCTCATCGGGAAGCACGGTAGCACTGATTTACTTTTTTTTTTCACTCCTCTTGTCCGAAAACAGCTCCCAACGAAGGCGACCGAGGGAGGGTGGTGATCACACGGAGGGAGCGAAGAGGAGCAAAGAGCAACTGATGGGGGGTGGGTGTGAACCGATGGGGGCGTCGGATGTTGGAAGAACTGGCACAAACGTTCTCGACGGAAAATATGACCATGGATATGTAAGTGGACGGCTGCGACCGTGTTGGACGACTTGGATTGCGGTCTACAAGAAAAATCTTAATTTGCGCACGAGGAGGCGGCTTCTGGGTCGTGGATTCCCACTTGCTCTCTCTCTCTCTCTCTCTCTCTTTGATTTTGCCTCTGTTCGGTTTATGGTTGGAAGATCGACGCGAACCTATTGTGGAAGTGGATGGCAAGCAAAGAAAATGTGTTAGCCGTGAATAAAATGGTGTCAAATATTAGCGATGGGTTTTCGTGAGACAACACCAACAGGATGCGGTCCAAGGCTCGAAGTCAGTCGGATCCAAGCTTAGTCATTCACGCTCGTGGTTTGTGCCTTTGGAAATTGGCAAATGGATCTATACGCGTATTGTTACTCATTAGCCGTTCGTGAAGGAAGGCTTGTTCCTTGGTGTGGTCCGAGGACTGGACGATTTCAGGTCGACGGAAGACCAGCTCTGCCAAGCCATGAGTCGCTGCCAAGCAAGACTTGGCGTCGTCCTCGGATTTTTCCGAGGATTGGAGGATTCCAAGTCGACGGAAGACCAGCTCTGCCAAGCCAGCAGTTACTCCGTAGCAGGCCTTGACATCGACCTCGGACCTTTCCCGCTGTTGCTTCTCATTTCCTCCCCCTAAGAGGACGTGAGAATGTTTTATTTCAGCTCCTAAACTATGCTATCGTCAATAAATATTGACGCAAAGTCTGACGTCACTGTTGGGTTGATAAAGTCAAATTCAACTCATATAGGCTTTTTAAGCCCATAACCCATCTTTCTCTTAACCCTAACCTAACATAAACCTAATTACATATAGTGACTAATGGTGACTACGAAATTAGCAGATTAAACATCGCAGCAAATGGTAGAATCTTTGCAGCGATATTAGGGATTCAAATAGAGGAGAAAAGGGCAGAAAAACAAGAGAAAAAGAAAGGGAAGAAGATAAAGAAAACACAGAAATTGTTCTCACTCATCCAAACAGTTTTCATCTCGGTTAGATCAGATCTTCAGTGAATTCTTCTGTGATTGCTTGAGGAGGTTTTGGATATTTTACACAGTGACGTGATCCTTGTATCCCAGTTATTCTCTTGTGATTGTCGCTTGGGTTTTGGGCAAGAGATTCGAGAATTGTATATTCATTATTTCTATAGTGGATTTTCTCTGGTTTGCCTCGTGGGTTTTACCCTTCACGTTGAAGGGGTTTTCCACGTAAATCTTGGTGTTCTATTTGATTGTGATTTTCGTTTAATTCCGTTGTGTTCTGACAAAGATGCTAGTATTTGTTCATATACAAAAGTTATTGTTTATTGCCTATCCTTTTTATATTTCATCCCCATCAACTAGTATCAGAGTAAGGTTTTGGTGATTTAATTTTTGTATTTGAACATGGAGGCTGGTAATGTTTCTCGCATGATTAGTTTGAACGGAAATAATTGGATAATATGAAAACCAAGAATGGAAGATCTCTTGTATTGCAAAGATTTGTATAGACCTTTGCAAGGGGATAGTGAAAAACCCACAATTATGACAGATGATAAGTGGAAGAGATTAGATCGAAAAATGATTGAGTTTATTCGACAGTGACTCGATGATAGTGTCTTTTACCATGTTTCTATTGAAAGTTCTGCATATTCTCTTTGGAAAAAATTGAAAGGTCTCTATGAAAGAAAAACCGCTGGCAACAAAGCTTTTTTGATCAAAAAACTTGTGAACCTAAAATATAAAGAGGGTGCTTCTATTACTGAGCATTTGAATAAAATACAGAGTATTACTAACCAGTTATCTTCTATGAAAATGTCTCTTGATGATGAGTAATGAGCATTGTTACTTCTCGATTCATTGCCGCTATAAAGTTGGGAGACACGGTGGTTTCTCTCGTAATGGTCAAGCGCCAGATGGTATTGTTACCATGAGTCAAGTAACAAGCAATTTATTGAATGAGGAGTTGAGAAGAAAGAACTCAACGATATCTCAGATTGATTCACAGGCATTTATCTCAGAGAACAGAGGAATGTTAAGGTCTAAAGATAGAAGAAGTTCACGCATAGGTAGAAGCAAGTCAAGATCAAGGAAAGATATTATTTGTTATAACTGTAGTGAGAAAGGACATTATAAGAATCAGTGTAAGCATCTTAAGAAAAGCAAGAAAAAGGGAAAAGAAGCGGAGTCTACATAGTCAAAAGAGAATACCACGGCTATAGTGCAGGTTGGTGATCATTTGATTTTGTCCCCTTCTGATGATATTTTTTCTTGTGTGTGTCAGGATCTCGAGTGGATAATTGACACAGGAGCTTCTTATCATGCTACACCACGGAGGGAGTTTTTTGCTACGTACAGGTCTGGAAATTTTGGTGTTGTCAAGATGGGCAACCATGGCACAATAGACATCGTTGGCATAGGTGACATCCACATAAAGACTAATCTTGGATGCAAGTTGGTACTTAAGGATGTGAGACATATGATTGACCTGAGACTGAATCTAATTTCAGTTGGAAGATTAGATGATGAAGACTATGATAGCATGTTTTACAGAGGGCAATGGAAACTCAGTAAGGGTTCTCTTGTTATAGCTAATGGAAAGAAATGTCACACTTTGTACAAGTTGCAGGCCAAAGCTTGTGGTGAATAGTTAAATGCTAAAGAGAAAGACTTCAGCATGGAGTTGTGGCATAAGCGATTAGGACACATGAGCGAGAATGGACTGCAAGCTCTTTCAAAGAGAGAGGTATTGCCTGACCTCAGAGGTATACGTTTGAACCCTTGTATTGATTATTTAGCTGGTAAACAACATAGAGTTCATTTGCTAGTCCTGCTTTGTCTAGAAAAATGCATATCTTGGACCGTGTTTATACAGATGTATGTGGTCCTTTGAGGACAAAAACTCATAATGGTTCTACTAATGTTCCTAGCATCAGTGGTGCACTTTACTTTGTTACTTTTATATATGACTTTTTCAGGAAAGTTTGGGCTTATGCTTTGAAGACCAAGGATCAGGTTATTGGTATCTTCAAAGAGTTTCATGCCAAAATTAAAAGGGAGACAGAAAGACAGTTGAAATGCATAAGATCAGATAATGGTGGTGAGTATACAGGATTGTTTGATGATTATTGCAGGTCACATGGTATCAAAGATGAGATGGCAGTTCTGGTACACCTCAAAGATAATGCAATTGTAGAGAGGATGAATCGCACCATCATGGAAAAGATCGATGTATGCTTTCACAGGCAAAGCTACCCAAAAGGTTTTGGGATGAGGCTTTGAGGACTGCAATTGATGTGATCAACTTATCTCCCTGTATAGTCCTAGATGCTGATGTTGTAGAGCATGTTTGGTCAGGGAAAGATGTTTCCTATAAGCATTTGAGAGTATTTGGTTGTCGTGCATTTGCACATATTCCAGATAATGAAAGGTCTAAGCTGGATGGTAAGACAAAAGAATGTATTTTTCTTAGCTACTCACATGATCAATTTGGTTATAGGCTTTGGGATCCAAAGAAAATAGAAGGTGTTTAGAAGCGAGATGTGGTCTTCTTTGAGGATCAAACCCTTGAGGATTTGAAGAAGGAGGCACCGGCCAATACTTTTTGCGAAGGATTAGCAGATTGTGACCCAGTTGTTCCTCCAAAGTATATCGGGGTGATGGGGAGATGTGCGGGAAGATAGTGTAGAGCCGATATTAATCTACTGCAGGACATGTTGAGCAAGAAGAACGTTGAGGAGCAACTTCCCGAGAACCTCAATTGAGAAGATCTTCTAAACAACGTCACCTTCCAAAAGATACTTCTACAGATGAGTATGTGATGCTTGCATGATCAGTGAACGAGAGAGTTACCAGAAGCGTTTGAAAGTGAGCGAGAACAAAATGTGGCTAGTTGCTATGCAGAAGAGATGGATGCTCTACAGATGAATCATACATATGATTTGATGCAACTTCCATGAGGAATGAAGGCTTGAAGAACAAGTGGGTTTTCGGTTGAAGACTCAAGAATATTATTTTCAACCAAAGTACAAAGCCAGATTGGTTGTGAAAGGCTTTGGTCAAAAGAAAGGTATTGACTTTGAAGAAATTTTTTCTAATGTTGTTAAAATGTCTTCTATTCGTGTTGCTCTAGATATTGCTGCTAGCCAGGACTTGAAGATGGAGCAATTAGATGTGAAGACAGCTTTCCTTCATGGTGATTTAGAGGAGGAAATTTATATAGAGCAACCAGAAGGTTTCAAAGTCAAAGGTAAAGAAAATTTTGTCTGTAAGTTAAGAAAGAGTTTATATGGATTGAAGCAAGCTCCAAGACAGTGATACTGAAAGTTTGATTCATTTATGATTGAAAATGGATACAAAAGAATGGCTTCAGATCATTATGTATACATCAAACGGTTTGGTGATGATTTTATTATTCTCTTACTTTATGTTGATGATATGCTTATCCTTGGGAAAGATATGCATACAATTGATAGGTTGAAGAAGGAACTAAGTGAGTCCTTTGCAATGAAGGACATGGGGCCAGCAAAGCAAATATTGGGCATGCAGATTTCTCGTGATAGAAAAAATAAGAAGATTTGGTTGTCACAGGAGAAATACATCGAGAAGGTATTAGAAAGGTTCAGTATGAGCAATGCAAAGCTTGATTGGTTCTCCTCTTCAGTCACTTCAAGTTATGCTCGTAATAGAGTCCATCAAGTGATGAGGAGAAGGAGAAAATGCAAAAGGTTCCTTATGCTTCAAGCAGATTGGAAGTTTAATGTATCAATGGTATATACGAGGTCGGACATCGATATGCGGTGGGTGTTATTAGCAGATTTCCTTGCAAATCCAGCAAAGAGCCTTTGGCGGCGTGAGTGAAGTGGATATTGAGATATCTCGAGAGGAAGCTCTAAGGTTTGTTTAAGCTTTGGAGGTGGACCACTGTGCTAGTGGGTTACACAGATCTGAGATATGGCCAAGATATTGATACAAGGAAATCTACATCGAGTTTTGTACTTACTTTTGCAAGGGGAGGCGTGTCATGGACAATCCAGATTAAAGGTGTATTGCTCTCTCCACCACAGAGAGGAGAATATATTCTTTTCGCACAGAGGTTTGTAAAGAAATGTTATGGATGAAAGAATTCTTACAAGAATTGGGGTAAACAGAAAATTATGTGGTGTATTGTGACGACCTAGAGTGTCATCCATTTATGTAAGAACCTAGTTTTTCATTCCAAGTCAAAGCATATAGATGTCGATATCACTGGATTCGAAATGTACTTGAAGAGAAGTAGTTGCAACTTCGAAAATTCATACAGATGACAATGGAGAAGACATGTTGCAAGAGACCTTACCGAAAGAGAGACAGGAGATGTGTCGACGGTTGGTGGTATGGATTTACTGTTGAGTCATGGGATGACCTCCCTTATGGGTGAAGGGGAGGTTGTTGGGCTGATAAAGCCAAATTCAGCCCATATGGGCTTTTTAAGCCCTTAGCCCATTTTTCTCTTAACCCTAACCTAATCTAAATCTAATTATATATAGGGGCTAATGGTGACTACGAAATTAGCAGATTAAACATCGCAGCAAATGGTAGAATCTTCGCAGCAACATTAGGGATTCAAAGAGAGGAGAAAAGGGCAGAAAAACAAGAGAAAAGAAAGGGAAGAAGACAAAAACACAAAATTGTTCTCACTCATCCAAATAGTTTCTCATCTCAGGTTAGATCAGATCTTCAGTGAATTCTTCTGTGATTGCTTGAGGAGGTTTTGGATATTGTGCATAGTAACGTGATCCTTGTATCCCAGTTATTCTCTTGTGATTGTTGCTTGGGTTTTGGGCAAGAGATTCGAGAATTGTACATTCATTATTTCTATAGTGGATTTTCTCTGGTTTATCCCGTGGTTTTTACCCTTCACGTTGAAGGGATTTTTCACGTAAATCTTAGTATTCTATTTGATTGTGATTTCTGTTTAATTCTACTGTGTGTTATAATCTGCTAGTATTTATTAATATATAAAAGTTATTATTTATTGCTTATCCTTTTTATATTTCATCCGCATCGGTTACAACGTGTTTAAGCCATCGGGTGGGTGTCTCTTTTTCCCCGGTCTTCAACTGTGGTGGTATTTGTCAAGCAAGGCTTTATCAAGGACAAAAGATTGTTGTGCGCAATTTCCACTACCATATCCAACGGCAGTGTTCGGCCTGATGATCTCCCCAAAGAAGTTTGACGGATGGCTTAATTGCTATGACGCCAGTGATGACAAGATGCTTACGAATCCGCTGCAGCCTCCGCTATAAGAACGTACGAGACTCTGCAATTCACTCTCCCCCTCGCCTTTCCCCGCTACTATCATTTTTCATTGCGGTAACTCTGGCAAATACCAGATGCTGTATACGAGGGGAACTCCGGGCATTATAATGTTAGATGGTGAACAGGTCATGAGCCGCTGCGAGATGCTCCCATTTTCTTGAAATTAATCATGGTTCCGTTGCTCAACTCATACAGTTAGTGTTCAAGAAGAGAACAGCACCCTATACTAACTACAGCGAAGAAGACACATGAATCTACGTGTAGACATGACACACCTTTAATTGGGAGCCGTGCTTCTTGATCCAGTGGATCGCACAAACAGTTCTAAGAATCAAAGAATTTCCACCCCCACCACTAGAACATCCCCTGACTGTAGCTAGCTTACGGCAAAAAGAAGCACCGAATCACCTTCCTTTGTGCCTAGTCCAATAATGGAAATCTTCAACTTCTAAACCAAACAAGTGGTGCCAAAGCTCTTTCCACTGCCCCATCTTCACCTAATCAAACAACCAGCTGCGTGGTTAATGGTCCTCCAAGAAGAAAGAAGAGAAATCGTCCTGATCACCTCAGATCCTAATGTGTACATCTAGATTATCTTGCTCTGTTGGTTAGCCATCTCCTTCAGTTTCTTACAAAGGCAGATGTCCTTTGGTACAACAGATCCGTTATCTAAGAAGATGAACGTATACAAAAAAACAACAGCATCCGTTATCTAAGAAGATGAATAATATATAATAAAAAGTTGATGACGCATGTTCCTGATGATGTGGTGGAGTGGGATGTCCCTGTACTCTATTGCTCAGCGACATACAGGTTTCAACTCCAAAAAGCCTCGAGGGTCCGAGAAGGCGGCTCCAAGAAACGATACCAATTATAAGTGCCCCATCGCAACAAGTCGCAGCAAACCAAGCCACCGCGCTTGCGTGGAATCAGCATCTCTGCTTTGAGGGAGAATATATGTATATTCTCGACCGGCCAAAGTCGTCAGTTGTGTTAGTACATCCACAGTATTCCATCTCCTCAAAATGCGTTCTTAGTTGCGACTCAAACGGTTCACCTTCTGCTGCTGCGGCCTTTTTCCCATAAAATCAGGCACGTTATCCACTGTGTTGTGTCGAAAAGGCATAAAATAAAGCAGGCAGTCCCCCGCAAACGCCCTCCAAGTCCAACCAATTCTACACATCGTCTTGCACCGCCGTCTCGTCTCCACCATCTCATCTCAAGCTTTTGCAAGTAGCCATGGGCGTGAGCAACAACACCATGGCCTTGCTCAACTTCGTGGGCCTGCTGTGCTCCGTGCCCGTGATCGGCGCGGGCATTTGGCTGGCCTCCAAACAGGACAACGAGTGCGTCCGCCTCGCCCGGTGGCCCGTCATCATCCTCGGCGTGCTCTTCCTGCTCGTCTCCCTTGCCGGCTTCGTCGGCGCCTACTGGAACAAGCAGGGCCTGCTCGCCGCCTACCTCTTCTGCATGGCCTCCCTCGTCGTCCTCCTCCTCGCCCTCCTAATCTTCGCCTTCGCCGTCACTCGCCCCGATGGCTCCTACCCGGTCCCCGGCCGCGCCTACCGCGAGTACCGCCTCGGCGGCTTCTCTGTTTGGCTCCGCCATTACGTCGCCGACCACTGGCCTCAGATCCGTACCTGCCTTAGATCTTCCGATGTTTGCCAGAAACTTGACAGCAATCAGCCCTACCTCACCGCCAATCAGTTTTTTCGGACCGACCTCTCACCTCTCCAGGCCAGTATTATTTTGCTTTCCTCATTCCTCTTAGTTCTTACGGCATGCAGTAGTCTACTTGTCAGTAGGATCAGGTTGTCTGGTTACAAACAATTACCACCTAGCATAGAATTACGGATCTAGAGATGCTTGCCAGAATTACAAAACAATCTCAGTCGCCTTTTTCCTACACCATATCAACACGAAAGAATTCATTTGATGCCTTTGCCATCACAATCAAGAACATGTGCCACTGCTCCAAAATTCGATGATTCTGTCTTGCTAATACCTTGCATGTCATCGTTTTGGAATCCAACTCTACTTGCAGTCAGGATGCTGTAAACCACCGACGGTGTGTGGATATGGGTACGTGAACCCGACACTGTGGAACAATCCCAGTAACCCCATGGCGGACGTGGACTGCTCTATCTGGAGCAACGACCAGAGCCAGCTCTGCTACTACTGCAACTCGTGCGAGGCCGGGCTGCTGGGCAACCTGCGGAAGGAATGGCGCAAGGCCAATGTCGCCCTCAGCATCGCCGCCGTCGTGCTCATCTGGGTCTACATCATCGGCTGCAGCGCTTTTAAGCATGCGCAGGCCCAGGATCTCTTCCGCCGCTACAAACAGGGCTTCGTCTGACTTGTTCCGTCGTTGACGGCCGCGTTGCTTCAAGTTCCGCCGCTCTGTCATCACTTCCCCATCTCACTGTAAATTTGTAGCAAGTGCATTGCGACTCGTATGAAGTTGGACGGTATCCTCTTTCGTGTTAAATCCCCCTTTTGAACGGATATATGGTGGTGGCGATGAAATGACGCTGTCGATAGAAGAGAATAGTACTGCTCAGAACACACGCTGGGCGGGCGGTCTCTGCTATGGCGTTTGGTCTCCACAGAAAAAAGCGTCGTTGCCGGTGAAAACAAATCCACCCTACCATAGAAGGCTTTTGCCCATGTCAAAGCCACATCGCGCCTGCTGCCCCCCACAGTCTGCATCTGGCGCCACCTCTGGCTCTTCTCTTGTCCTCCACCACGTGGGTCTAATTCTGATAAGGTTTTGGGCTGCTCTTGCTTCTGTGAAGTCAACTCAATGCCCAAAAGATCCGCGTTATTTAGCTTCCACTCATTGTGTCCCAAAGCTTCCTCCATCAGAGGAGACGAGAGGGAGCGGGAGAGAGAGAGGCGGAACAGTAACCGGAACAGAGACAAACCAGTCAACGCATGTGAACCGATCCATACAAGTCATTTCTCACCAGATTAAACGGTGGTAGAGTGAGAGAGAGAGAGAGAGAGAGAGAGAGGAGAGAGAGGAGGGGGGGTTGTGGTGCGCGGGTGAGGAGAGAGAGAGTCAAACGAGGAACTGGATCGGACTATTTTTATTATATCGAACTATCTTTGGTTTAAATTTTAAATGGTCACACGGCAGTGTCGGGTGGGCCCGACTGTTCCCATTGACGCTGGTCACTCGTGTATCAAAAGAATACACGATTCCAATTGCTATTTGGTAAAGTAAAATGATTAGGACGATTATGATAACATAAAGTAAAAGGGTCCACGTCACAATTTTATATTTTTTTATTCTTCTTTTTTGTTAATTCGATCAATCACAAAGTAATGTCAAACATAAGATTAGGGTTCAAGGAAAAAAAATTCTTACGCCTTGATCCGAGCTAATTACAGTGATTGATTCATTTTAGCATCCAAGTTTTTGGATTTTTAAAAATTATATTTGGTCCCTATAATTTTAAAATTATTATAATTTATTTATTTTTAATCATGCCGTCATTTTTTTTAACGAAAAGCTGTATCACGTATAGAATTGATACCAAAATTAAGGGTAAAATGGTCAATACAAGAAGACGGAGCATTGATCTTTACTCGAATTAAAACCCTAAGTGGGGAGGCCGCAAAGGTCGAAAACCCCTACCTGCAGCCTCTTGTTGAGGAGACCCTCCTCTGCATCCTCGACACCATCTTCCACCTCATCGACCGCCACCGTCGAGCTCGGCACTCAAGACTTCTCCCTCGTACCTAGCGAACCTTTCCTTCGTCTTTGAATTCTAGTTGGGCTTGATGTGGTGTATGATGAAGAGGCCGAACAAGAGGAAGAGTAGGAGGTGGATAATGACTCTGACTATGAAAGCGGATCTTCTTGACCATAGCAGCCCAAGAAACGATCATGGCGAAGATGATCGGAACCGCCAATAGTGGCATCAGGCTCAATCATCTCCTCCACCGCTGCTCATGGGATCCATCAACAGATGGCTGCTCATCGCCTCAGGAAGTGGAGTTTGCGCCGTCGCTGCCCCGATGGCTGTCTCATTTCATTGTTGAGGGAATCGACCTGCCGCATCTACCACCCGACACTGCCAACAACGTTGACTTCCACTGGGGTGCGAGGGAGTGGAAAGGGCAGTGATGAGAGGGCGTGATCACCACCTCGGCCGCCGAGTGCTCCGCCAGTCACAAAGTGGTGCAAAAGCTCAAAACTTTTAAACACCTTGTCTGTCGAGGTTCACGGCCACCTTATACCTCTGCGCATAGTCTAGCTCCTCGCCTTTGCTCTCGCACCTCTAAGGAGCCACGATAAAATCACCTTCCGATGCCGATCAGGAGGCGAGATTTCTGCCTCCCACATCGTCTCTGGCAATAGCACCGAGCCTCCCGACGATACAGGGCCCTCGCGGTCGAGCGGGACTTGACTCGAAGCGACCTTGCCACCGACTGGGAATGATAGCTCCATCGAATTAAAGGCTCTGATGGAGGAGTCGAGTACATATCGGATAACCCTTGCGCCTAACCTACAGGATTGTAACAGTTCGATGGCAAAGTTGATCGCTAAGAGTTCCGGCAGCTCATTAGGGGGATCTTGTGGTGCGGCGAGGATGTGACGGTGTATCAGCTCAAGTGAGAGGAGGATCTACTGAATCGGAGATTGATATTAATTTGGGTAAAGGTCAACTCTTTCCTATATTGACCATTATACCCTTAATTTTGATATTAATTTCGCATGTGATGTGATGTGCAGTAGATTTTCATCAGAGATACAGACTGCGTTATTAAAAATAAAATAAAGAATATAGTAATTTTAAAACTATTGAGACCCAAATATAATTTTAAAAAATTCAGAAATCCCGATGCTAGCGGCGATCAACTATTTGTGTCACATGATAGCTTCCCCAGCCCACTATGTGTCGATGACCGACCGACTAAGCTCGAGTCTCTTATGCCGTCGGTCCATCAATCAGCCTGCCTCCCTTGATTCGGAGGCCCTCTTCTCTCCACACTACCATTCGCCGCAGTCCCCACCTCCGCCTCTTCCCTGCCTGCCCTCTCCTCGAATTGAAGGCGAACACCAGATTTTAATCTCATAAATCGGCATTTTTGGGGGATAACTTTTCTGCGGAGGGAACTCCAAACGATGAGCCGCTACGACAGCCGCGCCGCCGACCCCGGTTCCTACCGCGACCGGAGAAGGTAATCCTAAAGCTCTGCACCTATCCCCTAATCCTAATCCTAACCCTAACCCTAACCCTAACCCTAACCGAAGAACACATGAAAGATTAGGGATTCATCTATTTTTCGATCTCAAATCAGCGATGCAGGATTCGGCGGGAGTTCACAGAGCTACAGCAGGGGATTCGAGCCCTCCGGCAAGCGAGACGCGGGGACCGCCGGCGACCTGGATGGGCTGCTGACTCCCTTCGAGAAGAACTTCTACGTAGAGGCCCCCTCCGTGGCTTCTATGACCGAGGAGGAGGTGGAGGCGTACCGCCGGAAGAGGGAGATCACCGTCGAGGGCCGTGATGTGCCAAAGCCCGTCAGAGAGTTCCAGGACGTCGGTTTCCCAGGTTCTTATTGCTATTCTACCATTTTGCAAGATTCTGTGCCTAGGATTGTACTTGCATCCCGTGCTCGTATCTTCGTAGCAAAGATTTGGTATGATCGTTCACGCCTGCACCCAAAGGGGATGTTTTTCCCCTAGTCAGATTAGGATTTAGAGAATTTATTCCATGCTGCCTTCTGCCCTTGCACCGAGTATACCTAATGTGTTGTAATCTTAGGTTGCAAGCTGTATAGGTTTTGCTGTCAGCTCTATCACATGGTTTGGTCATACTAGATTTTCAAGAATATGTAGATTTCACATCTTTTCTGAGAATTAACACGGCATCAAGATGTGACCTTCATGCGTGTGGTGCCGCAGATTATTTGAGGCTCCACTCTAGGTAGTCCAGACCTTCACCACTTGGAGTTTTTCATTTGTCGTAACTATTTCTCTTACATGATTTTAGGCCTGCCTGTAGAAACAAGTAGGCTAACCACATGGATCATTTGCCACTGTGGTATTCTCACCAAGTAAACAAAACTTGCTATCCTCTTATATTTTTTCACCTAATCTTGACGTGCTCACGACTCCTTAGAGAGTAATCTACCAACAACTCTCTGCAAGAACAATCATTTTTGTTCATGTTTCATAGTACTAGATATCCACTTAATTGTCCCACGGTCCCACCTTTGTTGGATTAATTTTTCTTCGCTTTAGAATATGTCCGATAGTTTTTTTTAGAAGTAAATAACTTCTATGATGTATCTCCTTGTCATAAAGCTAAGCTGGGTCATTGAACTTTTCTTTTAAAATTATATTGCTTGTTAGATAAGTTGTGATGTCCCAACTATTTGGGGTGTTATTCTTCTATATATGTTTTGAAATATTCATCTTCTATTGGTCATTTTAAAAAAATATATTAATTCAGTAAATTAGTTTGCTATTCAAACCCTTATCATCAAGAAAGTCCACAATATGTATCATCAAAATTCCTGCACATTGTTTTCTCATTATTTCTATTTGTATTGTTACTTTGGCTTCAAAACATGGTTGTACATCATCAAATAAGGTCATTGGTTTATAGTTCCAATAAATAAGTTTGAAGTGACTCTTTCACCTTGCTTCAACCATAATGTCTTATATCATCATGCATTTGATATTTATTTTTTGGGGCCCATAAAACCTCATTATTCATTTTCTTAGTTTAGAGTTCTATTGCCTTTATCTTAACCTGTTATTCATAGTTAAGTTAGCCTAACTGACAATATTTTGGACTTTCATTGTGTCTATTTCATATTTCATCCATATCAGTTTATTACTCCAAACATGAAAATATTTGTCAGTTTGGTAGTAACAGTTTCAAACACAGAGAAGCTATTGGTTGAGTTGCTATTCGTCTAGTGTAATCAATTATCAATATGTCTATTTTTGCTTAAGTTTACACACCAGACAAAATGTTAGCATCTTCTTATACAAGATGTGCAAGTTCTATTCATATCAACTCATTTCCATTAACAGAAGTATTTCAGGTTATCAGTTTTACATTAGTTTAAATTTGGAAGCCCAAACCATGATGACATAATGACAAAGTTTAGTCCGAATAATTGTGTCATTACTAAACAGGTGATGAGAGGATATAGCTTGTGGATGGACTTGTGCCTTTGTTCAAAATTAGGGGAGCAATTCTGGTGAAATTGTAGGTTGTTGACCCTGTTCATCTTTTTCTTCCTTACTCTGGCCATATTCAATTATTTATTTAGCTTCAAGCATCCAATTACAATATTTCACTGATCCCTCTCATTTAGCTTTTACATGGTATACAAGCTTTTTTGGATTTATCCTATAATGTGGGCTTTATGAAATTAGTCAATGCACAAGATTCCTACTAATTTGAGGTTTGAGAAGAGCCTTTGCTTACAAAGATTTTGTTTTTGTGAATTTAACACTCATGTCGAGTAGGAGCAATCTTCCCGTGATGCAAGGCCCTCGCATTATGTACCTTTTTTATCCACTCTTATATATTTTCTTGGTGCACTATAGCATCAAATCAGAAGCTTTCTGAATAGTTCCATAAATATGTGCTTATACTAGAATTTATTTGCTCCATTTTTTTACTGGACATGCTCTTGTAAATGGAATTATCTTCCTATTTCTTTGAGTCCCATCCTGTACAACATGGTCTGAGATCTATCTGGTCCAAGAAAGTTCTTGTTTGTTGGTGGCTAAAATTTTTGTTATTTTATTGTTGAGTTTCCAGAATATGTTATGCAAGAAATTGAAAAGGCTGGATTTGTAGAGCCTACTCCTATACAAGCACAAGGGTGGCCAATGGCTTTGAAGGGCCGTGACCTCATTGGTATTGCTGAAACTGGATCTGGAAAGACGCTTGCTTACTTGTTACCTGCCATTGTCCATGTTAATGCTCAGCCAGTTTTAGGTATACAGATCCGGCATTTTTTGCTTGAACATGCATTAGATATGCTTGTTGTCAGTGCATGCACTAATCAATTTGTTTCCTGTATGCGATTTTTTTGAAGCTCCTGGTGATGGTCCAATTGTTCTGGTTTTGGCTCCAACTCGTGAACTTGCTGTTCAGATACAACAAGAAGCGACTAAGTTTGGAGCATCCTCAAAGATAAAGAACACTTGTATATATGGTGGGGTTCCAAAGGGGCCTCAAGTTCGAGATCTTCAAAAAGGTGCACTGATGTCATGTTATTTCCTTTTTGTTCTTTAGAAAAAAAAGTCCCATTGTTTGATTGAAATCCATTAATAGGTGCACTGATGTCTTTTTACTTCTTTTTTGTTCTTTAGAAAAAAAATGTCCCATTATTTGATTGAAATCCATTAAACCAATTTCCCCTTAAAAAAATTGGGGAACCATTGTTGATAGAAAATCTTACATGGACATCAGTCTTCTCTTAGAAGATATATAAAGATTTGATTGGACAGATTGGGATTTCATAATAATATCTGATTTGGAATTTGGACTGTGAAAGCCCTTTTTGTTATTTATCTATTATTTTCTGAAGAAATTTTATTCTTTTGTATGGACAAAGATGAATATGTGATTCTCTTACATGAATTAAATTTGTCAAACACAAATTCTTTATCTTATTAACCTATGAAATCGTTACCTAGTTCCGCATTATGCAATATATTAATATGCTGCTTCCTTCTTTCAGGTGTTGAGATTGTTATTGCTACACCTGGACGTCTTATTGATATGTTGGAGTCACACCATACAAACTTAAGGAGGGTCACATATCTTGTTTTGGATGAGGCTGATCGAATGCTAGACATGGGCTTTGAACCTCAGATGCGGAAAATTATTTCCCAGGTATATTGGTTTTTTCTCTGAACAAAATTTGTGGTTTTGTTCATTTTTCCTCTTCATGTATCAGTTGTCACTTTGGTTTTATATACTTCTTTTCTATTTTACTTCAGAAATTGCTCTATTAAGTCTGGATCTTCTATGTAGATATTGTAATTTTATGGTTTCCCGAATCTTTTTCTTTTAATTTGCAAAACGCCAGAAGTTAATCATAAGTCCCTTTTGAAAAATATTGTATTAATTTCATCTGTTTATAGGTTTTATTTGGTTATTTAAGACTGTATCTCATGTCATCACCATAATTTTCTGTTATCGTCCACAGTTTATCATTTTCTGTCATTGTGACTCCAGAATATTACCTTTTTTTTTATATTATCCAATTACTGCATTGCTTGATTGAGATGAATTAGAAAAATATTACATTAGTTAGTGGTAGTTTAGACCCTAAGTGATACAAGGGTATAGGTTTAGGCTTATCAATCTTGAAGGCTGATTTTTATTCTATTTTTGCTCCGTAATAGATTCGCCCAGATCGTCAGACCCTTTACTGGAGTGCTACTTGGCCCAAGGAGGTCGAACAACTTGCAAGGCAGTTTCTGTATAACCCATACAAGGTAATGTTTATGGCCAAACAAGGCAGTTCACAGGTGGGTTCGCTGCACTATATCTTCTTTACCACAATCTGACGGAATCGGCTATTCTCATGGTTCAGGTGATTATCGGTTCCATAGACTTGAAAGCTAATCATGCAATACACCAGCGTGTAGAGATTGTTTCAGAGAATCAGAAATATAACAAGTAGGATATCATTTATATTGGTGGTCCGGTGTGAGAACAATTTTGGCATGTGATGAGAACTAACTTTTTCTTTGTCAGATTGGTCAAACTGCTGGAGGATATCATGGATGGTAGCCGAATTCTGATATTCATGGACACCAAGAAGGGCTGTGACCAGATCACAAGACAGCTACGAACTGATGGCTGGCCCGCTCTGTCTATTCATGGTGATAAAAGCCAAGCTGAGAGGGACTGGGTCCTTTCTGAATTTAAATCAGGGAAGAGTCCTATAATGACTGCTACTGATGTTGCTGCTCGTGGTTTGGGTACGACTTTGTTATAAGATATTCTAGTTAGCTTTTAGTGCAATATGCAATTTCTGATTTTATAGGGGATATTCTAGGTATCTATCAGCTGAGCATTTACCTCTTTTCATGTGTGTGTGTTTTTTTTTTAAACTTCTGATTACAGATGTGAAGGATGTGAAATATGTGATCAACTATGACTTTCCTGGATCCTTGGAGGATTATGTGCATCGTATTGGGCGAACGGGAAGAGCTGGGGCCAAGGGAACTGCATATACCTTTTTCACTGCAGCTAATGCAAGATTTGCAAAAGATCTTATTAAAATATTAGAAGAAGCTGGGCAGAAAGTTAATCCCGAGCTGGCTAAAATGGGTCGTGGACCCCCTCCCCCAGCAGGTTAGTCTATTTCACGCTCCTAACCTTCCAACAAATTTCAAGTTTGCTACCTACGCAAGTTGGGGCTCTTGCAGTCCTCTTATTACTGCATTGTGTAACTCAAGCCGACTATGTTCACCGGCACTGGTGGATAGTATCTCGTGCACTTTAATCTACGTACTCTTATTAAGATCATAGCTGTTGCTAGTTGCTCGAGCACATGCCTCCTTGATGAGCTCATTACACTGCTGCTGGGAAAAGTACTCTCAACTTGTGTGGATAGTTACCAAGTTAAATATCTTTCCCTGTCCATAGAAATATTTTTCAACTTGGGGATGCCTCTTATTTGGTGGTTCTGTTTTGATGATAATGAAGTAGTTGAAATTTATCCGGATTCACTGGGTTGCAGGCTATATGATTTGACCGGTATTCTTTTGGATAGGTCATGGTGGATTCCGAGATCGATATGGCAGCAGCCGCCAGTGGAGCTGACGCATGGAGATAAATGCTCTGTTGTTCAAATGTCACTAAATAGGATAGATCATCTTTCCACCCAGGTAACGCGTCCATCTTCAAATAGCTGAGGTGGTATATTATTGTGGTGGAGCTGCGGCAAGCGAAAGACATGTATGATGCATGATTGGACGCCCATTTTTGTTTTGATGAATGGTTGAATGTTTGTCGGAGTTAGACAGCAATACATGTAATATGCGACCTATGTGTAATTTGCTTCTTTTAAAGAGGACTTGGCCGAGTATTTCTAACACTGGTGGCATTGTCTCTACTCTTTGCATGTGTTTGGTTGCTGGTCGTAGAAATCAATATTTTGTGGCTCATGCAATGGCATCCTCGGAATGGCGTCCTCGACGACGAGCGGCTATTATCATGAGTGAGCGAGGATTGGCTCATGGTTAGCATTTAGACCACGGAAAACACCAGGAGAAATATCACGACGACCCGACCGACGAGTGGAGCTCTAAATTCCGATCCTAGTGAGACGGTGAAAGAGTACGCCGTGCAACCCGTCGTCTAGCGCATAGTCCGTACTCCACCCGTCTTTTCTTTTACGCAGGAAAGACGACCATGACTACTGGCTAAGCGGCAGCCACCAGGGATGACGGACGAGTCGATTGCTTACGCATCTTCCCTGCTCTCATGTTATCGTGTTTAAAAGCAACCCTTTTGTTTTTTTTTGTTTGGCTTTCCCTTCGGATTTCGACAGTGTGGTATCGATTTGGCTAAAAAGTTGAAAGTCCAAACAAAGAAACGGAGTTTTCGAGAACTCCTAACTAGCCAACTCCGGGGTCCTCCACACACAGAGAGAGAGAGAGAGAGAGAGAGAGAGAGAGAGAGAGAGAGAGAGAGAGTATCGATCCGTGCGCACGGCTCCGACGCGAAGTGGGTGCTCACACGGGATCAGATGACCTGAAAGAGTTCGACTGGCTTGATGCACCGAGTCCACGTAACACCACCACCACCAAGGACGACAGCCGTGCCAATGGTTACGTCGCTGCACTCGAAAGTGTTTTTTTCCCACTGGTCGATCACATGGTGTTGCGTTTTGAAAACAATCATACTGTGTAAGATGCGTCTCTTTCCTAGCACCCGAATGCACACGCCTCAAGCATGCGAGAGAAGAATGGAGCTGGGAAACGAGGCGGATCCGTCGTTGGGTGCTGCCTTCAGGTTCAGGATGGAGGCGATCACGTTGTATATCTCCACGTTCTCGAAAGATGGCACCTTGCGTGCCCTCTGGAACCGAGGGCCGTGGCCTACGAAAATGCTCCTCATCGAGAAAAATGCATTGTCGTATCCATGCGCTCCTCCGCACTCGTTCCTCTTCGTTCTCTTCTGCTCCACCTTGTACCCTTCTTCCAACAGCCCGATGACGGGCGGAATCCTGTGGCTCTCCCGGTAATGCAGCCGCTCCGGTAAATCCTCTTTCAGATACATCTTCAGATAGTTCCCATGCTCCACCTTTCCCGACCCCAGCGCTTCATTCATCTTCGCCACCACGTCCGACGGGGCAACGCCGGCGGGCGGGCGAATCGCGAGCAGAGGACTCGTGGACTGGACCCAGTCCCGCGGGATCTCGATCCACGGAGATAGGTCATCCAGAAATACGAGCTTTTTGTCGCAAGTGCCCACCATTCCGTGGTCACCTAATAGAATTATGGTCACGTCCTCGAAGATCCCTCTTTTCTCCAGCCCGGCGATCAATCTCCCGATCATGTCATCGATCCGAGCCACCGCGGCGGTGATCTCCGGATCGTCGGCACCGACCTTGTGGCCCTGCTCATCTGGGTCCTCGAAGTAGAGAGTCATGAACACAGGGATCTCGCTGCTCGGGAGATCGAAGTAGCTCAGAATGGCGTCGACGCGCTCCTCGAAGGGCACCGAACCGTCGTAGTGACGGCAAAACCTGGGAGGGCAGTCCCAAGATCCCTTCTTGACCTCGGATCCGGGCCAGAAGACGGTGGCGGCATTGAACCCCTGGTTGACGGCGGTCTCCCAGAGCGGCTCTCCCAGCCACCACTCCGGCTCGTGGCTGCCCATATTGAAGGCGGCACCGGACACCGGGTCGACGAAGTGGTTGTTGATGATACCGTGGTGGGGCGGATAGAGTCCGGTGACGATAGAATAGTGGTTGGGGAAGGTGAGGGAAGGGAAAACAGGGATAAGCCCGGTCTCCGCTTCGGTGCCATTGGCGATCAGGCGATGGATGTTGGGCGCGGCGGTTTTGAACTGGTAGCCGAAGCGGAACCCATCGGAGGAGATGAGGAGGAGCACGGGGCGGGAGAGCCTGGCGAGGGGCCTCGCCTGACTCCGATGATCAAAGATGGGATCTTTGGCGGCAGCAGAGGAGGTAAAGAAGAGGAAGGCGAAGGCGGCGGCGGCGGCGACGGCCGTGCAGGTGGTGATGACGAGGGCTGAAAACAGGAAGGCGGAGTGGGGCCGGCGGAGGCCCGAAGGTGAGGCGTCGTCGGGGGTGGAGTAGGTGGAGAGGAGAGCGGTGGTTGTGTTGGGTGGGTCGTCTTCCGGGCGAGCGAGGATGGGTTCTCTAATGGCAGGAGGAGGAGGAGGAGGAGGAGGAGGGGCGGAAATGTTGAAGGGAGCAGAAGTCATCGGTTTCTTAATCAGAATTCTGCCTTCTCTCTCTCTCTCTCTCTCTCTCTCTCTCTCTCTCTCTCTCTCTCTCTCTCTCTCTCCCGTTACAGCCTCCGGCTTCCGCCTTTCGAAGAGGAGGAAGAGGGAGAGAGGAGGCGTCGTCAGTTTGATATCTTAGGTGTGAAATATGGCGTGTATACTGATTGGGGGAGGGCAGGAGGGTGCATCAGGTTGTTGCGATAGGAACGGTTCACCGGCAGGATGAGTTGGTGCGGTGTGCGAGGATAGACGAATGGGGACGGGGAAGAGTTGGTGTTTTGGATTATGACGGCGCTGACTGGATTTTGGCAGGAGAACAGTGGCGCTTGTGGCAGAGGAGCTACGGTGCGGTTACACGCAGCTGTGGGACCCGCATGTGGTTTCGGGCACATGGAGCGGTTTGACCTCGGGTAGGTTTTTCTGAGTTGTTTGTGGAATCCACGTATCGATTGGAGAATGTTTTGTTCACGTTGGATGGTGGTCGATTCGTGGAGTGGACTTTGATGAACAATATTGATGATGCAAAAGAAAGTTCTGGTGCACAGTCCTCGTCAACTTAAATGGCACATGTTGTTGTGGGTTCGACTTCCGAACCGGTGAGCCCGCCGCGCAATCCCATGTCGCACGAATAAAAACAAGAATTATCAAAAGAAAGAAAGGGGCTCTTACGTTAAGTAAAAGCGAAGGCTGAGGTGCGGGGGACGAAAGGCATGCAATTATTACTGCTTATGGCTGAAGCTGCCATGCAATTATTGCTACTTGGTGCTTATGCCAGGGTGGTAAAGAATTCCGGATCGCCACCGTGAGAGACGTCGCTCCACTGGAATCCGTCCATCTAAATGTGCGATCGATGGCTCAATCATTGTGCAGCACGCGCATGGATGCGAGTGGCTGCTTTTGGCTGTCCGTCATGCATTGAATAAATTAGCCGCGGCAGCTCAACCACTATTCCTTTCCAAAATAAGGTTGCACTAATTATGTCTCCTCTCTAACATCGTGTGTCTGATCTGTGTCATTCAACAGGCACATGGACGGCCGATGCACCGATCGACCTCGGCTGGCGAATCCTGCTCTCTCATCGTCAGCCTGCAGAAGGCACCGTAATATTCTTTTAGTAACGCATCTCGATTCCACATTAGGCGTTCAGGCTAGACTAACCAACTCAGTTTGGCGATGGCCAGGACTCATCATCCAAGCCCTAAACCATGCCAATTTATACATCTTCGACGCTCGACCTCCAACCGAAGAGCCAACCGTATTGGGAAGGTGATGTACACAGTCTCTCTATCATTTGTTGCAATTCTCTCACTACCATTCGCCGCCAATGAACACACCCGCAGCAGCGACACAATGGCAAACACATTCATCCAACTGAAACGTCAACAATTGGCCACGGGAGTGAACCAACATATATGTACAGTCAGAGGTACAAATCACAATGAATATTTTGTTGTCAATTTTTCAGATGGGCGTCATGACAAAAAGAACATGTTTCAACGTTAGTAAATGAAATCAAGTTCTCTCCAGTTTTGACTAACAATTGTCCTCTCGAAATGCACTGATTCAGAAAGAAAGAAGGATTACAAAATCCAATTACATAATAGCATTAGTGTGTGTAGGAAACCAGATTTCAAAAATCATATTTTGTTCTTCCGCTCCTCGAAATGAGACACAGCGTATCAGACATGCTCGAGGTTGAGTTATAGAAACTCCAAGACGCCAGCCAACTTCAATCGCTTCCTTGAGCCTTTGAAGTGAATAGCCTGATAGATTGCACAAGGCATTCCAATTAAAATATCTTGCTAAGGTAGATTTAACGCCTCAAATCACAGTCTAAACTTAAAGGTTACTAAAGATGCATCGAGACTTCCTCCTCACAAAGAATCTCAAACTATCAGACAAGCAATTTAATTATCTGACAACTAACAAGAATCAAACATCCAGCTACACAAACTTATCAAAAAGGGTAACTATATCGATGAGAAATTCAACATGCCATGAAACTGCCCAGCGCCCTCTGGTGGGGTCCAATTATAAACAGAACATGGTAAAAAGAGAATCGAAACACCATTTATTTCACCAGAAAAGGCTTCATGCATGCTGAACTTCCTCGGAGCAAATGGAAGATGAGACCTAACAACCCATGCAAGGGCCAACTGATCTCCAAGCATGCGGGAAGCCTTCATAAATTTCAAGCTGTAGATGTTGAGGACTTCTTCTAAGAATATTTTTGCCCTGCAGCCAAAAAAAAAAAAAATTTGTCAAATTGCTAAACCAAAAGCTCACAATCATGAAAAGGCAAATAGTGAATCGACCTATAAATTCCATCTGCAGTGCCTCTAACTGCTATGAACCCTGATTTTAAAGGCTGATATTTATTGTTTCGAAAAGTGAGAGCCAGATGAAAATCAGGATATTTATGAAAAATATTCCCAAGATCATCAACTACAGCGATATCAGAAACAGCGAAAATGTAGTGACTATAAATCCTCAGCCCCTTTGAGTGTTCTTGAAGCCTTCCTTCTACAAATGCCTACATTGATTCAACATCACAAATGGTTATACATTGGAAAAGGCATTATTCACAAAAATCTGTAACATTTAATTAGCATAAAAAAAACTAAAAACAAGAAGATAAAACAAATGGAATTCATTAGTTGGAAAACCATATAACATGTGTATTTGATAATTTCAACTTCACAAGCACCATGCACAAGAAGTAGTTAAGAGTTGTCGCTGGTACCTCATAATCGTTAATGCAAAGGCTGCACTACTTTCAGCTACATGGAAGAGACTATTCTCAGTGACCTGTAATTGGTAGGTTGACCAACATGGATGGAAGAACCATCCAGTCCTTCAGCCCATTACTTTCTCTTTCCTTCCTTCCTCACATTATTATTATATAAATGAAAATATTCATTTATACAAACAGAGTTGCATATTACAGTTTAAATGAAATTGCTATATCTCCGAGTAATACCCACAGTAACTTTTTAAATATTATAGTTTATTATTATACAAACAGAGTTGGACGATTTACTTGTTCTGAATCTTTCTACCTTGGCAGCTAAACATTTCAACTTGCATCACAACTAAAATATTTATTATCAACATATGATTCACATAAACTTCTGAATCTTATAAGTACGACAAAAATGGCAAATTTAAATAATTTGGTTATACCAAACTTCTAGGTTCTACCTACAACTTCTGGCTCCCTCATATTAAACAAAAGGTTTCATTTATAATTAGTGAATAACATGATATATCATGACTAATATACACGTCAAAAGAGTGAAAAATGTGTAGGCAGTTTAATGATAGTACATACAATTGGACGCTAGATTCCTCTTCACCCAAAAAAAGGATAAAACAAAAGAAAACAAAGAATAAAATCTGGTGCAAAAGTCCTATGTATGTTTGTTCTTAAGCCAGCGACCAAACTGAACATGGATAATATTATAATTTCATGCAGTAAATTAAGAAAACCATGTATAATCGCTTAAAATATGCGAATAAAAACAACTGATGCTCATTATAAATTATTTGAACAGGATCTTACAATGTAGGAGCTGATTCTCTGAAGCATCAAATTTCCTCGTGAATAGTCTCCTGGAATTGGTAATATTGTTGTGTTACTTCTGTTTATTGTAAAGTCAGAAGCAGGATCAGTCAATAAAATTATGCTGCTTCTTGGCATTGACACCTGCAGAGTTCTAAAGATAAAAAAGTCAAGTTAAACAAACATCAAGTGCTCATACAATCTTCTAGCTCAACAACTGAAAGAAGGTAAAACTAAACAAAAACATCATCTGCGGTTCCAATATGAGGTATTAGGATTAAAATATGGAGCTTCACATTATAATCTAGGGCTTCTCCAATTAACAAGGACAGATAAAGGACCTTAGTGAGTGAATTTAAGAAATTAACAAATAAAAGTAAAACTGAATAACAACAGCAAACTATTGAAATAAAATCACAAAACTTCTCAGCTACTAGGAAGACAACATAATAAGGGATTTATATCTGGAATAAGTCATGATTATATGATAAGATTCTATGAAAAGAGTAGAAAAAATCAGTTCAGATATTTTATTGCCTTTTATTACTTCTAAAAGAAAGTTGCAACACCAGCCATCAAATCTAAGCTTCATGGAATAATAAATACTATTGTATGACTTAACAAAATAAAACATTTTGCTGAGCACGAAGATGCAGCAACCTTTAAGAGATTAAAAAAAAAAAAAGAGTGAATTTGTTCCATCTAAAAACTAACTGTATCTTATTTTATAACTTGAAAGGTATGTGATACTTTTATATGAACCATTTTCCCTGAAACCTCATAACATCCAATTAAGAAAGCAACAATCACTAGCATTAAGTTAACTGCATCTCACTATAGTTAGTTTGAAAAAAGTTGGGAGATATGTGACCAAGTCAGAAACTATTGAACAAAAATGAAACTTTTAGAGCAAAATACCTCTGATATAGTGAAGACATGGTAACGGCCTTCATGAAAAAATTTGAGCATCTAGTTTAATGTTTAAACATGTAATTAATTACCTGTATGACGTCAATGAACACATTCAGAATGGCCACGGACCTTTCAGCTATGCTATACGAACTGTTTGCAACAGTTACCAGCTCAGATGATCCATCATGTATCCTAGAAGAATCCGATCCAATGGAGCTGTTGTAGATTGTATAAACTGTTACAAACGAAATGCCATCCCTAGTTTGAAGATTCTGTTGGGAGCTTGAAGAATGGATCTTCTTGACAGCTCTGAGGCCTGAGACAGGAGATACATAAGGAGGAAACTAAGATAGACTCATCTAACGGCGAGAGTTTTAATTGCAAAATCAGCAGAAGACATGAGCAAGAGGCTTAGAAGACATGCCTTGGCATTGGAGGCGGTTGGGCAGTCCCCAGAACGAGGTGATCTGATTTACTGGGGCGACTTCTCTTCGAAACTTGTGGGATCGGAGTACTACGATGCAATTTTGAGACTGGAAATCAGCAAATAACAAGTATCAGAGCACGAGGGGTTATACAGAGAGAGAGGATTGATGATGGGAAACAGACCTGAGAGGATCAGAGGAAGGAAGAGGACGAGAGGGAGGACGGAGAAGAAGAGAGGGCTCCGCCACCCTCTGCAGATCCCCATCGGCTGATCGATTCACACGGCTTTTGGCAGCAATCACCGGAATTAGGATCGGCGTGCGCGCTCGCTCGCGCGCCATAGTGGGAGGATCGACAGATCTGTGAGGACGCCGTAGACGTCAGCGAGCTTGGCTAAGTGGGTGGACTTAGTTCTCACGAGTTGGGCCTTCGTCTTTCCGTCTACAAAAATGGGCCGTAATGGGCTTCTAATCATGTCGAGTCGGATCGAGTGCCGATCGCAAAGACACCGGCGGTTCATGAGTCGCAAAGCTGCCCAGAGATTGACGGTTGTGATCTACTACGACGTAAGTAAAACCTTGCACGATAATTATACTCGTCGCTAAGTTCTCTCTATCTCGCCATCAGTATTCATCTGAACATGAAGAAGAATGCAAAACCATAGATAAAAATTTAAAAAATAAAGGCAAAACCACACCGAATTCCTCCTAATTAATCCATCGGGCTTCGACTACCAATTTTAAATTCATCCAACAAATTCCAATCCCATCGCAAAAAGATTCGATTCCATCAAAAGCCAATTCAAAATTCAATTCGGTCGTTCGAATCATGACTAAGGACTCTGAGATATGTGATAGGACGGTTGGATCCAAAGGCAACATGCGGAACCACATGTTTGATGCCCCGTTAAAATGAGGACGTGGAAAGAATGCTGAACGACATCCCAGAAGAGGAGATGCTCGGAAGTTTCCACTTTTCTCCCACCCAATGCACAAGTGCAATTCGTCAGCCTGCCAGCCAATCTTGGCCAAACTGGGTTTCGCATGCAGCATCTTTTTCCCGTATCTGATCTTGCTCACTCATCCATCGTCAACAAAGGCGTTTCTCCGTTATCCATAAGCTGTACATGCCTCTGCAGCCGCACATTTGCAGATTCCTCTTGAGGTATGTACCTTTCAGATGTCCTGAGTATGTGGACCATGATGTCGACTAGAGAAGGAGAGAGGAAATGCAGAATGAAAAAAGAAAAAGGAGAGCTAAAAGAAGAAGTGAGACACCAAAATTTCATCGATCTTACTGGCCAGTCAAACCCGGCCACCATCGCATGTCGTCGTCAGTAAGCAACTCACTGTTTAAATAGAAAAATGTACCCCCTCCGCATTCCCCCAGCTTTTAGCTTTTCATTCTACGGTGTGGCACCGAAGAAATGTACTCCCTCCTCCATGATAGCATGCACCTTTGGATATGCTTTATGGGCACCTTTACGTTGCCTTGTTTACCTCAGAGACGCCTATTTTTGAATTGCATTTGACCCCATGTTGCTGCTTCTTGTTTGTCTCTCGAGCCATCGAACTGAAAATTAGAGATGGTCAAGATTGATGGGCCGGTGAAGAATGTGACGGAGTCCTCGTCTTTCCTTGTGCCAACGCATCGACGACGGCTTTGGTCACGGCTTCCTTGAACCTGCCTTCGTCCCAATCATTGACCTGTTGCACCATAGACATTTCACTGTTAATAGGATTTAGGTAGGAACTTTGATCCCCGAGAGAAGAACAGCAGGTGCCAGCTGAGAGTTTGCATCCATCATTGGCCTAGAGGAAATTTCAGGTCATCTGTTTTCCTCATCCACGAAAAAGATTTAGCACAAGAATCGGCTTCAACTTCCTAAGCCGCAGCCAGAGGAGGAGTTGTAGGTCATCATGCTTACTGAGCTGACAAACGAACAAGTACGATTGAAATGACCAAAAGATTGGCAAATGTAGGAAGCTTGGTAGGCGCTTATCTTGCGTTACATCGCTGTTCAGCTTTCGCTACATGACTAATTTCTTTGTTTGGACAATCTTATTAATTATTATTATACTAGTTATACTGTTGGTGGATAACACAGCCATTCACACAACCAGCCAACTAAACCTTTTACTAATCCGATAAAAGGCAGGACGCCTATCATTACGTGATCCGCATGAAGAAGATTAGTTTTTCACTTCGTTAACTTGATGTTTTCATCTCCCGATACTACCAATTGCATTTAAACCTGCCACATAGTAAGTTTTCACACGGTCACAGGACTCGCTTGCTTCTGGAATTATGTGGATCTTTACTGGAAGCATTAAGTCGCAATGCATAAGCAAAAATATAAAGAAATGTAGGAGCTTTCTTTATTCAATGAAATCTGTACTAATGTGTTGACGGACTGAAATCGAATACTCGAAAGCCGAAATCATCCTATTGCTAGGTCAAAACAATTGATAAGATAATGCATGCATCGGTGTATCGTCCCGGTTACCTGGTTTTCTAATTCACCGTCGGATTATCTTATATCAGAAGTTCTTTCTTGTGACACGAAATAAAAAGTTTCCCCAACCAAAAAGAATAAATAAAAGAACATGAAATACCAAGTCCTTCACACTATCAAAATAAAGCAGGATTAGTTAAGGCTCGTACCTTCACTTGTAGCTTAAGATTGGCCCTTGCGAATATATTTCCCGATGGCGATCTCGTGCTTGCATCCATGGATATCAATATTACGTCTCTCATCTCTTTCAGGAGTCGGAGCGCACGGAGAACCAGATCTATCATATCACATTCCTCCCTTACGATCAGGCTGAGGTTGATTTGTTGCGCCTCTGATTTGAACTCGGAGGATCGGGTTATCTGAACTTCGACTCTTTCGTTTGGATCACTAACTTCATCAGCCTCGTCAGTAGACTTCAGTTGGCGTTCTAGCATTTGATTCCTCTCCTCAAGCTCAGAGAGTCGAGCTTTCAAGGAATTCAAGTAGGTCTTCGTGTTTTCCAGCACCGATACGTTGTCCTTCTGTGGTATGGAATTTGGAAAAGAGAAGGAATTATCGAAATCGTTGTGAATGGAGCAACTAGCTAACACAGTGGTACTTTCTAACTTCCACACAGTTTTTACTACCATCTCTCTAACGCATGGCATATGCGAGAAAGATGAGCCGAAGTCTCTAATCTACTGGTGTGATGATGATCATGAATCCTGATTCTGGACTCCCATTGTTGAGTCCATATAATTTGAAACCGGAAGTAAAGAAACACGTTTTATTTTGAGGTTAAAAGCGTAGTCGGGAGGATAATCGAACGTCAAAATTGGTTGATTAAAGGAAAGCAGTCTTGTGCTGTTCTAGAGTAGATGCGAAGTCCACATATTAATCGTGCATTCTCTATAAATCTGGTTCCAGCTTTGTACCTTAGACCCCGGCGGAAGTAGCAGTCTGAGAGCATGAAAGCAGTCATTAATCTTCTTCCGACGCCTGCGCTCCGATATGATGTGGTGCAACTGGTTACTTGTTGGTCGATGTTCCCGCGCTCGAGCTTCCATCCTCATCCTGTTTATTTTTGTCAAGATGTTGATGCCCATCTTAATCATTCTTTGGCCAGGTAAGTTCTGATTTGCCTCCGGTTTTGGTGCAAGAGCTGGATCGTACGCTTTAAATGCTCCAATTTGATGGTCGATACGTCTCTGATAGATTTGGTGTTGTTGCAGATCTAGCTGGTGACTAAGTGGAGAAGAAGACGAGGATGGCAAACAGATAACAGCAAGCATGGCTCTCATTGCCTCATCATCACCTGTAGCAGCTGGGAATTGAAGATTTCGGTTTGGGTTGTAGGCTTGCATGGGCATTTGGTGTGACGGAGCCAGTGGTTGCTCTGTGATCGCTTCAGGAGCAAAAGGAGCACCTGCTTTAGTTAGAAGAAGAGGTGAGCTCTGGGGACTTCCCGCTGATTAAGATCGAAGTGACGAGGAGGAGGGTGAGGGCCAACCCAGTTCAGGTGGCAGTATGAGGTTTCCTGATTGGGAGTGCCGCATGAAGTCTCTTCCTCCTCCTCCTCCTCCTCCTCCTAACTGGCACTGTTGAACGAAGTCTTCACTGAACACTTGCTGGATAATCACATGCACGTTTCTCTGCAAACGAGACACAGAAGATGATGATGATGATGATGAGAAGGAGTGTACAACGAAATTAATAATAATATTCGTAACGCATGTAATTGCTGTCAAATAGATTACATCCGGTGACATCGTCATTCCTAATTCAATTTCTCCGTTCCTGCATCCCACGAATACTGCAGTCTGCCACAAAGAAGCAGCATGGTTGTTCTTAAATAAAATGGGTTGTGATTCACCAGACTAATAGGAACGACGGGTTCTGACAACAGCAAACCTTTATTCCAGCTTCCTGAAACAGTGAAAACGCATCCAAAATAAGCATTGTGAATTTCTAAAGGTAGCACTTTGAATGACAGCCTAATTCATAAAATAGTAGCTGAATTTAATCACCTGGTAGAATTCCCGTTGTACGTTCATCCATGCCAAGTTCATTAGATCTGCATCCCTTAACTCAATGTACGCAGGCGCACCTTTGTAGGCCAACCCGGGAATACAACTAGGAACGGAAAGACTATGCATCAAAACAACTCGACAAGCAGAATGATGTAACGATCTCGAGAACTTACTGATTGATCTTATTCTTTTTGAGGAAAACATACCCACTCTGAATACTGCAAAGGGATCCGCGGTAGGCTTCAAAGAGCCTCAGGGAGATGCTTCCCGACGAGGAGCTCGGGAGAACGCCGTCTTCCTCACGGTGCCATCCATCTGTGGAGATCAAAAGGCTGGTCGAGAAGGAAATCACGAGTTGTTTCCCGTGCAAGAACAAGCTGCAGCATGAATAGAAAATGACATACTTAACTGGCGGATGGTAGAGAGGAGTCCATGTGCAGATATAGGTGCAACCCAGAGTACGGCCGGCGATCCGGAGGAACCTCCCTCGAGCTTCTGCCCCAAGGAGGAAGAAGGAGTCCATGGCAGACATATGTATCGACTGGAGCTAAGCGATTAGTTGGCCATGATCCATATTCTATTCGGGAGGCTAATGGTTTCTGTTTTCTATCTCGGAGAGCAAGGAGAAGCGGGCGGATGGAGCAGAAAGACTTGAGCAGCCGACGAGGAAGTAGCTCATGGGTGACCTATTTCTGGATCGAAGTTTAAGAGAATCGGCTGCCATGAATCGTACCTGGGGACGCCAATCCATGTGTTCTGTTTGTTTTAACAGGGAACAGGCAGCAAGTCGAGACCGGAAGGAGAAAGGCGTTGAATAGTAGGACTTGCGCAGTCGGACCAGCCTCCAGAAAGAAAAGTAGTCCTTGGAAAGTCCTAATGGTGGATTCCAAGTCATTAGAAAGAGTCAAGATAGGAGGCAGTACAGTACTGATGCTTGTATGGAGGGGAGCCAGGGGTGGAGGTGCGGATCTGTGTGTTACTTGGCGTGGAGATCCTTTGAATGCGTGGCTTGTATTCATGAATTGCATACCTTGTCCATGGAAGAAGAGAAGTTAGACATGGCCTCGGCGAAAAGTAGAAAGTTCAGCATTTTCATATTGATGCTAAAGATGAAGTCGATATCTGAAGGTTTAAAATTTCCTAAAAGCTCGATGCGTATGAATGAAACTTGATCGATTATTTGGTGGTGTAAGGCTGAGATACTGACACGCCACCTGACTGCTTGACCAGCGAGCGTAGTGGTAAAAGCTGGCTCAAGTCATCCGACTGGATTTGATCCCGTGGTCCTTAGACTTGGAACGACATCTTATCTCTCTTCATTATAGATTTGTAATTAAATTTAGGATGATTTCGAATAGAAAACCACGTACAGGTCGTGCGTCGGATTTGGACTTATCGTTGTTGTCGCTTATCGTTGGCAGGCACGTAATTCGGGGCGTCATCCCGTAGCTTCTGGTTGATTGCAGATGTGTCGTGTGGTTGCGCAAACTGCAGCGTTGACAAGTCTCCCGTACGATAATACATATAGCCAGAAACATTGTCCCGTGTAGCCATATAGCGTTATCCTCCCATTCCCTGCACCGACTCACAAGTTTTTATGATTCCTCCCCTGTGGAAAAAAGGCATTTATATTTGTCTTCGGTACATGGAATGAAGAATTGGTTGGATAGAGAATGGTCGAAATTATTTTGGACCAAAGCGAGCAGATTATTTTACCAAAATAAAAAAAATAATCAATCCAATCTTGTGGTTATGTCTCTTCGGAACCATCATCGTGGATGTGAAACGAAGACATACTCAACAGACAAGTGTAAGTCAAATATAATTATGGTACGATAACATGCGGCTTTAAAATAGTGCGCTTTGAAAATTCCTGTGGCGCCGGTACATTTAGATATAAATGTTAACATGATGTGATTTGACTTATTTGTGACCAGCGTTTCAAGTTGCAGGGAAGACTCTGGCTAATAAATAGCGAAGGAACAATCTAAACGCATGTTCCTTAAACAGTCCTAAGTCTGCATGCATCCACATGGGACATTCAAACCACACTCTTTCCTTCTTAGACGGACATTTCAGTGTTCTGACGATAACTCGAGATGGACGGATAATGACAACCTTCCGCAGCCAATGAGATGATGCAAACACCGATGGGTCTCCGCTATGTCATCGAGACTGTAAGCCCAACCCCTCACGTCAATGGTTTCACAATGGGCCTCCGTTCTCACGCAACGTGGCTGTCCGAAATTGACGTGTACATAATGTAGGAGGCCCATTGTTCACTCTTTGGGTGTCAGTTCTCCAGAAGATGCCCGATACTTTGGATTAGGAATAGTTGTGGTGGCACGAGTCGGGTTTGGAGGGGTGTTGCTAGTCGTTAATTAATATTTTTAGGTTTGTCCTTAAACATATGTTTAGGAAATATGAGTCGTATAATGGATGATACAAGTAATAAAGAACATTTTAGGCATCTAAAATAATATTTTTTTAGAGCTTACTAACAAATCGTGATTAGCACGTATTCCTTAATGCTAGTGGGATTAATAGAAACGAGGCTGGAGGCAGCCTTCGGTTTGCCTTCTAACGTTACCGAACGAAAAGGCGGACGGTAGGGCAATCGAGAAAAGAAAGGCGATCCTTTCCCTTGTTCCCTGTCTCCGGAGAGGAGGATCTCCTTTGGCTCCTTTCCACCTCCGTCACTCTTATCTGCCCCCAAATCTTCACTGCTCTTTCAAAGAACCGAGGTAATAATCGTATCTCTGTTCTAATCTTTTTTAAATGTCTTCTAATGTGTTCTTCATCTGGATTGTTTATTAGAAGGTGGAACGATTTAGGTCCGAGGTGAAGGATAGTTAAGTTTTATCGTTCGGAAGTCCGATCAATTTAGCTTTGTTTTCCTTTTCTTATTTGTTCCATCAGCAGGTCTTTTTGTCATCTGACTCTCTTAACTAGGGTTTATATTTTTCTCTCTCTTTTTTCTTTTGATTCATTTGGGGGCTTGGTCAATTTTTAAGAGTACGCGTTATTTTCTTCCGAGGGCGGCAGTTTATGGGGGTTGTGAATTTTGATCCGATCGGATATCCATCTCTCCTTTGGGATTCCAATGAGTAATAGGAGCAAGATCCCGGATTTCAGATTAAAGAAACTGGAGATTTGTATCGACATGGGGAGGTTTATAAAAGCAACATTGTTGGTGAAAGGATTGTGTCTGTTATGGGAATTTATTCATATCGAGTGGCCTAAATGTAGTCAGCTTCAGATAGAAGTTTGCTCATGTCATGCTTGTGTTGAACAAACATGTTCTGAGGATCAAGCATTGATTAGATATTATGTGTTGAGGACTTCAAGTTGCCATGGTTTTATCCAAGTGAAACTAATGTTAGGGTGTCCTTTCTTCTTCTTCTTTTTTTTTTCTTTCTAAATTTGAATTTATCGTGTGCTTGCTCTGTTATTTGTCCATGCAAATTGAATCTTCAATTTGAACAAAAGGAATTATAATATGATAGTTTAGTTTTTTATGTTTGTAATGCATAAATTCCTTGGTGTACTTTGAAGGTTTAAGAATGATAAAAGAAAATCGAAAGGTATCTAAAAACCTCTTTTGGTGTCATTGTCTTTCATTATGATACATCAAAATTGGCCTTGGCGACTGTATAGATCTTAGATATAGATCCTTCAACTTTGGCAGTTTGGCTGCTAAATTAGATGGGCAGTTCTGTTTCTGACAAGTTTATAGATCTTTGTTTATGAATTGAAGAACGAAGGATCGATAGAGACGCACATCGCCTTACCATCCGATCGAGGGAGGAGCAGGTCCTTCTTCCCCCGCCGTTTGGCTCCTCCAAGAATCTTGATCGACTTCAGGACTTCAGACCCAGCGATGTATATAACTAGGCATCAACACGTGTCAGGCACGTGAGATTGGAAATCCTCACGTCAATGCTTTAGGCCCACGATACGACTCATGAGACGCATGCAGAACGGCGGGCCGCACTATGCTCGCCACGTAAGCAGCCGTAACGGCCTCTTAGGAAACAACATGCGGCAAAGAGGACCGATGGATGGTCGATTGGGAATGCTTTAGACTGCCACAGCGGACACGGAAGGAAATCATCCATCCTGGCAGGCAAATCCTGTCGCAGTAGTCAGATGAATTAGCACTATCGTCTGAATTCTATTTCGCTTTTCCTGCGTTTGGGTGTAGAAAGCCATTAGGAAACAGACATACTGGTGAATTGATGGTTATTAGTTAGATGGTGCCTGCGGTAAAATTGTCTCTTGAGAGAGGGAGAGAGAGAGAGAGAGAGAGAGAGAGAGAGAGAGAGAGAGAGAGAGAGAGAGAGATTTTGTACTTGTGTAGCATCTGATTTGTATTATGACATTTCTTTTTTCAATTATATGCAATTAGAATGAGATTTCATTCGATAAAAGAGTGAAAGAAAAAAATCGTTCCGTGTGTTTCCTCCTGTTCACTCTACGCCATTTTTACGTTTGTCTCACTCGAGAAATGCTATATTTATCTTTCTTCACGTGTGCCGTCGGCATCTTAATTAAATCCAAATGCCTAAATTGAACGTACTGTTTCTTTCAAGTAAAAAAGTAACGAGGGTAAAAAATAAAAAAATAATAATAATGATAATTATTATTGGCGGATCCGAGCTGGCCGAACCGAGACCGTTGGTCAACGGGCCATTTCCGCTGAATGCCGCTGATTCGTGACGTTGGGAATTGCAGGATATATACGTATTGGCGGTGAACAAAAAAGGACTCAGCTAATCGACTTGGAAATGAGCAGGAAGGTGGAGGCACGGTCGGTGGTCATGCCTTGGAATTCGTAGAACGCAGGCCGTGTTTGTGTCAGACTCTGGGGCCGTTCAGAAAGCGGAGTGGCTGCCGCTCAGCGAAAAAGCAAAAAGCAACTCTCGAACGTCCTAAAAGTTTCTCGCAAGGAGAGCCACACTTCACCCCATCTCATTTATCCCGTGCTGAGAGTGAAAACGCCGTAACGTGACATCGCGTGTTTTGTAGCAGCACTCCTCACGGCAAGCGAGCCGGTTGGGGGCGGAGGCGGAGGCGGAGGCGAAGCCAGCGATGCGGTGACATGTACGACGACGAGATGCGTGGCGATGACGACGACGGCTCACAAAAATCAAGGTGCAGAGAGCCGAACGTGAAACCCATAGATGGTCATTGTCGTATTTCATGGTTCCGCATGAATGACTGTTGTAAGAGCACGTGCGAGTCGAAAGAAGTAGATGGACAACTAGCACCATTAATTAATCGACTACGTACCATTTACATCATAATTTATTGGGTCACAACTACGTTGATTTTTAGTTGCCACTGCCACACAAGAAGAAACTTGTTGGGAACTCAGGAAAGCACATGCCTTTTATCGACATCGATACGACGGACTGCCCGCTTGGTCGTAAACTGTGAAATGTACTACACTACTTAATAATTTATAAAACAAAAAACATTTATAAATCACGGTAAACCATAAAAAAAATCAGATAATTCCCTCGTCAGCCGAGAGGCGTTGGAGGGCTCAGAGAAGCAGATAGTCAATAACAACTAGATTGACGATGGCATCTGCTTGGCCTTACTTGATCAAAAGAACAATAGAAAAAGACGACGTCATATACTTGATCGATGACCGACTACATATAAAATTGGCGCATGCGTCCATCACAAAGCTGCAGATTATATAGCATCCAAAGAGAGGTCCCGAAAGAAAAAAACACAAACTATTAAAGATGCCAAAACAACATACCCTCACCTCGCTAGATTGCAGCTGAAGAAGAAGAAGAAGAAGAAGAGATACAGTACTTCTACACAATAACACATCCTAATGCAATCATGCTATTTCTAAGACAATAGCTAAGAAATCCTTTTACTACTTGTTTTCTAAGATCCACGGTTGAGCATCTCCTTGTACCTCATGATGGACGCTAAGCGCTGCAGCTTCAGCTGATGCCGGAACCGATTGATGAAGTCGTCCGCCCGGGCGTCCACCTCGTCGCCGCCGTCCCCTACGGCTGGATCCACCGCCTCCCCCGTCGCCGTCACCGCCTCCTCGAAGTGCGCGAAGGCCGACTTCTCGCTGGCCGACTTCTTCATCCGCACCGCCAGCTTCGGCGGCATCTCCCCCGCCGTCGGTTGCGTGTCCGACTGGCTCCGGCCTAAATGTTCATGGTGCTGGTGCTGGTGCTGGTGCTGGTGCTGGTGCTCGCCCACGGCCTGGGGCGCGGGGTGCGGGGCCTCGTCCACGATCTCAGCGGCGGGGGCGGGCGTGGACTCGAAGGGAGGGGGGGTCTCGCCGGAGCGGTAGTGGTGGAGGTTGAAGGAGCGAAGGCGGTCCAGAACGACAGAGGAGGAGCGTGAGAGGGTGCGGGTAAGGAAACGGCCAGGATAGGCTCCGCCATCGTCGTCCGCCGTGGTGCCTTGCGGGTGGTGGTGGCGGTGGTAGGACTTGGAGGCGATGGCGATGCTGCCGATGACGACGTTGAGGATGACGAAAAGAACGGTCGGCGTGAACCAGCCGTACACCGAGGCCAAGGCCGCCGGCAGCGATTCTCCCAGCATTTTATTTGGCGGTAGTTTGGACCGGGAGGCGGAAGGGAAAGGAGGCGTGCGTGAGGGTGGAAGGTCAGAGGGAGGGCGGTTTATATCGGGAAGAGGTATCTGCACGTGCCGGAAGCATGTGGCTCACATGGAGGTGGCAGGCGATAGAATACATTGAGATCAAAGCGGAGATGAAGGTGATGAGCGCACACGTGACATGAGATGGTACGAGACAATGGATTGAGATCACAGCGGACACGAAGGTGATAAGCGCACGCGAGATGAGCCGGTTCGCGATCTGCTCAGCCCGCTCACTGGATTGGATGCTTGGAAGACTTGTTGGGTCCTTTTTCTATTATTTTTCGTGGAAGGAAGGGGAGCGTTTCTGGGAATGGGATGCTTAGTTATGTTTTCATGAGCTCTTGCCACTTCTTTATCTGCCATGGATGTTCTTGCTCGTTCCCGGCTACCTCAGATTAAAACCAGTCAACCGTGGAATATGGGTTACCGAGTGAGGATGTGAAAGTTAATGTAGGATAATCAAACTTGTGACGTGATAAGGAAGATTCTCGGTGGCTGGAGTTCGCGTCATTTCTATGGGGCTGGAGTTAATACATAAACAGCCTCTCGCTGCCTGCTCTTTGGATGTGCACAGCCGTCCAAGAGATTTCTGCCCTCGGTCCATTAAATTTGTGGCAGTGTCTGGCCCCAAGGTTTGGTGCCACAGTCGTCGGTTCACACATCACATGGTCGGCATAATTTAAGAGAGAGAGAGAGAGAGACACAGATTTGCTGGTCTTCGCTGACCTTTCAACTGATCTTCTCACCAACCTTCGTACGCTCAAGGTGTCCAGGAATCTTATACTGAGTGACTTGGTCTTTTACCACTATTTACATCTCATTAATTCGCTTATCTCTCTCTTAAAAGATTCGAGGAAGATCGATAGCTAATTCATTGGCTGGGTACGTATTTCAAGCTCGCTTCTCCGTGAGTTTTTGGGTTTCCTTTTCACCATTAGTTTTGTTCTGGAGGCTCCGAGGAATAGAGAACCAATGATACATCAGATTATCCAGTCGGTACAAACTATCGAAGGAATTTGCTCGAAAGAGAAACTAATGGTTAACGGAGCCTGAGATAGGCGGAAGATACAGATGCTCGATGTTTGTGCCTGAGAGGTTGGACTCGTTCTCATCATCTGCCGTGTTGGATGTGTGTCACTAGTTTAGGTGTGATATGGGTAATTGATATGGATAATAAAAGCGACGTGACGTCGGCCCTTGTGGCTCGCGTCAGGGTGACATCTCAACCTCTCCTGTGGCCGACCATGGTAGGGGTTGACTGACAGACGTCACCCTCCTCTGCTCTTCCCCAGCTTCACAGAAGGTTAAAGCACGGCACCAGCATACGAAGTCAGGTCCGTACGGTTCTTCCGGATGCAATCAGAAACGTATCAGTCGCCCGATCTATATAAACCACTGAGGAGTCATTTTTAAAAAAGGGAGGAGAGGGGGGGCTCTTGAACTCTTAGATTTTTCCCCTTGACTGCTATCAACTAACTTGAGCGTCGGAGGGGTCGGGCGGAGTACCATCCGACCCAACCTTTGTGCAGGGACAGGACCCGACGACGATTCACGGCGGAGTCTCTCTCTCTTCTCTCTCATCGTCCGGAGCTCGATCGGAGAACCACCTCCTCATCAGGCCCGAACCCAACCGCGACGACCCCGGAATCCCGATGCCAAAGTGATGTGTGCGTGGGCGAGTGACTCCGAACAGAAAATTTCAGGACTGCGCGATTTCGAGAAAATGGGCAGTTCACCACCAAAAATAAAATAGAACGATCTTCTTCCAAGGTATAAAGGCCACGCCACCAACCAAGGATAAGGATCGGGATCTACGAAGTTCACCACCAAGGCCTAAAGATTTCACCAGCCAAGGATAAAGGACTTCGGGATAGTAGAAGCTCACCACCAAGGCCTAAAGATATCACCAGCCAAGGATAAAGGGCTTTTGGCTCACCACCAAGGAGGAATCCGCGCTCCAAGGATAAAGAGACCGTAAGGAGTTATCCACTCTCCGAAGATATTCACTCACGTAAAGGAAGTCTCACCAATTTTCATTCATTCAACCACCCTTACAAATGAGAATATGTCTCATTATATAGACATTAGACTCAGAAAACAAACAATGGAACTACCCAAACAAATAAAATCGAAATAACGGAACTACCCAAACAAACAATGGAAACTACCCAAACAAACAAGATTGAAATAACAGAACTACCCAAACAAACTCCAAGATTGAGGAAGTTACGCCCATGACTCAGCAATGCCAATCAGCAACGAACAAACTCCAGGATTGAGGAAGTTACGTCCATGACTCAAGGATTGATCAATAGTCTCGGATGCTCCCGCATCATTCTCCCCGGGTTGTTTGAGATTTGTCCTCAAATCTGACAAGTCATCATCGCCCAAGTAAGGAGAAAGATCACCTACATTAAAAGTTGTCGAAACTCCATATTCTCCGGGAAGATCAATCTTGTAAGCATTTTCGCCAATTCTCTCGAGAATCGGTTGGAAATGAGTCTTCCTCCGATGCTTATTAGCTTTCTTCCTATAAGACTCCTTGAAAGTTGTTTTCCACTCATCTCCTTTTCAGTTCGGATGGTGATAGCCACTTCGCAAATCTATCTTTGAGAAGACAGTAGAACCATATAATTCATCAAGCATATCATCAAGTCTAGGTATAGGGTACCTATACTTAATGGTGATGTTGTTGATGGCTCGGCTATCAATGCACATTCGAATGAACCATCTTTCTTAGGCACGAGTAGAGCCGAACAGAACATGGGCTCATACTTTCGAACATATCCCTTGTCAATAAGTTCATTGACTTGTCTTTGCAACTCCTTTATTTCTTAGGGTTGCATCTATATGCGCTTTGTTTGGTAGAGGGGCAATGGGCAGCAAGTCAATTTGGTGCTCAATACCTCTTATTGGAGGTAATCCATGTGGCAAATCCTCCGGGAACACACCTGCAAAATCTTTCCACAAGCGATGCATCTTTGGATGAATGGGTTGCCCCATCTTATTCTTTTTCTCTACCATAAGCAAAGCAAATATATTTTTCTGTTTGATAATGGCTCTTTTAACCTGTGTTTCACTCAAGAAGAGATTTTCCTTACTAGTGTTTCCCTTCTCAGGTTGATTTCGATGTATCATGCTCGGTTTCAAAGATGCAAGAGTAATGCACTTTCGTTCCTTGTGAAAAGAGTATGTGTTTTTATGCCCATCATGTACAGCCTTTCTATCATATTGCCAAGGTCTACCTAACAACAAGTGACATGCATCCATGGGAATAACATCGCATAGAACTTCATCTTGATAACTCTTTCCAATGGAAAATGATATAAGGGCTCGTTTAGTTACCTTCACATCACTTCCTTTGCTAAGCCACTGAAGCTTGTAAGGTTGAAGATGTTTTGATGTTGGTAGCTTCAGTTTTTCAATCATGGTTGTCGAGGCGACATTGGTGCAGCTTCCTCCATCGATAATCGTCATACACACCTTCCCGTTAATGGTGCAACGGGTGTGGAAGATGTTCTCCTTTGCTCATTCTCTTCGGGAGATATCTCGGCATGTAATGCTCTCCAGATCACCAACAACTCACCATCATCAGCCTTTTCAACGATATTCTCGGATTCTTCAGCTTCAGAATCATTCTGGTCTTGTTCATCATTGGTCTCTTGTGTTAGTTTGGCAAGTCCTTTAGTCCCACATCGATGATTTCTGTTTTGCTATCCCTTATTGATGCTATAAAAAGAGGTCTAAGCTTCGAAGACCAGATGCACCAGAGGCACCACAGGCACCACAAGAAAGTCACTTTGGATTTAATTTCATTAAGTCAATATTAAACTTTTGGGCTTTTCTTGTTTAGTAGTTGAAGGTGTTTTATGGCCTAGGAATAATTTCCTAAGGCATTTGTAATTGTCTCTTTTATAAAGATTTGCTCCTCCTTTCGTTCGTGGACGTAGGTCAATTGACCGAACCACGTAAATTCTGGTGTCCTTGTCTCCTCTTTTATTTTTCTGTTTATTATCTTTTGCGTTGCTAAATTACCGTGTGGTAATTTTCGGGCTAGCTCTAACAAACCGGTATCGAGCCTGGTTTTGGGATCTTTTGGCAACAATGACAACAAAGATTGTTGTCGAGAAATTCGACAGAAATATCAACTTCGGCATGTGGCAACTCAAGATGGAGGCCATTCTGGTTCAAGACGGAGTTGATTTGGCACTACAGGGAGCTGAGAAAATTCCAGATGGTATGTCAGAGGAAGATTTTGCGGTGTATGGATAAGAAGGCCCGATCTAGTATTATTCTAAATCTTTCGATGAGGTTTTACGGGAGGTAGCTACGGAGACTACTGGCTAAGAGCATGTGGGACAAGCTTAAAGACTTGTATATGAAGAGGACAGTGGAGAACTGTCTCTACTTGAAGCAGAGTTTGTATATGCTTCGGATGATTGAAGGTACATCTATAATCTCACATCTTGATAGATTTGATTCCTTAGTTATGGATTTGGAGAATATAGATGCAAAGATTGATGATGAGGATAAGGCCCGTTACTTTTGTGTTCTCTCCTCAATCCTTTAAGTTTTTCCGTGATACAATGATTTATGGAAAAGAAATAATTTCATATCGAAATTAAATCTGCATTAAAATCTAAGGAGCAGATTGATAGGGATATCACTGGGAGAATAGAGGAAATCGGCCGAGGGTGGTTGTCGTGGGTAGAATCGATAAAAGAGAATTTGACAGTAGTAGATCTAAATCTAGATCTAAATCCAGATATAAAAATTTGGAGTGCAGATATTGTCATAAAATGGGGCATATTAAGGTCGATTGCTTTAAATTGAAAAATAAATTAAAGCAAAAGAAAAAAATTATCGAGAAAACTACCGAGTCACTGAAGCTAGTGTTGTAGTGATGAGAATTTTGGAAATATTTTCTTTCATCGATGACAGGACAAGGTCTAAAAATGAATGGATTTTAGATTCGGGTTGTTCTTATCACATGTGTCCCAATAGAGATTTGTTTTCCACATATGAATCTTGTAATGGTAGAATTATTTTGATGGGCAATAATGCCGCATGTGATGTTATTGGTAAAGGCACAATCCGAATTAAAATGCATGATGGTATTGTGAGGACGCTCACTAATGTTAGACATGTTCCTGATTTGAAAAAGAATCTCATCTCTTTAGGCGCCCTAGAGGCTCTTGGGTGCAAATACACAGCTGAAGGTGGAGTTATGAAAGTTTCTAGAAATGCCCTTATTGTTATGAAAGCTTATAGGTCTGGTAGCTTGTATATTTTGCAGGGAACTACTGTCACAGGCTCAGTTGCAGTTTCATCATCATTGTCTAATTCTGAAAAAGGTTTGTTTAGTGAATTATGTCAGCATCAAGGTGTTACTACAATTTATTGTGACAGTCAAAGTGCTATTCATTTGACTAAAGACCAGATGTATCATGAGAGAACGAAACACATCGATGTGAAGTTTCATTTTATTCGGGATACCATTGCCGAGGGAAAGGTCCTTGTTCAGAAAATTCATACGAAGGACAATCCAGCTGATATGCTTACGAAGTCTCTTCCGGTTTACAAGTTCAAGCAGTGCTTGGACTTGGTTGGTATTTATTGTTGATGATTGCCCGTTGGGGCTTTTGTGAAGAAGGTGGAGCAAGTTTTGTTGGGACATGCCAAGGTGGAGATTTGTTAGTTTGGCAAGTCCTTTAGTCCCACATCGATGATTTCTATTTTGCTATCCCTTATTGATGCTATAAAAAGAGGTCTAAGCTTCGAAGACCAGATGCACCAGAGGCACCACAAGCACCACAAGAAAGTCACTTTGGATTTAATTTCATTAAGTCCATATTAAACTTTTGGGCTTTTCTTGTTTAGTAGTTGAAGGTGTTTTATGGCCTAGGAATAATTTCCTAAGGCATTTGTAATTGTCTCTTTTATAAAGATTTGCTCCTCCTTTCGTTCGTGGACGTAGGTCAATTGACCGAACCACGTAAATTCTGGTGTCCTTGTCTCCTCTTTTATTTTTCTGTTTATTATCTTTTTGCGTTGCCAAATTACCGTGTGGTAATTTCCTGGGGCTAGCTCTAACATCTTGAAGTTCCAAATCGATCTTCTCAATTTCTTGAAGAGTCATAACTCTCAGATTTGGACAATTAGCTTGCAAATGCCCATAGCCATGACACTTAAAACACTTCCTTGTGTCACCATCAACTTTCTTGCTGGTTCCTTTGATGGGTTCCACAAATTTCTCTTTACCCTTAGCGTTCGACGAAACGCCTTCATATTTGCTTGAGGAAGCACCCCTAAAGTAGGATGTCCCCTTCGAGGAGGTTCTGGAAGAAAACCTCTTGCTACTCTTTAGTTGTTTCTCAACCTTCATTGCTAGCTTGCAAACATCTTCAAAGGACCAATACGGTTGAAGTTTAACCAAATCAGCAATTTCTCGATTCATGCCACCAAGGAAACGAGCGATGGTTTACTCGGGAACTTCTGGAACTTCGCATCTCATCATGAGTTATTCGAACTCACGAATATATTCTTCAATACTCATCCCTTGTTGTCTTAGGGAATTCAACTTGAGAAACAGATCTTGCTTATAGGTATCGGGCAAGAACCTTTTCTTCATAAGTTTCTTGAGTTTATCCCAAGACTTGATTCGGCTTTTTCCTTCTCTAGCTCGCTGACGCTTTAAATTCTCCCACCATAGAGAAGCATATTTAGTAAGTTTCAAAACAGCGACCTTGCACCTCTTCTCATCCGAGTATGACTTGAAGTCAAAAATTCGTTCAATGGCAAGGAGCCAATCAACAAAGTTGTCGTGGATTGAGACTACCGTCGAACTCAGTGCATCTGCTTTAATCTCACGGTCATTCTCATGGTATCTTCTTCTTCTTCTCCGAACTCGGTGCTCAAAAGCACTAGAGTTGCCTCCAACGGAATCAGAATCATCATTAGAATTGTGATGCGAATATGATTCGTCATGGTGTCGCTGATCATTGGGACGCCTTGCTGGTTGCTCTTGTCTCTCCGGGTTCTCTAGGAGATTGAGAACTCGCTCCATTTGCCTTTCGAGATTCTCTATAGCACGATCTCGCCAGAGGTTGTGCGCTTGTTCCAAAGTCAAGCCTCTTGGAACTTGTTCGTCACTCATGGTAAGTAGAAGATAACAACACAAAGGAATCACTCAAGATAAGTTCAAACCTTGAGCTCTGATACCAACTTGATGCGTGCGTGGGCGAGTGACTCAACAGTAAAATTTCAGGATCTGCGCGATTTCGGGAAAATGGATGATTCACCACCAAAAATAAAATAGAACGATCTTCTTCCAAGGTATAAAGGCCACGCCACCAACCAAGGATAAGGATCGGGATCTACGAAGTTCACCACCAAGGCCTAAAGATTTCACCAGCCAAGGATAAAGGACTTCGGGATAGTAGAAGCTCACCACCAAGGCCTAAAGATATCACCAGCCAAGGATAAAGGGCTTTTGGCTCACCACCAAGGAGGAATCCACGCTCCAAGGATAAAGAGACCGCAAGGAGTTATCCACTCTACGAAGATATTCACTCACGTAGAGGAAGTCTCACCAATTTTCATTCATTCCACCACCCTTACAAATGAGAATATGTCTTATTATATAGACATTAGACTCAGAAAACAAACAATGGAACTACCCAAACAAACAAAACTGAAATAACGGAACTACCCAAACAAACAAGATTGAAATAACAGAACTACCCAAACAAACTCCAGGATTGAGGAAGTTACGCCCATGACTCAAGGATTGATCAATAGTCTCGGATGCTCCCGCATCACAAAGTTGCCCATCCCGAGGTCACGATAAAAAGTTGTTTGCATTAACAGATTGGCGCCAGAACGAGGGCCTACGAGGGCTTCGATGTCGAGAGATCACATGATCAACCAGGACGAGTGCTTGGGCGAAGGGCTCCATCCTGAGGGAGCCTCGGTGGAGGCCTCCCTCCCTACTAGATCAAGGATGGATGACCCCGTCTCGACCTCGGAGCGCTATTGGCGCTTGTTCACCGACCCAGGACTCCTCCCACCCGAAGACGCCCCCGCCACTTCTTCCCTCGTCACGGCTGAAGCCTTTCGTGACCTCACCCACCAGGTCTGAACTTTAGCCGAGATGGTACAGATCATAGTCCCCCTCATTCCTCGAGTGACGGGCGTGTCGACGAATCAAAGGCCCGAGCCTCCCCTTCAGGCTCGCAATGCGCCCCCCACGTTACCATCCTCGTCCTCGCCTCACCCGATCCTGGACAGGGACCGGGTCCCGGAAAACCCGAATCACCCACTAGAGCCGGAGGCGGTATCCTCGAATTCGACTGACTCGTTCCGAGTCCAGCTCCGTTCTGTCTACCAGCAGTTGGACAAGGTGCAAAGCGAGATCTGAAAGTCGAAGGAGGAGCAAGGGAGGAGATCCATTGGAGGTCCCCGTTTGTGAGCGACATACGGGATCACCCCGTACCCCCGAACTTTTGCCTCCCCTCCATCGATCCTTATGACGATGCTAGTGACCCAGCCGACCATGTCGCTACCTTTCGAGATCATATGGCTCTATATGGAACCTCCGACGTGTTGATGTGCTGAGCGTTCCCTACCACATTAAGAGGGCCCGCCCGTGCCTGGTACAACGCTTTGAAAATTGGGACAATCACTTCCTTCGAACAGCTCACCAAGGATTTCGAGCTCCATTTCCTTGCATTTACGCGTCCGAAGCCATCCATCGCCCTCCTCCTGGGGCTGAATCAGAAAGAGGACGAACCACTTTCCCACTTTGTGCGTCGCTTCACTACGGAGATACGAGGGTTATTTGACACTCACCCTTCACTGTTGATGCAGACATTCATTATAGGGTTACGCCCCTCTTGGTTTTACTGGTCTCTTGCGAAGCGACCCCCTACCTCGGTGGCAGAGATGCTCCAACGCGTAAACCAATACATCTCGGCCGAGGCCTGGATGACGGAGAGAAGAGAAGAACATAAAAGAGGGCGATTGGCACCTTCCCACCCGGGAACGGGAATCTCCCGGCTACAGCCCGCACAACCAAGGCGCAAGCTAGATCGCCCCGACATTTCCGTGTCGGGGGTTCTGCCTCCCTCCCTGAATACGTCTCAGACCCAAGTATTTCTCCAGATAAAGGAGAAGGGGATGCTCAAGCCTCCCCACCCGATGATGAGACCGCGAGAGCTGGCAGACCGGACCCGCTACTGTCGCTTCCATCAGCAGAATGGGCACGATACCGAGGAGAGCTACGAGTTGAAGCGGCAGATCGAGGAGTTGATTCGTAGAGGCCATTTAGGCCGCTACCTCCGACGAGATCGGGAGCCCTCCCCGCAACCTGAGGGTCCCGTTGAGTGACACATCGATGTGATCATCGGAGGGACGACCTCCGGAGGGAATAGCACCTCAGGGCGGAAGGCGTACGCCCGTGCCATTGCAACTTAGGAACGTGAACTCGTTCCGGAGGACTTGGCAATATCGGTCAAAATCGCCAACACACAGGTAAGAAGGATTATAGTCGACACCGGCAGCTCAGCCGATATACTTTACCTCGACGCATTCCAGAAGCTCGGACTACCAAAGGACGCCATTGAACCCCTACACTCGGTGCTCACGGGGTTCACCGGCGACTCAATCTCACCACTGAGTGCGGTCACCCTACCCCTAACCCTCGGGGACGCACCAAAGACGAAGACGGTGCTGGCGACCTTCTTGGTGGTCGATCTCCCCACGGCGTACAATGCCATCCTAGGGTGACCCACTCTCAACAAAATAAGGGCGGTCATCTCCACCTATCATCGGACCATGAAATTCTTGACCCGTGCTAGGGTCGGGGAAGTCCAAGCAGTGTTACCTGACAACGATCTCCATGTGCAAGAGGATGTGGCCAGAGTAGCCCCTCGATGACCCCCGGCTCAGTGCCCCGAGCGGATGAGACCCGCGATTGATGTTCCCCTGCAGGAGAGTCGTCTCGATCGGACGGTCGAGCTCGGTTCGGAACTCGACGCACAAGAGCGGGCTCAACTCATCAGCCTCCTTCAAGAAAACGCCGACGTCTTTTCCTGGACCACAGCAGACATCCCGAGCGTCGATCCAAAGGTGTCTCAACACCACCTGCGCATTTCCCCGACTGCGTGTCTAATGAAACAAAGACAGCGGGTGCAGGCCCCCGAGCGACAGCAAGCCGTGCGAGAAGAAGTGGGAAGACTCTTGGTGGTAGACTTCATCGAGGAAGTCAAATACCCACGGTGGCTATCTAATGTAGTCCTCGTGAAAAAGCCTAAAGGAAGCCGGAGAATATGCGTTGACTATACCGATCTCAATCGTGCGTGTCCAAAAGATTGCTACCACCCGCCAAGGATCGACCAATTGGTCAACTCGACTGCTAGGCACGCTCGCTTTTTTTTCATGGATGCCTTTTCCGCTACCATCAGATCCGGATGGTACCGGAGGATTAAGAGCACACGGCCTTCCTCACCTACCAAGGAGACTGTTTCTTTAAGGTCATGTCGTTCGAGCTGAAAAATGCCGGAGCCACCTACCAGAGGACGGTAAACAAGATATTCGCACATCAGATAGGGTGAAACATGGAAGTTTACGTTAACGACATGATCGTAAAAAGCTGGTTGGCGTCAACCCACTTGGCCGACATGACCGAGACATTTTACACACTGAGAAAGTATGAGATGCGCCTCAATCCGGCCAAGTCTATTTTCGGCGTGACTTCAGGCAAGTTCCTCGGGTTTATCATACACGAAAGGGGAATCGATGCTAATCCGGAGAAGGTCCAGGCCATTATTGATATGCAAGCCCCCCGAACGGTTAAGAAACTTCAACACCTCAATTGAAGGCTTGCAGCCCTGTCTCGGTTTCCATCCCGATCGGGGGACAGGTGCCTACCCTTCTTCCGAGTCATGAAGGATTCGAGGAACTTCCAGTGGACGGCAGAATGCGAGGAGGCCTTCGCACATTTAAAGCAGCATTTATCCGCCCTGCCTCCCCTTGCCTCGGCGTCCCAACACGCAGTGAGTTTCATGTTGGTCAAAGAGGCATCCGAAAAATAGCTCCCAGTTTACTATGTCAGTCACGTTCTACGAGGACCGGAGGAGCATTACCCACCCATCGAGAAACTAGCGCTAGCGCTCGTCCTCACGACCCGAAAGCTACGCCCCTATTTCGAAGCTCACACGATCGAGGTAATGACTGACCAACCACTACGGTAGGTTCTATTGAAGTTTGACGTCGCGGGACGCCTCCTCAAATGGTCGGTGGAGTTGTCTGAATTCGACCTGCAATACAAGCCAAGGATCGCCATTAAGTGGAGCCACAAGCCCCTGAACAGGGGGAAGTAGAGTCGATCCTTCGAGTCGATGGGTCGTCCGGCTCGAAGGGTGTAGGAGCTGGACTCATATTTGAGGCCCTCGATGGGCTCTCGTTCAAGCGCTCTTTCCGTTTTGGCTTTGAGGCCACTAATAATGAAGCCGAATATGAAACAATCCTAGCATGTCTCAGGCTGGCGGCCGAGATGCAGGTGGGAGCTGTGCACGTCCTTACCGATTCATAACTCATCGCCGAGCAACTCAGCGAAGAATACCAGGCTCGGGATCCGATCATGTCAAAGTATCTGATGGAGGTAAGAAGCCTGTCCGCTAGTTTTCCCCGCTTCATGTTATCTAGAATTCCCAAGTGTTAAAACGAGCGGGCGGACACACTAGCAAAATTAGCTTTGAGATCGGCATTCGAGGAACATCCCGAGGTCGAGGAGCTTTCCCACCGGGCTATGGCTACCGTGGAGATGCTGAGGTACAAGCGAGATGGCGTCCTTCCCGCCGACAACGTCGGGGCACGACATCTTCGCTGAACCCAAGCATGGTATTGTGAGATCGGCAACCAGCTCTATAGAAGGTCATTCTCACATCCTCTGTTACGATGTTTGGATCCTGACGAGGCACGGTCGGTCCTTGCCGAGATCCACAATGGGATTTGCGGGAAGCACATAGGCGGCAGAGCCTTGCCGTTCAAGATATTACGTCAGGGCTATTATTGGCCCACGTTGCATCAGGATGTCAAGACCTATGTACGACAGTGCGATGCGTGTCAGCGCTACACCCGAGCCTACCAGCACCCGACGGTCCTGCTTACCCCCTTGGATTGTGCCTGGCCTTTTGCGCAATGAGGGATGGACCTCCTCGGCCCTTTCCCCCCGGCGTCCGGGCAACAGAAATATATTTTTGTAGTAGTCGACTACATCACCAAGTGGGTGGAAGCCGAGCCGCTCGCGACGATCACGGAGCGTCAAGTCGAGCGGTTCGTATGAAGGATCATCGTGACCCGGTTTGGCCTACCTACGACCACGTAACCAATAATGGTACCCAATTTTCCAGCGCCCGATTCAAGGAATTCTACACAACCTACCGGATACAATTGAGGTTTCGCTTGGTAGCGCAACCCCAGACCAATGGCCTCGCTGAAGTGACCAACCGATCGATCCTGGACGGGATTAAGAAACGGACCCTGATGGCCCGATCGAACTGGGTCGATGAGTTGCCAAGTATCCTGTGGTCCGTGCGAACCACTCCTAAGACAGTGTCCGGCGAATTTCATTATAGCCTAGCGTTCGGAACGGAGGCGGTTCTGCCAGTTGAGGTGGTCATCCTTACCCCCAGAGTGGAAGACTTTGAAGAAGCAATGTCGACCGACGGAATTCGAGCCGAACTAGACCTGCTCGAAGAACGCAAAGCCGACGCCCACCTTAAGACTTTGTCGTACAACCAAAGCATCGCCAAGAGCTACAACAAGGGAGTCCGCCCTCGACCCCTCGGGTTGGGAGACTTACTATTACGTAAGTCCGAAGTAAGTGATCCAATCCGCACGAGAGGCAAGCTGGCCCCTAAGTGGGAAGGACCTTACCGAATCGTCAAAGTCATCCGACCGGGTACATTCCGGCTCACGATAATGTCGGGACAGCACATACCAAGGATATGGAACGTCTAGAACGTTAAGAAATACTTTGTGAAAAATTTCACGACAGAATCAAACAGTAGCAGAAAAGAGAACATTGATTAAGTAGAAGTTTCGAGTACAAAACAGACCCTCAAAAAGGGGGTACACCTGATCAAAAAAAAAAACAAAACAGAAAAAGACCATACGACTTTGCGCCCTCCAGGCTATCGTCAAAAGGGACCTCCTCGGGCATGTTTACCTCCAGGTCCTCGGGACAGGAGGTGAAGGGGTCCTCCTCGACCTCGGAACCTGGAGGGCGCGCTCAAAAGCGGGCCAAGGCAATTTTGTATCCATATTCATAGGATACCTGGCCTGTCCGGTTCAGACCGAGCTGAAACCCCTTGGACTTCTTATAATTCTCGATCGCCTCCCGCTCCCTCTCCGGTCGAAGGCATTTCTCCTCGGCAAGGGCTTCCAAGGAAGTCTTGGCCTCAGACTCCTTCGAGGCAAGTTTCGCGGCCAAGTCGGATGCCTCCGTCTTACGTAGGCGGTTCTCCAACCTCTCCGCTCGCAGCAGCTTCTGCAAGTTATCAAAATCCGATTTCGCGGCCTTAAGCTCGGTGTTGAGGCGGGCCACCTCCGCGTCAAGTTCGGATGCTCGTTTGTCCGCCACCGTGACCGCTTTAGGGCTGGAGCCGACCCGGACTTCCTCCAATTATCGGTGCAACTCGGAGTTGCGCTCGCAAAGACCCCCGATAATTCGACCAGCATCGCATGTCCGATCCATTAATACGATGGTGTAGTGGAGATTTTGTAGAGACGACGAGATTAGGACAGAACTAACAGAGAAATTGAATAAGGGTGAGAAAGGATGACGCTTACCCACATTAGCAACTTGGTTGATTTACCAAGGAGGGCCTCCGAGGGGAGCGTGTACAAGTCCCGAGCTATATCGGGATGAAGCGCCCCCCGGAGGTATGCGGCCGATAGGTTCCCCCCTACCCACACTTTGTCCCGCGGGACATTCCACCCCAGCGGGCGACCAGAGGGTCGTTCGATTCTCCGAATGGGACCTCGCCCATCACCCGTGCGAGAAAAAGGCTCCTCCTTACCCGGCGGAAGTCGGCATAGGTCCCTCACGGTCGGCGAACAAAGGTTTTTTCTGATCGTTTCCTGGCTGGGTCCGACCTCACTTGGCTGAGGAGGCGCTCCTGGGCTGTCGACCCACTCGTCGGCCGCGCCCTCGGGTTGGGGCACCGGTGCCTTGGACTCCCCGGCTCCCGCAGCTCCGGCCTTCTTCTTCTATCGCCCACCCTCCGCCTCCAATGGGGAATCTCTCTCCCCTCTCTTCGAGACGGGCGTCGAGCGGGGGGACGAGCAAGCCGAAGTCCGTCCGTCGCGAAATGCCTGCAGGTTCACCATTTCTGCAGGGAACGATGAATGGGTTAGGGCTAGATGAATGTCACGAACACTTAAGCAACAAGCAACGAAGACCTACCCCGTGAGGATGGGCTGAGTCCCACCTCGACCAGCCACTGTTCCATAATATTACAGATGGCCTGGGAGGAGGGAAGGATTTCGTTCAATTTCCCCAGATTTTGGCGCTTTTCGGCGCTCAGCTTCGGGGCCGTATTATTGATGACCCTTGCAGACCACCGGACCCCGAAACCTCAATCCTTCTCACAACAGACGTAGAAGAAGCGTCTCTTCCACCCTTTATTGTTGGTGGGAGCCCCGCCGACTCGGAAGCCTACTTGGGCAGCTAGGAAGTATCCCCCCGACCCTTGAAAAGGCGAAAACAGGAGAGGAAAAGGTTTCGGGTCGGGGTGATATTAGCATAGTGGCATTCCCACAAGAACGCCACCAGATAGCGTCAGGAGTTCGGCGTCACCTGCGACGACGAGACTCACCATAAGGAAAGATAGGAAACTACAACAGGGTGCTGGGGAAGACGTAGGCCTGCCTCAAGGGCGTCAAGGGTCAGTGCGAAGCCCTTAGGGATTGGGTCATAAGCCCGTTGCCCCGTCTCAAGGGCTGTGAGGATGTAATCCTTCGGGATGCTGTAGCGCTTCCGGAGGGTCCTCAGTGAGGAACCACTCACGGTGGAGTCTAGATTCTGCGGCCACATTAGGGCTTCGAGTGCACGCGCCGCTTCCCCATCAGAAGAGCGGTCTGGAGTTAGAGAGGGCAGCCGACCTGGAGCACACACGAAGGCAGAGGAAGAGGAAGAGGAAGAAATGGAGGAAGAAGCAGTGGGAGAGGAATCCATTTCTTACTGACCTCCGAAAGGAAAGCCGACTGAAAGGAGGCAAGGAACGCTGGAGCCAAGGAAGATGATTCAGAAGAAAGAGACAGCAAGACCAAGGGCAAAAACTCAGCTAATAAGAAATGGTAGAAGGCCACAGCGCGTGCTACTTAAAGATGAAAACCCCACCAAAAGGGGCTCCGCCCCTTTGTCTCCCGACGTGGGCGACAGCGTATCACCATGCGCGCATCCCACCCACATCGCGTCGGGCAGCCCAAAGGACGACCCGATATTAATGGGGACGTGACGTGGCGATCACCCAAGCGGGTAACTTGGGCGGCACGCTAGCGACACCTCAGTTCCATTGACTTCGCGCATGCGATCGATTTTCGAGACGGCGCAAAGGCTGAGGGACTCTTCGCTGCCCTCACCTCTCTAGTCCTTATTCCCGAGTGGCGGCTCGATTCTTTATCCCGAGCGGTGGCTCGAGTCCTTATTCCCGAGCAGCGGCTCGATTCTATATTTCAGCGGCGGCTCGATTCTATATCCGGCGGCGGCTCGATTCTTTTTTCGGCGGCGGCTCGAGTTCTTTTTCAGCGGCGGCTCGATTCTTTTCTGAGCGGCGGCTCGAGTCCTTATTCCCGAAGCGTGGCTCGATTCTTTATCCCGAGCGGCGGCTCGAGTCCAACCCCCGAGTGGCGGCTCGTTCACCCAGTTTCAAGTCGCGTCCCAACCGCGATTCCTCCCCCCCGCGCGCCTTCTTCGCGACCGGGCTCCACGAAATGTGACCCCAGTGCCTCAGAGCCAGTCCCGCAGGAGGGGCTTTCTTGGGGAGATAATGATATAAGTAATAAAAGCGACGTGACGCCGGCCCTTGTGGCTCGCGTCAGGGTGACGTCTCAGCCCCTCCTGCGGTCGACCATGGCAGGGGTTGACTGACAGACGTCACCCTCCTCTGCTCTTCCCCAGCTCCGCAGGAGGTTGAAGCATGGCACCAGCATATGAATTCAGGTCCGTACGGTGCTTCCGGACTAAATCAGAAACGTATCAGTCGCCCGATCTATATAAGCCACTAAGGAGTCATGTTTAATAAAGGGAGGAGAGGGGGGGCTCTCGAACTCTTATATTTTTCCCCTTGACCGCTATCAGCTAACTTGAGCGTCGGAGGAGTCGGGCGGAGTATCATCCGACCCAACCTTTGTGTAGGGACAAGACCCGACGACGATTCACGACGGAGTCTCTCTCTCTTCTCTCTCGCCGTCCGGAGCTCGATCGGAGAACCAACTCCTCGTCAGGCCCGAATCCAACCGCGATGACCCCGGAATCCCGGTGCCAAAGGTCCGGTAAAAAGTTATTTGCATTACCAACGTGGAAGAAGAAATGCATGTTGTACTGATGCGAGGCACGCTGAGTGTCGTGTCGGCTAGTGGAACTGTAGCATGTCGCGTCTTGTGTGGCATGGCAATAGAAAATGTTGATGAAGGATGCAGTCGGCATGGGCTGACGCGGAGCTCCACTTACGGAAGCAGCCAATCAGAAAGATCGAGGCAATTGTTAGTTGCGCCATCTCGAACAGAAAGCATTCGATTGCCGTATGTCCTGAGAATAGACGGTCGTTGTTTCATGATGAACATCACTAGATTCCACATGTCGACAACTATTCCCTAATCAAGCCTTCACCTGAGACGTCTGCTCGATAGCCTGAGTTCTGATAGGACGTGGAGATGTTGTTTTGGGCTCGAGTGGGCCGATGTATGTGGTTCCGTAGGTTGGTTCTGCTTTTTTGTCCAAGATTCCAAACGATACGGGTCTGCGCCAGCAGAGGGCATTGCCAAATCGACGAGCTGGGGTTTTGTGTTATCCTCCATCAAATCTTGAGTTTCCCACGCCGATTGACGAGTTGGCCGGATAAAAATGGTTCGTTCACAAGACTAACGGCAGGCGGAGGCCCCAGCGAGGGCCGTGTTCCGCGGCGAGCAGCTGCTGCCGTCGGTTGCGGAGCCATTTCTGCTATCCACCGTCGCCGCTACTCCCACCCCCAGTTGTCGGCGAGGCGCCAACATCTCCGCGGGCGGGGGGGCGGAGCGTGGAGTACGAGTGGGCGGAGCTCCCAAGTGGCACCTGCGGACACCCACGTCGGCGGAAGACGACAAGGAGGACCGAAGCGCGCACCCCCACGCAGATACGCCTTGTCCTTATCCCCTCGCTGTCAGTCTGCGCGCCCCTGCCCGCCTGCTGCCTGCTCGCCCTCGCACCAAACTCCCATCACTGTTACCGTGCCTCACAAGTTGCTTGTTTGCTCGGTCTTGTTTCTTCTCCGCCACCCTAACCCACAATTCCGAGCACAGGTCCCAAGACCCGCCGATAAAACAAAAAAAAAAAAGGGTCTGGATGGCTAATGCACCATGTTATCTAAGCAAGGATTAAATCACACCCAAACCCTCCAGGATACAGGCACTTGTGCGTGACGCTCATCCCATGCAAACAGGCCTTTGGGTGGTGACCTCGCCTCTAAGAGTTTACCCTCCCACTTCAGTTTCTTTAATTTGAGTTTGATCCACGACAACGGAGCGCTCCATTCCATCTCCGTGAAGATGGATGCATGGAGCTTCAGGAGTTCGGGGCTTGTTGGGGGTTGATCCCATTTGCATTGGGTGTACCGACTTGCCCGAAATAGGAGATAGATGCAATGCCTTTTCCATCATCAGGCAAATCTGATGGCAAAGAATTGATGTATCATACTTAATCACAAGGAAGGAAATTAAGCAGGGAAACGTAGTTAGCACTTGGCAAAAGATGGTGAAAAAACCAAAACGGAGCAGAAGAAAAACAGGTGGGGTGGGGGTAGGTGTTGGCCCCCCGAGTCACTCTATTACACGGAAAAAGGCATCGCGGTCAAAAGTAGTAGCAAACCAGTCATCCAAATAGAAAACTTCGTAAACGACAAAAAGACATTAATATTCGTCTCATACCACATAAATGCCGAAGTGGGTGTACCTCCGAAACTTAACAAAGGCATATGACATCAAGCGTTGTGTGTTTAGGTGCAATGATCTCTCGCTTGATCTCGTCATGCTCGGTACTCCCCACCCGCGAAGCACGTATCTGCCGATCCCGTCTCTGCACCCAACACGCAACAGCTTCATAAGCCTCTCCTCTCTTACCGCCACGTCGTATCATCCTGCGCGTCATCTCCTTGCTTTCGACGCTGGCCTACTCTCATCCTCCTTTGTCTGCGGCTCCCATATATAGCCCAACACAGGGAACAGGGAGGACGCACACTGGAATAACCTCATCTACGTGTCTCCTGACGCCACCGTGGCGGGAGCGAACTTCAATAAGCCTCTGTTCCCTGCCTGCCTCCAGACAGAGGAGCCCTGATCCCCCACTATATATACGTACATATCACCCAAATCTTTTTCTCCGCCGCGAACGAGGAAGCCATGGAGGAAGAGGCAGGAAACCGGAAGCGGAAGGAGCACGACGGCGGCGGGGCAGAGGCAGCGAAGGCGGCCAAGTTCATCCCGGAAGTGCCCGACGTGGAGGGGATGGTGGAGATGGAGGAGGCGGCTGTGGCGGAAGTGATGAAATGGCTGGAGGAGGAAATGGACTCCGCCGCACTCCCCCCGTCTCCTTCCTCGCCATCCTACCGCCAGGAGACGTCCTTCGTCACCATCAACGGCAACGAGGAGAGCTGCGGGCCGTCATTCTCTAGCTCCGCGTCCACCGTCATGGCCAGCGTCGACACCAGCGGCGGCGATTACGTGCCCTACTTCGTCGGGTGCCCCTCCGCCCGCGCTGCGTGGCCGCCTGCGGCACCATTAATCCGGACCCTGGCCGAAAGATCGGCGGCAAAGCCCGTGGCGGTAGCGGCGGACGGGTACGGCGCCGCCGCTGTCGAGGATGACGAGTCGGAGTGGGTGGCGCGAGTCCTCGGTGTCGGTGCTGCGCTCAAGGTGGAGGAGAGCTGGGTGTAGAGAGAGAGAGAGAGTGAGAAAAGGCGGAAGAGAGAGAGAGGGTTTTGTCTTTGTATAGGGAGGGGTGTTTGCGACTCTTTATTGTCTCCTGCATTGGAATGTGAGATGAGACAGTGGAAGGATTTGTTGCTGAAGTAGCAGAAGAAAAGGTGTGGAGGTGGGGGAAAAGAGTTTGTTTTTATTCCTAAAGAGACGTCACCAGCTCAGTTTTCTTCTTCCCCCATGGACGTGAGATTTGAGCTTTGATAGTACTATCCCACTGGAACGCATGGTATTTCGACCATTAGGAGCACTAGTAAATTAGCACGGTGATGCTATGTGTTTTTTGGTTGCCGAACAGAGCCATAGCAATTGGGTTTTATATAACCACCGCCTCCACCCCACCGCCCCCGCACGCACCGCCCCAAACCCCCCTCCACCCCGCTCCGAGACCACCGAGAGCTGAACCGTCAATACGGGACAGAAGCTCCGCCATTCATCGAGTCAGGTAGTTACACCATCCCAGCAGCAAAGGCCCTTTTCAACACTTACGTACCAACGCCAACAGCACTGCGGCACAGTGACGATAAATGCAGTGACGGAAACGGAGCACATTTTTGTCACATAAGCTGCTCGCTTGAATCATCACATGAAATCTCTCACCTGAAAGCCAAGCTCCCTACAACGTAAAAGGGCAAACACATCACATGAAGAAGAACAGCCAACATTTGCAACGAGGGGAGGCTTAAAAAAAATCGAACGGGAAGAAACAATATGATCCCTTTTAGTGACATGTGGTTGCAAAGATGTATGGGCGACAATCTGTTCTCCAAGGACACGAAACGGCCGCGAGGAGTCCAATTGTTAGAAGTCAACAGTATGACTACACTAGTGATTGAATAAATATCCTTCATGGAGGTCGGTAACAAGGATCTCATTTGCCATAGGGGTGGTACCTGTTCCCGTAACCTCGTCCACTGCCGTAGCCACCATACCACCCGCCATATCCACCTGGGCCACTGTACATGTCACCACCGTAGCCGCCAACTCCATACATAGGCCCACCGTAGTTGGATCCATAGGCTGCACCGAAGCCTGGGACACCACCGTAGCTATAGCCTCTGCCATAACCATAGCCTGAGCCTTCACCGTAATAGGCATCACCATATGGATGATCACTTCCGTAGCCATAAGAGTTTCCTCGGTATCCACGTGCACTTCGGTTGCTACCACCATGACTACCCCTGTCATTCATCCTGGAACTGCCACCTGATCTCTTCGGCTCGGCCCTCTTGATTTCAACCTGCAGTGAAGAGCAGTCAAGTCATGCTTCTTAAAATCCTAGTGCAGAATTCCCAATGTCGGCGCTGCTCACTTAACAGAACAGGCATCGAGGGGGAAAAGACGACACTAAGCACGGACGCCAAAAGAAACTAGACCAGTAACGGGTATTTCAATATGGGGGGCTGGGTGGTGCATCATTCTGAGGCTTCACGGTTCCAGGTGTTCAAAACCTATCTTGCCATTTCTTTTTTTCTCTTTTGACAGGAGTAGAGTTTCTAAACTTGTTCCATAAAACCAAGTGAGCAGAGCCACGAAAAGAGTCAACATTTAGTATCTCATGTGCCCAGACCATAAAAGAAGGCAAAGGTTGACTCACTTGTTTCCCTGCAAGATCATGCATCCTACCCTCCGAGATAATCTTGTCAACGGCTTCCTCATCTTTGAAAGTGACAAAACCAAAGCCTCTTGACCGCCGGGTACTATGGTCAAGCATTATTTGGTGTTCAATCACTTCACCATACGAGGAGAAGTGTTCCTTCAACTCATCTGCAAATGATAATTACAACACTAATTACCAAAATTAAGAACATGATCACCACAAAGAAGGTAGTCCCTACCTTCGGTTAAAGCTGTGGGTATTCCACCCACAAATATTTTTTTCGTCTTGATGCCTGCTTTTGAAGGCATATCTTCTCTTGGAACCGTTCTCTTAACTTCAACCTGAACATGCCATCAATTTGCAGAATCAATTAGTAAAAACTAATCAAAGGAGGTTGTTTAAAGAGAAGAAAGTTATGAAGCAAAAGTTTCATATAAATTCCCACCGCCCTCCCATCTATAACATGCTCATCCTCCAAAACCCTGTCAATCACTGATGGGTCAGCAAATGTCACAAACCCAAATCCTCTTGGCATGTGTGTGTTCTTGTCCTTCATTATCACTGAATCAATGATCTCCCCATACTTGCTGAAATGTTTATTGAAAGTATCTGGAACAACAAAATAGCATGTAAATGACCAGCATTTTATTTGTAACATACAGACCGGAAAAAAAAGCTTACACAGGAAGGTGCCAGATGATCAATTCAAAAAGGTTATTATCGTAAGCAAACTGGATTAAAAGAACCTGTTTAAGATACAAATCCACAACAAACAAATCGTGCTGGTCACCATATAAGACATGGATTACCTCATAAAATAGTACCCGAATACCAAGTCAAGAAGAAAAAAAAAATCAAAATCTTTGCAAGGAAAAATAAATCACCAATTAACATTCCATGAATGAATAACTAATTAACTCAATTTGTGTATTGATGTATTTACAGTTTCTTTGGACATTTCTGAATCACCTAACATGATTTTGAGTCTCCGACCCTTAATCTCCCGCGAAAGATATTCTGTAACATGAGAAGTAAAACTTTTCAAAGTTACTTTCTGATGGTTATGTCTCTCTTATAACATCTTACACCTAAAAGGCTAGCCTCCACTTTGGATAACTTTTGCAAGATTAACAATCTTGATGTCAATTCGAATCGAGTTTATCCACACAAATCCACTAACAAGTTGATAAAATGTGATATAACCTCTTGAAAATTGATAGAACCACGTCAAGACACGTCAGTTCTGTCAGTCCAGATTCATTTTAGTGCTTCAGTTGAGTCTTCGTGGTTCCTGCTTGAATTCATCGGAGTTTGATTTCGGTGAGTTTCAACTAGTTTCAAAAATCAATTCACTGCCAGTTAGTTCCAGATGGCTCCAAGAGATTCCGGGTCAATTCCATCAAATATTTGGTCTATTTCAAACAATCTAATCCAACAGTCTGATTTCATCAATCTAGCTTCTTTTGGAATCCAAAAATAACATCCCATACTTAAACTAACATTAAGTTATTAACAATGTGAAGCTTGATTGTGACCAAGTTGCTTTCATCTATAAGCAACAACCAATCCAAACCAATGATCCAGGTTCAATTTTGTTCTCATAAATTGCTCCAATTTTCAGCTATCCAAGAAAACTATCTTATCCTCTAATGTCATAAAAAGCTATGAGAAATGACTGTATGCATAAACATGAAATTTGAGTTACAGAATACCATTTAACAGCTAACATAGCAACAGGACGTCAAGAAGATTACCAATAAAAAGTCGAAGTAGTCCAAATTACTGAAATACATTTTTCTCTTCTTTCTTGGTGGGGATTGTTTGGGATATACATAGCAAGAAGTGAAAACCAACTCAAATTCAAAGATATAGATTGTGGTCCAATGCAAGGCAGTTCCAACTGAACCAACAGATTAAAAAAATGTGTGCCTCTCGTAACGGTGATGTACCTGAAAAAGACTGTATGCTATGGTAATTTAATTTTGCACTCGAGTGTCAGGACCTCAGGTATCTGTTCAGTTAGATTTCATATCTAGTCATTAAGACAACTTTGGATAAAAAATAATAATAATAATATTTTTTGTGTTATCAATGACCAATTACTATAAAAAATTACAGTCTGTAAAATAACCTAACAGAAAAAAACAGACTGGACTGAGGTCCCTGGTTAAGAATTTCATACTCGCAAAACTAGCAGAGGATCGATTAATTGTTCCTTATATTTATAATTCTATAACTGCCTTATAGATCTAGTTCTATGATATATCAATATCATCTGCTCTGCTAAAGACTTGGAAAGTGCATACAGGTGTAGGATATCCTTCAGCATCAAACCTGATCCAACCAAAAATGATGGTTTCAAAGAAACATATTCATCGAGCAATTGTTTACAGAATAAGTTTATGTTTAAACGACCAAATTATGAATATGACCATGCTCAAAACACATAAAAGTGAGATTCTTAAGCAGTATCTGCAACAAGATGAACCAAGAGGACTCCCCTTTTTCACTAGAAGTAACTGTGCCTACTACAAGATTACATAATGTTACTGAATGAGCGATGAAAACTTTACTTCGTATTGCATCATTTGCATATCTTATCACAGTGTTAGCTGGTAAAGAATTCATCTCAAAGAGTAATTGACATATCCTTGCCCAACAGCTAATTTGGCATCATCCAGAAGTAGCTCAACCTTCCAGAGGTATTACCACAACTAAAATGATCCACTTGGCCTTAAATAATATACCTTAGGTAATAAAGTCACCAAAAGCAATTACCAATCAACAATCAAGAAGTTGCCACAAAATATGTATTGAAGCGACTTGAAGAAATTAAAAACAGCAACATACCTTCTGTAGTATCCCAAGCAACACCACCCACAAAGATTTTTCTACCACAATGAAGAGAAGAAAATAAAAACATGGTTAATATTATTTTCCCCAAACCAACAAGTGGCAATAGATCGTGCTATGCTAACGCAATCGACATCTGAGAAACAACCCACAAGCACCGAGATATCCAAAACAAGCTCATGCAGTATAACGTAAATAGAAATACACCAAAATCTTCAGGTCTTCGATACTAACCCTGCTGACGACGAACCGGCATCGGCTTGCCTCATCTCCTCGCCACCACTATTATCTTTCCTCTTTCCCTTAGACTCCGCACTCTCATCTCCATCCTCGTCCCCTTCTCCTCCTCCTCCATCACCACCACGTCTTCCTCCGCCGCCCCCCATTTCGTCTTCCTCTTCCTCCACCTCTTCTTCGATCTCCTCCTCGACCTCTTCTTCCACCACCACCTCCTCCTCGATCTCGTACTCGCCGCCCACGGCGTTCGGGATCTCCTCGGCGAGGTCCATGGCGAGAGACCGCTTCCTCCTCCTAGGGGACCTGCAAAGAACCAAAGATTTAGCGAGCTAAAGCTCTCCGCTACAGATCAGAACCTGGAGAAAAGGGATCGAAACCCTAATTCGTACCTAGGGTTTAAGGCCTCGTTTAAGCGAGAGACCGGGAGGGAGAGAAGATTAAATAGCCCGGCTTGAAATGAAGAGACGGGAAGGAGAAACGAGATGAACAAATGTAAACCCTAGCGAGGTTCAGGCGCCGCTCTCGCCCTCGGCACGGAGACGGTGAGCAGGTTGTCCGCAGGGTACGATTAGACCACGGTAAACAGACGTTCTTGCCACGGCTCGATTCAACGGAACGGGTTCTTGAATAAGGACGTGGTATGCTTTTTCTACCCACCATTGACCACCCGGGCCGGCGCCCACATCCTCAACCGTTCCTCCCTCCAACCATGTGGTTGAAACACCGGAGGATACGCCACATTGGCATGGGTTACTGGGCAACGAGTGCCTATCTTTTATTTTATTATTAAGCTTGGGGCTTTGCCACCGTCCCCGATCCGTTTTAGAGGGGCGATGAGATAATAAATCGCATTTGTTTTAAATATATGTATAAAAAATATATAGGACGAATTACGAAAAATAATTCTTGGATTTTTTTTTCCTCCACAAAGGCATAAGTTCTCTTTTCATTTTGATATCGAGGGTTTTTTCATGTATTTTTTTTATCTTTTCTAATATTATTCTTGACTAGTCCAGTTCAGGATTGGTTCTGATTTTTGCTCTCCAAAATATTTTCTTACTTTTTATAGATATATTTTTAAATTATTATTTTTTTGTTATTAATTTGGTTTGGTTCAATTCATTGGCCCTCTTCTTAATGCATTGAACCGGACCAAAAACGAACCGGGTGTAAAAAGATGGCAGGGAAAATAAAGGAGTGATAGAGATTAAAAAAAAAAAAAAAAAAAAAAGCTATACCCAACTTTTTTTTTTTTTTTTTTTTTTAAGAACTCGTCCAAATGTATAGACATATATGTTATTTATATGAATGTAATCGCCAGGGTTAAAAATGGTTAGATGTATAGAGCTAACTGTTATAAGATTGAATCAATAATTAATTTTAATTATTTACTTCTTCTTGATGATAATGGATGAACTAATTACTAATTATATACAACCTCTCGCATTATATATTTCTTTGATATTGTTTATTGTGGTTGACGAATGTTCAAGTAAAATTAATCCGGACGAATTTGTGAATTCTCCCAATGAATGTTTCTTGGTTTCGGTCTAATCATTCAATAAGGTCGCCAGTACGGCTGATCTCTGGACCAATGCCCCAGATCATTCGTCACATCCAAGTGTGATGGTGGCCATGATGTGAATTTTGTTCAAAAGGAATTTGCGTGCTCTACGAGAAAGAAATTTATCAGATTCAAGCAACAGATTCGTCATTTAAAACCTTTGTGAAAAATATGTAATTGGCACTTTTCTGAAGCCTATGGAGGACGTCGTTCCATTATACGAATGCCTGGGAATGTTAATTTGTTTCATTTTCTCCATTGCTCTAATTTCTCAACTATAAATCATTATTTTACAGCCATGTTCGCAATGAATATTAGGAAACTTGTGGAACATCGCAGGCGTCATATTCACAGCAAAATGTTGTCCGATCATCCCATCTCAAGATTACTTAGCAGTATTGATGAATTATGCAGGTTTTATAATTTCAATAATTTTTTAAAACATTACTTGTCTGAATTTGTCCTTTTATTTCATGCACCGTGGCCTTCCATTTTCCTGGGTAAATATTGCTTTTACTGGTTTGCGAAATTACGGTAATGTATTTATTTGTCGTACAAGATTTTTCCTATCTACTTTGCGTCCTTTTCCGAGCCGGTTATCATCAAGATTCGTGAGTGCTGAGGCTACACGTGTCGATCAAAGGACTTCTTCGTGGCGTTGAGCTACTATCAACAGTGTCGATGGAGAGGTACTGATGGCTCATTGGTGGGGAACCAAAGCCAGCTCATCGCTGCATTAAAATCCGTGTCGAGCAGCAGCAGCGGCAGCAACCTTTTTGCATGGGCTCCTGTCTTCCCCATCCCACATGCACTGTTACGTGACGGACCGAAGGTCATGGCCGCCTCTGGTGATGCCGGCTTTCTCCTCTTACGTGCCCTCCACGGAGAGCCAACTCACACGTGAAGCCACTGTGGACGAATGACTCCGAAATCCCCCCCACGAATCTGTTAATGGCTTCATCTTTCTGTTCAAGCGGAAAACTTCGTCTTCCCCAACGAATCAACTAGGGAAGTCATGGTCAACCCCATCCAATTAAATGCCACATGCAGGTCATAGACATCATGCTATGCAATGATTCCCTACGTGCCTTACGTCGACCAGCAACTGGTCCAAAAACCTAACGCCAAGTCCAGTGCTTCGAAAGCATACGGAGACGTAATGATAGTCCTTTTGGCCTACAGTATACAATCGCCTTTTCCTGTTACTAAAGTCACGGAGAGAGAGGCCCCGGGTCAACCACTGCTTCTACGTTACACGTCTAAAAATTCCAATACTCGTGCAACAGCTTTTCAACAAAAGAAGATGAACTCACGATAAAGCAAGAAAAGTGTGTGTGTGTGTGTGTGTGTGTGAGAGAGAGAGAGAGAGAGAGAGAGAGAGAGAGCAATAAATCTATATATAGTGAGAGAGAAAGTAGAAAATGGCGTGGAAACAGTGCTGCTTCGCCACCTCGTGATAGCTGCGACTGCCGGTGCTGCACCACTTCGTGAGTCGGCATCCTAAATAACAACACAATGGCCACCACCACCGACGCACGGGTCGAGGTGACAAGCTCGCAAAATAAAAGATATATAGAAACCAGCGCTTCCTCGCATGAGAGATTCCTCGGCCTCCTTTAATTCATTCACAGCTCTTGTTGAAACTCTGTGCTTCCCTTCACCCTCCCTCAATGCATGTCTTTCCAGCGCGCTTGCATGCGTGCAAGCCTCCGCATGCTTTGACCAAAAAGTCCTCTCTCTTCTTTGTCTCTGTGGCCGTTGACAAATATACATATATACATACATATATATATATATATATATATAGGATTTTGGCCTCCGGAATACGTCCGGCCATTTATGATAGAAACCTCGATGTTTGTTGGCAGCTCTCATCTCACATAACAACTAGATGGAGAGAGAATGGAACGGCGATGACAGGTTGGTGACGAGGGAGGAGGAAGAAAGATGGTTGAGTCGTTTTGGCTTAAACTTGTTCGCAGTTGCCTCACGATCTGAGATTCTCGTCCTTTTGGAGTTGAATAGTAAATGTGAATAAGGCGAAACAGCTCCACGGTAAATAAAAATGGCAGGAGTTTACATGAAAAAGGAAAAACCCTAAAATAAAGGCAGAAAGCAAAGTGTGTGGCATGCCCAAAGCTGAAGCACATTGTCCTCGAAAGGAACCTGTAGGAATGGTCATTGGTCTTTCACACTTATTGCTACCTATCTCTGTCCCTCTCCAACTGTACACGCGATGTGGACTGCTTTGATACAAGGATCACGTCTTGTGTCTTGCCGTTGTTGCTTGTGTTTGGCGTTGCAAGTTTTACTTCGAGCTCCGATGAGGGCCGGCAGAACTTTAGGCGGATTAGTTTGCCTCTCAAAATAAATAAATACACAAGTAAAACCAGTGTGTTGTCACCTTTGATAACCCGTATGCGAAATGAGATGTCCAAATTCTGGGATGCCCTGTAAATCTGATTCAAGGAGAAAACAAATCAAAGATTATTTCATATTCGCACAATATAGTTGTGGGATATCAAGGCATGCTTGTTATTGTAGGTAACATCAAAGTAATATTATTAATTCGTCAGCACTTTGGATTATCAATGATCACCTCTCAGATTACCGACATCATTTCCAAGTGCTGTGCAATTTATTTTTCCATGACCATAACATCATACCAGAAGCATATTCTGATTATTCATTTATCACATGCATGTTTCTCACTGCTGCACTGTATGAAATAAATGATAGGATCAAATATAGTAGGAACACAAAACCAAAGAAAAATGAAAAGATACCTTTACCCATTCTTCAATTGACTTTTCATATATATATATATAATTTTTTTTTTCAGTAGGAGGAGAAATCTGATTATTTCAAACGGAGTACATAACAGGGATTATTACAGAGCCAAATGTCGAAACTTGGATGTGACACGACAAATTAAGAGAGGCAGTGCGATTCTAATCTTTAGGAGAATTGACCTCAGATATTGACAGATTAAGAGAATTACCATACTACATTTCCGGGAGTAGCTGTCCGTGGCATGGCTTCTTGCTTTGTCGGTGCTGCGCGTAGGAGGGGGAGCTCAAGCAAGGATCGAACCCTGTCAAGTCGAGTATGTCTCTTTGGGGAAAGGGTTTCAGTCCCAAGAAGTCTCTGGTCATCCCATCGTTCCCACCGCTGCCACCACCTCCTTCCTCGACCATTCTGTGGCTTCTTGCGAAGCCCCCCATACTGCTATTACTTTCTTCCCCCTTTGATTCCAGCATCCCCCTGAATGCATCCTCGAAAGGCCCATCGAAACCTGGAGTCGAGGAGAGAGAGGGCGTAACCATGTCGTGAAGAAGGAGAGGAGGCGGAGGCGATTCTTGCGCAAAGACACCAATTACACCGCCTCCTCTCCCTCCACTAGCATCACCACCGCCGTTAGCATTACCCATTTCTTGGTGCGAAGACAAGCCTAGAGCAAAGCTGGCAGTATTGTTGGGCGGAACAGCAGAACTCGTAGCGTGAGCTGCCGTCAGACCTAGGTGTTTAGGTCTACTCATGGTTGCACCCATCTCGGCTGCTTTCTGGAGTAATGCCGTAGCTGACATGTGAGGAGACGAGGCCGAGGGTTGGAAGGCTGGAGGAATAGGAGGCCGGTGAACTGGGGGGTTCTCACGAGAGTACTCCTGTTGCAACCTTACGGAGTAGACAGAAGAAGAAGAAGAAGGGAGGTCCAAGTGGTTCAGAGAGGTGGTTATGGGTCCTTGGCAAGCTAGCCATGGCGGGATATTCGATCTCATGTCAAACTGTCGAGGCTGGTGTTCTCTTTCCGGTGAGAGCTCGCCTTGCATCCCATGGCCGCTGACGATGCTGGTGTTGGCCTCATTGGCTCTCATCATGTGAGGGAACTGGCTCCGGAGTATGGTTGATTGGACTTGCATAGTGGAGGTCTCACAGGAAGCTGTAGGCTGTGAGAATAGGTGATTGGCAAACGGGTTTGCGGCCATAGCCCTCGCACTTTCTTCCGCCAGTGCGTCACAAAAGGCTCTGTGTGTGATGAAGCTATCCCTCCTGCGATCAGCAGCGGAAGCAGCCAACATGAGAACACAGAAGAACAAACTTACACGGAGACCGGACAGCCATAACAAAGAAAGGCACTAAACTTCCATCAGGAAACACAGGAGGGGAAAAAGATGAACGATGAAAACGGCACCAAGCCAAGGGTTATATGCATTATGATTTCTGAATCTCTCTCTCTCTCTCTCTCTCTCTCTTCCTTGTGACTCGCATAAATGGTAGATGGGTTTCAGGCAGTGTTATTTTAATGGACCCTAGTTCCGATAACATTCTTCGTCTATTCTGATGCTAATATCGTCTGCAATTGGATAATCGAATGAGTGATGGTGCTACCTCGAGAATAGCGTGCCACAATCGCATCTGTATTCCCTGGTGCCGCAGATTTTGGAGTGGGCTTTCCAGTCGGATTGAACAGCATACTTCTTGGAACACTTGTCGCACTTCCACTTCTTCTCCCCATGCTTCCTGCTGAAGTGCTTCTTGATCCCAGTAAGGTCGCCGAGTGCCCTGGAAGGTTCATGATGCACACACGTCGCCTCTGGGCATACGTAAACCTTCTTCCTCACCTCCTTGCTGCTTCTTTGCTTCAGCTTCCATGGGAGGTTGTGGCCCCTCCGGTGGAGCTGCAGGTTCTGGTCCCTCTGGAATCCCTTGTTGCAGATCTCGCACGCAAACCTATTGGTCGCCATCAGCGTCTTGGGGGACAATGCTATCACCTCGGCATCCGGGTCTAATCAAGGTGCAGGAGGCCAGGATTAACGAAACAGCAAGTAAAAGACGCTCTCCTCGGGACAACACAAGTATTGAGCAGACAACAGCAAAGATCAGAAGAAAGCATAGCAAGAAACCATAATTTGGAAGAGAAGGCGATGCTGATCTGAATGCAAAACCTGGATTTCCCGGCAGGTTCCTCTTTTTCTTTGGTGGATTTGGGTTTGGGGAGGCGAAGGAAGACTGGTGGTTGGAAGAGACGCTTGCTTCCCCGGAGGCAGAGGTAAGATTCGACATGTTCTCATCCACCAGTTGGTGTTGGTGTATTAGCATCCCTTTGATCATCTCCCAAGGTGCTGTGCCGTGCGGTGGTTTGCTCTGGAACGACAGGAAACGATCAAAGGCTAGCTAGGGCTGATGACACAGCACCGATCAGTCCGAAGAAAGCGAGCAGATCTATAGATGCGTAGCACATCTGCGAAAAGAAGCACCGAGGATGGCGAAGCTATGGGAAAAGAGACACCATCACTCCATGTCCTGACACGCATCTGCAAGGGATATCCCACTAAAACGTGCACACAAGAAAACGGGTGGTCCTGATGCAACAACAACACATCTCTGGGATTTTTATGTGCAAGAAAACCTGGATATTGAGGAAGATTTCAGAGCCTTGAGATCGAAACCAGGAAAATAAAAACAAGGGAGCAATTCAAGTGGAAAGGATAAGAACAAGATGTCACCTGCAAAGCACTATACAGAATTGCTTGTCAAGAGAAAGACAAAGCCACAAAAACCCAGGAAAAAATTTGAGCGTAAATCCAAAAGCTAACCGATACACAAAATTGCACAAGACGGACAAACGCTGAGGGAAGAAGAAAAGGAAAGCAGTCCTCCAGAAAGAGAGAGAGCGATCTATCGCAGATGATGAGGCCTGAGGGGAAGGCAGCAAATGTGCAACCCTCGAATACCCACAGCATGGAGCCAACCCTGACGTCCTACTCCCTGTCTTTTCCTTTGCTCCTACGCATATCTACAAATTCCTTCCACCTATTTAATCTCGTGTGCGCAGTAAAAGCTGTGGCCTTTTATCATCTCGCCTCTGCGGTGATCAGTGTGTGAACAGTAGCATGGGAAGAATATTGCAGTGAGCGAGTCACTCGTCTGGTGGAGTCTCAGTACTGCTCATCTTTTCATCTGCATTACACACAGATCAAAGTGGTAGGCCACAAACCCCCCATACGTTGTATTGGACCAGATTCCTTGGTGATTTGGTTTCGGTGTCTCCACGAACGTACCAGCTTTTGGGTGCGCATTAGATTAGTGCCAATAGCTCTGTCCGGAAAGGGAAAAAGGCAGGAAGAAAGGAGGGTATGATTTCAGAAGAATGATGGGCGATTGATTTATTTGTCACTGCGAAAGGGTTGGGAGGAGTGTGGGAAAGCAAGGCATGCGCCAGCTTTTTATACTACGCTGCTAGAATGATTGGAGCATTGATTGGAATTTACACTGACGCGCTCATGTCTTTTCTACCCTTCTCCTCATCCCCCCTCCCCAACTCCTTTAATCGCTACAGTATGTTAATTACCTTTTTGTTACACATATTTATTATTATTTTCCAAGGAAAGGCCAGTTTTAAATCAATGTAAGTTATATAATACTTCCGCAACCCATCATTATTTATTATGTCTGTGCCTTTTTTCCTTCGTTCTTTGCTCGATGCAAATAAATTGATATTTCAAAGTCTCTTCTGAAAAAAAGAAGAGAGAGAATTGTCGATGTCAAACGAACACCTAAACGAATAAATCGTATGGCACGACGGTGAGACAGAAATGTCGTGGGAGTCGTTGCCTTGTGATCCAAGGGAAGAATAAAGTAATTTTACGTGTTCTTTTGTCATTATCTGCCACTTTCTTGTTGGATTTCCTATAATTTAACGCCACAATGTGCCTGGCAATTTGCGCTCACAGCTCATCCGAATCCTTCGGCGAATACAGTACACAATAAACCTCCATAATACATACGATCAACCTAATGATGTTCATGCAGGAAAGAACCAACTTAGTACTGTTTCTTGGAAAGAAGCTTTTCGGAATCCAAAGACCAAATTTCTTTTGAGCGTGTGATGAGATGAGCAGTGAAAGAGAAGTACCTCTTGAAATTATTGTAGAATGTATATATAATGATAATAATAATGCATTGCAATGTTTTGGATTCTTTCTATAGATCTAAGTATCAAATTAAATATATAGTATATTTCGTTCGAAGAAAGGAACAATTCTGATTCGATTTGAAAATTAATCCTTCACCCCTGATAATATTCTTGATTGATAAACTTGATAAATCTTCAACCAACAATCAAGAACTAATCTTATGTGTGTCTATATATATATATGTATATATATATATATATATATGTGTGTATATATATATCATTGAATAAATGTTGTCCCGTGACAACTTATTACATATGCAAAACATCTTTAGATTAATTAACTTTATTTTATTAATAAATCAACTAAACTTGTTGCCTTCAATATGCATATCCACAAGTCTTAATTAACACACATCCTAAATCTCGTTCAAAAAACTAACGCGTATGTTTCTCAATCAAAAGCTTCAACCTCGGTAGGGATGCAGAAGTCCGGCAGGCTCACAATCTCATAGATCTACAAGACAATCAAGGTCCAGGACAATACCCTTGAAGAGAGAACACAGCCATTCCAAGACACAAAGTACACGCACATCAGCAGTTGATTTGATAATTTTCTCCAATTCATCCACATACCATGCATACCACAACCAAACAAATCAGCAGATAGGAGCTTATTAACTCGGGAACACACTTTCATTTCTTGGAACAGAGTCACTTCCGAATTAGTGTCTTCCATATGACAAAGCAAATGTAAGTGCATTACGTTGATAAAAATGAAATGCTTCACTGAGGACAAGAAATGTACGTATATAGGTCGATTATTTCCATGGCGCTTCGAGTCAAAAATGTTTATTTATGATACAGAAGCTAACCTATGAATCGTTCTTGAAGAAGAACAGATGAATTAGTGAAGAAGAAAAATCAAGAACCAAAAAAATGACAAAGCAGAAGAGAGTCCACTGGCTAGGGCTTTAAACATGTTATGACTGAGCTTGGACGTTCACTGTTGAGACTTTCCTCTGAAACTTTTCTCTTAGCAGTCTGATCTTGGCGTCCACTCTTGCTGTAAAACCAATTTTGGTCTTCTGCCTTGCTTTGGACCTCTCCCTCTTCCACATATGCTGGTCCTCAACATCCTTCTTATAGTATTTGATCTCCTGAATCACATGGTGATCAAGCGGATTTAAGGCTCTCTGGAAGGAGATATGTGCCAGATAAGGAATGTTGCAGGCAAGAGTCGCTAAAAGTGTTGCAGCCCAATATACAGGAGCAGGGCCGAGGGCTTCCAAGAGTATCTGGTAGGCATTTCCAGATATCAATGGCGAGGACATTCCATAAACGACCAGAAAGAGGTACCATGTGGCCACACTGCCCCAGACAAAGAGGTGCTGGATCCATGTTAAGTGGCTCATTGTTAAGGCAATTTGCAAGTTCACAGCCCAAATAATGCAGGTGAACATGGTTGTTCCAACAGCAGCCATGTCTGCCGTCTGACCCTCGGCGCGAAATGCCTGACTGTAGAAAATGTGGATGTTTAGGAAATATATGACGATGGATGAGTAGAGACCATTGCCCATCCAACCAAAAATCCTATACCAATCAAAGAAAAGATTCCTCGGCCCTTGCTGGTATAATGCTGGGAACTGCAGATGAAACAGTCATGACAATGAAGGTTTGAAATTGAAAATGAATGTGCATAACCAGAAATTATGCTAATTGTCCTGAAAGAATGTAACAACAGGCATAATATGGATTACAGATGATAAATAGCTTGCGAAAAAAGTGCAACAAATATTTTGGATATCAGAAACTTATGGGTCTGAATGGTAGTCTCACAAAGAGCACACTGTCACTTATACACTGCTGTATGACAAGCATACCTGTAAGCATACTTCAGAAGAAACATCTTGTTCAAAGACTCCCAACGATATCACGGGTAATGAGGTTAGAATGACATTGAATAGTAGCATATACCAGTCATCATACACCGACTGCCCAGAGAAGCCAGTATACGCCTCAAAATAGAAAATCGTGAGGCCAAAGGCAATGTTTTTGTAGAAGAAATAACAGACCTGAATGCAGTACAGCAGAATTGATTCAGACAATAACACGAGTGCAAAGACGTAGTGAAATTGTTACCAACACTCACCATCTGTGCTATCCTCTTATAGCACCAGTGGCCATGGACAACAAGAAGCCGTTCAAGGAAACGGAACTGGGAAATGGAGAAATCACTAGCCATCACAGCCTGCAAAAGTTCAATAATTATGAGCACATTAGCAACTTATGTCTGCTCCCATCCGCCTTAGATGATTCTGAATTCCTATGGAAGAGTAGGCAACTAAGGTGCAGAAGGCATCCCAATATAACACAACAAACCTGCATGCCCTCTACCCCACTAATTCCAACACCAACATCTGCCTCCTGAATCATTCCCACATCATTAGCACCATCGCCAATTGCCAAAGTAGTCTTACCTGTCCCTTCTTTCACCAACCGAGTCACCTAAACCAAGAATAAGCATCACTAACTAAAACTAATATTTTCATTCAACATTACTCTTTGATTATTATGAAAGAAAAAACATGTAAAATATTAAATACTACCAATGCTTTCTGTTTTGGCGAGACCCGGCAACATATGACAGAAGCACAATCAACTGCTAGGCTCAAAAATTGATTCTTCAAGTCATCCTCCAGAGCATATGTTAAAGTTTTACCATCAATTATCAAAGCAAATGCTGCATTAGGATCTTTCTCTAGCTTGATCATTTGAGAGGCATTAGTTATTTGCGTCAAGATATTGTCCTTTGCAACCTTAGCAGTTATTAGACACAAACACAAAGATGCATGAAATCAACATATAGCAGAGAACCAGACTCAGCACAGTAATTGGAAAGATATGGTTGGTGAAACCATGAACCTTTTTTGTGTCTTGTGACAATATGCCAGTGCTCTCGATGGATAAACAAATCTGTCTCATGCCTTGTCTCAATAAACTGCAAGCAAATCTGCAATAGATATTGGAGCTTTATTGGAGGCCTGGGAAAGATATTGACACCATTTCTAGTGATCATTTTCTTTATATGTGAATTACTAGAGACACATACCCTATATTTATTGCAGTCTCCATCTTATCACCTGTAAGAACCCAGATCTTGAGACCAGCTTGTGCTAACTTATCTATGCATTGAGAAACCTGTTAAGAGAGAGTATGGTCAAAGGGCATAAAGAAGCAAAAGTTGACAGTAAAAGTAAATAACAAAGCATACTCCTTTTTGTAATTTGTCTTCTACGGCAGTTGCACCAACTAGAATCAAATCCCTCTCAATCATGTCAGAGACTTGCTCAAGCTCCAGTTCTCTGTCAGGTCCAATTGTAGTTTTTGCTTTAAGAAACTTGGTGTTCCAATCAGAGTACTCTGATTCCCCAAGTACCCTGTAAGCCAGTGCCATAGTCCGCAAGCCTGCTTCCCCATATTCATTTAGATGTTTAATTGTCTCGGTCTCATATATTCTGCCATTTTTTGATAGTTTATCCAAAATGATGCTGCTTGGTATGGGAAAAAAAAAAAGGTTTCTTTAGGCACTGAAGCTATGAACTCCTATAGATATAAACTTGATAAAATGGGTCTTATGTGCACTATGATATGCATGACATGATTTTAAGATAAATGAACTTAAAACAATAGGTAAGATATCCCAAACGTCAAAAGTAGTTGATGACATTACAAGAGTTATTCGATTTTACCTGTCAGCACCTTTGCATAAAAGAAGAATCTGCCCAGTCTCATCACGCATGATAACCGACATTCTCTTCCTTTTGCTGTTGAACTCCAAGAGATTCAGAACCTTGAACTCCCTAAAAGAAAAAAGACAGAAAAAGAGGGGAAAAACTCACTGAAAAATATTGCAAGAATCAACAATCATTAGACTGATCCAACCATTAAGATTCAGCTCTTACCTTTCTAGAGGATCCTCAAAAGGAGAATATCTCTCTCTGATGAATACACTTGATTGAGTCCTCTTGCAGAACTCAAACCCAAATTCTCTGGCTGCAATAAGAAATGCTCCTTCATCCGGTGATTCCGCTTCATATGTGAAACCACCAGTTTTTTCATTTGGCTCAGGTATCGCAGCATGACAGAGAGCAAGTGTCCTGAAGAACAGAAGAATGGTACCCGCATTAGGTTCTTTTTTCCAATTTCCATGCATAAGACGATCATCGTCAAAGCTGAAACTCTTTTTTGCAGGCTTTTGTGGCTTCTCAACCTTGCAAGCATTCCCATTTTCAAATTCAATTTCTGATGAGCCAAAACGACCCTTGCTATCCTCCCAAAAATCTTGAGTGCTGCTATGCTGCTCAGATGTGCCTGATGCTTCTGATGCAAAATGCTTCACGGCAGCAATTTCCACTTCACTAGAACCAAGACCATATGAAACACCAGCAATTGAACACTTCAAAAAATCCATTTGGTTGCAAGTTAAGGTGCCAGTTTTATCTGACAATATTGTATCAACTTGCCCAAGCTCCTCATTCAAATTTGATGTCCGTGCTTGTGCTGGATTCCCTATCTCCCCATCACACATGTGAAGATCTTGGTTTATGAATGTTGCTTGCAAGACTTTGACAACCTCAATTGAAACATAAAGTGAAATGGGTATCAGGTATCCATAAAGAATAAGAGCAGTGACAAGATGGAAGAAACCAGATAAAGTAGGATTTGAGGCATTGTAGATGTATGAAGTCTCATCAGGGTGCAAATACCACCAGTGCGGCATCCCAAACTTTGTCATCACAGCATATCCTATTGAGCTGATTAATGAAATCAAAACGAGAAAGGTAAAAAGAATGTATATAATCTTATCCATCTTCTTCTCAATTCTACTTCTCTTAGATGGTGACTGGGTAGCATTCTGCATGACTTTGTTGTCATGACCAGTGAAGATAACCACTCCGTATACATATGTAGTATTCCTAAGCTTTGAATCTCTAAGTAGAATCTGACTTGGGTCAAGCGCATAAACCTGCTGTTCATACTCAAAGTTACCTATGAAACTGTAGAGATTAGGGTTTGGGTCCTCACATCGAATGGTGGCTGTGAAGTTCCTGAAAGCTACATCATCATCAAGTGTTAGAGTTACCTCCAAAGATCTCTTGACCTTCAAATTCGTTTCTCCATCCAAATTCATAGTCTCAACATAGCATATGCCATCCTCATAACTCGAGGACAACAGAAGCAAGTCAGCAGGGAAGAACTGGTCCTTCTCCACCTTCACAATGTCCCCAACACGAATCTTCTGCCAATGTTTATAACCAAAGCACCCCTCTCCCTTATGGACACTAACCTTACGGCTATTAACCTTCACATCCTGCATGAACCTCTGCCAATCTTCCAGTGCCTCTTTAGCCATACTTAGTCCAACAACAAATGCGAGAGGGGCAATCATGCTCATAGCGGAAAACGGAGCCACAGGGGTGAGGGAGAGGGAAGCGGCAAGAAGAAAGTATAGATTGGCGACACGGCGGAATTGCTCAAAGATGGCTTTCGGGAGGAAAGTAATGATGCTGTACTTGGTGGTACTGACAAAGTTGGTGGGGTAATTGAGGGGCTTCTTGCGGTGTAATCCGGGCTGGTTGCAATGGACGATGCGGGAGTATCCGGGACCTTGGAGGGAATGCGGTTGCTCGTCGTCTAACAACACAGTGGGGCGGGTGCATGCAAAAGTGTAGAGCTTGCTCCATCGGAGCCGCTCCTGACTACCTCCTCCACGTGCCATCTGTTCCAGGTTAGCTCAAATCAAACACCACTGTTCCTCATCATTTGGAATTGGATTTTTTTCTCAAACTATTTCCCACAAGAACGAGCAGTGATTCACTTTGCAAAGTGATTGAGGAAATCAATAACAAGCACTTCAATATTGTACAGACGGGACGCAGAGATTCATCTGAAATTTCTCGGTAAAGAAGGCATTCATTTGGATATAGAAGATGACCGATGGCGGATATAATGAGCCAAATGCCTTCGATACAATGGCAAACACAGGAAGGCTTCCAGGAACGCCGACGTAGTGCAAAACTAATTCTGGGCTCAATGATTAGGGGAAAAAAGAGGGAAAATAACCAAACCTTGCAGCTCGAATTTAAATTTTTGATCTGAAGACAGGGGATTCCGCAGAAATTCCAAAGAATTAGCTCCCCATCCGTAGGTTGGGTCGGGTCATAGCACTTCCGACGGAAACAGATCGAGATCTCAGGCAGAAGAGATACAAAAGGCTTCCGCTCCGCATCAAGAGTTTCCCACTGATCCCAGATAACAAAGCAAAGACAAGAGCAAGCAGTAGAGAAAGGGCAAAAGGGTTCAAGAACCAAATCAATACCACAACGAAAGGAACCGATAAAAAAAATCCGGATTCAGCTCCGGCGGAAAGGGATAGGAAACCGCACCAGGAATGGAGCGCCAAACTCCGGAAACGAAAGACTCGAGGAGAAGGACCGTTCACCGCGGAATCTGCCCCAGGGTCTAACAATGAGAAGAGGGACACGAAGGTAGAGATCGGAGGCGAGGGTTCCTCCCGCACACCCTCAGAGCGCACGACCGCCGACGCCAAGGGCGAGAGAGTTGACGGCCTCGGTGATCGCGGTTAATTCTTGGCTTTTTCTCTGCTTTTTTTTTATTGTGCACATAAAACAAATAAAACGAAATATGGTGACGAGGAGGAGGCCCCTAATTTTAAAGTTTAATTGCGAATCCGACTGACGGGGTGAGGAGATAATTACGCGGTGGGTGAGCTGGAACTCGCGAGGCACCCTTTCGAGCCCAGACATGATCCAGGCCCGGGGGCTTCGCATTTCAATTCGCCGCGCCAGGTGTTGCTGTGTCAGCGGACACCTAGCGTGACGACGTTTTGAGGTAAGTATCCGATCCGACTTCATGCGGGAGTCAAAGACGGGACCAACGCCGGTGCGAAGGGAACCGGATCCTCTGCGGGTACGGAAGCCCCGTGCTCATTCCCCATGCGTACTCCACGTCCATCTAGCTTTGGTGCTTTGCGATGCACGTGCGATCGCAATTACGTGGTGAGGCTTATTAAAAGCTTATCGAAGAATCTTTGTTTTCTATACGTGAAGCGGGCGATATGATTTCTTCTCGCGGTGTTTGCTTCCTTGCTTCATCCGAAGGCGATAAATAAATGTGCTTGCACCAAATACCTGGTCAATGGTCTCTGCCCATCAGAATGTTTCCGAAGGATGGCAGGTTGAGGAAAACATAGTACGATCAATAATAATCACTAATGCAGCCCCCAGATGGCAGCATTCTAATTGTGTGTTCGAATCCAAAGTAGCAACGAGTTAAATGATGGCTTAGGCCTCGGCAATGTTATGTCGGAGGGAGGTTCTGTTTACTTCGAGTTAAAGGCGAAACGAGGAGGCTCCGTGAATAGATTACCTCAATCGGGTTGGTGTGGAATCAAATCAGCGACATCAGTCGTGGGCCATATGAAATGACATCCCAACCTTGTCCATTATGATGGTGGCATGGCCACTCGCTACCTCCCTCACCAGGTTGCTTTTGCCGTCTACGATAAATACGAACGAACGAAGGTGACGGTCGTTAATTTGTACTGCTTGCCATGATGACGAGATTGTTATTCCAGCAAACGACTGGGAAATACAGACTGTCGATGCACTGACATGAGTGCATCAGAAGAAAAAGAACTGAGAAGAAGAAACTTGTGGCTCGAGTGATTTCCAGTATACCCACACGCCTTGTGCAAGCATGGCTGTTGCTTTCGAACCTCGGCCGCCCATGCCTTTTTGTTGTTTACGGATTCCCCCGGTAGACCTTTTGAACAGCGGAAGGGGCTGCAGAAGCAGCAGGAAGACTGAGACCATGCGTGCACATCGGTTGCATGTCTTGAGTACCGAAATGACTGTGGAAACGAAAGCTCCATTCTCGGCTTGCTTAGGCCTCGGAAAGTGAATGGTCCTACCGGGCGACATCATCATTACGAGCTTGAACAAGGGTGTACAAGAGCATCAACGCAGACAAAGTTGGCTGAAGTCTGCCTGTCGTACTCTTCACGAGTGAAGTCAGATACCCGCACTACTTTAATCCCCCACAAGAAAGAAGCATCTCTTTCTAAGAGGAGGGAACAGAAGGAACCATGAGATCAAACTACACAGGAAAGACTACGCACTTAGTGCGACTCGCATTTGCTCGTGACATTTTTAAATGCTGAACTGTGATTGCAAACATGGGTGGAGTTCTTTCACAGCCTTGTGTAGATACGGTGAGCGCATGCATGCAGTAACATCTGACAAAAAGGGTGAAGCTTAAATATGAATCAGCTGGGTCAGGACGAAGGATCAAGTATAGACTTAATAAACAAAATGGTTAATATGACAAGAACATACAAATCCTACTAGAGCAGCATAGACGCGAATAGACTTGATAAACAATTAAGAAATATAAATTTAAAACGAATTTTAAGTGCTAAATAAAGCAAGGGATGCTGTGAAAAGTTAGGAGGGGTGATTGCTATTTGCCTGGAATCAATTGGGTCGGGCTAGGCCGGAATCCACCAATGCATTCAGTCAAACCATTAATGTCACCTCTGGGTGTCGGTTCTTGAGCCTTATCAATCATGTCGGCATCGATAACATGGCTGGTACAACCATGCACGATTTACTCCATTCCGAGAATAGCTAACCATGGTTCATGTTACTTTTCTGGGTTGTATATTCCCATAGCGGTTGCCGTATGTTCAGGAAGTGCACCTGCTGCATAATGGAGTTCCACATCTAAAAGTTGCAGAAGAATATGAAAAACGAATACGTTCTCTATAAACAATGCAATCACAACCTGAGAAAGCATGGTAAGATGGCTGAGAACATCATCGATGCTTGATATTTTGGAGAAACTCGAGATGGTTTATGTTAAAGAGACAGATTATTCCTAAAAAGACATCGTTACAAGCGGTAGCTTGTTCTTGCAGGTTGATCCACACGTCAAGGATCATCCCATATACAGTCTCAAGTCGTGGGAAGCCGGTGAAGGCAAATTATGTTGATAAGATAATTAAATTCAGAAGCTGTTTTTTTTTTAATCTCAAATATCTAATCATCATGTCTTTATTTGCTTTCGTGGAACCAACCACCAGAGCAAAAAGTATGTATTATGTGAACCCAAAGGACGCAGCAAACATCTCACGACTGAGGACGACCGAAGTCACACAAAGCAGCAAATCAACACCACCGGATATGAATCCGACAAGGACTCTCGTCCAACTCGAAGTTAGCGAATCAAACCATCAATTACTCTATAAACAAGTCAATAATTACACCAACCAAACCGATTCTTAATTACAAACACCACCACCATTGACGTAAACGCCACGGCCTACGCCCGCTTCTTACGACAGCGGACAAGGCGTTTCCTGCGCTCTTATCCTCCACCCAATTCCAACCGGCCATGGCATTCGCTCGGTCGCGAGGATTGCAGTAGAAGAAGACAACCAAGAGCAGTGGAAGGAAGGGTTAAAAAGCATAGAACAAAGATCCACTCATCACCGTGCAGTACAAAGGACCGGTGCTTCTTCTCTTTTAGCCCTTCTGGTTTCCTCTTTCCTGATACGCTCCCTATTTACGGTAGAGGCATGCACCCTTCCCCGGGAGGCAGGGATGAGAAGAACTCTTCCTCGATCCCCACCGATTTCCTTCAGAAAGTTACAGAGAAGGGAGAAACAAAGAGATGGAGGAGAACTACAGCATTACCCCGCGTCGGGTCCACGATCGGACAGGGACACGCGTCAGATGCGGAGGGCGCCGGCTTCCCGGAGCATGGGGACGAGACCACCGCGGAGGTGGAGGCCCACGAGGCCCTCGAGGCCGCCCACGGCAACGCCGCCGACGAAGAGGGCGGGAAGCCCGCCGTCCCCGGCCGCGGCAGCGGCAGCCTCTTCGTCGGCCTCCTGTAGCTCGATGGCCGCTGGCTGGGCGCCCACCACTGCCAGCAGCCGCTTCATGACGTGGCTCATGCAGCACTCCCGCCGGTTGAAGATGACCGCGGGGTTCTCCCTGATCAGACGCGCCACCCGCTCCTCCGGCGCCTCATCCGCCCCGTCGATGGACAGCACAGCTGTCCCCCTCTTCTTCCCCCTCGCCACCGCTGCCGCCACCGCAGCCATCAGATCGCCTTTCTTCCTCCTCCCCTTCCGGTTTTTCGTTCTCGGAGATCGATGAATCGATCACTGCAAAAGACACAAACATCGCGTATTTATAAAGCAAACAACCCTCGGAGAGGGTGACGTCATCGAAACGGCGATCGTAACGGTGTCGTCACCGCCCCACCACAACGCGCCCGATGTTACTCGGCACACGGCCACGGTAGCTGACGTCATAACCTCATCGGATAGCGATCGCTCGTCGTAAAATTGGGCGGGCCCGGCTGCCGGCTGCACGTGTACGCCTCAGCTACCGCACACGCGAATCGGTGGTTTGACGTGCGGGAAGTCAGTGGCCGCCGAAGATAAGGCCTCTTTTACCGGCGGGACGTCACCTCCTCGCGAGAAGGCGATAGCTCGACGGAGGCCCACTCTCAGCGACGGCTACGATCGTATGGGTCGCGTTGATGCGGAGCACCGCGTGCCTCTCCACCCGGTTATCGTCTCACCCACCTCCCCTCTGCTGCCGGCCACGTGGGACCCACGTCGGAGATAGGGCGGTGACAGGGACAAGACATGACGGCGTTGCCACAGAATCGTTGATTGGGCGAGTGGAGAATGGAGGTGGGATAATTTTTTCTATATAAATGATAAATGATTAAGACGGATTCGAATTCAAAATTTTATGACATATTATCAAAATCTAAACTAATTAATATCTTCAAAAATATATATACAAACGCAGCCGACCAGGATAAGTTATGCCCCAAAATTTCGATGCACATTAGCGGGGATTAATGGGCGGGTTACGCGTGTGATGTCGAAACCGGAGGGGCGTTGACGTCGAGCTCTCACGTGAGTTACACGTATAATTCTTCCAAAGCGTGAATCAGAAGTAGAACAAGGAAGAATTTGGTACCGAGAGAGAGAGAGAGAGAGAGAGAGAGAGAGAGGAAGATTGTGATGGATGATCTGCGTTGACTCGGATGCAACGAAGCCATTGGGTAAGAGTGCTAAAGCGGTGTCTGCCACGGCCGACGGAAGAGCTCCTCCCAAAGTGCGTGCGAGAATTGAGGTGCACAAATCCGGTGCCAGAAGGACTAATGGCTTCCAGTGAGGTGGTCAAATCGGTAAGCTCGTCATGGAAGTGGAGAGAGATCGTGGTTCACAGCCCACACGGCAAATGATGTTGTGTCTCACTGGGTTATGTGCACTGAATTCCAGAGACAAAAACCAATAGAACTCTCTCTTCTAAAAGAAAAGTTGTGTCAAGAATGAAAAGAGTTCATGATTGGAGGGTGAAGGAACTTTGACGTTGGAAAAGAGGGCCATAGACGCATCCAATATCGACAGGCAAAACATATAGCGTAGGACGATCTTTGTTCTCGAAATAGTTCCTGCTCGATCGTGTTAAAGGAAATAATTGAAATCAAAGTAGTGGTTATTTTTAAGCATATTATAGCCATTACGACGAACTACTTACTAGGTTTTTACATGTTGGCCAACTCATTAAAAGTTGAAAACGTCATAAAGTTCAGTTCAGCTTACGAAGCGCTTCATTCCGTGATGCTCGGAAGCTCTAAAGACGATGATGACTCTGTTAAACTGAATTGTAAAGATAAAAATATATTGAATATGGCTCAACAGAGTCTTATTTATACACATAAGAAGAGAGAAGAAGAGAAGATTTTCCACAACAACCAGGAGGATTTTCCTCAACAAACTAGCGGGATTTCCTCATATAGTTAAGGAAATCTTATCCGCTATCATGCCCATCAAGATGGTACTCTATCAAGGATACCAATCTTGGATCAATGGAATGAAAATAGTTTACGGGCAAGAGGCAATGTTCGTGAGTGAGTCCGCTAGTTGATCAAATGACTAGTGTTATGGGTATGTATGCGTGAGAGACACGTAGTTGATGTCGGACAACTTGATCTCGCACGAAGTGAAAGTCGATGGCGATGTGTTTCATGCGTGAGTGGAATCTTTGGATTGACACACAAGTAGGTAGCTCCAATATTATCACAATATATTGAGGAGGAATGGGAGAGGTGACGTTGAGTTCCTTAAGGAGATTTGTGACCCAATTGAGTTCGAGTAGTAGTTCCGTACAATAGCAAGAGCGAGATTCGGAACCTTACCACGAGACGATTTTCGGGTGAGACCACCGCGGAAAAATTGTTTCTTTTGCTTCTTAGAACTCCAACTGATAGAATTAGCTCCAAGGAAAACAATATACCATGACGTAGAAGTTCTATCATCAAAGTTCCCCGCCCAATTAGTATCGACAAAGGCATGGAGATTAAGTGGGGTGTGTTTGCGGAGAAATATGCCATGATGAAGGGTTCCTTTAAGATATCGTAGAATTTTCACTGGCCCCACCATGTCCGAGACCAATGTGTAGTAGATGGTGGTGCATGAATTGAGACAATTTATTAACTACAAATGAGATATCAAAGACGAGGGGTGAGAGCCAAATCATGCCTCGACTTCCGTAAAGAGCCAAGTATTTGTCGATATTGAGTAGTATCCGAAGTAGGACTTCCATCACATAATTTGAATGATGCACTAGTAGAGAGAGGAGTTGTAACTTCTTTTGCATCCTGCATGTTTGTTTTGGATAATAGGTCTTGAATATACTTTCTTTGTGATAGGAGAAGACCTGAAGATGTAAATGTTGCTTCAACTCCAAGAAAGTAACTTAAAGGTCTAAGATCCTTGAGGGAGAATCGATCAGCCAATTGTGTTATGAATGTGTGAATCTCTAAGGGATCATTGCCTGTAATAATAATATCATCCACATATACAAGAAGATATATTGTGTGTCTTTGTAGTCGAAAAAATAACGAGGTATCAGAGGGGGACTTGGAGTTGATGAAACCTTGCGCCCGATGTCAAAAATGAACCAAGTTCAAGATACTGTGCTCTTGGAGCTTGACGAAGTCCATAAATAGCTTTGTGTAGTTTGCACACATGTCTTGATATCGATGATGAATGAATCGGTCGGGGTTGCTTTGCATATAGACATCTTCGATTAGAGTCCCCCAGAGAAAGGCATTATTAACATCTAGTTGTTGTAGCGCCACCTTTTTTGAGACGGCCAAACTTAGAATAAGTCGAATTGTTGTGGGTTTAACAACAGACGGGATGAAAGTCTCTGTGAAGTCAACTCCGTGTCGTTGATGAAACCCTTTGGCTACTAGGACGTGCTTTATATCTAGCAAATGCAGATCCGTGCCTGGTTCCGCTTAATTCGAAAGACCCATTTACACCGATGATATTTTGTGTAGGATGAGGAGGTACAAGGGTCCACGTGGAGTTATGGAGGAGGGCATCATATTCTTCACACATGGCTTTACGTGTGCAAAGGTGTGGAAATTTTTGGGCTTGAGTAATTGTGGTAGGTTCATTGATCTCGTAAGAGGATTTTGTGGTAGCATGTAGGTCAAGGACTTGATGTGGTTTGAATATACCACTCTTGGAGCGTGTTGTCATTGGATGTGTAGGAGTTGTAGTCAGTGTTGTTGGTATAGGTAGTGGAGAGACATTAACACGGGTTGGAGCAGGTGAGGTACTTTGATAACAGCAGAAAGTTGTGTTCATAAGAGGGTAAAGAATGTTGTATTTCCGAGGGCATTACGTCAATGTCTAGTAGGAGGAGAAGAAATAGAGGGAGTAAGAAGTTGTTGAACAGGAGAACAAGAGAGTGCGGACCTGAGGCAAGGAGGCAAGGGACCTGGATGGTGTCATAGGACGTTATTACGTGGGATGGGATCGGAGGGATACTCCAGTGACTTAAGTTACAATCGGAATAGCTTGCACGGTAGGAGATTTGTGAAAAGGAAAAGTAGACTCCACAAAAGTAACATGACGTGATATAAAGACTCTTTGAGTTTGGGGTTCATAACAACGGAAAGCATTATGTTCTAGAGAATATCCTATAAAGGTGCAAGGCTTGGATCGGGGTGTTAGTTTGTGTGAGGTATAAGGTCAGTAGCCATGGATAACATAAAACGAGATGCACAAAGACTTTGAGTTTCAAGATTTGGAGACTTGTTGAAAAGTTTTTCAAATGATAACTTTTCTCACTTCACGGTATTGTAGGATTGGAGTAAGCATACGATTACATTAGATAGACACTAGTGCGGTTTGAAAGGTCTGGTCCCGACCAAAAAAGTTGGGGGCATGGATGCTTGATGTAGAAGTGAGAGACCAGTTTCAATTATATGCCGATGTTTGCGTTCATGCTTGATCCCGAACCAACTAATTGGGGGGAGTATGTGGGGGTGACTTGAGGTGTTGTATACCACAAGTGAGAGACAAGATGTGAGGGCTTGATATTCACCTCCGCCATCGAGTAAACCGTTTTGATTTAAAATCAAAGGAAAGAAATTTCGACCAACTTAAAGAAAGTTGGTAAAAGGCTGATGAAACATCAGATTTGTGGCGGAGAGGATATAACCATGTGTACTTGGTAAAATAGTTTCGATAAAAATGACATAAAATCTAAACTTATCTAAAAAGAAGGGATTGGGGCGGGGGCCCCAAACATCTCAGTATAAATAATTTCAAATGGTTTAGAGCAAGATATGGAGGATACTCCAAAAGGTAGTCGATGACTTTTATTGCTAAGACAAGCATCACAATGCATATTAATGCTAACTTGGTTTTAAAAAGTAGGAAGAGAATAACGAGAAAGTAATTTATCTTTGGATAAAGGAGGAGGGGTGACCAAGACGACGATGCCACACATCAACCTGGAGCTCGCAATGGAAGAGTGAAGCGTTAAAGGGTCTTCGACATGGGCAAGGGTAATTCTGAAGTGCAGCGATGGCCACTCATAAATATTGTCTTTATTCGGCCTTGGACTAAGGATGCCCCTAAGGAAGGTGCTCAAATCCTTAACAAGAAAAGAGTCGTCAGGGAAAGAATTCAATGGAGGTATTATTCAAGCATTTACTGATTGAAAGCGGAAATAAGATTTCGTGAAATGTGAGGTGCACACAAGACATCATCAGTGTAAATGTTGTTGTAAGTGAATTAAGTGTTGTGGAACCGCAAATATGAGTAATGGGAACTCATGAAGGGAGTTGGTTTTTTGGACGGAGGCGCAGGTCAAGGACATGGATGATGATATCTTCATTGCCGCCATAGGTGTTGTGGATGGAGCGGAGTTTCAAGATCGGGCGTGAGATGAGAGGCTCCAGAGTCCATAAGCCAATTAGATTGGCTAGTGGTTGGAGTAGTCATGAGATTCGCTATTTGAGGCCACCGTGATGGAGCAGGGGTTCGGGTCGAGACCGAGCATACTTTCGCACGTGAGAATGTCCGACTTTATCACATAGTTGGCGACAACTCGTTGTTGGTCGATCGAATCATCAGACGCATGAGGGATCGTTGAGTGTTGAAGTTGACATCTTGAAAGTGATGATGGGGATGAGAAGAGGTTTGCTTGGGACTCATAGGTTCGGGAGGCATGATTGAGCCCGGCTTTTGTTGACTTGCGCATTATCCTGGTTGCTCTTCCTTTTGATTTTTGGTGACATTTGAAAGGATGTGATAGTTGGTTCGGGTGACTTGTCATGGCACTTCAAATACATCTCATAGTCAATCAACTTGTCATATAGTTCTTCAAATGATATTGGTGAGTCGCGTGCGAATTGCTGCTTGCTAGTTCTTTGTATTCGCCCAAGTGGAATAGGCCATTAAGTGTATGGATGAGGACTTCTTCTTCACCAAGGAGTGACTATCAAAGTTAAGTCATCGATGATAACTTTGATATTTTGTAAGTAATCGATAATAGTACTTCCCTTGTTTCACTCTCATAGGTGATTGGATAAGAGTCCGAGCATGCTTGAAAAGCTCCATGTACCGAGCGATTTGCTAATATGGTTTGCAACTTCGACCATGCTTGACTAAGGATCGGCAGTGATGCGTACATGAAGATATTAGTGGGGCAATGGACCCAACAACTGAGGCTTGAATGACTTGGAGGATGAGGTGATCTTGACGTAACCACAGTTTATGGACTGGATTTGATATTGGACTGGATCCTCCTGGGATGTTGAGCTCTGCAGGTGGACAATGGAGAGAGCCGTCGATGTAACCTAGGAGGTCATATCCAAATAGAAGATTAGAAAATTGTGCACGCCAAGATGCGTAATTTCCATTTTGGATAACTTGAAAGGAATGAGTGAGCCTACTTGGGCAAGATTGCATTGATGGTGATGAGGTTTGAAGGTTGAGAAATACTATGGTTCCCTGCAAGTACAACGCATCGGGATGTTAGAGGTAGACGATGAAGCGATGAAGCCATTTGATGAGACGATGGCGCCAATCGTCAAAGTCATTAGGAAATTTGTCGGATGTAGCTATTGGGAGTGAAGGGGTGCAACCCGCTTGATTGAAGATTTGCTCGGCAGGACGCCGAAAGAATGTGAGGAAGCAAGTGACACCAATTGAAGGCGTGTAAGTGCGTTCGGTGGAGGTTGGCTTGAGAGGAGAGAGTGGTCTCGCTTGTAGAGAATAAAGCGCCGAGAGTGGTCTCGGTGAGAGAATAGCGCCGAGATCCGAGAGCTAAAAGAGCGGCTTGTGGCGTGTGAAGCGGTCTTTATCCTATTTATTTCGGGAGGTCACACCGCACTCTGGCGTGGGGTTTGAGGAAGCAAATGACGCCGATGGTCACTAGTAACGCCGGCCCTTCGCGACAATGGGGAATGGAGAGAGGCGATCGACCGGAGTTGGGCGAGCGGCGAGCGGCAGCGACGGACCTCGCATTTTTGATATGGGTGGATGCCACGCCGAAGGTCGCGATAATGGCCGGTTGGAAGGAAGGAGAGCTCGCCGGTCCTTGCCGATTGGTGACCCCGCCATTCTTAATGGGCTAGGCCTCGAGGGACGCAACTCTGCGCTATCTAAAATGGCGAAGCGGTAGAGGGTAGCTTTCACCCGTAGGAAGCCGACGCCAAGAGGAGTTCGGGAGGAGGAGACCTAAAAATCGATAGCCTACAACCGAAGCGCGATCAAGGTGGTGGTCCGAGGATGGCAGCGGAGGATAGCTTTCGCCGAACTTGCAAGACACCGATTGCTGTCGTCGGACAGCGAGAAGAAGGAAAAAAAAAATATGAGAGAGCTTGTTCTTAGACAAGCGGCTCTGATACCATGTTAAACTGAATTGTAAAGATAAAAGTATATTGAATATGGCTCAACAGAGTCTTATTTATACACATAAGAAGAGAGAAGAAGATAAGATTTTCCTCAACAACCAGGAGGATTTTCCTCAACAAACTAACGGGATTTCCTCATATAGTTAAGGAAATCTTATCCGCTATCAGACTCAACCGAAGAGATTGCAAGACACACCGATAGAGAAAAACAAGGGATTTCTTCCACATCCACAGGATTTCTTCGTCCAGGAAAACGAAGGGAACACATGAGTTTGTTCATCCATTCTGTATGCAGTATGCACTTCTTTTCTGTAAGTCGTTGATCATTAACGTTAACAAACTGCAAGCGTCATCTAAGAAATGCAGTATCAGACATTGTATGTACTCAGAATCTGGATGCTTCACTGTCGGAAGCAAAGATATACTTCCCTCGTCTCTAAGATTTCTCAGGCATCGTTCAAGGTGGAAGAATAAGTAGGCGGAGGCCAAGGCGATGCAACTGCAGACATGCATCATCGACCAATTCCCTTTACGACATCTACATCAAATCTAACTACATTCAAGCCAAAGATTTGAGAGAATTTAGTTTCATAAACATGGAATGCAATGTTGGAATTAATGTGGCCCATATACCTTTTGGTTACTATGATTTTAATGATGATTTAATAATAAATGACTAGGAAGACGAACAATTGTAAAGCTGAGACTCTTCCATAGATGTTTAGATATTAATTCTGAATTAATGTTTAAATCTGATTAGAATTATCGTATGCGCTTATAATGGATAGATACTCCGAATCACCGTGTTTATGGAAGTAATCGTTTCAATCTACTCTCCACCAGTACCATATTTTCACTGATAATCTATGTCAAAATTAAAAAAAAATAAAGGAAGAGAAACTAGAGTTTTATTTATGAGTTTTTTTTTTCTTTCAGAAAATTCAGATTTTTTAAAGATCCCGTAAGCCGTCTATCGATGGATCAAAATAAAAGTTTTATATTGTGCACGATAATATTTTTATTTGTGCATGAATTCAAGTTTTTACCCATAACACATTGGTTAGATTATCACATGGAAGGCTTAGGATCTGCGGATGACACGAAGCTTGACGCCATGCTTGAAGTTGAGGACGACGCCGTATTGGAATTCCAAGGGAGATTCCATGCTTGGGGAGTGCCTGAATACATAACGGCGGTAGAGATGTATGACCGCCAACTTGATCTCCTGCAACGAGAACTTCTGCCCGATGCATGCCCTGGGTCCGATTCCGAAGGGGATGTGCGCATAGGGATGCCTCTGCTTCTCTTCGTCGCACGCCGGATCAAACCTCTCGGGCCGGAACGAGTGGGGCTCCGGGAAGTGCTTTGGGTCCTTGGCCAGGACTCCCGGTGCTAGCCAAACCCATGTACCCTGCAATCGTTTCACAGATATATAGATCGATCCGATATATACACACACATATTCCTCTGATGTTTTGGTTTAGGGAAAAGAAACAGCATCGAAGTCGTGAATCTTCGGTTCCGAGCATTCGTGCGTCGCTCGCACCATACCATACCTTGGGGAGGAGGAAGCCTCCGACCTCGACAGGCTGAGATGTTTCTCTCGCGACGAGCGGAGACACCGTGTAGAATCTCATCGCCTCTTTTATGACCTGCAGCCGGAAGATTGAAGCGCTCTTTCACGAGTACAATTAAGGAGCATCGTAGTAAGGTAATTGCATGTTTCTAAGCTGATCCAACATGAAGGAGTGGGTGAGAAGAAAGTCCCAGTTTGCGGAGGTGAAACCTGATCGAGGTAGGGGAACTCGTGCTGCAGGTCATCAAAAGTCGGAATCAGATCACTCGGACCGAATCCATCGATCTCCCGTATCAGTTTTTGCTCGACTTCCGGATGCTTGGATACGAGGTACAGGACCGAAGACAGCGTGAAGGAAGTGGTGGCTGAGCCGGCGAGGAGGTGCTCGTAAGCGAGCGCACTGATGTAATCGGAGGTGAAGAGCTTCCTCGATGCTCCATCGGAGTCCCTGGCGTTCAGGATAGCCGACAAGAAGTCCTTGGAGCCTCTGTCCCGCTCGGAGGCCCTCTTGGCGACGATCTCCTCCAGCCTCTTGCTCAGCTTTAGGTTCGTCTGGTGTATCTTCCAGTCGGCTGTGCCAGGAATTCTTTTCAGGAGCTGCCGGACTGGCTCTTGGAGTACAGGAACGAGGAGGCCCAGCACGATGGAGGAGGAGCCGGATAGATCCATCTTGAGAGAGGTGGTGGAGTATATGTGCTCTTTGACGAACTCAGAGACTTCGCCATCTTTGCCACGCTCGCCATCACGCGGGCTGCCTCCGGAGAGGCCAAAGCCGACGCCAAAGGCGGCTTCACCGATGACATCGGTGGCGAGTCTGAGGGACAGGTCGGAGAAGGGCACGTCGTCTTTCTGGGTCGAGGAAAGGTGTCGTGTTGCGGAGTCGATGTAGGATTGCATGGTGGGGATCAGGCCGGCCAGGTGCGTGGGTTGGTAGAGGGAGATGATGGTGTTTCTCATAGCAGACCACCTTGAATCCCTGCAGTCAAGGCAGTTCAACTCTTTTGAGTGGCTCGGTGGTGGCGGAATAGCTTGGATGGTGGCTGCTGCCTACTACCTCGTGAAGAAAAGGCCCTTCTGGTGGAGAGGAGATCCAGAGATGGGAGAAGGCAGGCTTCGATTGGGGACGCTCTTGAACTTTTTGATGCCAACCTGTTTGCACAGTTCTGGGTCAGCAACAATCACCATCGGCTGCCTCCCCATGTGGAACCTTTCACAAAGTACAGCATGTGAGGGAGTTGGATCAGATAAGGCGCCGTTCCGCAACGCCAACCGTAACTCGCATAGGCCTCATCATCTCTACTCCCACAACAGATTTTATGATATCGAAGCATGTACGGATCTCCGAAACGTAGTAAAACAACGACAGAGGAGCAGCCCACACACCTGAAGACGGGACCGTAGGTCTGAGCAAGAACGCTGAACACATCCGGTCCGTGCTTTGCGAGCAAGGGAAGGTGGCCGAGGAGGGGGATCGTCGGAGGCCCGGGCACCTTCCTTACTCCCCAGTACGGTGCATACAAGTACATCAAGAACCCAACCAGCAAGGCCACCGAGGTGAAGGCGTACTCCGCCCATCCAACCCTAATACCACTACCCATCTCCATGTCACACTTGACAACCGAGCTGGAGAGAACCTGCAACAAACAGACTCTCTCTGACACGATGCTCTCTGGCGTCACAAACAAGCTCGAGCTCTCAGAACATTAAGTTGTTCATCGAGGCTGACTGGCGCACCGCAATGCACCACCAGGATCCCAAACATAGAAGAAGTGGAGAAATCATCACAACACGGAAAGCGGGAAAAGGTCGGAGCACCAGTGGTCAGCTTCTTGTACCGAGATGATGTTGTCCGTCGAAATTTGTAGGGGGGGGGGGAAGGTGCTGGGTATCATCGAAAGCAGAAGATACCTTGGCATCGATTCTGTCGGCATTCACCTCGGATCACTTTCGGAGCTAAATGTTTAAGATATAATATGTCGTATAGTGGCGGCATCCACCGAGGAGTAGCTTTCCGGTTGCATCTGCGTGCGGCAATACAAAATTATTGATGTTAAAACACTATTAATATCACGAGACGTACGCTAAATGTTTCGCAAGTGTGTTTCTGAGAGGACATCGGGGTTGACGGGGGTGGTGACCCACCGACCACCGACCGACAAGCTACCCGTTGACTTGGGGTGCTTCCCAGACCAAGCGGCAGGCGCCCCGCCGCTGATAATGACAACATTGCATCGCAGGTTAAGAAGCTGTGACAAAAAAGAGCAGCACAAGAGCCACCGCTCGATCACCCTTTGCCATGTGCAGAACAAGAGCTTGGGTTTCTCGAAGATCATGTCAACAGCGTGATCGCGAAGGAGCGGCGTTCGCAATTCACCAGCTTGGATGCACCTGATTAAAGTAGGTGGAGTATGTGTCTAACAATTTCGATAATGTTCTATACAAAAGGGTATAAGATCTTTAAATCGCCTGCCTTCGCAAAGGATATCAAGTAAAACTAGATGTGACAAGTCAGGTATAAACTTTTTCTCGAGCAATCTACGTATTCACTTTCCTGTTCATCACGTCATGGTAGTACAAGAGGACACACATTGGTTGTCCGAGAATGCTGAAGAAGAACCAAAAAATCATGTTCCCAACCTGCCAAATTTCGATATAAGTAGTCAATCTTTCTTTTTTCACTTCTTTTCTTCTGTTCGTTGTTACCTTTGCTTGGAAAGAAAGATGCAAACAAAAGGGGGGGAAGGAAATGGAGGCGCATCATCTCTTACTATTTTAAAGCAGAAACACATGATGAAAAACAATGAAAGTAAACATACCATTGTACTCTTGAATTTATTCTGGAGGTAGTTTGTCAGGATGACTAAGGGAATCTGCCCAAAAAACCAAAAAGAAAGAAAGAAAAGAAAGCATTTAGTGAAAGATAGCATCATTCATTCTTCAAGTATTAGGTGAAATGTCACCCATCTTTGACCGGCCATAACAAGCAGTTGGCTGGATGTTTTCTAAAGAATACTATACTCTTCCAGTTTGTGTGAGGGGCAATATAAGGCGTCACGTTAGAGAGAAACAGAACCTAAATCATCAATGTTGGGTCAAGAAAATAAAAGAGTTAATACATGGCCCCTCTTTCACTAGATGCATTTAATTTAATTCATTTTTTTATTCTATCCAAAAATAAGAAGGAAAAAAAAAAAGAAAAAGGAACAAGGATGCACACATGAAAGCGCCAAGTCATTACTCTAAACCCACCATCGATTGCTATCAGTGCCATCGACAAATTGTGCCGTGCCAGTCGATACACCCTTGTTCTAACCAACGTGCCCCCGTGCCAGCTGGCTTAGGCCAAAGATGGCCTGGCCATCTCCTGGCACAACCAACATGGCTCGACAAGGCAGTCCTTGTACAAAGTGACTTTCCTTCAGCATTGTTCTACAATAGTGTTCTACCGAGAGCAAATGGCAAGACTAAGAAGCTACCTTCTACTACATGCCAATTGCCTCAACCTTATTGTGGAAGCCACTGTGTGAGCGTTGCTAATGTTAATAAACATCTTAAGAATGAACTTCAAAAAAGTGGAAACAAATACAAATACTCAAAGACAGGCTTATAGTGGTTATCAGACTATTGCGGCGGTAAACCATCTCCATCCCTGCTGGGGCTTGACAAAGATCATTTTTTTTTTACTAAAGCATCTCAATGGCAGCTAAATAATCTTATCTGGCACAAGTTTGCAGATTTAATATTATGCAGAAGAATGGGATCACTGCATTTGGTTTTGAAAGATGAAGTGTGTGCTAATTGTAGTTCACCCTATTATAACAGAATCGGAATTCATCTCAACACTAAAGGCAAATAATTTCCATAACTTTTTTTTGTCATGATTTCATTATCAAACAGGAAATTAGATTGCAACAGTGCAACAACATCAAGAAGACGCCATAATGTCCCAACTATTTGGTTGGCTACATGAAAGTTTTGTCATTGAGCTAAATTGGATTCCAATAATGCATTAGTAACCACAAAAAGTACTCACAAATAAAGCACAAGTTTAATAGATTTCTAGGATAAGTAAACACCATTTGATGATTTTGTACCTGAAACATTATTCCTATAAATGCCCAAAACTTGAATATGTGGCATGGAACAGAACCACACAGCTGCAAAAGTCAAATTGTTTTGCAGATAATTAAGATAATGGTAGAGCAAATAACTAATCAACTCTGAAACTTTCAAGACAATTTAAGCAGGAGATAGTGGCAAAAGCAAAAGATAAGATTTCTCAAAAAGATGAAAAAAAAATAACCAAAGAAGCAGAAAATGGAAAGAAACTTAGAATAATAAGATGACTTCATACTAATTATGCTTCTGCGCAACCGTAAAGGTGAGTTAACAATTAAACATCTGAACACTGCTCAAAACACTCAATAAGAGACGCGCTAAATAAGAGCACAGTCTAGGTGTTACGCGAGGATTGCCATACCAATCAGCATCTGCCAAACCACGTCATACGTTGAATGGTGATATTATGTCTATGCATGGTTAGGCAAACTTTTGACCTTTGTTGACTGGCACAAGACAGTACTTAACCTTCCGTGCCATGAGAAGGCAATCCTCTATCATGGATAGGCCTAGGGCTGAGGATTCCACATGACATCATTAAGTAGCTGACCAAACATGACATCGGACACAGCGAATGAGTAAATTTTCTGAAAAACTAAATGCTTGATGCCGTAGCATTGCTGTAACATCATCCTTCAAAGCTGGTCGAACCCATATGAAACAATTTGATCGCATATATGGCAATGCATTCTTATAATGTATTATCTAGGCACTACCATATATGCGATTATATGATGGAATGGATGATGTGCCATGACAACTCAACACTAATAAACAAATGCTTCGAAAAGTTAAAATTACAATACCAATGGGAAACCATACAAAATATTAATGTCCAATGTTAAATGAACCATGTCGGAGCAATTTTATGAATGAAGTCTAATTCATCCTTCCTTTTTCCACTGTTTTTATACTGATTTAAAAGGAACCAAATAAACTGGCAACCAGCTTAATATTGGCAGTTCCTTCTCTTAGCTGGCCCTTCAGGCAAATACCAGCTATCTTACATTCCCAGGTCAAATGTAGTTCAACACGTAAACACCACCTTATCCAATAATAGAATCTGTGCAAGCATAATGAATAAATTTCCTTATGGTTCCAACACTAAATTTACTGAAGTCAGATCTCAATTCTGGTGATCTGACAAGAAACACATATGGCATGCTAGTATTGACCCTGACCATAGCCATCTATAGTTCTCCAACCTATATGGAGAAATTTACTAATTTCAAGAATCAAGTGCGCACTTGTGTGTAAATTCGAAGGTGTTTTTGCAGCAATAAAAACATGTGTGAATTTTGAACTGAACTTGGGTAAAAATAGAACAGCATAAACTGAACTTGCTGAGCTAAAAGCTTTCATCACTAGGATATCTAATCATAAAACAGTAAAAGATATTAAAGAACAAATAAAACAAAAGAAAAAAATTCACTCAGTAGTTCAGAAAAGCAAATGCAGTACCTCATGAAATACAGCAGAGACGAAGAAGGAAATGAAAACAGCAACTCCCTGGGATGAAATATTACAAATACAAAAATCACAAATTAAAAAGAAAAGAATGACTTAGGTTTCAACAATCATGCACCAGATCAAACTTGATAGCTGAAGACGATAAAGAATATAACTACTCTACATATTCTGCATCAAGGCAAGTCAAATATTCACATCATCAGTCCTTTTAGAGGAAAAATAATTTAACATTTTCACTTACTGTATGTCACTTGGATATAAGCCATGTAGCCAATTATCTGTCGATATTTTAGGTGATATCATGGAAGAACAGTAGAGGGACAGGAATCATAGTAGAGAGATGGGAGGGGGTAAGTGTTCTTAACCATATGTCCTAGGAATTTGGTCTAATTTTCAGATATCACCTCTATTTACCAAAAGATAGTCTCAAACAAGGCAAAAAACAGTAGCTCCACTAGAAGCCTAATTAATCTATGCTTATTAAATTTCTTTCACAAGAATTAAGCAAGCATGTGTTGATGGATCATAATAGAGAAAATAAGGCAACTAAACCAAGACTAGAGATCATTATCTGAAAGCAACATCAGAAACATTACCTTTGGTAAGCCATTGCGTAAGCAGGGAAGGTATATATGGCGGATCATCCATTTATGGACAGGCTGTGTATGATCAGAAAACGATTATTTAGAGCAGTATTACTACAAATACTAGCAAGTATCATGTTTATGAAAGATATAAGCAACATAAAGGCGTCAAATTCCAGACAATACCAAAAAGTAAAAAATATGCCAGTGAATAAAAAAATCACCTTATAATATCTGATTGCTTTTTCTGGTCAATATATCTAAATTCAAAACCAGTACAAAAAAAAGGTGAATACAAACAAAAACTGTCCGCTGTAATTGATGGAAAACCACTTCATACATAAGCTTTGAACTTGGCAAACCTCATTAACAATAATATGATAAATTGTTCATTATTGTCTCAAAGGACAATGCTGCACACAAGATGAATACTATAAGAATTGTCTATGTTTAATTTTATACATGTAGTAACAGTAACAAGAATAAAGAAAATTCTATTATTTTATTTTAGTAACAGTAACATGATGTTTTCAATTGAATTGTTTCATGGAACTAAAGAATTGATATTGGAACTTATTCTGTAGGTCTTCAACAAATGTGATTAAAATAAAGCCAAAAAATTTTGAACACGTCTGCATGAAAGGTGAGAACATAGGAAGCCGGTATATAACCTAGCAGAAGACCCTATTGTCCTTCGATACAAAACAAACAATAATGCAACTCGTAATGCAAAGTCTTTGTCTTCTATCATGAAGGACAAGTAAAATTATGCTCTCAAAAGAAACATTCATTCAATTTATTTGTAGCTAAAGTATGAACTAGCATGTATGCAACCTAAAGGCAAGAGATGTACCATATTCCACATTTTCCAATACTGGTGCAGTCCCAATAAAGTGCATGCAAATAACAGACAAAAAGAAGGGATTAAAAATTGTCGATACCAGTTTATTCTACTCTGCGATCTTTAAAAGGGTAAAATTAGTACACATCATAATGTACCTCTTCAACTGTTTTTGCATTCCACCAATCTTTGTAGAACTCACGATCACCAAAACAGAGGAGCTCAGCAAGAATATTTAGCCTGGATAGGGAAGACAGCTCTTTTTCTAGTTTAAGATGTAACTATTTCAACTCATGTAATCTTGAACAGTTTCTATATAGAAAAAAAGAACACACACTAAAAAGTGAATTCATTAGTAATTTACAAGATTTATCTGAATGTTTTGTCCATTGGTCCATGATCAATTAGAAAAACAAGGAAATATTACATTAAATAAGAAACATGTTTATAAAGTAGATTTTTCATGTTTTATCTGTCAACATTTTTTATAAGGCAATTTTATTTGAAAAGTAAGAAAATTATTTTATAATATTATAAATCGAACTTACCATAGATGAAAAAAGCAATAGAACATGCAAAGCCACACATACAAAGTTGGCACTGACAACTTTAACACTCTTTCTAAAGCAGACAGAAGATTCCCTTTCAAAGGGTGTTCAGAATTCTTGACAATTGGGTTGATGTACTGCAAAAAGAAAGAAAAATCTACTCATCCAATGTAAAGTATTAGAAGAAATTATGTAGAATAAATATATATATATATACTTACTTGCTCGATAATGAAGCCCATTAAACCTGTACAGATCACCAATTTAACAAGCTGACGGATCACCCAACCCTTTCTAATGCACATTGTACGAGGATAATTTTGCTACATAATATGCAAATTATCAAATTCTGTATCAGAGAAGCTGCTTACTAATCAAGCTTTGTGCTCAATAGAATTAATAGATCAACTCATCAACCCAAAAGATTGCCTGTCAGATGTATATGCAGACAACATAAAACTGATCTAGTAGCAAGCAAGCTTAAACAAAAAAGTCAGGAAATACTATCATACAGATAGAATGCAAACAAGAAAAGTTTGGGAATTTATCTGGACTGCTCAAATAATGTTCACCGAGTAATGAATTTTAGACATATAGGATGAAATATTGTATTTATACAACAACTAAAAATCTAATTCCCAACAATCTGGGGTCACATATAAGATCCTCTCTTCTTTTTCTCCCTCTTCTTAGGTCTCTAATCTGAAGTAATTCACCTTTTTATCCAAGCACATAGTACTTCGGACGGTTCAACATATCCAATCAGCCTATGATCCTAAATTTATTATTAATGGAAGCCACCTCTAACATATTGCAAATGCAATTATTCTGAAAGAAAATTTGTTTTAAGGCAAGTATGCAGTATGTATGTCCCTAACATAATGTACATCAATCACTATAGTGAAAACAACAAATCACCTACGGAAACCCTTTTCAGTTGTATTGTTGTAGGATCAAGCTAAGCATAGCACAAACTGTAAATAGAATTCTGGAAAAAATCAATCAAGTAGATATTCACAAAATTAGGATGTAAAATAAAATGCAGGTTCAATTCTTATTAAACAATATGTAATATGGGATTACTCTTGAAGGAACTTCTATTCTTAGGAGACTGATATCTTCTTTCCCAGTCATTCAGACTTATAACTAAAAGAGAAGGAAACCCTCATCTAATGTATCCCATTCTCTTTGATTTCCTGTTGCACAGCTTACACCTTAAGTACCATCTCATTATGTGTGGTTTGTTTAGCTAAGGCCATCATCAGTCTAAATTTTCTGACTATCCAACCAATCATTTGCTTACAAAACTAAGTACACATGATCTATGTGAAAGAGTATCTTCCGCAGATCCATCATAATCCATGATCACTATCTCGGTCTCATTCTGATGAGAAAGGGAAATGTTTTGCCTTTTTCTTCTACTTATATTCATATAAAGATTCTTCATCGAAAGAAGGTTCTTGATATGGTATGAAATATCACAATTTGGTTTATTTTCATCACATGCTTCCACTTGTATGATATAAAACAGTTCTAATAGATTTTTAAGGAAACAGAAAATAGGTGACTAATTCAAAGTTTGCACAAAAGAATAAACAATATAGATCTCATGGAAAAGGGAAAATAGAACTAGTTGTACCCAAATTCATCTTAGTAGTAACCAGATTAACAAAGCAGAAAAAGTGCCCACTTGGAATACCTGATAGCAAAGTGTGGGAGCTACCATAAAGTCCACTAATTGTTTGAAGCTAACGCCTTTCTCAAAATCATGGCCTGAGAAGTTGAAAGATGCATCCTCCTAAAAATAAGAGAAAATTCTTGAGATGCACCGAGGGAAATGTTAACAAGCTGAGCCCATGTTTCATCACATGTTATCAAATAAAGATGCAGCAAGAAAACAAAAACAACAAAAAGAAAATGCTGAACATTAATTCAAACCAAGAAAAAGAAAAAGAGAAAAAAAAGGAACGATATGATTTCTCAAAAAATAAAAAAAGATACATATTCTTCACTAAGAGTAGTCACATCCTAATCAACCCAAGAAAGAGCAAATCAGAATAATATACAACAATAAAAAGGTACCTCAATCCCACAAAATCTGGACTCTTGCAAGATAGATCTTTTCATACCAGTAAGATCAAGAAAAGGTTGCACAAAGAAAACGAAGATGAGTGACGCAATGGAGCTTCATAAGCAAATATTATCACCAACAACAGGAAGTCATATTTTGGTCTCACAAGTCATTGATCCATCAACTGAACTCCATATTATTACCAAGGAAGTTTGATCCCTCGATTTACAGCTCTTATTCACACACACCCTTTTCCCTCGCCAACAAGCTCTGCTCCACCATCCCCTCTAACCTCTTCCTCTGGTCCTTCCCCACACATACAACCAAACAATTCTAGAGCCTTCATGATCATTATCTAAATATTTTCTCATCAAACAAGGTCACCAAACAAGGACAAACCATAACCAAGAAGGCATTCTGGAAGATTTGGCATAATGTACAACTGGCTGTCGACACTCAAAACTGAGAAAGCACTATGGAAGATTTGGTAAATTTGTAATACCAACTAACAACCTGACATCATGATAGGACCCTAGCAGGGTTAGGTCCTACTCAACCATGTAACAGCTAATAAAAACCCTGTGAGAATGTAATAAACCCCACCTAGCCGCCTCTATCCTATAAAGAAGAGAGGCTAGGGTTTATATTTGGGTCTTTGGGCTTCTTAGCCGCCGCCCCCCTTGTTACTGGGCCGACCCGCTAAGGTTGAGGGCAAATTGGGTAGTTCACTTAGGAAGCAACCCCTAGGGTTAGGGTTTGGAGCTCTATATAAGCTTGTAGCCTCCACCTCTTTGGAATAAGGAAAGATCAATCTACAATTGCAGCCACCAAGCTACTTGGAGGGTGGAACCCCTATAGCGTTCCAAGGGTTGATTCCCCTCAAAGATCAATCTCCATAAGAATTCCTCTGGGGTTCTATCATTTGGTATCAGAGCAGCGATCTTGCTGCTTTTGCTGCCATCCCTGCCGCCCACCATTAGCCAAGCAATTCCCACAATTGCTCTTGACGTCGTCGTCTCCACCGTCATCTCTTGACGTAGATCAAATCAATCTACAGTCGCCACCTCCAATTGCATCAGAGATCTGGTATTTTTCTACCACCAATACCTTTTGCTGCTGCAATTTTTCATCTAAAATATCAAAAAGAAGTTTTTCTATCGATCCCTTGCTGCGAATTCCTTGCGTCGCAAAAGTTACCATCTTTGCGAACGAAGGATTGCTGTAGAAAATTTCAGCCGCGTTTTGCTGCCTTTAACCGATCTAATTGTTATCCTTTTTGAACAAAATTTTTTGTGCACCTCATAGATCATCTTGGCTCCCATCCGTGATTGATCTATTGTGGAATTCATCACAAAAACAAATTCGTGTGTTGCTGCAATCTCTCGTCACAAACTGCTGAAATTTTTGCGAGAATTCTGCTATGCAACTTGCACCGATTTCTTACTGCTTTGCTGCCGAAATTTCTTGATCCAATTTGTTATCCTTGTTGCTATCTAAACTAAGATTCTACCATCAAAACCCCTCCTCAAATCCCTGAGTTTTCGCTAGAAATTTCGTCGAGAAATCGCTATTTCTTCGACGACAATTCTTCTCTTACGAGGCAGCGCACATAGGCAGCAATTGCTACTGATTTTTGTCAAATCTTTGCTGCGATCTACCACAGATCTAAAACCCTCTTCCCTAACCCTTATCCACTACCATCTCAGCCCAAAACTCCATCAAATCGCAGCCCCAAACAGCACCCAAAAACAGCCACAAAACAAGCCTAAACCGTAACCTACATCCACCGATCCACAAACCCTTTCAACCACCACTTCCCTCAAACAATTCATGCCTTTAACCCGGCAACAAAAGAGAGATCTTAATATTACAGATCTAGAGTCATATACTATGGCATCCGAGGAGGCGATAAATGCTAAATTCGAAGCCTTCGAGACGCGAATGGAGGATAAGATTCGGGCTCTCTTTGCCGAACTCAGTTTCGGTAGAACACCGAGCCCAAAGAAATCTCATCAAGGAGAGAGCTCTGACCGAAGAGATGACTCCCAAGAGAAGGGAGGCTCTATGATCGATCCCTACTATCCACGCATGAGGTGGACTTCCTAGATGGGAAGAAGGAGACCCGATTGGTTGGATCTCGCGCGCGGAGCGATATTTTCGGTACCACAAAACCGCAGATGCATCTATGGTAGAAATTGCAGCTATACATCTTGAAGGAGATGCCATACAATGGTTTGATTGGTTTGAACATACTCATGGAGTCCTCTCATGGCGACAATTCAAAGAAGGACTGCTGATCCGTTTCGGACCAACCGATTACGAGAACATCGACGGACAACTAGCAAAGATCCGACAAACCTCCACCATCCAGGAGTATCAAACCAGGTTTGAAAGGTTATCTAATCAAACTCGTGATTGGTCCGAAAAACAGATTATTGGGGACATTTATTGAGGGCTTGAAGCCGAGATCCGGGGAGAAGTTAAAGCGCGACAACCGTACGCTTATGGCAGCCATCTCTTTCGCACGACTTCGGGAGGAGCGATTGAACCATGAAGCCCGGAGGACTAGGGTCGCTCCCGACCAGAAATATTGAAGCCCTCGGCCCGCCTACTATCACCGAGCTCCTGCACCAAAAAGGTTGACAAGAGAAGAGCTTGAGACCGATCCGCTAAGGGGTTATGTTGGCATTGTGACGAGCGTGGAGCCGCGAGCATCGTTGTAAAAAGGGAGACTTCTTGTGATTGAACCGGTGGAAGAAAAGATCGGTGAACAGCCGAAGAGAGTCTTGAACATGAGGATGAAGATGTGGAAGAAGAGCCACGATCAACCAACTTTATGGTACATGCGCTAGCCGGCTACTCAATCCGCAAGCGATGAAAGTTGGAGGCTGCTCAAACAACAACCAATCACTTTGTTCTCATCGATACAGCAAGATTACTAATAATTTTCTAAATAGTAAGGTTCTTTGCTGCTCGGATGGCGCTCTATATCGAAGGTTGCAGCAAGTTCGACGTAAAGGTTGCCGGACAGTAGAATCCTAAAATGCGACCAAAGATGCCCTGAGTGAAACTATTTCTTGTGAGGGCCAAGAAATTGTTGCCGACTTCTTCCTTCTACCAATTAATGATTATGAGGTGTCTTTGGGCATAGAATGGCCGCGACACTAGGTGATGTCTCTTGGAACTTTTCCAAATTGATTATGAAATTTTATTGCAAAGGTAACAGTCACCCTACGCGGAAGCGTGGAAGCAACGTAACCACCGTTTCAACCCAACAAATGGAGAAAGTTTTACACAAGATAAATGGTGGCTTTCTTATGCATCTCCAAAGACCAACCGAGGAGGAGGAATGGAAGAAGGATCCGAAACCAAAGCAACATCATCAAAAATTAGAGGAGGATCCAAGCGCAATAGCTCACTATACTTGGGATTCGAGAGATCTATGCTATAAAGGTCGTATTGTGCTTATACCAAACTCCCCTTGCATCAAAGTCATTACGCACGAAATGCACTCTACACCTTTGTAGGGCACTTGGATTTCTAAGAACCTACAAAAGAGTGAAGCAAAACTTTTATTGGAAAGGGATGAAAAAAATTATTTCTAAATACGTAGCACAATGTGATGTATGTCAAAGAAAAGAGGTGAAATAGTGGCGAGTCCAGGAAACTACAACCACTACCTATACGGACTCGGTATGGGTGACATCTCCATGGACTTCATCGAAGGGTTGCCACCTTCCAAAGGTAAAAGCACAATCCTTGTGGTGGTTGATCGACTTACGAAATATGCTCATTTTTTGTCTTTGTGCGAAATCCCTACTTCGCTATTAGTATTTCTCAGATTTTCATAGAAAATATTGTTAAACTACATGGGATGCCAAGGTCCATCGTAAGTGATCGTGATGTGGTCTTCACTAGTAAATTTTGGACCGAGTTATTTCAGTTACAGGGCACCAAACTCAAGATGAGCACTGCATATCATCCACAAACTGACGGCCAAACAGAAGTGGTGAACAGATATTTAGAGACATACCTTCGGTGTTTCGCTAGTGATCGACCAAAGGAGTGGACGAAATGGCTCCCCCTGGGCCGAATGGTGGTATAATACTACATATCATTCATCTACAAAATGTACCCCATATGAAGCATTATATGGTCGGTAGGCTCTGTGATTCCAAAGTATGTAATTGGCTCGGCTAAGGTAGATCAGTCGACCAAGATTTAATTGTGAGGACAAACTCCTACAATCGCTAAAGAATAATCTCTACCGCGCTCAAGCTAGAATGAAGCGACAAAAAGTGACACACGAAGAAGTGAAAGAGAATTTTTAGTAGGAGACTGGGTTTATCTTCGCCTACAACCATACAAGCAACTATCCATCAATACACGAGCCTCCATGAAGCTATCTCCACGTTTTTATGGGCCCTATCAGATCATAGAGCGTATCGGAGCTGTGGCGTACAGACTTAAATTACCTAAAGATGCCAAAATTCACCCTGTCTTCCACGTGTCATGCTTGAAGCCCAAGTTGGGAGAACACAAGGTATCCCAGATCCAACTGCCCAACACCACTGATGATGGAAATATTCAAGCCCAACCACAAGCCATCCTCGACCGCAGAGTCGTGATGCGTCGTCAACGTCCTTCTACTGAAGTACTAGTACATTGGACTAATTTACCACTTGAAGATGCCACATGGGAATCATATGAGGAGTGAAGTCCGGTTCCTCGAGTTCATGGAACCCCACCTTGAGGACAAGGCCGATTGAAGAAGGCGGGCTTGATAGGACCCTAGCAGGTTAGGTCCTACTCAACCATGTAACGACTAATAAAAACCCTGTGAGAATGTAATAAACCCCACCTAGCCGCCTCTATCCTATAAAGAAGAGAGGCTAGGGTTTATATTTGGGTCTTTGGGCTTCTTAGCGCCCCCTTGTTACTGGGCCGGCCCGCTAAGGTTGAGGGCAAATTGGGTAGTTCACTTAGGAAGCAACCCCTAGGGTTAGGGTTTGGAGCTCTATATAAGCTTGTAGCCTCCACCTCTTTGGAATAAGGAAAGATCAATCTACAATTGCAGCCACCAAGCTACTTGGAGGGTGGAACCCCTATAGCGTTCCAAGGGTTGATCCCCCTCAAAGATCAATCTCCATAAGAATTCCTCTGGGGTTCTATCACATCAGCCCATCAAAGTTAGTGCCAAATCCACAAGCCTTTCTTTTATACTATTAAATTGCCATAAAAGGCACTAAAGGAACTATATTGCGAGAAAATTGCCATCTCAAAATGGCCTTTGTTTTATACTATAGGAAATTATTTTCGAAATGTAATTAGAACAATCATTATCAGGGAAACAAATATTCTCTGATTAGGATCTCTTTCCTAATGTAAATAAGTTACCTCAGTTTAACCCTCTGATTAGGATTTTACTCTGAGCAAAATTAGTAAACCTGAACGGCTGAACCATAGGCTACACTCATACTGGACGTAAGAGATATTACATCACAACAAAATACTTTGTTAATTTCTTGTAGTTATTCAAATAAAATTGTCTTGTCCAAAATACAAATGAAACGCCCAAATCACGTTGTACTTAAAGATGATTGCTTCACATGTTCGCTGACCAAAACACCATAGCTAATAGCATGAACCAACAGTCAGCTGCATTAAGCAGTAATAAGACTTGAGAGTATCTTGCTAATTTAACAACTGATGCAGTTTTATGTTTAAAGATGATAAGTTACCTTATCAGAAGATTTGACAATTGTTCGCATATCATAATTTGTATGCGCAAAGGACACAAGCTTTAACCAAACTATGCATGCAAAGAACATCAATGTGAAGCCAGATAAAACTGCAGAATCACACCTGCAGATTATTTGCATCAGGTATAAGAAAAAAATCAGACAAATCTTTGATGAAGAATAAAACAGTTAACAATACTATGACTATTTAATTACATTGCTGATATATTAAGATATATATAGATATTTTGAAATTTCTGCAAAAATCAAATCAGACGAAAAGAAGTATAGAACTACTACAACTGCATAATATATAATGCTCAAGGGACTATATGTAAGAGAGCAAACAATACAATATTGAAATATTTTAACAAATACAACAAGTCAACAATATTAAACTATCAAAGTAGAGGTGTTGGTATCTGCAGGTAGCATGTGGTTTATAAGCAAGGTTTTCAATTTCGATGTGTACCATCCAGTACGGGCGGTACATACCGATCCGAGAGGATATCGGTACGCGGACCACCCTTTATCGGGCGGTACGAGTGATTTGGCTGGTACCAAGGTGTAACGATCGGTACCGAGAAATATTGACCGGTACCGAGGTATACCGATCGGTTCGGCCTAGCGTGGTAGATGAATGTATTTTTAAGATTTTAAGGCATACTATCGGTATGCCCTAGCGTACCAACGGTGCATACCGGTACATACCATACCGAGTAAACCTCGAAACTCTGGTATAGTATGAACTTTCAATCCTTGTTTATAAGTTTCACATATAATACATAATATTTGTTTTGTAAAACAAAGTTACCTAGCTTGCTAATTATCATATCAATAGCAGATATATGAGCATGTTTTCTTCACTCCTCAAAAATTAGCTTCTGAACCTTGCAAGATGACTTTAAAACAAAAATAATTTGCACAAGAGAATGGGAAGGTGAGAACCCTTACCTAAGAATTACATAAACTGGATAAGAAATTGCAGTGGTTGTGCACATCACATGAAGAGAGATAGCTAACTGCATATAATCAAGGAGAGAATAATAAGAAAAACGAAAGGAAATACACATCGAAATACATAATAAGCAACCTGCTGCGCCTGCAACCATCAAGAAAATGAAGCTAATGTAGAAAAGACCTAAATATGAATAAAACCATAATGGAAACAAAGTGCAAAACATCTAAAAGAAGAATTGATGCCTATGTTACAATAATTACATAGAAAGAAAAGAGTAGTGCTGTGTCTGCTGATGCCTGATCCAGATTACAAAACCCCTAAACATACCCTAACCATGTCTTTCACTGCAAATAAAGGTTGTCTCCATGACTAGAATTCTAGTCAGTCAAGTCATAGAAAAAACAAATTTATGTGATCCCCAGATTAAAATTAAAATTTTGCATGGTTAAATCTCTGGCTATAAATGCAACAGACCATTGTGTTGACTTAAAATGCTCCTGAACCCATTTTATGTCATATTATCAGGCTGGTTTTCTTTTCTTTTTTTTCATTTCACATTGACAATTCACGAGTCCACCAACACACCAACCCATTTTATAGTATTAAATTGTATTTTGATAAAATTACAATTGTATGAAATAAAAAATCATATCTTGATTCATACAAGTCTTATTCTTGTTTGTTTGTTTCAAACGAAACTTTCAAAGATCAAAACCAATAGGTCCTTTAATATGGTTTTGGATGAAAAAGAATAATATAAGCTAATAGTTTCAATCTCAAAAGCATGTCTCTCATGCTTATGGTACACAATCAAATAAAAATGTCTACTGTACATGTTCTGTAATATAGTTATAACACTATGCATAGGCAAGCAGAATAAGTAGATGACTCAATTGAGGCTCTAAATTACTAACATGCATATTAGCACCTGCAAGTTATCAGCAACAATTTATCAGAATCCTCAATCTATGTGAAACACTAATAAAAATCACACATGATCACACTTCAATTTCAAAGGTCCAACAATTGATCCTGATAAAGAAAACAAAAAAAAGGGGAGTCATATCAGAACCTACTTACTGGTTCTGTAATAAACTTGTGCCATGCTAGTTTTTCAATCAGGAAAGCACCAAGAGAGAAAAGGGGCAGCGTAAGGCTGGAAATTTAAAGACGTCAGATAGAATTTGCAGTTGTACTAGGAAGTAGTAGGTTGGCTAGTTAAAATAATTACCAGCACATCAAAAGTGGCCAATCTCTCAGTGATTTCGAACTGAACCAAAACCCAGCCCTTATAAGAAGACCATACTGCAAAAGGAGAATTACATCAAATCTTTCTATGAACTCTTGGATCTTGTACAAATATAGATATGCTCACAAAAAGGGGAAAAACACATGAAGGCACACACAATAAGATCATAGCTGCAAGTATAGAACCTAGAAAAAGAGAATAAGTTGAATAGTGGTTCTATTAAGCTAAAAGGTAGAACAAGAACCAACCTTCATCAAGTTCTCAATGATGAGTCTTCCATTAACTGCAATCAGCACTACTATACAGAGGTTAAAAAGACCTGCATGGCTCTGTCATGAAACAGAAACTTATTTTGAATAAAAGCCGAGCATAACAATGCAAATTAAGAATATAATCTCATCAAGCGCATAAAAAAGATGACCTATTTCCATATTCAGAAATCCTTGAGTCAAATTCATTCAAATTACTAAAAAGATCACAGCATGCCAGCATGCAACATGAACCACAATATATGTATCATTAATAACACATCATTCTGTAAAAGATGGCGAATCATGTGAGACTTGGACACAATAAGCATGGTGAAAAAGACCATAGAACAAGATATCAGACACAATTTAATACAAGATATCCCTACTAAAGGAAGGACTAAAGTACAAGGTAGTTCTAAAATTTGTCAGTTGTGCTCTTTTTAGATTGCATGAGCCTATACACTGAAATTTGAGCTAAAAAAGGAATAACTACATAACTAATTTCAGAAAAGGGCACTTATTGGATGCTACTAACATTCTAGAATGTAGAGTTTCTTTTATGATTTAAATCACTAACAAGTAATTTTGCAAAATAATGATTTGGACTAATGCTCGGCTTCCCAACAAACCAGGACGGAGCCAAAACCATAGCTGAAGAGGGGCCAAGTTTAGATGAATAATCGGATAATATCAAATATTATATGATAAAAAAGTATTAAATAAATTATCTAAGAAAAAAGGTAAGTAAAAGAACTACGCAAAGCATGGAAATGTTACTTTAAATTATATAATACCAGAATCTAAAGATGTTGGTGTCAACGATTATGGAGATAATCCACCTTCTATTTTTCAGCTTGATCGTATGGTAAAAGAGCTCGTATAGCTACTATGAAACGTGAAAGGTGTGTGACTCTCTACTGCTTGTAAGAATTAACCAACAATTAATATTCCCCTGTGCAGACGCCAACAACTCAACCGCACCAAATATCCGCACTCCCAAAAATTTTACAGATGGCTCCTCGGATTCATTCTCAGAAAAATTACGTCATACGCAGCGCGCTAGGGTTGGAAGTCCAGAACAACCATATCTTCAGATGAAAAGATTTCGAAAAGATAAAGAATGAAAGAAAACTAAGAACCAGAAGTCCAAAAGCACACAAAGAGAAACACGCAAGAATTGTTAATAGCAAAACATAATGTTGCGACTACATGACAACTTGAATGTCAGAGGCCGGATCTTGAACGAAAAGCTAATAGCACACGTCTACCCAACTTTATCGAATCGGCGCCAAGGACCTGATCGCAGCGAAATCCAACCGAAACCCAGTCAAGAACAAGGCTTACCTGCCTGAAGATCGCATCCGAACTCAAAGGACTCTCCTTCACTCTTACGTGCGCCGGCGAGGACGCCCGATACAAGAACTGCGGCGGAACCGTACCTCCCACTCCCAGCCCCTCGCTCCTGCGACCCCCATCCACGTCCGTTTTGCCCGTCGACATCGCTGGCCTCACGTTCTCCTCTCCGTCCTCGTCGCCAATCACCCGCTGGTACTCGTCCGCATCGGAACTGGTCTCAACGCCGGACTCCTCTCCAGAATCGACGGTCGAGGCCTCGAAGGCAGGAAAGCTCGTCGGCGACGAGTAGTCGGCGGCGGCAGGGGCGGGGGAGGAGGTGCGGCGGCGGCGGAGGTCCGAGGAGGGCAGCGAGGGCTCGCTCGATCGGCCGAAGGTTTGGGTTTCTCCATCCCCTGAAATCGCCATCCGAGATAGAAAGAGTAATTGGCTTGCACGTCCCTCTCTTGCCCACGGCCTTCGCAGGGTTTAGAACATATGGAGGGAGGGCGCGAGAGGCTGGAGGATCTCCGGAGAAGGAAATAGATTGTTGCACTACGACGCACCCCCCGATTTGGTAGATTAGTACGTTACGATAAGTCGGTGGCTCAGAATAAAAAAATTAAATAGAATAACATTTCTAGTCAAAATCTAAAATAAAAGATTAAATCATTCTTAATTTTCCAATAGACATTGTCAATTCATGTGTTGACATCAATAATGTACCCGTGACTACTGCCAAGTATTAATAGTCGATGAGAACAGGCATCGTGCGTGCAGGTTTTGCTGTTTCGCCGGGATGGACTTGGGAGGGGTATGTATGCATTTTCGGAAATACGATGAAATCTTCGCGTACCAACATTTCCCATCCAAAAGCTTACCATGTGGGTCCCCTGCCAGAGATGTTTCGTTGACGCGTCACGGTCGAATTTCGAGGATGTCACACTGACTCCCGTGTTGGGCTTCCTTGAAGCAATTGACCGGCGACCGGTCGACTTCGGATGGAGACGTGGCCGCCACCTGATTTGATGCAATAATTAATTTATCAATTTAATTTAATTTAAATTACTGTCAAAATAATTAAATTAAAATTAATAATATATTTTTTTTATAAATCATACTTTGTCATTTTTTATATGAGTGTTAAATCGGGTCGATCGATCGAAATGAAATCAATCCGGACGAACAATTCAACCCATCATTCCCTCCCCCACGAGTAATCGTAAAATTGGAGGTTTTGGTACATAATTATGTTCCATGGGTGCGATTGAGATCCATCTAATTGATGGGAGTCGTTTGAGATGGGGATATCACACATATTTTGATGCAAATTTCACATCGAGATTATTGAGTCCATCGGAGATGCAAAGTCCAACATATTTTTGTGTGCTTTTGTCGCGGAATAGAATGATTTATTAAAGAGTCTAGAAATCAATATGTATTTTTACGATACGATGGACCCAAATGTCTTTGCACAGTGTTCTAAAAATGGGGATGTCTATTGGAGTATCTGAAGTCCTTCACCTCGAAGCAATCCTTTATTAAGTAATTATTTACGTCATACTTTTGATCATAGTCTTTTGCCCAAGTAATTATTTAATCATAAAAATTTTCACGTATCAGTCAATCCGCGTCGAGATAGTCGACAACGGTATATTTTGTTGGGTGAATTGGGAGATATCTTCATCTTTATTTTTTTAATTCAAAAATATATCTAATGTTCGACATAATCCTAAAATATCCATTCTAGCATGTATAATCTAAATTTGATATAATTATATATATTAATTATTTTTAACCTATAAAGAAGGATTAGAACATGATAATATATCGATAAGAAAATAAATAAATAGGTAAATCTTATTTTCTCACTTTGTCTATGAGTAGGGCGAGCTACAAGTCTACAAGATGTGAGATCTTTATCATAATAATAGTAGTATTTCTACTATTCAGATAGTTATATGTTATTCTCTTTCTACATGACTACTTCGATTGTCTTATAGAGAGACATTTCAGGAATTACATTTAAATGGGAGCGGAAATACGAAAAAGAAGAAAAAAAACCCTAAAAAAATGAATTATGCCATTCGGGATCAGGCCACCCAAATCGGTTGATTTTTACGTTTCGTTTGGGATTAGGTCTAATTTCCTATTCGGGTGACGAATTAGGCCCGAAACCGGAACCGGATCCGGAATCCGATTGGACCCGTGTCCGAACCCGGACCTTTTCCTTCTCGCCGATGGTTCCATGTGAGACCCCAAGACGGTGAGCGAGCGTGAAGGGAAGCTTGGGGCGGATGCTTATGGAGGTCGGCCCGGCGACTGCCGCAATACCTTCACAGTCCACCGCAGCGGTTGCTCCTCCTCGGTATTCGCTGCCGCCATGTCGGTTCTACAGCGAGGACGTGCTCTTCTGCGTGGACGTGGACGTGGAGTCCAAGGCCGAGATGGCGAAGGGCCGCGCCATCACCCGCCTCGACGCCATCAAGCAGGCCCTTCTCCTCTTCGTCCATACCAAGCTCTCCATGAACCCTGACCATCGCTTCGCTTTCTCCATCCTCGCCCAGTCCGTCTCCTGGGTTCGCCCTCTCTCTCCTCCTCCCACTTTGCCCTTTTCCTCTTTCTCTTTGTTTGGTTGATGCCGATGTTTCTTTTCCCTTCCCGTTTACGGGGACGACTCTCCTGTATGTGTCTGTGCTCGTAATTTTTGATTATTGGCGCCGATTTGGTGTCAGATCATGGGAAATTAGGACTTATTTTTTCGTTGGGGTGGGGGGAGTAATTGATGGAGGAAAATGATTATTTTGGAGAGGGAGAGTGAAGATTGGCCACAGTTTCGTGATCGACAAGGCAAGTTTAGGCAATAGTGGGATCTTTATTTGCAGTTAAAGCAAGCACAACTATTATAAATGAAACTGCCCGATGCATGAACAATGTATTTGAAATGGGTAATTGGAACCATTCTTGACGTCGCAAAGATAATCAACCACTAGAGAACAGAGAGGATAATCATCCATTAGGTGCTGACAAGGTCTACCAATTTTGTCAGAGGAATCACTTATGCCCTATTTTCTACTGATTCCATGTCGGAATTGTATGTACCCTTATTTCTTCTGTTTAAGTATGTAAGCTTTACTAAGATACATGATCAAACTCTACTTTTTCAGTTGATAGTTTAATATATCATGCTGAAAAATCTTTCCTTTGGTTTGCTAGATGCAATTATGGACCTCCGTTGTCTCTTTGCAAATGAATATCGTGAATTATAGTTCATATTTTGATATCCACATTATAATGTGTACCTATATCTCTTGCTTACAAATCTTCTTTTCTCTTCATTGCTTCACTTTGATCAAGGATATATTCTCCTTTGCTTCAATTTATGACTTGGAAAAAATTCATGGACCTATGCGAAGATCAAGAACTTTTGTGTTGTTCATGGCAAATGATGTGACCCAATTGTTTGGATAAATGACAAGTTATTCTGTATGCCAGCGTAAAGTGGAATCTCTTACCATTGATTTTCTATCACTGAGAAGCAGAGACTGGCCATATTTTATATCTTTTCCTCTTGCTAATCCACACCTTTTTTTTCAGATTGTCATTGCTACTAAGGACCTCATTGCTACTGGCCATATATTATATTTTTTTCCTCTTGCTACTCCACACCTTTCTTTCAGACAGTCACCCATTTTTTATTGCCTTAAGAAAGGTAGAGAAGGGAGTAATTAATTCATTTATATAATATATACAATATAAGAATTTCTCAAAATTTCAAGTTGAAGAAACAGATGAGATTTGTTGGAAACTTTGTGCATGGTTTACTATATGGTGGTCGTAAAGTTTGGATTACTTGATTTGCTTTGTGTGATTATCATTTAAAGAAATATTACCTTAATGATATGAAATTGATGGTTTCTGAATCCTGATCATGTTAAATGTCCACTCTTTCCCTTCCATGGGCCTATCCTGATTTCAGTTCACTGTTCTCTTTGACTGCTGATGCGATTTTGTTTGTATTCCTTTTGAACAAGGAAAATTTATTGATATAAAGAGTGCATTAGATGATAACTTTCTTTATGTTCAACTTATATTATAGAATGCTCAGGAGGAAAATTCTCATCTTTTTCTTTTGGCCATAAATTGGTAAAATTTTGCTCAAGATAGTGCAGATTTTGCAATAGAATATCATAGCGTAAGTTTGTTTCAGAAAACTTTGCCTTTTTTTTTTTTTTTTTTGCTTCATGGAAGAATGCTATGATGCTACTTGAGTTTTCTTTACAACTTTACATTTTGTTAGGATTCAATGTATCAAGTTGGTGAAATTGTTGCTTGCTATGGTTAGGAGGATTATATTGTATAGAAGAGTTACTCATTTCCATCAAGAAATCATGAAGTATCATTGTTGGATTATGCAGTGAGTTATTGACACTAAATTTTGACTGTTTTTGTGATGTTTGAAAGCTCCGAAAGGAATTTAGCAGTGAGGTTGATTCTGCACTGTCAGCAGTTCGAGCAATAACTGCGGCTGACTCATCATATGGCCTTGCTGATATCACACAACTTTTTCGCATAGCAGCCCATGAAGCTAAAAAATCTCGTGCCCAGGGTCGTCTCTTCAGAGTGGTAAATCTGATTTTCTAAAGTCTGTTGTTTTTACACGTATGCGTAAGGTTATTGTCATAGCATGTGTTACATGAATTTATGATCTCTATTTTGTGGTATTTGGTTTTAGATCTCTCTCTCTTTCTCTCTCTCTCTCTTCTCAGGTTATTTTATATGCTTCTGAGTTTCTTCTTGATGTCTCCAGGCTTTCAGTGTCACCTTTAAGGACAAGAGTTCATATGAGAATGCATATTTAACTCCTATATTATTATCAATTTGTCGAGTTTATTTTTTCAAAGAAGTAAGATATAGAATCCATCAGATACCTCTATCACTTCTGAGTTTCTTGGTGGTGCTTCTTAGCGTCACATCATTTGTGATATTATTATTTTAACAAGAACCTGGCTCTATGCATATGCCAACTTTCTACTTAAGAGAGAGACTGTGTACTGCTGAATTAGGTTACTTAATATACAGTTCCAAACCAAGGGATGAAGAATATTTATTTCAGCAGTGTTTCTGCACATTTTTTACCTGATGTTGTCCTTAACTTTTAAGTGGTTCTTTTAGTTAGAGAATTTAGGTGATGAGCACATATACATTAATTACACTTGGTTACACAATGTTTAGATGCAAATCTTTTGGCCTTTTTATAAGTGTAGCAGTGATGCTAAGAATGGTGAGGACATGGAGGAAATAGATACCTGATAGAGAACAGAGTGAAGTTCTTAGTATTTGAATAGGAACTAAACATAGTCATTCATGTTGGGATCAGTTTCGGTGTTGCTGTCCCCACTTATATGCAACCATACATGTTTATGCATTCATATGCTTGTAGACATGAAAACAGTTGTTCATGTTTGTACCTTGTCTTAAAAAAATTCTACTTCATCATTATATCCTTTCCAAGTCCTTCTGAAGTGTCTCTATTTCATCTAAATGTATTCAGGTCACTTTGTACCTCCATTTTCTGTGTCAATCTATGCTGTCTTCCCTATACTGCCAACAACTAAGTCATGTGTAATTGTGTTTTTTTCCTTCACAGTGATATCTCATTTTAATCTACTTTATTTCACATACCTCATCGTCTGGTTGTCTTCAAATAACAAATTTATTGCTTGTTATAATTTCATTTATGTTATTGGTTTTCTTGAAATTACATATTCATATTTCCTTAAACTGTTTGATATAAAATACAATAAATAATTCTTGTATAGTTATCGAAGAAGATAAGATTTTCTTTTCTTTTCTGCACAGAAATTGTGTTTCTTCATGCAGCCATTCTCTTGGTCACCAACTCTCCGATCTGAGCTTTGTCTAAGATCTTTGTTTTTTGAATTGCAGATACTCATTTACTGCAGATCATCAGCTTGTCCCCAGCATCAATGGCCTGTTAGCCAGAAGCTTTTCACCATGGATGTTATTTATCTCCATGACAAGCCTAGCTCCGAGAACTGTCCACAGAAGGTATATGATGCCTTGGTCGATGCCCTTGAACATGTAAGTGAATATGAAGGCTACATCTTCGAGAGCGGGCAGGGCCTCACTCGTGTCCTCTTCCGGCAGATGTGTATGCTCCTTTCGCACCCCCAGCAAAGGTGTGTGCAAGATGAACTCGACTTCCCCAAGTCCCTTGTGAGGAAGTCGCCATCTCAAACCGATGCTGCCGTAAGTGAAGAGAGCATGCCCGTCTCCAGCCAGTAGAACAATCTTCTAGGCCAATGGTTTGTTAGATGCAACTGTAGGGTGGAGTGCAATGGGAAACATGTAAAACACAACTTCCTGGATTCTTAAACAAATCTTTGGGATGTGCAATCTCTCTCTCCCTCTCTCATGGTTATTGAATTTACTAAATATTCGTGCTCATACTTGTGAGCGCATTGATGTCAAACTTGAGGCTCGTTAGATTACGATGTCATATTGTTTGCATTTCGAAATGCTCGACATGTAGTGAAAAATTATATGTTTTGATCGTTGCAGAGAAGAAGTCGTGATCTTTAGTGGAACTTAAGATGAATCGCATGGGATTATTTGCAACTTGGATATTCTAAACTTCATTTGTTTGCGAGACTCTCAGCTTTTACAAGGATTATTATTATTAATTTGATTTTAGAAAAAGCAAGACATTTTAAACTTTTGACTTTTAATCGAAGGGTAGGGAGGGAGTCAGACGGATGGGACCCGGTTCGGCAATGAGCCGCCTCAATCCAAGATTCCGGTCCAGGGTATTGCACCACGTCGCTCATTCATCACCTACCGGAGACAAAAAGGCGGGATTGTGTCCACCATCCGCTGCTTAGGGTTTTGGGAAGGGGGACGGTGGACGAGTTGATCGAAGCCGCGCTGTATATATCAAAGTAGGAAAGCAAAAGTGGGGGGAATAGAGGGCGCGTGTTCTAGGTACGTTCTTCTTCTCTTTCTTCTATTCCACTGTTATACTTGTGATCCTAGTATGGTTCTCATTCATTCACGATAGTTTGCCCCATCGGCGATATTGGGACCTGTTGTGCTTCACTTGGTTTTCATTTCGAGATTTGCTTTGGAACAATTTCATTGTTGTCGCGTGTTTCTTTTACTTGGTTGTATTTTAGTACTAAATTCTTTCTGGAACTAGCAATCTTTCTTTTTTTTATGCTTGTCGTGGCACGGGATATATACAGTTTTGTTCTTAAGAGATTAAATTTGGCTTTTTAATTGGGCTCTTGGATTATACCTGTTAATTTGGTGTTTCGTGTTGTTCTTGAAAGAACAATATTGGTAGTTTAACGGGAGAAAGGAAGCAAATACGGTTCCCCGACGAACTATTATGGTCATCACACATCGCTAGATAATTCGTTCTTCTTCCTACCAAAATATTGTATGAATCAACCCATTTATGTTAAGGGTGAGAAAAGCCCCTAAACTGTAACTTTATGGAAAAAACATATATCTTGGGTAGTTAATTCAATCACGTTAGAAGAATACTTCTTTTGCATGTAAACATTGCTTACTCCAATTATTTTCTTTTCTTTTTAGGGATATACTAGTCAAACAAATGAATTTTACTGGGAACTATGAACAATTTTCCATAAGAACAGTTATTTTTTATCCAGTTAGTGATTCATGGTAACTGACCTAAATGGCTAAATTTCTATTTTTTGTTAGGGAAAAATTGTACAGTGCTGTAAAGGAAGATGTCTGCTTATAGTGGAGTTGTATCAGGCCCTTTTCATCCGACCCTTGGGATCAAGGGTTCTAGCTTATATCTTAAGCTCCATGTGGCAAACAGATATCCGGATAATACTAGGTTCAACAATAGGAGATCTTGCAAGGCTTTTAGTATCCAAGGAAGCCTAGTTACCGGAAGGCCATCTTCATCTTTACCTGTCTCCGACACTGAGATGGGAGGTATGCTTATTTTTGTTCTTTTGACGGATGATTATAAAGAGGATGGATTAGTCTCTGTGGCTTAAGCAACAAGTTCTAGTTTTGTGATCATTCCCTTGAACTCTTTCTTGTTTGTTCTTGTTGAATATTCTCTGGAGACTTTCTACATTCAGTCCTTGTTAGATGAAAAAGATTTTTGTATCCTCATGGAATGCCACCAGTAAGGCACACTGCATTTGGTATTCTTGGACTAATTGGTTTCTGAGCAAATACTTCATGACCATCAGTATTTAACAAGAAACAACAGCTTGAAACAAAAGTAAAATAGAAAGCTCTGAATAAGTTGCTTTGACATTTTGCTCATGCAATTGAAGTCATCCTTTTAAGATGCTGTTATGTAGTGTCTTTTAATTATCAGCCACCAAGTAGATTGTTCAGCTTTTCTCATTGTTCACAGCTTGTATATTTTAGACTGTTTTCTTCATGAGTACTTGTAGCTAATGCATGTATAATGAATAATGTTTTATTCATTAGAGCTGACTGGTAAATAGATAGTTCTTGCACAGTGCTTACTTTTTTGCTTAAAATTGCACATGTTCTTCATCAGGAAGCATAGACTCTTTAAAGGACTACTCACTGAAGGTAGCAGATCCTGAGCTCCATGCTCTTATTGAAAAAGAGAAGCAGCGTCAATTCAACTGCTTAGAGCTCATAGCTTCTGAAAACTTTACATCTCGGGCTGTGATGGAAGCATCTGGTTCCTGTCTAACAAACAAGTATTCAGAAGGTTTACCTGGTAAAAGGTGATTTTTAGAAATCTAAATGAAAGAATATGATGCTTCATTTTCTTCCAAAGATTGTAAAACTTGAGGTGTCCCTGATCTGTTTCCAATTCAGATACTATGGAGGCAATGAGTATATTGATCAGGTTGAGACACTTTGTCAACAAAGAGCTCTTGAATCATTTCACTTAGATAAACATAAGTGGGGCGTAAATGTGCAACCACTTTCTGGATCTCCTGCTAATTTTGAAGTTTATACTGCTCTTCTTAGCCCTCATGACCGAATAATGGTAATTTCATGTCATTATTGAATAATTTTAGTTTTTTATTTGGTTGTATTCTTGCCATGTTAATATATATCTTGTGAGTTTGATTGTATTGCCACTGAATTAGGGGCTAGACCTTCCTCATGGAGGCCACCTGTCTCATGGTTTTATGACACCTAAAAGACGAGTATCAGGCACCTCTATCTTTTTTGAATCTATGCCTTACCGGCTTGATGAATCCACAGGTTAAACATTCTCTTTTTTTTTTTGAAGCTAAAGATGACATCTTCATGAAATTATATAAGCAGGTTTCTTCATGCTATTAAGCTTTTTAGTTTCTCCAACAGGCTTTGTGGATTATGATATGCTTGAGAAAACAGCACTTCTCTTCCGACCAAAGCTCATAATTGCTGGTGCAAGTGCATATCCTAGAGACTTTGATTACCCTTGCATGAGGAAGGTAATTATTTTGACAAATCTTTTGCATGCTTCCAGAGAAAGATTGTTGCAAAATTCTTAATGCTATTTGGTTCTATCTTATTCTGTAATTTTAGATAGCAGATGCTGTTGGTGCATTTCTTATGATGGACATGGCTCACATCAGTGGACTTGTTGCTGCTGAAGTAGTGGCTGATCCCTTTGAGTATTGTGATGTGGTTACCACCACCACACACAAGGTGTGCATTAAATAATATTTTCCATTGTCTACTGCCAGATTCTCGTCTCTCTTACATGCTAAGGTTCCGACAATTGTTTTAACATCCATAGTTATTGCTCCTATGTTGCTACAATAAATATACTAAATGTGTCTGCTGCCCTATTGGGTGACTGGCGAAGGGAGACATATTATCAGACAGATCTTATTTTGTCCAACTTATGTTATAGCTGTAAACAAGATTAAATCCTAGGATGTGAAACCACTGCTCCTATGTGAAGGAAATTTAACTGGCAAAATGAACTAAGTCACCTACCACAATAAAAGTAGAAGCAATCCTCAGGAGGTTCGCATTTTTGCTGCCATCAGGGGCCAAACAAACCTGATCCTGACAAGAGAACATACTGATAGATTTCTTCTTTTGAAATTCTTTTTATAAAATCTAAATAAGGGTGTATGTGCTGTTACTGCAGCTTTTTTTGCTTGACATGTACTGCCACTTCCTTATGCAAGAGGGTACTCCCCAAAGAATAGTTTCTCTTAAGGAACTCATGTTGTATATCTGAGATATTCTTGGTTATGTTAAATTTTGATCAATATTAAGAATAAAACTGAAAAGTCTTCTCTCAGCTGTTATGAAGCTTGTGTCATATCACGTAATTTCTCCGACTACTGTATACTGCAGTCGCATGAAAAACAAAACTGAAAAGTCCTCTCAATTTTGTCATTGATATATTTTTTGTTTGTTCTCAGTGTTTCATGTTATATTTTTCTACAATGTCATATCAGAACTCTTATTTTGTATATGAATTGTTTATTCTGTAGGCTTTGTTTTTAACTTCATAACAACTTGTCAGTCCTTGCGAGGTCCCCGAGGTGGCATGATCTTTTACAAGAAGGATCCGGTTTTAGGTGTTGATCTAGAATCTGCTATAAATAATGCTGTATTTCCAGGCTTGCAGGTATGTGATGTATCTAATCTTTTTTGTCTTCCAAAAAGAAAAGACAACGTGATGTATCTAATCTGAACATTGCTGTTTCTACAGTTGAATTCTAGCCAGATTAACTGATACAATTTTTACGTTTTTTTTTTCTGATTCACATTGTTTATGCAAGTTATAGCTATTGGAATATAACGCGTGAGGTTTCTGCAGGGTGGCCCTCATAACCATACAATTGCTGCTCTTGCTGTGTGTTTAAAGCATGCTCAATCACCTGAGTTTAAGGCTTATCAGTCTCAGGTAAAATCCAAAATTTTCAACTTACTGGAATTTAACCAGTAAAGATTCAGCAGTGTGATCCTCATTATCATTCAGTTGCTGCTCCTGCTGTGTTTTTAAATGATTCAAATATAAGGCATATCATTTTTCACCGTTTGTGCCTGATTTGCTGGTTTTTATAGGTTATATCTAATTGCAAAACTCTTGCCACCAGACTGGTGGAACTGGGTTACAAGCTGGTTTCTGGAGGAACCGATAACCACCTTGTCCTGTTGGATTTGCGACCACAGGTATGTTCATGGTTGCTCGTTGCTTTGCCTCTTCTTACTTGCCTATTTGAATCTTCTTCAGTCTGTTTGACTGTTTGGGTATTCAATCATTCTGGACCAGAATTGATCTCCTAGAACATGTTTTTCTGAAATGCCACTCTGCGTGCAAAGCAAAGTGGTTATTGGTAACTGTTGGTCTTCAATTCATCGTCTCTATGGCCTCTTCCCCATTGTTAACTCTGCTGCTGTGGCATATAATAAATGTCCAACTAGGTAGCTTGCAGCACAGATGCGTGAGTTAACATTTAATTATGTGTATCAAGATACCACACTTTAAGATGATGCTATTGTTAAACCAGTGTGTAGGAACATTTCATGTTTCATGCATCTTTTTTTCTCGATTTTCAGAGTTGCTATTCGTTTTTGTTAGAGATTATAGAAGCGAGACATATCTAATACACAACTAGGAAAATTTAGAGAAAGGTTTTTGTTTTAAATGGGACAATAAGATGCAAATATTGTTGTTTTCTGGCTTTTGATTTGTGGGCTTATTTTGTCGTACCTTGTGAAGAAGTTTATCATGATGATTAGGAATGTGCTCAAAGCAGATCAATAGGTTAGTTGCGATATGTTTTTCTGAGAACACATAGCATGAATGGATTCTGTTGCCAGTTTGAGATGCTTTGTGGTTGATTATTGGCCCTCCTGCATTTATCTAGGAGCAACTAAGCCTTTTCTCAAATGATTCTGATACATTTTCTGAAATGGGTCCAATGCAGTTAGTGTGTCTGATTATTATTTTGGTGGTTGCAATAAAGCAGATACATAAAAAATCCTTTCAATAGCCCATCTTGTCTTGTATATTCATCTGATGATGATAGAAAATCGTGCTGATTCATCCTGTTTTACTTTTTTCAAAAATTATATCTGAAACTTATGAACTGGTTCTGATGCTATAAATTTGCCGAGAGTCGCCACACCATCTCTTTTTATTTCTAATTCTGTTACAATGTGTTCTACGACAGGGCATCGATGGAGCTCGGGTTGAGAAAATCCTGGACATCAGTTCAATCACACTCAACAAGAACTCAGTGCCAGGTCTGTCCATTATCCGTTCGAACACGTAGCTTGTAGGCTCACTCTGTAATGCTCACTCTCGTTCTTGTTTGTATCCTGATGCTGTGAAGGTGATAAAAGTGCTCTGGTCCCGGGGGGCATCCGCATCGGAACACCTGCAATGACTACCAGAGGCCTCAAGGAGAAGGATTTCGAGACTGTCGCAAACTTCATCCATGAGGGGGTCCAAATTGCGCTGAAAGCCAAGGCGTGCGTGAAGGGAACGAAGCTCAAAGACTTCATGGACTACGTGGAATCTCCGGACTTCTCGCTCAAGGAATCTGTATCAGAACTCAAGAAAAAGGTTGAAGCTCTCACGAACCAGTTTCCCATGCCTGGAGTATAAAAATTGGCCTTCAGATCTGACCATCGTATGAGAATGCCAAGTCACCTTACAATAAGGTGTAGACCTTATTGGAAAAACAGTTTTCATAAATGTAATCTGAAAATTTACATTTTGGAGATGGAGAATAAAAGAAAGCAAACATTGTTACATTAGTATTCCCCCAAAAAATTAAATATGTAATTGCTGGGAGTCGTATGGAAAATAATTGTGGTCCTTTTTTGGCTGATAATTCTTTGTTTTTGCCATTTATCTCCAGAAATGCAATGATGACATGCGTGGGAGGGCCACATGTTAGACACGGGGGATGGACCACTAAGAATTCGTGTCACACGGGTGCGAGCTGTGCCGTGTCACCGGATTAGATCGGACCCACGTACGTAACATCATCTCACCATCTCTCCATCTCACCTGCATGTTGATGGGCTCTTACCATCACTTTCGATCCCTCCCCCCCTGTACATTGTCGATGTTGATGAGGTTGCCCGTGCTGGTGGAGCAACGACAGAGGGGCACAGTACGCACCACTGCCGTGTACCATCGCTGGTGGACCTCCGTCACGGGGACGACACTGGCTTGCCGTATGATCTTAATTATGCGGTCTCGATGGACTCTCGCTACCCGTATGATCTAAGTCGAATGATAAAGCGAGGATCATGCGACACCACAATTAAGAGTTCAAAATATTTAGTCATAAGGCTATAAAAGTAGTAACATGCTTCTACCGTGTGCCACCGACTTTTCTTAATAGTAATCACACTGTCTCAATTACAATACGGCAATCATTATTTACTTTCTCTGTCGGCCGAACGCCACGCGGTTAGCTACCTTTTTATTGGACTAGAATCTGGGGCCCATATATAAGTACTTGTCGGCTCTCCTGCGATATAGGTAATATAATCGGGTAGGATTCATCGGTATGATGTTTTGTCATGTGTAAGAGGAAGATCGTGTCCCCGACCGGACACGCGAACGTCTGTCGGAGTCATCTGGTTCCTCCACGTGTCCCCCGCCACCTCAGTCACGCTCCGCTCCGTTATCCCCGACGCTTGCTACGCCAGGAAAACCAAAGGATTTGACGTTTCGGTTCGGTTACCGCCTGAACATGCCGAAACGGCGTCAGTTACAGACAGATATTTGGAAACCGCGGTTAGCTTATAACCCAACCCCGGTCACCCATTCCCATTTATGTGCCATGCAGCGCCGACGAAGCCACTGCGGAAGGGGAACGAAGAAGAATAGCTAGGGGGGTGAGACGATGATGATGATCGGACGAGGTATCAGCCATCTCAATCCCACGGTGCACGTCCCACCATGGCCCCCTTTCGATGATCCAACGGCAGTGACCACCTCCTCATCCCACTTCCCCGTCAGCGGCATCGCCACCGCCACCGGCGACGGCGTTCTCGACGAGGACACGGTCGCGGCGATGCAGCTTTATCTCGGCCTCGAGGAGGGCGCTGGGGAGGACGCGCCACCTGTGGTGGACGCGTACGCGTCGGATGAGTTCCGGATGTACGAGTTCAAGGTTCGGCGGTGCTCCCGAGGGCGCGCTCACGACTGGACCGAGTGCCCCTTCGCGCACCCAGGGGAGAAGGCCCGCCGCCGTGACCCGCGGAAGCACCGCTACTCTGGCGCCCCATGTCCGGACTTCCGCAAGGCCGGTGGGTGCAAGCGCGGCGACGCCTGCGATCTCGCGCACGGTGTGTTCGAGTGCTGGCTCCATCCGGAGCGCTACCGCACCCAGCCTTGCAAGGACGGCACCACGTGCCGTCGCCGCGTCTGCTTCTTTGCCCACACACCCGACCAGCTCCGCTTAGTGCCACCGCAACCCCAGCAGTGCTCTACATCCCCGGCTGCTGCCTCCGTCGTCTCCTTCGACGGGTCGCCTCTTCGCCAACAGCCCGCCTCGCCGTCTTATCTTTCCAAGAATCTCGTCTGCTCGCCGGCTTCGACGCTGATCTCCCCTCCCACGTCCCCGCAAGCGAAGTCTCCGCCGATTTCACCCAACGGCGCGAAGCTGCGGCGGGATTCTTGGCAGCAAAGCTCCTCGGTGAACGAAATCGTAGCGTCGCTGAGGCAGCTGCAGCTCAGCAGGGGAAAATCGATGCCGAGTTCGTGGGGTTTGCAAAGTGTAAATGGTGGGTTTGCGTCGCCAAGGGGGCCTCTTGCTGGGTTCAACACTGCTTTCTGTAGCCTGCCGACGAGTCCAACGGTCGCTACTGCCGGCTGGCTGGAGGAAGAGGAGCCGGTGGAGAGGGTGGAGTCCGGGAGGGCGCTGAGGGCGAAGATGTTCGAGAGACTGAGCAAAGACAGCGTTTTTGACAAGCCAAAAGCGACGCCGGACGTTGGGTTGGTTTCTGACATGCTAAAATAGCAAAAATCTTCAGACGGCGAGAAACGAAGGATAGAAAGCGATGAAGAAATTGAAGGAATAAAAAGGGTGGATTATAAATGCCATCGTCCTCATTCTTTCTTGTGCGGCTGTGAATCTTGCAGTCGCAGCACCAAAGAAAGGTTCTTTGTTGTTCCATGTACCCATGTAGAAACCATCTACACTGTACCAAGAAGTGTCAGTAAGGTAGCTGAAGTCTCTACTAGAGGAAGCAGCAGTCTCTGCCAACGACGGGGTTGGATACTCTTCCATTCTTCATACCATTATCCTTTTTCGTGCTTATGCTGGTGTCCAATCGAAACGTTGGACCTGTATTTTATCCATGGTAGCGCATCCCTTTTGTCATGTCGACATTGTAAAAACGTCAACTTTCCATCCAATAGATTTCCGATGCTTAGCAAAGATCTGACCCACAGACTGTTGTTTCCGTGCTCTGGAAGTATGAGATAGGTTCTGAGATGAGGTCGGATTATTGCGGACCTCACGACTGGGACATCAGATAATGACCTTTGCTTCCGGTTTTGCAAGTTCATAATTTTGCCAGTCGATGCCGAGGAGATTAGACGGTGACATGAATTAGTCTCTGAAGTTGCGCAGGAATAAATCCTCCCCGTTGTCGCTGTACATGATACAGACTTGGTGCGTTTATTGTGCTCCGGTATTAAGTCTGTTGCCATGAGATGTACAGCTTGCTTGGACGAGAGAGAAGGTTCTTCGTTTTTTTGCACCGATGGAAGGACAGGCATGTGATAAAGCTGAGTGCCATCCTGTGGAAACAGGAGCACCGATGCACGGTGTTTCGAGGTAAACATATCATGCAATGCCCGACTGTCAAGTGGTGATGTCTAGTCCAAGAGACACACAGGAGATCGTCTCTTATTCCCTTTCTCTTCCCTTCTTTCGAGGGCAGAGCCAAATCATGTCACCTCACGATGCGTTTGGTTGTCTGCCATAAAAAATGTTCGCCGTTTGGCATAATCAAAATCGCAGACTCATTTATGTGGCTTAACATCTATTCCTGGCTGCACATCAACCATGCAGATTTCTGGCGTCGTCTTCACGAATGGGAACGGGTGGTGGGGAAAATAAGTAGAGGATAAGAGTCAGCTCCTGGAGCTAGAAAAGGATCTCCCTGATCGATTCGGTCCATCTAACTATTTTATTGTGCCGACATCGCTGTCCATCATGTCGACATTATCCACCCCGACGTGGAACGTCCCTGTGCCGTACTCGACATTATCCCCAAGTCCCTCGGCGGCGGTAGGGTAGAATACTATTGTCGTGGTTTCACTGGACAATGCTCGGATTCATTTCTCCAGGCAGTAGTTTATATACCAGTTGGTGGGCACCGCATCTCTGCCGTCCGACAAGCTTATCGACACCGCCGAGTCAACGAATCCAAAGTTCGAAGCTAAAATATTGTAACGTGGGTCGTAGATTCACTTGTATCAAAGCAGATCCATGTATGTCCCATGTCGAACAGGTGACACTGCGGCAAGCAGCAGCCCTGGGATTCCATAATGCTTAGATGTTGCCTGAAACGAACGGCGGAGAGATTCTTATGGTTTGCCTTTGGTGCCGGCGGTGTGTGGAGGTACATGTGGTGAAGGCAGGCGGATGCAGAGCGTCTCAGAAACAAAAAGTATCGGTGCCCCCGTCGTTTATTATACTTTAATTTCAGGGTAGTGCAGATTAAATCTAAAACTTGTTTGTCAATTCCTAGGATCTTATCTCTAACAGGAGCAGCACAAGATTCATCCACCGGTCGCTATCCATCTTGAGATGACAGTGCACCAGTGTCCTCCTCTAGATGCCCAAATTCACGGTCGCCTTCAGCAAAGCAGTCGAACTATCGCCGCCGCACTGCAACCTCCACAGAAGCGAGCAGGAAAAGTCGAACTTTGTGAATCGACCGGCTTGCCGGTTGCCTGACACGGATGAGAACCGACGGAGTTGGGGTGATTCGATACTTCATTCTCGAAGGGGTATATATTCATGAAGTTTCCGAATATTTTGCAGATCAAAGTTAGCGGAACGTATTCATGCACCAAAATCTTACGGTGGAGCCTGACAGCAACAAAATCTCGAACAAGGTTGGTTGAAGCCTGGGGTTATGAAGCAGAAGATTGCATCACAAGCCAAACGAGAAGGTTCATATGGCAATTCTTAGGCTACCGGCAGAAGGTCATACACGAGACAGTTCTGCAGGTTCATAATTACTGCACACAACCACAAAAAAGAGCGAGAGGGACTATGTTTCTGGCAGTCCTTTCTTCCATTTGCACAGATCTCCACAGTAGAGATAGGACAATCTATCATCGAGCTTTGACATCATCTGCAGTGCTGTGAAACCGCGGTACTTGTTTTCATATGACGAGACGCAGATGTCGGCGACGTTCTTTGACATGCTATCCCCCTGATGATAAGGCTGCGCCAGGAATTCATCAAGCGGCATCCACTGCAGCCGAGGCGTCACCATCAGCTCATCAAGAATGGAGGTCGGCTTGACATACTAAACTAGTTACAGGAGAGGGGTTTGTTGTTACCTTGGCTGCTGCTATCTCACGCTCATCAATGGTGATCTCAGATGTCAATGGCTTGAGCATGCATATGAAGAACAAGTCGGATTTCTCGAAGGTGACTCGGTGAGCATGCCTGTGGATTGCAGAGTGGAAGGAAATGTCGAACCATATTGGGTTAGACTTAAAGAGATAAAAAGGGACTCAATATATAGACTTGCTTTTATACATACATATATATACATATATACATATATATATATATTTATATATATCCATTGATGTTCAACAATGTATATATAGGTGCATGGCACCAGTAGAAAGTAGGATTGGTGGTACCTGAAGGCAAGCACTTCCAAGAAGGTAGTATCTATCTGCAAGGAAACAGAATAGATCATGTAAACCAGCAGATGACCATGAATCTAGAAATCATTGAGATTTGTATCCTTACCCCAGTTTCTTCTTTGACTTCTCTTACTGCTCCACAAAATATTTCTTCAGACTGAGCAATTAAAATAAGATCACATTGATCATTGACTGATTAAGGAATCCAACAGCATGTACACAGAAGGAGACCACTGAAGGATGCATACCTCATTGATGAAACCAGTCGGTAACTTCCATATGCCTGAGCACCTCAAAGGACACTTCTTTTCTTTCACCACAAGCACCTAAACAATGGAAGACAGGGCAACCAGAGAGTGAGTTCCCCAGACCAAAAGCTGAAGAAGAACACGGCTACTGCATAATGACAATAAGAAGCACATATCCCTAGCTTCTTGGTAATTCCAAACTTCTAAGAAAGAATCACCTCTCTGTTATCATTGATGACAAATCCTCCTACACCAATCTGATGAGTTGCTGTGGATGGAAGCATGCAAGGCTCCTCAGGAATCCAGTGTGTTAACATCACATATCCTGGATCTGCATGGTGGTATCTGAAACCTTCCTGCCAAATAATATGGACAATTGATAGCAGATGTAAGAATGCCAGGTAATCTGCAATTGCATCGTCTCATTTTGCAGATCCTACTACACACTACACTTGTACCTCCTCTCTCTCAAAACAGCACTTTTAGCCTGAGGCGTACTTCTTTTTCGTCACTACAAAATGGAGTGACTTCCACAAGCTTCAGCATGTTAAAAGATTGAATTCTTGCATATGTCGGCTCTAACAAGGATAAATAAACATGCTTGTGACTATAAATTCGTTCATTGTTACTCCGGATGGTCAAAAAAGGCTAACCTTCAGCGCAATCGGCACAAGTTCTGCTTGCTCTTCCAGTATCTTCAGCCAAATCCCTTTCTTTCCCTGCATTTGATACACGATGAGCAATTTCTGAAACTCGAAGTATCATCATGTAGTGGGTCATCTGCAAAGATGGAATTTTTTGTTAACCTTCAGCTTCCAATAAGAAAGGGAGGAGCGTAGGATGGCTGCAAATGCATTCGCACTGGTCGGCAAGCACTGTGGGTTGACGATGACCCCATCATAATCATCGTCGCAGGCATCCAACGAATCGACAGTTGTGCTCTGTGTCGTGCTCAGGGTGGCATGGTTGATCATTTTCCTCCTGTTTCCGTAGCCAATGTCAAGAAATGCATCCAACTTCGTTCTTCCATTTGGAATGTTCAAGCACTGTGGCTTGAATGCCAAATCTGCAACTCGTATTAGGATTACCAAAAAAACAAGGCTTATGGTAAGATTTCATATGACTTGATCGTATGCTTCTGAAGAAACTCCAAACGTGGAATATGCATAATTCTTGCAATTCCGAACATCACGTCCGACATATGCTTTTGGATCTTCGTTGCAAAATAAGCTGAGAAATTAGACTCTTCAAAGATTCATGCTGAAAATTTTCTCACCTTCTACCTTCCTGCTGACATTAAGATGGGTCATTCTCAGCGATCTCTTCTCTCGAAACGCGTGGTTGCAAATGGGATATGAAATCTGAGCTTTGATCAAAGCCATTATGTGTGTTTTCGATGCCGCAAGTTATCCGAGGAGGCATCAATGAGGAGCCTCGCTTCAAATATATCCCTCTCCATGGAGCTGCATGTGGGCTTGCAAATGGAGGAGCATCTCACGTGCCATTCCTCTTGCAAGTAGAAGCTTAAAATGGCCAAGTTACATGAACTCGCAGTCATGTGGTTGCAGTGGGACTGCAAGTTCCCCCCACCATCACAAGAATTCTCACCATGTTCCTGTCTGAAAAAGGAGGAAGAATTTTCCACAAATTGACATTGGCACACTAGTATCGTGATTCAGTTTCCGAACGACAAGAACCATTCATCATCCAAGACCTCGACATAAAGATGAGAATGTCGTCGATTATGAGGCCTTACATTATACAGTTCTGTTCTTCCAGCATTCTGACATGCTATTATACTGTCAGAATGTTCCTTTGTTTGGATCCAAGTAACTATCTCGTTAGCATCATGCCCTGTAGCATCTGATTCTTCCAAACGTGAAAATGTATTCTGCATGTTCTTGTTGTAAGCCAGGCCATAAAGACCTTTTACTATCAAACCTTTGTCTCTTGCCCTTCGACGCTACTGAAGATGAGTTTGCACTAAATTTTTCCTTGACCAAATGCAGCCTGCTGGGTTTGATTGCCAAACAAGTTTGCTACAACTAAATCAAAGTGGAAATATGTTTGTAAATTTTGAGATCTTGATGGCCCCCCCAAATACATCGATGCAGGGATGCTCATCTTCAGCATGTTTTCCTCTTTTTTTTTTTGGTGCGTTTTGGCCTTCCAGTTTGGAGGGCATCATGCAGGATTCCTTTCACAGATTTGCAAGCACAAACAGTTCAGCCACATGCAGAAACATTCTTGATAAGATCCAGTCGTTATGTCTTGCCAACTTGAATGCAAATCCTGTAGCTTTAAACAGCATCAAGCATCTCATCGCATCCACCAAAGGAGGGGTTCTTATCTACTTGGTTTGTCTAATTTCGACCTCTTGTTTGTCAGAAGCTCCGGATCCTGCAACGCTTGCAGAACCTCAGGCAGGATGTGCTTTCTGCTGTTCCGATTCAATCACATTGGAATGAGGAACATTACATCATTCTCCATTCTCATCAACTGTTGCATCATTCTCCACCCACTTGTATGGCTTGAGATACTCTTGGCTTGAGGAATCACAATGATCAGTTAACTAGCATAGCAAATCAAAATTTGCAGGTCTATCGAGTCTATAAGCACCTCAACCATTTCAGGCATGTATGTCTTCAGAGCATCATAAGTGTAACCCATTTGTTCACGAGAACCTGATGCTGCAACACTTCCTCCAATGGCTTCTATCTCACGTACAAGCCGCAGATGGCTCCTGTTCTTTGTAGTCTTAAATGCCATTCGTTCCAGCAAATGAGTGGCCCCAAACGATGAAGGTGTCTAGCATACAGAACCACAGTTGACGCACAGTCCTATGGAAGCAACTGGGTTCTGAAAATTTGAATCTAGTAAGCATAAAATAATTACTGAAAGAAGACAGGTGCAGCAGTAAATCCCAGAATATATAATTTAAATAATACCGTGGACACTTCCGAGGCAATTTTTAAGCCATTAGGAAGGGTTGTGATCTTTGTCCTTGCTGGCTCCACAAAATCAGGTAGAGGAGGAAGTGAAACACCCGGAAGAGGAAAATCTAGAGGAAGTTGGCTAGAACTTCCCCCGGTTCGCCAGCCAAAGAAACCTCCAGAAGATCTTTTGGCAATACTAGTGCTTGCAAATCTAGCAGCCGTATCAAATATCCTGGCACCACCTGATTGGCGCTGTGACAAAGAATAACTAGATTCAGCCACTTTTCTCATCAAAGTGATGATACTGTTAAATGGCACCCATAAAGTGCAAGTTTTGAATGACATAAGGAAATGTCAACATGCTGCGATAGATAACAAGCAATTTTAACGAGCAAAATGAGTCTTTTCAAAGCAGTGTGTAACCCAAAAAAATTTGTTCTCCACTAGTTATAATCATAAAAGTTTTCTCTTTTTTTATTGATTTAATTCTTCGGAATCAAGTAGGGCGCTTGCTTGGATGTCTACAATTGATTCATGCATAAAAATAAACGCAGATCGCAGTTTTAGACATCATCAATTTCACCTCTTCCAGATCCAGGTGCGACAGCATGGATCGCCAGGTACATCACATTCCCAACTCTCCTGAACCCAACAGCTCTTGAATCATTATATTAGTACCAAAAAATTACAATAATATTTGAGTGACTTTACAGCATATCGATCCGTCAAGCAATTACGATAGCGGACATGGCGCAGAAACTAGGGCAACAGGTGAATGTGGAAAGGGAAGAGAACGGAGGATAGAGGAGGGTCAACCGACCTTAAGGGTCCTAAGATGAGATCCGACAGCTCGGTACATGGTGGGGAACAACCAAAACCCTGGATCGTAGATGGCGAGCGAGGAAGAGAGAGATGAGGAGCGCCTCTTCGGGATGCGAGAGCCGAGGCGAACACCCCAGGAATCAAACTGTCGGTGTTGGTGGCGGATCCTTTGCGCCACGCCCAGTTTCTTGGGCCGTAGCCGATCTACGCCGTCCATCCAAACTAAATACCAGATCCGTCTTGGACAAAAAGCTCACGAGGCTAAACCCGAATCCGAATGAGAAAAGGTTGATACAGCTGTGGTAACGGGTCGGATTTATTTGGGCACCCGGGTCTATCGGACATGCCTCAACCAGTCTGCGACGGTGCCTTTCCGGTGGAGACCGGAGAACAGGGGAGGCTGCGAAGGGAGCGCCTCTTCACCAAAGAACCCTTGAGGTTAGCATGGTTGATCAGATCTGTTCCTGAGAACAGTCCGAAGGAAGAGAAGGTGGAGACTCGAGGTGTGTCTTGAGTTTGGTACACCTCGGTAAGAGCACACATATAAAGGTGAATTCCTCCGGCGAAAGACGCCCCGGAGATATTTGAGGTACCTCAGTTCCCTGAAAGAGCCTATGAATTCTAAGATGGGTGACCCACTGTAATCATTTAGGCTGTGATCTAAGTGCTTCGATTCAGTTAAAGCTAGTAATAACAGATGGATCTCACCACCCTGCTATGGCGTCGTCCGTCCACGGGTTTCAGCTCGACGACATGGCCAGCGATGGCTTCTCAGATGACTCCCGCCCATCTGTAGCAGTTTCGGCTGCCCCAAGAAGACAGGCAGTCTCAAATGACAGTATATATCATCCTTTATATGTACTGCTCGTTAAAATGGAGCTGATTCTGTTTTCTTCTCATTATTTCTTGTGTTGCTGATCAGTGACCAAAGCCATGAACAAGAAAAAGAAGTTCTCGTTCATAGACATCTTAATTATGAACAGCAGGAACCAATGGTGGTGGTCTTATTTGTATAAACTCATATGCTCCAAAGGAGCAAAAGAGGAGAGAACAATAACATATCTTCAAGCTGATCACAAGGAACCTAATCCAGTAAAATACATGGGTTCTCATCCTGAACATGTGGGAGAGGAGTGCCTTATCAGTGGTTCTCATGTCGGAGGTTTTCTGCAACGCAAAAGGTTGCTGCTACTGCTCCTTGCTAGCAAAGAGGCGCATGGACCCCTGGAAGCTTTCTTTGCTAGAGACTTGCGACGAGGCCCTGGTGTGAAGCATGGCCTCTGTGCTGCATCCAGACCTGCGGCATAGCTCCTGCACGTCTTCATCCTCTTTCCGTAAGGAGTCTCCTTTTTGGCAAGATCCTCTATGCATCTGACATCAGACAGGGATGTGAAAGACTGGGACTTCCCTTGAAAGTACCTTGACAGTCCTCTTCTGCAGAGGCGCACACACACACACACACACACTGCAGTTAACACCAGAAATGATTGATTGGAATAGCAGATTGCAAAAGAGCAAATCACGTAATCAAAAGCGTACACAGCAAATCTTTGTATATTCCATCAACAATTTGTATCTGGACAGAGAGATCAAGTGCTACGTGATAACCAGAGTGATGTGCCTGTGATGTATGAACCAAGTCATCCTACTGTCTTCTTCACATACTTCATCACCGTCTAAAACCAGAGAACAGAGCTATCGAAGGCTTAGTTAGTACTCACTTAATAGGGAGCTGAGCCACGAGAGAAGACAGTTCGAAGAGAGGCCCTTGTGAATCCAGCCGCAGGGCACCGGATGATGCTGAAGAAGTCGTATCATCGACAGCATTCGACGACGAAGACGACGACGACGACGCGGAGTCATCAGAATCACCAGAGAAGGATGAAGATTCACGTAGGTCGTTGCCATCCTCCGAGACTCTGGGCAATGTGGCCCCACGAGACCTGTCCCTGAGACCTTCATCCATGACTTCAGGAGAGAAGAAGGCAGCTCCACAGGACTCCACCGGTGCTTGCATGGATGGCTAAATACAGAGACACAGCCATCCAACCTGATGCTCGAGGCACATTTCCGTGGGCGGCTGGGTATTTTAATACGTTAAGATGCTCTGAACACCAAGCAGCGACAACTTGGTCTCCAATCATCCAGCTCGATTTTGTGGATTTGGATGAAATGGCTCCACATAGAGCGGTAAGGAAGGACGAGCAAGGAGGGGATGACATACGGTGGGGGCATAGGATAAGGCTCACGTCGGTCATCCATATCATATCCTATTTAGTACTTGCCAACCTTTTCCACCACGACGAACGCACTTTTCCAACAGTTGGATCAAATAATTCAATGGACTTGGGGGAATCCATGGGCAGAGGCAAGTCCCGAGGCCATGGTTTTGTGGAGGGGAAGATATGCCCAAGCTCGGAGACGACCTTGGTGGATCGGTCGTGTGATCCTTCATCCTTGCTTTGCGAGATGCAGTGACTGGGACCGACTCTGTATTGGTTTTGGCACAGGGGATCCATTCAAGAAAAAGAAGGAACATCTAATCTTTCAAAATTCTCAAGGAAAAAAAAAAGATGGAAGTCTCATTATTATTTTTAATTTGGTTAGAAAAAGATTAAACATCTGGATTATTAATTTGTACACAGACATGCCTCCATGGTAAATGTTCCAAAGTGGTGCGGTATGTCCATGTTATGTGAACGATGCTGGAGCATTCCCCACATCAGTCTCCTGGTCACGGAAAACGAAAAGATGATGTGATGATCTGATGTGATTCCCCACATTATTAATTTTTTTATCCTTGGTTTTCCATGGTTTTCTGCAAAAGTTGATGGTTTGCTCTCCCTAAAGTACTTTTGGTCCCAGCAGAAGCTGATAGCCCCACAAGTCACTCTCAACTCATGGCTCCACCTGAGCTCCTAGGCCATTCTAAATTAGACACCTCGTTCTTGAACATTGACAACACATGCAACTCTCAAATGAAACCCGGTTCACAGAGAGAGGAAAGATAAGGAGCTTGATGGTGCCAAAGAAGTCCTAGTTTTTCTTCTGTGGATCGTCGGTGAACGTTTAGCATCGACAAGGTGATCATCCTTATCTGTTGTTTCAACTCTTCCTCTGATTGTTACTGAACATTCTGCATGATTGAGGTGGTCAGCATCCTCATCACTATTTGAGATGTTCCTCGGATGCTCACCGAACAACCAGCATGCTCGAGGTGACAATCCTTATCCCGAGTTGCAATCGAACACAAAGACAAAGTAAAAAAAAAAAAAAACAGAAAAAGAATGATCAGAAACAAGGCAGCTAAGAAGTCTACAATAATTTCACTCGGAAACAATTTAGCTTTGCATTTTAATGCCCATGTCATTGTAACTTCTTGATATTGAAAACTCAGCTTTCCATGTAGAGAACATCAGCAAAATCGGTGTCGTGTCGTGTTTTGAGTCTGATTACTGCTTTATGCTCATATGAATCTTTTATCGTGCTAAATGTTCCAGCCATCTTCTGCTTTACATATGTTTGAGCTGTAGTGGACATGAGCTGAGGATTAAAATTTTTCAGAGATACTTAAAAAAAATTATATATATATGTATATGTTATTTTTAGATTAAATTGATAATATTGATCTGATTATTATTATGTAGTATATGTGATTATATTGAATGAGCCACATTGAAAGTCTAGCTCGTTAAAAGAACTACGAGCCTATTATAATGTAGAGCTACTAATGGTCATGATCTAACAGGTTATACATTAAGGATGATCCCTTATACTATTTTATTAGAGAATGAATAAATATATATGAGTGATTATTATTGTTTATATATTTCTCTACCAAGAACAAATAAGTTAATAATTTTTTTTGGATTAGTGTGTCATCAGATAGATGGTTCCTCCTTATGCTATTGAAAGAAATATATCCCCATTTGGACGAGTGAGAAATACCACTCTATCCTCTGTTAGGATTAATTCATCTCGTAGAATATACATATTTATTTGTTAGTGCATTATTAGGTGTGATATATGTTTTTATTATCTAATTGCTATATATGCCATCAGTTCAATTTCCTCTCCCTTTGTTAGTTTGAATTTGTTAGTTGATTATATCATATAGGTTTGATCGGTTTGAGCTGGTTCAAGATAATTCCAAACTAACTTAAATGGCTCAAGTTCACTTAACTTAATAGAAATGAATCAAATCTAAATTAAACTAGTATTGTGTTATATAAGGATTTAAGATTGACTTCTTTATGACTTAATTGAATTGAGTTTTGTTTTAAGTTAATTAAGCTATTTTAATTAAGATTCTAGTTGATTCACGAGTATTGAGAAATTTATGCTTTATGACTTGATGAACATATCATATTATTTAGATGCATGAATAAATGAATAGATGAATGAATGTAAATAAATAATTATGATTGTATATATATCCTTATCAAAGGTAGATAGGGTGATTCCTTTTGAGGATTAACGGATTATCAGACGTAACGATTAAATAGTTCCTTTATCCGATATTAGGGGAATGCATCCCCACTTAAGCGGGTGAGGGATATCACTTCATTCGTTATTGGGAGTCGATATGAGTTCTCTCCATAGGAGGAATTCATTTTATAAAGTATAAATCTCTGTTCGCTATTGAGAGAGTGCACTATTAAATTTGATGTATGACCTTACGATTATTATGTATGCCCTCAAACCCATCCAAGACTCTGGTAAGTCAGTTTGGTCTAGACTAGTACTATATAACATAGTCTAATTTTCTCTCTTTATTGGTTTAAACTCATTAGTTGATTGAATTGATTGAATCAAATAGGTTTGATCAATTTAAACCAGTTCTGGATGATTGAAGACCCACTTTACAAAATTGAAATCAATCAAATCCAAATCAAACCATTCTAGGTTGATTCTAAATCGATTTTATAAGGATTCAATGTTTGTTAAGTCCTAGTTAAATTGAGTTTAGCTTAAATAAATTATGTTATTTCAATTAGAGTTTTTGTTGATTGAATACTATTGAGAGATTAATATCTTATATCTTTATAATTTGATGAACTTAAATTTTTTTTCTAAAGTTGAAGATGTTATTTAAAAATGATGATAGTTTTATATTATTTTTTTAGATTAAATTGATGATATTGATACAATTGTTACTATATAGTATATGTGATTATACTTAATTGTCCCGATTGAAAGTACAACCAGTGAAAGGCATTGTAGATCCATCACAGCACAAGTCACCTATGAACATAGTATAGCAAAAGATAAATTAAGCATAGTCTCTTATAATATTTTATCAAACTATTTCTTCAATACATGTATGGATGCATACGTTAATTAATATATAAATATAAATAAATAATCATGGTTATTTATGTATCTTTGTTTAGGATAGGTAGCGAGTCATTAGATGTGACGATTAGACGATTTCTCTATCTACTGTTGAAAAAAAAGGTCTCCACTTGAGCAAGTAAGGGATATCACTCAATTTGTTGTTTGGAGTGTAATATGAGTTCTCTTTATTTTCATGTACTCATTTATTATTTGACTATTATATATATTATTGAGATGTATTGTATGTGATTGATGCATTATTTTATTTTCTATTTAAGAATTATCTTTATTTTCTTATACGTAAATTCATATATTTTCATTTCATATTAAATTATGGATATTTATATATCTTTAATAAGTATTAAAGATTATTTTTATAATTTTCAAATATTCCTACTAGGTTATTGGTATGTTTTTATTTTATATTTATTTTTAGTAATCCTAACTATTAAGAATATTAATTTTTTTAGTTAAAAAATATTTAGTGTTGTAAAAACACAAATTTAAATTCGAAGATTAATTTTTTTATAAATTATAAAATAATAAAGTACTTTGTTTTTAAAAGGAAAAGCAATATTGATCTTCACAAGATTATAAAAACTGATCGGAATGATATATGTACAGATTAGTATTCGGCCGAGAGTCGGGAAAGCCCATTGGCCCATTGGTTCATGCACAAACTTGAGGAGGATCGAAAACTTCACCTGGTACTCGTGACAAGAAGATTTTAATTCCTTAAATGGAACGAGGACTATTCGACGTCGAACTCCGTACCAACTCGATCTCTCCGTCGCCAACTTCAAGCTTGGCCAAGAAGACGATGATGACTACTGACTTGGCCGTGATGCCGGGTACTCCCTGATAGACGTTAGTTCATGATAGGTAACCATCCATCCATCACTACGAGAACCAATATGCTTCGTTTAGTGAATTATTAGATCCCAGATGAAGAAAAAGGAGGTCGTCAGGTATTAGCCTCGATGCGAAGAACATGGAACACGGTCCATGCGTATTATCTCGTCCAAAATAGAAGAAGTACGGACAGGAAGAAGAGACGATCTCCATGTTCCTCCCTCTTATTCAGCAACTTATTGGTGCTTACTCCGCTTCTCGCTCTGCTTCCTGACAACCTACTGGTCCTCCGCTCGATTCAAGTTGAAATCATCTCGAACTTGGAAGCGGGACTCGTGCATTCCAACACCAACTAAAGTCGCCTCCGCCCCAGAGGTTGCCTCTTTATTGGTGCTTCGATGCACATCGAGGCCGCAGTCTTGCCTTGGATGACTGCGCGTTTGCCATATAGTTTGAGGAGCTCCATTGGTTCACATGTTGCCCGAGAACTCCCTCGGCATCCCACGCACTCTTTGCTGGAGTCACGGCCATGTTGCCGGATGAGTTCGTGTGTCTGGGCGTGCCCTGTGCGGTGGCTGAGAGCCTGCATTTCTCGCCATTGATGCACCGGTCGTCTTCGAGCAAGTTCCCGCGGCCGGGAATGGAGACCCGTGCTGGAACTTGGCACATAATCGGAGAGGAGAACGCATGCAGCGGCAAGTCATGCGCTGGATCCAAAGCAGAGGCACTGGTCCGACGAAAAGATCTCGACTTGATCGGTTGGCACGTATCGATCTCCACGATCTTTGAGCTCCCGTCGATGGCAGCACCGGCAAGACTTGTGGAGCTTCTCCGTCTTGAGAAGGCCGATGTGTGCTCGCTTCGAGTATCGCCGAACCGCTCCTGCGATCAACCAACAGAGAAATGGAAGCTGGGTCGAAGAACCATCAACATCCGAAGATCTTATTAGGATATGAAACGTACGAATGATCTGCGATGGCGGGCTTCTGGTTGAGGATTTCCATCACCACGGGAAAGGCAACCAGATCTTTGATGAGCTCGGACAGTGGCCTGAGCTCTTACCAGGGCTTGCATGCCGCGAAGAGTTGCGGCGGCTCGCTTACGAACGAGGAACCCTTTAACCAAAGCTTGTGCTTTCACCAATGCTCTCAGAGCTCGCAGTGCTTTCCTTGCCTTCAGAGAATACTATCACTTCAGCGAAACCAACAAGAACAGGAGGATTATATCTTTTCCATGCAAGGAATGAAGAATCAAAAGACCACGCGTCGAGACAACCAGAAAGATCATACAGAAGTAAAACGGGGCAAATGCTCGTCATTCCCCTCTCAAAAACATCTATAATAATAATAAAATCATATGTCTCAATTATTTAGGATCGATCATATGGATCTTTCGCCGCCATTGCCGCCTCTAAGAAAACATCTACTGATGCAAAACATCTACCGAACCAACAAGGAAAGTTAAACAAAGTAGAAGAAAAAAGCAAGCAAGCAACAGAGGAGGAAATGGGAGCTTGGTTACCAAGTGACCCCTGTATGCGGATTGGATCTTCACTGCCGCCAGCCACTCCTCGGCGCAGCTGACCCTTCTCTGGCCGGTGAGAAGCACGGCCGCTACCGCTGCCTGCGCAGCTGCGACCGCCGCGTCGGCCGCAGCAGCCGTGGCCGTCGCCACGGCGATGGCATGCTTGCTCTGTTCCCTCTCGCTTACGGCGTAGAAGGACATGAACCACGCTGCCTCCATGGCGGCCGCCGTGGATGCATTCTGCCCCAACAGCGAGTCGCTGGAGTTCCTTGACTTCCAAAAGCTCCTCCGTTTCTTCTCCATCCTCTCCTCGCCGCCGTAACCGGAAGAGTCCTTCCGCTCCTGTTTCTCCTTGTTACCACCCCATAGCTTCCACAGCCACCGCGTTGCCCGACCCATATCCTGGTCACCTGAATCTAATCAATTCCTCGACGAAGCTTACAGCCTTCAGGCCCTACAAAGACGGAACAACAAGGGGGAAAAGGGGCGTGAATGAAATAGTTAATGAAGCAGAGAAAGAAACAAAATTGACGTAGTCAAAACTCAGAACTGGAGAAGATATAGAGACAAAAAGAACTGGAATTCGTGATGAAGAAAAGCAAGTGCGAAGAACAGAGAGGGAAGAGGTCATTCTGAATAGGAAGTGATAGGTGAATGATCTCAACATTTTAACGAAGATACAAGTGGATTAGAGTTTGGCCATTCATTTGTTGTATGCAGCTGATTCAGAAGTAACAAAAGAAGGCGACGCAGGAAAAGAAACTACCAACATTTCCAAACATCCTCAACCAAACGACAGGGAGAAATCAAAGAAGCAAAGAAACGATGTCAAACATTGGCGAAAGGTGGATTTTTCATGCTCTCGTTTGTAATGCACCGACAAGACAAGAAGGCAGCGAGAGGGAGATGATCTCCACGCTTTCTCTATACGCCTATACCGCGTGACATACCCCAAAACGACGGCCGTCACACGATGAAGAAGGAAAGAGACGGGATACACACAGAACAAAGGGAACTGCCTGCAGACCTCGATGGTTCAAAAAGCTCACATCTTTATCCGACAAAACCTTGAAAAACCAATGCCGAACATCCCAACCTCACAATTACGTTTCCATGTTTTTGTGACATCTCCTCTACGCAAGCTGGCGGTCTAGTGTATCAACCCTGAACTCGATCTATATTTTCGGTCGCACATACAGATACTCCCCCATTAACTTTTGCTTCGGCATACGCTGCCGCCACAGCTAAGTCCTCTGTCCGACGAATTCTTAGATGAACTCCATTAAAGAAGCAAAGAGATGGGCTCGGCCTTCTCTGCTGTGGCACACAGCGCCGCGCCTTCGATTCACTGAGAAGAAAACAAGACGAACGAGGCTTACTCTTTTCTCGCTGCTCGCTGGATCGATGCCTTCTCCACCACTGATGATTGCAGCTTGGCAATCCGACTTCATAATGGAGTCAATCGATCGGCGACATGAGAATGTAAACGAACACAGCAAGCAGACGGGCTTGCAGATTTGAAAAACATATCTTTCGGGTGAAAGTTGCCACGATTCGCTGTTCTTTAAGTCTCCTTAAATGAAACCCGACATTTACGGGGGATATAATACTTAATAATATGCGTCTTCTTTAGCTGCGGCGTAAAAGGGCTGGGTTACACGTGTCCTTTGTGCTACCTATTAAGCCCCGAAAGATCATTTATTTACAAACCAAACCGCCTAAGGTAAAGTTTAGGCACAGGGGCGTATCGGGAATTTGAAGCGGATCGAATCGATGGATGACGTCACCATGATTAAAAGTATACAACTATATGTATATACGAACCGAAAAAGAAGATAAAAAAAACCTTACCATAATTTAGAGAGTATAGCGCTAAAATACGAATCTTTTCGACGTACACCACGTCTTAAGGTAACGGATGATTTTGACTGGAGAGGAGTCGACGAATAATTCGCCCCGTTTTGCTCTTACTGCATGGATTTGAAATGAAGAGGGAAATATATTATCTGTTCGATAAAATAGCTGCTATAAACAGGTTGGTTATTATTATTATTATTTGAAGTCAGGGATGTGAGATCGGTGTCACCATGAGGCCCTCTCGACTCATCAACGGCGTTTCTGCTGCCGCACTCCGTGCATCTGTTCATTGCGACCATGACTGCAGCATTCGTGCGCGTTCAAGAAGCTTCAGTAGGTGGCCACGCAAACGTGCGTATGGAGAAGTCTCAAGATCTAGATTATGGACGTAAGCCGGACAAGGTTTGTCGTGAATCAACAAATAGGGAGATCTCTCGGAGTTGCTACCGACGCACGCTACGGCTGGCCAAACATTCCGGCTGGTGTTTCAGCTCCACTTCTCGACGTGAATGTGTTAAGAGTTCCCATCGAAGAAGGGATACTGAACTCTCTCGGACTGATCATAGAAGTTCCACGACCATCGTAAGCCATCACGGTCAGTCTCGATGCTGCATTCACTTGCTGGGTTGAGATGACCCATCAGAGCAAACGGCACCGGCGAAGATGGACATGCCATGTGCAGTAAGCCATGCCAACGCAGCAGAGCAGGAGGAGGAGGCGGAGGAAGATGTCCTATCATCCATTGGTGTCTCCGCCAGCTTCAATACCAGCATTGATTTGGAGGTGGGTCGTTCATCGATGCAAACAATTACCATCTCGTATTACTGGCACATTCACCCAGCAATTAATAGCAGTGCACCTTCCATGGTGATCCAGATACACGATATGCACTGCTCAGGAGGATTCGGGTCAGACCAAGTGAAGCTGATAGATATGCATTTGTCTTGTTTATTTGGTCGATTGATTGCGCCAGCTTCCATGTCACCCAAAACAAGAAAATTGCGGACCGAAGTGTGCCTTGATTGATCATGGCAACAAGTGCCAGCCCTACAAGGCTTGCAATAATAAGCATCATAATATATATCTGTGCAGTGGGGCAGAGAGTCTCACCATTGTACGCCACTCCTCATAATAAGGAGAGGGAGCAGAAACAAGAACGGGAGAACACAATAAATAGACAAGCCCGACTCTTTTCCCACGTCGTCTCCAAAACTGTCACCTTCCCGTCTTCCCTCTTCGCATTCCCCTGCACGAATGGCGACCGCGGCCTCCGGCCTCCGCCGGATGCGCCGGCGGCTGCTGCCACTGTCTCTCTCGGCAGATGTTCTCTGATCCCATGGAAGGGTGCCCTTCGTCGTCGTCGTAAAGGCCCTCATCTCTCTATATATATACATGGCATGCAGGGTTGAAGCCAGGCAAACAACGCAATAATTCTTTGCGGAAGTCTTTAACACTTGTAATTCTATTTTCTTCTCTCTCGCCCATCTCATGCTTCGTTTTGTTTGCTGCCTCGAAAGATTATTCTCGATGATGTATTGCTTTTGTGGTTAAGATATTGGAGTATGCTTTCATATGCTTAGAGCGTTGGTTTCATGGGTTATGGTTGGGTGACTTCAATATGATGCTATGTGGGTTTGGCTGATGCGAGTGTGTGGCCGTTGTTCGATTGGCAATAAGAACTCTCTCATTTGGTACGTTTGTTTGTCGGAGTCTGATTTGTGTTCTTTTGGAAATTAGGAGTCATTTTTATTTATCATTCGTATTTTTTTAAGATTAAAATCATGTGCAAAAGTATGATTGGTGCCATCTTCTGTGAGCTTTGATTCCTTCACGTTCATATGCCTGCTCTCTGCCATTATCCCTCTTGCTCTTGGAAATGCAATTTAAGCTTCATTTGGAGTTCCTCCAAGAGATAAAAAAGAACAAGACCCACCCCCCATCTTTCCCTGTTCTCATGGTTACAACGCTACCAAGAAGTCAGTTTCCCATCGAACCGAGCATGGCATAGCTTGCATGATCAGCTCCAGCTTCATTTTGTAGGGTTTCAAGGAAACATCTGAGACTGAAAGCATATGAGTAAACGTTCCCATCACTAAATGACCATCATAGAATATGGCACATACACAGAAAAAACTGCTGATTTCCTTCACAATTTCAACGAATCGATCCCTTTTTTTTTTTTTTTTTTTTTGGGTATGACACGAAATAAAAACTGAAAAAGCAATCCCAAAATAAATGACAACAGAAAAATCTCGCTTATAAATACAAATGAATACGGTGCACAAAAAAAATGAGCATAATACATAAAACCCATCCAGCAGAGAAGGACGACGTTAGATATAGAACATGTGTGCAGGGAACAAAGCGCTCACATCATCGGCAGTTAAAACATAATTAGGAGACAAAAACTCAACCTAAATATTTATTGCAAACAGTGTCTTAAAAAGCACAAACGTGACAATATGTTGAGCGTCTAAAAGACGTAAGATAAGTGCAAGACTTTAAATAGATAAAAAAGTTCTAAAGAAACCACAAGAAAAATGGGATGCAGGCTGGAAAGTCCTGCAAAGACGTCCCAGGGCAACTGATGGCTGATACAATAACAAAAGAGCAACCTGGCATTTTGTAATTGCTAGGGCAGGACACCTTAAAGCTTGTCTTCATATTCAGAGAGAGGGGTGATCTGTTCCTTGAGGCCCTTGCGCTTTCGGATGTCACTCACAAGCTGCCCAGCCTGAGAACCTGGCTCCATCGGGTCAGACGACATCATGTCCCAGTGATCAAAAACACACTGAGGGAATGCCTGCCCCGATGTTGCCGCCCTCAGAGTGCTCGAGAATCCAAATGACTCGATAACCGGAAGATACGCCTTGATGTTGTACAGGGGAGTTCCAGGCCTCTGCATCTCCTCAAAGACATGGCCTCTCTTCTGGTTGAGGACACCATAAATGCCACCCAGTGCCTGCTCTGGAGCCTGGATCTCGACCAAGTACACTGGTTCAAGGAGTCTCGGCTTAGCTGTCAATTGAGATGCATATATGACCCTCCTCGCTGTTGGAATAATCTGTCCACCGCCTCTGTGAATAGCATCAGCATGCAGGACCACATCACACACCTCAAAACATATAGCCCGCATGTTTTCCTCTGCCACCGCTCCTTCCTTTGAAGCCCACTGGAAACCAGCCACAACAGAATCCTTGATCTCATTCAGGTACTGAACTCCCTTGCACATATCAACCACCATGTTTGGACCTGTTGTCTCAGGCCCAAAGCACCATATCTTCTTGGCAAGATCCTTGTCCCACCCAAACTCTTCAGAGAGAATCTTCGAACGAGCTTTGGGATCATCCCTTGGGCCAATGCGTCCTTCATCAATGGCCTCAGCAAGTCCTTCTTCCATGGGCCGTGCTTCCATGTAAAGCCTATTATGCTTGTTTGGAGACTTGCTCATGACAGTCCTACATGATTTCTCCAACACAGTTTCACGGAAAGAAACCACAGGGTCAGAGACTACAATCTCTGCTCCTCCCATGAAATCGTCCTGCAAATCTTTCAAGCATATTTCAAGGTGTAGTTCACCAGCACCAGCAACAATGTGCTCACCAGATTCCTCTATCGTACACACCACCATGGGATCTGATTTTGCTAATCGTTTCAAGCCTTCTACAAGTTTTGGAAGATCAGAAGCAACCTTGCATTGCACAGCAACACGAACAACAGGCGACACTGAAAACTTCATCGCTCTAATAGGATGGGCATCTGTTTCCTTCTCATTAGTTAAGGTTGCATTCTTGGTGATAAACTGGTCTAAACCAACCATAGCAACTGTATTTCCACAAGGCACATCCTCCACAGACTCTTGTTTCTTACCCATCCAAATAACAGTTCTCTGCACACTCTTGACATACAAATCCTTCTTTTGGCCAGGGACATAGTTTGGCCCCATAATTCGAACCTTCAAACCTGTGGAAACCTTACCAGAGAAAACTCGACCAAATGCAAAAAACCTACCCTTGTCAGAAGCTGGAATCATCTTTGACACGTACAACATAAGGGGGCCCTCTGGATCACAATTTCTAATGGCATTTGCATAAATATCATCAAGAGGACCTTCATACAGGTTCTCCACACGATACTTCTGCGCCTTGGCAGGAGATGGAAGGTGGAAGATCATCATCTCAAGGAGGGCACTGCTAGCAGGCAACCAAGTCTGCATAACCCTTTTCATCAAGGCTTTCCCAACCAGGTCCTTCTCATCAGATTTCATGGTCACACCAAGTTTCTGGAGCATGGGCCACAACTTGTCCTTTTGGTCATTAATACAGGTGCTTATGATCTGCCTTATTGGTTCATAACAAAACTGGACAAAGCCACGTTTGCAAGTCGGTGAACCAGTACTCTTGGTAGTCCATTTCTTTGTTGCAGGGTCGAAGTAGTTCTCACCCCACAGCCTCTCCATCATCTTTGCCTCATCAACTCCAAATTTAGCAGCATACATCTTAGCAAAGTTGGTCAATGTGAAAGCCCAACCATGCAAACCAGCAGAAAAGGCAACAGTTCCTTTCTCTGGGTAAACTTGAACATCTCCAAGAAGGACATCCTCATAAGTAGCCATGATCACATTTGCATTCTCAATGACTCTCTGAAAAGTCTGATATGCCTCTTCTCCATCAACTTGAAGTTCCAGAAAGCATCGGTCCATCTTATTAACAGTCAAGACAGGCCTGATTCTTTCTCCCAAGGCTTGTCGAAGGACTGTTTCAGTCTGCACACATACACCCTCAACACAATCAACAACAACCAAAGCACCATCAGTAATACGTAAAGCAGCTGTGACCTCAGAGGAAAAATCCACATGCCCAGGTGAGTCAATCAGATTAATTAGGTATTCATTCCCGACCCTTTCACCTTTATAGTTCTTCAAAGATTCATCAGTCATCTCATAATAAAGGGAAATCCCAGTGGATTTAATAGTGATACCACGTTCGGCTTCATCTTGTCGGGTGTCTGTCATCCTAACATCTCCTGCAACTTCCTGTGCAATAATACCAGCAGCTGCCACTAGAGAATCTGTCAGAGTAGACTTCCCTGCAAATCCAGAGAATTAGTTTAAATGCATTTCATTGGACTCAGCAAAGCAAGAAAATTACAAGGACATGATATTAAATGCAACATGCATATCATGCAATAGTACCGTCGATATGAAATCAAAGTCACCTAAACTATAATGAAGAGAATGAATGGCTTAATTAGGATCTAAGTAAATGCTAAAAACAGGTTTTGTGCTTCTTTATGAAGTACAAAAAATAAAATGTAATGTAGCTGTGGAGTCATATTATGAGCTATGTAAAATAAGATCATAGAATTCAGAAGTATCATTCACTGAAAGAACTAATTGCTGCCCAAAAACGTGTTGCAGAAGAGTATTCCAATGCTTGGATAGGATATTCAAATCAGTGATCAATAAATAAAAAAATTATGAATACCATATCTAGGTTCATGTTCTCAAAAATCAAAGCATCACAGCATTTCAATGACATTGGAATGCATGCATAAATGAACTATCATCGTAAGTAAATAAACCTATGGCTCAGTGGAGATTGATCTCCACATAAGAAAAAGCTAGAGAAGTAAATAAAAAACAAAGATGATGACATAAACCCAAAAAAAAGGTCTCCACCATGATCCACATGTGCAATGACAGACATATTTCGGATGTTATGCTTCAGGTCCATAATCTTGCGGAGCTCTTCCGCCGTGAACTTCACCATCCTGACTGCTCTTAAAGATCAGGCAATAACTATTCTGGTTCAGACCTGCAGAAGCAATCATATTAATTACAAAACACTAATAAAACCATTCCAGCATAATGTAAAAAGCACAACAATAAGTCGCTCCGACATGGTCAGCTGCCTTGTGCAGTAAAAAGGGCTAAAGCAGCAACACAAATTAATATCAAACACTACTTGAAGATCATGCATGCACGCCAACAAGGCTGGATACATATTCTTCAGGTATAAAATGGAGATGATATATGTTGTAACATCATAAATCATTGGTATATTGCAATTGCACCCAAAAATATACAACTTGAAATTACAAAATTTGAATAGTGCAGTCATTATAATGAGACAACTTTCTGTTGTCAAGCATCAAGCAATACACATACACACTGCAACTAAACATAACTTTTGCAACACGAACGCATAAAAACACAGCAGCAATTAACATGAGAATCCTAATAAAGTAATAAATATTAAGATATAAATTTTCCCCTAACATATATTTCTAGCGATTGATCTTCAATAATTGACTCAAAGATGTCTCCTAAAATATGGCTTATGGTAAATTTTATCGAATACTAACCTTTTTCGGATCTTAACCAATATATTAACATCCAAGGCAATAAAAACATTATAAGCAAGCCAATATTTATGATGCACTCAATCATTTAATTACAAAATTAAAGAGGTTTATTAAAGAAAACGTTCATTGAATACAACCCTTATCGTGCTCTAGACCAACATATTAATGTGCAAGGCTACAATAACATGAAACAAAAGCAATATTTATAACGCACTCAATCACGATGGTACAGAATTACAGAGACCTAATAAAGAAGGAAAATGAATTTACTCTTGGGATAGAGAAAACTATAACTCGTACTCTGAGATTTTAAATAGAGAACAAGGAATCAAGATATTAAAATAAGGACTGGGCAAGCAACTTGCCTAGTGAAGATTCCTTGTATGGGTCAGTAGGTCTTATAAATGAAGCTACTAAGCTTATATTGTCAATATTGGCACAAGTCATCATGGCATAACAATTAAAACACATCACGCATTTATGTGACTAAAGCTTCAAACTCTACAAAATACAGCTAAAAATAGAAAGACTTATTCTAGAAATAACAAGCAATTTAGTTGATCTCGCAGACAAAGCAAACAAGCAAACAACATGGGAGATCTGAACAGATCGGAACCACGATATTCTTTCCAAAAGGCTGATGCCTATACCAATCCCCATATCCAAACGTTTCCGAACAAAGTATTCTTACTAAAATTATTTAAAGGACAAAAATCCAGTGAAATCACTCAAACTTCTTCCTTCCCTCCTCTCTCGATCTTACTATTCTCCCCTCTACACTTCACATATCGTGCATCTGATAAAGATCAGCCATATTTCGACCGGGTAAACGCATACGACATGCCCAAAAAGCAACTAAGATAAACGCTATACGAAATTTAGAAGACACTTCATAGATCAGAAGATGAAACCAGATCAACAATTCAAATCTACAGAATCATAGACCTCAGAAACCAACTTTCGAGTCGATAGAACTAAATCGGATAACAAGAACGAAAGATCTAGCACGAAACCATCTTTCGAGTCGACAGAACTAGAACGAACAACAAGAACTAAGTATCCAGCAACAGACCGCATGGAACACGAGGAATTAAAATCGAGACAAAGAAGAAATCTACAGGACACAAACGGGGCGGAGGCAACGGTCTTTACCCCCGGATGAGAGAAGCACGGCCGCAAGCGATGCTCCTGGAACCCTAATCCTCTCCCGCTTTATATAGAAGAAGACGCGTGGGGATGAGGGATTAATCACGCCGTCAACGTTATAAAACGTGCCCCCAAGAATGAGCGAACGGCTGTGATCGAAGCATTTTACGAAATGACGCCATTATCGCGGTAAATACGACGGGCCCACCTGTTCGGGCCTTGATCCAAGATATTTCGGTCATAAATGCGAGAATTACCAAAACAGTGTCTCTCCGTGTCTAAAATTAGGCTCGGGCCACGGCATATTCTGGGTTTCCGCCAAGATGCCCATTCTCTGCAAATGGGCTTGGCTCACACGGCCCACCAATCACTTGGGTCAGCTTGGGTGGCGTCAATTAGCCACTAAATTGGACCCAATAAATTTTAATTTAGCCCAGAGATTTAAGCACAGTATATTCTTTTTATTCATATATACATAAACATATACATATATATATATATATATATTATACATCAGGTTATTGAACAAAATGGAAATGATCACACGAAGGTGAAATGTCCCATGTCAGATTATGTCGAAAGAGAAGTCACAAAATTAGTCCATACTTTTCATATAAGAGGCCTCGGAACAGTTCATCTACAGCCAAAGAGAGCTTCTCATGGCCATCATAAGCTTTAAGGTCTATTTTTCTTCCTACTGGAATGCTAATCTTCAGAAACGAGCTCTTCTTGTCATTCTCGAGCTTTTTTACAGCATCTGAGCTCCCACCGGGAGATTCAGCAGAGGCTTTGACACCACCAGCAAGATTCTTTCCGAAAGATCGGATCGGAGGCCAGCCAACAACAGGCGCAGAGGCAGCGCTGCTTTCATAAACACTAGTAATGAGAGTCCAAAGAACCTCCAAAAAGACAGCGGGGAACACAAATGTTCCTCTAACATCAAGAACTTCCTGACATTACACGTTGAGCCAGCATAATTGTTCCTCTAACATCTTGAGCACGTAGAACAATCAAAGAAGAAGAAGACGGTGACGAACATAAATTCTCTTCACAATATACGAGTTCACAATAGAACGGGTATAACTCGTTTTATCTGTTTGTGTTCCATCTGTTTTCGACTCATCGGCACCCGAGAACCCTTTTTTGGATCCAGAGGAACCATTAGCGTTGGTGGTTTCAGGAACCCTAGGGACGTGCCGAAGAGACAGGGCAGACTCAGCACGGAGTTCTCTCTTCTCCTGCGCTGCTGACCAATCTTCTCCTCCTGGGAGTCCAAGCTTCAGTTCCAGATTTTTCTCCTCCGTAGTTTCGTAGTTACTTTTCCCTCTGCTACTTTCCTGAACGCTCCATTGATCCAGCAACTGAGGCCGGCCTTTGCATCCTCTAAATTCCTCCGCCATGTCTTGAACGGGAAAGGAAGTCAAAGGAGAAAAACGCGACTTGTAGCTCAGCTTTGGTTCGAAGTAGAAGAACAAGATGGCAACTTTCTCCTCGTGCACCCTCCAGAGAGGCAGGAAGAACACGCAATTCAGCAATAATACAGCAGCAAAGATCCAGAAAGACCACAAAACGCTACTGAAGCAGCAAGAATTCTGAGAAAGCCTTCAGCTTGGGAGGGGCAGGAGCCTTCCCAAACAACGACTTGAACCAAAGCAGGGACAAGTATCGTTCTTTTTCTTTCCCACAAACCAAAGCTTGCTCAATCTTGATCTCACATGTGGAACCACCACTGGTGACCATCAGAATCCTCAAGATGAGATACCGGTGCCAGGGGAGAGAAGAAAGGCCTTCTACTTTTTAATGTCTCTGCTTAGTACTGTGTTCACCGTGGACTCCTTCCCCTCCACAGAGTTTGTGATCAGAAGAAGGGAACGAGAACACAGGAACCGGATGGTATCCATGGCTGAAACGAGGCCGGAAAAGTGGAAGGAGAGTCGCTCAATCAAAAGTGTCGAACAACGGGAGAAAGGCGCGCTCAGATGGCAACAACACGCTCGTTAAAGCTCAAGATAGAAAGCGTTGACTTGCAAACGCACTCTCCGGCCCTCTGTCTCTCTTACCTCCGCCACTGGCCCTGTGATTGGGTTGGCAAATGTTGCTTGGTTGGTCCACTTGTCTAGATTTGCTGCTTGGATTTAGATGCTTTCGAATCAAATTTATTAGGATGCAATTCGTGGAAACCACATTCATCATTAATTGACAATAGGGAGCTAGGGAGCCCATGGATACATCTTCCTGCTCGATGAGAACAGCTGAAACGTAGGGATTTGGTTGCTGCAAACGAGTCAAAAGCAGGCGTTCGTTCCAGCCCATCGTTTCTCCCTTTCCCACCTAACGAAAATGTGCATGCCATGGCCTTCCGACGTCCAAATTCTTCGCCCGATGAAGAGAAATCTGTTCGTCTCTGTCTCCTCCCTTTATTCGGTCTCATGCAACCGAGCATTGACTTCTTTTGGTACTACTTCATTTTTAATTGGCTTATGAACGAGCCCCCAAGGAGCACCGTGTCTTCACCTCCAACTCCGCTCTACACGGGAGGAGGAAGGCTTGGGAACGAAGCAAGCCACCGTCCTTTTCTCTGCTTCGCCATGCTCTCCCTCTTCGTCAACAGCAGGAGCTTCAACGTTCTGGTACAAACCCTTCCTTTCCCGCCGCTGCCACACCAGCCCCCTCTCTAGAATCGAGAAACAAGAAAAAGAACTCTCCTTTTCAACTTTTTCTTGTCATTTGGTTCACACTGGATTGACATGCCACCGGTTTCACAGCTGCATGCACCTTCGCTTGTGGCCGCGTGGGTCTCCTCGATCGGCCGCCTTCGATGCTTAGACTAGACCATCACAAATTAGACTCATGGTGTTTTCATCAACGTTGACCCCCGCGAATCTTTCCTTGCTCACATATTCCCATGAATAATTTAGCCCCAAAACCCTCTTCCCCGTGCGATGGTTGGGTATAAAAGGGCCGGTTGAGGAGGTATTCGTTGCGTTGTCTCACAAGAACGAGTGTGTGTACGTGCCCATCACGACTGGCTTTACTGCTGCAGGTTGTGCTGGTCGCAGAGGAGAGCGGCAGCGGTGCGGTTCGGAGGGAGAAGAAGGGTGGTTGTAGCGAGAGGAGGAAGAGAGGAGAAAGCGGTGATGGAGAACGGGCGCCAGGTGGAGGCGTACATGGACCCCACGGCGACGGTGTCCGGTGGAGTCGAGGACGCCTACGGCGAGGATCGCGCCACAGAGGAGCAGCTCGTCACTCCCTGGACCTTCTCCGTCGCTAGGTCCAATTTTTCCCTTAAAAATGTCAAACTTCTTTGCATCATTTCTGATCACCTTGTGTTGTTCGATCAGATCCCTATCGCGTTCATTCTCATTGCACAACGATTAATTGACATTCTATGAATAACTTGTGCTTTGGAGATAAGTCCACAGTTGATTGTAACTTGCAAAGGGGAATCACATCTCCTCTGGCAAAGTCCTTCAAACTCACCTCTCACAAGCAAAATGTGTATTTTCTTCTTCTTTTTTGTGATAAACTTTCCTTGATCCTCAGTGGGTATAGTCTACTAAGAGATCCACACCACAACAAAGGGCTTGCCTTTACTGAAATTGAGAGAGATGCTCACTACTTGCGAGGCCTCTTGCCTCCAGTTGTCCTAACTCAAGAGCTGCAGGTTGGTATTCATTTCTAATCTGAAGAATTCTGATTACTCTGTGATGAGCTTATTCTGTTTCTTGTTACTTTTATCGCCATTCCTCAGGAGAAAAAGCTGATGCACAATCTTCGCAAATACGAAGTTCCCCTGCAGCGTTACATGTCAATGATGGACCTGCAGGTAAACTGTTTTACTGTCTTCTCCTCATTTTTTCGTTCTCACGATTTTCTCATAGTTTTTATCTTTGGATTTCAGAGTTTTGAGTAACGTAGGTAGCAATGGTTGCATTAACATTTATACTTCGTTGATCTTTAGGAGAGGAACGAGAGGCTTTTCTACAAGCTTCTGATTGACAATGTTGAGGAATTACTTCCGGTTGTCTACACACCAACAGTTGGCGAGGCCTGCCAAAAGTATGGGAGCATCTTTAGGCGTCCACAGGGTCTATATATCAGTCTGAAAGAGAAGTATGTTATTTGGTTTGTCGCATTATCTACTATTATTATTTACTATATAAACTCAAGGATTGTCATCTTTGTCAGAGGGAAAATTCTTGAGGTGCTAAAGAACTGGCCTGAGAAGACCATTCAAGTTATTGTGGTCACTGATGGTGAGCGCATTTTGGGTCTAGGAGACCTTGGGTGTCAGGTGAAACTGTTATAAATGTTTGAGCACAATTAAGTGTGTTTATTTCTGTCTCATGATTGATAACAGTTCATTCTCATTTGGCTTAGGGAATGGGAATTCCTGTTGGCAAACTTGCTCTTTATACAGCCCTTGGAGGACTCCGTCCATCTGCAGTAAGCACTTTTTACTAATGATGCTGTGCATATATATTGTCTTTCTAGGATCTGGGCTTGCGTCCTTTTTGTTTTCAAATTTGTTGATATAATTAATTAGTGCTTCTGTCTTTCGTGCTGCTACTTCCTTTTAGTTGTAAGGGTTGTCTAAACAGCTATTAATTTGCTTACAGTGCTTACCCGTAACAATTGATGTGGGCACAAACAATGAGCAATTGCTGAATGATGACTTTTATATTGGACTAAGACAAAAGCGAGCTAGAGGCCAGGTACTTTTTATCTATTGGAAATTGTACAGAAAACTTTTACAGTCTACTTACTGTTTAATGCTGAACTTTATCATGCATGTGCTGTGTTAGGAATATGAGGATCTTCTCCATGAGTTCATGTGTGCTGTCAAGCAACAATATGGTGAGAAAGTCCTAATTCAGGTCTGTGAACCTGTGGAACTCTATTGGTGATAGACATGAATTGGATATCCCCTGTTATTTAATATTTAAAGCAAGGTCCGCAATACCGTACCGTACCGGTGTACCGAGAGTTGCTCGGTACGGTACGATACGGCGATCATTACCGAGCTGTGCCGTTGGAGTATTGTTACCAGTCGGTAACGGTCGAAATCGATCGTTACCGAGCTGTGCCGGACGGTAACGGTCGAAATCGACCGATTACCGAAAGGCTGTAAGCGTCATCGAAATCGATCGTTATCGAAGCTGTGCGGTCGAAATTTCGATCGTTATCGCCCGATATATCTCGTGATCGACCGACGGGAGATACCAAGCCGTTCCGCCGGTAGAGGCGGTCCGCTGTACCGGTATCCTGTCGGACCGCATTACGCCGCATAATATAATGCTCAAACGGCAGACCTTGATTTAAAGTTATATCATAATTATATTTTCATTTGGTTCCAGTTCGAAGACTTTGCCAATCATAATGCATTTGATTTGCTTGCAAAATATAGCAAGACACATCTTGTCTTTAATGATGACATCCAGGTAAATTAATTTATGCTTTTCCTGTGCAGCTTATGCATCAATTGTTTTTGTCTAGTCTATTATTTGCATCTAACTTAGTTGCAATGTGTTGATGGTTTAAGTTAAAATTTTGTAATAACTGCAGGGAACAGCTTCTGTGGTCCTTGCTGGACTTGTTGCTGCACTGAAGTTGGTCGGAGGGACCTTAGCAGACCATACTTACTTGTTCCTTGGTGCTGGTGAGGTAATTACCTAGTGATTTTCTACTATTTCATTGTTCTCATGCCTGCTGCTCAAATCACAAACTTGATCCATTATATCTCATCAATGGATCTGTGAGAAAAGCACCATTGTTGCTTTATTTTTCAGTGGACAAGTGCAGACAAACTTTTTGCTAATACATTCATATAAAACTAGATCCGTGTAGTTAATTAATCCTCTAGATCAATTATATACAAACAGATGGTTTAGACTGACAATGGTTTCAATCTTTGGTCAAACAAAGCCAACTTGAGATGCATTCATATGGTAGATGTGATTATCAATATAGAGGTCGATGTGGGCGTATTTGGTTCTTGCAAGTTGAAGGTCTTTTGATACACTTTATACCAATTTGCTCTATATCATTTTTTCCTCCACACTCTGAGCCACTTTCCAACATCAAGTATGGTTTTTACAGGCTGGCACTGGTATTGCTGAGCTCATTGCTCTTGAGATGTCAAGACAGGTACACATTCAGATTCAATGTCTTTACTTTCTTTCTGCTGTTGAAACTAACTATTATCCTTTTCTCATAACATTAGTTTTCTTTTCTTGCAATTATCTCAGACGGGTACCCCAATCGAAAATAATCGTGAAAGGATTTGGCTTGTTGACTCGAAGGTAGGGAAGCGCATGAGTAGATCTGTTGCTGTTTAACCATGCTGATAGTAGTTTGTGGCATTTTATTTGTTATCAGACATCCTTGTGAACTTGCTGTGCTCCTTAAATATACAGGGATTGATTGTCAGTTCCCGGATGGAATCTCTACAACACTTCAAGAAACCTTGGGCGCATGACCATGAACCTGTTAACAACCTTTTAGATGCTGTAAAGGTGTGAAACCTCTCAAGATTGATTTTGTAATTCAGCCCTTTCATCTGTAAAGCCTGCAATCATTTGTTTGCTTTTTTTTTTTACAAAAATTCATCAGTGGTAGTAGTCCATTCTTATGCAGGATATTAGAACCTTAACCTACAAATAGTTGGGGGGTTCATCTCTTTTGGAGTCTATTAGATTTGGGATAATTGAGTTCTAACTGGATATTATACATCAGGCATGTCATAGATCTACTTTTTTCGCTTGTATGATTGCTAATCCTCATTGTTGGTACATATATTTCGGTTCTTATTTGAGTCAAAATCACTTGCCGATAGAGGAAGTTACTGTGTTTTCTTTTTTCTTTTATGAAGAATCAATTTTCCTACTTATGTCACAAATGACCTCTTTTTTTTATATGTTGTCATTCTTGCTTTCCCTCCTTGCTGAATAAATTTTATTTCTGCCAATTGAATGTTAATTAGGTGAATGTTTTTTGGTTTCTCCTAGGCCATCAAGCCAACTGTGTTGATCGGAACCTCTGGAGTAGGGAAGACTTTTACACAAGATGTAGTTGAGGCCATGGCTTCATTTAATGAGGTACATCATGTTCTCCATATCTCCATTTCTTAGGTTGTTCTACTTGTTACGTTCATGGATGAAAACTAACACTACTTGCATTGCAAAAATGCAGAAACCTGTCATTCTTGCTCTGTCAAATCCCACAACACAATCAGAATGTACTGCTGAGGAAGCATATACTTGGAGTAAGGTGAGAACCTGTTTGCCATGTGCTCTCTCAACCCGTAATTGTTTTATCATATCCATAAGTTCTATAATTATCTTTAATTTGTAGGGTTGTGCAATTTTTGCGAGCGGGAGCCCATTTGATCCTGTTAGAATACGAAGGGAAGATTTTTGTACCTGGCCAGGTCTTGAACTTGTTTGATAGAACCCCAGAGGAATTCTATGGAGATTGATCTTTGAGGGGGATCAACCCTTGGAACGCTATAGGGGTTCCACCCTCCAAGTAGCCCAGTGGCTGCAATTGTAGATTGATCTTTCTTATTCCAAAGAGGTGGAGGCTACAAGCTTATATAGAGCTCCAAACCCTAGCCCTAGGGGCTGCTTCCTAAGTGAACTACCCAATTTGCCCTCAATCTTAGCGGGCCGGCCCAGTAACAAGGGGGGCGGCGGCTAAGAAGCCCAAAGACCCAAATATAAACCCTAGCCTCTCTTCTTTATAGGATAGAGGCGGCTAGGTGGGGTTTATTACATTCTCACAGGGTTTTTATTAGCTGTTACATGATTGAGTATGACCTAACCCTGCTAGGGTCCTATCAAGCCCGCCCTCTTCAAATCAGCCTTGTCTTCAAGGCTGGGGTTCCATGAACTCAGGGAACCGGGACTTCAGCTCCTCATATGATTCCCATGTGGCATCTTCGAGTGGTAAATTAGTCCAATATACTAGTACTTCAGTAGAGGGACGTCGACGACGCATCACGACTCTGCGGTCAAGGATGGCTTGTGGTTGGACTTGAATATTTCCATCATCAGTGGTGTTGGGCAGTTGGATCTGGGGTGTCTCGTGTTCTCCCAACTTGGGCTTCAAGCATGACACATGGAAGACAGGGTGAATTTTGACATCTTCAGGTAATTTAAGTCTGTACGCCACAAGTCCAATACGCTCTATGATCTGATAGGGCCCATAAAAACATGGAGATAGCTTCATGGAGGCTCGTGTGTTGATGGATAGTTGCTTGTATGGTTGTAGGCGAAGATAAACCCAGTCTCCTACTAAAAATTCTCTTTCACTTCTTCGTGTGTCAGCTTGCTGCTTCATTCTAGCTTGAGCGGTAGAGAGATTATCCTTTAGCAGCTGTAGGAGTTTATCCTTGTCAATTAAATCTTGGTCGACCTGATCTACCTTAGCCGAGCCAATTACATACTTTGGAATCACAGGGGCCGGCCGACCATATAATGCTTCATATGGGGTACATTTTGTAGATGAATGATATGTAGTATTGTACCACCATTCGGCCCAGAGGAGCCATTTCGTCCCTCCTTTGGTCGATCACTAAATAAACACCGAAGGTATGTCTCTAAACATCTCATTCACCACTTGTTTGGTGTCGGTTTGTGGATGGTATACTGAGTGCTCATCTTGAGTTTGGTGCCCTCAGAATCGAAATAACTCGGTCCAAAATTTACTAGTGAAGACCCTGTCACGATCACTTACAATGGACCTTGGCATCCCATGCAGTTTAACAATATTTTCTATGAAAATCTGAGCAATACTAACAGCAGTGTAGGGATTTCGCACAGCACAAAAATGAGCATATTTCGTAAGTCGATCAACCACCACAAGGATTGTGCTTTTACCTTTGGAAGGTGGCAGCCCTTCGATGAAGTCCATGGAGATGTCAGTCCACACCGAGTCTGGTATGGGTAGTGGTTGTAGTTTCCCTGGACTCGCCACTGTTTCACCTTTTTGCTGTTGACATACATCACATTGTGCTACGTATTCAGAAATAATTTTTTTCATCCCTTTCAATAAAAGTTTTGTTTCACTCTTTTGTAGGTTCTTAGAAATCCGGAGTGCCCTGCTAAAGGTGTGGAGTGTATTTCGTGTGAGAATGACTTTGATGCAAGGGGAGTTTGGTATAAGCACAATACGACCTTTATAGCGTAGATCCCTCGAATCCCAAGTATAGTGAGCTATTGCGCTTGGATCCTCCCTCTAATTTTTGATGATGTTCTTTGGTTTCTAGATCCTTCTTCCATTCCTCCCCTCTGGTTCTTTGTTGGAGATACATAAGAAAGCCACCATGTATCTTGTGTAAAACTTTCTCTATTCGTTGGGTTGAAACGGTGGTTACGTTGCTTCCGCGCTTCCCGCGTAGGGTGACCTGTTTACCTTTGCAATCAAATTTCATAATCAATTTGGAAAAGTTCCAAGAGACATCACCTAGTGTCGTCAGCCATTCTATGCCCAGCACAGCCTCATAATCATCAATTGGTAGGAGGAAGAAGTCGGCAACAATTTCTTGGCCTTACAGTAATAGTTTCACCTGTGGGCATCTTTGGTCGCATTTTAGGATTCGGCCGTCGGCAACCTTTACGTCGAACTTGCTGCAACCTTCGATATAGAGCGCCATCCGAGCAGCAACCTTACTATTTAGAAAATTATTAGTACTGCCTGTATCGATGAGAACGGTGATTGGTTGTTGTTTGAGCAGGCCTCCAACTTTCATCGTTTGCGGATTTGAGTAGCCGGCTAGCGCATGTACCATAAAGTTGGTTGATTGTGGCTCTTCTTCCACATCTTCATCCTCATGTTCAAGACTCTTTTCTAGCTGTTCACTGATCTCTTCTTCCACTGGTTCAATCACAAGAAGTCTCCCTTTTTTACAGTGATGCTCGCGGCTCCACGGCTCGTCACAATGCCAACATAACCCCTTAGCAAATCGGTCTCGAAGCTCTTCTCTTGTCAACCTTTTTGGTGCAGGAGCTCGGTGACGATGGCGAGGTGAGGGCTTCAATATTTCTGGTCGGGAGCGACCCTAGTCCTCCGGGCTTCATGGTTCAATCGCTCCTCCTGAAGTCGTGCGAAAGAGATGGCTGCCATAAGCGTGTACGGTTGTCGCGCTTTAACTTCTCCCTGGATCTCCGGCTTCAAGCCCTCAATAAATGTCCCCAATAAGCTGTTTTCAGACCAATCACGAGTTTGATTAGATAACCTTTCAAACCTGGTTTGATACTCCTGGATGGTGGAGGTTTGTCGGATCTTTGCTAGTTGTCCGTCGATGTTCTCGTAATCGGTTGGTCCGAAACGGATCAGCAGTCCTTCTTTGAATTGTCGCCATGAGAGGACTCCATGAGTATGTTCAAACCAATCAAACCATTGTATGGCATCTCCTTTAAGATGTATAGCTGCAATTTCTACCATAGATGCATCTGCGGTTTTGTGGTACCGAAAATATCGCTCCACGCGCGAGATCCAACCAATCGGGTCTCCTTCTTCCCATCTAGGGAAGTCCACCCTCATGTGTGGATAGTGAGGATCGATCATAGAGCCTCCCCTCTCTTGGAGGTCATCTCTTCGATTAGAGCTCTCCCCTTGATGTGATTTCTTTGGGCTCGGTGGTCGACCCAAACTAAGTTCGGCAAAGAGAGTCCGAATCTTATCCTCCATTCGCGTCTCGAAGGCTTCGAATTTAGCATTTATCGCCTCCTCGAATGCCATAGTATATGCCTCCAGATCTGTAATATTAAGATCTCTCTTTTGTTTCCGGGTTAAAGGCATGAATTGTTTGAGGGAAGTGGTGGCCGAAAGGGTTTGTGGATTGGTGGATGTAGGCTGCGGTTTAGGCTTGTTTTGTGGCTGTTTTGGGTGCTGTTTGGGGCTGCGATTTGATGGAGTTTTGGGCTGAGATGGTAGTGGATGAAGGTTAGGGAAGAAGGTTTTAGATCTGTGGTAGCTCGCAGCAAAGATTTGACAAAAATCAGTAGAAATTGCTGCCTATGTGCGCTGTCTCGTAAGAGCAGAATTGTCGTCGAAGAAATAGCGGTTTCTCGACGAAATTTCCAGCGAAAACTCAGGGGTTTGAGGAGGGGGTTTGATGGTAGAATCTTAGTTTAGATAGCAACAAGGATAACAAATTGGATCAAGAAATTTCGGCAGCAAAGCAGTAAAGAAATCGGTGCAAGTTGCGATAGCAGAATTCTCGTCAAAAAATTTCAGCTGTTTGTGACGAGAGATTGCAGCAGCACACGAATTTTTTTTGTGATGAATTCCACAATAGATCAATCACGGATAGGAGCCAAGATGATCTATGAGGTGCACAAAAAAATTCGTTCAAAAAGGATAACAATTAGATCGGTTAAAGGCAGCAACACGCGGCTGAAATTTTCTGCAGCAATCCTTCGTACGCAAAGATGGTAACTTTTGCGACGCAAAGAATTCGCAGCAAGGGATCGATAGAAAAACTTCTTTTTGATATTTTAAATGAAAAATTGCAGCAGCAAAAGGTATTGGTGGTAGAAAAATACCAGATCTCTGATGCAATTAGAGGTGGCGACTGTAGATTGATTTGATCTACGTCAAGAGATGACGGTGGAGACGACGACGTCAAGAGAAATTGTGGGAATTGCTTGGCTAATGGTGGGCGGCAGAGATGGCAGCAAAAGCAGCAAGATCGTTGCTCTGATACCAGATGATAGAACCCCAGAGGAATTCTATGGAGATTGATCTTTGAGGGGGATCAACCCTTGGAACGCTATAGGGGTTCCACCCTCCAAGTAGCCCAGTGGCTGCAATTGTAGATTGATCTTTCTTATTCCAAAGAGGTGGAGGCTACAAGCTTATATAGAGCTCCAAACCCTAGCCCTAGGGGCTGCTTCCTAAGTGAACTACCCAATTTGCCCTCAATCTTAGCGGGCCGGCCCAGTAACAAGGGGGGCGGCGGCTAAGAAGCCCAAAGACCCAAATATAAACCCTAGCGTCTCTTCTTTATAGGATAGAGGCGGCTAGGTGGGGTTTATTACATTCTCACAGGGTTTTTATTAGCTGTTACATGGTTGAGTAGGACCTAACCCTGCTAGGGTCCTATCATTGTTCCTCCCCAATCATCGAGAATTCGACATGACTCTTAGCGATAACTGAACTCATTTTGTACATTTTCAGGCTAATAATGCTTACATATTTCCTGGTTTTGGTCTTGGCCTGGTGATATCTGGAGCCATTCGTGTGCACGATGAAATGCTTCTTGCAGCCTGTAAGTAGAAGTTAAATGTAGCTTCTGCATCTATGCAGGAATTGCTTGTAGCTTTATATAATAGATTTTCATGTGTCAGTTGCAAAAATTGCAAAGCATATAAGCATCAGCCGAATGCCATTCTGTAAGACTGAACGATGTTATTAGAAGTGTATATACTTACTGTTGCAGCGTGATGTAGATGGTCTCAACATGGTTGGGATCAGAAATTACTTGGTTACTGTTCTTTTGTTCCAGAATGCATTTATTTAGGTATGAATTAAATGTTCATCATGTAGCAACTTCAATTAACTATTCTAAAAATTATTACAAACATAGAAGGATAAAAAATGTTCTCTACTCGTTCTTTTTTAAATTGTTCACTGTGTAATTGCTTTAGTTTGAGGATTTACATTGGTGTTTGGAACAGCGCAAGCTTTAGCCCAGCAAGTGACACAAGAGAATTTTGATAAAGGACTGATCTATCCTCCCTTCAAAAATATCCGAAAGATATCTGCACATATTGCTGCTAATGTGGCTGCAAAAGTATATGAACTTGGTTCGTTCGTCTTCTCTGATTGTCAATGCCATAATATTATATCATGCTTCCTTGTTCAATCAATTTACTACTTTTTCTGTTTTTGTAGGTTTGGCTACTCGTCTTCCTCGCCCAGACAACCTGGTGAAATATGCAGAGAGTTGCATGTACACCCCGGCATACCGCAATTACCGTTGAATGCGCGAAACAGAATCTATCAATTTTGTAGCAGTCGCATAGTAATTACGCATTTGAAAACTATTGTTCCTTTTATGATTGTTGTTTCAAAAGTGTTTTTAGCCCCCGGCTATCATCAATAAACTAGTGGTTTAGGTGGATGGAAATAAATGTTGCCATGGAAGCAACATAATCTGCACTCATTGTTCTTTCTTATATGGAAGCTTCACATCTGTCTTGTGTTACTTATCTTGTGTGTGTTGATAGACTGAATATTCTCAATTACAAACCGGCACAGAGTGATCGACCAATTATATTTCTTTTTGTTGTTCTATGTTTGTGTCGCCGCATTCTTTTCTTTTTATTGTTCTAATGTTCTTAGTCATCGTTTGAACCAATGGACATGAAGGACTGATAACAACTACAGGTGCTTGATCTCAGCTCCAAGCAACAAGATTAAGCATTACCAGACACCCCAAATATGGTCGCATTACAATAAACTGGAACATCTGACGAACATAAACATTCTTGTCATTCGATTAATCAACATTAAAAATTTTCCCTCGGTATGTCCAACAGTGACTCCATCTTCAATATTTTAGCAACACATAGAATAAGCAAATATTTCACGAACAGCGGAATACCGCAGCCTCAGCAACCAAAGCAGACTGAAAGCAGCAGAGAAGCTCCGAACAAGGGAGGCTCACGTGCTTCTCTCTCGACACGATCTCATTATTCACAGCGGGCAAGCTCCATGAGAGCCACCTCAGGCCGGCTTGCGGCGGCGGCGGGACTGGTACTCCGGTGTCGCCGGGACGCTTTGCTGGAGACGAAGCTTCTCGTAGAACCTCTTGATGAACTCCTCTGCCTCCCGGTCGACGCGGCCATTGGCCTCCCCGTCCCCATCCATCATCGGGAACGGCGAGTCTGTTACCCTCAGCTGCCGCACCGCTGCCGGGCTCTTCCCGAAGTTCCACATCGGCGCAGGCGATGGGGACGCCGACGCCATGGCCGACGACTCGGCGTCAGATATCTCCGAGCTCAGCATTTCAAGCTGCTGGGCTAGTGCGGCGACGTCGATGTCGTAGCAGCCGTGGCGGTGGCGGTTCTTCCGCTTGGCAGTGAGGAAGAAGGATGGGTAGGCGGGGGTATTGCTGCAGCTGAACTCTACCTCCTTGGGGCTGTAGAAGGAGACGTCGGGGTCCATGGACCGGCACGAGCAGGCCGGGTACGCATCGGAGCCAGTGTGGCGGTCATGGTGGTGATGGAAGGTGACGAAGTTTCCGATGGCTTTCCCGGCGAGCTTGCCGCGCTTGAGGAGGAGGTGGAGATCCATCATGAGCTTGTGCTTGCAGAAACCCTTGCGTAGCATGTAGCAAACGGCTCTGATCATGTGACACAGCCGCTTGGCCAGGGAAGGATCCATTTGGGTGTACTCGAGGGAGCTATTCTTGGAGAAGCGAAGGGCAGATGGTGGAAACCAGAGCGCTCTGCTTGTGTTTAGGGTCTGCACGAGCGAGTGAGGGGGAAGCAAGCGGTGGTATTTATACAAACACCGAGCGAAGGGAAACTTGCACCAAAAGAAGTGTAAATGGCCTGACCGACCTGACTCCATGATCGTAGCCAAAGAAAGCATGAGGTTTTGGTGGCAATTTAGACTTCACTTTCAAGAAAGCGTTACGTATAAACTTGGCATTCAAGTTTAGATATGCAAACTTGGCCTAAAACGCTCCGATTAGCTTTTGCTTTTTTCCGACACTGGAATGCTTTTACTATAGTAATCAAACTTTTGAGGAAAGAAGAAGACACAAGTGTTCATCCACTTTGTTGAAACTTAGTGGCCAAGAACTTTGTCCCCTTTTTCCCACCTGCGTTTGTTGAGCTTTCCAAAGGCTGTTCATCAAACAGATGGCGGCCATGGCATCGATCGATCACTCCATGGCTGAGTTGAGGGGATGCCCGATATGATTCATGTGGGTAATCGTGAACGAGAGTAAAACTCCTACTCGAGCACCTCTCCCCGCCTCTTCAGAAACTTCGAATGGAGGCTCGTTCTACTCTCTTCACACTTCACAGTGCGGATTCAGTGATACTTTTGTATGTGCCAGATGTTGGAATAGTAACTCTGGTGATTAATGCTTCAACATCTAACAAGGGAATGAATCAACCAAAGTTGCTGGTGGAGCACAGTTGTGAGCAACTGGGTTGGTGCACGCAACACGTGCCCCCACCGGTGGCAGTGGAGAGCAAAAGCGAAACAAAAGGCGCACACCACTGTCCACAGATCGTTCTCTTTTTGATGCAATCCCGCGTCTTCTTCCTCCCTTCCAGTCCTACAGCTTGTACTACTCAGTACATGGATTCTCAGCAAGCAACCTCAATGCTCGTACGAGATCCACCGTGCATACAGATCTATTTTCTTGCCAAGGGAGAAGAGATACCGATAGACTTGGTGCGGGCCTCTTTCCTTCGGCTCTCTTCACATGCTACTCACAAGAAACTCTAAATGCTAATCTGTGCTGTAGGAATCTGCTCTATCGCTGCAATCTTATCCACGAGGAAGGCCAAACCAGAAACAAAGGGCCCGACGCACTGTATGATCCCTTCTCCTTTTCTGAACAAAGGCAAAGGAAAAGCAAAAGAACACATTAGCGTACCCGAAGTGGTACCAAAGTGCACCGGAGAGCTCCCTTTTAGGACTTGGCCATGGAGTCTCTATACCTTGATAGCGCCATTTGTTCCAACATAAGAACTGTTTTAGAGGATAAGTCGATCATAATCTCTCACTTTAGGAGGTTGATTGACACAACAGATCAATTTTCTTCCCTTAAATGTTAAATTTAAAACATTAGAAACCTTTATCGAACCTTTGGAGGTTATCTTAAATCATGGGTCCAAACAACTCTTTTGATCCTCATTACTACTTAGTGAACAGAAATATAATCAGATATAGGTCATAAATGTAGATATAATCATTGTTTTCTTCTGAAGTGTATATAACATATGCTATGAATCGCATTACCGAGAACGAAGAAAAGCTGAAGAACAAGGGCCACTGGAATAGGGTTCTTTACATAACCAATCTCATAATGCGTCTTAAAGCAAATAAACTTCCTTTTATCCCCAACCAAAGATGTCCGGTATAGCTGTAGAACAAGAAAAGCTGCCCGAGTCAGCATCAAGAAGCACTCTCGCATATCACATGAAATGATTTCTATTTAAAAATTCTAGGATGATAGGCCCAGCAAATCTCCTGTCTTGCCTTTCTCCAAAACTCCAATCTACTATTCGCTGAAACTGTCATCTCAGATTCGATAGCATACTCTACACTGGTGTGGATTTCCGAATGGAATCCCAGTCCACAGCAGGGCTCCATCCTTTGAGTTCGTCACTAGCAATATTTTTCTGTAACCATCGTGCAGTAGTGCTTTCTCCAGAACACACACACACACACACGCAGAGGGTCATGTGAGACTATATTACTCTGGGAAACAACATTAAATTTGAATCCTGCTGCGTGATTGTAGATAAATGTATCCATCTAAATAATGGAAGGCATTGCAGACATCGCTTAGGTCAGTTGAGCAACACAAAAGCGACTAAAGTGAAGTGTCTTTAATGAGGCCATGCCTGTTGGTCCCTCCTCCATCTTGCACCACCGGCATCCCCCATTCAGAGATCAGCTCAATTATTATAGACGTTTGATTGTCTCTTTCTCTAAGCTTTGTACTTGTGGACAGCTAAGTTACACATACATGCGTATTTATCTTTTCATGTTTTCATGACAAAGCAAAGATTTCTCTCTTCTCTTCCCATTCTTAGTTCGTTTGTCCTCGTCTTCCACAATGTCTCGAGGTCAGTCTACACTGTACTGCATCACTGCACTGATGACTCTTTATCTGGCCAAAGGTTGGTGAGTTCACAACGTGATCTCCAGCGAAGCAAACATGAACAAAACCATGGCATATCACTACATAGGCTACATACATTTCATGAAAGCTCGCGGCAAAGTTACAAGCTGATGTACCACTAATCATGCCCTAACATTTACAGCTGATCTCTCTGAAAGTAGGTCACCCCACAAGAAAACATCGGAAGAGTCCTTCGAGGTGCGTAGTATGTACATAGTGATATCCCTGTAAGGAAAGCTAGTGAAGTAAGTGATGCAAATCTGCAGTGGAAGTCGAACAGGTTGTGCTAAAGAGCCAGAATCCAGTAGCAATCCAAAGCATAAGATCACCCAACTTCTCCATCGTTTTTCAATGTATGAAGCTCGACTAGCTTAGCATTTTGAATCAATCAAAATGTCAACAATGGTCTCATGAATTCTCACGGGATAAAACCAACAGAACATGGAAAGTAATATCAACACGTACCTCTGAGGACGAGGGTTTTGGTAAATAAGAAGTGCATGATGACAAGTGTACGAGAAGGGTATTGGATTCACTGCGCGTGGAGATTTCACTTTGGGTTCTGCTGGACCTGTATTTGAATCACGTGAGCCGGCCCATTTAGCCCAACCCGATCCGTTAAAACTAGCGAACATACGAACGGGTCGGGTCCGGGTCCAGATCTAGTGTCCACAATCATCCCCGGCATCATCGAAGTAAACAAAGGACGTTCGACACCGCCATCCGCCTCTCATTTAATTGCAGATGCTTGTGGGTTCCACCAGTCATCCAATAGTGTGCATCGTCAAATTTCATCACGTGATGTGGGGGCTCTTCCGCCGTTGGATCTATGTACTCACGGATATCAACGCATAGCGGCTTCCTACGACAACCTCCGGCGTCCTCCAATTGAAGGGTCCTTTTGGAGTTCTCGAAGCATCTCCCCCATCGGATCTTCGGGAGTCGAGAAAAGGGATAATCCAACGGCCGATGATGCAGAAGCTCGCAGAATCCTCAGACGAGCATCAATTCCATCCCGTCGGTGATGTGAAATCGACCGACAGGACACTCGCGGCGGTCTCGTAACGAATCTCGATCTTAATTGGAGTTTTGCTCCCGAAAATTGGTGGTTGGAGTGACCTTTTTCGTCGTGGATCCAGTGGTATCCGATTCCCAGTTCGATCTACTGCGCCCAAAGGTTCGATCCCCGCTGCTCTTCTCCATTTCGGCTTCTTTTGTTATAGAGTATATCTTCAATTCCTGAAAATTTCTTTTCTTTTTTCCTTCTTTTGTGGGTTTTGAAGGTATTTGATCTCTTTTAAAAGGGTTTGGGTTTGCTTTTCGAAAGACGGTTTCTTTTTCATCAAAAGAACCGTTCTTGATAGGATAAATCTCGTCGGATCTGGATTCAAATAGTCAGTTCTTGATGATGCTTGTTCTGAACCATCATAATTTGGGGAAAGAATCAGACTGCCTTTGTGAATCATCATAATTTGGTCTCGACATTTCAATTTGGCAGATTTGAGTTGCATTTCGACTTTTTCTTAATGCATATGCTTTTGTTCCTGAGTGAGTGAGCGAGTGGTTTTCAAGTGGAAACTGTGCTACCTAGATTGATTGTTTTTGAATGCGCGACAATTTTATTTGTGAAGCCGTACGAAGAGCGTACTGAAATAATACATTGTTCTTTTGAGGATCTTATGGAAGAAATAGCTCAAGGATTACTTTTCATTGGTAGTCAGGGTATGCTTCACCAATAGATCTCAGCTAACAACACACTGGTAGACATCTGATGACTGGGGCTTTCTCAATCTTGTTATGACAATGCTCCTTGAAAGGGAAATCAGTGTGTTTCTGGTGTTTTGTTAGATACTATGACTGGAAAGCTAAATGAAGGCATGAAAATTTTCTATGCTTATTCTTTATGAATTGGCAATGTTCTAAAAAACTTAGTACACAATTGCGCACTGATAGGTCTCATATTCAAGTCCATGAGTGTTTTGTATGCCATTTGATGTACTATAAACTTTTTCTTTTAAAAAAAGAAGTTCTGTGCACTGTTAGGCTTTGAATGTTATATGTCACTTGTTCTTCATGCGTAATGTAATTCATCTGTTGCAGGGTGTAGTTGCAATATTAATGGAAGAAACACTAATTTTTCTTTTCCAGTAAAAGTAATAATTTGTAGTCATGGTAAAGCATTTGATCCATTCCGACGTGAAATCTTCTGAAGTGAATGATAAATCAGGCTCGAAAGATATTTAGTTGACAAGCTCGGTCTAAAATAGCTCATATATTCTAGCTTTCGGTGTGCTTTCAAATTTCTTACTCAGAATCATTGGCAGGTAAAAAGTTGTTTGTCGCTTGACATATTGATTTCTGTAAGGAACAAATAACTCTGTTCTTTTTGAGTGTATAACCACAGTATGGATCAAATGAAACATGTTCTACATGATTCCTCCAACTCCTGGTGATGTGTGAGCATCTGTTCTTTTGCTACCAGAACGTATGTCAGAAAGACAAAGGGAGACAAACTTTCCATTTTGCCTTGTGATTAATCTGATAGATAGACTCCGGTTGTCCATGTAAATTTATGGTGGCATGTGAACCTTGCACTGTTCCAGCTTCACCTGTCTAACCTACAGATTGGTTGTTCCCTTTGCAGAAGTTGGTGAAAGGGAAGTGATGTTTCGGCAATCAAGCAATCGCAACTCGCTGGATAAAGGGTCCATGGTTAAGAGAGTTCTCCAGATAGCATTGCTTTTGGCTGTTGTTGTCTGGTTACTAAACCGCATCAACAAGAATGAATATGCTGGAGACCAAATCGGCATTGATCGGGAACATGTAGATTTTGGTCGGAAAGGGAAAGCAGGATCCGAGAATGTCGTAGTCATCAATGGGCGGACGATAGACTTTGATGACACGTCCGAAACAAATGAGGCTGGAGGTCAAGCTGAGGCTTTTGGCCGGCACTCCGAAGAGAAGAACGAAGACGAGTCTTTTGGTAAAGAACGAGAGGAGTCTCAGAAAAGTTTCGCAGATGCTGACCAAGCGGAAACTCAAGAAGAACAACTCGGCGATAAGGATGGCAGTGACGACTCAAGCGTCAGCAACAGAGATGTTGCAGTGGGTGATGAAAGGAGTACCAGCGAATTGGATACTTTGCGGCTTCCCAGTCAGAGGCACAGCGAAAACTCACAGGATCCGAACGAGGGGGAAAAGCTTGGAGATGACTCCCTTCGACGAATTGAGCTACTCACGTTGGATCGATCAAAAAATGATACCGAAGAAGAAATAACTTTTGACGAAGAGAGGATCTTCAGCTCCCAGAATCAATCAGAAGGTGATGGAAAAGTTGATGAAATCGAAAAGGAGACGATTGATTCCGATGGAGGAGTCAAATCAGAGACTGAAATCAGTAGTGAAAATAGTTTTGAAGTTGAAAAGGAAGCAACCGAGACCAATGGAGGAGACAAATTCGAGACTGACGGTAGTAATGGTTTGGAAGATGCCACGACCAATCCAAGTTCAGGTGATGCCAGCTTCGCTCTCCCTAACAACGAGAACAATGAGGAGTCTATCAACAATGAGTCTTCTGGTAAGACTACACTTGATTCTCAAGGAGACGTTAGCACTCGTTCTGAGGCTACCGAACACCATACCGTGCAAAATGGAAGCTCTGATACAAGAACAGAGGATGAAGCTACCAATCTACCCAATACCACCGAAGAAAAAGTACCAGTGATGCCAACCGATAATGAAGCTGCAAAAAGGGAGGCAGTTGAATCTCGAGACACCAGCGTTACAAAAGCTGAAGTAACCGATGATGACCCTTCGATAGAGGAGACTAATACGGGGTCGGATGAGAAGCTCCCGGTCACATCTGTGGCTGATCATGCGGAGAATGTGGAATTGCCGGTCTTTGATAAGGCTCTGGAGAGGGATGCGGTTGATTCCAATGGTGACAATGCTTCAGATTCTGGCAGAAATGATTTTAAACAAGAAAAGATGGATTTGGAATCTAATAATGTGGAATTGCCTCAAAATGCTGGTGACAGTTTCGGCTTAGGAACAAACTCTGAGACTAGCTCAGCAAGTGAAGCTGGAAACTCATCCCTCAACAATGAGAACATTTTACAGATTCCTGCCACCGAGGTTCCGAAAGCTGATGCAGAAAATTCTCAAGTAGATGACTTCTCTAAGCGAGAAAACTCGCGCGATGTTGAAGACACGACCGAACTGAATCCCAAAGAAGAAACCAACTCCGAATTGGGTAACAACGATGCCTCATCTGTCGGCGGCGACAATGCAGATTCATGGAAGGAAGGTGGTAAAGATTCAGAATAAAATTTCTCTGTTTGGATCCCGATAAGGATGAGTTTGAAGATCCACGGAATGCTTGCTTATGTACGATTAGAGCGGAGAGCAACGTTCATTAGGAAGTTATGGGTATGAATCTGCTCTCTTTTGCTGCAATTATACAGCCTTTTAATTTACAAGTTTCTGTAGGCCTTTGAGGAGGTACTCTTCCTACTACTATTGTTTCCTGCCAAAAGGTTGAAACTTTGAGAAAAATGTGTGTGATTGTGTTTATAATTCCAAATCTGCATCTAGCATTTGAAACAGAAGACTAGCGCAATTAGCAAATGATTGATCCTCACGGTGGGTACTACTTCGTAGAAACCGTCTTGCTTGGGTCAAGCATTTCATGTTTTTTTATCAGCACTACTTTTATGCGTTAATTGCAACACTTCAAACTGTTGCAGGAAGGGTTTGTCAAAGACACCTAAATAGTATTTATCAACATCAAATATCAAATGACAAGAAATTACAACACTCGGTCAATCAAACAAACTACAGGTATAACTAAGAATCATAAACAATAAAATAATATATTTACGTAGAAAACTGAAGATAGAGTAGTAGATGAGAACATACCTATTTAAACTAAACAATTAGATTGATTTATGTGAAAACATATACAACATTAATTGGCTGTAACAGAACTCAGTTCCTCATCTTTATAAATAAGAAAATCAAACATGCAGATCTAATTTCAGACTACGGTCGACCAAGCAATCTTTTGGCCAATTCTCCGTAATCAATAGCTATCTTCAATGGATGTGTGTACATTCACAGGTTTTGAAGCTGCAACATCTTCAGCATCCAATTGATTATTTCACCTCCAACTTCATCATGCTCAGGTTCAAATAGAAGGTCGTGTAAGAAGCCTTCGTAGAGCTTTATATCCTTGTGTCTCGAGGCAGCAACATTGTACAGATCTTGCGACGCCAATGGATCAGTGACCCTGTCAGCAGTCCCGTGCAGTACAAAGAAAGGTACAGTGATGGACTTCATATTCTGCAGCAGGTAAGAGGAGATGCGTAGGATCTCATGGCCTGTGCGAACTCTTATAGGTCTAGTGTAAACCAGTGGATCCGAGTACTTTGCCGAAATAGCAGCTGGGTCTCTTGACACAGGAATGCCCCTTTTATTAGCTCCCTTGAATTGGAACTTTGGCAGTACCAGTGAAAAAATTGGAGCCACAGCCTGCACAAACAAACGGCTTGAGTGCTCATGTAATTTTAGCAAGTAGGGGACTCATGCATCAATGATAGCCTGACCAAGCACAGGAATGATCAGTAATTGTTCTCTCTTAAAAGTATTTTTCTTTCTGTATGCAACAGTCTGACTTTATAGCATGTCAAAAGAGATCACAAGAGAAGAATTACCCCAACTATTGGATGAGCTGGCTTCACACGCAGTGCCGGAGACGTTAGTATGATCCCTTCTACCATGGCTTCAATATGAGGATATGAAGCTGCCTGTTAGGCAACAAATTTATCGATGAGATCAGAATAGACGAATCTGAATAATCAAGATGGTAAAGGTTTTTCCAATTTTTATATAATGACATCACCTTTAAAACCACAGCTCCACCAGTGGAGTGACCGAAAAGGAAACAAGGCACACCGGGATTATCAGATTTAATTTTCTCCAGAAATTTTCCCTGCATATACGTGAATGAAAATTCGAATACACTTAAGGCTAGAATTACTTGGATACGGTATACACAAGGTCAAAGAAAAATAACAACAGAATCCACTCACAGTGTCCTCCACAACATAGTCCAAGGAAGGAACATACCCATGCAGTCCATCACTACCACCATGCCCTGTCAAAAAATCACAAATAGTTTGCTATACATTAGCTTTATTCAACTTTGGTTTTTTCCAAAACACTTTGAAAGCTACCTGGACCTTAAGTATCTCAAACATTACTAGGACACCTATTATGCATTGCCTAGTCATTTCTCAAAGATCCAACAAGAACCAAAAGATGGAAAGCATTAGGTGAACTCTGCTAACATATTTAACACATGTACACTTGCATTATTTGAGCTAGTTACTAAATACTTATGAGTGCATCACGCATGACAATGCAAAGGAACAAATGCAACAAGTGTTTTTGAGAGGTCCTTCAGTCCTTGCACTAAGCAACATTTGATCAGATTGCAGCAACCTTAAGGTCATGAGTCGATAGTGCCATTAGGGAATTAGTGAAATGCAATAATTTCAAGTTGTTGAAATGAATGCTGCTTATAACTTGTATCCCCCTATTCACGCTGCATTTCATCCTCTTGGCATATAGACCACTTAAATTTACCAAAAGTAGGGCACAAGAATGTCCATCCTTTTACAGAAAAACAACTGCAACAAAGAAAAAGACCAGATCAAACACATACACACCTATCCAATCCATCGCATATACTCCAAAGTTGCATGCCATCAGCTGCTTAGCAAAGTGCGAATATCTTCCGCTGAGATAAAAATAAGACAGCAATGTTACCATAAAAAGATTCTACATATATTATGTAATACAATAGGTGCATATTTAGCCATTGGCTAGCAATGTGATTAGAACACAACCATCAACTTGATAGCTATCTTTGTTGATCAGCGGAAGAGAATCCACCAGGACACCACCATCAACCATTCCATCTCTCAGATGGAACAAGTTACAATACACACATGCACACACATATATTACATGTATCCATGTGTATATGTATACAACTAAAAGTAAAAGAGAAACCAATTAGGCTCCACTTACCTGTGTTCATTGAGCCCATGTATTATCACCAGAATACCCCTGCAAGTTGCAGAAAAAGCAACTCCTATTAGACACCATCATATCACAGAGGAAATAACAATTCAAATGTTGTGCCCCTTGAATTAAAAAAGGGCATGTTAAGAGTATAAAATCTGGCACAGCATACGTGTTCTTGAATTTTCAAGTCTTTTGAGGATGACGGCTTAACCTTTTAAGTATAAAAGTTGATCAAACTAAATTAGGCTCTAGGATATATTTCGTCGATGTCCTCAATAGAACTCAATGATGGGAAGCAAACTTGCATCTAACTCACCTAGATGGGGAACAATATCTAACTTTTGTTGTAGAAGCAGTAGTAGTAGTAGCGGTTGATCTCGCAGCTCCTCCATTTGCAGATCAAGCCTATCTTCCTAAAACCAGGGGAAAGGGAAGACAGATTCTGACTTGAAAGCCGAATAGGAAAGAAGGACCAGTATGCTTCGGTCTGACCCCTCGATGCAGACCAAAGCGTCCTGAGCGTAGTAAGATCAAAGAATCAGTGATTCGATCATCACGCGTAGGATCTCCGTCACCAAAATGTGATGTCAAGTTAAAAAAGACAGTTCCTTGTGAGTAGGAACGGCACCCATCCGAATTGGCAAATGATATGGGTGATATCATGTTATATCCACCTTCGACAAGGATATAATCCAACGATAAAACATTGTCCTTATAATCTAAATATATCCAAACGAAAAAAGATATAATTTTTGATGCAGAAGACAAGGGAACGATAAAAGAATACTGATTCTCTGAACCAAATAAAACCCTTGCCTGGCAAGATTTAAAGGAAGCAAAACCCTAATTCTTAACCACAGCATCGGATCGAATCCTCACCTTAGACCTCCCGATGTCGGCACCCACGACCGGCAGTAGAGTGCCGTCCTCCTTGGTCCCAGAAACAGAAAGGTCCCGCAGCGGCATGCCACTTCCCCTCCGCCCTCCTCCGACAAAGGTGCCATCTCCACCCGCTCGGCGAGGGCCCTACGCCGCAGCACGTCCTCCTCCTCCGCGGCCGCCGACCATCTCCCCACACTCGTCCTCCGTCGCGAGGAAGCCGAAGCCGCCGTCGATCTCCAGGAAATCCGGCTGCGGCGACGGATGAAGAGGAGGAACCACATGGCGAGGGCATGCAGGAACAGAAGAACGCGGAGGAGCGACGCCGGCGACGGCACGGACCTCCGTATGTTCCTGAAGACCGGGATGATCCGGCCGCTCGCACCGGAGGTCAGCTCCTCCACCGGCACACTCCTCTCCATGTCTCACCGCGTCCGCTCCCTTCTTTTTCTCCTCCTCTCTCTCTCTCTCTCTTCTCGGCCTCCTCCTCCTCCTCTCTCTCTCTCTCCCCCTGCGGGATTTCCATTATACGTATATAAAGAGGAAGGAAGGATTGGCTTCTTTGTCTTTGACCTTTTGGGGGTTTTCACCAAAACCATTAATTAATTAAATACACCGACGTCCGTTATACGCAAGGTTTGGATGGTCCGTTATGTTTGCTTCTTACGCATTCGATACGGTCGATACCGTCACGAATTAAACAAAACTACACTTGCAGGGGGTTTTGCATACATTCGTGCATATATTCCTGCCCAACAGACAATAACAAAAATACGCTTGCAAGATTGCCCCAAAGAGGCCACAAATCATTGAGTTGATCATTGGTTCTAATAAATGATTATAATACTTTTACGTTGTTTTGCGTAAAAAGATCTCACAAAATTATAAGTATAGAATAATGGCGTCGCAAAATGACAGATGCTTTAAGAATTCAATGATTTTGGAAAGAAATAACAGTTCGATTTGCTATCTGTAATTTGTTAGTTTACGATGGCCTAATAATGTGCAGCCACATCATGCGGTGCGCTGTTATTCCGTAACGGGCGTTACGTCTTGGTCGTCATAAAGGACGATAGCGGAGCGTGAAGGTTCCCGTCATGGGTGCGCGTGTCGGAACACGTCGTTGCGGGGCCGACGATGTTGCGGGGAACGGGGGTCCGCCACTGGACGCTGAGGGCATCTGATGCCCCGTACGTGAGACTCGGCCGGCGTTTCGGTTGCCCGAGCTCGCGGCGCGTATTGCGCGGCGCTCTTTAAGAGTAGGGCCACTGCAATGGCGGTGGTCAGCGAACAAGCGTCAAGATGGTGGGTTGGTTTCCAACGGAGAGGCAAAGCCGTCGAATCGACCTGAGCCGCTGATCGGAACTCGTACGGTGGTGATCCGAAAGGCTTAGATTTTTGACTCGGTTGCGGCCTGCGGGTTATTTGGGCGAACATTGGGCACTGGCCACAGTCACAACCTTCCTTCTCCGTCAACTGGGGGAATGGATGATAGGAATATGGTAACCGAGCGGTTCTTTATTCTGTTACCAATGGGTTGGTTGCACGAATACATTCGTGTCCTCGCTGTCCCAAAAGTGCATATCTATCCAATCCCAGTGGAAAAGATTCAGTTTGACGTTGTGGATAAGTCTCGCCAGGAGAGAGAGCATCTCGAGCCCATTAAAAACAAACAAAAAGCTTTAGAATGCAGATCGTACAAGCCTCCCTGTGCTGCCAACTTTCTAGGAAAGCCTATTAGTCTCGTGGTCATGCACGAGGTTTCTGATAAGGCTAACACCGTAGCATCATAAAGAATAATAAACACAGAATAATAAATAGATGCACGCCCCCATCCAAAATTATGATATGGATTGACCATAAATTTTGACCGGCTCTCCGTTGGACGGTGGGCTCAGACCCGGTCCAATGGCTTTGCCCTGCCCGCCACTTCATTCACCCCAACGGTACGCAACCTGGTAAAGACGCAGTCCACAGAGGTGGACTACCACTGTACGCAGCTTTTTCTTACCCTGCGGATGGCAGAGAAAAAGAAGTGCCGTATTTGTAGTTAGTCATACAGAAAAAGGAGACGAGAGCGTTGGCATCACCAATAAGTTTCTGGTTTACTGGAGAGATATAATGAATAGATCTAGCGGGGCAGGTTGGGTGGGTCAACTGCTTGCATCTACTTTGACGCGGCAGACAATGCAGTCGAAGTCATTGCACGCGTTGTCGTTGCCGTTGGAATCTGCTCGTCGACGTGACAGCGTGCAGGAAGGCGTCGGTCACTTCAAACGTGCTGTTCAAATTGGGCGTCTCGAAGGATAATTAATGTACACCATCACGCTTTCTTCTTTCGCAATAAAGGAAAAGTGAAAATACGACTCAGAGAATATTATTTCAAGCAAAAAAGATCTTTTTGAAAGAATTCTAATGCAACGTAGTAAAAATATACATGGAAAGAAAGATACATCGACTACCACTGAAGATGCGCTAGAGTAACAAAATTCATCATCTGATACAAGTTTCAAAATTCGTTGCATAACATGTTATTCCGACACATATTGGATGAGCCGTCTATCAAGCTCAAAATGTTGGCAAAGAAGTTTCTGCGATTGGAAATAAATAGGAAACAAATATCAATATACTCTGCACCAAACTGGGGGCTCAAGAACTTTAGGAGATCAATGCTGTTGCTACAGCTTGTTTGTTGCACAGGATGACAAAACGGAGACATTCTACTTTACAATAGTGTGACGCACTAATTGTATCATAATGTTCACTGTTACTTGCATGAAGCAAAGATTTTTTCATATTCTACATCAAACTTTCATTCCTTGCAGTTTATTTGAAATTAGTTTCTCCGAAAATCAACAAATTATTTATCTAAAGGTCTTAGTTTTCTTATTAAATGTCCAATCAAGAAATAATATGCTCTCCAGTATATCCATTGTGAAACTTGAAAAGATAAAATACCTTGCTAATTGTTGGGACAGAAGCTTCTGTATAGCTGAATTCAGGTAGTCTAGCAACTTCGACCGCATTTTCAAACAAAATATAAGTAGGAATTTGACCTGTACGTCCAAACAACAAAACAAACCAAAAAAAAGATTAATATAGTCAATAAACTAATAACAAAGTCATCATTCCACGTGGAAATTAGATATGTGTTCGATGCAATATGGATACAGGAATGGTATCATCCCATACGTATTTAACAGTATTTGGCCAGTAAACAAAACAGGGTGTGTGAGAACCCCAGCAAGGTCCATTTCTAGGATCTAGAATCTGAAATATCCAACATGATTAATTGCAGATATGAGAATCAGTTACCACCAGACGAGATCAGGAAAACAAATTTTAATTAACAATATATCTTTTAAAATAGATAGATAACTACCAGGTAAAGATATTCCAAACTTTTCCGCAGCATTTGGGAAGTGCCCAATATCAACTACTCCAAAAGAAATATTTTTGTTTGAGTATCTGCCAAAATAAAGAAAAAACCATTCCAATGGTAAGCTGATAGAATAAAAATAGTAAATATAAAAAAATAGCTTTGATATATGTACTCCGACATTCATGTGTCATCAACATCCAAAAGAAATAAAGACAATAAAGTGGCAATTTTTCTCGCCAGATTATTATGCAGAATGACCCTTGAGAAGCACCCTGCAGTCTGCTTACGTATGTCAGGGAGACAGCAGAGGACTAATATTTTCTCCAAAAATTGCCACATAAGAATACCATGATGGCAAGTATCTTACAGAAAAAAGTTGAAGCTGCCATACAGTATGACACATCAATTGTTAGGCCCGTATTACAGGATAGAAAACTCACATTACGGAGAGATCAGGGAAAATACGACTTTTTTGCACACATGTTGAAGAGCATAAAGCCCGAAACTCAACCTGCCAAACACAAAGCTCATCACCATGGAATTTTTAATCAGAAAAAATAAAACAGACATCATCAATTAAAGAATTTTGCTGTGCTCAGGTCAGCAAATGAGATCAATTTATTGTCCAAATGGATAAAGATATTACAGTCAAAATTGGGATGAGACTGAAGTTAAGAAGTTGGATTCACTCTTTTAAATGACACCACATGAATAATACTTGCCAAATGTTAGCTACATCCAGCTTTCGTGATCAGTGATTGGGTTTCCGGAAGAAGCATCACAAGCTAGTCTATCAACACTTTATTAGGATGGCAGTTTGTAAGTAACAAGAACATGGAAGCATTTGATGAGATGATGCTCATTTATAGGCAATACATGGATATTAGTGAGATTACTTTTGAGGTCAGTCAAATCTCATACTGGACTATATCACCAAAATGGCATTTCAGCCAAAAGCATTTGAAACAAAAAGGAACCAAGTTAAACAAAACTAAGGACTCATTGAGACAAACATAATTTAGTCTATGGTACGAATGTCAATGATTAGGGCATTCATGAGCATTAGCCTATCCATTTCAATACCCAAGAAACTACCCAAGCATCCAAACTCATCTCAAATAATACTTCTACCCATCCCAGGTTTTCTACTTTGGTTTAAGTAGGTTGGATAGCATAGGTATCTAAAAAAACTGACCCACTGTCATCCCTAGGCTACATAGTGGTAAGAAGTTTATATCACATGAGCTAGAAAAAAGAATATCATCCATGTAGTAATTAAGATATGTGGATTATATTTAAGAGTATAATTATGACAAATGCAACAGCAAAGTATCCCCACAAATATAGGGCTCAAGGCCCAGTAAAGCATAGGTCAAGTTTTCCTATGTTTGGAGGGCTTTATAGCTGAAATCCTCCAAGCAAACATGCACACACATGGAAACAACCAAAAAGAAATAAGCATCAACCTAGATCATTTAGATTGCTTGGTCCAAGCCAATCGGAGAACTGGATCAACTTGGAATGGTCAGATTGGCTGGCCTGCATTTGTTTATTTTGAATCAGCCAATCCAGCTTACATTTGGACATAAACCAACTTTACCAAACTTTTTCAAAATTGAGAGTATGCATCACTGATGCAGATCGAATTAGGATCAGTATCTTATTGACACCTTAGGCCAGAAGCTTTATGATTGCACACTTGTATTCATGCAATTATCCTTTGCATTAAACATAAATCAGAGCATCCACCATTATAAATTATAAAATAACAAATGTGAGAATAATCATGAACAACTGACCAGCCAAAACTTTGAGGTGCTTCCTTCAGTTAGTAAGCTTTCCAATTGCAAAGGGGTTAATTGGCTACAATCACCTAAACACACAAAAAGCAAAAAATAAAAAACTGCATTGCTGTCTGCTAATATTCTAAATAGCCAATGCAACAGTTTCATTGATATAAAGTAAATATTCTCATAGCTAAGATATGTGCCAGCAAAAGTAAGTGACCCTGTACTTATAAACATCAGACATCAATAGCTATGAAAACTGGTTTATCCAAGAACTTCCTTAAATTACTCCAGCTATTTGACCATTCGTTAACTAGTTTAAGCATGGATCTGTATAAGCCATTTTAGGATAGATTAAAACTAATCACAAGCATGCATGTTATAGTTTGACAGAAAGAAGATCAGAATTGGTTAAATCCATTAACAATCTGCCAATCTCTTCTTATTAAATCTCATTAATAACATTGTTTTTACACTGTAACTAATTAGTTGAAAGTTAATTTTCATGATGTATGGAGCAGGATTACTTGGTACAGATTATAGAACCAAATAATAGTTGCAGTATTATGGCATATCATTTGCTGATATCTTGTCAACACATTACAAACCAATAAGCTCAGATCAGCATGGAAGGTGTGCCAGCTAGCATAAGTATGTACTACTAAAAAAATATATGGTCCTCGTCAAGGTTTTTAATTTCGTACCATACCGGAGTTTCGAGCTCAGCTCGGTACGGTACGGTATAAATATACCGAGTGATACATTTTGGTATACGCTTGGTATATATATATATATATATATATATATATATATATAACGACGGAAAGCACGGGGAACACTTGGTTTCCTTGCACGAAGGGAAAGGCGATATCGCCTCGATTCCTAGAGCAAAAAAACAGGGAAAGGAGTCGCCTCGACGACGTCGCTCAGTTTCCCCACGTGACCAAAAAAAAAAAAAAAAAGGCGTCGCCTTGCTCGGTTTCTTCTACTGGGGAGAAGAAATCACTTCTCCCAGTGACGTTGCCGAGGCTTCGTTGCTGTGCCGAATCTCCAGGTTTTCTTCTTTATTTTCCATTTTCTTTCTTCTTCGTCACTGACCTCTTTCTTCTCCCTCACCGATTAATGCTACCGTCAATAATGGACGGTCCGTGTTGTCACGGACAAAATTGTAAAACGACTTGTTCGGTGTAATGCTTGTGCTTGTCCGTGTCCCTTTCTGTTGGTTGTCACTTGTAAAGCTTGTAAAGGGCGTGCAAAGGCAAAATGCCCTATTTGAGTGAGTTTGACAGACCATTGTAGGCTTGTACATAAAAAGTGCACGCGTCGAGGAATACTTGTAATAGAATTCGGTCCGTAGTGGACCAAATCTATACCTTTGTTGTGCAAGCTCATTCGAGCTTGTGATATCCATTGTTGGAATGTGCATTGGCTATAAAGTGTTTACTAAAAGAGTGGCTTGTGGATCCGTGTGAAGCGCTTTCTCTGTCTCGTCTTCTCTTTGCGCAGATCCTAAGGGATTGTAGGAGATTTCGAGTAGGTGACCTTTGCATGGTGATACGCATTGGTGCCGCCGCATAGCGGCTTAAAGCGAAACCATAAGTCCGTGACGAGTTGGTATCGAGCGGGACAAGCTCACTTAGAAACACTTAGCATGCAAATGTGGGGACCTTGTCGTCGCACCACGAGGACAAGCTAAGAAGAAAGCGCATAAAGGTGGGGATGGTGAGTTCGAGCGGTGGCTCAACATTGACACCCAAACTTGGCGGTGCTCGAGGCAAGCGGGTGCTTGGCCAGGATTACCGTCAAGTTGCGTGGGTTGCTCGATGATCGAAAGAGTTGTGCAAAGCTCACGAGAGGTGAGGAAAGTTGCAAACTCAAGGAATTCGATACTCATGCGAGGTCTTGCGCGGACGATGGATCGCCCGTGGCCATTTGAAGGTCCGTGCATTGGAGCATTGAAACTTTCTCTTCGGCATGTGCAGGATACTTTCGTAAGATCTTTGAAGTGTGCGGCAGTTCAAAGATGTTGCTAGACCGGATGGGTGACCCAGGAAGAAGTGCGATCTGGTGTATTGGTGAAGTGTCACAATCTAGCAAGTGCATTTGCAATGGCAGAAGTGGGCACGATTTGTTCAACAGAGGCTTAAGTAGTCAAGGGGATAGTGGTCTCCAAAACTTCCGGAGGAAGGATGCGAAGAGAGATGTTGCTCAACGGGCGGATATCCATGAGGATAAGTCCCGCTCTCGGAATGTGAACGGTGCAATGGATCGCTGAGGAGTACCTCAAGAGCGAGCTCGAGGGATCGAGTGAGCGGTGAGGAGTCATCGCATGATCTCGCAAGTGGCAATCGTTGGCGGACGATAGCGAGATCAAGTGGGGAGCAACCCAGGGCAACACAAAGTGAAGGCACACTAAGAGCCGACAGTGAGTTCGGACTGATAGAGGGTTCGTGGAATGGTGGGCGTGAGGCCACCATTAATCAATGCTAATCGAGAAGCAGAGCAACTTGGGGAAAACTTGGTGAAGTACCCAAATCGCGTGAAGGGAGTTGGCTTTGAAGCGGAACATGGAGCGGAGGCTTGGTGCTTTCCTTACACGAGGTCAAGGACATGGACTTCTTGCCGAGGCAAGAATCGGATCATGTCGTTCCATGGGTTTCATATTAGATGGAGCAAACTCATCTTGCGTGGTGCAAAGATGAAGGGAGCTTGAGGCACATATATCTTATCTCGATGAAACACTTGGTGGAGATTCTAAGGTAGCCTTGATTTCTTGAGGCAAAGTTGGTGTCAAAAGGCCTTGACGGGCAAGAGGATGCAGAGACAACTACTCTTGAAGAATATGCCACAGTGTTGCTATTCAAGTTGCCATGAGGAAGCGGTGCTGCAATGAGATTGTCTTTGGTAGGCGAGTCCCGGGATCGCACAATGGTGCACCTATTTCAAGTCGGGAGACTTCGTGAGGAGCTGCTAGGCGATGGATTGTCTAAGCTAGGCTTCGTCAAAGTGTGACGAGAGTGGGTGGACGAAGGTCGATTGCAGCAAAGAAGCTAACGATGGCGAAGGCCTGCGATGTGTTGGCGAGTCCACGCGTGGAGATATCGCGATTCGAGTTCATACCACAGGGATCGAATGCAAGTCATCGGGAGGCGACATGACGGGAGATCGTGGTGGAATGGTTCGTGGCAAGACGACACACACAAAGCGCATCCGTGAGGGACATGGTCATCTGGAGATATGGCCGGAGCGCGACAAGGAGCTCAAGTTGGTGAACAACACGACGGTAAGAAGAGCTATGGATTCAAGCAAATGAATGCCATCGCATGCATGAGGCGGGTCTTACGTGCGTGCAAGAATGTTACATGAATGGAAGCCTTGGACATCGCCTACGGGGGTGTGCCATGTCGAGGAAGAAGTTCGGATGCAAGTACCGGGAGTCCCATTTGGGGGATGGATCATCTGAGGTATGATCGAGTGCTGAAGAGTGGAACTACTTGAGCTCACAATCGCTAAGGAGCCCGCAAGTCGAGGACAAGGCCGAGTAGCGAACATTGCGACCCGATGAAGCTAAGGAGAGCAGAATGGTGCAAACCCCAACGGTGGTGGCGGTGGCCATACATGGGAGTTGCGATCAGTATTTCCATCGACAGCGGAATCGCTTTCAGAGAAACGAGAGGTGTTGAAGCAGGGGTCGGAAAAGGGCGTGAAGCATAGCGAGTCAAGAGGGACTCGGCTACCCAAGATCAATCATCGGTTAGATTGAAGGTGAACTCGAGGAGTGTCATAATGCCACAGGCGGATCTACCGATCACGAAGAAGGGATGCTGAGATCGACGAGACAACGGATAGTAGTGCCGTAAATACCGTGGCGGGACTTCCGAGGAGTCATCAATCCCTTGCTCTCTTAGAGGGAGAGCACTTGGTCGTGATATGGTAGTGGAGGAGGAGAATGCTTTGGCAAACTCCATGTACCAAGACAAAATTTGAAGGGCGAAGGCCGAGAACCGTAAGACCAATGTCAATGCAGACTTTCCATCAAGATAGCCGTGAGTGAAGGACTTGGTCGATGCAAGAGTGCATGACAAGGATCGGAGCGAGCGACTATCTTTGTACCTTTACTACTCAGAGGAGTCGGCGACGAAATGATGGAGAAGGCGTACAATCCCAAAGGCGACCAAACCTATCGGAGACTTACTCCAAGTTGGAGTGATAACTTCTTGCATTCGAAGTTCAACGGCAATGAAGGTGAATCACGATGGCGACTCAAAAGAAGGATCGCAAACACTTCAAGTGCTGGAGTGTGAGCTAAGAGCGGTAATTCATGAACCGGCTTGATGCCGAAGTACAAACTCGAGGAGGCGGGCGAAGACAAGTAACCTTTGCCTTCTCAACTCCCAAGAGAACGGGCGGAACTCCGTGTACCCCAGCTCTCTTAGTTATCCAAAGCAGAGGAGCTCTGACAGATGTGAAGACCCTTCAAGACAACTAAGTGGAAGAAGATTCGATGGGCAAATTTTACGGAGGAAGGACCGAAAAACTTCAAAGGTTGAGGTGATGCTCGTTAAAGCTCCAACAAAGCATCTATCAGATTCAAGAGACAAGAAGAATTTGAAAGATGGCGGCGATATCAAAGATGGTCTTTTCCTTCATCGGATGAATCGCAAGAACCAAAGAAGGATCAAGACAACTTTGCAACCCCACACCAAAGTCGAGTCATTGGCGAGTCAAACAAAGCCTACGGCGGATTAAAGTTCGACGACTCAACAACAAGCGGAGAACAAATGGGAGCTAAGGGGCGATCGCGGCGAGGAGCGTAAGATCGAAGATCAACAAAGAAAAAAGTTGCAGCGTCGCAAGAAAGGCTTCGGACGAGGACGTCGAAGGATTAAGTGGGGAGAATGTCACGGACAAAATTGTAAAACGACTTGTTCTTGTAATGCTTGCTTGTCAGTGTCGTGTCCCTTTCGTTGGTTGTCACTTGTAAAGCTTGTAAAGAGGCGTGCAAAGGCAAAATGCCCTATTTGAGTGAGTTGATGACCATTGTAGGCTTGTACATAAAATGCAGCGTCGAGGAATACTTGTAATAGAATTGGTCTGTAGTGGACCAAATCTATACCTTTGTTGTCAATCGTTGCGAGCTTGTGATATCCATTGTTGGAATGTGCATTGGCTATAAAGTGTTTACTAAAAGAGTGGCTTGTGGATCCCGTGTGAAGCGCTTTCTGCATCTCGTCTTCTCTTTCGCAGATCCTAAGGGATTGTAGAGGAATTTGAGTAGGGTGACCTTTCGCGGTGATACGCATTGGTCTTGCACGGCTAAGCGAAACCAAGCTAAGTCCGTGATAATGATTGTACTAGTGTGTCGATGGACCGATCGCATGCTTTCGATGCACGGGTAGTATTATTTGAAATTAAAATCCTTGGTACTCATTATCAGTGTTATATGCTGTACTTTTTAATTTAATTTACTTATTTTTAGGGTAAGAATATAATCATGTACATTAAAAAAACAAACATGATGAGCAGTTATAGCATAATGGGAAGTGGTCGTTTTAGCATACCATTGAGGAATTGGTGATCTAAAACGAACATTCTATCTCCTATCTTCTTTCTTTGAGATCCTATTATGTGATGAAAAGATTACAGCATAAAAATTTAATGCTGGAGGGAATGAAAAGATTCAAGTTGGAGATCATCTCCCAAAGGATTGGGATACGAGGCTCTATCTCTATCCTTTTATTTGAGTATGGTAAGAGGGTCTATCTTAATCATGCTAAATCCTAAAAGGATAGGGATAAAGCCTCCTGCCGAGATTCTTTAGGCAATGTTCTCCACCTTAAATCTTCTTCCTCTCCTTCAGCGTTGCTCTTCTATCGTCACATAATTCTTTCAGAGAATGAAAATGAGAAGGTGGAGCACTCCTCTTAAATCACTAACTCATCAACCATACGTCAAAACTGTCGTCCCCATAATGCTATAACTGCTCATCGTGTTTGTCTTTTTAATTTTAATAGACATGATTGCATTTTTAACACAAAGATAGGCAAATTAAGATAAAAACTACAACATGCTAGTTATAACAATTAGTTGGCATGGGGTAAGGACAGCATCTGCAATTCATGAACCAAAATAATAACCTCACCAAAGGAAGCAGAAAAAGGTAGCCTAGCATGTAATACTTAAAAAACATCATTCAAGAGAAAAGAATTCATTCGTTTCATCTTTTATGGAGTCTGTAACCAAAAGTTTGCACCCCATGCAGCAGAACTAAAGCATAAATTTAAGCTGTTATATACAATATAGAATGAAGCATAAAAGAGAAAGGTCTACCTAGGCCATCATAAGGTGGTTGCTGAGTTATAATGAATATTACTGCAAGCAATAACAAAAACGGCAGGAGAAATAAGTGAGAAAGTTTCCAGAACATAAAAGTGACATAAATATAAAACTAAAGAACTGGCAGTTTTGAAATCACCAACATTGTACATGTCCTTAATTTATCACTACCTAATATCTGAAAGTAGGTAGATAAAAAATTAGAGTTTAGGAAAAAGAAAAGGAATGACCAAACCTAACTAGATCAATGAAACAGCTTTGCATGCAAAGTCAATATCTAATTATGCCTTAGTGATCTACGGTAATCTGTGTTTTCCAGGTCTGCCAGGTCTTCAGCCCTTTAGAAGTCAGAACTTGACAACTTGTCTTCTTTGTTATAGAAGAATTATGTCAAAAACTATTTAGAAAAAATATTCTTTGCTGCATATTCTCAAAGTCATCCTTATAAAAAGGTTAATCAGTTACTAGTGTACATAATATAAAATGGATGTAACAAAATCCAGAAAATAATTTATTCATTTTTTTCTCTTTATTTGTCTTATTTCTCCTCAACATTGCATGCTACACATCATCAAAAACTTGATTCTCATGTTGCATCATCATGTTGCTATCGGCATAAGTTGATATGAAGTTTACATCAGCCAAACAGATAAAGCTATAAGAAAATGATTTATAGAAATCAGTAGTAACCCATCTATAAGGAAACAGATAAAAGGTTTTTCAGCCCAAGAACATAAAAAAGGTAAAGGCAATTCTTAAATTTCTTATAATATATATTTATGTTGAACTTAGAAAACAAAATATCTCTGTATATAATAAAACAATGACACCTTCATATATTCATGACACCATAAAGTGAGCTATAAAGGGATCAAGGAAAAAGAAGGTACTTTTATCACAAGCTAATAATGGATCTGTAAAAGGGATCACCACTCATGGAAGTGGCTTCCATCTAGAGTTGCCATACCTCAGCTTTTGATCATTTCAAAGCACATTAACACGGAAGCTAATTGTATAAAATGATCAATTAGGTTGCAAATCCTCCGGACAGCAACATATTTTTGGTAAGTTCTTAAGCTCCTCATGAAGCTTACGGAGGTCAGAATGTCAGACATCTTATATCAAAGATATCTTCTCTTTTCTGAAACTCCCAACATTTTGGTTACATAAGTTGGTATCTTGAGTGAATTCTATCTCCACATGGTTTTGTTCGCTGTCATAACTAAACTCAAGAATGAACAGTAAACTACTGAACTAGAACATGTGTTTTAAACCTGCAAATTTCATGGATCCTAAGCATTATAGGGTCAATAGTGCAATAGCCGTCTAAAGAAAGCTATTTGGATCAAGTGAGCTTCTGAGAACCAAATAAAAGTCAAAATGCACAAAAAAGAGTTGGCTAAAATAAGCATTTTGTTGGCTAATTGGCAAATGCTTTCTTCTCAGTAATGAAATTCATTGCAGTCTCAAACCTAATAGTAGCAGTAAGTAACATCAACATTCTGTACTCTATGCAGGACGTCATTAGAATTTCGAAAGATAAAAAATGACTTCCCCAGTATATCTAAACAATATTGACTTTATGCAGTCGTTAAAAGAAAATATAGCATAAGTTTACAAATGTCTTTTCCCAATAATACTGAAATCACCCTGAGATAAACCAAGTGAAAAGCAACTGGCACATGCGTAAGCATAATTATGTTCCACAGATACCACTTGTCATTTGTCTTTTATGTCTAACAGTTCACATTTCAGAATTTATTAACTTTCATGCCAAAAAGCCAAGTATGAAAATTGGTTACCTAGGAACCCCAATAAGTAACAAAGAGCCAAGTGATAATCAATTACTACGGCAATTGCAAATAGGAATCCCTGAAAAGGAAAGCAAAAAAGGGCTGAAAGGCTATCTCCTGATAAATGGAAAACTGAAGCACAGAAGTGAACTTTAGCAAAGGTTCCATTCAATGACACTGTTGATTCATAACATATTTCAAGCTAGCTATAATAGAATAAAAAGGTTTTGAAGCCACAACCAGGTTTAAATATATTTAGCTAGTTAATCTATAAAAATATGGTTTTAACTACCTTGGCATAAAGCAGAGTCTTAGCAATGAATGCCTCCCAGGTTTCCTCTTTCACCATCTGTTGCAACATCCATTGATCTGGTTCAGTAGCTAAATACCTCATTTGTCAATGAAACAATGATTTAAACTGTTTGACAGAAGGGAGAATTATTTGGAGATAAATTTCTCATCCATGGATGTTGGCATTGATCAACTATTTTATTACAGCTATTGTCAAAGAGGAGAAGTTAACAGGCAATGTGGTTGCTTTAAATTTCATTTACCCCCATGTAAAAGATGGAGTTCTCTAAATGCAGTGGCAAATCATTGAGTAATAAGCCAGGTCTGTCACATATGCATAGAATGTTTGAGGTTTTAAACCAATTAGCTTACGCAAGTGTCAGTAGTCTGCAACAGCATCAGCAAATAATTTAACAAGAACTCAACCCACTTGAAGTTACTTCCTCAGTGTGTGCACTTTTTGACAAAGCAATAGTCATGTGTTGACTAGTATCTTGATATCAAGCTTTGGTTCCAAAATTCCAAATATTAAACACGTCAGAATTGAGCATAGTTCTCCAAGAACATGGTGGAGATCAGTTACCAAGGTTGCCGATGGCATATTTCAGATATTTATTATCTTCTCTCGACATAATAATGGGTGTTCTTAATCCAATTTTTTATATTCCTGTCATTCTAGCAACATCCTTAAAGTCATTTCAACTGAACAAATAGCTAATACACACAACAGTCTCATCAGATCATGCTAATTAAAAATTCCACGGAAGTGATAGACCTAAAATATACACAACAGAGGGTTTCAATTGATAGAACCATACCTTCTGAGTCTCATTATGCCACCCCAGAGAAAAATATAGCTCAAATCATATTCTACTACCTGCAGTTCTTTTAGGAAACAGCTCCGAGGGCCTAATCTATTCATGCAACCCTTTTTCTTTTTCTCAGAAACATCAGCAATTGGAAAATTCAACGATCTCTATTTGTTTGGAATGATCTATACCATGCAGCATCAAATAATCTATTATGCTTGTCTGCATAAATATTTCTAATCTACTCATGCATTGCTCGTGGAGCTATTTCATCGGACTAAGATTCGTGTTTAATCTGCACTAAACCCATGAAAGATCAAAGTTCTCGAAAAAGAAACAAGGAGTCCCATGGCATCAAACCTTTACTGCCACCAGCACCAAGAACGCAAGAATCGCCTGAATCTCCTGCAGATCCAAAGCCCAAAAGGACGAAAAGGAAAAGGATCACAACAATTAAAGCACAAGAACGCGATAAGCTCACGAGATCCACACCAACGAAAAGGAGAAGAATCCGGGAAGAAAATTAAACCTAAAACGAGGGAAGGTACCCGACGGAAGAGACGATCGATGATATCGGCGGAGAGGGTTTGGGAGGCGGAGCTGCGGGCCCCGAGGTAGGAAAAGAAGAGAAGGAAGTGGAGAAGGTAGAAGGGCTCCGTCGCCATCAGATTCAGCCATGGGAACGGGTGGCGTCTCTTGTCTGCCGCCGGCGGCGCCCTTGCCGCCTCCATGTTTCCCTTCCCCTCCCGCTGCAGAGTCGCCGGAGATCCAAGAAATGACACGAAGACAACCGCTTGCGTTTCGGGGCGCACTTAATCGGCCTCCATCGCCCGTCGTCTATTTTACATATATTTTTATATATCCGTAAATTTGACACCCGTGCCTTGTTTACGGAGCGAATATAAATCGCTGATAATTTTGTTATCATACTATTATTATATTCATGGCGCATATTGATATATTAGAAGTCTTTATTTGTAAAGATGTGGTCAGCACCTTACACGTGGACTGTAAGATCTAGTAATTGGGAAATTACAGTTCAAAACGGAGACGAGAGAGGCTCCCTCGATGTGATTCCATCGGAAATCTCATCATCAGTGCAAGGAAGATCCCATGATCCACTGCGAACTCCACTTCCCTCGCCTTCTCCCACAAGCTTCTCGAGTTGGTCTCTCTTTTCTATCTCCTTCCTCATTTGCTCTGCCGTCTTCACAGCCTTCTTGCCCTACACGATGAAGAGGCTGTTTAGTGGAACTTCGTTTCTATCAGCATGCATGCTGTGGACCGACCAGGAGCTGCAGTTTGGCTCCAGCAGATTCACCTGGGTGAAGATAGTTGAAGCTTCCTTTGCGACCTTGGTTTGGATTACTTCAACTGCTGCTTCCTGACAGCAATTCTCACGTTAGAAACTGATCATCTTCCTCCGTGGCTCGACTCGACAGTAGGACTGAAACCCATTGAGGTCTTTGTTCTCGTATACTCGAGCTAATGAAGATAATGACTGACCAGTAGAACCAAATCGGAAACAAAACGAAGATACGAGAGAAAACATAAGAATATTTACCCGGGCATTGCTCAATTCTCCTTCGGTGAGCGTCTTGGGTTCCATTTCAATCGGGCAACCAAGCGGATCCATCTGTGGGTGTCCCCGAGAAGTCACAGATTGCAAACTCTGTTCATACATAGAGAAACGATCACGGGCCACGCTTGACTCTCTCCGGTAAAAGGAGCGGGAGGAGATGGTCGAGCACAAAGAGTGGTGATCCTTGTTTCCTCCCCGTGACGGCATTAATCGACTGGCATCCCAAAAGTCAAACATGAGTCGCTGGATTACAAGTTATATCGAACGTAGTTAGACCTGCATACAAGGAATTATTATATATATATATATATATGTGAGATAAGGATAATATCGATCAATCATTATCATTCGATACATGGCCTTCATATGACATTCAAGCAAAAAAAAAAAAAAAAAAGACAAAAGTTATCCTCATCAATCTATTTATATGGACATAAATACTATGTTGTCTCCATATTTATTATCTATGTGGACAAAATCGAATTGAGATTATTATAGATGATTAAATGTTATCCTCTCATAAAATATTTTACATAATATTTGTTATGGGTATTAAATGTGACGTGACATCGGATCCTGTGTATCACGCCTGGATACGTCATAGCCCCTCCTGCATTCTATAGCGTCAACAAGACATTGTCTTCCATCGCCTCTCCCAGTCGTGCGTAGGCCAACCACGGCATTGCGGAACCGGTCCGTGCCCCACCCACCTTCGTGACGCAAACAGAAACATCTCAATCACCCAATCTATATAAACCCCTGAAGAGTCCTGTTCTGGGGGGGACCTTTCGCGGGAACGATCCGCTAACCTCCTTATTCTCCTCAGTGGAAGCTAACTTGAGCGTTAGAGGGATCGGGCAGAACAACCTCCGACCCGCCTTTGTGCAGGGATAGGTCCAGACGACGATCGCGGGTGGCGGGGGCTCCCCCTCTCATTTCTTCCCGACCGGGATATCGTCGGAGAACCACGACCTCGATCGGCCCGGACCCAACCGCGACAACCTCGGAATCTCAGAGTTAAAGCCGCCCATTCCTAGGTCACGGTAAAAAGTTGTTTGCACTAACAATATTTTTTTTCTTTTACGATGATATATAAAAGTTTGGTTTTAGTCGGTCCATAGAAATCATTTTTTATCACTCATTGCCATATTCATTTTTTATCTCGATCACATCTTACATGATCGTACATATAAGGGTAAACATCACATCGAAATTGATCAAAACGTTAATAATATTTTTTTATAATGATATATATATATATATATATATATATATATATATATATATATATATATATATATATATATATATATATATATATAGTAGTCTGCCATGCGTTTCAGATTTATGGATATAGTTGTTTTTCTTTAAAAGCCTCTCTTTTCTTCTGCAGCACCATTTTTCTTGCAGCAACCTTTTTAAGTGGTATGCTTTGAGCTTCAGCTTTCTGAGCTTGTTTTTGAAGTGTTGTCTTGCAGAATTCCTATGGTTGCAGGTCTCGGTTTTCTGAGTACTAGTATGATGCTTTGTAACCGAGCCCAAACTTGTCTTTCGACCAAAGTTACGTAGCTCCATCACTCTCCCCGACAAGCCGCCATCCTTTGTCCAAAACTGTTCCTCACTCAACGTATCATATCATACATCCTTGTTCCCTACAAAGCAGCGACCAACCCAAACACCCTGTCAATGGAGTCCGTAGGTTCCAACTCCCCACCGGCCAATCCCCATTCTGCTGACGCTGACCGATATAACCTGGCGCAACATGTAGCCGACCGGATCATCCGTGCCGTGCGCCACCCTCTCCGCCTCATCCACCGCTCCGATGCCGACTTCTTCGTCTTGGGTTCCACCGGCAATGTGTACAAGGTGACCCTCGCAGCCATCCCATCCTGCACCTGCCCCGACCGCACCGTGCCCTGCAAGCACGTCCTGTTCGTCATCCTCCGTGTCCTCGGTTGCTCCTTGGACGACGCATGCGTCTGGAGGCGGACGCTGCGGCCGTGCCAGCTCTCGCGCCTCCTCAGCACGCCGATGGCCCCGGACGTCTTGGCCGGCGCCCGGGCGCGCGAGAGGTTTTACCAGCTGTTGTCGGGCCGCCCCAACGGGACGGATCATCAGACGGCCATCGGGAGGGAGGACGACGGGGCCGTGTGCCCGATATGCTTGGAGGAGATGCAAGGCGAAGCGGGACTGGCGACCTGCGGCGCGTGCGGGAACTCGCTGCATGAGGAGTGCCTGGCGAGGTGGAAGAGGAGCCGAGGGAGGAGCGGAGTGAGGTGCGTGATGTGCAGGGCTCGGTGGAGGAAGAGGAGGGAGCAGGAGCTGTACGTGAACCTGGCAGCCTACGTCGGTGAGGACGACATGGTGGAGGATTCCGGGGCATCATGCAACGGAGGTTAAGCTACGGGTTCCCAGCGGGGCTCCCATGGTTGTCCATCACTTCCTGCGTCCGCAGGCCATTGCATCGTGTGGCAGCAGTTTATTGACGACAATATGGCCATGGCATTACATGATCTAGTTAGTGTACGCATGATAATATTTAGCCAGCAAAAGACAACACTAAATCCAAGTAATCAAATGGATGAACCAATGCCCGTCAGATTTGGCAACCAATAATCTATCTTCAAATTTCATTCGAATGTGATCCGATTTAAGCAGATCTGATCTCTAACACCTTACTCTTAGTTTCATCTATACTTTCCATGATCAGAGTAGAATGTATTTCAATTTTTATTACTTAAAATTAAAACATATTAATTTATTAATCAAAATGATAGATTTCATGTGTTATCGTTAAATTGGAGTGTCAGATTGCTAATAGAATACTATTTCATGAGTTCCATCCATTTAAATTCAACTAAAGGAATAAAATCAAATCCAATTTATGCGTATCAAATATATTCCCATCTATGAAGGAACAGATTCCAGATTGCAAAGCCTCTACGAACCCAATTCACAGCGGGATTAAAATTGGGCTGTTGAATTGGGCTGCATTGCATCAGGAAGTGTATGTCCGAAGGCATTCATATGCTTTATTACGTTTTCGCACATCAGCCGCACAGCCTTCGCCTGCAGCTAAACGCGTAATAATAGTAGAGATGATGGATGTATTCTCTCTTTTGCGCGTTACAACAGCAGTGTTTTCCGTGGAAGATCTCTGCTGTCTTCCGCCTTCTCTGTCCATATCCACTATACTGTGATAACGATGACGAGACGGCCAACTACATGAGCAGCACAGACCATTGGATAACAAAATCACAGGTCGGGTCAGTGATCCTCTCGCCTTCAAGCGTTTGCCATCAGCCTATTCTGTTCATTCCATGTCCACCCAGACCCAGACAGCTATTGGATGAAGCTTTGATTTTGATGCGCAGATTTCGATTGGGATCCACCGAAGATTGTGGGTCGAGAAGGCCTAGATGCTGTCTACGTCCAATAGATCACTGCCATCGGCAGCACCCCATGCGTTGTTGACTACCACCCTCCTTCGTTTGTCCACTACGTAGGATAACTCCAATGCCATCACTGTTCCATGGATAGAAGAAATGGCTTGATGGGACCAAAACCTTAGGTTGATCTTACGTTTGGTACGTGGATTATATATCGATGGCGAAGATCTTCCTGCCATGAGTTGAAGCCAACTTGCGGTTTTTAATCAGTCGAGAAGCCTCAGCAGCTTCGTCGGTGTCTTTGCTTCCCCGTAGGCAAATCGATTCTGCTCATCGTAAGTCATAACTATGTTTCTTCTAGCATTGATTTGTTTATGAAAATATCTTCGTTAAACAAATCAATCTTGTGAGGATCTTGTAAAACATGGATATCACCTCTGATAACGATGCTTGACTAGTGTTTCCTTTTGAAGGAATAGGAAGCTCGAGGAGCATGATCTGCGTAAACATATAAGCTCGGCCGGTGGTGGGGTTTGTCTTCTCCAGTTGCTATGCACGAACAAAGACAGCAAGTGACGTGCCTTCGTTGGACGAGCAACGTACGTAGGAAAACCATACCTTGCGCTGACCGATCTAAACGGCAAGAAAAGCGTTGGAGTCCGTGGCTTTAGGTGGCGATTCATTCAATCACAAAGATGACAGATCTTTCGACTTGTACCGTACTGTTGGTTGCGCTACAAGTTGTCCGTCTCTGTTGTCCATGGAAACCCATAACGAGTGAGAACTCACGACCTATTTCTTCTCTCCTGATGTTAACGTGACACGAATATAAAATATGTTGATGAACCTATATTTGCTCTGGTGGGTCCTCAATACACCATACATTTATTTCCTACGTGATATCACTTACATGATCCTGTGGATGACCTCGACTAATTGTGTAACATATAGTACGTGATTCTGATTCTCGATGTTGAAATTGGCAAGTGGCTACCCGCATCTTTTCATCGAGGAAACTTTGCAAGACAATGATTAAGAATCTTTTCCGAGAAGAAGACAATGACTAAGACTCCACTTTCTTGATTTGACCATGCCCTGGATCTTTCCAGGATCAGTAGAGGAGAAGAAGAAGAATGCACGTAGGGAATGCGACGATGGTATCCATACACCACAGAGTGAACAGCGGAGGAGAGTGACAGTATCTGCAAGCAGAAGAAATATTACTGCCATCTTCGCAACCGCAATGCAATCTACGGAGTTCAATCCCTGCATCCACTAATGATTCGTGGGATGTGGTAAGAGCTACGATGGTGGGATCCCAAGTGGAAGAGGAAGAGGAGGCGAAGGTTGGTGAGCGCCTCATCTCGTCCCTCGCAGTGGCTGCGTCATCGATTAACCATTACCGCGGGGAATCTAGAAAAAGCGAAGGTTAACTTTTTCGAGGGAGGGAAGGTGGGTCCAGCCACCGACTCCCCTCAGATTGACCACCGGCCCCAGGGAGAACCGACACGTGTAACGCGGTGGGCGTGCCGACAGTCGCATTCGAGTCCAGAGTCGATGTCCCTCGGCCGGGCCTTCTCCGTCGGACAGCCGACGGACCTTCCCCGACTCCGCACCATCTCCTCCTCTCCGGTCGCTTGTCGACGTTGAACGAGCGCCACATACAAAGGCCGTGGACGTGTAGCGACAGTCGCCATCCATATTTTGTCGTGGAAGCAATCAATCCTCCAGCAATCCTTTCGAATCCAACTCGAGGTTGGTGAGATGGCTCTAAGGATTCGAGTCCGGTTAGTTTCAATGATGGAACCCGTCAATGGATCCGTCTCGATCGAGCCACGGATTTATCAACGACCGATCATATCGGCTCGGAATTTGATGTCATTGTTGATAACTCGGCTCTTGTCCTACGTCGTACTACCGATCAGTGTAATTGGATGTATGGGTGGGTACGTGAGAATGAAAGATTGGATTCGGATCAGACTGGCACATCCGCACTATTCTATCTCGACCCGATCGGCACAATATATGGCCTACACCGAAATAACAATTCCCTTTAACAAAGGGAAATGTCGCAATCTCGCACGATCCCATCATTGAGGCAAAATCTGTGAGATCTTTGTAGGGTCTCTTCCAGCTTTTAACAGTCTCCTTTTCTCCGTCTTTCTCTCGAACAGGAACGTGTTGGCTTCATCCAATTACAAGCACAAGAGTCAAGGGTTAAAGATACAGGTAGATCCACCCTGTAACAGTTGTGTGTGGCCTCAGGACTTCACTGTCGAGGCTGGCGAGGAGAAGGTGAGACAAGCGGCATCAGCCTGTCAAGTTGACGAGGGAAAGATCGCACGAAACTTGAAGCTTCAAATCAGTCTCCTGTTTTTCTTCACCCAGCCAGATCCATGTCTCGTGCTAGGAAAAGGGACGACGAAGTAATTGCCTCCTCGCGCTAAGCATCGGAGTAAAAGAGTGCAAACAACTCGGCGGCTCAAATTAATGGTACGGAGCAGCGTTTTCCCTGGGCTTTATTTCTCAGTCGGCACACAGCCTTTCGTCTCGGCAGCTGTAAATTGTTGGCGGATTCGATTTAGAAGGAACACAAACACTGGAACCCATCGGAACTCGATCATTAATACATTGATGCAGATGTATGAGTGAGAAAGCTGATGTGATGGGCTACGGAGATAGGAGCAGCCGGGAACAGATTGAGCTGGAATTTAAAGGACGGAATGGAAAGGAGAAGGCAGCTGATATGAACATTCCGACCTACAAACCATGCCAACTAAATGCGGCGGTAAACGAAGCTGCAATCCAAAGTAACAGTAACATGCGACCGCCGATCACAATTTTCTCCTTTATCTCTTAGAAAGCAGAACTTAGAACACATAGGAGTATCGTGTATTATCATATCATTATTGGTCTACAACATCGCCCTAATCGTGCCATGAACGAGAGGAATAGGTCGATGGCTAGCTTCTCTAATAACATCAGTTAGCTAGGAGTCTCGTGTATTATCACATCATTATTAATTATATTTTCTTTTTCTTTTTTTTTTGTTTCCCTTTTACTTAGGTCACGTATTGAGACACACCAACTCGTAGAGTAGGCTTGTGAGTCACACCAATGGACATCCCTTGGAAGCATTGTAGTACAATATTGTTATTACGTTGGGTCGGTGTTGACCCTCCAAATTGTCATGTTGTTATAATGGGTTGCCACAGTGCACAATGACATAAAAGAAACAAAAGGCAATCGGGTCCGCATTGTACGTAATACTAGAAAACCAATCATTTCGATCACGTCACATATCGTTGTCATTCAAAATTCAAGAAAATATTATTTCCATTTTTGATGGAATATTATGATCAGAGATGAGATCTATACCGTATGATAATTTTATTCATTCTGTTCCCCGGATCAAGGAGGGGCTGCAGTAAATGGAGGTTCTAATCCTGCCTTTCCCATGAGAAACATAAAGCTAGCTAGAAGAAGAAGAAGAAGATGGAAACCCTAATTTTCTCAGCATCATCGCCGTGGTCATAAGAAACCCTCACTGGTGGCCAGCATGGATCTCGATACCACAAGAGTCAACACACAGAAGATGGAACGATTCTCTTGGCAGCAAAATGGCTGCTCATGCGAGTGCCCAGTATTCCATATCCAACAAGTAAATTATAAGAGGCGCATGCAGAGAAGTTTGGCCATTCCCAACATGAAGCCACGCCTAGCAGTTCCGGCGGTCTCCATGAAACCTCCTCTAATTTGGATGCGAACATGCGTGACGCAAGAGGATATTACGGAAGCAACTGTCATACTAGCCGACACTGTATCCTTCGGCTTTGGTCATGCCCTTCTACACTTGACAAAGATGACAAAGGTTGTGATGAAGTGGAGTGGGAAGATTTTTCCGAGGGACAGTGAGTAAGCTGTCGCTGTTGCGATGCAAACACACTGTTTTGCCTGTTTCCGGGCGCTCCAAAAGCTGGCCGCAATGGTTTCCGTCCTCCCCAATGGGTAAAACCCCCCCCTCTCGGTAACTTCTTTTGCGGTCCTGCACACAGCTGATTCATACGACAGAAGACCGGTTTACTGTTCTGCAAGTCCAGCTTTTCTGATCGGACAATTCTCTCATCATTCTTCTCCGGAAAAGGAAACCGCACAGGAATATTGTCCTGGGTATAAAACCATCGTGTGTCATGTACTTTCATCATACGGTACATATTGGCGAGTGAGGATCGAAAAGGACAACCGGTCAATTCATGTACGTGAAGTATGCATGATGCAGAGTTAGTAGTATGTCACAGCACGCAGGATGACTCAGATTCGAGTGTTATCCAGTTAGGTGAAACTTACCCTCGTGGCAAATGCAGATGGTGCAGGCTAATACTTCAGGCTTGAACGAGTAAGAAAGGTTGATGTAATGTGACCAATGCGACTTATGTTGGTTTGGTCCTAATTATCTCAATCAACGGTTGGCATCTTTGGCCAGAGCAGTGGTGAAGATAGCATCGTCATTGTCGGCCTCATTTAATTATCTCCCATACCTCCTGGCTTTCCTGAAGCTAATCAAACTTATCTTCTGAATGTAGATACATTAAAAAAGAGTGTCGATTTTTTAGAAGAAAAGTTACATTTTTTTTCTTTCTTTCTTCGACACAGAAGTGGTCCGGACGGAGGGCATCACCCTCTCTCCTTTTCCTGGTGAGCTGCGGGAAGCAACAGGCAAGTTGAAGCTGAGCTCAGGCCTCATCCAATGATCAGAGAAGAATTCCATCCAGTGGTCACAACGGCATAGATAACACAAAAGTTATTACATGCACACAAACCATGCAAGAGCCTCATGCCCTTCTTCTCCGGCACTTCCCCAGAAAACTGTACAACAGTGACCGGGGAGATTTGGAGTCATGAGGATTCTGTTCTGTCGACTTCATTGTACAATGGGAGGCAACCCCGAGAAACAGCACACACGCTGACGAAGAACGGAGAGAAGGGTGCAAGCCAGAATAGAGAAGAGAAGAGAAGAGAAGGAAGCCCTTGAGCCCTGATGAAAAATTGAAGGGCATAAGAAAGAAAGGAGGGAGATTAATATGGATCAGAAGAAGAGAACCTTGAACTTCGTTCTTAGTCTTAGAGAAAAGTTCCGAAGCCGGTCGGAAGCAAAGCGTCCGACGCTGCCCACAGCAGATCCGCGCTCTCCACCCACGGCAGCGGATGCCCCCACGAGTCAACCGGGTCGTCGAACAGGAACTCGCTCCGGGTTTCGGCCGAGTCGAGGAAGCAGCACACGTCGTCCAGCCGCGGCAGCTCCACGATCTCCTCGAGCTCGTCGGAGTCCCCCGGGGCCGCCGCTGGGGGCTCCGCCTGGGCTTCCGGGTCCATCGCTGCGGCCTTGGCTGCCGCGGCCTGGACGTCGCGGGGCGAGAGCGTGGCCGGGCGGGGAAGGGAGCCGGCGAGCTCCGGGAAGTTGAGCACCGCGGCGGCGCCCTTGATGCTGAGGGCAGCCACGTCGTGGGCGCGCGCCGCCATCTCCGGCGTCGTGAACGTCCCCAGCCAGATGCGTGACTTCTTGCGCGGCTCCCGGATCTCCGACACCCATTTGCCCCAGTTCCGCATCCGGACGCCGCGGTACACCGGGTGCTTGCTCTGGTCCCGCAGCCGCTTCACGGAGCCGCCGCCGCCACTGCCACTGCCCTCGTTTCTCGAGGCCGTCGCGGTCTGGTTACATGTGCCCATTTTCCTCTCTTGAAGAGTTTGGGAAAGAGTAAGGGACGAAGACGAGGAAGCCGAGGAGAGGGAGGACACTGAACTGACACTGCTTTCCGGCACAGAAGTGTTCGTAGGATCCGCCATTGACGCCAAAAAGCTTTCTTTTCTATTTTCCTTCCGCTCCTTGTCCCACTCTGATGCTCGAGGCCAAAAAGCTAGCTAACTGATGGATACAGACACCGCAGTTCCTAATTGGCGGACAGAAGAAGCTAAGAACAGAGAGGGACCATCAAGCATGGGAAGACCATTCACCGCACACAAGTAAAATTAGCTGTTTTCTATCCTTGTTTAGCTGCATGTAACTTGCATGCAAAGAAACAGAGCAATGGGATACTGACATTGGCGGCTTCGATAAACGATCCGAAGTCTTTCATGAGAGAACAGGGAAATGCTTTGAAGATTCTATTTTGCTTCGATGGAAGAGTTGTACGAGCACCCGCGTACATGTTCAGACTGAGAAGAGAATATAGGTTCAAACTTCGTCACAGAGAAAGTGGCAACAAATACCGAAATCGGCTACAGGAGGAAGAAGAAGAGGAAGAAGAAGAAGAAGAAGAAGAAGAAGAAGAAGAAGAAGAAGACATGAGCTGGTCTGGTGGTCAGGTGAGAAAGAGAGAACAGCATAAAACTAGAGCATTAGAGTTTTGTGGAAAAGAAAGCTTCAGAGAAAAGAGGAATAGAGAGAGGGAGATGGGAGATGGGAGGGAGAGGCGAAGGGAAGGGGATTTAGTAGAGGAGGAGATGAGGGTGGAGTGGCGCAAAGGCGACCCACAAAGACTTCTTGTGTCATTATTTCCTAATGAGAACGGCCCCCACTCCCCCTCTCGTACATAAAAATAATAATAACGATGAGCCCTTCCCAGTAATCCACTGCTCGTCCGTCTTCTTCTCTTCTCGCAGCTCCCGCCCCCTCCACCCTCAGAATCATATCTCTCTCTCTCTCTCTCTCTCTCTCTCTCTCTCTCTCTCTCTCTCTCCTTGCTACGTACTATTCTGGAACCCACCCTCCCAAATGTCTCCGTGTGTAATGATTCTCGTAAGATGGACCATTTCTTGAGTTACCTCGATCGTTTGATATATGAGGAGCTCATGAGCCTTCTTTTCATGACTTTTTTGTGCACTCTGATGATGTTCCTGATGCCTTCTATTACCATGAGCATTAGGATTGTTAATTGCAGTAGGAATCCTCTGGAAATCAGAGGAGGAGAGCCATAGCTTGTTGGGAGGGGTCCTCTCAGGATCCTATGTGTAATATAAGCTGTTTTTAGGTTGGTGATTCTGCAATTGGATCATATCTAGTACGCTCATTTAATGCTCGCGAAGAGGACGGTAGGGTTGTCGTCTTCGGTCATCTTTTCTGATAGTGATTTGATCACATGGGAGACCAGCAAAAGAAGGGCAAGCTCGGCTTTGGTACATGAAGTCATATCTCAGTAGCGAAGCTGCTCCACGGCTCTGGTGAATAAAGCCATGAACCGAGTCATATTACTCAGGAGAATTGCGTGTGTGTGTGTGTGTGAGAGAGAGAGAGAGAGAGAGAGAGAGAGAGAGAGATGTTATCAGGATGCCATCACTGATACAGTGTAAGGTTCCGGTGTACACCATGATGTTTCCTGCATATGAGAAATTGTGTGTGATCCATGTTTTGTGCCACTAAGTCTAACCATGGGTCATCATAAAGACAAAAGAATCAAGGACAGCTCTATCAGTGTACCTCCCATGATCTCATTCACAAGAAGTTCATGACGTCCCAGTACAGGAAGAAAGCTTGTGGTGGAAATATTCATGTTAAAGCTGCATCGATAAGAAGCTTAGGGCGACATCAACAGTTGTGTTGCTACCTCGGTGGGATGGAGCTGTCTACAAGCACACCGATCTCAGGCTACCAGTGCGGTCAATATCAACGCATGCAGGAAACAAATGGTGGCGTTAACCGACCCCCGCACAGTCGGAATTCTTCTCTCGTGTGGTAAATCTACAAGGAAGTCATCCCTGACACGCACGCAGATCGTGCATGAGCGCAGGTGCTTGCATGAGGACGACGATGCCGACGTGCGGTTTTCCCCAAAGCTCTTGTACAGACGTCCTGTTCCACTGATCGATGCTACACGGTACCGAAAGCTAGTCTGCAACTTTGTCTTCTCTAGCCTTCGTCTACTTCGGCATTATGGATCACTAGTAAATCCAAAGAAGCAAAGACCAGATGCTGAGAAAAACGGACGATCTGTCTGTTTTCTTCCCATCGAGCATCAAAGTTATGCTCTGTTTTCTTCGAGCAACAACAAGAATACATGCATATATGCCACGCACTTTTTCGACCTTAAGATCGTACATTGGTTCCTGCAGGCTCTACGAACCATTTGGACCACTCTGCAGCGCACTCATCACGCATCAACTGCAATCAATTTTGTCCTGTGATTTTGGTGAAAGCTCTCGTTGAAACCCCCTATTTTGTTGGGGAAAGGACAGGGCAAAACAAGCCTCCCACTTCAGTGGCTCTCTGTCTGTTCCTCCACAACTATCGAAGAGAGCACTGGACTTTTAATCCCTGCCGAGTTACCATCTGAGACATTATTTAATCATTTATATTCGGTACTTGTGGTAGACCGAAGCAACTGTTTTGTGTTGCACACTCCTCTGTTTTCAGAAGTGGAAACTTGATAACAGAACATGCTTTGACCGTCTCGAATTGTGTTTTGAAACAAGTTACAGAAAACAAAATTAAAATAAAAAATTTACGGCGTTTTTTATTCTGAAAACATTAAAAGTGCGAGGTCTTAGTATGGCTCATCCCGTTATTATCGAAGTAGCACCACCGAAATGTGGCGTTACAATCCCCAAATAACGTAACGTTCTCACCCTCCTAATCGGTGCTCCGTCCCGAGCGAGCCCCAATTTGACGCCACTGATGTCGGTGCTCAGTCCCGAGTGAGCCCTAATTTGACCCCACTGATGTCGGTGATTAGCGCTCTGTCCCCCTCGTCGGCGTTCGACGTCAGAGTCGCCAGTGGGTACCAACGCGCGCGTCGCCTTTCTGTGATGCTCCGATTACGCGATCGAGCGGCGCCCTCGTTTCTGGTGTGCGACTCCGGCGCCGTTGCCCTTTGAATTTCCTTTTGGACTCTCGTCTTTCTGGATTCCATTTTGTGGGTTTTCCTCGATTCTTTGCTGATTCCAGTGCAAGAAATCTTTGAGCTGTTAATTGTCTTGTTCATCAATGATTGGTTTGCTGTAGGTAATGGTAACTTAATATACAGAAACAATCTTTTTGGTTGTAGAGTGAACAGAATGCTCCCATGCCGATGTCCGGGTAAAAGACAATTCTTGACCAGGTGAAGTCAATGGAATCGAGATTTTGCTGATTGCAGAATAGTGGACTGTTCTGTCTGTAGCATAAACAATAGCAGATATATGTACCCAGCCCGGCCCATTGCATCACGTTGTTTGGTATGAAAGTTTAAACCTGTTTTTGGAAGCAGTAGGTTTACCGTACTGCTATGAGTACTTTCCACTCTGGTGTTTGCGATCCATTCATTGTTCTTGTTAAGGACTTGAGCGACGTCACAAAATGCCATATCTACATAGATTTTGGTTCAGTAAGTTCGGATGCCTTTGCTGTGTCTCTCGGTTGGCTTCTCTCTGTGATATTGGACAAGAAAAGGCTCGGGGATGCAGATAAATTGCTTTCTCTGATATAATTTCCACCTCTGCTTGGAGCTGTTGTGGTGTAAAAGAGCAATTCTATGGCCATAATCTGTGACCGTCCTGGTATAAAATTGACATGGACTATGAATTGAATAGGGTCTGATTTGCTTGTTTCAGTGCACCTGCTAGATAGATGCAATTCTAATGATATTCTTGGAGGCTTGCAGCAGGACTATCACTGATTGATTAATCCTATACAGTACTTGCATATGTCTCCATACTCTCAGGTCTTGTCTGAACCACTTTACAGTGAGCTAGTGACAGAACGTGGTCCACATCCATCTGAATGTTAAAAGTAGGATTTATCTTTCACTTTAAGCTACTTTCGAGAAGCATTTCTCATCTACATCATGTGGGAAACACTGACCTTAATTTGTTTGGTGCTGTCCACAGTTAAGTGTGATGGCCATTTGATTTCATTGAAATATAAAAGGCTGGGAATATTGATGCCTTGTAGGAAACCAGTGCATGATAGGGAGCTAAAGTCTAAGGAGCCTATGCTAAGTCCACAATGTTGATACGATGACTAGCTCTGCAGAGTTCACTTTCCAGGGTTGCTTTTCCACTTCAGTCGCAATGATGCTTTTGTTATGTTTACAATGGTTTGCGTCCATGAAATTTGGTTCTGTGTTAGGAGATGGCTGAAAGTTCTAGTAGTTGCTTCTCACTTACAGTGCTTCAATTATCAATCCGCCAGTGTCTTTCTTATATGCTACATCAAAGGAGTACATGGAGGTAACATGCACAACCAGCCTTACTTGAGAAGTGTCTAAAACCTACAGTAAAGAATATTCTTGTTGTATTCTGGTTGCTGGCTTCTTACTGTTACTAGTCATGTTTTATCGTTTCTTTTTTCCTTTTTTATTTTTTTGTACTGCATCATGGTCACCAAAATCAGTGATATATTCCTTTAAAAAAAAATTTGTTCTGATTGATTCATAAGATACCAACTCCACAAGAATCAATCAGGACACACATTTGTGGCTAAATTAATATACTTGTCATCATCTCTTTTGGTTGTTCCTTAAAAACGAGAATAGAAATATCAGCAACATTTTGGTATTTGATTTTATTGATTTATGGACTTGCTATTCCTGCCTTTTTTTTTAATAAGGTATAGATTGATCTATCTTACTAGATTCATTCTGAAGTTTGCTTTAGCTTTCATCGCTCATATATTTTTAGAAACTTGAATCGATGCATCAACCATTGTTTCATTAATCCTTTGATAGCTACCACATCTGATGTAGGAAGTAGGCCTCACATGTGTATTTTTTAGGGTACATATCTGCTGTACTTTGTGAAATCAAACATGGTAGCCAAATGAATAATTGGTTTTGAACGGTCTGCATCTTCACCGGCTCCCCTATCAAGAATCCAGACCTTGACTTGTCCATATCACATGGGACCGGAAATCTTAATGATCTCCAGTACAGTGAACCTGGTTTATTTGCTAGTTTCTTTTATAACCTGATTTCCAGAAAATTAACATTCACGAGAAAAATTAAACTCTTATGACCACAGATATTAATTGGACCCAAAAAGTCAAATGGAAACACCATGATCCCCTTCAAACTTTTTGTTTAATTCCAAGATCTTTGAATTTGCTTGATGATGGTCCAAAGGTCAGAAGTAACCAGCTGGCTCATGGACATCTTTCACTGAAAAACAACAGCAGCAGCATTGATTTACTAATTTAGATTAGTAGGTAGACTTTTTCTTTTCATAAGATGACAAGACTTTGAAAAGAAGACCATTTTCATATGATGGCATGCTTTCATTATCTCTGGTGGAGGATTTTTATTGTTCGGAGGAAACTTTCTTTGGTTTTGTGGAAACATGGATCTGATGCTGAAGCAATATATTTCCATGACTAATCAGGATTTGGGAGTGGACCTACTTATTCTTTCTTGATTTAGCCATTATAGAATTTTGTACACATCTGAGTTGAGGTCCATGTCACGTTAAAGTTCTTGCTTGTGCTACTTTTTTTTCCCATGATAATCAAATAGTAGTGCTCACTTTTTTGCTTTAATTTGAGCTTTGCTGAAACAAGAAGAGTGCAGGTCTGCAGGATCCTTTTTATCACTGACTCAGAATATGTATATACATGCAACTGACATCAATATCGGTTAGCTATCTATGTAGATGATAGGATATGAATATGGAATGTGCTGATTTCTGATTCGACAAACTGTTGAATATATAGACCCGACAATCCCTCTGACGCTGCTTGAAACATAGATTTCAGAAAGATGATCCATCTGTTAAACACCAACAGTTCGATATCTTTTCTGTTCTGTTCACTCCATTTGTCAATGCAAAATAGAAGTAAGATATTTTGATTACCAGTTGACAACTTAATAAATGAATATTTGCAGGTTTTGAACTTTATTGTTTGTTATTTGGCATCCTTTCTTTCTTTCACATTTTTTTTTTCTAATACTATGTTGCTGGCAACTCTAGGGTTGAGATTGCAGAAATATCTATACTGATAGATCTTGTTTGAGCCTGAATTGAAATATGATGGATGATTTGTTTGCTCCAAGTGATGCTAGACTATATCACCTTGGCAATATCCTCGGCCCCTATCAATCAGTGGGCCTGAACAGAGACTGATTGCAGCTATAATTGACTTTTATTGCCCCCATTTTTGTATGTCTGCATCATGAGATGATGGCTCCATACAATTCCCAGGTTGATGAGATTCATCAATGCTAAACCTGACTGGGTTAGGGAGAAAACACTTTTTTATCTGTTAACAAAAGATCTCCCTGCCCTTTTGACAGAATGGTCCATAATGGGTTGAGCAGAAGGTGGGTGCTGCAGGCACTTAAAAGCTGCAGTTCTCTCCCCCCTAGTTCCAGATACTGCCACAGTTATCGTAAAGATGACTGAAACAAGATTCTATGATCTTACTGCTTAACCTTATCAAATGAGCTCTCACTTGTCTTCTACTAATTGTTTTCAGACTCCTGTGCACTGAGATCCAAAAAAAAACGCCCTGGTTTGGCTCATGAATCATGTGAGAGAGATGGACAAAGGAAGGTGGGCCTCGGATTTCATTGCCTCTCGATCCAAAGACCTCCTGTCAGCAAGCTCCAATCAAACCAAGGAAGACTGAGGTATGGATTTTTCCTCCGTAAATTTGCAATCTTTTCTTGAAAGACAAGCTGTTTGGGTCCACCTTCTTCATCAAGCTCATCATTTATATTGTTCCACTCCCATCAGCAGCAGCAACCCTTGGAGAAGCAGTGTCAAAAATAGTGCATGAACAGTTCTAGCCACTCTGTCGGAAGAGATGATCTTGGTATTGCAAACCATCCATTGGCATCAAGAAAGGAGAAAAGGCTTTCCCATAATCTTTACTCCAGTCAGTCGATCAATTACATCAGCTAAAGATGAGGAAGAGACATTAAAGGAGGCAATCGTTCTGTCTTGGTTAACTTGCAGCGCAGAGAGAAGGAAGGCCAAACCATACAAAGAAAGAACAGGAATGGAACATCATCCTAGAGTTGGCACCTCTCAAGAAGAAGATTGAGATGTCGCTAGAGACAAGTCAGAAGAGACCTTGGGAGACGTCACCGGGAACAACGGCAGCAGCCGTGGTGTCTCTGTTTCGGCAGCAGTGGCCCGCGGCGATGGATGCAGGTAGAATCCCTTTCCGGCGATCGCCCGATCTTCCGCCCACTTAGCAGCCTCTGAACTCGGGTGCGGCGGCCGGTTGAAGGGGTCGGGGATCAGAGGCGTCACCGGACTAAGAACGAGCGAAGGGAAGTCCAGCATGCTGGGCGACAAGATCTCCGGCTGCTTCCGGGGAGAGAAGCCGGTGGCGCCAACAGGGGAAGTGGTACTGGAGTTGAGGAATGTCGGAATAAGAGGGTTCAGACTCTTGAGGTTTTTGAGGCTGTTCCGCCGCTCGTAGAGCTTAAAAACAGGTCTTTTGGGGCCGGTAGCCTTGGCGGCCGGAGCCACCGGTACTTTCGGGGCTGTGGGGTTCGCGGCGGCTGCAGCGGCGGCGGTCTCGGCAGAGCCCGTGAGCATTTGGACGACTTGCTTGAAGGAGGTGGTGTCGGCGTGGACGAAGGTCGTCGGGCACGGATTCGCATCGCAAGGCTTCGGATTGGGTTTGGAAGTCAGAGGTGGCGGAACCGGTGACGGTGACGATGCCGGCGGAGCTGCTGGTGGTGGTGTTCCCTCGTTGCAGCTGTAATTACCGCTGCTACTGCCGATGGTTTCTTGAGGTCTTGCCTGGTGCTCCATTCGATCCATGGGCAAAAATCCTTCTTTTTGAAAGAATAAGCAAGCTAAGATACAGCAAGATGGAGTGTGCGGGGGGGAATGGGGGAGGGGAAGAAGTTGAAATAGTAGAGCAGACAGAGAAGTAGGGGAAGAAAGTTAAATAAGAGAATTGAGAGCTCTCAGTTGGCTTCTCCTTTTTGAAATAAAGCTACCATGGATTTGTCTGTTCTGTCGATTGGCTGATAAGAGAGAGAGAGAGAGGAGAGAGAGACGGAGGTCTTCTTTTATTGAAGAACATGATGCCATGGATGGCCATTGGTCCACCTCTCCTCATTGAGTTCCCTTGGTCCTCTATTCTATGAGCAGCTACCCAGATTCAAGTTGAATTGATGGCCCATTGACTTCGCACAGCCCTCCACTTATTTCTACCTGGAGACTCGGCGCAGCCTCCTCTCCTTGGATACCAACACCGACAGGCTGCTGGACTTCCCTACGTGGTGTAGTTTGGGGTTGCAGATTAATGGATTGGGGTAACACGGAGTCATCCATCCTCCCTCGATGTGCTCTGTACCTTCTCACGCTTTGGGTTCGGACTGTGGAGGGAGAAAGCTGAAGAGGAATTGATTGCCCTCGGAATAAGGAGCGAGGAGGCGTTGAGGGAGGCGGGCATCCAATTCTCATTAATGGCGGTCATGTGACTTTTCCTGGGGACCATGCATCCCATCAATCACCTGTACTGCTGAAGTTGTGTGTGTGAGAGAGATTCTTGCGGGGGAGCCTCTGTCCACCTCAAGCCCTGTGCAAAAACACCTTGTGATGATCTATCCGATAGACACGAGGATAGCTCGCATGAGCTCCAGAGCTGGCAACCGGCAGGGACTACAAACTAATAAGGCCATCACAACTCTTGAGGACTCCTGGGGATTGCCTCAAGTGCACCTGTTTCTTATCTTTCTTTCTCTGTTTCTTACACCGCGCAGCCGTCATTCATTTCTCTTTGTTTATGTAGGTCAAGGTTCATATGGATCATCAACCCATCTTCTCCGCACGCCATCTCATGTGAGCGATGCCAAGTCCACGACAGCTTTTGTGGGGAAGAAGACGAAGACAACGAACGCATCATGCATGTTTTGACGGGTGGAGAGACCATCGGAAGCGTGACCTTGCTTGTGGCGCCGAAACACATGTTCGACAGGAACACCAGAGACATTCGAGAAAGAAAGCCAAGTAATTGCTGATATGTGAACCTTCCTGTTTGCATCTGTTTACTGGCATGGTGAAGCATGTTCGGTGCTGGCTTTTTCCTTCTTTTTTATTTTACCTGTGGTTGTGGTCTGTGATCGCTTGGCACGACATAAATTTCATAATGGTGGAACATAAGCAGATATGTAGGCTCATGATGATTCAATGCAAAGCCAAGAGGCACTTTTGCAACCGAGTTGCTCATCTTTTGTGTTGCTGCCTTTTACTTTTTTTTAAAATTTTTTTTTGGTAAAGCCATCGAGATAAAATATAAAAGTAGTGGCAGAATCTGAGGGAACGTATTTCCGGGGATCTGAAAGTTCATGCACATATTTGGGAATACGACGCTTAGGCGAAAACACTGCTTTCGATAATAGCTTTTACTCCCTTGCACAGATACGTGTCATATGATTAATATGCGTAACATGCATACAATTATATATACACCGGTCTTATGTTTGACCAGTTCAGAGCCGAAGCTGCGCCTGCAAATGGGGCCTTCTTTTATCGAATTCAAGTTGAAATGGTATCTACTCGCGTTAACATTTCATTCGCAGTGATGGTCATGCACTTCTCTTGTACCTCAAAAGTCTCGGATTGGCCGGAGCAAGACTTGTGACGTTTGAGCGAAGCGGTCTGGGAAACGAAGAGAGGCGAAGAACAAGTCGGCTCTGCTTACTCGGCATGATTAGGTTAACCGTCGTCATGCTCACAAGAGAAGAAGAATCATGGAGTGACATGTTCTTGCCAAAGCGGAAAAGAGAACACAGCTCATGTCTGCATGACCGTGATGGATTCAATCGGGACACTAAGAATGGTTGGCTAGCTAGTTAAATGCAAATAAATTAACCCACCATATCAGAACAACAAGTACTTAAAAAGTCTCAGATACATAGGAGTGTCAATAATTATAGCAAATCATACAACGTAGTGGAGATTTTGCATCTATCTACCTAATGGTCTGCGCACACTTAAGACTCCATATCAAACAAATACTTGCCATAATATTCTCTTAGATCATTCGACTTGAGTTATAGCTACACTGCAGTACCCAAGTTGCACTAGATGTGCAGAAGCATGTCCATGGTTCCATCTTATCAACTCATCTACAGAAATGGCAACAGGAACATATCACCCGTCTCCTGCAAGGAGCAGTCCTCCCTCGCACGGGAGAGGGAGAGTGTTTGGAGAAGGAAGCTAAGAGAAGGTTGGTCCATACCCCAGCTGGAGGGCGGTCCGCTGCTGGTGAGTGTAGTGTTGAGTAGGCTGCACTGCGTTCACTTGCAGAAAGTTCCTGGAATCATATGGAGGCATGATCTCGTATTCGGTGGTCCTCGCTGAAGGCAGCATGCTCATCTGCTGTTGTGCTCTCTCGTTTTCAGCAATCTGTTGGGAGTAGGAACCATTTCAGCTTGTCGAAACCACAGAAAGATTGAGAGAGAGAGAGAGAGAGAGAGAGAGAGAGAGAGAGAGAGAGAGAGAGAGAGAGAGAGAGAGAGAGAGAGAGAGAGAACCTTGTTCCTCAGGTACATGTTGTCATTTTGCAGCTCCATCTCCTGAGAATAAGAATTGCAGAGCATGTACGCCTGTCAATACGTGATTCGAAGAGAGCATGTGAGAAGTAGCATCAGTGGAGTTAGAATCTGTGCTCATTACCCTTTTCTGCATGTACTCGATTTCAGCAAACAACAGCTCGTTCTGAAACGATCAGCCACGAGGAGTAAGCAACCATGGCATAGAAAATAGGTCGCCAATTCAAAGATTCAACACATTTACCTTTTTATTTCTGATTTTGTTTATGCCTTTCTCCAATCTGGTCTCCAGTTGCTTCATGTCCCGTAAGCTCATGGAGCCGAGAGACTCGCCCATCAGGCTCCTGGTAAATGAGCATGTGTACTCTTTTCACAGCCACCTGATGCTGAGAAGGTAATCGAGGCTTATGTTCGAGTTATTACCTGTTTGTGCTCTGTAGGTTGTTGATCTGCTGACGGAGTTTCGATGCTTCTTGCTGGTAGTACTGAAAAGAATATATATATATAGCAGAGGTCTGAGATCATGAAGTAAAGTATAATCGTACGCACACATGAGCCAATTGAGATTATCAACAAAGACAGTCGTAAAAAAGTTTCCAAGATAAGTTGTGCCAGATTTTGTTCTCATCTCTGACGGTTGAACAATGCATCCGTATTCTTTCCCAAGAAAGTGTACGGGCAAATGGCACAGCTTAGATTTGAATCCCTAACAAGAAGTTAGTGCAGCAGAGGAGCCTCCAATTATAGGTAAAGTACAACATTTAGCCAAGATGAACTTTGTTGCTGCAGGCTCTGCCAGGAATTCAACCACATCTTGACAACCCTTTTTGAAGGTATATGAAACCATCCAACCCTTAGTTTGGTGCCAATGTGGTTTGATGATGGCATTGGACTATGAAGATATAGAGAGAGATATACATCCTCCTTGTTGGAACAAACCATTCGGAACTTTTTTTTTTTTTATCAAAATGGGGAGCTAATGATAATTGTTCCTTCTCGATCTGATCCCAGAAATCTATCATCATTCTAACTCCAAGCATTTTAGATTAGCTTAGGATCCTTAGCTTCTAAGCAAAAACAATGTATGGATAAAACAATCTTCCCATATCTAGAGAACTGGCTATATATACATTCTAACAAATCTCTTTTTCTCCTCACCCATCTCCTAAAGTAAAGAAGGAACGGAAGAGTGATGCATGTGCTTATCGATTTCACCAAAGATGTCATCACCAAGTGATAGCAGCTTATACTTCCAACCAATAAGATGTCATCCCTATTTTATCAGCAACACCAACCAAGAAGCCTTTCTCAACCTTCCATCTCTTAGAAGCAATCCAACATGTTGCATTATTACCAAAGGTTTCGAAGGTCTTGTTCATTCAATCTATCCTATAGGGTATTAACACAATGCTTTACTTGTTTCGACACCTTATATTGGCTGATTCATCAATCTACAAATGAAACCCTAATTATGAGGTGCTTCATTAACAAGTCCTAATGTTTCTTCTTGTTCCAAATTAAGAAAGAATATCCTAGATGCAGATCACGGAGGACGCAATCTATAATCCTTATATTTCAATGAGGTGTAAGATTCTTGTTAGCTCCTTTATTTAGTACTCCCATAATGTAGTCATTCTTTAACATTTGTCCTTGGAAATTTGCCAAACTAATGTACTGTCATTGTTCCTTAACTTTCAGGATGAGTTTCTGTCTAGCTGTAAAACTAAGTGCTCTATTGATATCCTCTTCTTAGCATGCAACATCTCTCATGCACCTCTCAGAAGAATTTGTTTTGAGCAGTAAGAATCCAATCATGGTATTTATCATGATTAATTTGTTTCCTTGGATTCTTCTTGGAATATATACTTACAGAGCTACATGTCAATGATCCACTATAAACCTCCCAGAAGGAAGAAATAATACATCAAAGGTTCTATAATAGTACATTGATTTACGCAGGCCCGCTAAACATGTCTAAATATTGCATACAATATTTTTTCTCACCAAGAGAAGCAATTTGAAGATTTACAGGCTTTTAGTTTAACAAAGGGAAAGGTGTTGTTTTGTCCTAGGAGGTATATAAACATGGATTCGATTAGTTTGTAAATTTTTGTATACATTGTGAGGATGAGAAATTCAGTAAGTGCTTAATTCTTTCATAGGTTTGTAGTTTTTAACCATGGCCAACATATCCCAAGGCAGGTTCACTGCCACTGAGATTTGTGTTTGGTCAGATATGCACTCGAGAGAAAAATCTTGGATCAGACTTCTTGAATTATTATCACCACATGATCATTTCAATTAAATAATCTTTCTATTCATGTTAGTTTAAAGTAACTTTGTTTTCGACTAGTGAGAGATTTGCAAGCAAAACCATTCACTAAACACTCAAAAGAACAATAAACCTTCACAGTAAACAGGAATAAAAAAGTTTTAGCTTTTACATGGTTTTGGAGTGAATTATTTCTTATGTTATCATGAAGCACTGATGTAAAAAAGGCATGCAGGAAGAGAACACTTAAACTGTAAACATTGCTTGTCCTAAAGACCATAGAAAAGTTTTAATAGATTAGTCATACTCTTTCCAGACATTGAACTTCTTACCCTATCAACTTGTCAATGTAGCTAATTAGGCGAAGGGATAGTTTGTAGTTTTTGTAACTGATACTTCAGTTGCCACTTCTACTTATGTATGCATAAGTAAGACGAGGGTGATACCAAACCGATAAGAATTAAGCACAACAAGATTCTTTAATGCACCAAGAAGCAGACTCTCCTAGTAATTTATCAAAAAATTCAAGAGGTTCGAGTTGTTGTTCATGAGCCAAGTGCTGCTTGTGCATCATCAGCAAATGCATCTCAAGTTATCGTGGCCTAAGAGATGAAAATATAATCTCTCTTTTATAGTGTATCAGATGAATTATTTGGTTACATGATGCAGCATGGAGCATAAAATAATACAGGATATTGCATGATATAGCTCGAAGAGAGTTCCCTGAATGAGTAAATATAGCACAAATTATACGACTGAGATCCATGTCAACGCCTACAGTTTAATGGAACACAAGGAACTTCATAATTGAGTCATATACAAGGACATGTTTTATTGTAGTCATATTTATCATTCTTTTTGGAAGAAGTTATACCCCAGAATGTGGATAAACTCCTAATGCCAATTCAACTACATTGCCTATTGATTTTGCAAGACAGTAGAGATTGTGCAAGATTTTATGTTGGTAGTAAAATAGGATGTTGAATTCATGTGGACACATTTGCCTAAAGCAGCCAGCTTATCTTCAACTTGTGGAAATCCTATTCAAGTACCACAAGCCTTGATGAAAGAAAATAAAGTTTCCAACATAGGGAAAATATGTAAAAGAATTCTTCTGCATGCTGCAATCGAGAATTTCAAACAATTTTTTTTTACGGAATCAGTCTCTGAATTGAAAATAACATAGTTCAAACGATTGTGATTATCATTTTCCAATTTTTGGCTCTTTTTGGGTTTGAATATTCTATTGATTTCTTGTTACTTGATCATGACAGAATGCTTAAGATTGTGATTCCAGTGCCTTTCGAAGAAAAAAAAAAAAAAGCCAACTCCATTAATCTTTTATTCCTTCTGTAAATAGATAATAAGCATACATAAATCATGTCATTTTGTGTATATACAACTACGAAAAGATAAAAGATCACACAAAAACAATTTAGAGACGCAAAACACAGCTATCCTGCTATGCAAGATATTCATTAATAATGCTAATAATTGAACCTGATTAATTTGACAGAAGGAATTGCTTATGGAATGCATGATAGATAGTCATGGCAATGGCAGGGTGATACAATATTAACCCTTTCTTAGGCCCCTTACATCTCTAAGTGGTTTTGACTATGAAGGGAATGCATAAAGAGCTAGTGAAGAATTAAGCTGACACCAATGAATTTGGCAACCATGGAGTAATTAATTGAACTCTCAAGAAGTATTGCATCTGTTGCATGCTAGTAATTAAGATTTTGGCTTTTAGAATCTAGGATTTGTTGATACAGTACCATTCCAATCTTATAACGGTGAGGAATTGTGTGCTGTAATTGATGATGTTAACAAGCAAGAATTACCTGAGCATTGTCTTCCGAAGCAAATCCAGTGTTGGTGGTACCATTGCATGTCTTCTTGTACCTATCGATAGTTGCCTTCACACTGCACTCAAACGACAACTTTGTTTTTAACAAGGATGATAAATTTTGTATAAATAAGATGCTAGTTCACGTAAAACCCTTTCAAGGATTATTCAGTAAGCAAGAACTGCTACCCAGAAAACTTGCAATGAATACCTATATCTTGATAGTGAATAGACAAGAATTCACATGGCTGCTGCGGCATTTCGATTACCAGATGATGAAAATTCTTGATACTGCAAGAGATAGCTAGAATCACCAGGATCAGGTGATCAAGTAAGATATGCCTTATGGTACTATTGTTTTAAAAGTTATTTATCAGAAAATCTATTTTCTTTCAAGCTATCATTCTAAACTGAACTTTCTTTTTCCTGATTACCTTCTATGAATCCTACATCATTCTTTTCCAACTATCTGAAACTCTTAAACCATTTGCAGAGCCACTTTCTCATCCATATTTTTATGAAGGCATCTTTAACTACAAGTACTCCTCCAAACCTTTAATCAGGGTGCTCACACTTTTTGGAACTGATGGAGGTTGTTGACATACATCCACTAGTCTACGCAGGCAAAGAAAAATGGATTGTGCAGTTCCCATATATATTCAGGAAGGGAACCGAAGACTAATTCATCAAATAGGCATAAGACTAGATGAAAAAACTTCCTTTTACTTGAACTTGCACAATCCTCAAGAGAATGCAACACATTCCAAAACCAAGAAGGTTGATAAACCACCTAACTCCAATTTTGCTATAAGCATATAAAAGGAACATAGCATACATGTAAGTTTCATAAACAAGAAATCAATCCGATGTTGAAAAATGTGCTCTGATGAGAAAGTATTCTGTTTGAAACAGCAGAATTGCTACTGAAGATCATATGATATGACAAACGCCACATGTGTTGAGGGCATTAAACATTTGGTGAACAGCAGTTACTAGAATAATTTGTGAGGCCTATTGCTGAATTCAAAAACCCTAAGCAGGTCTTCAAGAAAAGCAAGTTCAGCAAACAATTGTGTAAAATAACAAAAGTACAAGCTTTATGAATGATCTAATATTGTTCATTCCAATCTTTTCATCTGAAAAGAACCCAGGAAGCCATGAATTTGAGCATCTTTTGTGCAACAAGACTACACACAAGATGTACAAGTCGGCAGATATCAGAACAAATATATTATTCCATGCGTGTCTTTTCAGTGTAAATGTTCCTAACTCATTCCCCCATCTTTTCAAACGCAAAAAGCAAACCCATATAAACTACTACGTTGCAGAGGCCGGGCAAACCGAAGAGCAACAGAGGCTGCTCCGATTTCCAAGGCCCCATCTTTGCTCCTGTCTTCTTACACCTACCTTTCCTCCAACCTTAGTTTCCTCGAGGATCTCATTGGTCCTTCTCTGCCACGTTCGCTCGCGATCCCACGACATGATTGGCCGCTTCGCTTCCCTCAGCTCCATGGGTTCTTCGGTGCCTTTACTCCCCGTGTAAATACCGCATTCCCCTCTTTTATCCACGTACCTCGGTGCTCTCCATCCTACAACACACACCCTCCCTCTCTCTCTGGTCTTCTTGTGAGCCTTCTTCTGACCTGCTTTTTATACTTCCCATGCAAACCCAACACACAGTACATTCACCCCATTGGCTGCTCAGTCCTCCGTACACCATCTCTCACCTCTTTCTCTTTCTTACTCTAACACTGTCTTAGCATCGTTCTTTTGTTTACTGTTCCCTGAAACCTAATCTAAATCTGTGCTCAGAGAGGGTAGAACGGGGAAAGAAATGAAACAAGAACCCTAACTCACTGAAGAGCAACCCTAAAGAGCGCTGTGACGTGTGGCAAGGCTTGCGGTACTACTGGTTGAGGCATGGGCTAATGAGAGCATGACAGCTCTTGCAGCAGGCTTTCGAGCACTCATGGTTGATGATACGCACAGAGAGAGATGGGGGAGGAGGTGGAGCAGCAGCGGCAGAAGCAGTAGGAGGAGAGCAAGGAAAGGGTTAAAGGGAGGAAAAGGGAGAGGAAGTGGCAAAGCTTAGATCTAAAAGGGGTGGGAGGAGGTCACATATGCCCCAACACAAACACACAGCCAATACTAAGGCCTCTCCCTTTGCTATTCCTACTGCAACTCCCAACTGCTGTGGCTTCCTCAGATCGATGCCTCCACCCAACAAAGCAATGAAAGGAAAGCAAGAGAACAGAACCTTTATAACAGAAGCTGATTCACCATATAATACCACCAACCCTTAGAGGAAGCAAAGATCACAAATACAGAAAGAAGAGGACCACCAGCCGAGCAAATATGAGCTCGGCTGCACTAAATCTATCTACACATCTCACCTGCACAGAACATGGGCTTCCCACTGTTAGAACCAGTTCGGATCTCATCTGCGGAGACCGAAACCAAAAAAGAAATGAAGATGTAAGAGGCTAAAATGTCCTCCTCCTTTCAAGATAGTGGAAAGAAGCTGCAATCCAGCAGCCCTTGTTCCCAAGTTTGCCGCCTTTCTATTCTTCCACACACAAGAGAAAGATAAAGAATTGAAGGTAGATAAAAGAGGAGGGTTTTGGTGCCGTTAGGGCGAAGCAAAGGTAGATGAAAGGAGAAGCCAGATACGGACTGGCAAAGAATAACATGGCAAAAGAAGAAGATCCAAGAGTTGATGATGCTTGAGAGTCGAGGAAGAAGCGGACGCTCGTGGATCCAAAAGGAGATCAAGGCGAATGGGTCACCTGTTGGTGGCGTACTCGTAGAGACGGCCGCGGCTGGAGAAGACGATGAGCGCGACGTCGGCGTCGCACAGAACCGACAATTCGTAGGCTTTCTTGAGGAGCCCGTTGCGGCGCTTGCAGAAGGTCACCTGCCGGTTGGTCGTGTTCTCGATCCTCTTGATCTCGATCTTTCCTCGACCCATCCTCGCCGGTGGCTCCAGTGTGGCTCCTCCTCGCAGCTCTGAGACGAGGCAACGGGAGGGAATATAAGCATCAGCCGGGAGCAGATCGGCGCTTTCGTCACTTACCAGTATTAGGAGGCGGAGGGGGAACAAGAAAGCTTGAGGAGAGACGGGGAAGGGCGATCGTAACTAGAAGCTCTGCTATCCCTCTTTCCTGGGTATTCAGAGAGATGTTTATAATGGTGAGAGGGAAGTACTTTTGGATCTGAGGGAGGGGATTTATGGACCTCACAAACCAACCTTTCCTTCCTTCGACTCCTCCCCCCTCTCACAATGAACTCTTTTTTATCTCAATCCATGGGTCCTGCACAGCGTCCCAGCAAATGAATGACCAAGGACTGGTTATTGAGTGTGGCATCCATCGGCATCGGTTTCAGCTTTCATGGACTGTGTGATGGGTGGGGGCTGGAGAGAGAAAGGGGAAAGGGACATGGCGAAAGCTCCTCTTCGACGGGGGGTGTGAATCGGACTTGGGACTGAGTTGCACCCAGAAAACAAGGACGCACGACATGGAGGAGAAGAGGGGGGGAGGGGGCTCCATTGTCCTTTTGGCTCTTGCGTTTGGTCCCTTCTCTTCTCTTCCACATCCCCCTCCCCTCTCCTCTCTCCATCACCGAAGATATGCACGTACCTTTGATCTCCAGTAGTGGGAAATTAATTGGGAACATGACATCTAACTTCAAGCACTACCCTCCCTCCTTCCCTGTTTACTTTTGTGCACTCCTCCTCCATTCCTGAGACAAAAGAAGGTAACTCCGATGCCAATCCTGCCTTCCATCTCCCAAAATCTAGCCTCGATTTCGATCTCGAAGGGCTTAGTTAAGGATTAGGAGTCCAATTCTGGTCCAATGCCATCTCTGGTGCAAAAATAAGCATCACTACGACGCTAAGCCATCTCTGAAGCTACAATTATCATTGAGAATTGATTCATAGTGGTTATCTAGGTAGTTACTATATTCTAGGTGATTATATACATGTTCTAAGAAGTAACCCATGATCTAGAAATTATAGGGTAGCTCCTACACCTAACTCGATCATGGATAACATAATGAGGTGAGATAGTTACCACTAGGTCCTATGTGTACATTTTGGGAATATTTTGCAAGTGTTCTATCTCTCATCTTTTGTTTTAATACTACATCGGTTTTCTTAATTAAGAGCATTTTCTCTTAATTGCATCGTAGTATTCTGATTTTTATCGTTTTCTTGGCTCCTCCATCCCGAACAATTACAATGAGCTCTTATCCAGTTTTCCTACGAGGATTGTTTGATGAGTGACCCAAACAAATTACGGTACATAGAAATCCAGCTTCCCCTAAGCAAAATACTCTCTCGGATGAGACCAAACTTGCCATCCGCTAAGAGATGGGAATCGATGACGCATGCCAACTTTGTCCCATCGGCAATCGAAATCTAGATAAGAGCTTAATGTTATTGCAACTTCGTCCCGCCATAAAAATCTTCTCCTACCGCAGCCTCGAATCTACCACAGCTGGTAGATTCGGCCGACATGTTCAGCACCACAACACCGGGAAAGGCACGACACCGGACACCTGTGGGCCTCGATCTCCCAAGGAAGGCGAGTGCAATGTTTCCGCAGTGCTGCAAGCTGTTGGCAAAGATCCAGTCACTGATCGATAGCAAAGCTTCTCGTGGAAAGACTGCATGTGATGACGACGATGATGAGAACACACTCGTCCATGAATATTCTTAGAGGCAAATCCTTTGAACGAGGTTGCACCGAGGATTGATGAAGATATCCCCATCACTGTCTTTTCCGCAGACGATGAGTGCATGTACAAGGTGATCAGCAGAGGTATCTCCATAGATCATCGAGGCACAGTTTCATGTATCGAATTGGAAAGCAACCGAGAAGGAATAATGCTTGTAAATTGTCAGAGCAAGTGTGGAGCCATGACAGCATTCGAACAGAGTAAAATATTCATCCATATCATTCTTTTGCTACTAGTAAAATGTAACCAAGAGTCGATGTTCTCGTATCGATTGGTTACATTACAATTGTTCTTATTTGCAAGCCAAATAAACATTAGAAATTCATGGACCTATGGGATCTGCTCTTTGCAATTTTGAAACGAGTGTCATGCAATCAATGGCAGTCTTTAAGGATTTCTCTAAATATATAACTTGTGCTCTCCGACGAAGAAAGTAACTCTGAATCAATCTCACGATGTTGTTCTTTCAACTGCCATCTTTTTAGATCTAAAACAAAAAGATGATGGAATGAGATCTCCAAGTCGGTGATAAATGTTGAAAAACCTAGATAGGAAGAAGAAAAAATTTTAAAATAGAGAAAGAGTAGGACAAGATTAACTTTCTATTTTTCTCTCAAAAGACTCTTTACAATTTCGCAAACTTTATATCTTTCATGAACCAACATATGGGGTTTATATAGTCCCTAAAGATACATCATATTTATTGTATTCAGAATGTATCATTCTCTTTCAAGAAATCTCTTCAAGAATCAATAGTCATTTTGACTTGTCCTTCCATAGACATCTAATCTATTTTTTCTTTTTGATAGAATGAATCTCCCTCTTGATGCAATGAATCTTTTTCTTGATGAAATTAATTTCTTTCTGATATTAGAACAAGTTTATTTCCAACATTATCTCCCCTTAAACTTGTTCCATCTGACATGCTAAGTTTCCTTCGAAGTTGTTGAAATATTTACCTCTTCTTCAAGAACTCTATTAAGAAATGTTGATTTGACATTCATTTGTAAAAATTTTTTATTTCATTTGAGCTGCTAGGGAGATAAGTAATCTTACTGTTTTCAATCGAATAACTGGTGTAAATACTTCTTCATAGTCGATCCCATATTGTTGTTTATATCCCTTTGCAACCAATCGTGCTTTGTATTTCTTTCTCCCTTTGTGCATTTTTTTTGTTTTGAAGATCTACTTAACACCGATCACTTGGTGGTCTTCTAGAAATATAATAAGCTCCCATGTATCATTTTTGTTAATTGTACAAATCTCTTTATTTATTGCTTGTCGTCATTTTTCTTCATTACAAGTTTCTTTGAAGGTTAATAGATCATATCCTACAAAAAGACAAAATCAAAAAAGTTCGTCATTATTAGTATCAATCCTTCGAGTCACATTATTTGATGAACAATAGAAATGACCTTTGAGAAGTAATCAGAAATAGTTTCAGAAGTACCTTATTGTAATTTTTCAAAGTCGGCTCGTAAAACTTGTAAACGAAGTTTTTTTACCTTATCAATACCACCAAATACTTTTTGAAGCATTTCCCAAGCCTCCTTTGAAGTATTTGCTGAAGTGATGATCTCGAACATTGTATCATCAAGTCCTTGGTAGATCATTAATAAAGCTTTTTTTCTCCTTCTTCCTTCTATCTTTGAGTTGTTTTTTTGCTTCTGCATTTATTGCTCCTTCTTCTGCTGGACTTGGCTTAACAAATACATCTTCTACAAATTCTCATACATCTTAGGAGCCTAGAATAACCTTCATTTGGATGCACCATATATCATAATTTTTCTTTGTCAATCTAGGAATCTGAATTTGAATGATACTTAAGGAAGAGGCCATTGCTTTAACCTAGGCTCTGATACTAAATGTTGAAAAACTTAGATAGGAAGAAAAGAGAGTTTTCAAATAGAGAAAGAGTAGGACAAGATTACTCTCTATTTTTCTCTAAAAAACTTTTTACAATTTCACAAACTCTATTTCTTTCATGAACCAACATATGGGATTTATATAGTCCCCAAAGATACATCATATTTATTGTATTCAGAATGAATCATTCTCTTTCAAGAAATCTCTTCAAGAATCAATAGTCATTTTGACTTGTCCTTCTATATACATCTAATCTATTTTTTCTTCTTAATGAATCTCATGCAATGAACCTTTCTCTTGATGAAATTAACCTCTTTATGATATTGAAACAAGTTTATTTCCAACAATAAACACATGAAACATCCGAAACCTGCAAGTGCAATGATCTTAATTACGACCTCTTTGGAAAGAACTTGCCCTCGTTTGGCGAAAGAAGTGATATTTTTGGGCTCATATGATCGATCGTAGATGGTTTCTCATTTGGTGCAGGCTGTTCTTTTTCTTATCTTGGAAGAAGGAACTCTTCAGGGGACGTGTCGGTCCGACAACCAAGATCCGGCATGCGGCAAGGCAAAAGGTTAAGAATGACGGAGGACCGGCATACATGATGAATTCCTTCAGCCGGCTGATAGACCAGATTAAGCGAGAGCAAGAGCTGCTAGATCAAATCAAGAAACTAAATCAAACCCCTTAAAAAAAAGGAGGAGCCCACAGATGTCTCAATTAGATGGCTAGGTGGGATATGTAAAGAAGAAAAAAAAGCAGTAGTGGTATCAGTTGGGGTTGCAAGAAGTATACGAATGCCGTCTTCACCTTTTATTCCTTGGCCATGATTGCTACGGCACAGGTGCATGCCAAATGCTGGGGAGGTGGTGGTGGTGGTGATGGTGGAACTTGGAAGTGGAAAGTAGGAGAAGAAGACTGTGGAGGAGGGCACTCTTGGCCGCGGCCCCACGTCGAAAGAGAAAGGAAACGGACGACAAGCACGCACTCGCCCACGTGCGTGGGTTCTCCCCCCCCCTTCTCTTCCTCGCCTATTTCTTCTCGGTTCCGTCGCCATCGATCTTAATCCGCACCAGCCCATCCGAAGACGGTGCTGAGAAAGCATTCATAAGCGCACACCTTCCACGGCAGTGAGTGCGAGCCCGGCGACGCATTGTGCGTCCGGTTGCTTTCCCACCATTACAATCTGTCACTACACATGTTGATCGATTCCGATGGTCCCGGTCTGGTAGGACGGCTCCCTCTCATTGAGTAGGCGGCCGGATCGACAAGGATGGATGCTTGCTTCACCGAGGACGCAGTTAACCGAGTCGAGGACCGGACTGGGCCATCACGGAGAGCCTGATGGACGAGTAGACGTCCACGGTGCGCACGTACTTGTGTGAAGAAGGGAAACCAGCGAGACGGCGAACGAATGTTACATTGCAGCACCGCAGGGCATCTTCATACGTCAGCAGGACAGCCGTTATAATAAACCCAGAAAGGGGGGGGCCCCACCAGATTTATTATACGACGGTACCTGGTACGAATCGTACGAACTACGATGACCGGAGAATGGAAGTGGGCAGGAGGAGAAAAAAGGACGGGCGGCAGAGAGCATAACATGAAGGTCGAGGGTCGTGCGGGGGCTGGCCATGCAGGTCGCATCATTGGCGTCAGGAAGCTCGCTCTCGCTCTCTCTCTCTCTCTCTCTCTCTCTCTCTCTCTCTCTCTCTCTCTCTCTCTCTCTCCGGAAGCCGATGGCAGCGATTCCGCGGAACAAAAGGTGGCGCCGTGACGGGACGAGTGGTTCGAAGGATGTAAGGAGTCAGGGATTGCAAATGATCCGAGGGTTCGACGAGAGAGGGAAATTGACCGAACGCAGGAGGCAGCCAATCCGATTCCAAGAACACGGAGGAACATTGGAGAGTCCTCTGGCCCGCCGTTGGCACCGCAGGTTCGAGGGATGGCGGTGCGTATACCAGAGAGCTTCGGCGGTTGCCTCGGTTGCGCGAGTGATGCCGGTGTAGCCGGAGACTGAGACCTCCGACGAGGCACCCACCCCCTGGGGTAGAACGTACGAGAGGGGAAGGGGACGCGCAAGAGCGATACCTGTTGGCTCCATACTCAACGTGCATTGTGCCCACCCTGCTTGTCACCACGGACAGATGCATCGCACCAAGGAAACGTAGGTTCTCCGGTGGTGCCAAAAGCTGTTCTCGAAGAATCACCAAACTCTTTTCCCTCTGCTCATAGGGAGAATCGGCAACTCGTAAACTAACGAGGATACACACAGGGTATGCCGATGAAAGAAGAGCAGCCAAAACACGAGTTTGAACGTCAGCTTCTCTGCTCTACCTTGTTCTTAAACATCCCCTCCTCCTTCCTTGATATCTGAAAACAAACAGAAATGATTCATGTCTCCACCCAAGTGACAAATAAACGCCCCCACCGGATCTCTCTGCTCCTGTGCACACCGCATCAACATCTGAGGACAGCAGTCGTTACTTGGTTTGAATGATTCACGTCTCCACTTGAGGAGCCAACCCTAAGCTTTGCCAATAGGTTCTTCCTTCAACAAGTTCTCCGATAAGGCCGGTAGACATCAGACTACCAGGTACAGTGGCCCTCTGACATCCGAGGGAGCTTCTCCATCCGTATCCAAACCAAGCTTGGTAAAAGAAAACTTCGCCAGTCATTTGGCACATGGATCAATTTAATATGCTGAGCAGATACACATCAAGAACAGCTGAAAATGTTGTCAATCAGTGCACCTACGGTGGAACCACTCTGGGCAGTTGCTCTCCTGATTCTTATCGTTTGTGTAGATATATAAACCCAGCACCAGCAAGGAGCAGCTGTTGCTAACTGTTCTTGAGAATTCAAGATCCTGGGCACAGAAAACAATGGTTCAACTTGTCTAATACGATACTGATTCTTTGCAATGCTGGACAGGAGCATGACATCTTGATCTAATATGATGCCAAGACCTTTTTTTTTCTTCTAATATTCATTAAAAAAATCCATAATTGGAGCAGAAATTACATTGGCGGCTGTGTATATCGTGAAGAACAGAGCAGAGAACATCCTAAACCTGGTCATTCCTAAACATTTTAGCTGTCACTCTAATATGATATGATAAATATGAACAAGAGCAACTATATGATTTTGGTTCATTACCAATAGTACCCGACTACTTTAATCAAGCAAAGACAAATTTGGTGTCTTCCAACATAATCCAAGTCAAAAGACATGAAGCAAAAAAATGCCTTTTCCCATTCTCTCTTATTTATGTTTTCATTCAATGCTTTGGGCCAATGAAAAGTGTGTTAAGAACCATAAAAAAAATAAAAAAAAAAATTGATCCATGCACTAAGGTATGAAGATGAGACACTCCTGCAAAAATAAAATGTATATGTTAGCGAAGTAGATTCTGTGTTATTGTGGAACCATGCGGATGAGGACATCAATCATCATTGGAGATAACCAAACAGATCAAGAGAAGTATGACTCCGACCTATTAAACTTAAAAAAGATAACAGACAACTAACAAAAGCTTTCGTATCAACCACATAATTGTCAACGGCACAAGTAAGCCAGAACACAGAGGCCACAGCAAATACGAATGTTGAAAAGCACTATATTAGCACATAAAGCAAGCAAAATTAAATGGTATTTTATTTAGGCACAAGACGGTTGATCGTATTTAATGTGGATAGTTCTGAGAGCACAATCAAACATCAAAACTTGGAATACATGACTACAGAATACAGAAAGTTGGGAGAAACACACAAGCAGACTAACCAAAAAATAGTACAACATTGTCAAAAATACTTGAGAAAATAATAATGTGATATTTTGGACACTATGTTGCATGTGATTAAGTTAAGAAAGAGGATTATTAAAGATTTTTCCTCCATATCATGAGAAAGTGACAAAAGAAAACAGTACCTATCAAGCATCAAAGATATCCCTGCTATCCAAAGAAAGTTACATCTTACATGGTTTTAAATGTCATCAAGATCTCTTTGCCTGGCAGTGAATCCCCAATTCAAGTCTAAAACCTGTAGACTTTTGCTGCTTTCTCCTGTGAACCATCTTTGGCAGCACTAGCTTCTTGAGTAAAAGGTACAGTCGAGTGAATTGGTCGGGAGTTTTCCTGATCTATACTTCCATTGGGCCTCAGTATATGCTTTGCTCCTGCACTAAGTTTGACAGGTCCTGGCCTCAGATGACTAGATTTTAAGGGCAAGGACCCATCTGAAATTGCCACACTATCCCTCCCATCATCAATAACTGGAAGACTGACATCTACTGTTCTACTCACACAAACATCGACTTCTGGTTCTCTTATATTATCTTTTTGGTCTCCATGCAATCCTTCTCTTCTCAATGATGTAGGAGCATTTAAGTCTTCTTGCAGTTTGAGGTTAGACCTCTTCACTCTTTCCACAATTTTGTCATCTTTGGCTGCAGATCTTTTTCTAAATCTTTTAGAATGATCCTGACTCTTAACATGAGCAAAGTTGAATCGCATGCCATCTGTGGTTTTGATATTGTCTCCACAGGTTGAGGATGCTGAACTGAAATTATTTGTTAAGGTCGCAGTACATGAAGGGTAAACTACAGACATGGGAGTGTATGAGCCATAAGTTTGAGAACTGTTGCTATTACCTGAAGGGAAAGCTATTACACTCTTTGTATATGGAGAAGAATGAGGGAAGCCTCTATTTGCTGGTATCATACAGGACTGACATGCAGCAGATGGATGATAAGGAACAAAAGGATGCTGACTGGTTGCATTTAACAGCCAATGGGGAAATCTTTGTAAAGAATGACCACTTGATGTCTGGACAGGCACATGATTAATATAAGGATGGGTAGTTGATGGAATACCGTAAGATACATTTCGACTGTGCTTGCAATGGGTTGAATTTATAAGCATATGCTGGCAAAAGTTTCGGGGGTGGGATGCCCGAAGTGTTTTACTTTGTCCCATATCAACAGATTGAGCTTGTGTGGTACTATGTACTGCAGAGTGGGATGCTCTGTTCTGAAAAGATTGGCATGGAACTGGACTTCGAGAAAAATCGATATGAAAACCATGTTCTCCACCACTTGAAGGTTTTTCATAATTCAACATCCAGTTAGGTCCAAAACCATGATGCATATGGTTAGATGTAAGCCTATCTGCTGATGCATGACGATTGTCTGAAGGGACCTCCAATGAACTAAAAGGGATATTCCTTGATGCCTCAGATTCTTCTTGCCTAATGTATTCCTCTTCATGCCACCGCTTCAAAATAGGTCTGTCATGCTCCCTTGTAGTGGGGTTGCTTGTAGTTACCATTTCCTTGTCAGTCCAATCCTTATCATTACATCCTTGGTGTTCTTTGCTGCAGCTACCAACTGTGACATTTTTACCCATCAAGCGCATGGTAGGTTGGATAGCAGGACGAGAACCTAGCTCCATATCCTTCTCTGAATAAAGCCTCATCCTATCAAAGCAATTTTCTGTTACCAAATGATCTTTGCACCCAGAACAAAATAATTCCACTTGTCTTGCATCACAGCGGTATAATTGACGTGTTTCGTCATGGGATTGACACCTCACTTTCTCAACACCTTGCAATGCAACAGAACCTGATTCAGATATCACTAGTTTTCTGGCAGGATAGTGCTGTTTCAAGAACCAATTTTGTTCATCGTCATGGTATGATGACACAAAAGGATATTTGCCTTTCATCCTAACATGGCTAGGCTGGGGCTGAAAATGAGTGGAAGATGGAAGAATCTGAAGTGAATTCAAGGCTGAGTTTGGCATTTCGTCGACCTCACAAAATCCATACCTCGTGCCCGGGATAAGCTCTCCCTGTGAATTAAGAGGCAATCCAATAAAACCCTCCTCGGTGTCATTGACCCTCCAAATAGGCCCCAGCCCTGGCGATGGCTCCACAATAGCTTTTGATCCAACTGAAGAATGATTGCTAATTAACATATCTTTTGGTATCTGATACATTGATTGAAATTCTGGAAAGCCAACACATGCATTGTTACTTGGATCCATCATATGAGTTTGCATGTAAATTGAATCCAAGTAGCTTTGACCCAGACAAGAAACCCAATGGTGCTGGTCTTGTTTTCTGGTAAGGCTCAGTGCACTTTTTGCATCAGAAACTGAAACAACATTTCCGGGATTATGCAGATGGTCTGTATGATTGAATATTGGAGAAAAACTGTGTACTTGAGAGGTTCCAGGATCTGAAGCAAGCGCACACTTATTCATGGGCCCAGGAACCTTCAGGTCACCTGAGTATATGCGAGTAGGTGTCATAGTGGATCCATCCAAACCAACGCCATTTAAATCAACATGATCCTTCACTGGATGGTTTAAGTCCACAAGTTCAGCCAAAGGGGATCTCTTTGTTATTGATGAGTTTGAAGGAGTAGGATGGTCAAAAGTACCATCGAGTTGCTCTTCTGAGGAAGTTTCAGTCGTCTCCCCATTACTTGCAACAACTCCATTGTCATTTAAGTTCAGCTGACCCTCTGTATCATTCAAGTTCCAGTGAGCTCCCTCAGTGACAGATGGACATTTATTCAAATTATCCATAGTTGATGCAGCCAAGACATCAGAAACCATTTTGCAAAGGGTTTGCAAGTGCGGAAGCTTTAAAGGCAAACAACTTCTGCCATGCACAAGTTTACCATTCTTACCAGAGAAACTCAGTTGTTTTGCTGATTCACAACAAAGTTCTACAAGATCACTGCCCTTTTCATTTTCTATTGCCTTTCTCTTCTTGGTGGAAGTGCCTCGTTTTCGTTTCTTGAAAATACTATGTACAGGAGGTGCCCTTGCTGCCTCCTGGTTCTTGGATATCAGTTTCGACGTCTGAACAAATCTGAATATATGTTTCTTTAGTAAAGTTCTGATCGTTGCTGGCTTTGCCTGGTTACAAACAAGCCTATTATGCATCTTTCCAAACTTCTTCTCGTACTTTTTGCTTTTGAGGATTTTGCTCATATCAACTAGAGATGACATTTTGAGTTTACAGTTCTCCTGGGAGAGAAGACAATGACAGAAGTAGTTCAATCTAATGCTTCTGGACACTCGAGCCATTAAGAAGGAGAGGCAAAGTTGAGGATACTAAAAAAAAGTAAGTGCGCACTTGTGGCTCTACAATAGACAGGAAGCAATCAATTATCGGATTACATATTTTCCATTAGGAGAATCTTAGTATTAATACCTGAATTGTATTTGGGTTCTAAAGCAAAAAAACAAGTTTTACAATTAACCGAATAAGTTCTAGACAATAATCAAATAGCTTAGATATACTCATCCTATAAAGACAAGGATCAGGTATCAGGTATACCAAAAATTTAACAATGCTCTGAAAAAATATAAATTAGGTTTACGACAAATTACATTGACAAATCAATATATTGTGTCATGAAGACATATCAACTAAACAAACTGATCGACTCTGTCAACTCAAATATATCATGGAGGAAAATTAGCAAAAACAAGATTCTTCTCACATGGCGCTACATCCAACATGAGATAAGAAAACTATAATTAAGATTTCAGTTAAGTAATATCTCCAACCACATAATTTGTGCCGAGTTTAATTCATCAATGGTGTGAAATAGTGGTCATCACAGAGTGGTCTAATCAGATGGCCAACAGCAAGATGGAACAGGATCACACTTTAACAATACCAGATGAGATATCAATCTGAATTTTTATATCTTGCCAGAAATATATTGCTGAATATTAATTGATATTAAAAATTGTACATTTTCAAATTTTAAATTAATATTTTTGTATCTAAAAGCCTCCTCATATGACATTCACAAGCCCTTTCAGTATTTCAGTGGAACAACGATATCTCGTTGGGCATTGTCTTACTCTCTGAAGGACTGAGATAACAGAAAATCAATTATTTTAGATACATATTGCAGTGTGGAGAGCTGGTCACCAGTACAACCACGATGAGAAATATTCCCTCTTCTTTCTTCAGTTTCTCATATTAACTCTTCGAACAACTAGGGAAATACTGTCTTTCACCTGTCTGGTGCTAAACATGTTCAGCTTCATAACACTTTGTAAGCCTCCAGTTTGATGACAAAAATCCTAGGCATTTGTATGGACTAGAGAAAGATGATTTGAGATGAGTTTTTTTTTTTTGCTGTGCAATGATTTTTCTGAAAGGTTTTTTCTTGAATTTATTTCATTTTTTCTTTTACATTAAAGGGTTGCATATAATTCTTAACTAAATACTAATAACACAAACTTCCATTCCCCTTCAGCCTAAACTTCTTTGACGAAACATATCCAAGTCCATAATATATATGAAAAAGTAAGCCAATCCTGAGCCAGATCAACAAACTAAAAACAAAGATGAATTCCAATCACTAGGAGCGGCAGTGTTGTACAACAGTCAAAACTTTGTTCCTCAGCAGAAGATAATAGATGACTCGAAGACTATGGTAATATGTAAACTTTCCTTAGAGATGGATCTTCAGTTCCTATCAAGTACAACCTCAATCAAACTATGATACTGTTTTTGACAGGCAAGAAGAAAAGAGAAACTAGATCGCTGACTCAATAGCCTGAAACCATAGTGCAAGAAAACAAATTGTTGTCAAGCAGCCCAGGCCCATCAACCATCAGATAGGATCCAGAGGGCCTATGAATTGCCTTAGATTTAGAAAGGGTCATGCAAATAGAGAGCCCCTGTTCAAATGTGGACAACTATATGTAAAAAAATTCAAAAAGAAGCATGATGTGCTATATAACTATAAATTATGTTGCAAAGTTTTCTGTTTGGAGAGCCTGGTAGATGCCCATAAATGCTTGGAGGTGGGACAATTAGCTATCACCTTAGAGGTATATTCGGTAATATATTATAAATGCTAGTTTGCACAAGCAACTTCATAGATTGTCTAAGATCTTATACCGCAGCTTTTCTAAAATTATAATATATCAATGATGGCATATCTTAAACCAAAGGGCTGATCTTGAGGAACTTATGTGTTGGTGCCTAAAGAGTGTTCCCAGTACGTTTTTACACATAAGAACCGTGAGGTAGGGTACCAAAAGTACTAAACTATCTTCTCTTTTTTTGTTCGTATCACAGTGTCGAAAACCTGATATTTTCATATGTTGTTGATGGATGATCACTACAGCTGCATCCAGAAAGCTTCCATGAAATCTTGAAGAACATCGAGCAGCAATACTCTAGGTCAGCACCAATTTGATTCAGCCATAATTTCTCACTTGGATTTAATACAACCAATTCACAAGCAAATCAAACAGTTATCCCTATGGCTGTTGGTGTTTGACAATGTCTTAAACAACTATGCAGTTCAAGAACACATCAGGTCTATATTGAGCTTAAAGCATGGAGTAATGTAGGATGAGTAATAGCAGCTGCAATAAGCAACATCAGATTAGGGAAACCACTAACTGACATGTGGAGCCCCCCAACAGCTAGCAATATTCACCACATCTCAACTCCAGGAGATTTACCAATTTTTCTCATACCAAGGGAAACAGTATCCAAATTAAAAGGCACATAATTCGTCCTTATTTTCAGAGTATGTCACTAATGAGAGTGTTTTTATATCTTTTCTAATATTTCTACACACTCACTTCAATGTTCTTATCCTAGTAACACAAACTATCTAGGTATATTATTTTTTAACCATCCAACACAAAGGTTTATAAAGTATGATTGGTTTAACAGTGGTGTTGTTATTTGGCGCCTGATGATCATACAAAACTCCCAACGTTCAACTCCACCTGAATCAACCAGCTTGTATTTTATGAATATTTTTTTTTTTATTATCAACCTCACCTTTACATTGGAAAGTAAATCCAATATACCTGACTAAATCCTCAGTTTTTTCTCTTAGAATTAATAAATATATATCCTGCTTATTCAGTCTTAATTTTACTACATTTAAACCATCAAACTAAACCCTATCAGATGGGTAAACGATTTCAATTGAACCCTTCACAACTACATGCTGGATAAGTAGATCGGAAACAGTCCAAAATAAAGCAAGAGGTTGTTTCCACGAAAGTCACCAGACCACAACGTTGGACCAAGTACAAAACCTAAAAGCTCTCTTCAGCTCATCGCCATCGATGGATGAAAGGACAAGAGGAGAGGACGAGAAATGTTCTCGCGCTACCTTCGGGTTACTTCCTAGACCCAAGACGTCGATTAACGGTATGTGCAAATCTGGACTCCAAACAACGATCCATGTCAATCGGTTGCCGGACATCACTCACTAACGACGGTCCTAGACGATTCCAGCTACCGGCGTCCCCAAATAGAATCGGTTCCTACATGAAATATCAGCACCACTATTCACCCGAATCCAGCAAAGATCGATATTTCCCCAATGCTCACATGGTTTTCCTAATCTGACCTCATTACACGGTTAAGCATTTCAGATGCGCATGAAACATAACGAGAATTAATGATGATAAAAAGATGCAATATCCACGGAGAGCTGACAGCTACAGGCGGACACTGTGCTTAGTGCGAGAGTGAGCAAGTGGAATTATTGCCATCAGAAAGCGCGAAGGTAAAGTGTGCTGCATCCAACAAATTGCCACGTACCTTTTTCGCAGCACGGATCTCCACCTCGAGCTTCTTCTTTTTATTCGTCATCTTCGCCTTGGTCTTCCACTTTTTGTTTGCCCCAATCTTTTCCCTCGGCATCTTCTCACCATCTTTAACCCGCTTCTTTCTTGTTCTCATCTCCACCAAAACCCCACCGTCCTCAACCCCCAAATTGGTCTTCGCACCGGCTGCTTCCCCTCCTTGCGCTTGCAGTTTGCCGCCGGCCCCATCCCGGAGGTCTTGTTCTTGCACGCTGCCACGGACCGGCGGGGCCACCGCGAAAAGCTCGAGGATGGACCTTTTCTTGGGCGTTCTCGGCTTCGGCTTGGAGGGAAGATTCTTCGCCTGCCTCTGCTCCGCCGGAACCTTCCCACCTCCCGCCCGGCCAACGCCGGTGGATTCGACAACTGGTACCTCGGTGGCAACGTCCACCGCAGCTTTCTCGTCCGGTTCGACCACATCGTCGGCCTCTCCGTCCTTCTTGCCGCCGGATGGCACCGCCCGTAGCTCCTCGATCCACCACCGGAACTTCCTAACCGGCATGGGAGGGAGAGACCGCTCTGCTCTCTCCTCGGCGAACGGCCAGCACCTGTCGTAGTCGACGTTCCTCATCCTCGCCGCGTACTCTCTTCCAGCACCCAAACACTCGTCACGATCTTGTTGGCAAAAAAAAAACAAATCAAGAAAAGACCGGCCGGGAAATACTCACCGAATCGAGAAGCTCTCCATGGCCGCCGCCATGGTAGCGATCGGAAGCAAGGGATGGGAGGAGGGGCAGAAAGAATCTTATTATTCTCGAAAGGGCTGAGGCGGAGAGGATGGTAGTGGGGGACACCTGAAAGCTAGAAAAGAAAATAATAATAATAATAATAATATTATTATTATTAATATATAGAAAAATAATAACTAATAAATGAGGAGGAGAGAGATAATGGCTGAAAGGCCCCAACCGCTCGCTTGTTATTGTCTTTTTTTCTATTTTATTTATTTCTTCTTTTCGCTTTCCCGCTCTCCACCTCGGAATGCGTCCAACTACCATTTACTACCGAAAGCGACCTGTGCTAGGGCACGGCAGATTTAATTTTTATTCGGGACGACGTGGACATGGCCGCGGCCGTCGATGTGCGTCGTGATCAAGCGTGATGTGCCCACCGTCATGATGTGGGCGCCGCTGGGACACGCTCCGTGGGCGTTGCGCGCACATGGGTCCGTCCGCTCCCGGGCGATATCCTTCCCACCCTATGCGGCGGAACCCGTTTGACTACCTGTGCCGTGGCAGGCCTAGATGTGGGGTCCCGCGTGCTTTCGACCGGAAGGCTCGTAGACTCGCGACGGTTCGTGCGCTCCGCGTTTCGTTTCTTTTTCTCGTCTCGGTAGGGACAGCGCCTGGCGACCGTAGGCACGGACGGTGGGGGCCAGCGCTTCGGTGGTCGTGTCTCTTCGCCCGCGACCACCAAACGCAACCGCGGCACGGGCAACCGACGGTCGAGATCTGATCTCGCGTACACCTTACGGGGGCCCACCCTCCCCTGCAGACGTAAAACGGTGGAGCCTGATGGGAATTGGAGGCGAAAAAGAGAGTACAAGTGCTTCACGGGTAACGCCGTCGGGAGGAGAAGGCGAAGAAGACAGCAACCGCCCGGAATGGCGGTGGAGGTTGGGGAGAGCGAGACGGACGCAGCCGATCTTCTCCTTTTTTCTCTTTCGTTTTCTTAGGATTTCTGCAGTAAATTTAACGTCGCTAGTCGGTGCCGGAAATGAATGAATCGGATATATGGAGGGAGGTGATGAGATCGGGTGCTGCCACTAGGTACGGAGCGGTGACCGGAGGGGAGCCAGGAATAAGACTATTGATTGCCAGACGCCACGGAAGACCATACACGGTCGCTTGTCACCTGCTTCGTTCGTGGTTGGGCAGCATCCTTGGTGGGGTCGGTGCTCAGAGCCACTGCTTCTACGTGCGTCCTTGAGATGTGGACTTAATACGCATTAAAGGAGGGCTCAGGAAGACAGGCCAGCATCAAAGAACTCGCTGCCTCAGACGCCTCAAGATGTATCACGGTGGAAGTTACGTACATGAGCTACGTCGCAAGGGGTGAGAGAGAGGACCTGCTGATTCGAGGTCCATTTCGAGCTGGGAGAACCGAATGGGCCGGTGCAAGTATCCGAAAGGGTGGTGCTTGCGGTCGACACAGGCGAGGCCGTGATGTAGCCGCCGTTTTCTCCTGAGAGAAAGAGAATGCCTGTGTGCGTCTCGCACGCACTCTTCCTCGTCGGCTGCGGATCTACTCGGCGATGACGAAGCGCCGAGGGGGAGATGTCATCTTGCAGCCATGGGACTGGGATGCCCGGTGAGGTACGCTATCTCGCCTCTCCGAGTGGCTCATTATGGACGGAATAAGAAGAGAAATGGAATTACATGACAAAACCAACGTTGTTGAAATCAAAACTTCTCATCTCACACAACATATGCTCTCCCGAGAACATGAAAATAAAAAGGTTTTGCGAATATTTTGTTTCTAAACCTTAAAATGCATCGATGAGATGGGTCGAGAGAAACTAGTAAAACTAGGTTTCAGCATGGTAGTCACGATCGAGTTAATCATTCCTATAAAAGATTACATTTAGGCCATCGGAATTTAGAATTCAAACAGGGATTAGTAAAAGGCACCACCAGTAATTAATTATGTTCTATTAAGTACTTTTGTACCAAAGAATAAGATGCAGGCTAATAGTGATTGATAAATCCTAAACTTGGTGTAAGAAATGAATCCGCTCTAACCAAAAATAAGAAGACCTCATCAGACATATTTTAATGGTATGCAACCTCTGGAAGAATGCGGTCAGATTTTGTTTTTTTGGATTTAAGAGACATTTCATCAGATTGGAGTCGTATGTGCTGGAGTTGGTGCTTTCATACGTATCTAAATGAGGTCAGTTTAATTGTTCATGTCGTGTAATGGAGTTTCTAAAGTTATGATATAACCAGTGTACGTGAGAAAGCATTTTATATCTAGAAATAAAGATGCAACTCCAAAAGAGTGGAATGAGAAATCCACAAATTGTTTTCGCTTCCATTTACATAAGCTGCTGGTAACTAAAGCAACACACACACACACACACACATATATATATATATATATATATATATATATATATATATATATATACATATATATATATATGTGTGTATATATATATATATATATATGTGTGTACACATATATATATATATATATATATATATATATATATATATATATATATATATATACATATATATATATATATATATATATGTGTATACATATATATATCCTGTATATTATGTTTTCAATGTTATAGAACACTTGCCGTTGCAATAGACAATCTTAATTCGCATTCTTTTAATCAATACTCGATGGTTTTCGGAGGGTTTACGAAGAATAAAGCAACACTACTCTTTTGTTTCGGAGGCTTCGTCTTCATGAAAGCTTTTCTCGGATACCACAAATTCTCAAAATTAATTCACCGTGGACGCAGAATAAATTCTTCATGCAGCACAATTAAGTGTAATGGTTGTTGGTGAAGAATCGCAGTAGATCCTTGGAAAGGAGACGCCTTTTTACATGAAATATAGTTTAATTTCTCGTTGAAATAGATGTTCTAATATAAAGAGTGCAGTACATTTTTGTTGCATTCTCAACAAAAGAACGCTCGTTAACGTCACATTACAACCTTTGAGAGGACGTTCTTGGCCGTCACGCTCGGTCCATGGTTGACGAGGGGTAGACCTTGCATTGGATCAGTGTCCGACCCACCCTGAACCCGGGGACGACGGTGAACCCAACCGTGGGCGGCGTGAGCAAGGCTGCAGCGTCGTCCTCCTCCTCCTCCACCACGTTCTCCATGTACACTTGGGAGAACCGGCTGCCACGTCGCACCTGGAAAATGAACCTGTCATCGAACGAGAAGAACAAGCAGTGGAGGAGATACACTCGCCTCGCCATCTCCGCGAACCCACTGAAGAACGCCGAGTCCGGGAAGTCCCGGCCCGTGCTCCCTGCAGGAGACCTTTCCCGATCACGACCGCCGAAGAACGACGATTCCATCTTCGGATGCACCAGCGCCTGATACTTCGCCGTGGCGAACTTCGCGATCGCCGACCGTTGGCTGAGCTTTTGGTTCGATCCGACGCGTGACAGCTCCGCGAATTCATCGAACCACCGGCGCCGACCCCACGTCGATCGATCTTTCAGGGCGGCCACGTTGTAACTTCTCTGGTGGAAATCCGAGAACATCCCCTGGCAGACGTAGGACTGGAAGGCGAAGGTCCGATGGCGGGGCTTTTTACGGCGGAGCACGTCCGGTTGGATTGCACCAGCGGCAGCATCGAGGTCCCACCCGGCAGACTCCATTTCCTTCACCATGAGTTTGACGAAGGATCGGATGGATTTGAAGGTGCAACGAAGAAGGGCGAGGAAATGGATGGGGTTTAGGTCGGAGAGGCGTAGGCCATCCAGGACCCAGAGCGAGCGGCCAGGATGAAGCTTTGACTCCAACGCTTGGTTGACCTTCTCACACGCGAGTAGCTCGGCCTGCAGCGAGGATATCTCCAAATCCGTGAGCTCGAGGTGAGCTTCGAGCTTGCTCGTGGTGATCTGATGGGTCTTGATTAGATTGTGCTGCTCTGCGATCCGGGCAGCATCGGTATACGGCATGATGGAATGGTTCCTGAAGTAGGATTGCTTCAGCTCGGAGACGCGCTTGAGCTCGGAGACGATGGCCAAGTCACAAGACTGTATCGAGTCGGGATCATACGGTGACTGCGCCATTTGGAGCTGGACGTAGGCAGCTTTGACAGCAGATATGCTGGCGAAGAGGTTGTCGAGGAGAGACTCCATGGCTTCTTTGACGTCTGAGGAGAGCCGGTGTTGCTGCTTCTCATACGCCACTTGGTACGAGTCGCTGCCGCCGCAATCAGACAGGAGGATGGGGGAACAGTCGCTCAAGTTCTGGGCCGGCTTGAATTTACGGATCGAGCAGTCATCTTCGCCGGGGGCAACGTCGGCATCGCTGGCGGAGCAGCGGAGGCGAAGGAGCTTGCTGACGGTCCGAGCCAACGTTTCCAACGTCGGTGACCGCGTCGCGCTGCTCCACTCCATTTCTTCTTCTGTTTCAGGATCCGAGGAGATCAAGGAAATCCACCAAAATCAGTGCAGAAACGACCACAGAATTGGAAGTGAGTGAGAGTTAGATGCTTGATTCAGAACAAAGGGTTCTTCCTAGAAAGCGACCTGCTTTGAGGAGCACACGCATACAATCAAAGACAGATCGGAGGAAGAAAGAGAAATGAAACAGCAAGAATCACGATCGCTGGTTGACGACAGTAGGGAGCCCGACCAAATCTTTGCATAAAATAATTATGATCGATAGTTCCGGGACATCAGATTCGTGGAGTTGATGGGAACACCAAGCAAATCCACAAAGGAGGAGGACAACATAAGAAGAAGAAGAACAAAAGCAGAATAATCGGGAGAAAAGCTTTGGCTCATACAGACGCGGTGGCAGTGAGCCAATAATGGCTCAGAAGATCTCATCCTCCTCGTTCCCGACCTATCAAGATCAGTCCAGTCTTATGGATGGATGGCATAATAGAGGAGAGAGGGAGAGAGAGAGAGAGAGAGAGAGAGAGAGAGAGAGAGAGAGAGAGAGAGAGAGAGAGAGAGAGAGAGAATAAGATCAAAAAATTCTCCTCGAGTGTGCGGTGCATCAATCAATCAGTGTCGAGGAGCACAGAAGAAGAAGATTCGGGCAAGTAATTGGCAGGAAGACCATTTAGGATATGCTGCGTTGGTTACATCTGAATGAGGATACAACAAGGGGTAATTAACCCAATTTAATGCGAGGAGAGAGATTTAGCAAATACTCGAGTTTGATCCAACACAAAGAAAACTGAGGAACAGAGGCGGTAAGAGATCCACAAGTCCAAGCATGCCTGGAAAATCGATCCATTCGACCGAAAAATAAATATGAGATCTGACACAATGACGTCCCAACAAAACCAATCAATCGACTACAAGTTTGCCATAGCCAAATTGTCGAGTTGCAGGCCGACTCCTCGGGACAAGACTAGATCTCAAGATCAGGCCCGGAATATTCACCTCAAACATACGAATCTACCTGACCAAGTCTACTCTTTTTCGAGTCCTTCTCACGCGAAAGCACACCTGATGGTCGAATGCAAACTAAAAGACATGTTTTGATTGGGTTTCGCTCTCAACAAAGCAGAGTCTAAGGCTGACCTTTGCGGCCAAACATTCGTCCCGGTTAGGAAGAAGCATGGCCTAAGTAGTATTGTAATGGAAACGTGTGTGTGTGTGTGTGTGTAAAACTGTTGCCTCAATCGGCCGGTGTAACTCTAAAGAAATGTTCTTTGTGTTCTGTACTCTTCCGATCGCCTCTTTTTATCAAACAGCTAGCGTCATGCAAGTTTTATGTGGATCGAATACCCATGAATCTGTGCAGAAGTTGGTAGAAGCATGCGTATGCGTTGACTATGGTTGGGGGTGAAAGCTAACACGGATATCGTTTAATGACGCTGCAGATATGCAATGTTTCAGCATAACGATGTGCAAAAAAAGGTCCTTATTTGGGATCCTGAGAAGTATATGTGAAGCGAAGGCATGGGCACGTACCAGAAACCCTAGGATTGGGGGCCGGCAGGACCGGGAGAAGCCGAAGAGGGGGGGCGGTCCTCTTCTCCTATCGCTCTCTAACCGTGACCGTCGCCATCGGATGCGATCAGATCATGACTAGAACGATCACTGGAAAAGAATAACCTCAAGTAGGCCGCCGCCCACTTCCGACCTCGGGCGAGAATGTCAAAGGCGAAAACGACCCCAAAACGGAACCTTTGGAGAGGCCGTCTTCGTCGTCTTCCTCCTCTCTTTCTAATCCGAACGTGATTGCACAGGGGCAGAGAGCGGACGAAGCCCTCGGGAGGAGCAACAACGGGCAAAAAGGTCGAGATTGGAGAGCGAGAGAGGCGGCAAGGCGGGAGGAGGAAGACGAGGCAGAACGATGTGACCAGGGAAACGTGGAGTTAAAGATGGGCGCTTGCATCTGTTGATCGTAGTACCGAAATGGCCTTTACATTATCATCACCAAAGTACTAAAATGGATGAATGCGTTGGTCTTATTGGTAATTATATGTATGAATGGTGGTATTTTGAAAGATAAAAAGGGCAAAAATGGAAATATAATTGTTTTTCGAGGTATTTTAAATTTATTACATATGGATTTCGATAGGTGTTTTTTCAATTTTCGTGAAAAAAAATACTTGTCTGCTTTCCTTTGCGGAAATGGTCACACACAAACAAACAAACAAAATGTACACTTCACAGGAACCGTGAAGCACCGAATAAATAATAAAACAAAAAGTATGAAAGGTAAATTATCCTAAAAAGCTTTTAAGTTCGAACCTTTTTTTTTATAAAGCATTTCAATTTTTTAAAAATTTCACAAAGCACCCGAGCGTGTAAACATATCGTTTTATCTCTATCTCATTTAGCCCTACGTTTCGTACATTGACTCATCACTATCTTCGCTTGTCGACTATCTCTAATTTCTGAGTTGATTTTTCTCCTACAAATTGTAATGGAGGAATCATAGAGGATATGCTTTCGTAGTTAGTTTAATTAGGTACGATAGGATATCTTTATCTGCTTTATAAGAATTTTTTAAAGTTAATATACTATTTAAAAAAATTTAGATTTTTTTGAAAAATTCAGCCAGTATGAATATACTTTTATTAAATAATTGGATGACTTCTGTTTGCACCCAACTATAATATATCATCTTGCATTACATGTATGTGTATATATAGTTCTAATGGAGTCAATAGTTGCTTTGCAATTGAAGACACCGAGTTGTTTCCAAGAATCAGATGATTCAGATTTGGTTTAAGGTCGGGCATGGCGGTCACCTTCTTCCTCTTACGTTGCAGCGGTAGAGATGTGGCGGGTCTCATCTTACATAATTCCAATTCATATGAGCCACCGGATGATAACGCTATCGCCTCAGACATGGAGTTGGGATCGTCTGCTGCGCGTTAATGGCCCGCATCTCAGGAAAAGATGACCTGAGACGTAGTGCTTCTGCTTGAGCGTGGATGCCAGTACCCTTCTGGTTCGGCTGGCCCTCCACTTCGATGAACTAACTCTTGCTTCCATGCAAGCCCTGTTACCGTTTGATGAAATGCCTCTGGTGTCAGCGAAGGACTCGTGATTCTCCCTCTCCTCGCTCCTCCCTCCTCCCTCCTCGCTCTCTTCATCCATCGAAAGTTTCGCTGGCGATTCACCGAAGCAGTCGCTTCTCTCCTACTTTATCTGCTTCGCTTACTGTGCTCGTCCCTCTCTTCGGGAGGAGGACGGCCGCACGCGTGCACGGACACACAAGCACCAACAGCCAATCGAAAGATGGCTCATAATCCAATGCTCCGACAACGTTTTGCCCTTCTCCGCACATTCTTGGTGTCACCCAAAGGGACCCAACGACGCTTTCCCGCCCATACTCCACCTACTGTTTTATGATGTATGGATCCATTCAGGCTAGAATTTTTTCTATTCATCCTTCCAAAGTTAATATCACCATAAAAAATTAAAATTGTAATATTATGATCTTCAATTTTCGTTTGACTAGTAGTGTAAATGCATAAAAATTTTATTCGGCATTGATACTTGGACGATTTCTCTCAAAAAAAAAATTATTTTTTTATTTTTTATTCTAAAAAAATTCATCTTTTAATTTTTTTCAAAATGATACATGTTACTTTTTGTAATTTCGTAAATATTTATACCCCTTTCCATCATCCCCTCAGTTATCGTTGTCACCCTCGTCGTCCACTTTTTTAGGTTCTCTCATCATTTTTCATCGTCCATTCTTTTTCATCACTTATCATCTTATCCATTTTTTATTGTTCTCTCTACTATTTATCTTATATAATTATCTTTTTTTTTCTCTTATTTTTTTTCTCCTTCGTTATTCGTTATCTTTTTCTTCTTTATTTTTTTTCTTAATAGAGATATCAAGGGGAGGGTAACAAGAGAAAAAAAAGAATATTTATGAGATTACAAAAATTTAGAGATTCCGGGGAGAAAAAAAAATCAGAACATTATGCCTTTTGAAAAAATAATTTTTTTTAGGGAAATCGCTCTTCTACTTTTATCAAAGATCATGAGACTGTTAATAATACCTTTGATTATATATATATATATTATATATATATATATATATATATTATATATATATATATATTCAAATTATTCAATATATATTCAAATTATTCATTCTTTCACGCTTCCATTGCTTCGCCGCACCTCGATGGAAAAGGCCACCAAGATCTCGCCTTTCCGCCTCTCCTCCCTTCTCCGCCTCGAGACGAACCCTCAGCTCGCCCTCCAACTCTTCCGCAATCCAGCCCCGACCGCAAACCCTTCGAAGCCCTTCCGCCGCAGCGCGCGGTCCTACGACCTCATCGTCTGCAAGCTCGGCAAGGCGCGCTTGTTCGCGGAGATGGAGAACGTCCTACACGAGATGAAACAAGAGACTCGTTTTGCTCCCAAGGAAGCCCTCTTCTGCCGCGTCATCTCCTTCTATGGCCGAGCCCGCATGCCGGCCGCCGCGCGCCGCACGTTCGATCGCATTCCCTCTTTTCGGTGCCGCCGGACAATCCGGTCCTTCAACTCCCTTCTCCACGTTACGGTCGGATGCGGCGACCTCGAGGGCGTCAGGTCGATGTGCCGTGATCTCGACGACCACGGGCTGACCCCGGACGCGTGCACCTACAACGTGCTCATCCGCGCCCAGGTTTTGGCAGGCTGTATGGAGGGCGCGTGGGAGTTGTTCGACGAAATGCGAAGCAAAGGGATTGCTCCGACCGTTTCTACTTTCGGCACTCTAGTCTCCGCTCTCTGTGCCAATTCCATGTTGGATGACGCCTTTAGGCTAAAAGAAACGATGCTGACAGAGCACAACGTAAAGCCCAACGCTTACATATACACCCCTCTGATCAAAGGCCTCTGCAAAAGTGGCGAATTGGACCTTGCGCTTCAGCTAAAAGAAGAGATGCTGTCAGACAAAGACTTGGCAATGGACTCCGCCGTGTATTCCACTCTGATTCGAGCTCTCTTCAGAGTGAACAGGAAAGGAGAGGTGGTTGGGCTTCTGGAGGAAATGAAACGAATCGGGATAAAGCCAGACGTCGTGACTTACAATGCGATGATCAGTGGATTCTGCGAGGACGAGAAGGACTTCGATGCGGCCTTCGAGACTTTGAACGAGATGGTGCGGCAGAGATGCAAGCCGGACGTGGTAAGTTACAACACGATCATCGCTGGGCTTTGCAAGGCAGGGAGGTGGAGAGATGCGAGCGAGCTGTTCGACGACATGCCGAGGAGGGAATGCTGCCCGGACGTGGTGTCCCACCGGATATTGTTCGAGGGACTGTGTGATGCAGGCGAATTCAGAAAGGCGAGGATGGTTTTGGATGAGATGGTGTTCAAAGGGCATAAGCTGGGCGCAGTGAGCATGCGAAAGCTTTTAGAGGGATTGTTGAGCGGAGAGAAGGATCGGAATCTGGTGGATTCGACTTTGTTTAGTGTTGCGAAGGCCAATGCAATGGGCTTGGAAGATTGGGAGACTCTGGTACGAAACATAGTGACGGAACCTGAGAAGCTGAAGGCTGCAAAGCTTTTAGCTTGTTTGTCAATGAGATCAGTGGTGGAGAATTGAGACCCTGGCAGGCAACTGGGACCAAATTGGCTGCTGCATTAGTTGCACATAATAACTGGAGAGTGCAGTGCCGGTGGTAAAAGTCAATTATTAGCAACAGATGGATGCAGAAAACTGGACGTTTTTTCACTGCCCTGTATAGCATAAGCTTACTACTAAGAATGATTAACATAAAAGCACGATGCATGCAAGGGTTTCGAGGTACACGTACCTCCTCGTAGATTGTCGTTTGGCAGGGATTGCAGATTTCTGCCAGCATTGATGAATGGCATTTGCTCAGTCTCCCTGCCAGAGAACATCATCAGGTGTTTGACAAAACTTCCTCTAGCAGCTCAGTCCCCGGGTTTGCTCATTCAACGCACTCAGCACCTGGAACATGCTCTTCCATTCCGGCTGCTCCGCTCGTTCCTTGGCAACAAAGGAGCGCACCCTCTTGTTCACCTCTATCCAACTGCACCCAGCACATTTCTTGACCTCCTTCTCCTTCATCAACTCCCTGATCACCTCCACGTCCTCCCACCTGCCGAAGTCTGCTAATATGTTCGACAGCAGCACATAATAGCCCGAATTACCGCTCCCCGACTCGATGATTCGGTTCCCCGTGTAGATGCCGATCTCCAGATCAGAGTGTATCCTGCATGCTCCGAGCATGGCTCCCCAGATTTCCGAGCTCGCCGTGGTCGGCATCGTGGTTACGAGATCGAGAGCTTGTTGTAATCTGCCCGACCTGGCTAACAAGTCTACCATGAGAGCGTAGTGCCCCTCTCTGGGGCTCACCTTCAGGTCCTTCATGCTGTTGAAGATTTCGATCCCTTCTTCGACTTCTCCTCCATGGCTACAGGCCGACAAGGCCGCGATGAAGCTCACCTGGTCGGGTTCGTCCACCATGCGAAAAATCTCGAGAGCATTCTCCGTCAGCCCGTGCACCGCGTAACCCCCCATCATCACGTTGTAGGTGACCAAGTTCTTATCCTCCATCAGATCGAACACCTTTCTCGAGTCGCCGAGCCTTCCACATTTTGCGTACATGTCCACCAAAGCACTTCCGACGAAGGGCTGGTCGTCGACCGAGTTCTTCACCGCCCACGCGTGGAGCTCTTTCCCTTGTCCCAGTCCAGAGACGCCTGCACACGACGAAAGGACGCTGGTGATGGTGATGGGGTTCGGTTTCGTCCGCGCTCCGATCATCTGCTGGAAAGTGCCCAACGCTTCCGCAAAGCACTGGTTCTGCGCGTACCCCATGACCATCGAGCTCCAGGATATGACATCTCTATCGCCAATGGCCCCGAAGACTCGTTCAGCACCTTGGAGCAGTCCAAATTTGCTATATACTGACACCAGAGCGTTCCTAATCCGCCTGTCTGACTCCAGCCAGTGTCTGTAAGAAAAAGCATGGATTTCCTTGCAGTAATTCGAGCACTGAAGACCCGAGATTGCCGGTAGTATACTAGCAACGGCAACAACGTCCGGTTTCAACCCCACACCCACCAATTCCTCAAAAACTGCCATGGCCGAGCCGAACAGATCGTTCTGAGAAAAGGAAGATATGACGCCACTGTAAGTAACCACGTCGAGGTCACATCCGGAATGCTTCATGTCCCCAAGGAGCCGCATGCTTTCATCGAACAGCCCATTCTGAGCGTAACCGGAGATCAAAGCGTTCCAAGTAACTCTATTGACTCGGGCACAGCTATCGAAAACCTTCCGCGCCTCCTCCACTCTGCCACACTTCCCGTAAGCTGAAATAAGCGAGTTCTGGATCATGGACGTCGGTTCAAACCCACTTCTCAAGATGTAACCATGGACTTGGCCGACGACCTCAGGCGTGTCGCCACTCATCGTAAGAACGGCAAGCATCGTCACCTGGTCAGGCCTAAATCCACACTCGATCATCTGCCGTAGTTTCTCCGCGGCTTCCAGATTACGTCCATCGAGCGCGTAAGCTGAAATTATCGAAGTCCATGACACCGTGTCCTGCTGGGGCATTCCGTCGAATACCCTGACGACGTCCTCGATGCTTCCGCATTTTGCATACATGCACATCAGGGAATTGCCGACAAAGACGTCCGACTCGAACCCGCCCGCGGCGGCCAGACGGTGCAACTCCTCGCCTTGGCGAAGGTCCGAGAGAGAAGCGCACGCCTTGAAGATGCAGGAGAAGGAGTAGGAATCCGGTCGCACACCATCTTTCCTCTTCCGGTGGAACAAATCGATGGCTTCCTGGTGCAACCCATTGGCGCAGTATCCTCTGAGAACGGCGTTGAGGATGAAGGCATCACAACGCGGGACACGGGCGAAGATTGCATTGGCGTTGTGGAGCCGTCCGCAGAGGGAGTACAAGGTGATGAGCTTCGTGGAGAGGAAAGAGTCGCGCTCGAGTCCGAAGACGACGATCCTGGCGTGAGCATGCGAACCGAGAGAAGGGTTCTCGTGGAGGATGCCAAGTTCGAGCAAGTGGCGGCAGTGATCCTTCACGGAATGGAAGTCTTTGGAGAGGACGGGCAAGGAGACAGAGGAAGAGCTTAGGAATCTGGAGAAAGAGACGGCAACTCTGAAGAGCCTGACGAGCGATGAGAAAGGTTTCATAGCACACAAAGATCATGAGAGCATGGACCCTCGTTCCATAGCAATGTCACGAGAGGTTGGTTACTCGAAGCGCGTTCGCCGGGCGGGCCTAAGACAGGTACTTCACATATATCAATGGGATTCAACAGACGCACAAACCAACCGCCGCTCCCGAAGGACCAAAACAAACACAGGCGTGCAAAAAAGGGAACCAGAAGAGCGTCGTGCACAAGATGATACCTCTATCTATCGGCCCTGCACTGCAGCAGCAGCAACGTACTCGCGTCCCAAAAGGGTCTGATGTGATACGAGGCGGCGGCAGGATTGGGCGATGAGCTCCGTGACCAACGAGCTAGAAGAGGTCTGATCATGCTTCCATTTATCAAGATGTAGATGAAACTTGTCCTCCGCCTATGTCCCCGCCACCTGAACAAAGTCAAGGCCACATTGTCGCCTCGCATGCGCGGGTACCAGCTTGTTGACAAGCGCAGGTGAAGCACCCAAAAGCTGCAAAAAGAAGGCAACAACAAAGTGATGACAGGAAGTAAAACAGCGTTGTGCTTCAACAAGAATCACGGATGACTAGCAGCCCCTGATTCAACATAACACCGATCATGCACTCGGTGACAGACATCTGACATTTTCACTAAACGTTGTCTCGGTGAAGATCACAACTAAGACAAGTTCCAATAAACAAGGTATGATTAAACACAAATATGAGGACAAATGGATATTGGAATGGAAAGCACAAGCATTAGCTTTATTGTGTAACGCAAAAAGTAACTGGATCGACAATTGTCTCACCCTTCGGAGTGAAATGAATATGGAATGAATGGTAACAAGTCAACCTTAGTCAAAGGAAAGATGTTACCAGGGTAGCTGAAACCTACTTCTTGTTTATTGAAGTCGAAAAGGAGAGGAAATGGCCGGCCATTTGGCAGTCGTGCATTAGGTTCACGTAACTCATCAAATAATGGATGTGCGCATGCGTCAAGCTGCAATAGGAATAGTTCATATTAGTAGTAAAAAACCATGTCATTGAGAATTCCCTATCAATTACCCTGCACATTGAAATACTCGACTAAGCAACAGAAATGATCAAACAAAGTTGAGCCGATGCAGAACAACTTGCCATTCCCCACTAGCCAACACAAAACCATCCATCAATCATTTCCTTTTGTTTTTTAATTTAAAGTTAGAAAAGTCCGCTAAGCTCGCCCTACAATGATACAACCACTTATCTTAAGATGATTGTAGCCACTAATTTTTGGGAGTAGCAAGATTATCAACCCTTGTCCACCAAACAGAATTTTGCTAAAGAATATAGGAGATGTTTTTCTTCATATATCACCATCTATGGCCGAAAGATCTACAAACTCTCCAAATGTCTAAGACCATGCACTTTTTTCTCTTTTCTTCTTCATTTATATCATGCTACAGAATAAAACTAACCAGAGAGAAATGAGAGAAATCAGTACTAAGTGATGCTGCATCATTCCTGCGCACCTAAGGAGCATTTAAGATCTGATGATGAACAAGCAACAATTTGAACTGACAATCATTGGTCCATAGAACTTGCAAACATGCAGATAGAAAAAAGATATTTTTCAGGACGAAATGCATTAAAGCATTAGATGATGAACAAAAACAAAATAAAAGGAATGTTCAAATGAGTGGATAACATTGTGTATCATCTACTCACAAAATGTCGTACACAATGTTCATGAAACGGAGACTAAATCTTGTGACCAAGAAACAAAAGATCGATGAATAATCGACAAGGATTCATCTAACATAGAAACTCTAGATTTAGTTACTTATTCTTAAATGTAATAAAAGAGTAACAATCTTTTGGTCTGCAAGATAAAATAGATGATTAATCTCACAGCACTGCAGCGAAGATGTGGCGAATACTGAAGAAGACGTGATGCAAGATCTATTGCTTCTAGAGGCATTCGTTTGCTAAAAACCTGCAAATTAGTTACAAAGGATTATAAATTTTAACCATCCTACCAAAAGAAGAGAAGGTAAAAAGTTAAGATATTGTTCATATAGATATGTATCACACAAAAACCAATAGTTTATTAACAAGATTTGAAAATTCATGACTTGTTCCATCAAAAATAGGCCTCGCTTTTCCTCAAAACATGAACCCACAAACTAAGCAAGTTAAGGTATCTACTTTCCTCTGCAGTGCTGTGTGTGCTGGAGTCAGACAGAAACAACAAATTTTGGCCTATTTCTGACGGTTATAAACCACATAATTGAGAATTTGGGGTTTGAACTGGCTAATTCTGTTTTTGATTAGTTGGATCGTACCAGATCAGCCAATGTGTTGGTCTACCAAATGCGCTAGACATGCAAACTAAAACATTGATGAAACCATACAAGCAATCTACATCAAGAAAAGCAGTGGTACGTTAATTAAATGTCACTGGGAATGATGCTTACCTTGTGCCAAGGATGTGCTTTTATCTGCGGAAACCTGAATTCAGTGTAGTTAGGATTCATGCATCGAATTTCCTCTCGGGTTGGAGTACCAAGAACCTATAAGTAGCAAGTTTATATTGACTTTGTAAAGGCGAAAAGAATCTTTAACAGAAATTTGACTTAAGTGTTTTTACCTTGATTATCTGAACTAGCTGATCAACAGCACTCTCTCCAGGAAATAGTGGCTAATGACAAAGCAAAATTAAAACACAAGCAAGAGGGTAACAATCATATTTGTGTTGGCTTGAAAATATTATTAGAACAATTAGATATCTCAAATAATAAAAGCATGATTACATGACCGAGAAGTAATTCCGCAAGAACACATCCTGCTGACCAAATATCAATAGATGTTGTATATTCTGTAGCACCAAATATGAGCTCCGGAGCACGGTAATAGCGAGAACAGATGTATGATATATTTGCTTCACCCTTGACCTGATTCGCATTACAGGAGGCCACATGAGAACACATAAAACAGACTGACATAGCAAGTGAAATGAATGACATCCCTTGAAATAATCAGCCTGAGATGGAAGTGTCTAAAGGTAAATGGATCTTTTACTAGGAAAACCACAGAAAATTTGACAGAATACATAAGAAAAATACCTTTCTTCATAAGATAAATCACATCTAGACACATATGGGGATATAAACATAGTTATAGTGCTTTAACATCTGTTGTGCTCTGGGCTTGTTGATTATAAAACCTTCACGCAAGGTCCATTTAATCATGGGCAAGATCACTCTTGTTGGCCACAATAACAATCTGAATATTAGGACCTGTTTGAAGTACTCCACTAAATTTGATCCCACTCCGTAATTAATCTAATACAATGGAAGTATCAATAAGAAGTAATCCACATTCATTTCTGATGTAGGTTAACTTTCACAGCGTGTGCAGAATTCTCATCAACGTTTAAAGCAGTAAAGGTACTCATTCCACTGAATTTATCTACCTGACACATAACTCCTCCAGAATATAATTGAAAGTAGAAGATTAGCTACTAATTGATACCATGCAATTGAGCAGCTGGAATTGGAAGTAGAAACCCCAGAAAAAATAAATACTAATTAGGATTCACCGTTATATATGCCATCATCAAACCTTAATTAAGGTACCTCATCTTGTCTTTAACTTTTAATGCAATAACAAAATTACTTGTTCATCAAATCTACTTATTTTCCAAAACTAAGAATACATTGCAGTTCTACTCTACCTGCTTTGGACAACAAAACAGTTTGCTTTATTCATCCTTGTAATGACTTCATGGACTTAATTAGTACACACATGAACAATTGAGGTTGGTTTGTCTCACTTGACATTGACATTGCATAACAAAGTTTGCAGCCTTACAGGTTGATCTTAGTCTTCCTAAATGGTCTATCATTTGATGGCGAGAGAGAAAAACGTTATCTTTCAAAACTATTGCCTTACCAAAACTTTGGCACTTCCAAAATCACAAAGCTTTACTTGGTGGGTAAGAGGGTCAACCTGCATGATTTGTACCAACGAAGAGCAAAGAGTTATTTCTGGAATCAAAAACTCAAAGCCCTCTATGAACATAAAAGCATACCAGAAGATTCTGCGGCTTCACATCTCTATGACAAACTCTCAGAACATTATGGACGTATGCTAGCCCTCTAAATATCTGCAGAAGACAATCAGGTAGTTACTTTAGTGACTGATCTTCTAAAAGTACAAGAAGATGTAAAGTTGGCCAAACAAACCTGATACATGTAAAGCTTCACATAGATTAGTGGCATCCCCTGGTCCACATTGCTATAATGCTTCAAGACACGGTATACCATTTCAGGTACAAACTCCATGACCAGGTTAAGAAACAGTTCATCTTTGTTCGTCGTGGAGAAAAAACAGTGCTTAAGAGATATCACATTGGGATGATCCATCAAGCGCATCAACTGTAGCTCACGGTTTTTGTATCTTATATCCTGCAAGACCTTCTTTATGGCCACGGTCTCCCCTGTCTCCAGGCATTTGGCCTGCTTACAAGCAACCAAGGGACAACACCAAAACATGTAAATGGCCACATACTCTAAGTTACATCTATAGACCACGAGGCAGTCACACCTGGAAGACGATTCCAAATGACCCAGTGCCGACGACACGTTCTGCCATGTAGCTGATGGTCTAAACAAAAGAATTAAAAGTAACTTAGTTGAATGGACGAATTAAACACAAGGATTATTCGCGTTAAAAAAGTAATTCTTTGGAACTCGCCTGCTTGGGTTCACCATTATTTCCTCCAATGGTGGTTGAGATAATGTGGCCAGTCATTGGCTGATTCCCCTGGATGACGGATGCTTCTAGCTGAAAGGTCACTCAAAATCCCAGCTTTCAACATGAAAAACTAGCAAGAAATGCGATAGAAGAAAAACCACGGAACCCATATTCCTTAACCTATCAAAAACCCCTAACTCGACGATAGGTAGGATCGTCACAGTCTATAATCGCCAATAGAAGTTGCAGAAACAACAAGAAAAGAAAATTCTTTATGAAGATCAAAATAGTACAGAAGATAAAATGAAAATACTTGCAGGAAAATTAGCGACAAGAGATAATAATGTTTGATTACTAGAAGGAAGGTTTGAACAAGAAAAATTACAAGAAATTGATAGAAAGATCCAGAGTGGTGCTGTACCCAAAACCAAATATTGGGTAGCTGCAGGAAACCGTAGCCGAAACTTTCCAAGATGATGCAACAAGTACCCAAAGAAGGAGATGTGGGAGACAACCACAAAAAAAAAACCATAAAAAGAAGGATCAAGAAATAAAAGGAAGCTCGGTGCACTACAAGACCATCGTTCGAGACAAATCTACTTTGCCAACGTAACGTACAAGAAGGAATTCCAGAGCCGAAGCCAAAGATACGCAAATGAACCGGATCGCCCACAGATAGACGGAACAAACGGGATTCATCGCCGAAGAACGGAAAAAGATAGGACGAGATACAATTTCCAATCCGCCTCTACGAAAGAAGCAAAACAACGAATTGTCAACGAGAGATGCCCTTAAAGAACATATACTCAAAAAAGTAACGAATCGGGACGAAGGCGGCAAGCCAGAGATCGTAGGGAAAAGGGAAGAGATGGTCGGGAGTGATGGAATACCTTATCCGCGTCCATCATCTCTGGCCGGGGAGGATCCATCACCAACGCCTAGCTCGCGGGCGGATGAGGAGGTCCCGTCGGCAACGACGCCACGTTGAGAGCCAACGACGCCTCTCGCTGCTCTCCCCCTCCTCTCTCTCTCTCTCTCTCTCTCTCTCTTCCACCCGTCCTTTCTCCGGAGATACCCCTGCCCTCATTTACGTGTGGGAAGCCGACCGTTGAAGATTTCTAATTTTCCTAAATGCGATAATAATAATGATAATAATCCTCTTTATTATAATTCGTCACGTAATTAAATGTATTATTATGATCTCCTGTTGGTATCCGAGGAGGCCGAGTATATTGTCGCATCGGCGTCCGAAATGTATTATTACTAACAATAATAATAATAACATTTGAAATGTGGGAGCCATGAAATTAAAGATATAATGTTTTTGATGTTAGAAGATATTTGTATAGAATATTTATATGAGAAAATATCCTGTATATATGATACATTTGGTACCAAACATATTTAAAATTGCTAGCAAAGTTTATTGTCATAATAAAATTTACCATTATGACTATATATGCAATATTATTAGGAAAATTTTACATGATATTCTTTTAATAAAAAAATGATGTCGCCTGCCGCGGCGCTACTACTCTCGAGTCTGCTCACGGTGATCTGCACAAACCAGTCATGGCGTGCGAGGCGCCTAGGTCGCCACAGGAGATGGGTATCCTTGAGCCCCGGTTAGGGTTTCTCTGTCCCCCGAATTACTTAATTCTCGGCCTTCGTTTTTAAAATTCTGTTCTACGCTTGGAAAGTCCAAGTAATCCCTGCTTTGGTGGTTTGGAATGTAGGATCATGGGTTAGGGTTGGAGTGTGACTGTCCACTTGGTGCTCGTCTTGATTCGAGTGGCACTTCGTATGATGAGAAAGATTCAATAATCACAATCCACGAACCTCCCGTCGGCTGGTTATCTGATTCGTGTCTTCTCCTTGATTGTTTGGCATACTTCTAGTTGACTGTATCGAGGCGTACGGCTTGTTCAAGGTTGGATTTTTGGCATTCCACGAAGCACTCCTGTTTTCGTTCCGATGCTTTCAGTTTGAGGTTTGGTGCGCTATCGCATTTGGGAGTAGATGCGATATCATCGACTTGAACCCTAGTCGATACTTTCTGTTGGTGCTCAGTTCCATTTCTTTTTTTGTTCGCTATTGTACCGATGCTGGTCGTTTACGGGCACCCCGAACATCTTGAATTAGGGGTCTTATGGACGGAGATTAATATCATTAACGGATTTAGCTGGTCATCTCTTCCAGACTCCTTGTGCTCATCATAGTAGGTTAGGCATGAAATGGTTCTTTCTTTCGTTTTTTTCGTTCTGTTCTTTATCTTTCTCTAAAGGGGGTGCTTTCTTTGGATGGTGTGGAGGGACTTTTATTTGATCAGATAGGCATCTTCTTTCAAGTTGCACTCGTATGTTCTCCTTCTTTCTTTCTTTCTCTCTTTTTATAATTGGTGGTTACATTCTTGTCTGAAGTTGATTTAGATACCTGTAGACGGTGAGAAAGTTGTGTCACACTATAGAAATGTCTGAAAGTTGATAGATGATAATATAGAAACTATTAAAATGTCTGAAAGTTGATAGATGATAGTATACAAATTAAGCTGGAGTATTTGATCTCTGTTAGACTTGACTGTGTTGCCAGAATATACTGATTGTAATGCTGTATTATTAACTTTGATCACTGGTTGATTTGGGGCATGGATCAGTAGTATTTGGTATGAACTGATTCTACTTTGTCTCCATTTTGGTTTGTTGTCGGATTTTCATTTAATTGACCATCAAGATATTCTCTACCTTTGACCATGAGTTTAGGTATTTATCATCCATGTCTTCAGTTAGGGCATAAATCATGTCAAGTTTTACATGCTTATTTTTTTATCATGGATCTACGAATTGCTGGGATTATGTTCATGTCGAAACCTGAATTAATTGACCAAAATGAACCATATATTTCAATTGGCATTCTTAGTTAGTGAAGTTTCTTTTTTTAAGTTTAGGAAATTGATTACTTTATAATCAGATAGTATAAATGGCTCCTCAACCAACCGAACTGACTCTTGTGCACACTGCCAGTCAGAGCTCCAAGCTAAAAAAGCATCAGAATTCCTTGTAATCTGGTGTTTCCATGAACACTTCCAACTAGTGTTCTCTGGTTACACTGCTTGAAGATGCTGTTTGTCCTGTACTGGGTATTTGTATGGTGATTTGCAGGATTTCCATCCAGTATATATTTGATGGATTTGACTATCCTCTAAAACATTCTATTTGATTGTGTATCTATGAAAAATATGGTTTCAATTAATTCTTAGATATGGATGGATGACAGATGATGTGGAAGGATAATAGAAACAAACTGGGCACTGATTTCGTTGAGAAGTGTTCCTTTATACTTTGGTTTGTTTATATGATTAAAGAAATCAAGAAGATCCAGAAATTTTCTTTTTCTTTTTCTCTTGCTTTTTATAAGTTGCTGCATTTTTCTAAATTTTAATTAGTCTTTTTCGTTTGCCACCTCTGATGGTCTTCTGCATCATCAAGTATCACGTCCATTTGCTCTTGCAATTACTGTTAGTATCAGTGAACCATAGTCTTCCAGTGAAACTATGTGCATGTTAAATTTATAATCCCCCCTTGAATAAAATCTTCCTACATATTTTTGGTAACTAAAAAATGAAGAAATGATGAACCAGACAAAGAAAAGATTGCTTGCATCAGAAAAATTTATAGCATTCAGCATTGTAAATGCATCAGCTATGTATATATCTGAAGCACAACTGAGAGATTTATCTGCACTTGCTCTACATTTTAAGAAAAAAAGTACATAGAGCACAAATGAGAGATTGGTCTGTACTTGCTATGCAATAGACCATTGGATGATGCACCATACCTCTCTTAAAGTCATGAGAAGAGAGTCTCTAGTGGTAGCTATTGTTTCTGTCTAGTGTGCACAATGAACTAGGATCCCAGAGCATGACACCCAAGAGAGCATACTATCTTTTACTTAGGACTTAAAAAATCAGAGGCAAGAAAAGAGGGATGAATTGGATCTAAGTCTCAGGAGATGGGGCTAGACATCAAGTTTGGTTGAGGTGCTGGTGACAAAGGCGGTAGCTGGTGCTGATCTGCTCCTTGCCAAGTCCACACAATGTCCTTGAGGTAAGGCTTAAGATCATGGTCACAAAACTTCTGGTACTCCATTGTGTCTCCATATGATTTTTTCACCTCAACAACATGGAATGCAGGTGTGACCTCAAAAATCTCTGCTTCAATTGCAAGTTGTCCTTTCCTTCCTTCTTTGCTTCCCTCTAACTTGACCAATCCAGCCTTCTTCTTTACCTTGAAATGCTCCATTTCAGCAATCTCTTCGAGCTTTGACACTATCGTTGAAGCCGGCTTCTGGGTTGTAAATCTGGCTTCCTTCTTTTCACCACTTCCCCTTTCGAAGAGCCCCGAAAGATCTAATCCTGGGGATAGAGCGATGATGTCAAATGCATTTAGACTGGTCGGTTTCACGGGTTCTGACATTTCTGCCTTTTTATCACTCTCATCATCGTTGTTCTCGATATTGAAAGCTGATATCACATCTTTCAGGTTGGACAAACTTTCTGATCGGGCTCGTGCTTCCACCGGCTTAAATCCTTTCTGAAACCACGGACTCTCTACCAACAGCTTGATCGTGATTCGAGCATTCGGGTTGGGTTCAAGGAGTCTGGCAAGGAGCTTTCGGACATCAGAAGGGAACCGATGAGGGCATCTGAAATCTCCTTTGGTTATCTTTTTGTACATGTCAATCAGGTTGGAGTCCTGGAATGGTAGGCAGCCTGCCAATAGAACATAAAGGATGACTCCGCAGGACCATATGTCTGCCTTTGCTCCATCATAACCCTTTTTGTTGATGATTTCAGGGGCAACATAGGCTGGCGTACCGCATAGCGTGTGGAGTAGACCATCTTGCCTCTCTGACTCTTTGAGGGCACTCAGTCCGAAGTCCGACACCTTAAGGTTCCCATTCTCATCGATGAGGAGGTTTTCCGGCTTGAGATCCCGGTGGTAGACACCACGGCTGTGACAGAAATCAACTGCCCCAATCAGTTGCTGGAAATACTTCCTTGCATCATCCTCTTTGAGGCTCCCTTTTGCAATCTTGTTGAAGAGCTCGCCGCCTTTGACATATTCCATCACGAAGTAGATCTTGGTCTTGCTGGCCATGACTTCATAAAGCTGCACGACATTTGGATGGCGAACGAGGTGCATAATTGAGATCTCCCTCTTTATCTGTTCAATCATTCCAACACGCATCACCTTCTCCTTATCAATGACCTTAATGGCAACATTCTGTCCCGAGGCAATGCTCCTTGCATGGTATACCTTGGCAAAGGTCCCCTGCCCAAGCAACCTTCCTAGCTCGTAGCGGTGCATCAGTATCACTCCTTTCTTCTCCATATCTTCCTGCCTCCAATGAAAACCTACAGAGATGTGATTAGATTATTGGTATTCCAGGTGCATCACTCTAAATATTTATTCCCTCCATGGAACATAGCACAAGAAAGAGAGGATGGAGGGACTGAAAACCATGCCTCTTGGCAGGTGCAATTGGGACCTGCAGAGACAGAAATAAAGGTATAGAAAACCTCATGTTGCTTTAAAATGAAAGGTTATGGATTATTGACCTCCTTCCCAACGGTTGTGGAGCAATTTGCTTGTCTAAAGATAGCGAAGTGGGATGCTTCCACGGTCTTAATTCTCGGGGCAAAGGTTGTGGGTGTCATCTAGATGCTATTCTTGGCAGGGCAGCCAATAGGTAGTTGCAGGAGAAATGCTTATCTTAGGAGAAGGAATAAATAGGTTGCTATAGTAAAGAACTTTAAATTGCATGGTGATATAACATAGGGGTGTGTTTTTTAAGTATATCAAATATGGTCTCTGGTAGATTGCAATCAGTTGTCGCTTAAATGATAAACATGAGAAATATTAAACATCCAACTCATCTAAGTATTATATCCCCTTGTGGTGTTCTTTATTCATATTCTCTGTATCTTTGTTATATATGATCTTATGATCAATTTAACTTACAGTTTAATGTTGTTCCTTAAGCATGCTGATTGCTCTGTGGTGATTCAAGTGGCCTGCAGGATGAAAGATTGCAGATGAAGGCTTAGATATTGTTCGTTGAAGCCCACATGATGTCTTGAGAACTGCTAAAGCACATGGATGACAAGTCTCGTCTAAGCTCGTCAGCTTCAGAGTGCAGAATGCATTGTTAGAAAAGGAAAAATATTTTAGATGTTGAAGAAGGCTAGCCGATGTTAGACCCTCTGATGTCTGACCTCATTGAAGTGTCGTTCAAGCATTCCTATCGCTAGGAACTTGAACAGAAGCTACCCAAGGTTTTCTGCATCTGTGAGACTTGCTTTAATGGCGATATTTGTTAAGATAAAGAATTTTATATCATTATAGCACAAATAATTTGGTCTAAAATGTTCTTCTTTTGGTTATAAAAGATACCCTATTGTAATGGTGAGAGACATCAATCAAAGTGAGGATTGATGACTAGTTGTTACGATTGTAAATATAAATAATATTATGATTCTTAATATATTTCCTATTCCATGAATTGAACTGTGGTCAGTCTTTTGATGTATCGTTTGGGAATATATTTGTATTCTTAAATGTGCAGTTGAAGAGAAAGACTTGAATGAATGTGTAGTTGTGAAATATGTAAAATATTATAAGTGTTTGATAAATAATATATAAATTATATTTTAATTTAAATGTGTTTTGATATAAGTATTACTTGGTAAAATTATATTTCAAAAGTCAATCGAATATTTTAGATAAATTTATTATTTTATTATTTTATTTATTTTTTTTTAAAAAATAATATATATAATTTTATTTAAATTATTAAGTAAATAAATAAATGTATGTAGTCTTATAAATATTTTATATCGCCTAAATAGTTTTATGTTATAAAATATATAAATCGTTGGTTTATTACTAAATCATTTTGATAATTTTAGAATTTTAGATAAAATTACTTTCAAAATTTTAAAAATTATATTAGTATCTAATTAATTCTGAAATGTTAATACTACATTAGATAATATCAACATTTAAGTATCTTCAATATAACATTCAGATCAATTATGATTTAAAAAACAATTAAATATTAATTGACATTTGAAATGTTCATTCGTCCTCAACATATATTCTCTCGATGCGTTCTTAGAGGCACCTTTCAAATCTTAGGGGAGCCATGGACGTTGACCAAATCCCATCACCAGAAAAAGTCGTACCAATTTTCCCCACCAAATTTGCTACTAAATTAATGCCACGTTACATGATTAATGCCCAAATCACGGGTTATCAGGTAGCTCATCTTTCAACGTTAAGGGTCAAAGGCCACAAAAGCAGCCACCATCTTCCCCTATTTAAGCGTAATTTAATTCACAATCGACAATGCCACCCGGTCTTATCCTATCCTCTATCGATACCTTCACCTTCGCCTTCCTCCATCCCTAGACGCATTAAATGTGATTTATCAAACCCATTAAACAAATCAACATACATGATATAAAGGGATGGATAAATTAAATTCAAATCATGGAACGTAATGCACGAGGATAGATGTGAGGTGATGTTGGAACGTAGACAGGAGGCATTTAGAATGACTGAGTTCTCCTTTTACACCAAAAGAATAATTCTTAATAATAGACTTATAAATTTACCGTTACAATTAATTGGTGGCAGTGAGAAGCCTAAGGGGTTCACATATTGAGGAGTGGGTGTGACAGTATCATCATTCGTCCTTTCCTGTGTAACGTTACATCAAACCAGTGAGCAGTGAGCCCAAAGAGAGAGGCATCATGTCGACAACACCCAGCGTGCGGAGGAGCGAGGCCATGAGGCGGCAGAGGGGGTTCCTCTTCCCATCGAGCGGCTCATCGGTGAGGAATCCCCCGCCTCTGGAGAGAGCGGAGGGAGCGGAGGAAGGCGGCGATCGGAGGGGAGGAGCGGAGGTGGACGCGGGGGCGGGCGCGAAGGAGGAGGAGCGATGGTCGAGGATGCTGCCGGAGCTGCTGGGAGACATCGTGAGGAGGGTCGAGTCGAGCGACGGGCGGTGGCCGCTGCGGAAGAGCGTGGTGTCTTGCGCCTGCGTCTGCCGTAGGTGGCGCGAGGTCACCACCGGCGTCGTCAGGCCGCCCACCGAAACCGGCAAGATCACCTTCCCTGCTTCCCTAAAACAGGTCGGTTTGTTATTTCGAGATCCCCCCTTTCCGCACCAAATTCCTCCTTTTCCAACTCTGCAATAATTGGGGTCGCTGTTGCACTTATAATCATCCAGCTACTGAAGTTAGAAATTGTACTCTTTGTAGAGAGATGTAGGTTTTCTTGATTTTATATATCTCCACCCCTTTGACGTGCTACGAGATGTTTGACATCGTTTATCCTGTGAATTTTTTCCTCCAAAAGAAGATGATTGATAATTTGTGATTATGGACTGTGGATTGCAGCCTGGCCCGAGAGACCTTCCAATTCAGTGCTTTATTAGGAGGAACAAGAAGAACTCCACGTTCTATCTGTATCTCAGCTTGACCCAGAGTGAGTGATCTTCCAAAGACTATCATGGTTTGTTCTTTGATTGAGTGATTGAAGTTTGATAGTGCACCATCCTGCATTGACTTGTTGTTAAGTTGCTAATTCTGACTGCTAACTTCTCTGCAAGTCCTTGTTTAGGGTTTGGTAGAACACTTTCTGTTCAACACTTTCTTCTGGTTCAGCTATTTTACTCGCCACCATTGTCCAGAGGTTAAAAACTTAAAAAACCGTCATTAAATCGTTTGAGATGTTCTATGCAGTCTCTTACTTCATATTTACCAAAAATCATGCTTTTATTTATCATCCATCACATACATGTTAAAGGATTTCTCCAGCAATTTGTTTCAACCCCCTGTTGTAAAGTATTGTCTAGTTTGGTCATATTTTGATGCTGGGAAGATAAGTCTGACTAATATGTGGCTGTTCCGTTTCTTACCTGAATCAAGTCTTGGTCTTTTCTGTCATGCAATGATTCTGATAAGCCATCTTTCACTCACCTAGTGAGAGATGAACTTGCTATGGAAGTAAATGTCGAAAGGAACGGATAGATATGAAAACTAAGGTGTTGTGTGCCATTGAGCAACTTTGAGTAGGCAAAAATCATGCAACGATTCAGTGCCATTGAGGTGATTGAGATGAGAAAATATGTTCAACTTGTCACACGTCAGACCACTAGTGATTCATCATCTTAAGGACCAACTACATTTTCACCACTGAACTGGCGTGAAAACATGTGGCTTAAGGATGGATTCCCAGTAACTATATATCGTTCAAGTATATATTCCCATTTTCTTTAGCCATCTGTACTCTGTGGGTTGACTAAGCCCAGTTCATGTGATGGCAATGAATGATGTGGATCTGTGACTAGTGATCTCTTGAGTGATGAGCTGCATTTTATTCAAGTGTTTTGAGATACAAAAAAGATTCTTCACTTGCTGCTAGGTGGTCTAAAATGGTGAGACAAAATTAAAAGACTATGTTACTTAAAACTTCTTTCCTTGATTTTGACACCAGTTGCCATTGTTGCATACTTCACAGGCAACTTCTTTGTGTTCAACTTTTTAGAGATTCTCAGTTATTTTCCTGAAGAAAAATTATAAATGTTTTTTTTGATTATTTTAATTGATTATACTTCAAGTTTGGTTATGTAAATGTCTGCTTGCAATTTCCATCAAATCTCGTGAATGTGTCTTCATTTAGCTTTACATAATATAATTTTTAATTGCTTGGTCTTTCTGTTGTTCAGAGTTTTGCTAACTTTTAAGTAAAAATATTGAACTTATTGCTTTAATATGAGTTCACATGCTTCTTTTTTTCTTCCATTATCGCATCAAGAAATTATGGTACTTTTGGAGTTCAGTTACATATTTTGTTATGTAACTTTCAGCACTCGTGGATAAGGGAAAATTTCTATTGGCGGCTCAAAGATTTAGGCATGGTGCCCATGTAGAGTACATCATCTCTCTTGATGCTGATGATCTATCACAAGGCAGCAATGCATATGTGGGAAAATTGAGGTATGCCATTAGCTGTGCTTTTGTTGTCGATGTTTACCCATGTTGAGCATGCTAATATTATTCCAGATAATGCCCTAAGTATCATGTCGTGGGAGTGCAAATCGTCCTGAGATGTTATATATGTGTGTTTTCTGAAACAAACCCTACTACTTTGTCATTTTTGTTTGACTAGCTTTCCCAATGTTAAGTTACATGGCAACTTCACTTTCACTTGGAAAACTGCAAAGTGCAAATGACTTGAATCAAGTGTTCTAAAAACACTTTTACGAATGGGTAACACACTTAGATGAAAATTCAACGAAAATAAACTATACTTGATTTTCTGACTTCCATCAGTCTTCCTGAGCCTCTCAGATCAAGGAGGTGAAAGTTTTATTCCACCCTCAAAAAGCAAGCTGTGAGGAATGAAATGACTGCTGGAGAACAATATATGTGCCTCTTTTCTCTTCTTCATCTTGTTGGTTTTCATAGAATTGGTTAGTGGTTTGGGGGTTACGTACCGTTTTTTTATATCATGTCGGTCCTTGCTAGAGTACCCATATTGAAATGTTTCCAATGTCCGCTAAGTCTTTTTACGGATTAATTACAGATTATTCTCTATAATTAGTTATATTTAGTATTTCGATCTTTATACTTTCAAAAATTACATTGAGATTTTTGTACTTACGAAAATGAAGTATTTAATCTTGTTTCAGCAAATTCTTTATCTTTTGATTTTTAATCTTATGAAATTATTTTTTTAATCTTATAAATATTTTCATAAGTATAGAAACTATGATGCTAAAGGTAGTTAATTATAGAGATAATCTATAGTCTTTTTTTTTTCTCTTCATTTATATTACTCTGTTAAATGAATGAGAATTATAATGATTTTATGTGCAAGCAGGATTTAGAACCAACATTTCCCGAAGGCTTATGTTTCCTGATTTGAAATTTTTGTTGTCCTCTGCAGTTCTGATTTTTTCGGCACCAAGTTTAAGATCTATGACAGCCGACCACCACCTGGTGGTGCCAAGGCATCGACCAGTCGACCGAGCCGCCGTTTTGCCAGCAATCAAATAAGCCCACAAGTCCCAGCAGGCAATTTCACGATTAGTCGGGTATCCTACAAATTCAATCTTCTTAAGACAAGAGGGCCGAGAAGAATGCTGTGCACTCTGCAGTGCCCTCCAATGGTGAACTCGCAGGAAGAGCCACACAAGATGCTGAGAGCTGATACCTCGGCGTCGGATGCCGCCGGAACCGTGGTCCTAAAAAACAAGGCACCAAGGTGGCACGAGAACCTGCAGTGCTGGTGCCTTAACTTCCATGGTCGCGTCACGGTTGCCTCGGTGAAGAACTTCCAGCTGGTGGCATCATCAGATGATGATGGCGACGAGCCTGTGCTACTCCAGTTTGGGAAGGTAGGGGACGACATGTTCACCATGGACTACAGGGAGCCACTGTCGGCGTTCCAGGCATTTGCCATCTGCCTCACTAGCTTCGGCACAAAGTTTGCCTGTGAATAGAAGAAACCTTCTCTCGATGCTTAAGCAGTCATGTAGTTCTGGACTTGGATGCCTGGGTGTCTACCGAAATCTGTGTACATAGGGGAATGCTCGTATCACGATGTGATTTCTGCCATTGATCCATCTCGAGGTAATTTAGCCGACACGGGTGCACTGATCGAGGACGGGGTAAGGCGCTTCTGGATCCGTGACTCTGATAACGTATGAATCGACGCATATCCAAGTAGAAGGAGAAGAAGAATAGTATATGATCTCGAGGTGTTACATAGCCCGACACCTAACCTAATCCTGTAAATGATTCCCATCTGTGCTCGGTTGACCTCTGCGTCGGCCAGCGCCTTCTCCTTCCATTGTTTTATGTTACATATGCATCCATGGCAGACGACCACCTTAGAATAATGGTGTGGGAAGGAGGGCCAACCCAGTTGTCAGCATCAACTGGAGACTGCAGAAAGTAAATGGTTGGCCGATGGAGAGAGAGAGACGCCTGGGAATAATCTGCTTCAGTTACAGACAAACCTTCTTCATTTGCGTTCCCAACCATTCCTTCTCTCCTTTTTTTTTTTTTTTTTTTTCCTCAGAAGCTTCTCCCAAGTATTCCTCCTCTGTCTGTCCCCAACACACTGCAAATGGTGTCACCTATCGGCGGCTCCAGCAGCTATTTAGCCAGTTGTTGTGAAACGGAATGCGGTCATGACTTGTCGGGATGATTTGGGTCAATGGTTGAAGTTTTAGGGTGTCCGATTGAAATTCGTGATTGAGGCGAACTGTTGATGCGTTGCGGGCCCGATTCCTATAAGAAGGTTGGGATCAGGTTTTTCCTGGCTTGACCCCTTCGATGCTAAAATTAATCTGTGTTCCTCTCTTGTCAGCACCCAGCTGACTACATATTCTGAGACTGCCAAGTAAAGGCCCAGGGTCTTGCCCGGGCAGGGCGAGATGAGACAGGGAAGCTGTCCGAGGTTGGTCTTCATTTTTCCGAAGGCTTTCTCATATCCCGGGGTTTATTCGAAGCTATCTGCTCGTCACAAGGCCTGGAAGAATGAGAGGCATTTGTCCCCCGAGCGCGACATGAACCTCCCGAGTGTCGCCAGCTTTCCTATGAGGTGCTGCACCTCTTTTACTGAGCGTGGAGACTACATCTCCATTATGGCTCGGATTTTCTCAGGGTTGGCGTCTATTCCCCTCTGGTGGATGACGAAGCCGAGAAACATTCCCGACCCAACCCCGAAGGCGCACTTAGCTGGGTTGAGACACATATTGAATCATCTGAGGCTCCGAAAGGTCTCTGTTATGTCAATTAAGTGGGTTGCTGTCAACCTACTATTCACAATCATGTTATCAACGTATACCTCCATATTTCTCCCGAGCTGAGACTTGAACACTTCATTGACCATCCTCTGGTAGGTGACCCCTACGTTCTTTAGTCCGAAGGGCATGATGTTGTAGCAGTAGACCCCCTTATCGGTGATGAAGGCGGTATGTTCTCAGTCTTACGGGGCCATGTGAATTTGGTTGCAGCTCGAGAAGCAATCCATGAATGTAAGAAGCTCGTTGTCACGGACTTAGCTGGTTTTGCCTAAGCCGTGCGGCACCAATGCGTATCACCGCAAAGGTCAGCCTCCCCGAAATCTCCTACAATCCCTTAGGACCAACGAAAGAGAAGACGGGATAGAGAAAGCGCTTCACACGGGATCCGCAAGCCACTCTTTTAGCAAACACTTTATAGCCGATGCACATTCCAACCATGAATATTACAAGCTCATAACAGTTGCACAACAAAGGTATAAAATTGGTCCACTACAGACCGAATTCTAGTACAAGTATGCACTCAACGCAAACATTATGTACAAGCCTACAATGGCTACCAAACTCGCTCAAATGGGGCATTTTGCCTTTGACAAGCCCTTTACAAGCTTTACAAATTACAACCAACCAAAAGGGACACGGACAAGCATAAGCATTACACCAAACAAGCCGTTTACAATTTTGTCCGTGACATTCTCCCCCACTTATTCCTTCGACGTCCTCGTTGAAGCCTTTTCTGACGTGCAACTTCTTTTCTTTGTTGGATCTTGATCTTCGCTCCCGCTGCGATCGCCTCTTGGCTCCCAATTGTTCTCCACTTGTTGTTGAGTTGTCGAACTTTAATCCGCCATCTTTGCTTCAACTCGCCAATAACTCGACTACGGTGTGGGGTCGGCGAAGTTGTCTTGATCCTTGTTGAGTCTTATGATTCATCGATGAAGGAAAAGACCATCTTTGATATGCGCTAGTCTTCAAATTCTTCTTGTCTCTTGAATGCGATAGATGCTTGTTGGAGCTTTAATGAGCATCGCAACCTTTAAAGTTTTCCAAAATTTGCCCATCGAATATTCTTCCATTTAGTTGTCTTGCCCAAGTAGGCTCGCATCACTTCCGCTTTCGATTGGTATTCGGTTGGGAAATGAAGCAAACAGTCTACTCTCAAGAGCAATGATCACCGTTAGTGAGGGCGTGACAACTGTTATCTTTCATTAGTTACTTCAAAGGGTCTTAAAATTTGTGCAGATTGGATAACTAAGAGAGCTGGGTATTTTCGGTTTCACCCATTCTCTTAAGAGTTGAGAAGGCAAAGGTTACTTATCTTCGCCCGCCTCCTCGAGTTTGTACTTCGTCAAGGCCGAGTGGTTACTAGACTGCTCTTAGCTCACACTTCCAAGCACTTGAAGTGTTTGCAATCCATGCGTGAGTTAGCTACTATGATTCACCTTCTCATTGCCATTGAACCTCGAATGCAAGAAGTTATCACTCCAACTTGGAGTAAGTCTCCGATAGATCCGTCGCTTTGGGATTGTACCGCCTTCTCCATCATTTTCGCCGACTCCTTTGAGTAGCAAAGGTACAAGACCGCGCATCTTTATGCGCTCCGATCCTTGGTCATGCACTCTTGCATCGACCAAGTCCTTCACTCACGGCTATCTTGATGGAAAGTCTGCTGACACTAGTCTTACGGTTCGGCGGCTTCGCTCTTCCTTGTCTTGGTACATGGAGTTTGCCAAAGCATTCTCCTCCTCCACGGCCCATATCACGACCAGGTGCTCTCCCTCTAAGAGACCAAGGGATTGATGACTCCTTGGAAGTCCCGCCTCAGCGGTACCATGGCACTGCGATGCCCATGGCACTACTATCCGTTGTCTCGCATCTGCATCCATTCTTCATGATCGGTAGATCCGCCTTTGCGGCATTGTGGCACTCCTCTGAGTTCACCTTCAATCTAACCGATGATTGAACTTGGGTAGCTGAGTCCCTCTTGGACTCATCATTGCTTCCTCGCCATATTTCGACCACTTGCTTCAACACCTATGTGTTCTCTGGGCAGTTCCACTTGGTCGCTGGAAAGACAGACTACAACTCCCATGTATGGCCACCGCCACTCATGTTGCAGGACTTGCACCATTTATGTTCTCCTTAGCTTCATTGGTTGCAATGTTCGCTTACTCGGCCTTGTCCGCCGACTTGCCGGGCTCCTTAAGTTTAATGTGAGCTCAAGTAGTTCCACTCTTCGCTGACTCCGATCATACCTCAGATGATCCGGTCCCCTGTGGGACTCCCTGGTACTTGCATCTGAACTTCTTCCTCGATAGTGCACAGCCCCCATAAGCTGATGTCCAAGGCTTCCATTCAATGCAACATTCAATGCACGTACGGAAGACCCACCTCTGTGGTACCATGGCATTCATTGCTTGAATCCATAGCTCTTCTTGCCGTCGTGTTGTTCATCGAAATGGAGCTCCCAGTCGCGCTCCCGATCATACCTCTACATGATCTAGTCCCCCCCATGGGACTCACTGTGTGTGTCGACTTGCCACGAACTTTTCCACCATGATCTGCTGCATCATGTCGCCGCCTGGTGACATCTCCCTGCATTTTGATCCCTATGGTATGAACTCGAACTGCGATATCTCCATGTGTGGACTCCGCCAACACATCGCAGGGCCTTCACCATCTTCGATTCTGTTCGCTCCCGTGGCAATCGACCTTCGCCCACCCACTCTCGGGTCACACTCGGATGAAGGCTAGCTCTAGGACAATCCATCGCCTAGCGCTCTTCCTCAAGTCCTCGACTTCGCAGGAAATAGGTGCACCATTATCGGATCCGGGACTCGCCCCTACCAAAGACAATCTCTCCGCACACCGCTTTCCTCATGCAACTTGAATAGCAACACTATGTCATATTCTTCAAGAGTATCTCGCCTCTGATCCTCTTGCCCGTGCAAGGCCTTCTAACACCAACTTCGCCATCGCAAGTTGTATCGCTTAGTTCCTCCACAAATGCTTCACCGAGTTGAGGTGCATATGCCCGAAGTTCCTTCGCTTTGGCACCATACAAGATGAGTCTGCTCTATCGGAATAGAGAACTCAAGGAACGACATGATCCTACTCTTGTCTCGAAGAGTCCATGTCCTTGACTGCCTAAGGAAAGCTCCACGCCCGCTCCACGTTCTATCTTCTTTGCCAACTCCTTCATGCGGTTTGGGTACATCAACAAGTTACCCACAAGTTGTTTCACGCTTTCGATTTGCATTGCGTTAATGGTGGCCCTCACGCCAACCATTCCACGGGTTAGTCCTCTGTTGAGTCCGATCTCCTATCGGCTCTAAGTGTGCCTTCACTTTGTGTTGCCTTGGGTTGCTCCCCACTTGATCTCGCTTATGCGCCCACCAACGCATCACCATCCGCTGGCGAGATCATGCAATGACTCCTCATCGCTCACTCGATCCATCGAGCCGTCTTGAGGTACTCCTAAACTAGTGCGGTTCATTGCGCATAACTCGCCTCAGAGAACCGGGACTTATCCCTCCTGGATATCTCGTCCGTTGGAGCAACTCGCCTTCGATCCTTCCCTTTGGAAGTTTTGGAGACCACCATCCTCTTGGACTACTTCGCCTCGCTTGAACAACCGTGCCCAATTCGCTTTGCAAATGCATTTGCTAGATTGTGACACTTCACCAATACAACCGACTGCACTCTCCTGGTCTAGCAAAATGCTGAACTCGCCGCACACTTGACCTCTTACGAAAGTATTCTGCACATGCCGATGAGAAAGTTTTAATGCTCCATGGCGCCGACCTTCGGTCGCCTTGGGATGGTCGTGAACAATCCATCGTCCGCATGCAAGGCCAAGCATGAGTATCGAATTCCTTGAGTTTACAACTCTTTCGATCGTTGAACAACTCACTCCACCTTGTACGGTCTCATCCTTTGCCAAGCACTCCGCTTGCCTCGAGCACCATCAAGGTTGGGTGTTAACGCGAGCCACCGCTCGAACTCGCCATCCCGACCTTTGTGCGCTCCATAATTCTTCTTAGCTTGTTGTACTCGTGGTGTCTCGCTAGGTCCCCCACGTTTGCATGCTAAGTGTTTATAAGTGGGCTTGTCCCGCTCTGATACCATTTGTCACGGACTTAGCTGGTTTTGTCTAAGCCGTGCGGCATTAATGCGTATCACCGCAAAGGTCAGCCTCCCCGAAATCTCCTACAATCCCTTAGGACCAATGAAAGAGAAGACGGAGACAGAAAGCGCTCACACGGATCCGCAAGCCACTCTTTTAGCAAACACTTTATAGTCGATGCACATTCCAACCATGAATATTACAAGCTCGAAACAGCTTGCACAACAAAGGTATAAAATTGGTCCACTACTGATCGAATTCTAGTACAAGTATGCACTGACGCCAAACATTATGTACAAGCCTACAATGGCTACCAAACTCGCTTCAAATGGGGCATTTTGCCTTTGATAAGCCCTTTACAAGCTTTACAAATTACAACCAACCAAAAGGGACACGGACAAGCATAAGCATTACACCGAACAAGCCGTTTACAATTTTGTCCGTGACATCGTGGCCCGTAGTTGCGTCGACTAGCTGGTCTATCTTCGGGAGGGGGTAACAATCCTTGGGGCACACTCGATTGAGATCGGTGTAGTCAATGCACATCCTCCAGCTTCCATTATGTTTTTTAACGAGGACTACATTAGATAGCCACCGAGGATATTTCACCTCGGTTATAAACCTGACGTCGAGCAAGCGATCTACCTCGTGGCTAGTTGCTCGTTGTTGCTCTGGGGCGAACCTTCGAGGCTTCTGTAAGATCGGGCGCACCTCGGGATGGATATTCAGGTGGTGTTGCACTACATTGGGATCGATTCCCAGCATGTCCTTTGGGGACCAGGCGAAGACATCGATGTTGCGCTTCAAAAACTCCACAAGTTGACTTGGTCGGCTTCTGGGAGCGTGGTCCCAACTCTGACGACTCGGTGCAGCTGATCGTTCCTCAGAGGAACCTCGACGAGTTGCTCCACCGACTACGGGTGTGCAGGAGCTTTCAATTCGTCCCGAGGGTCAAGGTTGGCCGACTCGGATCGTGTCCTCTTTGGCATGGATACGATCGTCAAATAGTGCTTTCTAGATTCCTTAGGGTCACTTTGCACCATCCCGACTCCTGATGAGGTCGGAAACTTCATTGCTCGATGATATATGGAGATGATCACCCTTATTCTATTGAGCGTCGGACGCCCGAGGATCACGTTGTACGTCGAGGGTAAGTCGACCATCATAAAAGCGATCATCGTTTTTGTCTTCGGTTCATCCTCTATGGTGACGCGGAGAGAGGTCGTCATGAGCAGAGAGATTGACTCTCCAGTGAATCAAGTAAGTGCGGTCGCCATCGGAGAGAGATCACTGTTCACGTCCATGAACAGTGTGCTCTCGGTCTCACCCCCTGCTTCTTCTTCCTTGAGACACGAAGAAGACAAACCTGAAACGCAGTTCTTACAGAGGTAGCAGCAAGAAGGCGGTTCTGGAGCCGAGTGCTTCAGATCTGACCATGTCCATCGAGGCATTGGAGTGAGTTCTTCAAGCACTTGTCTCGTGGCTAACTTGCATGTGTATGAAATAAGGTATTTCCCCAATTTGGTTACAGCCAAGTTGCTCTCTAGTAGTTTACATGTCATTTGGATACTCTTTTATGATTTGAGTGGATGAGCCAGCTGATGGAGTATTCAAAAGTCAAAACCATAGTATAAATCAGCATGTCCTGCCTTAATCTAAAAGTGATCCAAACATATACTTGTCTCATTAAATATACTTTTTGTCGCACTATATATCTTCGACAATAATATTGGATTCAGATACTGCAGTGAAGTCCTGCTTTAAGAATCGCACCTTTCCGTATGGAAACCAAACGACGCGACTCGTTCCGAAGACGTGCAGTTGTCGACCTCAATTGTCACATAGAAACTGTTGATTCGGACGCCGCTCCCCTCGCTTTTCCCTGCGTCCCATTTCCCAACTGAGTCTCCGCGATGAGGATCGCCTCCCCTGACGTCTCCGAGTCACCGCCGACTCCACCTACCCGCCGCCGGAAGCACCGCCGCCGTGCCCCTCCTACCCCTAGCACCATCTCCCGGGACCCGCAAGACCAGTCCTCGCCTCCTTGTTCCCTGCCGTCCCGCTCCGCCACCGATGGTGGGGAGGACCCCGACGCCGCATCGGAGTCCGAATTCGGCTCCTGCTCGGATTCCCGCTCCTTCTACGCGTCCGACTCGATCCAGCCCTCCTACATCAACGTGGCGCCGCTTCCCGTCTTCCGCGGCGAGCCGTCGGAGTGCCCGGTCGCCCACCTCGCTCGGTTCGATCGCGTCTGCCGCGCCAACAACGCCACCACCGTCGACACTCTCGTCCGCATCTTCCCAGTCACCCTCGACGGCGATGCCGCCCTCTGGTACGACCTCGCGGTCGAGCGCTGCCGCCCGGCCATGCTGTGGCCCGACATCCGCTCTGCCTTCCTCCATGCCTTCACCCGGCCCGACTTCGCCGACCGAGCGCGCTCTGAGCTCATGTCCATGCGGCAGAGGGACGGGGAGGGCGTCAACAGCTACCACCTCCGCCTGCAGTGGATACTCAGGAAGTGGCCCGACCACGGCTTCCCCGACGCGCTGCTCAAGGGCATATTCATCGATGGGTTAAAAGAGGACTATCAGGATTGGATTCTGCCGCAGCGGCCGGAGACGCTGGCCGACGCGGTGAGGCTGGCGCTGAGTTGGGAGCAGGCAAGGAGTGTTCGAGAGGCAAGGAGAGGGAACATTGATGGTGGTGGTGAGGTGAAGTGTGGGTTCTGTGATGGGGATCATGAGGAGAGAGGGTGCGAGGTCAGGAGGAGGATGAAGGAGTTATGGTTGAGGAGCAAAGAGGGGGCGGTGCCGGTCCTGTCCCCATCCATGAGCGTGGTGAGGAGGGGAGGAGGAGGGGACGAAGGAGAGGGAGGGCTTGGGAGGACGGGGAGTATGAGGAGGGGAGGGCAGTGCCAGTGTTGGAAGCATCAGTGCTGGAAGAAGCTCGACAGGAGCAGCAGCAGTATCGGGGCCGCGGCTGATGCAAATGCTACTGCAGCGGAATGAGATCCGATGGTTGGACTATTGTCATTTGGTTACGTAGAAATGGCTTTTTATTGTTCTTATGGTCATGGTTGACGGAACGTATGTCCAAACTCAATTTGGATATGGCTATATGTTATTGAATATTCATTCATACGTGAAAAAAGACTACCAAAATAATTCTACGTTAATAAATATCTAAAGAATCGAATGATATACATTTAATTAATATCTTACGTAATATATATTAATCCTAATTAAACTTGACTCACTCATGTCTTACATATTACTTTGAATTATGAATGTAGAAATACTTGTACATATGTGATGTGGATTACGAATGCAGAAATATCTATACATACGACTATGAGTGTAGAAATATCAAAAACTATCTATCCAAGTGATTACGAAATAAGGAATCATTTCGATTAAGCCAACGGTGATTCCAGCAACGCTGAGGCAACGGCCGCAGCAGAAACTGGCAGCTCGTTTCCGGTCATTCTCGCTCTGGGAGTGTTTCACGAGGAAACGAAAGATTTTGGTCCCCTCAGGCTTCTTCCCGGACCACGGCGCGTGGCGGGTAAAGATCTCCCACGTCCGTCCTCTCCAACACGCCCCATCCCCGATCCCGTGGCTCCATCTCCCTCGACGCCGCATCGATCACCCTCGGTACAAGTTTCATCGTGGAAGATCAATGACACGCGGCGTCGCCCCATCCGCCTTCCGATTTGTTTGGGACTTCCTCCTGCTCCGCTATTTTCTCAGGTTTTCGCTTTGGTCCCTTTCCCTTCATCGACTTTTGATCTTGGAGGATGGATTTTGGTCTACGAACGTAGAAAAGATTCGATTTTTGTTTGCTTGGACTCTGAAATGTCTCGATTTGGCATGTTTTGGTTCTCCTTCGCAAATTCTTGTTCTTGATTGTCTACTAAAAACTACTCTTCTAGCCTTGAGTTGATCCCTTTTTCTGATCGTCAAACAAGAAGCTGCTAGGTTTTGGTGATTTTATTTCATTTTCGTTTTTACTCTTTTATCTCTCTTTCTCTCTATAAATATTGGCATCTGAATTGTCAATTTAGATTTTGTTTGGATTGGCATGTGGCATGCTGCCGTTCGCTCTTCGAGAAGCTTTTTCTTGATTGGCTACCAAGACTCGTGTCTATTCGATCTCTTAATAGCTACAATTAGGTCATGAGCATCCAAATCGAACCATGTTGTAGAAGACGTCTGATTTTGGGGAAATTGCACAAAGCAGTTGGGATGAAGTAGATGGGGAATCGAAACAGGGAATAAAGTTCTGAGCTTTGGTTGAAACCTGAGCAGTCTGCTTGAGTTCATAGAAAGCAACCACCAAAGAAGAAATCAGGCCGATTATGCATTCTTTCTCAAGAATTAAATCTCCTTTTCTTTTTCCTTTTTTTTTTTGTCACGATTAAGTTGTCACTAATAACGTCCTTGAATGTCATTTATAATTCGTGAATATGGATGGAGATGGTAAAGGCTTAGTATCCCCTAACACTTGTGCTCCCTAGCTCTAGAATATAGATCCTTGAATGTGCCCCAGCTTATGGTGTCAATGTATGGGAATTGAATTCCGTGGGTGACTATCCTAGTTCCACTGGCTGCATGTCTCGGGACAAATTTCTGTAGCGGTTAATTGTTTTTATGCTTCATTCTAAGTAATGGGACTTTGCTCGACTGAATGTGATGTGATAAGCTTATTTTTTTCTGATGTTTTCCCATTTTATAACTAACATCCAAATAGGTGATAATTCTCTGTTAACTGTTTACACTATCGATGCACCTTTATCAAGTGTTATTTTGGAACCATTTCTTGATTGCATCATTCATACTGCAGGTCTCAAGATGCAACTTGTTTTGTCTTTGCAGGACTGACCACAGTAAGGGATGACCGGGACTTTAGATCGCATAAGATGAGCAGCAGTGCCGTAGGAAGTATAACATCTGAGGACGTTCACAAGTTCAAACAAGGACCTGATCATCTCCTTGTCCTAGTTCATGGCATCGGGGCTAGGTAAAAGTCTTTTTCTTTTTCATTATGTTGCAATGGGACTTTGAATTCTACAGTGTGATGACACTTTTGGTCGATGACTATTTGTAAATAGAAGGCTGCTTGGTTCCTTTGGAAAATTGTTTTATCATATCTCATCATTGAAATGCTAATGTTGAACATCACCATTTCATCTCCAGCATAGTTGATGAACTAAGCCGTGCCATGGTTGTCAGTTAGTGAAATGGGATTGATGTCTCTTCTGTTATTTTGAGTTGGAGTTGTTAAATAACAATTATGAAACAGTAGTTATCTTTCTGACCAAATTATGCACTAACACAACATGAAATATGCAGCCCTAGTGACTGGACATACTCAAAGGCAGTGTTAAAAAAGCGTTTAGGAAGCAATTTTTTAATTTATGGTATGCTATTTCTTGTGTTATTATCATGGACTACATTTATCAGAGGGCATCGTGAGTTACTTATGAAATGTATTTTTCCTCACAGCAAGTTCATGCAACAGTTATATAAAAACACTTGATGGAATTGACAAAGCTGGAAGGCGACTCGCAGATGAGGTGATGGTCAATTTTTACTGCTGAATGAATGCAATTTTCTTTTACTAATAGCTGTTGTTGCTGCTATGCTGACGAACTTTTTGAACAGGTCTTGAGTGTGATTCATAAGACAGGAAGCTTGAAAAAGATCTCTTTCACAGCACACTCCTTAGGTGGTCTAATTGCAAGATACACAATTGCTGTTCTTTATTCTTCAGATACCTTGCAGAAGGATCTGAATGATGGTTATAAAACTGGAAATCCAGAAAATTTAGAATGTTCATCAAAACTAGGCAGTATTGGTCGATTGGAACCAATAAATTTTATTACCTTGGGAACTCCACATCTTGGGTTTATAGGGAAAAAGCAGGTAAATTCTTCTGTCCCAGTTCATTCATCAAAGGCCATCATAGTGGTAAATTCCTTTTAGCTCACCGTTGCCATTTTTTCCCTTCCTCGTCCAACTCGACGGTGTTTTTAGAATTGAGGATATAAGATTTTTGCTATAATACTTAAATTTTGAAGAATACTTCTTTGTATTGTGTTTCTCATATATTATGATTTCTGCTTTCTGTACTATATTTATTTTCAACCATTGATTCTGGAAAGAAATTAATGTGGAGAATGAGTACTTAAAACACAAATAGAAGAAATTTTATTATTTATAGAGTGACTCTATCAATTAATTTTGTGTGATTAATGGAGCTTCACTAGGATATGGTATTTATATCAAGGGAAAAAAAAACTAGATTTTTAACATCTGGGGAAGTTGTGTTGGGGACAAGAAGCATATTCACAGTCATGTGTCCTCTGTCACACAGAGGTTTCAGCCATGGGCCACTATCAAGGATACAGATTCCTCCTATGTTTCACTACTAATAGGCGTGGTTTTGCAATATGTACATCTTTTGTGATAACCAAACAACTTTGTAGATCAACACGTGGCAAGCTCTTTTAGTCGATTTTATGGTTTTTTGGGTCTATCCTAATGTTAAAAAGAAGTATATGACACTATGATTTTGAATTTACAGTTTCCACTTCTTCTGGGATCACCCATTCTCGAAAAGCTTGTTCCACCAGTGGCTGCCATATTTGTTGGCCGAACTGGTCGTCAGCTGTTTCTTACAGATGATGAACCTAACAATCCACCCCTCCTTTTAAGGATGGCATCTGATTCTGAAGATTTGAAATTTATGTAAGTTGAAGTAATCAGACACTTAAACAGAGCTGTCTTCTTTCTCGAGGTTTTTAACACACTGTTATTTGTGTTTTTACTTTGCAGATCTTCTCTGGCAGCATTTAGGATTCGTATTCTTTATGCCAATGTTTCGTATGATCGTATCCTTTGATACTAGTTTTTCTAGTAACTGCAGTACCATAACATGGGATTTATTTATTTGATATTCCTATCGTAGAATATCATATTTTCCTTTCAGCAACAGTTTTCTTGAGCTTCATCCAGATTTGGTCGGCTGGCGAACATCTTCAATCAGGAGAGAGTATGAGCTTGCCAAGGTACCTGGATATTTAGTGTACAAACTGCAGCAAATCTTTGTTGATGATTATTCTTAGTTTCAAAACACGACAAGAATACATGAACACGCCAACTTTCTACAATTATAGGCAGTGGGTCACACGATAATGTTCAACATATGTCTTAAACCAACTTTGTGTATCTAAGTTGCACATCGTTTGAGTATAAACAGGTAAGAGATTGACAAATGGGATAGTGCATTTATCGGCTAAAAGCAACGTTTTCATGACAGGATTTTGTACACCTTTTTAGTGGTGGTTTTCCTCAAAAAAGAAAAAAATAATTAATTTTCTCTCATGCTGCTTGATTTGTTTGGTGATTCACATTGCAGCCCTCTCGCCGGTCTGTGGATGGCTACATGCATGTTGTGAATGTGGAATACTGCCCCCCTGTCTTATCCAAAGGCCCTCGTTTTCCTTCAGAAGCAGCAACGGCCGAGGCAGCTGCCCAAACTGCATCAAACACACAGAAAACAGCAAAATACTACGGAAGGATGGAAGGCATGTGTATCGGGTGACAATTTCCATGTCTTTTTGATGGATTGTGTTGTTGTTTGACATGGTGAAATTGGAAGCAGAGGAGATGATACGCAGCTTACAAAGGGTAGGATGGAGGAAGGTTGACGTCAGTTTCCATGCAGCAACTTGGCCCTTCTTCGCCCACAACAACCTCCATGTACGTACGGGTGGAACTTCAATTCCATTTCCTGTTGGTTTATTCGGTGTGTTCGGATGGATGATGCGTTCAGTTCTGGTGACCTCAGGTGAAGAGGGAGTGGCTGAACGGTGCTGGTGCCGGCGTCATAGCTCACGTTGCAGACAGCCTCAAGCAACAGGAGGTGTCTCGCACGCTTATTGCCGCAAATCTGTAGCCATTGCTTCATTTGCAACCTCATGTGAAATAAAGAAAGCGTGGAGAAGACGAAGGAAGTGGGAATCATCATCGAATCCGTAGCTTGTCGGATGAGTTTTCTTTCCTCCCGAGCCCTGTGGCTGCAGTGCCATATTACATTAATGGCGTAGGCCGCCGTAGATCTGGTGTATTCTTGATTGAGCTCAGACTGCAGCTCTGTGACTGACCCAAACCTAACTCGGACCATCATCAGATCAATTCGAGCACATATACGTATGCCAATCCGTGGGATGACGAGATGTCGTTGATAGAACAACAGCCAATATTCCAAGGATCTGTTATTGTTTTGAACTATCTGCGAATACTATAATAAGCAGAGGCATTCCCATGTGTATATATTTTTCTTAATTTGTACTTTTTCCAGATATCACAAGCATGAAAATTACCCCCAACAAGGTAACTATTTAAACATACTGACAGGGAAGAACCAAAAAAAAAAAAGGTTCAAATGAATTTTTGTAAAATGCTGACTTTAGCACAATGAATCAACCACGAATGGGATTCACAGCGTAGAATACACTACAGAAAAGCAAACAGGACATCCGGAATCCAGCAGAGCTCGAATATATATAATATAAATAGGGCTAGAGATCAGCCAATGGTCAATTGGTACTAGAACATAGTGTAGCTGCATAGATATGTAGATCGGTCAGATAAATAAGATTAGCCATCGAGGTTCCTTGACCCCTCCCGCCGCAAGGAAAAGAAGACAAATAAATGAAGGTTCTGGTTACAAGCAACAATGAGTTCCCACTCAAGTGATATACCCGGTTGAGGATATATCATGTGGAGATGAATATATCTTCTTAGCTGATGATGCATGCTGACCTTGCAATAAGGTCTCGCTAGGTGGAATGCCAGTATGTTCCGCTGTTAACGAACCCTAATCAGTTTGAAGCAGTTCGTTGCACGCGTGGCCGCACTGGTGTCTTTGAAGGACTCACCCTGAGGTGTGGGATTAAAAGTTATTTTAGTTTGCACAAAACTCTACAAAACATCAGCTGAATGGTAGTCAGGATCTTGCCTGATAGGTAGGGCTCCCAAAATTGTGCCACTACAATTCAAAGCCACGATTGCACTTTCTGCCTGCATTAATCGAAATGCATTAATCGATTGCACTTTCTGCCTGCATTAATCGAAACAGATTGACGGATGCAATAATACCACTTCTGCTATATTTTGGATGTACCAAACAAATACCAAAATTAAGCTGTAAGATCGATAACAAATGTGTATCATCCTATCTTACCCTTCAAGGTTTTTGTGCTTTCAAGATGTAGATTCATGTGTAATATCCTTGTACCCATGCAATTACCAAGAGTAAACCTAAGATCTTTCAGCTTTTTACTGCATAACTGGGCCAAAAAATGTATAAACCCTATAACCATAAGATGATGTGATATGCACAAGCTTGACAAGAGTCTGTTATGTTACGTCTAGGCATTTAAAGATATTCAAGCGGAAACATATAAGTCCAACCATATCTTACACCATCAATTGATATTTGACCTTAATAAAGCCATAAATGAATAGTTTAATAACCCTACCCTAATGGCAAGTTTCTTGCAACATACAACTTTATTATGAACAATATGCAGTTCAATATTCTTCAAATTGCCAGGGTACTTGAAGATATCTTGTTCAATTTTAGGTCACTCTAAAAAGATTCTGGATTTTCCTTATTATTATAGATTTGCAGAATGTGTAAAAATCATAAATGAGGATTGTAATCTTTGTTGAACACATTTGACATTTAAAGCAAAAAAAAATGACATTGCAACAGAGAAATCAGGTACCTAGATATTGGAGAGAAAAAAAACAATCTCACTAAAAGTTTGATATACATGCTATTAATTTAAATTAAAAGGAAACTAACATCAACAATGTAAAGGAAAAAACCTAGATGATGATAAGGAGAAAAAGATTTTTTTTGTGGACATAATGTTAGACATCAACTATTGAATAACGCCTGCTTCAATTCTGGGCAATCTTAACTAATCCATTTCTGGTGGAAAAAGATGAAAATGTGTTTGTATTGGTCAAACAGCAATTGAAATATAAGTACACAATTAATTACCTGAACAAACTCTACAAATGAAATACATGTTGAGTGCAAATTATCACCAAGCAGCCTCAAACGAGAAACCTGTGAAACACAATTTAAACTGAGTCACTAACAAATAAGGCACCGTTACAAGCTTAATAATGAAAAGCATTCAACAAAGTGATCATAGAGTGGGTAGTTAGCTAACCTCACCACAAAATCGTTCAAAGAAAACTTTGACATCTGTTTGGGTAACCTGCAACAGGACAAGTTAAGGCCATGACAAATTATAAACATGATGCATTTACAATAATATTCATAATAACCATCACAAATTAGATTTCATAGTTATCTTTTAACACACACCACTTAGTAATTAGGGAAAAAGAAGGATCATAATGCAGGAGGCAGAGATGCATTTACCTTCTTATCAATATTTGTACAATAAACTGTCCTTACAACCATTTCCTTTTCATCTTCAGACTGCATCAAAATCTTGGCAGTCAGAAGTACTCCAGCAAAAAGTTTATAGAGTGAAGAAGCATCGGACAATCTGCCCTTTTCTTCTTATTCCTAAACAGTCTCTACAAGTAAAACTGTATAAGAGTCGACATGAAATGATAAAAAAATGCTTACCCTAGGAAGAAATTTTGGATTCACTGGCAGAATTGCAGTCTTTGAAGGTAGGACTCTGAGAGGATAATAACCTAGCATTGTCCCGCCAAGATTTAATGCTGCCCTTGCACCATCTATGAGCAAAACAGCATACTTGTTGGTATGACATGTGTGATTCATGCATATCCAAGAAAGAAATGCTAAACATATATAGTTACCCTCGTCAGAGAACTCTATGAATGCAAATCGTAGGACTGAATGGGGATCACCACAAATTCGGCAATCTACTACCTTCAGTATGAAATTTTAAATGTAACATGATAATCAGAAGAGAAAAAAGAAAAACATAATAAGTTCATTGTATTTGTGCTTTTACAATGACATCAAAAATTGATGGATAAGCAAAAAATATCTTACACAACAGCAATAAAATGGGATAAAAACAAGAAATTCCTTCCTCCCCCATGTGGGATTGGCCAATTCATTTATTAACCTCCAAAACACAGAGGTGTAACCTTCTCCCAGGATTGCTAATAATTTAGTTGGCTTAATTATTGTTTTGAGTTAAATTATTAAGAAATTCCTGAAAATAAAAACTTTTTGAAATCCTATCTTGGATCTGTTGCTCAACAAAAAAATAAAGGCTAGATATTGTTGATCATACAAGAATGAAATGGTTATAGTAGAGAGGGTGTTACGTGTGATTATCATCTGAGGTTCCAAAGACCGCCCCAAGTATCAACACCCGTACCAGGCCGGATGGGTCTCAGACCGGAATTTGAAACTTTGGAGAATACTACTGCAGAACATAGGACTGCAATAGTGAGAGCTTTCCAATTAATTTCATGGATCTTTTACTCCACGTTCACAAGCATTGACAAGCTGACAGGGAAGTGGTATTAAACAAGATCGGTTGCAGATTAGCTCATTGAGTGGTTGTCTCAAACTTCTAAATAGTGTTATTACTGTCATTCTACCTTGAACATTCCCTTTTCATATGCTAAAATGGACGATAAAGAGCATAGATCACAAAAGAAGAAACTGACCATGCTGAGGTCATGAAAGTGACAAATGTAAGGCGAGAACCATGATATTCCCAGCCCTGTTTAGCTTTTATTGATGCAATGCATAACATTTGGCAAAAATATGATTATCATAGACTTTGTAAAAGACACAAAAAAAAAAATTCTAAATACTTTATAGTATGTGAAGTTGGGAACTTACTGGCCCACAATTCGCAAATACTTCAGCAAGCTTTTCTTCAGTTACCTGGCATTCATCAATCAACGATCCATATCAGCACAACAGACAACAGTACTGGATAAAGAACGAGCCATCTTTTCAAGAATGATTGAAATATAAAGCAGCAACGAATAAGAAAAAGAAATCACAAGATAGACTCACAAGCTGATCGATGTCAGACACATATACAGTTCGCCTAATGCTATCCTCCCTCTCAGCTCCTCGAAGTCTATAATTAGTCCTCCTCCTCCCCTGGTTATAACCATTTCTTCTCTGCCAAAGAACGAGTAGCATCAGCGATCGAGTAAAACACTTGTTATAAAATTAACATTTTTTTCCTAGTTCTGGACACGTTTTAACAGATCTTGTTCATACCCCAATTCCAAATGATATCGTCTTCCTCTGATAAGGTTGTATTTTCTCGAAAATGCATAGACAAAACCCGAAAAAGATTGACATTTTGAACGAGAAACAGAAAAGCAGAATCCCTTAAAGATAAAATTCACATGATCCAAAGCTTAATTTCGAAAAAGCAACGAGAGAAGTAACGCAGTTGAAAGTCGAGTAAGGAATCGATGCAAATTACTCTGGGATTGGGCTGATTATTCGATGATCCATCGCTGCTAGAATCCTTACTACTACCGTTATTAGTCATCAGTAGATTATTGTGATAGAAATCATTCCACGACACGAAGATGGGAGCATCGGCCGAGATCCGGCCGTCTGAAACCCGGTGGCCACCGGCGCCACCGCCGGGGGCAGCATAAGAAGAAGGGAAGAACTCCTTGGCGGACGGATTCAATTTGGAAAGCAAATCCACCAGATTCTTCACATCCCTCTGGTACTCCCTCTCCGTCTCCGCCGCCGGTGACTGGCGGTGGATGACCTGATTGTCCGCCCCGATCGCCTTCTCAGCCACCGCAGCCATTTTATTTCCCCTTACAGAAAAGGTAAAACAAACACACAAACACCACCGAGAACAAATCAAGACCCGATCGAGCTGGACGATACGATCGAGACGGCAGACGCAACGGGGCGATCAAGCGGAAAACATCAGCAAGACGCGATCATTTTCGCCATCGCCGGCTCTCCCACTGCTTCTTTTGGGTAATTGAAGGAGTGAGATGGCAATCTGAGGAGAGAAAGACGACGGGGGGGGGGGCGACGAAAAAGATGCGATGAACCCAAGAGAGGTGGAGCAGCAGCTGCGGCTCGCTATATATAGAAGCGACTATTCGCCTAATTCGTTTTCTTTCTGTTTCTTATTAATCCTCACAGAGAGTGCGAGAGATGAGGAATATTTAATACCAATACCATATTATATTGGAAGAAAAAGGAAGGAGACCATCGTATTGCATTGTAGCACTACCGTATTAGATTAGATAAGATCGGTGAAATATGGTTTATTGATGACTTAATTTTAGAATTAAGCAAGCAAAACTTTGTTAATTTGTTAGGTTAGTTAAGCCTTATCCACAGATTCGGGTGGATAATTACCTCGATTCTGTTATTAACTGATACAATGTCGTTAATCGTCCATGATGTGATTCATCTTCATCACATCGGAATTCCCATGAATTAATATGGCTCGCTGCTCGTCCGAGATGACTTGTAGAGACGATCGATCGCCCATTAGCGTGGAGTCAAATCAGAATGAGGCTCGATGCTCATCCAAGATGACTAACTCGTAGAGACGATCGATCACACCCACCCCCATTGCTCGAAGCCAGGAGTGTTGGGCCGAGGAGGAGAGAGCCGCCCTGCGCTGCAGTTGGAATGCCGTGTACGTATGTTGGCGTTCCAACGGATGGATTAATACGAGGAATTCGTCAATCCACCATTTCTACAAGTTATCGAGACGGATCCGATGATTTTGACTTGACCACCCACCTTACAGTAAAAGGAAATGTTTTATCACAGGAATGTAATTGTTCTTTGAACTCTAGTTTTAGAGAGTCTTTTGCGACACGATATTACGTTAAGATCACAGGCAATAAATACTCCATGATCTCGAAGTCAGGTATTTTACTGTGATGGTAAGCAACGCGATAGAAGGTAATGAATAGCTCCCGGTAGAAAAGGTAACATTCGAATGAGAAATATCGTATTAGAAAAGGGAATCTTATTACACATTCAAAGCCCGTCTTACGTGCCGACTGACCTTCGCATGCCACAAGTTTCCAGTTTAGTTTCTAATTCGGGAAAAAGAAAATGACAGAAGGCCATGTTTCCCTTGTCTAAGGTTTTAAGAACATCTGACGATGTGTCATCGTCCTTGGGATTCATCAAGATTTATGGCAATTGAAGCGAGGGGTGCGAGCAGTAATGAAAGATCAATATGCTGTCAGAAGTTGGTCACCGAGGCAGCATGCATAATATGCTAAGCATTTACTTACTGGGGTTTGACAGAGTCACATGAATCAGCATCGACCGTCCTATGAATCTGCCGACTCTCGGCTTCGAGAGACATCGTAGTGATTTGCTTGCACTGGTGGTAGCTCGTCAGGTTGGAGCGATCCATTTGATCATCGAGGGATTCAGATTCAACACAGAAGGTGAGGTTTGCGAGCACCGTAGACGGACATGGGCGATGGAGCACCACTGGCGGTACGCTGATTTCAGACTCGAGAGCAAATTTAGGTCGCGCTGCAGCTTCCCGAAACCTCAGAAGAGGTTACTTTTGTTGACTTGACATCGATCGGAGTGAACGAAGCAACGCCCGAGTCCCTACGACTGTCAGTGTTTCGAGGGCAACTTGGTGGTTGGTGCAGCTTCTCTGACCGGGAATTCGGCGCCTTGGATGATGTGTACAAGGAAGATCCAAGTCTCTGTGCAGGCTGGTGGTTGCCGGTGCCTGTCTTGTTTGGTGAGCTAGTTTGCTCTATTGATGGCGTCGATCGATGTGGATGTGTAGCTGCAGACAAGAGATCCGCTGTTGCTACCGCCTTCTGATACTTAAGAATGCACACTGACTAGTGTCTTGTTCTTCGATGTCAGGGTGGGAGGATGGAAAGATGAATACAAAAGGCGAAAAAGTATGCTCGGCAGATCAACAACTGGACATCTCCGAGGAGTGACGATCGTGTATTTAGCTACGATATCATCAAAGCAGCTTTACAATTTGTCTAAGGACGAGGGACCTGATTCTGACATGATTTCGGACAAAGCCAAGTCGCTCGATCAATTAAGAACCTGAATCTGAAGCAGGTAGAGAGAGAGAGAGAGAGAGAGAGAGAGAGAGAGAGAGAGAGAGAGAGAGAGATAATAATAATAATAATAATAACACAAGCGGCTGACGGACGGGAGGCATTCTGTCAAACAGGTTGCGGAGGATAAGAAAGCACAAGAAGACACACGGGAGGAGGTGAGATATTATACGTATGCATTTATGGTGGAGATCGGGTGTCTTGGGCCAGGCACGGAACGGGATGTCGCTCTCGCAGAGTTGCCGGTCCCGTTTTGGTCGTTTGAGAATGTGTCCCCTGTCGTGACCGAGACAGCAGAGCTGGACGCATGATCCGTGCCCCGGTGGTAATGTTATATTATTTAATGTTCTCGTTGTTATTACCTGATAATGTACCGATTCAAATCTCTCTCTGCGCGTCCATTCGTTCCCGTAGTCTTTCTCGTGCTCCCGAGGAGGTTCGTACGAGCCGAACGCCTTAGACCGGTCCGGTTGCGCTTCCTTCCCCTCCTTCCTCGCGCCTCTCGTCTCCCCTAGCTCTCTTCCGCACTCCCCGTCCCCTCTCTCTCTCTCTCTCTCTCCCCACCCTCCCCCCGACTTCAAAGGTACCTTCTTTCTCCCCCTTTTCTGTTAATTTCGGAATCGGTGGAAGAGATCGGGAAGCTGGGAGATGGCCTCCGAGAGGAGCGGAGGGGGAAGGTGTGATTTTGTTGGGCGGTGCTCCGCTTCGCTCTTCTCCGTTCTGACCCCATGGTCGATTGGCGAGACGGGGAGGATTTGTTGTGGTCTTTTTGCTTTTTCTGAAGCCAGGAGTGGCAAATTAGGTTTTTATTTTGTTATTCTCGTGTGGATTATGAATTTCGTATTTGATCTTACACAAAAATTGTTCTTTCGATGTGCAGGTACTGGGGGGGATCGTGATGGCGATTCGGATCTTGGAAGTAAGAGGGAGGCTCGGCGGAGTTCGTTTCCGCGATTCAGAGTGACGAGGGAGGGTTTGGCAAATTCAACTGTCGTGATTCGGCAGATGGACAGGAAAGGTGGATTGTTGGAGGGGAATTAGATTTCGATTCCTTGACTATCTTGTTCTTGTTGTTGGTTGATGTTATTTTCTTGCTTTTTATTTATTTATTTGAGATGTCGGGGGAGTGATCTAGGAAATAAGTGGAAGGAAAAGGGAATTTATTTTGGTAGGTGGCTTTAATTCATTTGGGGATATCTCTTACGTCGGTGGGAAGGGATTGATGGGGAATAAGATGGGAAGGAGGCGGCAGGTGGTGGATGAGAAGTATACGCGGCCGCAGGGGCTGTATGTGCTTAAGGACATTGATCACAAGAAGCTGAGGAAGCTCATTCTCGAGTCCAAGTTGGCGCCTTGCTATCCAGGCCTCGAGGACTCCTCTTTCACTCTCGAAGAGTGCCCCATCTGCTTTCTGGTCCGTTTTCTTCTCGTTGTTTTGTATCTACGCTGTTCTGTCTCCGTTTCTTGATTGCTGTGGGTTCAAGATTTTTGATCCGGGATGCCTCATCTTTTGCTGTTTGATGGAATGTATGATGATTTTATAACACGGAAAACATTTTGGGTTCAGTATTATCCGAGCCTTAACCGGTCAAGGTGTTGCATGAAGGGCATATGCACAGGTACTGCAGAAACTTATGTCAAACATTTAAAGAAATTATCATCAGATTTCCAGTTACTGCATCCGGATCTTTGGTCTCATTTCTCAAGCTGGATTCTTGTACAGAGTGTTTTCTTCAGATGAAACCGCCACATTCAACTCGCCCGACACAGTATCCTTTTTTCTAATATGCTGATGCAGCTGGTTCGAATTTTCGTCACATGAAAGGATGTCTCCTTGACGTAAAAGGTGCCCCTTCTGTAAAACTTCAAACTATGCCGTGGAATACCGCGGTGCAAAGACAAAAGAGGAGAAGGGCATGGAACAAGTTGTAAGTTCTTCACCGAACTTGGCAGTGCCTGCTCTCTTGGAATTGTCAATGTTCTATTGCTGCATGAGAGATGGGTGTTATTTGCCAAGAGTTCTCTGTGTAAATGCAGGAGGAGCAGAAGGTTATAGAAGCCCAGATAAGGATTCGGCAGAAAGAAATACAGGATGAGGCAGAAAGGATGAACACGAGACAAAGTATAAGTTCATCCGGCAGAATAATGACTCCGACAGATGTGAGATATCACGATACATACGATACCTCTATCTCAGGTCTGTAACGGGGGAGATTTGTGCTTTTACATTGTTTCCTGTAATTAATTTGTTTAACACTAAATAGCCACTTTTTTTATTTTTTTTTATTGTTTACTGAACAGTGCCACCTTTGAAATGCACAAGACAATCAATTGATGGTTCATCTCAAGCCTCATGCTCTGCACCGGCAACCACAAGGTTTTCACAATTGAGGCAGAATAGGTAGGAAAAAAATGCTGCTGCATGTTTTGATCAGTGATAGGTGGATTTCATCCTGATAATATAGAGATTGAACATTTATGATGAAGAAAATTTTCGGTCTCGCATCCAATAGTTCATGGGTTTGATCTGGCATTTGATATTCGTGCTTAAGGGGCCTTTCTTTTTTCTGTCTAAAGTTTTGCTTTTCTTTTTAGCATCATTTTCTCACTATTATTAGCCCATTGCATGCTCAATGTGGACCTTATTTTAGTCCATTAGCACTTGGGCTACATGTTGCAGGTGCTTACTGATCTCATTTAGGTTAATAGATACAAAATCAAATTATCTAAAAATTTCAAAATATAAGAAACAGAAAATGTTAATGTTCTTTATAAGGATGATCTTGATGACATGGAACTTGTGAGATAATTAAATTGGTATGTGAATAAGAAGACCCAATAAATGGCGAGAAAGTTGGAAAGGAGGTCTGTGGTGGGAGTCATTTCGAAAATGTGAAATTCTTGCTTCAGAAGTGACATTAGATCTCAAGATAAAATTGGATGATCTATGACTTCTATTTCACATGTGTACTCTATTTTTTGGACTTCTTTTTTTATTTCTCCTGCTACATCTACACTATGAAACCGTTTATGATATTGGGTGTTATCTTTTTATATCATCTCTCATTCCAACACACTGTAAAATGTAGGGATGATAATTTTGACCTAGATCTGGAAGACATAATGGTCATGGAAGCAATCTGGCTCTCGATTCAGGTAATATGATCATGATATATTGAATACAATGAAACTTAAGCTGAAGTAGTGCTGATTATAGTAACTTTGCTGCAAATTTGACAAATGCAAATTTTATGTATGTCGGTGAAGTGACTGAATGATTCTTTGTGCTACCTTAAATATCCTTTTTTTGTATATTATTCAAAAGGCTCATTAACTCTATGATTCTGAGATCCTATGTGTTAGGCCCGCATGAATGACATGCCATATGCCCCATCTTTATGTCAGTGTACTCTTTGTTGCTTGTTCATTCCCTATGCCAGTCTGCTCTGTTTACTTTTTAAGTACCTTTATCCTATTCAGACTGATATTCTTGCAATCATTGGTAACATCCTGATAAAGACACAATCCTGCACCAAAACTGTGCTGTTACTAGTTTCGTACTACTTTTATTAGGTCCCATAATTCCATAACATGAGCATGTATTGCTTAACAGTTGCCTGAGGTCTTTTGCTAAATTTAGTCCCACTGGACTAATTATTCATGTAAATATGCCGAGCTTGTATTATTCATTGAATGGCACCCAGTTAGTATTTGGATCAAAATTTAGTGTGGCTATGTTGCCAGTTCCAACACTGATGTACTTTATGCTGATCCATTGGTAGCAGATATAAGTATAATTATAAAAGTTGTTGATTTTCTTCTTGTGATTTCTAATCTTTTCTGTCAACACATCTTGATACAACAAAGTCCATTAGTTTTGGTGGATGCTTTTGATTTTTGGTAGCTTACCTGAAGTTTTCTTTATGTATCAATACACAAACTCACAACACTTGGAACAAGACAGACCAAAAAGTTGAACTGAGGGCTCTAGGCTTGGGTACATATGACAAGCAGTGCATTTGATCACCTAGTTATCGTGTAATATGAAGCTGCCATTCTGAAGAATATATTATCATATGACTGAATTATACATTCTTGTAGCATGTGGTAGAGTTTGAAAGTATGGCTAATGCATGTTGTTGAGGTTCATCGGTGACTTTACCTATGTCTAAGTTCTCTTCTTTTAGACTAAGCTTATTGCTTCTGTCTATTGATTGTTTATGAACAGAAATTATCAGGTTTGTGCAGGACCTGATCCATCAGACAATAGTGTGTGAGAAACTTGGAAACAATGTGTTATGTTCACTGCCTGTCAAAACTACCAAAGTTTCTGTGAAGCAGTAAGATGGTTGAAAATGCAATTGAGAATCATGGAAACAACCTTCCTGTATGGAGGGGAAAGACTGCATAGTTAACCACCCTGCATTCACGGAGCCTTGAGCACTGGGCATGCCCTTCTTCAGAGTACTCAACTGGAATCAAATATCCATTCTTTAAGTTTCATAGCATGAGCCCTTTGTATGTTTAGGAACCATGTTGTGTATATCTTTATGCTGAAGCATGTGGCCCTCCATGTTTTATGCCTTTGCACAGGCAGTTATAAAATTGTTCCATGATGTTGTGTTCCTTTCTCGGCACTTGGAGACGGCATCTCTTGTTTGCATTTATAGCTTCTGGGTTACATAAGCTCTACATGGACATCGGAAGATGGATCATGATATTGCTGGTGCTTTCCTGTTAGCCATGCAAGGATAAATTGCTTCTATCATCTTCTCCTATCCTTTTTTGTCAGTCTAATTCTAACTGCTTACTATTACTATCATTATTATTTTGAACAGGAGCAGGGATCTCAAGGCAATCCAGGCTGTGGTGGCAGCTCTTTGCCTGGACCATCAACCTCAGGTGAATGGTACAATCTCCATAGAACAGCTCCTGCCAAATTATCTTCTTCCGGTGGGCTGGCTTGTGCAGCTGCAGCCTTAGCCGAGCGTCAACATATGAATGGCCATGCTGCTGCTCATGTGGCTGCTAATAATGCTGCCGCCGTTATACCAGACAGCGGGAGTGAACTGCCGAGGGAGGAGTTTGGGGAGTGTTCGACAGACCAGTGGTCAGAGGTGGCCGAAGCAGGAACCAGCTATGCAGGCTCCGACGGCATGGTGGAAGCAGGGGCGGCAGCGACATCACTCCCGGAAGGTACAAACATGGCTTCAGGACTTTCTGTTCCGGAGAGCTTCGATGAACAGATGATGCTGGCCATGGCTGTTTCACTAGCAGAGGCTCAAGCGAGGACGAGTAGCCATGGAGTCAGCTGGCAGTAAATATCGGTGATTGGCTTTGACGATCTACATCCTGTTCCACTTGGCCTTTGTTTCTTTCCTCTTTGTTTTCCTTCTGATAGCTGTTCTCGTTCCTTGATTGTTAGTCGGTCTCCTATATACGTATGCTCGAAAAAGGAAGTAATGGAGACCAAAAAAAAAAAAAAGAGGAGGAAAATATGGTTATGTTACTTCTGTGGAATCCAATCTAAATGTGATGGTGTTCAGGTGGGGTGAAGGGATGTGCGATTATTTGGCATTGGAGATGATCATATTGGAATATCTTAACATAGATATACGCCACTGATCATCTTAGGTGGTACGGCAACATCTGCATGACCTTTAGTCAAAGATTGACTTGTGCCCCTCAAACACAGCATCTTAAATGGATGCGGTCAACGTTTTTTGCCACCCAAAAATGTATGATGAACGGAGCAAATAAAGCATGGCAACAGCACTGGAGCAAGATCTCGTTTGCGATTAGTCTATCTTGCTTTCTCATAAGTAAATTCAAATCCAGACAGTACTTCAAACGATCGGAGGAAGTCTGGCACTCGAGAAGGAATGGAATTAATCGTTCAAGGATAACTGGTGGAGCTCTCTAGTGAAGGACATGGCTGCCATAGTCTTCGTTAAACTTGTGGTAGCGATGAGCATGGAGGTGGGCCGATGGTCTTGTGTTCTTCAGTGCCACCTCGATATCTTCCGGCGTTACCGGACCAACAGGAGGCAGCTCTGCGTGCACGAGAAGGACCATCTTTAAGGCTAAGCACGAGGAGTAATTTGTCGTGGCATCCGAGGCCATGAAAGAACAAGCGAAGAATTCGGACATACCATCGTCGTGGATCTTCTTATCTTCTTCTTGTTGTTGCTGTTGGTCTTCCAAGTATGACATCAACCTCCTCAGCGGCTGCATGGCTGCCTCCTTGCACACCAAACGGATGTCGGAGCCCGAATAGCCCTCTGTCTTCTCCACCAGGTACTCGTACGGGACCTCTGCCTTCGCAGGAATCGATGGTAGCAGTTCCTCGAACATTGCTCGTCTTGCTTCCGGTTCGGGAAGCGGTACGAGTATCTAATTCAACCCGGTCGGTCATGGAGAACAAGCGAGATGGACACCACCAAACAACTCCTCCTCCTCCTCTCTCGTATAGCATAGATTTTAAGAGCACAAAGCGGCCGACATGCATGCGAGATTTGTTCTCATACTGCCATCAAAAGGATACCCTTTTCTCGAGACGTCGGAGCATCGCTGCGTCCAACTCCCACGGCAGATTTGTCGCAGCGAGAACGAAAACCAGCTCATTCGTCTTCGTCAAACCATCCATCTGCATCGATCATCCGAGTCGAGTCCCAGAACAACATTAAGATCATGAGACCGGCACATCTCGCGACTCCAGCTGACATCCATCGATCAAATTACCTGTATAAGGAGCTCGGTCTTCAAACGTCGACTGGCTTCGTGCTCGCTGCGAGCTTCCCCACGTTGGCTGATGATTGCATCGATCTCATCCAGAAAGATCGTAGCCGGTGCGTGGTGCCTGGCAAGCTCAAACAAGACCCTCACCAGCTTCTCCGAGTCCCCTGTGAGATCCCAATCGACAAGTCAGTCCGTCTGTTCTTCGATCGGTCGTATAAGAAACCATCTACAGAGGTGAGCGACTGCACTAGAAAGCATGTGAGACGACCAAAAGAAGGGTAGAAGCTCGTAAGAAGATACACGTCAAAGCCGCATACCACGCCATTTGCTGACGATCGATGATGCGGAAATATTGAAGAAGGTGGTCTTGCATTCGGTGGCTACAGCTTTTGCAAGCATCGTCTGGTAAGAAGGAAGATGAAAAAAAACAAAGAAGCAAAGTTCATACGTCGATGCACAAAAACTTCATGCTGTGCCGTGAAAACATCCAACGCTAAATGAATGCATCAGCGAACGCTTCGGAAAGCAAACTCCATCCAGAATAGCTAAAAGAGCCAAAGGAAAAGCTTCAGCAGGCAAGTGCAAATGGTTAGTTCCTTGCTACGCGTGATGGTGTGTCATGATGTATCATATTATAAGCCAGTCTTCCATTGGAACAGCATAATGAGTACCTTTCCTGTTCCCGGGGGGCCAAACAGCAAAATGCCCTTCCATGGCGAAAGAAGGCCGGTGAAGTACCTTGAATTACAAATGAATGAAAAGGATCATTGAATTTTACACCAGCTTTAGAGTCTCCTAATCTTACCCAAAAGCATAACCACAGCAAGCACACAATAAATGTATGGTTTTTGTTTTCTGACAACGCCGGAATGTTGAGCCGTAGATAAAATCACAAATAAGCGATCGAAGAGAGCACGTACAGAACAGCTATCTGATCTAAAGCAAGCTGTGAAGCAAATGCACCAAACGAACCGAGCTTATATGTGCTGATACGTACTTGGGGTACTTGATGGGCATGACGACTGCTTCCTTGAGGAGGCGCTTCGCGTTGTCCAACCCTTTGATGCTTTCCCATTTTACATCCGGGCTTCCGCGGATAATATCTCTGTGAATGAAACAATAGTCAGATCACCTGCAAATTTTGATCCCATCAGAGGCCCACTGCGGGCGTCCGAGATGAGATTTCTCAGAACAGCGAGCGAGCAAGCAACCTACCTGCACAAAGTCTCTGCTAATGTTCGAACTTCTGCCGATTCAAAAGGTGGAAGCAGCGGCCTCTGCCTGCGAAAGATGGTTTCCACAAGCAGTTTGAGAGAGAGAGAGAGAGAGAGAGAGAGAGAGAGAGAGAGAGAGAGAGAGAGAGAGAGAGAGCATTGTCATGCGTCGATGGTTGTGTACAGCAGGAGATCCAGTAAACGGTCTAAATGAGAGCAAAAGAAGGAAAGAAAGAAAGAAGAACAAGATCGCAAATGCACTCTCAACGTAAATCCCATAGTGAACGTTGAAATGAAACACCTCCGACCACCGATGGAAACGAGAAAGATTTCGAGATCTCTATGACGCTGAACCAGATTTCCACATCTTGGCTAGGCTAGGAAGACACTTCAACGAATGCAAGCGATCCGACATCAACAGAAGAAGGCGAAGAGACTAAGGCAGTCTTACGGTCTCTCTGCGTCCGAAATGACTCCCGGCCGTACCCCAGTCGCTCGTTCCTGCAATTTGTCATCGTCGCTGTGAGGTCATGCCCTGCTTCAGCAGGCAGAGGATTGGAAACTACGAATCCCACCTGCTGCTCGAACTGCTCGTAAACAGCCAGATCGGCCTTCCTCCCGTTCGCAAAACTCCCGTTGGCGTGCGCCGGCGTCGACTCCACCACCGCGTTGTCTTTCTTCGTCTCCTTCCCCCATCCGAAGAACATCTTGACCTCCTGCGCCATCAAGTCGAGAGTAAACGGAGGGTGCAGTCATCGACGGCCGAAACAACGAGACCAACATGGAAGCGAGGGAGGGTCGCGAGCGCGAGCGGAGACACACCGGGAGATGGGATCCGGCCGACGACAGGAAGGCTACGAGGAGAGTGGACCCGAGAAAGATGAGAAACAGCATCTGTGGGAAGGGTAATATAGTGCGGAAGGGGGCCGGCGCGATGTACCAGCGACACGAACTCGATCTGGGAAGGAAGGCAGAAAATAATCATTCAAACAAGCGTGCATGATTCACGTGGCTCCTCTGTCGTTGATCGATCATGCTTCTCTCGACCTCAACCTTAGATGGTTAGGAAGGAAAGATCGATCTCGTTCTTTTTGGATGGTTGCAATTCGAGCAGCAGTCGATCCCAGCTTTAAGCATCGTCTCTATTCTATCGAGTGCACGAGGAGGAAGAAGAGCGTGAATCGAGTGCGAGCTACGGTGATAGATTTCTGCACGGCCCCGAGCGGCAGGGGATCTGAATTCAGATCACGAGGGGAGGTAGGTGAGGGAGATCGCCCTCGATCGAGCGATGTTGGTGGGGCGAAGCAACGCAGGGATGGCAGGCAGCCTTCGCGTCTTCCCACGCGACGCCATGTGACTCCCGTGCTTCTTGGATTTCCCACCCCACCCTATGCGCGCATGTTCCTCCTCCCTCGTTCGGGAGATGGACCATCTTGAGCACGGACCGGGCTTTTGGATTGCCCCCCGCCGGGCCCAATAAATTTGTTTGCAGTCGGCGTCTCGAAAAGCTTAGATCACCATCTCCATTTTTTCTCGTGCGCGCACACATCGTAAAGCCGAAGTTTTCAGAATAATGGATCCCAAATGTTTGCCATCCTTGGATCGCGATCGTCCACCCGTCCTTGCGAGAAGGGTGATCATCGTACACGAAACAGGGTGATCATCGTCGGTCGGTGGTGCAGGAAACAGTAGGCAGGGATCTGACCGTCCGGAGACGGCTTTGCGGGAATCTCAAGGCCGAGTGGATCCGGAATGCGCCGTGAACCGTCACGTGCGATGACCGAGATCACGGAGAGCCTTGATTTGAATTGCTGCTCCCCGGCCAATCTAGACCGAATCACCCCGGAGAATGTTTCCGGCTGATGTCGCCCCATCAAAGTAAATCTCTCCTTGACTTGCATATCTATAGGCTCCAATGATGGCATGCAGCAAGAGGCCCCCACAGTTCTCGAATCATGATTGGCAGCTCTAACAAACGACGTTTTTTCCTCTCAAAAGCGACAGTAACAACGATAGAAAAAATAAAGAGGAATCCACTTTAAATCATGCAACGTGACATCAACGTTCAATGATTCATAGAAACCAGCAAGTTTATTCCGACCCGTCATCATAGAGCGGTCGCTGCGTTGGGATTGCTTTTAATTAGTAGTCGTTCATTAATACATAGTATTGTGACGGTCGTTGCAATAATTATAACGGTTGATGATTTCTCTCCGCCTAATCATAGCGCCATTCCCTCTCTCCCTCTCCGAGCATCACTTCAAGCGACCGGAGCCGTGAGCATTGGACCCGTTCATTGTAACATCACCTTCTCGCGGGTTCAAGGCACAATGAATGCGGTCCCCCGGTTGCGGTGGGATGTGATTCGGGCGACGCTCCTCGATCGAGAGCGGGAGCGAGCTGGATTGCACATGAAGCATGCGGTGCAGGAGGCGGGAGAGCGTTGGGTTCGGGTCCCCCCGCGGCGATCAATGCTTCCGCAAATGGTTGTCATCAACTAACGGGTCTGCGCGACTTGACCACATGCGCACATACGATTCCATGGACGCGCCTAATTATTGTGGGGATGGGGGGTGGGCCCCGCGGTGGTCAAGGCCGACGTGCTCAAAAGGCAGCATTGTGAGCCCACAGCATGACATTTCGCTTTGACCCCAACCATCCCTATAAGGGAGGTGGCGACCGCCTCTGGTCCCAGCCTCCATCTGTCAACCTTCTTCCTTTGTGCGTACGGATCTACTGGCCGCCCGGACATTGACCATATCGAACCTACCCTTCGTGTACGGTTTACATGTACCGATGAATTTTGCACCCATAAATCATGCCATGAAATCTCGTATATCTTGCAACGACGAAGTATCTTTTCGGCGTGATTAGGGGAAGTTAAAGATCTCGATCTCACGAACATGCAGGGCGTGGTGGGTGGATGTGGGATGCAGTCATGTCGGGAAGTACAGTGATGACCCACATAATGACGCATGGACTGCACCGAACAATCTTAATCACATCACCCGAGCTTTTTAAACGCGCGAATCATTACGCGGACGAACATCCTAGTTTATCTCTCCAGGTGGGTCTATCGGGATGGATTATATATTTCTTTTCGGTACATTGTTTATGTTACTTAAACCGTCAATTACTGCGAGCGAGCATTTTAGGCCATGCATGTCATTATGCTTAGTGCAACCCTTTTAACACGATACGTTCGTTTAAAACGAGTCACTAAACCCATCAGTTGGTGGGGCATTATTGTGTGATGGCACCGGTTCGTCGATGCACACTTGCAAATATTTTGTGCATGTAAATGACAGCACCGATTCAATGAACATTATCTTCCGTCTTGTCAGGTGCAGAGATGCATTATTGTAACGACAGGAGACCTATGCTATGATTTAATCCTTCATATATTGTTTAACCTTTTTTTTCAGACTGTTGATTAAACTTGATATTGCATCGTAAAGGAAAAGCTGTGCTATCAAACATGCATGTGTTCATTTCTCACCTCTTCTTTCTCTCTCACTCTCTCTCGATATATATACCGTGACATGATCATTGTCCATAGGCAAGAAACCCGTGACACCAAACACCGCGTACACAGAGAGATTGCTCGACTCACCAAGCAATACCTTTAACTCCAACAAGTAGAGCATTAATATATATATGTATTAATTAGAGAGAGAAGTTGTTGGTTAACTCGAACGAGACCTGCGACCTAACAATGTTACCCGCAGAGTGTTAGAGAGAGAGAGAGAGAGAGAGAGCTCAAGGCATCGCCGTCCCATTGTTGTGTGGGGGAGACGTTTCCAGTTTGAAGCATGAAGCAGCAGTGGCGCCACAGCCACCACCTTGATATATCATTTAATTGAACTGTTGGTGATTAGATCTTTTTGGAACTTTTCACAGTCCAGACTCCATCTCGCATGTATGCACATTCATCAAGGGAAGAGAAAGCAGATATGGACCGATTCATCAACATTGACTTCTCATCAGTACACAATCATCACCATCAGCAGCAGCACATCAAGGGCCTGTGTGTGATGTGGAAAGAGAAGAAGCAGAAGAAGAAGAAGAAGAAGAAGAAGAAGAAGAAGAAGAAGAAGAAGAAGAAGAAGAAGAAGAAGAAGGGAGAAGGAAGAAAAAGACGGGGCGGGGCGGACAGAGGAAGAGGTAGAACCTTTTTGTGTTTCCATCTTTGGTTAACCGCTAAATAGGAGTCACCTTTTCATGGCATGCTTTTGACCTCAGGACGAGGGCGGATTGAGGCATCAGAAGGATTCACCGCGACCTCCGCTCCTACTTCTCGAACTGCCCGAGCCGGTTGTCGGCCAGCATGGTTTTGTAGGCACACCGTTTGTACTCGCACCATGTGAACTCCCTGTAGTGGCTCTCCTCGCCTTCGCGCATCAGCAGCGACAGCGGTGCCAATCTCTCTCCGGAAGGTGGCCCCCCGAAGTAGATCATCGACACTCGAGACTTGAGAGCATTGGCTAAAACCCTGTGCCTCACGCTCCTGAATCTCCCATTTGTCAGAACCTGAGAGAACACGGCCATCAGCTCCGTGTCACACAAACATGAACAAGCCCACAGGAGCACAGGGCATGCAGCATGAGCAACCTAGTATCGCCTACATGTATGAAAAGAAGTACCGATGCTGCTTAATCGGGGAGTCACATCATGCAGCATCGCGATAGCCAGCCAGAAGAAACCTCACACCTCGGGAATTCACCTACTCGGGGAAATGGGCGCCTAACGCTCGGGTTCCATCACCTATCTTTCGTGGAATATTGCATACCAAAGGGCGGGGTGTCTCATATCTTCATCCGTCAAGTCATCTATCGATCTATACCTAGGCTGCTGTCTCATGTCTCTCCCTCCGTAGTATATGTAGGGTTACCCACTCTGCTACTCGACATCAGTATCATCTGCAGATTAACTTTGGTTCTAGTACATTATTGACTCTAGATTTCCTTTTCCTACGGCAGAGAGGGGTGGGGTGACAAGTCGACTGTGGCGTGGTAACATCAAGCTCAGAGCTAAACACGAATAACGCACTGAATTGTCAAGTTCGGATGGTCCATGGGCTAGCTACCTGCAAGGAATCACCGACGTTGATGAAGAAGGCAGCTCGGTCAGGAAGGACAGAGACCCAGCTGCCGTCTCGCAAGGAGATCTGTAGCCCCGCGGTGTCGTTCGACCTCAACACCGATATTATCTGCGGGTCGGTGTGCTCTCCGAACCCCGTCACGACACCCTCCGACGCCTCAGGCATTGGGCACGGAGGGTAATGGTTGAGCCTCAGCACCGAATCACTCTCCTCGTCCATCACCAGCTTACTGAATATATTCCTCGGCTCGATCTTCAGCCCTTCCGCCATCGACTCCAAAACCACACATGCCAGCTTCCTCACCGCCGACATGTACTCGTTCAAAGCAGAGCTGCAAGACGACCACCATCAGCAAAGCGGCCTTCAGTAGCTGAAGACGACATATAATTCATCTCATCCTCAATTGCGAACCAACAAAGCAGCCAGTCTTACCGGAAAGAGCTGGCGGAGGGCTCCGTCAGGAAGGCCAGCGAAGCATGTGACATGGGCTTGGAGGTGACCTCCATCAGGAGGTACTCCACCCAGCCTGTATCACCATTACACCCGATATTCTTACTGCCGTAGCCGAAAGGACTCGCCGGCCCGACGCGCTCCTTCTCTGTCTGCGGCAAAGCAAAGAACTTCACCGCCTCTTCTTCCAGCTTCGCAATGAGCTCCATGGGGATGCCATGGTCGGTGACCTTGAAAAACCCGAGCTCCTCACAGGCTCTCACGACGAGAGCCTCGGCGCCCGGTTCGGACAGGTTGATAACAGGAATACCGGGGGGGTGGTGGTGGTTTGGTTTTTGTGGCCTCGTGAGAGAGACCTGCCCGAGAGATGGTTTGGTCAAGACCACCATGGCTTTCGGAACAGAGCAAGGGCCTTCTCCACGGGAGTGCGAGGGGCGATGGGTTGGGCAGCGGAGTAAGAGATGGGTTCGCTTATATAGAGGAAAGAGGCCACCGGCCTACGCCTATAAAAGAGGGCAACGATCGAAGACGGTGGTTGAGGCTTCGATAGCAGAGTAGGGGGGCGTATATATCAGTAGCTCTCTCCCTCCATTTTTTTCTCCGATGCCCGTTGTGCCGCTGATAAGGACGGAATGTGCGACTCCGCTTTCGTGTACACCACCATCATGACACGCTCACATCTCTCATGCTTCCTTCCATGTTATGGTTGCATTGGTCGCGGCCCAAATAATATCTATCCCACCGTGACGCCACAAGGCCAACGACCGAGTCCATGCTTGCGAAATCTTCGCCGTCGTCCCCGCCGCCCCTCCCCATCGTTCTTCCGTGTCTCTCTTTTTGAAATAATAACAATAATAATAAACAACTCGGTTCTTAATTGGAAAGCGTCCATTTCTTTTACTTCCCCGCTGCCGTGCCGGATTTCGATCGGGTATCCGCGAGAAGTTCGCGTCTGCAGATCCCTTAGCATATTAGGCGCATTAAATCGCGTGTGCTTTTTTGTTCGTGGCGACCGCAGAGATCTTGAGTACGCGGGATGATGGCGGACAACAGTGTGAAGCTACTGCGTTTGACGATGTGCTCGAATCTCACTGTCGGTCCCTTCTTTGGCTAACTGGATCACTACTACCAGAGGACTTTGATCCGTTCAGTGTTGTGGTTGTTGTAGCCTTGGATGTTCAATTTTAATTAATCGGATCAAAAGGATGGAGTGATTGTTCACGTCACTAAACAAATGTGCTGGTAGGAGTTGACCGTCTTTTGTGACGCGTTGATCATGGTCCCTCGACGCACTCTTCTTCTTTTTATTTTTGCCTCTACGACGGCAGGCTGGGCCACCGCAACTCTGACATATCTTTCTCGTCCCACACGTTTGCTGGCTCGGGCTGGGAGATTCTTTTAGAAGCCAAAGCGTACTGCGATGTTCGTGATGCTTGACTCTGGATTAATCAAGTGAAGTGAACCTGTTAGGATTAGACACTGGGCTAATCCATTTCATAATCATGGCATGTAAGCGTCCGTCCCCGTCGGATGATCTACTGATGTCAGTAAAGTAAGCTAGCCATCGGCGGTACGTACCTTGCGACGTGGAATCACTTTGTGCCGGGAGAAAGAAAGAAAAGAGAAATGAGTGACAGCAATGTGCAATTCCCGGGATTCCGGCCACACGGGGCGTGTGTGTGTGTGTGTGTGAGAGAGAGAGAGAGAGAAGACGAGGGGATGGATCGAGTCCATATCACCCAAAAAAGTCCGAGGGAGAGAGAAAGAGAGCGAGCGAGAGAGGAGGAGGAGGAGATGGATCGAGTCCATATCACCCCAAAAAAAGGTCCGCGGGAGAAACGTGTCGCGCCATCATTCACGCGAGTAACAACATCCAGCAGCATCGTGTGAAACCTCGTCCGGGGGAGGGGAGGAGGTGGGGTGGGGACCGCTGGTCCCCGAGTGGGACTGGGTGGATCGGGTACGGTCCGCCGGAAACGGGCCGCCCACCGTGGTCCAGCCACCGCGCGAGCCGATTCGGGCGGTCAGGACTCGACAGGTAGTCCACGCCATCGACGTCTCGTGATCCTGAGGCCGGCCGACGCGGCCGCCTGCGTGCCTTCCCCCGCTTGTCGGGTCATTATTGGGTGCACACGGAAGATGGCATCCATTCAGTGATACAGATGGATGTGTAGGTTCTATTTGCCCAATCCCAACCCCTCATGACTTGGCAATTATGGGCTAAAGTCTCTCTTCCAGAGTACTGTCCCGTGCAATTATTTGCTCAATCCCAACCCCTCATGACACCAGGTGCTTCCGGAAAAAGAGCTGAAGCCCATTGGCTCATGGCTAAAGGTGCCATCGGGCCTGGGGCAGCCTCCATCCCTGCACCTATCATCCGATTTCGATGCCACATTCCTCCCCATCGATAGGCTGGCCATCGGTCACTTTGTTTACAGCTCTCCCGCAGTTTGACTCTGATCGGAATTCGATGCTCCTCCGACGAATGTGCAGTGTTCACCGGGTCATTCAGATTCCATTCGCGTCGAGAATCCGTAGGCAAAGATGGCTCCTTTTGTGCCGGATGACTTTAATACTGCACCACTATGCCCTGGCACATCCCGTGGATGCTCTGTCTCCGAGCTCCACCACTGCAGCCCCCGGTTCATGCCTCTCCCACCCAACCCATCCCAGCCCCACCCACCCTTATCTTCTGGCCGCACCACCTCCCCACTCTCCCACGGCTCGACGCCCACAAAACAACCCACGACGCTTCGCCCACTTACGTCCTCCTCCCGAGCCCAACCACCACTCCGCGCATCCAATGCCCGATTCCCGTCTTTGGGCCTCCTACTCCCAGCCTGCTCCTCTCCCTCCGACCTTGCGACCCTCCCGCTCCTTCCCAGCCACATCCATCGTCTCAAGTTGGAGTACCACGCCCCCGTCGCTGCTGCCCCGCTCGATGCATGCCACCGATGCGGAGCGCACCGATCGCCCCACCAGTTGTTTGATAGAATGGCTCACGAGGGCGTCGTCTGGTGGACCGTCCTCGTGTCCAGCTGTAGTAAGAGCGGGCGATTCCACAAGGCGTTGAGCTATTTCCGATTGATGATGGAGCAGGGCATCGCCCCGGATGAAGCCGCGCTGGTTAGGATCTTATCGGCGGCGGTGCGATCCGGTCAGCTGCGTCTCAAAACTACATAGAGCCACCGCGAGTTCTCTTGTGAATTTGAACGCTAAGCTCGGGCGGATGGACTACGCGAGTCGGATTGCCGACGGTAGAGTGGAAAGGAATGTCGTGGTAATGACGGCACCGATGATAGGCCATCTTCGCGTGGATGATATGCATATCGGAAGATGGCCGATTCAGGAACGGAGCCGACTGGAAAGACCATCAGTGGTGCTATCAGGGCCGTTTCAGGAACGGGATTCATTAGGCTTGGGGCTCAGATTCATGGGCACGCACGCAATAAAGAAGCAGTTTGACTTGGGCGATCACCTTCTGAGCTGCTTGATTCACATGGACAGTCTTTGGGGTGCTCCCAGCGGCTGTTCGACCAAATGCTTGTTAAAGATGTGGTGCCATGGACCGCCATGATATTGGCCTCCGGGCGTCGCGGAGAGGGACATGCGAGCGGCCGGTGTTTTACCAGACTCGGTTGCATTTACTGCAATCCTCTCTGCCTGTAGCTCCTCTGGATCGTTGGTTGAAGGATTGAGGCACTTCGATCCTGTAGTTGTAGATCATGGAATCAGACCAAGCGAGGAGCATTATGCTTGTGTCAAGAGCTAGCAGACAAAGGATGGTCAGTTAGAACAAGCACGCGCAGCGATAGAAGGTATGGCCTCGACAGGTGACGGTGGCTTGTGGGAAGCTTTCTTAGGGGCTTGCAAGGTTCCTGGTAAGGTGAGCTATGCTGAGATCGCTGCCGGGAAAGCGCCGGAGATAGATGCCCATTGATGGTTCGGTCAAATCTATGGCTTTCTGACGATCACCGTGTCCTGCAGGAAGATTGCATGTTGGCTGCCACCACCTGAGGTAATCTGTTTGCCTGCCATTCTTTTATGCTCGCATACGGCACGGACACACAGAGACACGCGAGCATGAGTGCGTATATGCCTGCAATCATACACCTCATGTACTCGGCGTCTGTGGTGCCAGCCTCTCGTTAATTTTCTTCTTCTCCTCGCACTGCTAATAAGGATGCCACCCGCCTCCCATCTCCTCAACGCGCCGACTAAGGAACGCATCGCTGGAACTCTTCTTTTAACCACGCTCTTTGAACGAGACGTCACTATTCCTTAGTGTTATGGGTATTAAATCAGACGTGACGTCACGCTCCTACGGACCCTGCCCTTGTGACATTACGCCCCTCCTGTGCTCAACTACCCCCGCGATTGACCGCCCGACGTGATATCTCCTCTGCTCTGCCTTAAGACCATGCTGAGTCAACCACGACATCGGCCTGCGGAACTAGGTCCGTACATCGCCCCTCAGACGCCATCAGAAGCAAGCCATGGCTCGACATATTTAACCGACCACAGAGTAAGAAAGGAGAGGTAAGTCTTTCAGGATCGAGGATTGGATTTGGGGCACCGATAAGTAAGGGCGAGCCGAGCTCTCGGAGGGAGCAGCGGATCGACTTGAGCGTCGGAGGGTCAAGTGAGTATACCCAACCCGCCTTTGTGCAGTACTCTCGGCGATATCACCGAATGACCGGCCGATCACGGTGGGAGCAGGAGCCCTCGACGAGCCCCGAACCTTGCCGAGTCTCTTCTTCCCCAACCCAAAGAGCCCGGGATCACGATAAAAAGTTGTTTGCACTAACAGATTGGCGCTAGAAGGAGGGCCCGTCGAGAGAGCATCTACTACACCCCAAATAATACATGGACGAGAGGCCACCCCCATGGGGGACGTCTGAAGCCCCCTGGAGGATGATCCCACCGACCGCGGGAACGCCATCGAACTGTTCAACGACTCTGGACTTCACCCACCCGACGGGTTTCATCGCCCCTCCCCAGGTTATCTGCAGAGGCCTTCGAGACTGTCCCCAAAGAGTCCGAGCCCTAACGAACGCCGTCATGTGCCGTCATCCTCATCTTCCCTCCGGATGGAAGGGTCGATCCCCAAGACCCGCCTCTCCCCATGCTTGAGAGTTGCCCCCCACGGCACCATCCTCCCCCGCATCGCACCAGGCCCAGGACGGAGCCCGAGTTCTCGAAAAGCCGGGCTCTCCCCCCGATCCCGAAGTTATATCCTCGGATTCGACGGGTTTACTACGAGCGCAGGTCCGCTCTATTTCCCGACGCATGGAGGAGGTGCAAAGGGACGTCCGAATGTCAAAAGAGGAGCAACGGGCGGACCCTCGCTGGGAGTCGCCCTTCACTAGCGACATACAAGAGCATCCGGTGCCTTTGAATTTCCGCCTACCCTCCGTCGATCTTTACGACGGGGCCAGTGATCCGGCGGATCATGTTGCCGCCTTTAGAGCGTAGATGGCCCTATATGGGACCTCGGACGCTTTGATGTGTCGAGCGTTCCCTACTACGTTAAAAGGAGCCGCCCGCACCTGGTACAGTGCCTTAAAAAGCGGGACGATAACATCCTTCGAACAGCTCGCCAGGGATTTTGAGCTACACTTCTTGGCGTTCGCGCGTCCTGGCCATCGAGCGCTCCTCTTGGGATGAAGCGAGGAGGACGAGTCCCTTTCTTACTTCGTGCGACGGTTCACCACGGAGGTACGAGAATTATCTGACGCTCACCCCTCGCTGCTGATGCAGGCATTTATGATAGGGCTGCGGTCCTCGAGATTTTGTTGGTCCTTGGTGGAACGACCCCCCACATCCATCGCAGAGATATTTCAGCGGGCAAACCATTATGTGGCGGCCGAGACTTGGATGTCGGGAAGAAAGGAAGAGCGGCCAAGGGGAAACCCGACTCACCGAACGGGAGTGACAACGAGACGACGATCTCGCGTCGGGGGACGCCAGCGGGACACCCGACCACCCCGCACCCGAGCTCCCATCACCCCCTTAAACACGCTCTCGCACGCGGATATTCCTCCAGATAAAGGAAAGGGGAATGCTAAGACCTCCCCGCCCGATGAGAGCGCGACGAGTTTGTCGATCAGACCCAATACTGTCGTTTCCACCGACAGAATGGGCATGACACGGAGCAATGTTATGAGTTGAGGCGGCAAATCGAAGAATTGATCCGGAGGGGACATTTAGATCAATACCTCCAGCGCTCGCTGGAACCTTCCTCGCGCCGAGGGGCTGGTCGAGCGACACATTGATGTCATCGTTGGGAGACCGCCCGCGGAATAGCACCTCGGGACGAAAGGCGTACGCGCATGCTGCCACATCCGAGGAGCGCCATTCCCCTGTCGAGCCATAAGTCACTTTCCCCTCGGAAGGATCGGGGCGTCCGGAGCACGATGACGCTCTGGTGGTATCAGCCCGAATCGCCAACGCGCAGGTCAGAAGGATCATGGTCGACACAGGCAGCTCGGCCGACATCCTCTACTTTGACGCTTTCCTGGCGCTGGGATTACTGAAGGAGGCCTTGAAGCCCCAGCCCTCGACACTTACTGGGTTTACTGGCGACTCGGTCGCGCCGCGTGGCGCGGTCATCCTGCCCTTGACTATGGGCGACTCTCCAAAGACCAAAACGATTTTGGCGACCTTCCTGGTGGTCGATCTTCCCACCGCCTATAACGCAATCCTAGGCCGGCCGACCCTCAACAAGTTAAGGGCGGTTGTCTCCACATACCATCGGACCTTGCAATTCCCTACAAGTGCCGGAGTCGGGGAAGTCCGGGGGAACCCCCAAGAATCCATACGGTGCTATCTGACGGCAATCTCCTTGGGTAAGAGAAAGAGGCCGGGACAGCCCCTGGAAGACCCGCGCGAGCCAAGACACCCGGCCCGACATCCCGAGCCGGTGAACCCGACGGTCGACATTCCGTTGCGAAGTGACCGCCCCGACCAGACGATCGGGATCGGTTCGGATTTAGCCGAACAAGAGCAGGCTCAGCTTATCAGCCTCCTCCAAGAGAATGCCGATGTCTTTGCGTGGACGGCGGGCAACTTTCCAGGGATCAGCCCGGAAGTTTCCCAGCACCACCTGAGCATTTCTCCGACCGCCCGCCCAGTGAAACAAAGACCTCGGGCCCAGGCTCCAGAGCGCCAATAAGCTGTGCAAACTGAGGTGGATAAGCTTCTGGCGTTTGACTTCATTGAGAAAGTCAGGTACCCCCAGTGGTTGTCCAATGTAGTTCTCGTGGAGAAGCCTAAAGGGAGCTAGAGAATGTGTGTCGACTACACCGACCTGAATCGTGCTTTTCCGGAAGGATTGCTTCCCTTACCAGGATTGACCGGTTGGTCGACCTCACCGCTGGTCACGCCCGCGTTTCTCCTTGAGGATGCCTTCGCCGGTTACAACCAGATCCGGATGGCGCCCGAAGACTAGCAACATACCGCCTTCCATACCCCCCGAGGAGCTTACTTTTATAAGGTCATGCCTTTCGGATTGAAGAACGTGGGAGCCACTTACCAGAGAATGGTGAACAAGATATTCGCCCACCGATAGGCGGAACATGGAAGTTTACGTCGATTTACATGATTGTAAAAAGCCAAACGGGAACCGCACACCTCGACGACTTGAGGGAAACCTTCGACACACTAAGAAGGTATGAGATGCGACTTAACCCAGCCAAGTGCGTTTTCGGCGTAACATCCGGGAAATTCCTGTGGTTCATCATACATGCAAGGGGAATTGATGCCAACCCGGAAAAGATCCAAGCGCTCGTCGACATGAGATCACCCAAGACAGTAAAGGAGCTTCAGTGCCTCAACGGAAGGGTAGCAGCTTTGTCTCGATTCTTGTCCCGATCGGGAGATAAATGTCTTCCCTTCTTCCGAGCTTTGAAAGACCCCCGGAACTTCCGATGGACGGCGGAATGCGAGGAGGCCCTCGTACATCTAAAGCAGCACCACGCCGCTCTCCCCCGCCTTGCCTCGGTATCCGCCTCGGAAGGACTCCGCCTCTACCTGGCCACATCCGAGCATGCGGTAAGCTCTGTGCTAGTGAAAGAGGCTGCCGAGAGTCGACCCCGGTTTACATTACATCGCCACGCCCCGGGCCCGAGCAACGCTACCCCCAATCGAAAAATTGGCGTTAGCACTCCCCGACGGCTCGGAAAGTCGCGCCCTATTTCCAGGCCCACACGATCGAGGTAATGATCGATCAACCCTGCGCCAGGTTCTCTCTAAGTTTGATGTGGCAGGGCGACTCCTGAAGTGGGCGGTGGAACTATCCGAATTCGACCTTCACTACAAACCGAGGACAACCATCAAGGCACAGGCCCTGGCCGATTTCATCTCGAGTCGACCGATCGGAAGCGGGACTCGGAACAAGGGCCGGATTGGGTGCTACATGTTGACGGGTCATCTGGCTCGAGGGGAGCCGGAGCGGGACTCATCCTCGAGGACCCCGAGGGACGCACTTTTGAACGCTCTTTACGCTTTGGCTTCTTGGCGGGCTTGCGCTGGCGGTAAATGCAAGCGAGAGCGATCCATGTCCTTACCGACTCCCGGTGTGGTCGAACAAGTCTGTGGAGAATATCGCGCGAGGGATCCCACCATGCTTTGAAATACCTAACGGAGGTAAAAGCTCGGCCGCTAACTTCTCTCGCTTCACTTTATCTCGAGTCCCTGTGTCCCAAAGCGGGCGTGCGGACCAGCCAGCCAAGTTGGCCTCGGGAGCCAACCCCGGGGAGCGCCCCGAAGTTGAGGAGCTAGAGCGCCCGACGGTGGCCACTACGGGGTTAGGAGGTTCCGAAGGCCCGACCACACCACTCACCTGGGTACAGGAGATGCGGAGATACAAGCGCGAGGGCATCCTGCTCGTGGATGACGCCAAGGCACGACGCCTCCGCCGGACGCAGGCATGGTATTGCGAAATCGGTGATCGGCTCTACAAAAGGTCATTCTCTCGCCCACTACTACGATGTTTGGATCCCGAGGAGGCGGAAATGATCCTCGCCGAGGTCAATGGCGGAATCTGCGGGGAGCATATGGGCGGTCGGGCTTTGGCTTTCAAAATACTGCGCCAAGGTTACTACTGGCCCACGTTACACCGAGATGCTAGGACTTACGTACGGCGGTGCGACGATGCCGGCGTCACGCCGAGCCCCGAGCGCCCGCGGTGCCGCCACTTCCATTGATGGCGCTTGGCACTTTGCCCAATGGGGGATGGACCTGTTGGGGCCGTTCCCCCCGACGTCGGGACAGCGAAGATACATCATCGTGAGAGTTGACTACTTCACCAAATGGGTGGAAGCCGAGCCCCTAGCTACGATCACGGCCGGGCGGGTCGAGCAGTTCATATGGAGGAATATCGTGACCCGATTCGGTCTTCCCAACGTTATCGTCACCGATAACGGTGCCCAGTTCACCAGCGCTCGGTTCAGGGAGTTCTGCGCAAATCATCAGATCCAGTTGAGGTTTAGCTCAGTAGCCCACCCCCAATCCAACGGACTCGCCGAGGTAACCAATCGGTCTATCCTCGATGGACTCAAGAAGAGAACCCTAAAGGCCCGATCAAGTTGGGTCGACGAACTACCAGGCATCTTGTGGTCCTTGCGGACCACCCAAAAGACAGCCACGGGCGCATCGCCATACAGTCTGGCATTCGGCATGGAAGCGGTCTTGCCAGTTGAGTTGGTAATCCCGACTCCCCGGGTAGAAGCCTACGAGGAACAGACGTCGACCCAGGGAACTCGGGCCAGTTTGGACCTGCTCGATGAGTCCTCCCTCATCAAAGGTTACAACAAAAGGGTCCTCCCTCGACCCCTCGGAGTAGGGGACTTGGCGTTGCGCAAGATGGAGGTAAGTGACCCCCTTCGGGCAAGAGGCAAGCTTACTCGTCAAGATCGTCCGACCGGGTACGTTCCGACTCTCAACAATGTCGGGACGACAAGTGCCAAGGACTTGGAACATCCAAAACCTCAAGAAGTACTTCGTGTGAAGCTCACAACTTCTTGCGATGGGCAAAGTGACCAAGCAGAAGTGGGGAGATGTTAGAGGCAAATAGGCAAGAACAATTCATGAAATCACAAAATGGGTCCCTGAAGAGGGAAAGGAGGAATACATGAGGACGAGGGGAGACCTCCAAAAAGAGAAAGAGAAAAAAGAAATCCCTCAAGAGTCGGCCCCGGGAAGACGGTCGTCAAAAGGGACCTCGTCGGGCATCTCCACTCCCTGGTCCTCGGGACGGGAAGTGAAGGATCCTCCTCCACCGGGAACCCGAAGGCAGGTGCCGGAATCGCGCAAGGCGATCCGATATCCATACTCGTAGGACACCGCCCGACCGGTCCAAGCCGAGGAGGAAACCCTCCGACTTCTTATACCGCTCGACCGCCTCCGCGCCCTCTCCGGACGGCGGTTCTCTTCCGCCGCTTAGGGCCTCCGAGAAGCCATCACCTCGGCCTCCTTGAAGCGCCGTGGCGCCAAGTCGGAGGCCTCGTTCGACGGAGCGGTTATCAGCTTCTCACCAAGAAGTAACCTCGCAGTGGCCTCCTGAGCGGATAGGGCCGCGAGCTCATGGTCCAGCGGGTCACCTCGCCCCGAGTCGGTGCCGCCGCTTTCGGTAGCGGCAACCGCCTCGGCCATCAGCAAGACGGGCCTCCTCGGTGGCGACGAAGGGCAAGATTGCGCTCACCCATGCCGTCTATAAGAAGACCGGCATCATGGACCTGGTCGATCAAAGCCATGGAATAGTGGGTATTCTGCGCACGAAAAACAATGAGCGACTGCGGAAGAAGAATCCTGGAAGAAGGCAATGGAGAGGGTGCTTACCCATAGCGCTGCCTTCGCCGCTTTGGCGATCAAAACCTCCGAGGGGAGTGTGTATAAGTCCCGGGCTAGGTCGGGATGTAACGCCCCTCGGAGGAAGGCGGCCGAAGAATTCCCCCTATCCACACCTTGGCCCCGGGACAAATCTCCCCATCGGGCAACCAAAGGGTCACTCACCCCGCCGGAAGGGATCTCACCCATCACCCGAGTAAAGTACGGCTCATCCCTGCCCGGCGGGATTCGGTACAGATCCTTTAAGGCCGGGGGACGAGGGCTCTTCCAGTCGCCCCCGGTCGGGCTCGGGCCAGACCGACGGCGGAGTGCCGAGCGCCGGCCGCTGTTTGGACGCCTCGGCGGTAGGAGACGCCACCGCCTCGAGGTCCAGCACTTCCTTGACTTTGGACCTCTTCACTGGTCGATCACACTCGACCACTAGCGGAGGGTCCTCCCCCGTTCGCTTGGACCCCACCGAGGCCTCGGGAGACGAGCCGACTGGGGTATGCCCGCCATGAAAGGACTTCAAATTCACCATTTCTGCCAGAAACATAGAAAAAACCTGTCAGAGCGTAAAAAAAGCCATAGCCTCAAAGGGGCTGAACGACGGAGACATTCCCCGAAAGCGTGGGCTAAGCCCCGCTTCAGCGAGCCACCGCTCCGACATATCACGGATAGCTTGAGAAGAGGGAAGGATCACCCTTAGCCTCTCCAGGCATCCCTGCTCTTCGGCGTTAAGCTTCGGGGCTGTGTTGTCAATGACCCTTGAAGACCATCGAACCCCGAAGCCCCAATCTTTCTCCCACCGAACAAAAGAAGCGCCTCTTCCAACCCTTATTATTGGTGGGAGCGCGCTAACACGAAACCCGGCCAGGGCGGCGAGGAAATATCCTCCGACCCTTGGAAAGCGGAAATAAGAAATGAAGAGGTTGAGGGTCGGAACGATACCGGCGTAGTGACATTCCCCTAGGAAAGCCACTAAATACCGCCAAGAGTTGGGGTGATCTCATGACAGCTAGACCCGCCACAAAGATATACAGGAGGTCATAAATTGGTATAGGGAAGGCGCAGACCAGCCTCCAGGCGTCAAGAGTTAGGCGAAGCCCTTAGGGATCGGGTCGAAGGCTGTTGCCCGCTTCGAGGGCAAAGTGAGGATATACTCCCCGAGATTCTATAGCGCCCCAGGAGGATCCCTACTGAAGATTCATCCAGGTAGAATCCTGGTCGTGCCACATCATGGCCTCTAGCGCTCGCGCCGCTTCCCATCGGAGGAACGGTTGGAGGATGTAGATGGTAGAGAGGTAGCGACACGAGTAGTAATGAAGGGGAAGAAGAAGAGGAGGCGGAGGAAGAAGTGGAAGAAGTCATTTTTGCATCGACCTACGATTTAAAGGGGTCGAATGGAAGGAGCCAAGAAACACGGGGTCAAGGAAGGAGGCTCAAGGAAAGCATGCCAGGATTCGGGGCGGAAGAGACTTCGTCGATAAGGAAGCGATGCGCGCTATTTAAAGGAAGAAAGGCGTCGTCCTTTCGCCTCCCGAGATGGGCGGCAGCATGACGTCGCGCATTCCGTCCAACCACATCACATCGGACAGCCCAAACGACCGTGCGGTGTTAATAAGGATGTGACGTGTCATCATCTAGACGGGTTACTTGGCCGGCACGCCAACGGCTCCTCGATTCCTGCAACCGTACTTATGCACACGATTTCGGACTCGACCATCGGATTTCTCGGCCTCGAGTACTACCTCGGCTCTTCATCCCGAACGGCAGTTCGGCCTATATGGTCTCGAGTTGCTCTCGACCATTGGATTTCTCGTCCTCGAGTACTACCTCGGCCCTACATGGTCTCGAGTTGCTCTCGACCATCGGATTTCTCGGCCTCGAGTACTACCTCGGCCCTTCATCCCGAACGGCAGTTCGGCCTATATGGTCTCGAGTCGCTCTCGACCATTGGATATCTCGGCCTCGAGTACTACCTCGGCCCTATATGGTCTCGAAAGTTGCTCTCGACCATCGGATTTCTCGGCCTCGAGTACTACCTCGCCCTTCATCCCGAGCTAGTTAGCCTATATGGTCTCGAGTTGCTCTCGACCATTGGATATCTCGGCCTCGAGTACTACCTCGGCCCTTCATCCTGAACGGCAGGTTCGGCCTATTTGGTCTTGAGTTGCTCTCGACCATTGGATTTCTCGGCCTCAGTACTACCTCGGCCCTATATGGTCTCGGAAGTTGCTCTCGACCATTGATTTCGGCCTCGAGTACTACCTCGGCCCTATATGGTCTCGAGTTGCTCTCGACCATTGGATTTCTCGGCCTCGAGTACTACCTCGGCCCTATATGGTCTCGAGTTGCTCTCGACCATCGGATTTCTCGGCCTCGAGTACTACCTCGGCCCTATATGGTCTCGAGTTGCTCTCGACCATCGGATTTCTCGGCCTCGAGTATTACCTCGGCCCTTAACCCCGAACGGCGGTTCGGCGCATATGGTCTCGAGTTGCTCTCGACCATTGGTTTTCTGGGTCTCGAGCTATGGCTCGACCCCTTATCCCGATCGGCTCCAACCAAGGTCTCAACTGGCCACAGGTACGCAACCGGGCTTTCCGAAGACCCCCTCCTATCCTCGAGATCCGTTCCGCAGGAGTGGCTTTTCGAGGGGGGTAGTGTTATGGGTATTAAATCAGACGTGACGCCACGCTCCTACGGACCCTGCCCTTGTGACATCACGCCCCTCCTGCGCTCAACTACCCCCGCGATTGACCGCCCGACGTGATATCTCCTCTGCTCTGCCTTAAGACCATGCTGAGTCAACCACGGCATCGGCCTGCGAAACCAGGTCCGTACATCGCCCCTCAGACGCCATCAGAAGCAAGCCATGGCTCGACATATTTAACCGACCACAGAGTAAGAAAAGAGAGGTAGGTCTTTCAGGACTGAGGATTGGATTTGGGGCACCAGTAAGTAAGTGGGCGAGCCGAGCTCCGGAACGAGGGAGCGGGGATCTGACTTGAGCGTCGGAGGGTCGGGTGAGCATACCCGACCGCCTTTGTGCAGTACTCCCGGCGATATCTCGGCTGAATGAATGGCCAGGGATACGGTGGGAGCAGGAGCCCTCGACGAGCCCCGAACCTTGCCGAGACGACCCTGGAGTCTCTTCTTCCCCAACCCAAAGAGCCCGGGATCACGGTAAAAAGTTGTTTGCACTAACACTTAGAACCCAAATTCCAAAGGATACTGCTAGTGTTAATTTACGGCTACATTTTTTTGTAGATGTTAAAGAAGAAGGCAGCCAGATTTGCATATGTTATACATCTCCAAATTGGGTGCATATGCAAATTTGCATACGTTTTGCCGACATCCATGGCCACCTAATTTCATTCCCTCTGTGTGTTTTCTTTCAATTCTGCGTCTTGGAGACAACTATTTTATTATTTTGGTTACACATTGTGTCCGACTCATATGTCCAAAATAAAAATAAAGCTGAAGTACTTGCACATCATCACACTCTTGTGATGTAGGACTAAATCAACGATGTTTTACTTTCAATAACTCGTTCACCTCTTTTTTTGACTTTGATAACACCGTCTCGTCTATTTGGAGGTACTTCGATCAGATCATATTATCTATTTGGAGGTCAACATGTTATCATGCGGCGTTCCACATCCCACGTAGAGAGTGTGTTTCGTTTCACGGTACCAAGACCCAAACCCCACAGCCCTGGAATGAAGCACGCTCGATGCCTCTTTTATATTTATTCTTATATAGCTGAAACATATTTGGATTGATGGATAGATGTTTATAGAGGCAGAAACAGCTCCTCATGTCATCCTCGCTTCTTACGTGAAGCCTAACCGTCTATATATATAAAGGTTCATTTATTTGACGAATAGAAGGTGCGGCGGACTACTTACCATCCTTATTGGATTGCTCCTCCTCCTCGGTCTGGAAGGCGGAGACGGGGAAGGAGAGACCGATCCCTGCTTGGGTCTTGAAGGTGATACGCTTCGACTCGGGGTCGTCGATGCACATGTCGGAGAGGGAGACCCAGATGAGGAGCTCCCGGCTCTTGACCCCGCACAATCGCTTCATCCGCCGGTCCTCCACGAAGGCCGTGACCTGCGGCGCGTACGACACTGTTTTTCCGATCGCCTTGAAGACGTGGGTGGTGGCCTTCTTCTGCTTCAGCCACACGAACCCGGTGGCCCGGTTGTAGCCGACCTCCTCCAAGGCCGGCAGCGGGAGGAGGCCGCGGGGCAGATGGATCTCGTCCAGTAGCTTCATCGACTGCTCCTTGCAGAGTCCGGCGCCGTGGTAGACCTCCGCGCCCTCGCGTTGGCTGTCGATCATCGCCTGCGTCGACATCGCCTCGCAACGGCCGATGGAAGGGAGGCGGAATTGTGGGGACGAAAGGGTGGGGATCAGAGCCGGGTTTAAATAATGACGGGGAAGAGAGTGTTGTGTGGATTTACGGAAACGCCCCCGGGCGTGCGGAGAGGTCCATTCGTGTCGTCGCTGTACGTGGAAAGCAGTTGGGGGGATCTTGAAATCGCACAGCGACGGCGACACTCCTCCCGTTTTCAATTGAAATTGCACTTAGTCGTCTTAATTTGGGCAATCTTTTTTTATTTATGAAAAATGATTAATTGTGCCTTTAATTTTACATTTGTCATATTTTCAATTGAAATGGCACCTATCAATCATATTAGTTTTGGACAATCGTTTTTCTTTTTTCTGAAAAAACATTAATCTTATCTTTATTTTTTTTTCCCCCACCCACACTTGTCATGTTTTCAATTGAAATTGCGCCTACCAGTCATACTAATTTGGCTCTTAAAATTACTAAATATCCCTGTCATGACACTTAGAAATAGATTATTATTATTTTTTGGTTTGAGATAGCTACATCAAGAGGTGCATTTAAACCTTTGCGTTTCAAATGTGGGGAACTAAATCAAGCTTAGTGTGACTGGTAGTATTGGTGGAAACCTTTCATAATTTCCAGAATATCAAATTTCTACTTGGAACTTGGAAACTTCTACACTTCCAACCATTGATCAATGCCTTAATGTAAGAAAGTTATCCATTAACCATCTATATTCTTTTAATGTTCTTTTTCTTCTCAGCTTTAGAATCGGTGGCAAAATAATCTCCAAATTTCCTTTGAATGCAAGCAATATTGGCTTTTAGGCGATTGGTTGAAGGAAGATTTACAGTCTTTCTTTTAATGTCATCAGACAGCCAATTGGGTTGCCAAAAAATCCATGATATATAAACTTATAACTATTTGGGAAGATTCCTTCTCCGGATCTTCTTTGTAACTCTTCAAAATGACATCTCTAAGTCTTTTGATAGAGTAATAAGATGTTAATGGATTTTCCTCAGCCAAAAAAAAAAATCGTACTAATTTGGACAATCTTTTTTTATTTATTAAAATTGATTTATTTTATCTTTAATTTTTCCCTGCCGACGTGTTTCGTGAGAACATCTTCATTTTTCTTTTTTCATTACCTGAAAAAAAGGTGAATTTTAATTGTATTTTATTTCAGAAGAAAAGGCGAATACATACATGCATGCACCGTATCATTGCATGATATCAGAAAAGGCCGCTTGCGTAAACTATGAGCCACCGTGGTAGCATATCGTCTGCATGATACGTGTGGAGATTCCGTAGAGGTTGGCTTACTTCGGCCAAGAACGATGAAACCCACCCACAACAAAGGCATGGACATCGATGAACTAGAGAAGAATGCAATCCAGGAACAGTGATTAATCATCTCGCAAGCCCGTAAACCATGACGGTGATTCCTCTGCCGGAAAGCCAGCCTCGTGAACCTGCGTCAATATTGCGTGGCTGACCTACAAGGTCGGTCGGCGTGGCCCAAGTTGCATCGATGAGGATCCTATCTTAAGCCAAAGCATAGGACGCAACTCCACTTGGAGCAGGCCAGTTAAAAGCTTCAGCACTGCCAAAGATGAACGCAGCGAAGAGTACGAGGACACCATCCATGGAGTACTGCCGCCGGCTCCGGAGACGCCCTCCGCCAGGCCGTGCCGTCGCGGCTTCTGGCCCTCGCCTCGTCTCCGTCGTAGCCATCTCGCTGCTACCCGGCGAGCAACTGTGTGCGCTACCTCCGCAGGAAAGGCCCCCCACTTCGTCGTGCGGTGGGGAGGATACGCGACTGTGGATGTTGCAGTGGTCAAACTCCTGTCGGGATCAATACGGCATTTCACGTTAGCCACTGCAACATGTAAAATGATGATTGATGGCAACTTCAGGTGACGACTGCAACACCAGCCACGCGAAGAGGCTCATTTTTTCCATGTCAAACGGCAGCTGAACGATTGAAAGGACTGATCACCGGTCGTGTGAAAGGATAACACTGACGAATGAAATAAGCCCACAGAGCAATTACAAGGGAATCGATTCGGCAGCGGCACCGTCCACAGACTCGTTATTGGTGGTGGAAGCTCCACCATCCATGGCAACTGGGAGCAGATATGCCACGGTCACCGTGTTTCATGTAAGTCAACAGCTCGTGCGGTTTAGAGCGAGAGTCAGGGATGTTATGAGACTGTGAAATGGGGGCACGTCGGATGGTACTCGTTGTTGCTATCACCCATCATACATCGTTAAAAATCAAAAAATTTTGGTACTATGCTGAAAGATAATAGACATCAACAAGTCGTAGAAAAGGTATCGAGCAGAATAGAAGAAAACCTTCGAATCTCTGAACCTCTATTTTACTTCATATCTCCTTCCAAATTATATGTCTAAACTATTATTACGTAAGTTTTTTATTTATTAAGAGATAAACTTGAGACCTTGAGCCTGGATAAGATAGAAGAATTCTATGATTGATGTACGAAGCAACAAGTCAGTGCTAATTTATATTCAAATTAAGAAGCACTTTTCATCAGGAGGAAAAAAAAAAGAGAGAGATGATGATGATTAATTGGATCACCGTCATATGATCTGTATTTGGCATATAATTAAATAAAAATTATTCTAAAATAATATTCCTTTATATATATATGATTTCTTCAGATATCTAATATTTATGTTTTTTTTTTCCCTGTCCTTTTTCTCATGGGCTTATTCTGCATGCCCATCCCGCGAAGGCTAAAAAAAAAGAAGGAAAAGTGTGTGTGTTTTTCAATTTAAATATGTATTTAATTCCAAATGCATATCCAACACGCCACCGTGCTGCATGCATGTGTTTGACGTCCAGCAGAACACCTGGGATCTGCTCCTGGTCAAACCATGGCGAGCCACGCAGACCAAATCTTCAACCCAAACCACCGTCTCTCTCTCTCTCTCTCTCTCTCTCTCTCTCTCTCCAAACACTTGACTCTCTTTTAGAACCAACGCTTCCTTTTTGTCTCAATGCCGTCCTCCCACAGTGGCAGGTCCACTTCTCCTTTTCCTCTCCTTAGTTACCTCCACTGTCTCCTCATCCTCATATCTTGTCTGCCATTCTACAATTATTGACCCCTTCTTTTCTTTCCTCTTTTCCACTATATATATACACGGACCATCAGGTGCATCTCACTCCAACAGCAGCACTGCTCCCCAGATTCTTGCCACTCCCACTCTCCTCCTCCTCCTCGTGCCTCCTTCATCGACCGGATGGCAGAGATCGACGAAGCTCTTCTCTTGGAGTTGCTGGAAGAGCCGTGCGCAGAGGAGGCCGAGGACGAGGACGACGATCGTTTAGGCTACGTGATTCGAACTCTGGAGGCGGAGATCAGCAACACGAACGCCGTAACAACAGGGGACGAGCGTGGATCGGGCGCAGGTGCCGAGGAAGCGAGTGATGATGGCGGATGGGAGGAGTTGCTCTCGGCTGTCGATGGCCACGATACGGCAACGCGTGTAGGGGAGGAGCTGTTCGACTGCATCGACGTCGGTGTCGAGCCTGACTCGTCCGGCGATGCCATGAGCGATTGGTTTATGGATCTGGATGTTTAGTTCGTCTTCTAACCCGATATGACTTACTAGCCCTGTGGGCTGTGGTTATATATATATATATATATATATATATATATATATATATATATGAATGGAAATGCATATAGCTGCTATATATTATGTCAGATCGCCTCTTCATATAGGCTCTATAAAATACTAACGTGATGTGCTTCTAAAACTGCAAAGCTCTGAAAGAAAAGAAAAAGTTATAATACTTGCGTATTCTTATACAAAATGACGTGTTTGCCACCGTAAAGATTAGTATACTACGATGTGTGCCATCGTAAGACTATAGCATGCAGCGGGGTGGGGTCCGCCGCTAGCAATGATTAGTTGACACGATCTCCTTTAAATTACAAGCATTTCCACCGCCCTCGAAACGACCCAATGCCTCCGTCTCGTCTTGCGATCGACGGAACCCTTCGCGTCGAGAAACCCTCGTCTCCCCCTCTCCTCTCGTTCAAGAATCATTCAAGAAAGCTCCTCTGGCTTCATCGTCGATTGCGTAATCCTTCTCGCCATCGTCTTCGACCGCTTGGGTTGCGGACAAGATCGTCTCCATAGAGAGTTGGTATTTCGGGAAACTTCTTCGTCGGTATCTGATAGGGGAATTCCCGGACCACCCACGTCAGCACAAGGACGTCCCACGTGTACCGCCAGGTCGCACCCCCAGCGTCGGGTTGGACGAGATGACACCCGCAGGACAACCGTACTCGAAATCTCGGGATGGAGACGGATGAAGCAGGCTAATCCCGCAATCCCGCGGCGGTGCCGCTCGGCCTCGAGATCCTGGAACAACGGCGTGCAGCATCAGTCTACTCAGCGCCGCTCGTCGCCACCCGATGCGAACCCATCGGCATCTGAACCAAGGTACGCCTCGAGACGTGCCTATATATGACCCCCGCCTGGCTTCAGGAGAGGAGGGAGAAAGAAAAAAGACGAAAAGGCTGACTTAACCATCGGAGGGGTCACGTCGGGATAACCCCAACCCAGGGCTACTTGCAGGAGCTGAGCCCCAAGGCGCATCGGAGAACGCCCCAGCAAGCAATGAAGACCGGACATGAACCCGGAGATTGGAGAAAGAACAAGGCCAGCCCGACACGTCACTCGGCGGCCGCATCCATTCCCTAACATATTTGGCGCTAGAAGGAGGGCCTGATCTCCCGGGAGTGTCCCATGGCCAACCCAGGAGCCTTCCCCCCCAAAGGGCCGCCCGCACTCACCATCCCCGACTTGGGATCAGCCCCCGCCCCTCAATCGGGGGTGGGAGCTCCAACCCAGACACCAGAACGCTACTGGCGGTTGTTCAACGACCCCGAGCTGTCCCGTCCTCCCCCCCTAGCAACGCCCCGACGCCCTCGATCGTTTCCCCGGAGGTGTTCCTTAATTTATCAAGGCAGGTCCAAGCTATGGCCGGGATGTTCCAGACGATCGTCCCCCTCATCCCCCAACTCATGCACCTCGTCGGCGGCCAGGCGTCGAGCCCATCCGTGTACGTTCCGGAGCCTCTCAACGCTCCCTCGACGAGCCTCGGGGCGCGTAATCAACCGTGGGGCGAGGCCGAAGGACACCCCACGGAGCGGGAGATGACTCCCGAACCTAGCGTTCACGGCTTCCCCCTGACAAACGTGCCACTCCCCGAGCACGACATAGTGTCCACCAACTCGGTTGACGACACGCTCAGGGCCCAACTCAACTCGATGGACCGATGCCTAGACGAGTTCCAGCGCGAACTCCACCGGACCAAGGACGAGGTCGGGGTCGAGACCTCGGGTGTGTCCCCCTTCACTCCCGAAATACAGGACAAGCCGGTCCCCCTCAACTTCAGACTTCCCGCCCTTAAAGCATACGACGGCGGCTCTGACCCCAAGGAGCATGTCGTCGCCTTTAGAGCACAGATGACCCTCTACGGCACATCCGACTCCTTGATGTGCAGGGCATTCCCCACCACCCTAAGGGGGCCAACTCGGATGTGGTTCAGTCGGCTGCGGCCATATTCCATTTCTTCTTTCAAACAACTGGCTCGGGGAATCGAGCAGAGCTTCCTGGCCAGCAAGCAGCCGAGGCCCTCCGTGGCCACCCTTCTCTCTCTGGCCCAGCGAGACGATGAGCCCCTTACCCAGTTCGTCACTCGTTTCACTGTTGAAGCCAGAGGGATGCCCGAAGCTCATCCGTCTCTGGTTATGCAGGCTTTCCTGATGGGGCTACGCCTCTCCCGACTTTTCTGGTCCCTGGTGGAAAGGCCACCGCGTGATACCCCCGAGATGCTTGGCCAACACCAAAGACGTCGCCGCCGAAGCCTTGGTGGCAGGCAGACGCGAGGACAACAAGAGGCCTAGGGTGGACCTCGATCGGGCAACAGCCCCGAGGCTGTTCCCTGAACCACTTAGAAGAAGAGCAGATCGTCCTGACCTGCCGCGCCCTAAGCTCCCCCTGAACGCCACTCGAACAGAAATTTTCCTACAAATCCGGGAAAAGGGGCTCTTGCGGGAGCCCAACCCGGTAAAGGCTGATAATAAAGATCGATCTAAATATTGCAGGTTCCATCGGGATTACGGCCACGACACGAAAGATTGCCGAGACCTACGGAACCAGATCGAGGAGCTGATTCGACGCGGGCATCTCGGGTGCTTTCTAAAGAAACCAAGGGAATCCCCACCTCACCTCCAGGGTCCGGTTGAGAGACAAATCGACGTCATCATCGGCGGACCAGCCTCTGGAGGCAGCAGCTCCATCGCTAGAAAGGCATACACACGGAGTGCGGTGGAGAAGCGGCCAAGGACCCATTTTGAGGAAATCAGGTTTGGCGCGGAGGAACGAGAATTCTCGGACCATGACGACGCTCTGGTGGTTTCCGTCCGCATCGCCAATGCCATGGTAAGGAGGGTGATGGACGACACCAGAAGCTCCACCGACATTCTTTATCTAGACGCCTTCCGGAAGCTCGGGCTTACGGATAACAACCTCTCCCGCATTACGACCATGGTCACCGGCTTCACCGGGGAATCCATCTCCCCCCTCGGGGTGACTTCTCTCCCCGTCACCCTCGGAAGCGAACCAAGGGCCAAGACGGTGATGGTCACCTTCATGGTGGTCGACCTACCCTCGGCGTACAACGTCATCCTCGGGCGCCCGACCCTAGACAAGGTAAGGGCGGTGGTCTCCACATACCACCGGGCCATGAAATTCCCAACGTTATCCGAGATCGGAGTGGTGCGGAGCGACCCTAAGGAATCAAGAAGATGCTACTTGACGGCCGTGTCGTTGCCAAAAAGAACGCGGCCCGACCCGATCGACCTAGACCCCCGAGACAACCTGGGAGCCTCCACTTATCCGCAGCCAACCGAGGGGCTCGTCGAGGTCCCCCTGAACGACAATCGGCCGGATCGGGTCATCAAGGTCGGGGCCGCGCTGCCAGAAGCCGATCAGGTCCAACTGGTGGAGCTATTGAAGGAGAACGCCGACATTTTCGCCTGGTCCCCGAGGGACATGCTAGGGATCGACCCCGGAGTAGCTCAACACCACCTGAACATCCATCCCGAGGCGTGATCGGTCAAGCAGAAGCCCCGGAGATTCACCCCAGAGCGCGAACAAGCGACCAACCACGAAGTCGAGCAGCTACTGGACACCGGATTCATAACCGAGGTGAAATACCCACAATGGCTGTCCAATGTAGTCCTTGTTAAAAAATGCAATGGAAGCTGGAGAATGTGCGTTGATTACACCGATCTCAATCGGGCATACCCCAAGGATTGCTACCCCCTCCCGAAGATAGACCAACTGGTCGACGCAACCGCAGGCCACGAGCTGCTTACCTTCATGGACACATTCTTGGGATACAACCAAATCCGCATGGCCCCACGAGACCAGATACACACCGCATTCGTTACCAAAAGGGGAGTCTACTATTACAAAGTCATGCCCTTCGGGCTGAAGAACGCTGGGGCCACTTACCAAAGAATGGTTAATCAAGTGTTCAAGTCGCAAATCGGGAGAAACATTGAGGTCTACGTTGATGACATGATCGTCTAAAGCAGGTCGGCAGCCACCCACCTAACCGATTTGGCGGAAACCTTTCGAACCCTCAGACAGAACGGCATGCACCTCAATCCGGCTAAGTGCGCCTTCGGAGTCCGATCGGGAAAATTCCTCGGTTTTGTCATTCACTAAAGAGGGATAGATGCCAATCCAGAAAATGTACGGACCATATTAGAGATGTAGTCCCCGCTTTCGGTAAAAGAGGTACAGCGTCTCGCGGAAAAGTTGGTGGCGCTCGAGAGGTTCGTATCACGCTCGGGTGACAAGTGCCTCCCATTCTTTCGGGCCCTACGCCGAGCGGGCGGATTCAAGTGGACCCTGTACTGCGAAGAAGCCTTCGACAGCCTAAAGACCTACCTTGAACGACTCCCCTGGCTAGTTTCCCCCCGTCCGGGTGAGGTTCTCGATCTTTACTTGGCGACCTCGGAGCACGTTACCAGCTCGGTACTAGTGAGTGAAGACCGAGCCTCACAACAGGTGGTCTACACTAGTCACATCCTCGCCGGACCCGAAGAACGGTAACCACCGATAGAAAAGCTGGCGTTGGCATTAATCATGACCGCCCGAAAGCTGCGGCCTTACTTCCAGGCCCACCCGATAAGGGTAATATCCGACCAACCACTCCGCCAGATCCTATCCAGATTCGACGTCTCAAGTCGGATGCTCAAGTGGTCGGTGGAGCTCGGAGAATTCGACTTCGCTACGCGCCCCGGACCACCATAAAGGCCCAGGTACTAGCTGATTTCATTTCCGAGCTAACCCCGAAGGATGACCCGAACGTACAGGAGTCGGGCCCGCCGGCATGGACCCTACACGTGGATGGATCCGCCATATTAGGAGGGCCGAGGCGGGAACAATCCTCGAAGATCCGGACGGCAAGGCCTTCGGGCACTCGCTTCAATTGAAATTCAAGGCCACCAACAACGAGGCCGAATATGAGGCACTACTATCGGGACTACGCATCGCTATCGAGATGCAAGTGCGCAATTTGAAAGTCTTCACCGACTACCAACTGGTGGCGGGTCACATCAGAGGGACCTACGAAGCCCGGGAACCGACCATGGCTCGGTATCTCGTCGAGGCCCGACGACTATCAGCCCGTTTCGACCGCCTAGTGATCATCGGGATCCCCCGCGCCTAGAACACCCAAGCTGACGCATTGGCTCGCCAAGCATCCGGACAACCCTCCGCAAAACCCCCGAGGAGGGTTGAGATCCTTTCCGCGCCGTCCTGCCCCGCCTCAGACGTCAACACGATCGAGCTAGCCCCCTGCTGGATGGAGGAGATACTCCGCTACAAGGAAAAGGGCAAGCTCCCCGACGACCCGGTGGCCGCTCGTCGGCTCAGGCGAAGCCAAGCGTGGTACGTCGAGGTCGGCGGCAAGTTGTACAGGAGGGCTTTTTCCCAACCACTGCTCTGCTGCCTATCCCTGCCCGAAACTGAGACAGCCCTAGGCAAAATCCACGAGGGCATTTGCAAAGAGCACATCGGGGGCCGAACCCTTGCGTTCAAGCTACTCAGGCAAGGGTTCTATTGGCCGAAGCTGCGGCGAGACGCCATGACCTACATGCAGCGTTGCCACCAATGTCAGGCGCATGCCCGGATCCAACGCCAACCGACCGCGCCCCTCACACCGATCGACGTGGCCTGCACCTTTGCCCAGTGGGGCATGGAACTCCTTGGCCCTTTTCCTCCAGCCTCGGGCCAGCGTCGTTTCCTCATAGTTGGGGTCGACTACTTCACCAAGTGGGTCGAGGCCGAACCACTAGCGTCCATCACCACAAAGCAAGTTGAAAGCTTCATGTGGAAAAACATCATCACACGTTTTGAGATCCCGAAGGCCCTCATATCCGACAACGGGACCCAGTTTAACAACCCCAGGTTCAAATCCTACTGCCATTCGTATGGTATACAATTGAGGTTCAGTTCGGTCGCCCACCCCCAGACCAACGGCCTCTGCGAAGTCACAAATCGGGCGATTCTCGAAGGGTTGAAGAAGAGGGTAGGTGAGGCGCACGGGGCGTGAGTGGAAGAGCTTCCAAGTGTCCTGTAAGCATCCCGAACCACTCTGAAAATGGCCTCGAGCGAATCCCCATTCAGCCTCGTGTATGGAATCGAAGCCGTCCTACCACTTGAGATCACATTCCTGACCTTGCGGGTGGAACATTTCGATGAAGGGACTTCGAAAATCGGACTCCGGGCAAGACTGGACCACCTCGACGAACGAAGAGCTGAAACCCACCTCCGTGCTCTAGCTTACAAAAAGGCAGTGGCCAGAACCTATAATCAGAAGGTTCGACAACACGAGATCCAGGTCGGGGACCTGGTCCTCCGGAAGACCAAGGTAAGCGACCCGACCCGTGTCCCCGAACTGGGAAGACACTTACTGAGTCAGCGGCATGGTCCGAGAAGGTACTTGCCACCTCAAAACCATGGACGGGGACCCTTTGCCAAGAACTTGGCACATGTTGAACTTGAAGAAATTCTACCCCTGACCTTGATTGAAGTATTCCGAGAAGCCTTGAGCAAAAGAGAGCCGTCTTGCATTTATATAAGTAGAACTTGTACATTATGCTCGGTCAGGCCTTACAAAACTTAGGCCTGGCCCGACCGAAACCAAAAAACGAGACCCCTAACAGAGACCTAACTTGGAGGCGCCTCCGACAGACTATCATCAAAAGGAACCTCCTCGGGCATGTCCACCGTCCTGTCCTTGGGGAGGTCCACGAAGGGGTCGGTCTCTACCTCCAGATCTGGGTACTTGGCGCTGAAACGTGCGAGTGCCACCTGGTACCCGAACTCATAGGTGGCCTGCCCCGATCTCTGTAGCCCGAGCTCGAAGCCGGGCGACTTCTTGTACTCCTCAAGAATCCTTTTCGTCCGCCCCTCGACGTTACGATGCTCCTGTTGCAGTGCCTCCTCCGCAACACGGGTTGACTCTTCGGCGGCATGAGTCGCTGACCGCGAAGCCTCTATATCCCGCGCAAGCCCGAGTAGCTCGTCGTCCAAGCTACGAACTCGATCACGATTGTTCTTCAGCTCTCCCTTTAACCGGTCGGCTTGAGTCTCAGCGGCAGTCGCCCACTCCTGGGCCACAGCAACCGCTTCGGGACCCGGCCCGCCCCTCAGCTCTTCCACCTCCCGACGTAGCTCGGAGTTAGAATCCACGAGGCGCCCGATAACCTGGCCCGCATTGTGCACTCGATCGATCAGTGCGGTCGTGTAATGGTGACTCTGCAAAAACCCGGGAGTCAGGACAGGTCGAGCATAAGAAAGATCGAAATCGGGAAACAATACTCACCTAGACCGCCGCTTTCGCAGCCTGATCCACGAAAACGATGGAGGGCGAGCAATACAGTTGCTTCGCCAAACCCGCATGAAGCGAACCACGGGTGTACTCCAGCGCAGCAGCGCCATCAGCCCAGACGCGACTGTCTGCCTATAGGGAGGTCCATCGGGTCTCGAACGGCGCACCCGACGCTGCGTCGGGCAGATTCGCGACCTCCAGTGACCGGAAGGGCTCGTTCTTGCTTGAGGGTCGGACCTGACACAAGTCCCTCATCGACTTCGGGCGCTCCCCCCGGTTGGACGTCGGCTCATCCCCGCCAAAACCAACTTGGCTCTTCCCTTTAGAGCGGCGAGCTTCCGCAGGCGAGCCACCACCCGACCCACGAGCAGTCTGCGCATTGGCTTCGCAAAGCGCCGCCCCTTCGGACGACTTCTTGATCAGCACCTTCGCTTTCTTCTTAGGACGACCTGCTTCCTCTTCTGCAGGACCTCCGTGTCCCTCGGGCTCCCATCGGGTCGAAGGCTCCGCGCCCCTCGGGCTCCTATCGGGTCATCGCTCTGGGCCCCGGGAAGACCTCGTCGATGCCGGCAGACGGGGAATGCCTTTTAATGCGTGAAAGTTCACCATATCTGAAAACAAATAGCGAACCGTTCAGCAAGGCTGGTGAACCTAAGTCTAAACAACATATTTGACCATACCCCTACTAGCTGGGCTGAGCCCTGCATCGACCAACCATCCTTCGGTCATCCCCCTGATGGACCGAGACGAGGGCAGGACACTGCTCAGGCGCCCCACCCGCTCGGTCTCTTCATCAGAAAGCAAGGGGGGAACATTGTTGATCGCTCGGGAAGTCCACGACAAGTCGAACCCCCATTCCCTGCGGCGACTCACAAAGAAGTAGCGCCCTTTCCAACCCTTGTTGTTAGAGGGAGTGCCGCCGATCTTAAACCCACCCCGGGCGGTCAGGTAATACCCGCCCCGACCCTTGCAAAGTCGAAAGCACGCTAAGAATAACGTTCGAGTCAGCTCAATCCCTGCCCCTTGGCACTCTCCCAGGAAAACTACCAAGTAGCGCCATGAATTGGGCGCCATCTGTGACGACGAGATCCCCCACCCTCGAAGGCATCCCACGATCACCGGGTGCAGCGGGAACCTCAACCCCGCCTCAAGGGCATCCAGAGTGAGGCCGAACCCACCGGGAAAGGGGTCATAAGGACGTTGCCCGGGAGACGGAGCATGCAGCTCATATTCCCTTGGGACGCTGTACCGATCCCGGACGAGACCTAGCAGTTCATCGGTCACGACCGAATCAACATCGTGGCAGGCCTGCATGACTTGAAGGGCCGCAAGTGCCTTCGAATCCACCTGCGGCGATCCGCCCGACGACGAACTCAAGACTTCCACCCTAGACCCTCCCGAAGACGACCCGACATCCTCGAGGTTTGACCGACTCGACGAAGAAGAAGAAGAGGAAGAAGACATCCCGACCTTCGAAAGGATCGAAGAAAGAGGTAGTGAGGGAGCAACTAGCAAGATCGCGGTGACAATGCCCCGTAGACATGAGATTTATAAGGAAGCAGCGACCGAGCTTGACGACGGTTGGACTCCCCGAGGAAGGAAATGATGAGCACAGTTGTCAAAGGCCGCCTCGAACGGTGCGTTCACCCAGCTCCAGGCCTCTATGTCAGGAATAATGGCACCTATCGTACCCATGATGTCATCACCAATAACACGTAAGATCCCCCTCGGAAACACGTGACATCACCCCGGTGGCATGCGCACTGAAAGATGTTTTCCCAAGTGCCTGCTCGGGCACCAGTCCATTCGTGCCCGAGTTCACCAGCTCGGGCACCAATCCACTCGTGCCCGAGTTCACCAGCCCGGGCACCAATCCATTCGTGCCCGAGTTCACCAGCTCGGGCACCAGTCCATTCGTGCCCGAGTTCACCGGCTCGGGCACTCCATTCGCCCGAGTTCACCAGCTCGGGCACCAATCCATTCGTGCCCGAGTTCACCAACTCGGGCACCAGTCCACTCGTGCCCAAGTTCACCAGCTTGGGCACCAAATCGTTCGTGCCTGAGTTCACCAGCTCGGGCACGATCCATCCGTGCGAAGTTCACGGCTCGGGCACCAATCTATTCGTGCCCGAGTTCACCGGCTCGGGCACCAGTCCATTCGTGCCCGAGCTCACCTGCTCGGGCACCAAACCATTCGTGCCCGAGTTCACCAGCTCGAGCACCAGTCTACCTGTGCCCAAGATCATCCGTCCTAAACACCACCCCCTATGTGTCCGCCGCCTCCAGCGTTCCCCTACCCCAGCCCCGGCCAGACAAACGACCACACCGAAGAAACGGGTCAGGCACGCCCCGAGCCCCTCCTCGAGAACCTCGAGGCACGCCTCGTTTGGGGGGGGAGGGGAGTGATAGGGGAATTCCCGGACCACCCACATCAGCACAAGGACGTTCCACGTGTACCGCCAAGTCGCACCCTCAGCGTCGGGTTGGACGAGATGGCACCCGCAGGACAACCGTACCCGAAATCCCGGGATGGAGACGGATGAAGCAGGCTAATCCCGTAATCCCGCGGCGGCGCCGCTCGGCCCCGAGATCCTAGAACAGCGACGTGTAGCATCAGTCTACTCAGCGTCGCTCGCCGCCACCCGATGAGACCCCACCGACATCTGAACCAAGGTACGCCTCGAGACGCGCCTATATATGACCCATACCTGACTTCAGGGGAGGAGAGGGAGAAAGAAAAGAGATGAAAAACTGACTTAACCATTGGAGGGGTCACGTCGGGAGAACCCGACCCAGGCGGGCGTGCCGGAGAACGCTGCAGCAAGCAACGAAGACCGGACACGAACCCGGAGATCGAAGACAGAATAAGGCCAGCCCGATATGTCACTCGGTGGCCGCATCCGTTCCGTAACAGTGTCCTCCTCCTCCGCCTTCGATCGCCGTTCCGATCGAGGTGTGCTTTCGTGGAGCCTTCTCGTCTTCGTCACACTCGGCTTCGACCCGCTTGAGGATGGCGGATGGGATCATTCCCGCTAGGGTCCCTCGGACTCCAGGGCTCCTCAATGCCGGCGTTCCCCCCCATCTACTTGCCGGGGCCCTTGAGAGTGGGAGAATAACATGCCACTAGCTCCGGATGGCCAACCAGATCGACGGAGCGAGTGCCTTCCCGCCGCCTACCTCTGTAAGAAAGAAATCCTTCCTGATCTTTAGGCTTCTTAATCTTTACTTCCGTTTCTTGAATTGATCGTGGCGGTTCATAGACACTCGGAATTATGGTTTGGTGATTATTAATCTATTGCTCTTCCTAGATAAGTAGTTTTTGAAAATTTCCCAATTCTTGGGTTGCCACGGAGAAATCTAATTGGAGTTTAGAGATTATCGGCCCTGCCTCCTTTGTTCTGTTTTCCATGACCTGAACTAGTATTCTTGTGTTCTTCTGATAAATGCATCTAGGAAAGTGAATCGGGGATGACGCAATTAGAATGATATACGATTCATATGACCTACTGTAGGACGACATCAAGTTCGATCATCAAGAACGTACTAGGATCTCTGTGCAATGAAGTTCTTGAATCAAGAAATGATAAAAGTTCATGATGCTGGTGTGATCTATTTAGAATGTAGACAAGAATAAGAAATCCAAGATCATTAAAACCACTAGCCGCGAGTACAGCAAGCTTTTCAGATATTTGACATCGTATCTTGTTCATAATATACTCTGTGAACAGGTTACTTTCATGCTTCTGACAAGGCGCGCAGCACACTTTAAAAGGCTCAAGCAGGTCATTTAGTTTCACCTTATAAATTGTTCACTATATCTTACTTGTGTTCATGCTTTAGGTGTCTCTGTAATTATTACATTGTATAGTTTTGTTTTGACAAACATGTAGAACACATGTATCCATTCTTTTTTCTGAAATGTGTGATACTGCTTAGCATTTGCATGCCTGACGTACGACGATGCCTTGGGTCAACTTGGTATCATCCATTACTTGTCTATTTGTTGGTCCGATCATTATTTTACAGCATCATGCTAAATAGAATTAAGTCATATAGGACATTGATCTCAGAAAGATGATTAGGAATTTTCATTCTGCAGATCTAGCACCTGCATTTATAGATTAGTGACACTGACGCATCTAACTTCATCCAAGATATGGGCTAAGAATTTAGATGCGTGCATGAATAGAGATATCCAATTGTTACCAGAAGGGCAAATTACTTCATATAAATAGATTAAGATGCTTGCATCAATTGAATTTTGTAGCTTTGCTTGAATTGTTATTTGGTAAGTCTGCTATTAGAAAATTCTTTCATCTTTTTCTCCTGACTTTTGTTTTCCAGCATATCCAATAGTCCATTCCTCATGTATGCTTATATATTACATGTGTTTTTCCTGTCATAAATATTCTGTCCTCGCACTGATCTCCATGCCCGAAAGATCTATTTGACTTATTGTGATGTGAGTTATCTAATGACTTCATGTAATGTCTTATTAAATTTTCTTATATATATATGTGCTGTTTCTACATTTCACTGTTTATGTTAGAGTTGAACTAGTATCTGATTATGCTGCTTTTTTAGTAAGATCTAAAAATATCATACTAGAAAATTAGTATTGTTGTTGTTTGTTTTATTGACTTAAATATAGATTAAAAGAAATTTCTTTCATCTTTTTCTCCTGACTTTTTTTTTTTTTGGTCCTCACACTGATTTCCATGCACTATTTCTCTGACTCATAAAATTTTCTGTATGTATTTGATCTGTGTGGTAGGACGAACAAACTAAAGATTTTAGTTTTGCACCTTCAAGCGACACAAATTCATTGTTTGATAATGCCATTTTTTAGCAATGACTTGTTAGTGTTTGAGCAAGTGAAGTTTTATCCTGTGCCACCTTAAGCATCGAAGGCTGTCTTATCTGTAGCTGGCCGTAAGTCTTTTAGGTTTGTGCTTCTCAAATATTTTTAGCCGACAACAAGTAGCATACCTGGAGGTATGCTTTTCTGTCTCCCAGTTTGCTATTGTTGTTGACACTGAAGAGAAGTTGGTTCATATGGTCTCCCAGTTGATCCCCGAGGCTGCCAGCAGTCAATTTATGCTTACTCTTCTTTTTTGTTTTTTGTGCATAGGTTTGAGAAATCTGAGATTCATTAATAATCTTAACGTTAAAAATTGCAAATTTGCTGTGTGAAGCTGTTAAGCCCTCCGACGGTAACATTTTGTTGGATCATTAGATGTGACAATCACTGAATCAAAGAGATTAAAGCTGCAATTTCTGCTGTATGTAGCAGGCCTTTGCCAAATGGTGCTCAGGAGACAAATGGCTACGGGGATGTGCTTTAATGTCCGAAATGCTGGTTCGTATGGGAAAAGTTTTTATTTAATGCTATGTGAGTTCTATTCAGGTTATTTTTTACATCCTAAGCAATATACCAAAGAATATAAATAATGTGCTTTCTCGAAAGGAGACGAGGCCAACTAGCCGGAGCATCGTATCTTGCTGCCCCCTAACGTACAAGGGGGTGGGGGGGGTGTTTGGTCCAAAGACTGCAACCATGTCGTCAGTATCGTCAGTATGGATATTGTCTCATTCGTATATTGTATCCACCATGGAACCTCTGGTATAACTAGATAATTTTCTGTTTTGTTATCTTGATTGCAAATGTTTTGAAGACCACTTGAAGCGGTGCAAATTTATGGGGACAAGAAACCAAAGGATTTAGGTCACTTGTCCTACGTTGATTTTCGGGCATGACAAAGACAGCATACCATATGCTAGGAATCCTTAGTTCTCAACAATTGAACCAGCTTACCTAGGCATCCATGCAATGTACAACTCTCGTGGCAGTCCAAACCATTTTTGTCTGCTTATAGTGGTTGGTCATAGTTAAAGGGAGTTGCATGCTATTGTTGACTTATTGTGATGTGAGTTATTTAACGAGTTCATGTAGTGTCTTATTAAATTTTCTTATATATATATATATATATATATATATATATATTTGTGTCTGTTTCTATATTCACTGTTTATGTCAACAGTTGAACTAGTATCTGATTTTTCTCTTTTTTACTGTTTTTTTATACGAGACATAATTTATTAAAACCAAAATATTCAACAGTGTGTGGTTTGATTTGAGAGTGAAAAACTCGTCCAGAGGTGACGGAAGTGGTTGGGGTGGGGGTGGAGAGGACAGGAAGTGGGGAGCGGTGCAGTTTGGGGTGTTAGAGAGGTGGAGGGAAAGACGTAGGAAGGAGGATGAGGAGGCGGAGGAGGAACAGATGGAGGGGAAGCGGGAAGGAGGAGGTTGAGAAGACAGACGAGGGGGAAGGTGGAGGTGGTGGAGGGAGGGGACGAGGAGGCAAAAGAGAGGGAGGTGGAAGGAAAGGGGGAAGGGATGATGAAGGGGTGGGAGAGGGAGATGGAGAAGGTGACGGATGGAAAGGTGGAGGTAAAGAGGGACGGGGGAGGAGAGAGATAGGGAGAGGGAGAGGAATCATTTGATGCATCACTTGGTGCCCCGACAGGACAATACTTTAGGAATAAGAGAGACGAGACAAAAAACAAAAAACACATGGTAGTTGATTATCTGCCAGAGAGAGGATGCTTTTTTAACTTGAATACAAAACACCGCAAAATGCCAGGCCTCGAGTAAATATGAAAATCTATGACCACCCAAAGACGAAGTCCAGCACATAAACGAGAACCAGCGAGAGCGGATACAACGAGAAGGCAACAAAGCACGTCCACAGGGGGAATGTGGTACGCAGGCTGGTGAAGATGCCCATCGCAATGCAAACCACGAGAATGACCAGCACCTCAGCCGAGAAGTCCCACGTCAAGTGTCTCGCGTAGACGAGGGCCAGAAACACGGCCAGACACAGAATGTTGTTCATTGTCACCCCACCATATATCTGCCGCATTAGATATATTGCATCAAAGACAACATTTAACTGCACACTGTTTGAACAAAAGCTTGGAAGACAAACCTCGGAAAATGTGAGTGAGGCAGTTCTTTGCTTCTTGCGGCTGGCAAAAATGATTGCTGAGACCGCCTCACTAGAGTTGGTCGCCAGTGGCATGGCAATGAAAGATATGAAAAAGGAAGGTATCTTTGTAGCACTTGAGAAATTATCAACAGCATCTACCAGAGGATCCGCGAAAACAGCTGCAATAAAAGTTCCAAGAACCAAAAGCAGAATTGCTTGAAAGCATATCCATGATGGACTTTCGGCACCATCCGCAGCTTCATCACTCTGATCATGAAGCATATTGTGTTCATTCCTTGCTCTCTGCATGACATAAAAAACTTTGTCACTTATGCCTCCAAAGTAGCAACCTGACCCTTATACGTCAAAAAACGAACTTACCATGTGGAAATGATGCAACTTCTGGGAGTAGGAACCAGAAAATGCGACAGCACGGTCTGCCTCAATAATCCATTTTGAGATACCCTCAGTAAACTCTTCTTCTTGAATATTGTCATCACGTGATGTATCAAACTCATTCATCACTTTATCTACAGCGCCATCCTTATCCAAATCTATTTCACCCATCTTGAGTCCTATGATAAGTGCTCTTAACTCAGAACGTGATATTGATTGATTTTTATCCATATCTACTTTGTGGAACAGCCTGCACAAAAACATATCGAAATGATAGCTCAAAGATGTAGAGAGATCTTGGAAATGTGACAAATGTTAGATAAAAGAACTAACTTTTTGATGACTTGTAAATTCGGCTTTCCATGGTCATCCATAAGATGTCCAAGGGATTGCATATGAACATGTTTTAGAATTCCTGACATCACAAGCCTATGCTTAGCAAACTCCAGTCTTCTCCTCTGAATCCATGGCTGCAAGACCTGGTCCATCGAAGTTCCATAATTAGTATGCAAATGTATGCCTAATTGTCATTTTGCAATCAAAATGAAGCAGGTTGTGATGCAAAATTATCACTATGGAGCAACTACGACCATTAAATCATACAACTGCGGTGAGCAAAAAAGAAAAAAAATAAATAATGTTCATATATATGCAAAACACACATGAACAAATATACTTGTCCCCATGCCTATATTTAATGATGGTGTTATTGTGTGGTTATTAAACCTGATTGGTGTTGCTGATGCCGCAAGACAATCATATTTAAATAAGAATAATGTCTAGTGGAATCAGACATCATTTGTCACTACCGGTTTGACCAGTAATTCAGTCACTCATAGCTGGTTTGGTTTGCTAATGGCTTAAAGGAAAAAACAAACACAAAATGACAAAAAATGTCATTCTTCAAAACAGCATGAGCAAATGTCATGGCCTCAAAATCTCTACAAAGTTGTTTTAACATGTAACTTATAGCATCCTACTTTCTGTATTCTCTCCATTTATTTTTTTTTTAACCATTTATGATTAACCTAGAATCCTAAATGAGTAGGCCCATGTATTTAACAATATCAATTCACAAGCGTGAAAATAAATGCATATGATGAAAAAACAGAAAAAAAAATATAATAATATTTTGAATTATTTCTTACATATTTTAGAAATATTTTGAATTATTTTTGGATGATAACTGATAGAATGGTCTAGCGGACCCGGTTTGATCCTCAACCCCATGAAATCAGAGTTTCGGTTTTTTAAACATAATTATATTAATAAGACATGTCAATAGCATAAAATTGTCCACGGTCTATCATCACGATCCATAATTTTGAGGCCTTGGCTTACAGCTACAAACTGATACTAAGATATAAATAAGCTAATTAGATTTGAATTAACATGTCATCAACCAAAACAAATTACCTGATACAAGCAGTAAGACAGCAAAAGTGCAATTGCGACGATGAGTGCAACAAAGACTGCTAAACGTTGTCCAGAAGGGAAGTTGAAAATTCTTGGTAGTTGCACAATAATAAATGGAACAACAGATATAGCCATGATCCTTGCAGCATAGCTCGTTTGAACATCAGTAGAAATACCAGATGCTTCAAAGATAAAAAAAAATTACATAATCACAGTTCACCAGATAAATAAAACAATAATCTAGTACTAGTTTGAGGAACTAGAATATGCAAGATTATCACATACATTTCCTTTAACAAATGTGTAAGAACAATCTATATAGTTACTACATCACCACTAAAGGATTATATCCAGCAATGACCACTAAAGAATTTGAAACAGATTAAACAGTCTAATCTTAAATTCACTGCTTTGTCCACACTCAGCAGATGTAACGAACTAGCAAAAGTCGACGATATTATCATCATGTACAATCTAGTATTACTTCATCCAAGTAATTGACATGTGATTAAAATTCAAAATCTACCATAAAAAGAGAAACTCGATTTTTGATTGATCAAGATGATTTCTTTTCTTTTTCAACCTTTCCAAATTGAGAACATAATTGTGATTATGACTTTCATTGAGAATTTTCTGCCTGTTCTAGCACTAGGATCAAAACCACCATATACCATGTGATCAAGCTGATTTCTTGCAATTACAAAACCTTAATCCAGTCTTTCTAGGAATCTTACAACCATGATGTCGGCGACAAACTCCATCCTGGACTGCATCCTAAAACCTCTTGTTACAGAACAATTTTTCAGATGATACACTCCAACAGACAACCACGCAGCCCTTCAAGAAAGCACTAGTTTGCACACAGCTTTCTAAGTTTTTAAGTAGCTCTCCCATGTAGAATATAAAAGGAGATAACAATACAAGGTTGGGCTAAAACGAACATGGAAGCTAAATTGAAATTTGCAGGTCACTTGTTTAAGGTCAAAAAGAGGCAATAGATGTATCATTCTCCAAATTCTAATCAGCTCTTGACCTCATCATAATCTCACTAATTAAAACCATGCTGATCAATAAACCCAAAGTATTGGCCCAATGTAGCTGGCCAATAAAAATCAGGCTAAGGCCGTGGAATATTTTCTAGAATAGCATTTTCTGAGCAGAAAATAAGCAGAATGAAGAGTGTGTGTGTGTGTGTGTGTGTGTGTGTGTGTAGCATATGTTAGAACTAAAGGAAGGCATTTTTCAGAGAGCAAAATGAAGAGAACTTTGCACAAAAACTAACAAGCAATTCTGCAGAAAACTCCGAAAGGGGCATATCAAATAGACTGGAACCAAAGCAAATATATGCTTAGAGCAGACCTTATTATCTCACAGAGAAAAATAGAAAAGAAAGTTCTGCAATCTGTACAAGCACTTAAATAATTCTGCAAAAAGTTCAAGAAGGTGCATACCAAATAGACTGAAACCTCTGGTATCTTGTAAATCTACCGAAGTTGAACTATCAGAAAGATCGCATTTCCCAACAACAACACAGGAACCCCAGAGCAAGGTTAAAAGCATCACAGTTGATCCAGCAAGCAAACCCATTCCAATCAAGACTTGGTTTTGAGCGGTTTCTTTGCTCCCAGATAGACCAGATACTGCAAAATTTGTTACGTAAATTTGATGTATCAGCAGCAAAGTCTAACACTTAGATCGCTCCTTAAAATTAGCTGAGTCAAAGAAGTGCAAATTTCAACAGTCCTATCACAGTTCTGATATGCTAGTTTCAAACTTCAGAATTCTGGCCAAAGTATGCATACTGTTTAGAAAAGATGAGACAGAGATGAAAATGTCAAAAGGCTACACGAAATATTACGCATCGCTCAGAAGAAACTGCAGCTTTAGACCTCAGAATAATAGTAACAATGACGACAAATTTTAGAAAAGGAAAAAATGAATTGAAGCACTTCAAATATTGCATTAACAACAACACATGTTTCACTGGCATGAAACATTTCGGAACAACAAAAAGTTCTGCTGAGAAGATATGTGAACTTTTATTTTACTATGGAGACATAAGCAATGTACAAACTCAGGATAAGGAACCAATGTGTTAATTCTTGATAATAGTCTATACATACTGATTTTTACTGATCCAACCAAGTATCGACATCATAACAAATAGGTCGATACTAATACAATACGAGTGATTTTTATTTTTTGTTGTTAAATTCGGTGTTACTAGGTGGTACAAGTTGGTATACTGCCAGTGTACTGGTTGGATAGTTCGCCAAAACCAATATTAAAACCAAGATTTAAATCCTCGGGTATAACCACAAATTGATTGCATTAAGTCCCTTATTTTTACAGCCAGATGATGGAGATGTTCACTCAAAAACAAAGCTCAAAAGGAGTCGATCTTAAGGCAGTTCAAGCACCAGAATGAGCAAGGAGCAAATTAACCAAGCAAAAGCAAGAAATAAAATTTAAAGCAATTCAATTCTCTTCACAGTGATTTCAGCAAAAGACAACTAAAAACTTATATAGAACCTATGACTATCTGAAATTCATGAAGTTCCAGATCTTTCCAAGATTTTCAGATGAAACTTCAGCCATGATTTTAAGCTTTTCTATGTTCCGAACACAACAAGGTAAACTTGGCTACATTGGCACTTACGTTACACAGCGTACATAAAACAGTTGAGTTGTTCTTTCCATCGCTGACTCTACAAGCAATCTTGCATCAACCTGAGTCTATCCTTGGCACCATCATATATGGCTAAAATAATTACGGCCCGTTATGCTAACAACAGAATCGATCACATAATTGATGACAGTTTTTATTCTCCATATACTGATCTTGATGTTCTACACATCACCATGAAAATGATTGACAAGATATGTGACCAATAAACAGGTGTGGTGTGCCTAAACTAGCTGGCTTTTGGGTTCCTTCTCGCCTGATCAAATTATCGAACCAAACATTTAACACAAGAATATATCTACAACTAAAACCCATATCAAACATCAAGTTTCTTTGACGTGAAACATGTTACAGAATATTATATGCAAATTAGATAATTACCCTTCAGATACTTGTGCCAAAACCTCGACAACAACGCACCACTAAATAATTTGATGAACAATATAATTTCGTAAGGGTCTTTCACTTAAGATGAAAAGTAGCTTGCTCTGGTAGCCCCCAGTCTGACACCTATTCGGTAGCCAACAGAGTTGGAGGATTTTTTTCCACTTATCTTTTTGTCGGCGTAAGGGATGTGTTCGCCTCCATCACCCCTTGACATTCTCGAGGGCAGAAGGAGAAGGTCCGGCCATATCTGGGTGGATTCTTGATTGTGATAGCATATTTCATAAGCTAGATTCGAACCCTCAATTCTAAATGTTTTGTCATCACGATAACAACGACCAAGAGAGAAATCAAGAAATAGAAAAAGGAACCCGCCCACCGCAAGATCGAAGCCAACGAATTCAGGTCAATGATATGAAGAGAGCAGCCTAGCGAAGCGAGAAGCAGATCTGTTTAATCTTGACGAGAACCCGAGCCGTGGCAGAGAGATCGGCGACCGAAATCAATAAAGAGAAAAGAAAGACCTACCAAGAATGAGCATGGCGTCGGGGAGAGCCCCAAGAATCGGGAGGAAGAGACCGCCCACGATCCCAGGGCCCAAGATCTGGAGCAGCAGCTCGCTCCCGGACGAGAGGTACGTCGCCGCCTTAAACATCAAGAACCCGTACACCAACACGAGGAACAAGTTTCCGACGACCGTGGTGGTGCAAGGAAGGAACCCGTACGTGGGCTCACACGCCTCCGTGGCGCTCCCCCGAGGGAGGACAAGAAAAGGGCCATACTCGTAAGCCGCGTCGGTGGGGCCAGAGATTCCGTCGGAGATCGGCAGATCGAACGCTTCTTCCTCTGCCAGCGGCGATATAGGGCGGCCATCGGCGCATCGGCCGGCGACGAGGAGGAGGAGGAAGGGGAAGACGAAAGCGAAGGGGAGAGGGAGAGGAAAGGTGACACGCTTTCGCGCCATCTGGCCCTCGAGGACGAACAGAAGAAGGTGCACACGATGGATGCCGGAAAGAGACGGCTATTAGTAAACGAGAATCTCTTTTGCAAAGAACTCCATGACATGACAATAATTAGTTTCCATGTATCGATTAATTGGTTCGAGCCGATGACCCAATCGCAATGTGTTTGATCTAACCGGATGCACGGACCCGTTTGAGCTCCAGCCGAACATGATTTCAAATTTGAGGCGTCTGCATATCAAACTACTTTATTCTCACAGTCTGATGTGATTATTCCTTACTCTGATTGGATCTCAAAGGAGAGTCGTGGATGCACTTGGAGGACAAAGTTGCAAACATCGCCAGACCGAGAGACGAGAGAGAGAGAGGTGGAAAGATGAGACCGAGTCTGACGGGAACGACTGTGCAACGGTGTGCGACTGGGATCACGTGATAACCCCGTGCTACGTCTTTTCTTAGTGTCACTGCAAATGATGTCGGTGGGAGGCGCCCGCGGAGGCACGTCGTTGATACATACGTCGATGGGACACCGATGAGATGCATCATCGTGATGCGTCGAGCGCTGAGCGTCCGGTCTCGTCACAACCTCCAGCATTTTGACCATTGGACAGCTAATGTACGCTATTGAAGGTGACATGGACGAAGAATCATCAATTACGTCCTGCCGAAGACCATTTCTGGATGGAGGATATTCTCCTAAAAGAAGAAGAGCCCGCGTTGCCTCCTTTGGTTCGTAGATGCCTTGGGCCGAGCCGACGTGCATTCAGTTAAGCCCAAGTAAATGGTCCATGGCACCTGATCAGCCGCAGACACGTGGAAATCATCAGAAAACTGGTGGCGCCTCCCCCACCGCCAGTAGCCGCAGTCCCTCGGCCACGCCGCTCCACGCTGGTCTGTCAGTGTGTCGTCTTCTACTCTCTATTTCGCTTTTCCCTCTGCTTTCGGTGTTGTATGTCGCCACCCCAGCAACGGCCAATTCCCCACCCTCCGCCTCCTGCTCCGCCTCCTCGCTGTTGCTCCAACGGTCACATAACACCCGCTTCGAGATCTCCCTTCTCTCTCGTACTCATTCATATACATACAGATATATTTCTTTACTTCCAACAAAGGAAACCGCCTGCTTTATTTAACGCTCTCGGCTCTCGGCTCTCGGAGCCCCTTTCCCCTTTCAAAAGCCGCTCAGACCATCGACTTTTAGCGGATAGCAGCTGTGACAGTCACTAATAACGCTTCTCTTCGTTCCTCTTCGCTCGCAATTAATGGCAAATGCGTCGTTCTTTCTTCTTATTCTCCTTCTTTGGTCTCCACGGGGCGATGGTCTGAGGGAGCAGGCGAAGGACGCGGTGGCCACCGGTGGGGAGCTGTGGTGCGTGGCGAAGAACAACGCAGAGGACGCGGCGTTGCAGTCGGCGCTGGATTGGGCTTGCGGGCCCGGCGGGGCCGACTGCCGCCCCATCCAGCAGGGCGGCGCCTGCTACCAGCCCGAGGACATCCAGTCCCACGCCTCCTTCGCCTTCAACGACTACTTCCTCCGCAACGGCCTCGCCGCCTCCGCCTGCGATTTCTCGGGCACCGCCGCCCTCACCTCGCTCAACCCCAGTACGTATGCCGTTAAAAGGAACATGTTTCCATTCCCTCCGTCTTCTTTAGACTATTGACCTTAACGTGCGGTCCGGCCTTGTTCTTTCTTGATCTCGACAACAGGTCAGGGTAGCTGCGTCTTCCCTTCAAGGTTGGTACTTGTCTGGTAATATCTGCAACATTTTTCTCTGAGAAAGAGGGGAAAAGGAAAGCTGTTTTGGGCAATCCTGTTCGAAGACACTGTTTCTGGTTTCCTCTTTAGAATCGAAGCATTATCGTTGTTTCTGATCTTGAAACTTTCGGTGAAAACGATGGTTCCCAACACCACTTTAATTAAGAAATCGGCTCGGCTGCACACGATGCACTTTTAGTGCCAGAGATAAAAGCCTTCTTCTTTCCATTTTTGCAGCTCATCATCAAGAAATGGGAGCTTCAGTGGATCGGCGACATCCAGCTTAGGGCCAGCAGCGGCCGACATGAGCGGAGGTTGTCCTCTGCGGCTGAGAACATGGAGTCTGGCGTCGGCAATAGTGAGCCTGGCTTTAGCTACTGCCGGTGGCATCGTCCTCTGGTAGTGCTACCAGTGCGAGATTAAACGGAGTCGGACGGCGTGTTGCTGGCGGAACCGATGCGCGGACGGGCAGTGCTTTGTATGTCAGTGACGCTGTTGAGTGTATAGACTTTATTTCCAAGCCAATTCATTCGCTCTGCTTTCGTTCTTGATTCGCTTAGCTGTAATGATCGAGAATGTGATGGAGTATGTCGTTTATTTGGGGTATCGATTTGATGATGGCACAGAAGTCTGCCCATGAGATCAATTACCCTTAACATCAATTTGATGAAGGTGTACCATGATATGCCTTTTAATATACGTTTTCTGATATAATCAAATGATCACGGATCCATAGTGTTCTACAACGCATCCTTGTCACCTCTGCACACAACTATGAAGAAATGCATGTGCAAGGCTCTAGAAGCATGGCCTGCATCCATGTCCAACGTGAATTCCCAAGGGCTTAGATCACAATAAGTGTACTTGCTTTATGAAATTATATATGATGTAAAAAATAAACGAGTTTCTCGAATAGATTGATTGAAATTCTATTCAACGGATGTAACAAATATACTTATATATATATATATATATATATATATATATACACGAATAAATTCATTGAAATTCTATTCAATGGATGTCATAATTATACTCTTGACATATACATACATACATATATATATATATATATATATATATATATATATAAATATATATATTATTTTAAAATATATATTATTATTTTTATTTATTCTCATCTCATCGTTATTGTTTACCTTGTCCCATTGTACTATGCTATAAATCGTTTCCTTCATTGCAAAGCCCTAATTACCATTGTGCCCCCTTCATCTTTTCTTAAGATTATTACCCTTTTGCATAATGTCAAACTCTCGTTATTGTGAATCCTTCATCATTGGTATCTATAACTTTTTTTATCATTTTCATTGGTTTTGACCAAATCCACAAACATAGAGTCAGACAATTATAATATCGGGTTAAAGCATTGTTGTTTGAGGTTAGTCATGATGCATGATAATGATACAAGAGTATCGATAATCTCAACATGCCCACTCCTAAAGTGATCTATATTTTCAATGTTGCCCTCTATATCTTATTTGTGGGAGTAGAGGCAAAGGAAAATGTTAGAAACATGAGATGGAGGTGATAGATGCGATGGGTGAGGATAAATAAGAATATTTACGAGATTATTGAAAAAACATAGAAAGATTATAACAAGGCACCTTTTGATAGAAAGAAGAAAATGAATTTTTTTAAGTATATATATACATGACATGTATATATATACATATACATATATATATATATATATATATATACATATATATTTCGCTTATTGTGGACTTGTTCAACCAACTGAGCAAAGCAAAGTATTTCTCCAAACTCGACCTTCGGTCGGGGTATTGGCAGGTGCGTTTTGCTGAAGGTGATGAAGCGAAGGCTACTTGTGTGATCAGGTATATAGCGTTTGAGTTCTTGGTGATACCTTTCGGCTTAACCAACACTCCAGCCACATTCTGCACTCTTATAAACCAACTATTCATGGAGTATTTCGATAAGTTTGTGGTCATCTACTTGGATGATATAGTCGTCATCTGCCAAACACTTGAAGAGCATATTGAGCACCTTCGAATAATTTCCAAAGTTCTTAGGGAGAATACTTTGTTCGTGAAAAGAGAGAAGTGCTACTTTGCTTATACGAATATCTTATTCTTGAGGCATCGAATCGACAATAGTTCCATTCGAATGAACAAGTCAAAGGTGCAAACTGTGGCGAAATGGAGTACTCCAAGAAAGGTGCCAGAGCTGAGATCCTTGGTTTTGTGAACTACTATCGACGTTTAATAACGGGGTATTCGAAGCGCGCAGTTCTATTGACGGATTTATTGAAAAAATAGTAGCCTTGGAGATGGTCTGACAAATATGAAGCGGCATTCCAAGACCTAAAGGCTATCATTTTGAAAGAACCGATACTCGAATTACCAGACTATGGGAAGCCTTTTGAAGTCCATACAGATGCTTCAGACTTCACTATTGGGAGAGTACTCATGCAGGAGGGCCATCCAGTGGCCTATGAAAGTCGCAAGCTCAATGAGACCGAGCGACGGTATCCAGTGCATGAGAAGGAGATGACAGCGGTGATCCACTGTCTATGAGTATAGTGACACTACCTTATCGGATCGCGATTTGTGTTGAGGACAGACAACATCGTTTTGAGTTACTTTCAAACTCAAAAGAAACTCTCTCCAAAGCAAGCACGATGACAGGACTTCTTGGCAGAATTTGATATGGTAATAGAGTACAAGCCCGACAAAACAAATGTCGTAGCCGATGCATTGAGCCGGAAAGTAGAGCAAGTGAACGCTATGCAACTAAAGGGCAGAGGCCAAGCAAATCAATTACACTCCAACTTCGTTTCTCGGATCAAGGATGGACTGTACAGTGATTCCCAGGCAGTAAATTTGATGCAACTGATCTAAGAAAGCGAGGCACGATGATTTTGGGTCCAGGAGGGACTTGTCTACATCAAAGGGAATAGAGTTTATGTCCCTCGAGTAGATAATCTGAGGTGTGAACTCTTGAAGGAGTGTCATAATTCCCTTCGGGTAGGACATCCGAAATGCAAAATGACATTGAAATGCAGATATTGCGCGGGCCTACTTGGAGAAGGCAGCCAAAAAGATGAAGAAGTGGGCAGACTTTGAAAGGCGACCACAGGAATTCAAAGTCGGCGATTTGGTGTTGGTGAAGCTCCAATCAGCATCACTCCAATTCTTTAGGAACAAGGTGCACAAAGGATTAATGCACAAGTACGATGGCTTCTTCCTAATTATCAGTAGGGTGGGCAACATCTCCTACAAGTTGCAGCTGTTGGCGTGACTCAAGCTTCATAATGTTTTCTGTTAGAGCTAGCCTCAGGAAATTACCACACGGTAATTTGGCAACGCAACAAAGACAATAAACAAAAAGAATAAAAGAAACAGGAAACCGAATTTACGTGGTTCGATCGATTGACCTCGTCCACGAGACGAAAGGAGGAGCAAATCTTTATAAAAGAGACAATTACAAATGCCTTAGGAAATTATTCCTAGGCCATAAAACACCTTCAACTACTAAACAAGAAAAGCCCAAAAGTTTAATATGGACTTAATGAAATTAAATCCAAAGCGGCTTTTCTTGTGGTGCCTGTGGTGCATCTGGTTAGAAAAGCTTAGACCCCTTTTTATAGCATCAATAGGGGATAGGAATTCTGGTTTTCCCGATGTGGGACTAAAGGACTTGCCAAACTAACAAATCTCCACCTTGGCATGTCCCAACAAAATTTGCTCCACCTTCTTCATAAAAACCCCAACGGGCAATCATAATCAATGAATACCAATCAAGTCCAAGGCTTTGCTTGAACTTGTATATCTTTGGAAGAGACTTCGTAAGCATATCATTTGGATTGTCCTTCGTATGAATTTTACGAACAAGGACCTTTCCTCGGCAATGGTATCCGAATAAAATGAAACTTCACATCGATGTGTTTCGTCCTCTCATGACATCATCGGTATTTAGTCAAATGAATAGCACTTTGATCATCACAATAAATTATAGTAACACCTTGATGCGACATAATTCAATAAACAAACCTCTTAACCATAAAACTTCTTTGATCGCCTCATTCGCCATATATTTCGCCTCCGTAGTAGATAAAGTCACGACAGGTTATAAAGAAGCTTTCAACTAATCTGCACAACCGCCAACGCAAAATACATAGCACTTTGTCGAGAGATCTTCGTTTATCAAGATCTGCGGCATAATCAGTCGACGAAACCAATCAAAGTGTTAGAATTTTTCCAAACTCCAAACAAGCATCGAAGTCCTTGCAAGTATCGAGAATCCACTTCGAACCACTGCCAATGTGTTTTACCTGGATAAGACATATATCTACTAACCACACTAAGCGCTTGTGAAATATCCGACGAGTACATACCATTGCATATATAATATGCAAATAGCACCTTTGGAATATGGAACTTTCACCATATATTCTTCCTCTTCAATTGATTTTGGTGGTCGAGCGTGAGATAGCCGAAAATGGCTAGTAAGAGGAGTACTCAGCGGCTTGGCGTTTTCATGCCAAACCTCTCAAGACCTTTTTGAGGTAATTTTTCCGGGTCGAAATAATTTTCCAACTCCTCGATCTCTTTTGATCTCCATACCAAGAATCTTCTTATTTGCTCCCAAATCTTTCATTTCAAATTCACTATTCGATTGCATTTTCAAAGTGTAAATTTCGACAAATTCTCATTGCGCAATAAGCATGTCATCAACATAAAGTAACAAATACACAAAAGAGCCATCATTTAACTTAGGAAGTAGACACAACTATCATACATGCTCCTTGTGTAACCATGACCCAACATAAATGAATCAAACCTCTTATACTCTGTCTTAGAGACTGCTTCAATCCATACAAGGATTTCTTTAATAAGCAAACATGGTCTTCTTTTATCGTCGACTTCAAATCCATGAGGTTGCTCCATGTAAATTTGCTCTTGAGTTCACCATGTAAGAAAGCTGTCTTGACATCAAGTTGCTCTAATTCCAAATCATACATGGCAACTAAAGCAAGCAAAACACGAATAGAGCTATGTTTAACTGGTGAAAATACGTCATTAAAATCAATACCATGTACTGACTATAGCCCTTTGCAACCAATCGTGCTTTGTACCTTGCATCTTCAACCCCTGGAATACCTTCCTTCCTTTTGAAGACCCATTTGCATCCAATAATTTTCTTACCAAGGCGGCTTCACAAGGTCCCAAGTTTTATTCGATGGAGAGATTCAATTTCTTCATTCATCGCAATCAACCACTTAGCGGAATCATCACAAGCAGATCGAGTAGGTAGTAGGCTCACCAACTCCACCTATTTTTTCAGCAGACAAAGCATATGCAACCAAATTTGCATATCTTTGTGGTGGTCGAATATTTCTCGTGGTCTATCCTGGGTTGTGGAATATTGCTCTTCCCTACGGATTATCTTTGTCGTAGACTCGGGACCGATCTCTTGGCATTCTTTGAGTAGAAGAGTTTGGTGAAGAGATTGAGAACTACCAATCTCAAGCTCCGCTTCGCACACTATCATTTGTACAACTAGTAGATTCCTCTTTAGAAGATAACATAGATAATTCATCAAAAGTAACATCTCTATGATTATAAATTTTGGGGATTTGGGATCGGACACCATAATCAGTATCCTTTCACCCTGGAAGCATACCAAGGAAAATGCACTTTTTAGCTCGAGGTTCTAATTTTCCTTCATTTACATGCATGTATCTTTGGACATCCAAAGATTTTAAAATCGAATAATCGTAGAGTACCGACCAAACTTCCTCGGGTTTTAAAATTAAGTCTTTGCTTGAAGAACACGGTTGACAACGTGAACCCGCCATATTAATCGCCTCGCCCAAAAGTCTTTTGTCAACCCGCATTTGAGATCATACACCTTGCTCTTTCTAAGAGTGTTCTGTTTATACGTTCACCACACCATTTTCTTTGAGGCATCATCCTAACAGATGCGATCGAACAATTCCTTCATTTTTGAGAATTCATCAAAGTCACCTTCACAAAATTTCATGCCATTATCTTCAAGCCGCTTAATACATTTACTGTTTGCTTCTCAATCAAAGCCTTCCATTGTTTAAAGGTTAGAAAAACATCATTTTTATGCTTCAGAAAATAAACCCAAACTTTTCTGGAATAATCATCAATGAAAGTCAACATATACCTGGCACCACCTTTAGATCGAACACATTTGGACCCCAAAGTCGAATGAATATAGTCAAGAGTACCTTTTGTTTTGTGAACTAGGAGAATTGAAGTGACTCTTTTTCGCTTCCAAAATGCAATGTTCACAAAAGTCTAGTGGCCAAGATCTGTCCCAAAGAAGACCTCTTTTGCTCAATATACTCAAACCTTTTTCGCTCATATGACCCAAACGCATATGCCATAATTTGGTGATGTCAGAATCAGACAATGATGATGGCGAGATCAGAATCGATCTGTGTGGTAGTTCCTGCAAAATATACAAGCTACGGACCTCTACAAGCTTTCATAACAACAAGGGCATTCCTAGAAACTTTCATAACTCCACCTTGGTGTGTATTTACACCCAAGAGCCTCTAGGGTGCCTAAAGAGATGAGATTCTTTTAAATCAGAACATGTCTAACATTAGTGGCGTCCTCACAATACCATCATGCATTTTAATTCGGATTGTGCATCTACCAATAACATCACATGCGGCATTATTGCCCATCAAAATAATTCCACCATTACAAGATTCATATGTGGAAAACAAATCCCTATTGGGACACATGTGATAAGAACAACTCAAATCTAAATCCATTCATTTTTAGACCTTGTCCTGTCATCATTGAGCAAAGAAAATATTTCCAAAATTCTCATCGGCTACAACACTAGCTTCAGCGGACTCGAGAGTTTTCTCAATAATTTTTTCCTTTTACTTTAATTTATTTTTCAATTTAAAGCAATCAGCCTTAATGTGCCCCATTTTATGACAATATCTGCATTCCAAATTTCTATGTCCGGATTTAGATCTAGATTTAGATCTACTCTTGTCAAATTCTCTTTTATCGTTTTACCCTCGACAACGGACCCTCGGCCGATTTCCTCTATTCTCCCGGTGATATCCCTATCAATCTGCTCCTTAGATTTTAATGCAGATTTAATTTCATGATATGAAATTGTTTCTTTTCTATAAATCATTGTATCACGGAAAAACTTAAAGGATTGGGGAGAGAACACAAAAGTATGAGGGCCTTATCCTCATCATCAATCTTTGCATCTATATTCTCCAAATCCATAACTAAGGAATCAAATCTATCAAGATGTAAGATTATAGATGTACCTTCAATCATCCAGAAGCATATACAAACTCGCTTCAAGTAGAGCTCGGTTCTCTGTCCTCTTCATATACAAGGCTTTAAGCTTATCCCACATGCTCTTAGCCAGTAGTCTCGTAGCTACCTCGTAAAACCTCATCGAAAGATTTAGAATAATACTAGATCGGGCCTTCTTATCCATACCTGCAAAATCTTCCTCGACATACCATGGAATTTTCTCCTCACTGTGAGTGCCAAATCAACTCCGTCTTGAACGAATGGCCTCCGTCTTGAGTTGCCACATGCCGAAGTTGACATTTCGTCGAATTTCTCGACAACAATCTTTGTTATTGTCATTGTTGCCAAAAGATCAGGCTCGATGTTTGTTAGAAGGTTGGCCCTAGGAAATTACCACAGGGTAATTTTGGCAACCCAATAAGACAATAAACAGAAAAATAAAAGAGGAGACAAGGATACCAGAATTTACGTGGTTCGGTCAATTGACCTACGTCCACGAACGAAAGGAGGAGCAAATCTTTATAAAAGAGACAATTACAAATGACTTAGGAAATTATTCCTAGGCCATAAAACACCTTCAACTACTAAACAAGAAAAGCCCAAAAGTTTAATATGGACTTAATGGAATTAAATCCAAAGTGGCTTTTCTTGTGGTGCCTGTGGTGCATCTGGTTAGAAAAGCTTAGACCCCTTTTTATAGCATCAATAGGGGATAGGAATTTTGGTTTTCCCGATGTGGGACTAAAGAACTTGCCAAACTAACATTTTCCATGCCAGCAACTTGAAAACATACCACTCTAATCCGCAAGATGCTTCCTGAGGCGTTTCAACTCGACAGCCTCCCACCAGAGCCTCTTACAAGAAGTGAGTTGAGACCATTTTAGCGGATTGTAAGACAAAGCTATCCAACGGGACTTTTAGAGCCATTGTCTATACCAGAAAGATCGTAGGAGAGCATTTCTCTAAACTTCATATCAAGCTTGCCGATAGTATGGGGAATTGGATCGATAGTTGTGGTGGTCGACCGATTTTTGAAGTATGCAACCTTTATTGCTGCACCCCTACACTGTTCAATAGAGGAAGCGACGAAACTAATGATAAAGAATGTGGTGAAGTATTTGGGAGTCCCGCACAATATCATAAGTGATCGAGATGCTCAATTTTTGGAACGATTCTGGACCAAGCTATTCAAATTATTGGGATCGAAGCTATACTTCTCTACAAGCCTCTACACCCAAACGGATAGTCAAACTGAGAGAATAAACTCGCTCCTAGAGCAATATCTTCGACACTACGTGAGTGCCAACCAACAAGATTTGGTGAGCTGTTGGACATAGCCCAATTCTCCTACAGCCTGCAGTGGAGCTCTGTGTCCAACAGGAACCTGCCAGAAGATACCCTCCGATATGAAAAAATAGCTATCAAAGCCTACCAGCAAGTGTCAACGAGGGCCTCGACAGCTTAAGTGAGAGAGAATGTCACGAACGGTCATCGCACACTCACAGCAACTTCGTTCAACGATCCGTTCGTTACATTCTCCCCAACTTAAGCTGTCGACGCCCTCGTTGACACTTGCTGGTAGGCTTTGATTCTGTTTTTTTATGTCGGAGGATATCTTCTGGCTCCCAACTGGCTTCGATTCTGGGAAGCTTCCGTCACTTCACTAAGTACTCAATCTGCTCAGCTCTATTGAGTAGTTTTGTCTTGCGATCTACTAAAATGGTCTCAACTCACTTCTCGTAAAAGGCTCTAGTGGGAGGTTGTCAAGTTAAAATGCCTCAGGAAGCATCTTACGGATCGGAGTGGTAGGCTTTAATGTCATGAACGATCGTCGCACACTCGCAGTAACTTCGTTCAATGATCCGTTCATCGCTTGTCCATGCTTGTACATATCCTCGGTAATATGTTTTGTCATAATTTTGGTGTGTTTTCCTTGTAAAAATGTAAGAAACGATAATTTGCAGCGTTGTAGAATGACCGCTTGTTGAACCGGGCGAAGCTCCCAAAAATGGCTTCGTTTTCGTGTGTCGTGAGCAAATTTCTACAGCCCATAGCCACCAAAAAAATGTCAGCCATCTCAGCACCCTGGAACCACTCGGGTGGCACAGGGCTAGATGGGTCTTCGGAGTATTGTCGGGCGTTGAATATTTTCACAAGTTTGCACATCAACTTGATGGAAACTTGCCTTTGCGCCCGGCACCCATAGAGTAGTTGTTTGCGGAGTTGCAGCTGCTTATTCACCCTTCTAAAGTCCTTGTTTTCCTCCTCTCTTTCTTTGTTTTCTTGTACTCCAAGTGCTCGCTCAATTGCTTGTAAAGCTTTTCTCTTCGCGAGACGTCGGGATTTGTCCACCGCTCATTTCAAGAACTAATCAACTTCTGTTTTACAAGTCCTATGGGATCTATATAAGGTTGCAGCTCAGTTGACCCTTTGTGGATGCGTATATCACAAGGGCGTATCAAGACTTTGACAATCTCAGCTAAGTTTGATCGAAGTAAGCGCAAGGGTGCTTCTCGACTTAGGCAACTCCAGCTAAGTCTGTGTTTGCCGCAAGGTTGCCTCACCACTTAGGCAATTCCAGCTAAGTGCGTGACTTTGTGATATCAAAGCAGGTAAGCAATTCGAGCAAGCAATAAAGAAACTTCGTAATCTCGTGATGGCAAAACATCACGACGAATCGAGCAAGATGGGGTAAGCTGATCAATTACCCCAAGCAGTCGAACAGGATAGCAAACGTAATGAGCGAGAAGTTGACTACTCGCCACGAGCGGAGGAGGCGCAATCTGGTGCGTCAACCAGAAAAAAGAGCCATATAGAGAGGATCATAGTGGCAAAAACCCATGTAAGTATATGTATACATATGTATACATGTATACATATACATATGTATACATATATATATATATATATAAATATATATATATATATGTATATATATATTATATAACTTTTTCCCTTCGAGGACCGCAACGGACGCCAAAATGCTGCTTGCGGCACGGAGCGTCCAACAGCTGCTACGTCCTTGCCCCTTCTTCACAGCCCTTATCCCCTTCGTCCGCCCTTGCCACGCTCACAGAGTCGCCTTCAGCAGTGCGACCGTCCTCTCTGCCGGCGGCCAGCCGCGCCCGTGGACCGGCCTCCAGTCTTGGCGCGTGGCCCCGGCCAACGAGGACCGTGTCTGGGGACCCCACGGCCCGTCGCCTCCCCCGACCCCCCCTCTCGAACCGGATCTCATCACCATGACGGCCGCCTCGCTCGCCGAGTGCGCCGCCTTGGTCCTCTCCACCTCCGACCCCCTCGCAAAGTCCACCCTCTCCCACCTGGCCTACACACGATGGTGCCGCCGCGAGATCCTCGTCGGCACAGCCTCACCACCCCATCGTCCAGCCCGGCCCGATAGGCCCCTCCTGGTATGCGCAGTCCTAGTATTCGCTACTTATCTTGGATGCGGTATTTCGTCGAACGGACTTCGTGCTCGGATTTGTAGGTACCACCGAAAGAGGTGCCTTCGCACAAAAGTTCGGGATTGCCTCTCAATGCTTATATGCTCCATAATTTGGCTCACGTGGAGCTGAACGCCATAGACCTGGCATGGGACACTGTGGTTCGCTTCTCACATTTGAGGGACGAGCTCGGTGACGAGTTCTTCGCGGACTTTGCTCACGTGGCCGACGACGAGAGCCGACATTTTTCTTGGTGCTCTCAGAGGCTCAATGAGCTCGGCTTCAGGTATCGACTAATTCATCAACTATCTTGATCAAGATACATTTTGCGAGTGGCACCTGTTTGATTGATACTATCGAGGACAACATAATCACATAGCAGTTCCTGATTATTTTCTTTTCCACTGCTTTATCACCTGTATGATTTTGTTGTATTCTGATATAATCTGAATTCATGAACAAAATATCATTCCATTTTAGTTTAACTTCATGGTAAAGGACAAAGAATAGAGTGCATGTAGATTAGGTAGGATGTAGAGTGCAATAGTGTGTTTGAATGCATTGTCTAAACACTATGACCATCTTATTCTTTGTAAATCATCTTACTCGTCTGCGGATGATATATAGATGAGATGAGTTCAACCATGCCATACATGTGAATTTTGAAAATATGTGCTTAATTGCATACCATTCTACTGCATGTTGAATGATATGGGTATACTTTTTGTGTGCTTATTGTACCATACAGCTAATTTTTTAATACACTTGAGAAGCACAAGTACTTGAGGGAAGACCTCATGAAGCTTTTCATTGCTTGTTTTAGAATCATGATGATGTAGATTTCCGTCAAAAATGTATTTAAAGTAGAAGTGGAATTTTTTTGGATTGTTACGCATCAAATAAATGTTGAAAGAGTCAAAGATAGCGATTTGAAAACTTAGTCGATGTACAATAATGATGTATCTGAAAACATAGTGCTTTTGTTGTTAATTAACTATGACAAGAAGCAAATTCACTATGCACACAACTTATAGGAAAATCAGTGAACTATGGCACTAAATTTTGTCAGGAAAACCTGCCTTCCGATTCTTTCAGCATGTGATTTCTTTTCCTTTGATCCATCCTGCAATTTGCTCTTATATCCTGTTGTTTGGTTCATCCAATAACTTCTTTAGTCTTTTGATATGTTATAAATTGGTAAGATTCAGAAGGGCACCCCACCGAACAATCTTTCTTCGCGGACAACCGATATTTTGATGCTTTAATTTTATAGTTGCCAAATTAATAAGATTTGCATGCTACTTACTATCAATATCAACAGATATGGGGACATGCCTGCCCACAATTTTTTGTGGAGGGAGTGTGAGAAATCCTCTGAAGATGTTGCTGCTCGCTTGGCGGTAATTCCACTAGTTCAGGTGTTTCCAGGTTTCTGATGTTGGGTATATATCTTTTCACTTTGTAGGAGTGTCCAAATTTTGGGTGCAGCAGGCTTTCCCTGTTTGCTTTTAAATTTAGTCTTCATGAGAACTTACTTTGATCCATGTTCTTCTAATGACTCGAGAGGCAAATTCATTGTTTCATTTAACGACTGATCCGGAGTAAAACACATTTCAGGAAGCTAGAGGTCTGGATGCAGGACCAAGGCTTGTCCAGAAGTTGGTCGGTTTCGGAGATCACAGGACATCACACATAGTGGCTAAGATTGCCGATGAAGAACTGGCACATGTTGCGGTTGGATTGTACTGGTTTCTCCAAGTTTGCAAAAAAATGGGCCGTATTCCTCGTGCTATTTTTAAGGGTAACTAAAAGCTTCTTTGTCAACTGACACCGATGCTAGTCTTCTCTACAATGAACCTACTTTAAGATTATTTTTATTTCTAAGTTGTTTTCTGCTGACTTATTTGGCACCCAAAAGACTTGTTGGAGGAGTTCGGTGTGGAGTTGAAAGGTCCATTCAATTATTCAGCTCGTGATGAAGCTGGCATTCCTCGTGATTGGTTGGATATATCTATCTTTCTTATGTAGAGTTTGAAGTTTACTTTTGTGAGTTGTATTATCGAAACCAATCCTGTTCCAGGTACGATGGTGCATCCGAACAAGAGGCGAAGAGTGAACTTTCAGAGGCAAGACAGTTCGACAGAACCTCTTGTACTAATATACTTCAATTATGTGCATAAATAACAATGTGGCTCTTGTTTGTAGGTGCATGATAGGCTGGCCTGCATCGTAGCTATGGAGAGAGAGAATTCAGACTTGAACAGCTAATCTCTTTGCCATTAATTGCCTTGTGCAGCGATGAATTAGGGTACAACCAGTCGAGTTGCTGCCCTCCTCCTGATTGGGTGACAGGTTATTATTCCTTCAGCAACAACTGGCCCCTATTTAATTCTACTTTGACCTTCTGATAGTTTGTTTTCTTTTACCCTGAGTGACTTAGTTTTTAAGAAGTGCATTTAGAAATATAAACAGCAAACATTTTCTTTTTTTTCTGTTTTGTAATCGTCACTCTTAATCAGCATCTCTCTACCATTTTTACCCTGCATCACATATCCCCTTTGATGGTCTCTTCTGTCATTCATTTATGCAGTATATTCATCCATCTCTTTATTTTAAATTTTATGCACGAGAATAGAGAATCAAATCGAATGGTAGATCGCCTGAGCTTTCTCCGTCCAGCTGTATAGAAAAGGACCCCTCCATTATTTTCTCCTTTCCCTCTGCACTCCTCCTCCGGTGACATGAACCTAACCGCAGGACTCAGCAATTACTTCGACGCAGCGAATTTGGGACTCCAACTCCACCTTGAATCTCGCCAATGCCAAATTTGAGCTCGTCTTTCTGAATAAAATCATGATCCTGTGCTGCCATGTCTGGATCGTGGTTAGGTACAGCCACCCAAAACACTTAATGCAGTCATCACTTATCCACCGAACTCAGCCAAATATGCCGACTTTTCCCAAGAACAAGTCAGCAAACCAAAACACATGCCACTTGTTGGAAACTTTTCTTTTGTATGGCTTCCACTTTCTTCCAGAAATAAATTTAAAAGAAAAACGCGAAGATTAATGTGAGGTCTATATATTTATTCGTAATTGGGTGATCATGTGCTACCAGGTCATAATGGTTCGGTAAAGACAGTCGCCGGCTATCAGACATGACGCGTCGAGGGGGAAGAAAATAGAAATCAAGCGAAGTAGGCAATAATATAAGACAAAGGAGGAGCTGTGTGACCGAGCGAGCGAGCGAGAGAGAGAGCAGAAGACTTGGCAACTTATCCTTTCCCCTCCCTCCTCCTACCCCTAGCGATGAAGCTCTCGATCGTCCTCCTCTTGTTCCTCGTCTCCTCCTTCCACCTCTCCTTATCCCAGCGCTACAATGCCTTGTTCAACTTCGGCGACTCGCTCTCCGACACCGGCAACGTCGTCATCGCCGGCCTCCCCTACGGCATGACCTACTTTGGCCACCACACCGGCCGCTGCTCCGACGGCCGCCTCGTCATCGACTTTATCGGTACGCATCACTCCCTCCGCCCTTTCCGCAATTTGTGGGTACTCATTCGTTCGACGAGTCTCTTCTCAATCGACGATCTGGTTGTCGCAGCCGAGGGGATCGGGCTGCCCCATCTGCTGCCCAACACCGCCAAGAACGCCAGCTTCCACCAGGGTGCCAACTTCGCCTTCATCGCGGCCCCGGCTCTACCGTTTGACTTCTTCCACCAGCGAGGCCTCAGCAAGGGCCTCTGGGTGAACGCCTCCGTCCACGAACAAGTGGATCGATTCGAGAAGCTGCTTCCTTCCATCTGCGGCACGCCGCAAGGTCGCAACTGACGCGATTGCCTCTTCCCCCCAATCCCATCGTCATCAACATCCATAAACTTCTTTCTCTTGGATGCAGAGTGCAAGGACTTCCTGAGCAAATCCCTTCTCGTCGTCGGCGAATTCGGCGGGAACGATTACAACACCGGGATCTTCGGCGGCCGGTCCATAATAGAAGTCAGCACCTTCGCGCCCCACGTCACCCAGGCCGTCGCCGAGGGCGTCGAAGTAAGTCCAGAAAGAGATCTACTTCACCTTGACTTGCAATGGATCTAAAGATTCGGATGGTGAAATTGATGAGCGCTGTCGGTATGGACAGAGATTGATCGGCCTCGGTGCTGTGGATGTCATCGTGCCGTCAGTGCTGCCGGTCGGCTGCTTCCCGCTGTATCTGACGCTCTACAACTCCTCCAATCCGGAAGACTACGGCCCCAAGACGGGGTGCGCGAGGAAGTTCAACGCCTTGTCGTGGTACCACAACACTCTTCTCCGCCGGCAGATTCATAGGCTCCGGCAGAAATTCCCAGCCGTTTCCATCCGGTACGCCGACTTCTACGCTCAGGGCTTCGACTTCGTCATCAATCCTCTCAAATATGGTGAGTCTCCTGCTCTTCTCAACTAAATGCTTCCATCGTCATATATGATTATGTTCGTCTTCTGACCCAAGAAGTAATCATAGGATCATAATTTTGCGCTGATTGCAAGTGCTTCAGTAGATAGATCATTTCTCTCGGTTTTGTTTTGATCCGAACCGGTCACTCTGTCTTGCTCCCCCACCGCCCCTAAGATGTTCGATCATATGTCTAGCTGAAATAGGAGGTTTTAATTCGCTGGACAAGATGGTGGCTGCCTTGTGAATCATTTTCAATTGGAGGTCAATAATAGGTTAGGTCGGACTCCTCCCCGCGCCCAGCCTCCCCACCCCAATCCACCGTAGTGCTACATGACTTCACCGAGCCAGGTACTGCTTACAGCATACCGTGGACCACATGGGTTAAAGGATCCTCTTCAATTATTGTACCCATCAATGTAATGATCGAACCACTCACATCAAGATGGAATTGTGGTCGTGTCGCTAGGTGCGGCAGACGTGTGCGGATGGGTCCGATATGAGACGATTGGAGGTTTTCGATGAGAGGCTTCGTTGGAGAGGATCCGCAGTTTTGGTCATAATAAGCCCATAGGCAACAGGCAGTTCATTGGACCATCCGCATATTGGCAGAACGTGCACGGAATCTGCGATTTGAACAGGCCCACAATGCTTGCTACCTCTTGTCTGCTCTGGCCGGCAAAGTAGCCGACGCATCCATTTGCTGACCACAAATAAGTTACTCGTTTTCATTGTAGGGGAAGGTGTTGTTGGATCAGTTGTCGCCCGCCCTTCAAGATGGTTTACATCTACGTTATTGATTGCCGCATCTCTTTTGTTGTATTGCATGGTTGGAAACACCGAGTGTCATACTATAATGGTTACGTTCTCTGCGAGGTCACATGGGTATGCGACCACCTTTAATTAACCATCGCTGGAGGTGAATTAAATAAGTAATACGGGCACCGCAATTAGTGCGCCCGCATCGTTTGACGGAACATACATAATGTGCAGAGGGTTCTTGCGAGGGAACATGAATGGTCCACAAGTCAGTATGGTAATAGTGGCAATACTATTTATTGGGAATGTGACTCATTACCAAGAAAAGCTACGTGGTGACAGGGGTAGCAGCGCTCGTCGATGGGAATCAGATTCGTGCCCAGAAAAGTAGTAGTAGTTTCATGACAAAAGATAAGAGCCCCATTTTTCCTCCTTTACTAATGTGTGTGATCTTCTTTTTTATCTTTAATTTCATGTTTGTCTTTGCTTTTTTTTATTGTTTAATATTTTAATCACATATAAATTAGAGAAAAAGATAGGTTAGTACCACTAAAAAATAGAATTAAAAAATTGAAAGATCAACATTCCTAATCATTTCCATGGAGTAGTTCTCATCTCGAGGGACATGATGCACATAATGAAAAAGATCGCTGCTGTCTGGTTGTGTAGATGTGTTTTTTTTTTTTTGTTCTTTTTTTGCTGAGTTTCTCGGTTGATAAAAATCTTGAGGTTTCTAAATGTGCTAACCGGAGACGGGTTTGGGCCTGCTTTGTGTGGTGTGTGATCCAAAAACTTGGCAGGATTTAAAGATGGAGCCTTGAGAACTTGTTGCGGGGCTCCCGGAATGGGCAAATACAACTTCAACCTGCACGCCAAGTGCGACCAGAATGGGTCGTCCGTGTGCCCAGATCCCGCGACTCACGTGAGTTGGGACGGAATCCACATGACGGAAGCCGCCCACCGCATCATCGCCCGAGGTTGGCTCCACGGCCCCTACGTCGACCCACCCATTCTGAGCTCCAGCAACAGTTAGACACCCCCATCCCGATCCTAGATTGAAGCAGAAGAAGCGGAGGAAGACAGAGACACCGCCCCCCCCTGCTTGAAATTTATTTGTTCCCGTCGAGGTCTATGGAACACTCTGCTCCATTCTTTGGTTATCGAGAATTAGCGAGTTGTATGATGACCACAGATGTTTGTTCAGAAATCACAATTGATGAAGCAAAAGAAAAGAAGAAAAAACCAGTAACGTCGCCTTTGCTTTATTCGATGTGGTCCATTGTCGTCGTGTTTTCGGCTTTGTCCGGCGGGCGTGCCATCGATGGGATGAAAGGTTCCTCTGAGCTTCTCGGTGATCACCGCATCTTCCACGACAGATCAGCCGTGTTTTCTGGCAGAGGTGTGAGAACATGGAATGGAGCAGCATCACTTCTTTCTTACTCAGCAACACAAGTCGATCGTCACACGATCATGCTTCTGAGGAACAACAACAAACTCCTCCCTCTACGTGCGACCAAGGAGATTCTCATCGAGGGTTGCAGGAAGATGACACGGTCCTGACAACGATTCTTAAAAGGCCCAGTCCATGACGTGATCGAGGCCGCGCCCACCAAACAACTCCGATTCTATTTCCCCTCCCAGAGAAATTCTAGTAATGGAGATTCACATGTTGGCCAAGCTCTGGAAGTGACGCGGTGGCACAAAAGGACGTCATGTACAGACAGGTGCAGACCGTAATCTCTTTTCTCATTCCCCGGTGATTGCGAATTGCACTCCGCACGGATGGAATGGAAACCGCCACGGCCAATGCTTTTCGTTCGTGTTTCTCCATCACACTGACAGCAGCAATTGAACTACTCCGCACCACCGAACAAATCAACATATTCCGCCAAAAAAAAGAGAGAGGGAATAAAACACGAGAAAACTCCATCACGATTGGCTTGATAGGACAGGAGGTATCATCATCGCAGAAGCAACCATTTTGTTCGTGGTCTCCGGCCCCCACCTTAGACGATCACAGTCCTGTCGTGACTGCGGAAAGCCCAAATCGGCTCCCCACCGATTGCGTCCCCTCGGTAAGCCACATGTGCGTCTATAATTAGCGGCATCAGCTCGCTCCTCTCGGAGTTATCATTATCCTCATGAACCGCATCTTCTTCATCCTTGTGCTCCAAGTAAAGCCCACCGCTGATTTGACTCCAGATCACGAGGACCTCATCAGCTACCTCTCTAGCTTTGCTTAGCCGGGGACCCGAGCGGTGGTGCCAACCGCCCGCCGGAACCTTCTCCGAAGTCCATGATGCCATCATCGACTTTAAACGGTACTTTACCTAATGGATTCCGCATGCAGCAGCGAGCTGAGAACCTCTAGGGAAGGCATGCGGAGAAACAGTTATGGTTTGGTGCCCGCCGTGATCAACCGCAGCTGTAGCCGATGCTGCCTTGGACCCGAGATCACGTCGATGCGAAGATTTCCTGCCCGCGAGAGAACGGCCAGCGACCGGTGACCAAAGATCCTCCCACTTCTGCCGCCATCTACAGGCGAAGTTACCGCTCGGTGGGACTCTTAAGACGCACCACCATCTGCTGTTTGAAGACGTGCGTCAGCGTTTGCACGACATGTGAGATGAGAAGCCGATGGCACGAGAAATGTTTGGGCGTTCGGGAGGGCAAAACATACGATCATGGCATGAATCCAACCCGGTAAAATATTAACGATTCGACGCATATGCGGTACGGTTACTCCCTCTCGTCCACGCCAGGCACGAACACAAAGGTCGACCGATGCGGTAACGTCTCCGCTTCCGACACGGCAGCGAAGAAGCGGATGCGGTCGACCGACTCCGTCTCTAATCGGTCGTCCACCGTGACCGTGGGGCCCGGGCCGACGCCGTGTTCCCTGTCTCGGACGAGGCAGCGGAGCTTCTGCACCGCTTCCGCGTACCAATCTGACTCGAAGCAACGTGCGACATCATGGGGGATGACAGGCCATTTGAAATGGACTCGATACCCAGGTGGAAGCAGGCGGGGAGACACCTCCTCCTCCTCCTCCTCCTCTTTGCTGCTTTCGCCTTACAAAGCCTGCCGTTGCAGTCATCTTGGTCACTTCTTTTCCCTGCTTTCAAATTTATTCTGCTCTCGTATGGTCGCCGGACCCTACAGGCTGCAGAGTCCGATCCCAAAGCTCGCAGCATACCATCCGCACACGATAACGAGGGCGTGGATCACGTTAAGTCGAACGGCGTGCATAAGAGACACCAGACCGCCGTACTTTTCCCACATTCCCCATTTCTTTTAATCCTTCATTTCAAACTTCGGATCCAAACCAAGAAATCGGACCGTTCCTCGATCGCTGCGTTCCCCTCCCCACTCATAAAACCCAAACAAACCCCGACTCCCGTCGGACGAAACACAGCGGTCGACGAGTCCGCACTCGAACGCTCTCGACTCTGCTGCTCCCAGCGAACAGCTCAAAGCGATGCGAGATTTGGATTAGAAGGCGGCTAAAGAAAGCGTCGGTGGAGTGCGAGAGAGATTACCGGATTCGTAAAGATGGTCGCGGGCAAGGTGAAGGCCGCCATGGGGTTCCAGCGCAGCCCCGCTACCCCCAAGGCGGAGACGCCCCGGCGGTCGTCTTCTTCCCCGGCTTCCCACCACAAGCCGTCGGCGGCGTCCGCCGGGGGACACCAGCCGCCCCCGCCGCCGCCACCCTCCTCGAACGGCAAGGCCTCCGCCTCCTTCGCCCGTTCCTTCGGCGTCTACTTTCCCCGAGCCTCCGCCCAGGTCCAGCCCCGCCCGCCCGACGTTGCCGAGCTCCTCCGCCTCGTGGAGGAGCTCCAGGAGAAGGAATCCCGCCTCCGCACCCAGCTCCTGGAGCAGAAGCTCCTCAAGGAGACCGTCGCCATCGTCCCTTTCCTCGAGAAGGAGATCGCCGCCAGGGGCGAGGAGCTTGCGCGCGCCGCCGAAAAGTTCGAGCGTCTGGAGGCGGAGAACCGGGCGCTGCGGGACGAAGTCGAGGCCTTGAGCTCCAAGATACGGGGCGGCGAGGAGGAGAGCCGGCGCAGGGAGAAAAGGATCAGGGATCTGGAGACGGAGCTGGGGGAGCTGAAGAAGGCGTCCACGGAGCAGAGCAATGGCGAATCGCGGCGACTCTGCGCGCGGACGGGGGAGATCGACGACTGCTCGTCGTCGCAGAGGTTCCAAAACCTCATCGATGTGTCGGCGAGATCAAATCTTTCCAAGAGCATGAGAAAGGCCCCCAGATCCACGGACATTGGTCCGGGTCAAGAGGTCCAGAAGCTGGAGAGCAGAGATCCCAGAACGGAAGAAGGGGAAGGAGAAGCGGCGTCTCGAGCAGCTCGGGGCGGCGAGAAAGAAGATGCATTGAGACCTCGAGCTCCTAGGGTTCCGAAACCCCCTCCGACGCCGTCCATCTCCTGTAACTCCTCGACCTCATCTTCTTCTTCGTCGTCGTCTACAACCTCCGAGACCACGTCCGGCGTCCCCACGAGCAGAGGCCCTAGCTTGGCGAGCCTGCCGCCGATCCCGCCGCCTGCCCCTGCGGTCGGACCCGCGCTGACCGGTTGCCCCAGGCCCCCTCCGCCGCCCCCGCCTCCCCCCCCGCCATCGAAGGGGTCGAGATTGGTGGCGGCGAGCGTGAGGCGGGTGCCGGAAGTGGTGGAGTTCTACCACTCCTTGATGCGGCGTGACTCCAAGAGGGAGCCCGGCGGCGTAGCGCCGGACGTGGCTCCTGCGTCTTCTGCGGCGGCCGCCAACGCGCGCGACATGATTGGCGAGATCGAGAACCGCTCCGCTCACCTCCTGGCCGTAAGTCCACCTTTCGTTCCGTCCGACGTCTCCTCCGTTTTTTTCTCTCTAATTTACACAATTGCCCCCCAAAAAACCGACCGTTGGGCAAGCGCTCTGCTGCAATACGATGCGTACGTGGGAGGAATTGGTCGGGTTCTTCTTGACTCGTCGTTGTTGCTGAAGAAACATCGGATCCCACTTCCCGGATATGGTGCTTAATGATAGTTCTACTTCCTTTAATTGTGATCTTAATTACACCATTAATTAATCGCAGATAAAGACAGACGTGGAGACGCAGGGCGACTTCATTAGGTTCTTAATCAAGGAAGTGGAGCACGCGGCCTTCACCAACGTCGAAGACGTGGTCGCCTTCGTCAAATGGCTGGACGACGAGCTCTCCTTCCTGGTATTCTGTTTTTTTTTTTTAATCTCCTCCGTAGACCGATGCAGTTTCCTGAGATCGATGCCGGGTGATGGGCGCAGGTGGACGAGAGGGCGGTGCTGAAGCACTTCGAGTGGCCGGAGCACAAGGCGGACGCCATGCGCGAGGCGGCCTTCGGCTACTGCGACCTGAAGAAGCTGGTGTCCGAGGCGTCGTCGTTGCGCGACGGCCCTCGCCAGCCCTGCGCTTCCGCCCTCAAGAAGATGCAGGCGCTTTTGGAAAAGTACTCTCTCTCTCTCTCTCTCTCTCTGTGCGCGTCGCCCTTCTGCTTCTGTAGCAATTAAACCATCAACTGATGGCATTGGCATGACTCCGTAGACTGGAGCAAGGGGTGTACAACCTGTCGCGCGTGCGCGAGGGCTCGACGAAGCGGTACAAGGGGTTTGGAATTCCTTGGGAATGGATGCTGGAGAGCGGATACGTTAATCAGGTACCTCCGCCCTTTGTCTTTGCGCTTTGGAGTGTGCATCAGTAGTAAAGTAGTGTTAGTGTTGCCACTTTTGATAAAGAAAGGAGTCGAGAAGGCGAACGGGGACGGCTGATGCCTACTTGGTGACAAAAGACAAACTTAGATCTTAGGGATTCTCGATGCACGCGAGCACGTGAGTCGGGGGTTGACACACACTGCACAATCTTGTTTCTTCGACTATGAAGAATTATAAAACAATTTGCTGGGTGGGTGTGTGTGTGTGTTCTTTCCCCGTTGCCGCGGGAATCATTGATGGGACCATTAAAAGGATGCCATCGAAAAGAGGACAGATAGGGACAGTGTTTTAAGGGCCCGCGAGTTGAGACGACACGGTGGGCGAAGTCGGGACTTGCGTTCTTGAAGTAAACCATGCTTGTGAATGCTAACCTGCTTTCCAGCGAGGCAGGTGTACTGTTTTCTCGAATCATCCTTCACCGTGGTGTCGTGAAGTCGTGGCTTTGGTATCTTTCTCGGTTTGATGTTTTAGTTTCTTTTCACTTGGCTCGAGGTCGAGGAGGATGGTTTCTTATGCCATCTTTACCATCTCGTCGTTGGCTGGTGTTGTTAATCGATCAATCTATGATATGCTGTGGTAGACTGCTTGATAAAGCTCATCTTTTCCCATCGATGGTGGTGTAGAAAGCATTCGGATGCACCCAAGGGCAGACAGACTGTGCATGCACGATAGATCCCATACCTGACCTGACCAACCAACGAATCAATATTTCTTCACCCTGACTCGATCAGTAGCCACCATGCTACTGGTCAAATCATGTTGTGAGAGAGAGAGAGAGTGAGAGAGAGAGAGAGAGGATGCCATTGTATGTTTTTTATCTTTTCACACTGATCTTGATGGCCTAAATGTAGTCGAAGTTGTTCTTTTGTAGCTCTTTTGCTGAGATAGTCCTGTGGATTTCCCCCCAAATCCAGCTATAATGAATTCCGCATGATGGTCTAACTCTTAATTGAGGCTACAACATTTGCACTGTAGATCAAGTTGGCGTCGGTGAAGTTGGCGATGAAGTACATGAAAAGAGTATCCTCCGAACTGGAGAACATAGCAGGCAGCCCCGAAGAGGAGGAGCTCATGCTTCAGGGTGTTCGATTTGCCTTCAGAGTGCACCAGGTACCCCACCTTCTTGCTTTCATCAAACAAATCCCTGCTCGCGTCTAAAATGTAAACAAACAGAGGGGCTGGGCTCATCATCAATTTTTCTTCTTCCATCATCGCCAGTTTGCAGGAGGTTTCGACGTAGAAACGATGCGAGCATTCCAGGAACTGAAGGACAAAGCTCACAGTCTCCGGTTACAGAGCCCACACCACCACCACCACAAGCTCTATTGCAGGTCTACCTCTCGCTAGGCAAGCATCATCTACTATTACTACTCATGTAAAGATGGCGCGACGCCATTCGATCCATACAACTCCACCATTCTATTTATATCGCTGGACACAGCACACAAGTGAAAGGCCTAATTTATTTGGAACTGTTGTCTAATGCATTCATTCATCTCTCTCTTCTACTACTGCCTCTGATCCGATGATCAGATCAGCTGTAGACATGGCAATTTCGGTGACTGCCACGCCAATGGTTTCTAGTAGCTCACCGGCAGCAGCAGTGGTATCACTCGCCTCTTGCATTGTGACCTCTATCACCGCAGCAGGGATCTTCGCTGGCTGGGTTTCTTCTCCTCCTCCTCCCCCTGCCTTTACTTTCTGTGGCAAGAATGAAGTTGTTGGGAAGAAGCTATGAACAGACAATGTGCTCTTTGTGATCAAATTAGGTCCGTATAAGAGTTTCCTAACAAGATATAACCTGCGGTTCGGTAGCTTTCTCGTCCTTGTCGTGTTTAGCTTCGTCTCCGGTCTCCATGGCCGTCGTCTCTTTGGCTTCTCCTTCTCCTGCTTCCTGTTTTGCTCCCTCCGTGATTCTCTTGGCCTCTTCGGTCTTCTCTCCTCGTTTTTCCTGCACCGGCCATGCAATCATTTCGACTATTTCGGATTCCTTGTGACATACATATGACGAACTAATCCTATACCTTTGCTTCGGATGCTTTCTCGGCGGTGTCCTCTTCTGTAGTCTTCTCCTCCTCTTCCCCGCCCTCGAACGCTGCGTACTCCAGGGCTCTCTTGGCTGCCTCCATTGCCTCCTCTGCCTTCGCTCTTGCTTTCCTCATGGCGCCTTCGCCCGTGCCTTTCGCTGCTTCCCTGGCTTCCTGAGCTTTCTCCACGGCTTTCCGAGCCATAGCCCTAGCGGCCTCCTTTGCCTCCTCTGCCTTCTTGCTTGTGTATCCCTTGGCTCTTCCGCCCCTGCCCTTTGCTGCTTCCTTGGCCTCTTCCGCCTTCTCCATAGCTCCCTGACCCATGGCCTTCGCGGTCTCCTTTGCCTCCTCTGTGGTTTTCTGCGTTGCCTCTGCAGCTGTATCCTTGGCTCCCACGGCCGTCTCGCGCGCGCACTCTGCTGCACTCAGCGTCGCGTCCTTTGTCTTCGCAGCTGCTTGCTGCGCGTACTCAGCAGTGGTCTGCCCGGTGCTTATGGTCACATCCTTTGCCTTCCCCGCTGCCTGCTTTGCGTAATCCATGGCTATCTCGCCCGCACCGGCCGTGACATCCTTCGTCTTCATGGCTGCCCGCTTCACGTAATCCGCTGCGGTCTGGCCCGTGTACACTGTCACATCCTTCGTCTTCGCGGCCGCTTCCTTTGCATACTCCATTGCGGTCTCACCAGTGCTAACAGTCACGTCCTTGGCCTTCACCGCCGCCTGTTTTGCATAATCAGCCGCGGTCTCACCTGCGCTCACGGCGACATCCTTCGACTTCACCGCCGCCTGGGCCGCTGTATCCTTTGCGACCTGGAGCCCCTGTCGGCCCTTTTCGATGGTGACATCCTTCGCAGTGGCAGCCTTCTGCGCAGCAACTTCAGCGGCAGCGCGGGCTTTCTCGGCCGCATAATCCTTCGCCTCGGAGCCCTTCTCCGCAGTGTACTCGGCGGCAGCACGCGCTCCGTGGGCGGCCGCGTCCTTCGCCTCGGTGCCTTTGGCGGCGGTATAAGCCCCCGCGGCGCCAAGGCCGTGGTCGACGGCTTCTTTGGCATGGTGGACGGTGGCCAAGCCGGCATGCTTGGCCTTCTCGTACCGCTCCTCCGCGGCCCTGATGGACTCGATCGAGTTCTGCTGAGCGGTGGCGCGGTAGTGTCCGATCTCCTGCAGCGACATGGCCTCCCTCTTGGCTTGTTCCTCTTCTCTGGAAACCTCCTCCTCCCTGTTGGCTTGTTGCCCCGAAGCCATTATACGTGCAACAATCTCTTCTCCTCGGCAAAAGTGAACTAAGCGGAGGAGGAAGGAGAGGTGGGAGGCTTTAAAAGGGAAGAGAGGGCGGCGGTTGGTGTCGTGGGAGAAGGTAAAAGGGGACACCTGGTGTGACGCGTCGTGGATGAGGAGCAGAGGAGAGGGCACGTACGGTGGAGGAAGTGGGCGGGTATAAGAAGGATGATGACCGCCTCGGAGAGGTTTGGCCGCTGCCCACCACGTGTACGACGTGGGCTGAGGTGGAACTTATACCTACGATGATGTTTGTCTTCCCTTGCAGAATTGAGATACATGCAAAGAGTCGAACACCCTACAGCTTACGGGGACAAAACATTCCGCCACCGTTTTGTCGAGGTTGAAACATATGTGAACGAGGCGCAAGCGGGAAAAGGAAGTGGTGACGCGTGGCCTTTTTCTTTCGATTTTTGGAGTCTTTTTCTGTAGCTAATGGATAAATCTCAAAACACACAAGCATGCGAGGTTTTATGTCATCTCAAAAACAAAAAACAAAAAACGTTCAACCGTTTATAGACTTTCTTTTGATGCTCTTTCCCACTTTTTTAAGAGAGACAATCGACGTGTAAGAGAATTTTATTTAAAAATAACAAAAAAGGAACTTTAGATATTAAAAAACATCACCCCCTCAAATGTATGATTTCCTCAAATTTAAGATCGTCGGTAAACTGAGATAATATGCAAAATGAGAAAAAAGAGGCAGTGGATGTCAAAATGGTTCGGGGCATAGCCTGCCGTGTATGATTTCCTGGGCATTAGGCGTTCTACTTTGAAACAATACAGCATCCTACTGACAGATTGGAAATATGGTCTCGTTCTCAAATTTTGACAAAGAATAGGCACTGTAAACATTGAATGAAACACTAGCATTGTAAATATTGAGTGACGATAAAGAATTATTTCAAATCAAATTGTACAAAAGAAGTAAAGCAGCCCAGGAAAGAAACTCCATACGCTGATCTGAGGAGTGACTTCTTGCCACTCACGTCCTGCTCCCATTTAAAGGCGATGGTCCTTCATGGTTTTAGATAACCAAGCCTCAGATCATGTCATCCACCGTTCGTAGTTGCTGAATCACCCGAACAAATCTCCCTTTTGTGGAGCTCTAACATCTTCACTTCTGGATTGCAGAGACCTGAAATGACGGTAAGCTTCCTTTTAGTGGCTTTTACTCTTATTTTTCTTTCCTTTGAACAAACTACCTACTGGTTCATAAAAAGGAAATACTACATAGAGGAATCACATTTAATTCTAGAAAATTTTCATTAACATAAACTTTTCCTTTAGCCGACCTTCATTTCACCATTCGGATTACCCATAAAAGAAACCTTTGTCAATGATATTCAAATTCTGATCCATCTCCCAACCCAACTTCATGGCTCTTTGACGAAACAGTTTTTTTTTTCCAAAGAAATTAGACTGGGCATCGAATTTACATAAAGTTTCCCAACATACAACAGTAAAAGTTTAAGCCATTTCAGTTGAACTCAGTATCTTTTAAAGTAGCCTAAGATGATGAAGTCAGTGCACAGCAAGATCATATGACCATGCAACTGCTTGTGAGGAATGATTATTCCGCCATCGTTATTTCCTGGTCACTAGGCATATAACCCCGCTAACCATAGAAACATCATCCCTATGTGGAGATTACTCTGATTTGTTGAAAAGGTATCATTTCATCGATGTAACGGAAGATAATCAAAATACTTTTACTGAAACAAACCTGAGCACTTTGGAATATCCCAAACGGCAATCGATGATGGCGTGCAGTCAGGCTCACAAAGAGAATGGACGTTCTCGTGGTTGACATTCATTGCAAGCATCCAAGCTCCTATTGTGACATCCTCGTTGCTGAACATTCGGAAACTGGAAATGTACAAAGTCATACTTGCATCTCATGGTTCCACGAGATCAACTTGTTAATGGAGTTGTAAGACAGCAATTCAACACACAAAAAATAAAGCTGTTGCGTATAGCAAGAACTACCGGAAACAGTAAGAACAAATGAAAAAGAGACATCACTCTTAGTAGTTTGGACAGCACACCGAACGACAGTACGATTACAGTAAGCATCCAAAAACTTTTAACTTGCCTGTTGTTTCTCAGCGCAACCAAGCTTGAGACCACATCTGCCGAAAGTGCATATATAGGACCATAAGCATGAAGGAAATATTCTTTCCCGAGCAAGTATGCTAGTGGCTCGTACCTACAGAATTCCCAAGTAAGCATTAGCCAGACTATTACTGTGTCTGTGGAGATATTAGATTTGACCATATGAGAGTTGTATGGGGGATATGTATTACAGGAGTGCAAAAGCTGAAACAAACAGCAACAAGAAAACATTCAAAGCTGCACCAGGAAACCAAAGTTAGAATCTTGCAGGGCCAAGCATTTATACATGACATCGCCATGGAGAGAAAGAAAAAATGAATTCTAAGAGTGAAAAGAATTGCTTACCACAAATGATAATGAAGTTCCAAGGAAACAGACAAGCGAGTACATGTCAGATCAAAGTATACATTTTTTTTCCCAAAACTCGCTGAAAAGTTCAACATGCACATACAAAAAATACAGCAAAATGATGTGCAAAAACCTTTTTACCAAGAAAGTAGTTGTCACATACGCCACCAAAATGAAGATTCAACATTATCTAAATTTCTTTGACGAATGTTTAACTCAAGACCCACTTTTGCAACTAATTTCTTAGTTATACTCTTCAACCAAGTCTTAGCATGAAGCATAAATCTAAATAGATATAGACACAGATGCTATAATTGCAGAAAGAAGGCAATAATTTGTCCTTGAGACTTCCAGATTGCCTCACTGTTAGCCTTTTACCAAAATGAGCTCTTTGTAAACAGCTTGGGTTCAGTACAGTAAAGGCTTGAATTAAACACAACCATTTCCTATATAATATGAGCTCTTGACGTGTATGACTCTTGGCTGTAGATAAGTCAAGGTTGAACGAGCCAAGCTTGCGGATGTAAACACCTGACCACCTATAGCAAACTACGCTATTAAAAGAAAATTTGTCCAAACTGTGGTGAGCTTAGCAAGAGCAGGGTCAAAGTAACAGTAATGGAGCATCTTACCAGATAGCATTGTGAAAAATTCAGTTTCACACTCTACCTGAAATGTATATGCATTTTCTCTTTGCTTGTATGTCAAAAAGGCAGCACAATTTATTCATGCAGGTACTTTCTGGTACAAATTTTCCCTTCTTTTTTCTTTTCTTAACTATGAACCACGATATTAGGTTTTCTAAAATTTGTTGCGTGTTTCCATATTTATGCTATCCTATAGTCTCATCATGGAGCATTTCTTTAGTCCAGAAACATGAACAGACATAAACAATCAAAGCACCACATAATCATGAAGTTTACAGACAATACTAACCATTTGAGTTTTGGGTCAGTAAATACAGGTCCCTTCTTCATGCATCCAAGATAAGTTTGAGGATTCTGCCGATCTTTAGCCAAAAGCAGCGAGAGACGGTCTGAAACAATACAATGAATCCGTCAACATACAGAAATTCTGGAGAAACAATTTGACAGGATGCCAAAGATACACAACCTGGCCTCAAATAGATGTCATCATCAGCTTTAACATAGAAATCGGAATCATACAATGCAAAGGCTGCTTTGAAGAATGCTAACCTACAACACAAGATTAGATGAAGATTTGGACAAACCAAATACCAACTTGTCGATGGGCATTCGAATGTATGGTGCATTTCGTACGTCTTATGTGGGAGATTGCTGTACTCTTCCTCGATATCTAGAAGCATGAAATCGTCGTATTCATTCACCTCCAGTTGAAGCGCCGCCATTTTCGATTTATCCTTAGTCTTCCCAACAACAAATCTGAAAGCCAAACCGGTGGCTTCTTCCAAGCTGCAAAACCATCAATTCAGAAATAGGGCAAGAACGCAACACGAGTACGCCTCGATTACAGAACAAACGTCATCAGCAATCACAAGATTCGATCCGTAATATAGCAGAAAACAATTCGAAGACCCAACCAGAATCAGATCTCGACAACATGCGGTAAAATTGTTCAGGGCAGAAATACAAGAACGGTGAAAAGCGAACCAATCGAGACCGTAGAACGAGATCAAGACTAACCGAAGGAGACCTTGGCGATGGGAGGGCAACCACGTCCGCCTGATGGATCTCCGCCGGCCGAAGGATCCGAACCCCGTCTGGATCCCGACGAACGCCATCACCTTGCGCCGCTCCATCGTCCCGCCGCCACCGGTCCCGCCGCCGTGGTCCCACACCACGGAGACCGACCTGGGCTCCAAATCGGGGCACTTTTGGACGGGCCGCGAGACGGAGATGACGCCGAAGAGGATTCCGGTGATGCCTAAGACGAAGCAAGCGAGGGAGAAGGCGGAGGTGGAGGCCAGGCGCCGAAGGCGGGAGAGCGGGCTAGTGTGGAAGACCCTGGCGGACTTCGGCATCGCTTGCTTCGACTCATAACCCTACCACAACTTAGTTTCTGTCTTGAGCAAGAGAAAGAGAGGGGAGGAGTCGGAGTTTTCTCGACGAAGGAAATAGAAATCCTTTTAGTTCATGGCGCCGTGACGTCATACTCAGGAAATGAAACCCCCAACCCCAACGAAATGAAACGTTGATGGTGTCAGGTGGTGTTTCCGCTGGGAAGAAAGATTAGTGGGACAAAAAGAATAATTTACCCAAAAAGAAATGTTCAATTTTGTCGTCTTTATTATTTATAATTTTTTTAAAAAAAATAAAATAAATAATATTTTATTATTCACAATTACTCTAATTTTATTTTTATCATTCTCTTTCTTTTTTTTTTCCTTCCCATGGCACCCATTTGCGATACCCTACTATTGTTGGTTCTCCTCATCACTTGTATATTTTACTAGGTATTTTATAAAAATTCTTTTTTTTTATTAATATAATTGAGTAAGAAGAATATATCTTAGGCTATTACAGAATATACACAACCATAAAAATGATAAATCATTATAACAAACATTAAAACTATTTCTTAGCTCCTATATGATCTTTAATTCATCATATTTTATGATGTATCTTTTTTTATCCTTTTACATTACCTTCAAAGATTAAGAGGTGGAGGAGAAAAGGAGAAAAAAGAAGAAGAAGGAAAATAAAAGGGGCTAGATAAAGAGTGAAAAAAAAAGTTTAATAAAATTAAGTTATAAATTAAGGACATATATATCTATTTATAAAGAAATAACTTAGAAATATTTAAAGTTGTTAACTTGAGTTATGAATATAAAAAAAAGATTGCAAATAATAATCTACTTTTAGTATTTGTAGGATGCTAATATAATTTTTTAAGTTCTGAAATTATCATATGACTTAATCTAAACTTATTAAATCATCAAAATGATTTGGTGAGAAACCGATATGATTTATATTTTCTATAAGATCATATTTTTATTTATGTTTGAAATATTTTATTATATTTTTATTAATTATATATTTTGGTCATATAAATTTTTATAATGTTACATATATTTTTGTTTATCTATTTTAAATAAAATATATATTTATTTTTGAATAAATATTAAAAAAATTAGAAGGGTAGATTTATCACAGAATATTTAATAAACTTTTAAAATATAATCTTACCAAATAACACTTATATCGATGTAAATTTGAAATATAATTTTTATACATTATTTATCAAACACTTAAGTCATTCGATACGTTCATTCGAGTCCTTTCTCTATCGGTATGTTAGGAATATAAATATATTCTTGATAGGGGTATTAAATGCGACGCGACACTGGATTCTGTGCATTGCGTCCCGATGACGTCGGCACCCCTCCTGCGGTCAATTACCACCACGATTGACCACCCGACGTCACTTCTCCTCTGCGCTGCCTCACAATCGTGCTGAGTTGACCATGGCACCGGCCTGCGAAGCCAGGTCCGTATACCACCCCCAGACGCAACCAGAAGAACGCCATGGCTCGACATATTTAAGGAACCGAAGAGTAAGGTAAAGGGCAAGCTTCTCGGAACAGGGATTGAATTCTTGAACCCGAGAGGGAGTCTGACTTGAGTGTCGGAGGGGTCGGGCGGAGTACCCTCCGGCCCGCCTTTGTGCAGGTACCGTCCCTGGCGACCTCGACCCGCAGGACCTGATCGAGACCGAGTGGGAGCAGGAGCCCTTGACACGCCCGAACCTTACCGAGACGACCCTGGATTCCCGAAGCCTCCAACGTACCACCCGGGTCACGGTAAAAAATTGTTTGCACAAACAGATTGGCGCTAGAAGGAGGGCCCGTCGAGAGAGCATCTGCTACGCCCCAGATAACACATGGACGAGAGGCCGCATCCAGGGGGGATGCCGGCATAAGCCCCCCTTTCTGCCGGAGCATGGAGGGACGATCCCGCTTCGACTGCGGAACGCTACTGTAATCTGTTCAACGACCCTGGACTTCATCCGCCCGACAGGGCTTCTTTGCTTCCACCCCAGGTTACTGCAGAGGCCTTTCGAGACCTATCCCAGCAGGTCCGAACTCTAACGAGCGTAGTCCAGGCCGCCATCCCTCATCTTCCTTCAGGGACGGGAGGACCGAATCTCCGAGGACCCGGTCCCTCCCCCCGAGCTCGAGAGGTGCCCCCCACGGCACCGTCCTCCCTCGCATCCCGCCAGGTCCTGGACGGAGCCCGGGTTCTCGAAACCCCGGGTGTTCCCCCCGAGCTCGAGGCCATATCCTCGGACTCGACGGATTTACTTCGAGCGCAGGTCCGCTCTATTTCCCAGCGCCTGGAGGAAGCGCAAAGGGACATCCGGAAGTCGAAGGAGGAGCAGAGGGCGGACCCTCGCTAGGAGTCACCATTCACCAGCGACATTCAAGAGTCGTCTCTGAATTTTCGCCTCCCCTCCGTCGATCTTTACGACGGGGCCAGTGATCCGACGGATCATGTTGCCGCCTTTAGAGCTCAGATGGCCCTATATGGAACCTCGGACGCTTTGATGTGCCGAGCGTTCCCCACCACGTTAAAAGGAGCCGCTCGCACCTGGTACAGTACTTTCAAAAGCGCGACGATAACGTCTTTCGAACAGATCGCCAGTGACTTCGAGTTACACTTCCTGGCGTTCGCGCCTCCGAAGCCATCGGTCGCGCTCCTCCTAGGATTTAAACAGAAGGAGGATGAGCCCCTCTCTCACTTCATGCGACGGTTCACCACGGAGGTACGAGAATTATCTGCGCTCACCCCTCGCTGCTGATGCAGGCGTTTATGACAGGGCTGCGACCCTCGAGGTTTTGTTGGTCCTTGGTGGAACGACCCCCCGCATCTATCGCAGAGATGTTTCAGCGGGCAAACCATTATGTGGCGGCCGAAGACTGAATGTCGGGGAGAAAGGAAGAGCGGCCAAGGGGGAATCCAACACCAGCCCGAGCGGGAGCGACAACGAGACGACAGTCTCCGCGGCGGGGACGCCAGGCGAGACATCCCGACCGCTCCACGCCCGAGCTCCCATCGCCCCCCTTAAATGCATCTCGCACGCGGATATTTCTCCAGATAAAGGAAAGGGGGATGCTCAGGCCTCCCCGCCCGATGAGGATGCGGCGAGAGGAGATCGATCGTACCCAATACTACCGCTTCCATCGGCAGAATGGGCACGACACAGAACAGTGTTATGAGTTGAAGCGGCAAATTGAGGAGCTGATTCGGAGGGGACACTTAGATCAATACCTCCAACGCCCACCCGAACCCTCTTTGCGCCCCGAAGGTCTGGTCGAGCGACACATAGATGTAATTATTGGCGGACCCACCTCCGGTGGGAATAGTGCCTCGAGATGGAAAGCTTACGCCCGTGCTGCCGCAACCGAGGAGCACCATTCCCCTTCCGAGCCACAAATCACTTTCCCCTCAGAAGGCTCGTGGCGTCCGGAGCACGATGACGCGCTGGTGGTATCAGCCCAAATAGCTAATGCGCGAGTCAGAAGGATCATGGTCGACACAGGAAGCTCGGCCGACATCCTTTACTTCGACGCTTTCTTGACGTTGGGATTACCGAAAGAGGCCCTGAAGCCCCAGCCCTCGGCGCTCACCGGATTCACTAGCGACTCGGTCTCGCCGCGAGGCGCAGTCACCCTGCCCTTAACTCTCGGTGACTCTCCGAAGACAAAAATAGTGTTGGCTACCTTTTTGGTGGTCGATCTCCCCACGGCGTACAATGCTATCCTAGGCCGGCCCACCCTCAACAAGTTAAGGGCGGTTGTCTCCACGTACCATCGGACCTTGCAGTTCCCTACCAGCGCCGGAGTCGGAGAAGTCCGGGGAGACTCGCATGAATCCAGGCCGTGGCAGCCTCTGGAAGACCCGCGCGGGCCAAGACACCCGACCCAGCATCCCGAGCCTGCGAACCCGACAATCGATATTCCGTTGCGAGATGATCGCCCCGACCAGACGATCGGGATCGGGTCGGATCTAGCCGAACAAGAGCGGGCTCAGCTCATCAACCTCCTCCAAGAGAATGCCGATGTCTTTGCTTGGACAGCGATCGACCTCCCGGGGATCAACCCGTAAGTTTCTCAGCACCATCTGAGCATTTCCCCGACCGCTCGCCCAGTGAAGCAAAGACCTCGGGCCCAGGCTCCGGAGCGCCAACAGGCTATGCAAATAGAGGTGAATAAGCTCCTGGCGTCCGGCTTCATTGAGGAAGTCAGGATTGCTTCCCCTTGCCCAGGATTGACCAGTTGATCGACTCAACCGCGGGGCACGCCCGCTTCTCCTTCATGGATGCCTTCTCCGGTTACCATCAGATTCGGATGGCACCCGAAGATCAACATCACATAGCCTTCTATACACCCCGAGGAGCATATTTTTATAAGGTAATGCCGTTCGGATTGAAGAACGCGGGAGCCACTTATCAAAGGATGGTGAACAAGATATTTGCCCACCAGATAGGACGAAACATAGAAGTTTACGTCAACGACATGATTGTAAAAAGCCAAACGGGAGCCGCCCACCTTGACGACTTGAGGGAGACCTTCGATACATTAAGAAGATACGGGATGCGCCTTAATCTGGCTAAGTGCGTTTTCGGCGTTGCATCGGGAAAATTCCTGGGGTTCATCATACATGAGAGGGGAATCGATGCTAACCCGGAAAAGATCCAAGCACTCGTCGACATGAGATCTCCCAGGACGGTAAAGGAGCTTCAGTGCCTGAACGGGAGGATAGCGGCTTTGTCCCGATTTTTGTCCCGATCAGGAGACAAGTGTCTTCCTTTCTTCCGAGCCCTAAAGGAGCCCCGGAACTTCCAATTGACGGCGGAATGCGAGGAGGCCTTCGTGCGCCTAAAGCAGCACATATCCGCTCTTCCCCGCCTAGCCTCGGTGTCTGCCCCGGAGACACTCCGCCTCTACTTGGCCACGTCTGGACACGCGGTGAGCTCTGTGCTGGTAAAAGAGGCCGCAGAGAACCAGCACCCGGTCTATTACATCGGTCATGTCCTGCGCGAGCCGGAACAGCGCAACCCCGCAATTGAAAGGTTGGCGTTAGCGCTCATCCTGACAGCTCGGAAGCTGTGCCCCTATTTCCAGGCCCACACAATCGAGGTAATGACTGATCAACCGCTGCGTCAAGTTTTCTCTAAATTCGATGTGGCAGGGCGACTTCTAAAATGGGCGGTGGAGCTATCCGAATTTGACCTCCACTACAAACCAAGGACGGCCATCAAAGCACAGGTCCTCGTCGACTTCGTCTCGGAGCTGACCCGGCAGGAAACGGAAGGCGCGGAAAAAGAGTGCTCGGACTGGGTCCTGCATGTTGACGGGTCGTCCGGCTCGAGGGGAGCCGGAGCTGAACTTATCCTCGAGGACCTCGAGGGACGCACTTTTGAGCGCTCTTTGCGCTTCGGCTTCGAGACCACCAACAACGAGGCGGAATACGAAGCCCTCTTGGCGGGCTTACGTCCGACAGCCGACATACAGCTGAGAGCAGTCCACGTCCTTACGGACTCCCAACTGGTCGCTGAACAAGTCGGCGGAGAATATCGCGTGCAAGACCCCACCATGTTGAAATACCTAAGGGAGGTAAAGGCCCAGGCCGCTAACTTCTCCCGTTTCACCTTATCTCGAATCCCCAGGTCCCAAAACAAGCGGGTGGACCAGCTGGCCAAGTTAGCCTCGGGAGCCAGCCTCGGGAAGTGCCCCGAAGTCGAGGAGCTCGAGCACCTGACGGTGGCTACCACAGAGGTAGGTGGGCCCGGAAGCCCAACCCCTCCGCTCACGTGGGTACAGGAGATGCGGAGGTATAAGCGCGAGGGCATCCTTCCCGTGAATGACGACAAGGCGCGACGACTCCGCCGGACGCAGGCGTGGTATTGCGAAATTGGCGATCAGCTCTACAAAAGGTCATTCTCTCGCCCACTTTTACGAAGCTTGGATCCCGACGAGGCGGGAATAATCCTCGCCGAGGTCCATGGCGGGACCTGCAAGGAGCATATGGGTGGTCGGGCTTTGGCTTTCAAGATACTGCGCCAAGGTTATTACTGGCCCACGTTACACCGAGACGCTAGGGCTTACGTACGGCGGTGCGACGCATGCCAACGCCATGCCCGAGCCCCGCAGCGTCCCGCGGTTCCACTCACTTCCATGGACGGCGCTTGACCTTTTGCACGATGGGGAATGGACCTTTTGGGGCCATTCCCCCCGGCGTCGGGTCAGCGAAGATATATTATCGTGGGAATCGACTACTTTACCAAGTGGGTGGAAGCCGAGCCGCTAGCGACTATTACGGCCGGACGAGTCGAGCAGTTCGTGTGGAGGAATATTGTGACCCGATTCGGCCTTCCCAATGTTATCATCACCGATAACGGTACTCAGTTTGCCAGCTCTCGGTTCAGGGAGTTCTGCGCAAAACATCAGATCCAGTTGAGGTTTAGCTCAAATGCCCATCCTCAGACCAACGGACTTGCTGAGGTGACCAATCGGTCTATCCTTGATGGGCTCAAGAAGAGAACTCTGAGAGCCCGATCAAGCTGGGTCGACGAGCTGCCAAGTATCCTGTGGTCCTTGCGGACCACCCCAAAAACAGCCACAGGTGAATCCCCGTACAGTCTGGCGTTCGGCATGGAAGCAGTCTTGCCGGCTGAGTTGGTAATTCCGACTTCCCGGGTAGAAGCCTATGAGGAGCCGACGTCGACCCAGGGAGTCCGGGCCAGTCTGGACCTACTCGAGGAACGTAGGGCTGACGCACACCTAAGAGCCTTAGCCTACGGTCGGAGTGTTGCCAGAGGTTACCACAAAAAGGTTCTCCCTCGACCTCTCGGAGTGGGAGATCTGGCGTTGCGTAAGATGGAGGTGAGCGGGGGGCAAACTTACAACAAAAAGGTTCTCTTCGGGCGGGGGGCAAACTTACACCTAAATGGGAAGGCCCATATCGCTTCGTTGAAGTTATCCGACCGGGTACGTTCTGACTTGCAACAATGTCGGGACGCCAAGTACCGAGGACTTGGAACATCCAAAACCTCAAGAGGTACTTCGTCTAGAGTTCTCAACCTTTTGCGACAAATAAGAGGACCAAGCAGAAGTATGGAGCGTTGGATACAAGCCAGAAAATCAACTTATGAAAATCGGAAATTCATTAATAAAAGCTCTCGGATACAAAATAGGTCCATGGAGAGGGAAAGGAGCAATACATGAGGACGAGGGGAGACCCCCAAAAAAGAGAAAGAGAAAAAAGAAGTTCCTCAAGAGTCGGCCCCTGGAAGGCTATCGTCAAAAAGGATCTCGTCGGGCATTCCCACCCCCTGGTCCTCGAGACGGGAAGTGAAGGGATCCTCCTCCACCGTGGAACCCGATGGGCAGGCCCGGAACCGAGCTAAGGCAACCCGGTACCCATACTCGTAGGATACCCTGCCCGATCGGTCCAAGCCGAGGAGGAAGCCCTCCGACTTCTTGTACCGCTCGATCGTCTCCCGGTCCCTCACCGGACGGCGGTTCTCTTCCGCTGCAAGGGCCTCCTGAGAAGCTTTCGCCTCTGCCTCCTTGGAGGCTAGCTGTGCAGCCAAGTTGGAGGCTAGCTGTGCAGCCAAGTTGGAGGCCTCGGTTCTACGGACCTGGTTCTCTAGCCTCTCGGTCCGCAGCAGCTTCTGCAGGTTGGCCTCCGTTGCGGATAAGGCCACAAGCTCGGCGGTCAGTCGGGCCACCTCCGCCTCCGAGTCGGTTGCCCGCTTCTCGACCGCGGCAACCGCCTCCGAGCCATTGTCGGCAAGGGCTTCCTCCAGCTGGCGATGCAAGGTGAGGTTGCGCTCGCCCAAGCCGCTTATAAGTAGACCGGCATCATGGGCCCGGTCGATCAAGGCCATGGAATAGTGGATATTCTGCATATAAAGAGCAATGAGCAACTGCGGAAGAAGAAGTCTGGAAGAAGACATTGGAGATGGTGCTTACCCACAGTGCCGCTTTCGCCGACTTGGCGATCAGAACCTCCGAAGGGAGCGTGTATAAGTCCCGGGCTACGTCGGGATGAAGCGCTCCTCGGAGGTAAGTGGCCGAGGGGTTCCCCCCGGTCCACACCTTGTCCCCGCGGGACAAGCCTCCCCAACGGGCGACCAGAGGGTCGCTCGCCCCCCTGGGTGGGATCTCACTTATTACTCGAGTAAAGAAGGACTCGTCCCTGCCCGGTGGGATCCGGAACAAATCCTTCAGGGCCGGGGGGCGAGGGCTTTTCTTGGTCGACCCTCGGTTGGGCCCAGCGCCCTCCGACAGTGCAGGAGCTTCCGAACGGACGGCGTCCTGGTCGGTCGCCCCGACAGAAAGAGTCGCCACCGCCTCGAGGTCCAGTACTTCCTTTGCCTTGGACCTCTTCTTTGGTCGACCGCACTCGACCACTAGCGGGGAGTCCTCCCCCGCCCGCTTAGACCCCGTCGGAGCCCCCGGAGACGAGCCGGCTGGGGTGTTCCCACCATGGAAGGACTTCAAGTTCACCATTTCTGCAAGAAATAAAAAACCGGTCAGAATAACAGAAAGGCCATAGCCTCGAAGGAGCTAAACGACGGCAACATACCCCGAGAGCGCGGGCTAAGCCCCGCTTTCGCGAGCCATCGCTCCGACATATTGCGGATGGCTTGAGAAGAGGGAAAGATTGCCCTCAGCCTCTCCAGGTGTGCCCGCTCTTCGGCGTTAAGCTTCGGGGCTATATTATCAATGACCCTTGAGGACCATCGAACCCCGAAACCCCAGTCTTTCTCCCATCGAACGAAGAAGAAGCGCCTCTTCCAACCCTTATTATTGGTAGGAGCGCCGCTAACGTGGAACCCCGCCCGGGCTGCGAGGAAATATCCCCCCGACCCCTTAGAAAGGCGAAAACAGGAAAGGAAGAGTTTGAGGGTCGGGGTGATATCGGCGTAGTGGCATTCCCCCAGGAAGGCCACTAAATACCGCCAAGAGTTGGGAGCGATCTGCGATGGCGAGACCCACCACAGAGATATACAGGATGTGATAATAGGGTGTAGAGGAAGACGCAGACCAGCCTCTAAGGCATCGAGAGTCAGGGCGAAGCCCTTGGGGATCGGGTCGAAGGGCCGTTGCCCCGCTTCAGGGGCAGTAAGGATGTATTCCACCGGGATTCTATAGCGCTTCCGGAGGATCCCTACAGAAGACCCATCCAGGATAGAGTCTTGGTCGTGTGGCCACATTATGGCCTCCAGCGCACGCGTCGCTTCCCCATCAGAGGAACAGTTAGAGGGTGGAGATGGTGGGGAAGTAATAACACGAGTGGTCACAGAAGGAGAAGAAGAAGTAGAGGAGGAAGAAGTAGAAGAAGACATCTTTGCACTGACCTACGGAGATTGGGGTCGACGGGAAGACGGTAAGAGACTTCGAGACCAAGGAAAAAGCTTGAAGGAAGACAATGGCAGGACTCAGGGTGGAAAAACTCCGCTGATAGGAAAGTCCGGGGTATCATGACATGCGCAATTTGTAGGAAGGAAGGTGTCGCCCTTTCATCTTCCGAGGTGGGCGGCAGCATGACGCCGCACGTCCCGCCCAACCGTATCGCATCGAGCAGTCCAAACGACGAAGCAGTATTAATGGGGATGTGACGTGTCGTCATCCAGACGGGTGACTTGTCCGGCACGCCAACGACTCCTCGGTTCTCGCAACCGTACTTATGCGCATGGTTTCCGAATCGACCATTGGATTTCTAGGTCTTGAGCACTATCTCGGCCCCTCATCCCAAACAGCAGTTCGACGTATATGGTCTCGAGCGGTATCTCGACCATTGGATTTCTGGGTCTTGAGCACTATCTCAGCCGCTCATCCCGAACAGCAGTTCGGCGTATATGGTCTCGAGCGGTATCTCGACCATTGGTCTTCTGGGTCTTGAGCACTATCTCGGCCCCTCATCCCGAACAGCAGTTCGGCGTATATGGTCTCGAGCGGTATCTCGACCATTGGTCTTCTGGGTCTTGAGCACTATCTCGGCCCCTCATCCCGAACAGCAGTTCGGCGTATATGGTCTCGAGCGGTATCTCGACCATTGGTCTTCTGGGTCTTGAGCACTATCTCGGCCCCTCATCCCGAACAGTAGTTCGGCGTATATGGTCTCGAGCGATATCTCGACCATTGGATTTTTGGGTCTTGAGCACTATCTTGGCCCCTCATCCCGAATGGCTCCGACCAAGGTCCCTGCCGGCCGCCCAAGTGCAACCGGGTTTTCCCAGACACCCCCTCCTACCCTCGATGTCAGTCTCGCAGGAGTGGTTTTTTTTCGAGGGGGGTAGTGATAGGGGTATTAAATGCGACGCGACATTGGATTCTGTGCATTGCGTCCGATGGCGTCGGCACCCCTCCTGCGATCGATTACCCCACGATTGACCACCAGCGTCACTTCTCCTCCTCTGTTTGCCTCACCGTGTTGAGTTGACCACGGCAGCGGCTGCGGCGGTCAGTATACCACCCCAGACGCAACCAGAAGAACGCCATGACTCGACGTATTTAAAGAACCGAAGAGTAAGGTAAAGGGCAAGCTTCTCGGAACAGGGATTGAATTCTTGAACCCGAGAGGGAGTCTGACTTGAGCGTCGGAGGGTTCGGGCGAAGTACCCTCCGGCCCGCCTTTGTGCATGTACCGTCCCTGGCGACCTCTACCCGCAGGACCTAATCGAGACCGAGCGGGAGCAGGAGCCCTTGACGCGCCCGAACCTTACCGAGACGACCCCGGATTCCCGAAGCCTCCAACGTACCACCCGGGTCACGGTAAAAAGTTGTTTGCACAAACAATTCTCAAACATAATTAGGCTTTTACTATATAGCACCGAATTGATAATAGCCAAAGAGCGATTTACTAGGAATAAAAAAACCCTTGGTTTATTTTGTAATTTTTCTCAATTCAGAATAGAAAATGCAATTTTAAGAGCAATTGATATTGATGGGATCAGTATTGCATTTTTTAGCATCGCTGATACTGATAACTAAATAGTCTGATTAAAATGTTTAAATTAAAATTGATAATAATACATTAGTAATACTATGAGATATAGTCCAATAATAACTCCACTTATCAATTTTATTTGAATTAAATAATTAGTTAAAATATTTAAATTGAGATTGATAATAATATTCATCAGATTTGTATAGATTAATCTTAATCTTAACTTCATATATACGAGTGTTATAAATATAGTAAAACTAATACCAAAGTAACCCCGAGATCACTGCATAAGCTTCCGCTTTCGATGGATTCATGTTTTAGGGGATCATCGAAGTTGTTGTTGCATGTTCTTAGGAGCATATCCAACGTTCTACATGGATCACTGTAGCCGTGCAAAGAAATATACGAACATCGTTTTCTCTAGATGTATTAACATGCATGAAAGCGAATGAGATCAACATGCGCAGTCGAGTCATTTAGATCGATACTTGTTTCTAATCCGTCTGGGAGCTCCCTGCTCTCCCTCACTACTTCGTCTAACCAAAGCAGGAAGGTCGTCTCGAAGCATCAGGCTGTAAATTCTGTCCACCTAGCTGTCGGCAAGTCGAGAAGGTGGATGGCAGCCGAGTGAGGCATTGCAGCACTGGATCTCAAGCCAGGCCATCGCTTTTCTGGCTGCACTTCCAAGTGTAGGCCACACAGGACAAAATCTTAAAGCTAAAGTCCACACTCATTACATGGAGAAAAAGGATCGAAGAACGAAGAGTGACAAAGAATTTAGATCACCTGTCGTTCTTGTTTGTAGGTGATCAGACATATGCGAGAGAGAGAGAGAGAGAGAGTGGGCACTGAGCACAGTGACAATGATAGACGGTCGATCAGGAGAAACAAATAGAATTGCCTATGAGACATTAACCAAAAAAAAAAGTCTCTCCTTCATATCGAATGCTATGGGTGGGATATTGCTTGCGGTAGAACCCTTGTATTATATACCAATCTCAATTCCCTCTACTAAGCCCCCTTGGAACACGACACAGTACATTCGTTAGTATCCGTACAAGTGCAGTGAATAGTGAATTGGATTCATCGGTTTTCCTGTAGTGCTTCTTTCACCCCCTCGGCAGAGCATTTGATATTTCTACATTGATTTCCAATCGGAGCTCATGCATCTCACTTGCAATATTTCATCTTTCTTTACCCCAACTCTGCAGTCATATCTCATTTAATCATTCCAGATGAACACAGGAAAACGCTTCTTGCAGCAGCAGAGGAACTCATGGCCCATCTCCATCATTCAAAGCAACACGCTGGGATTATGGAACAACGAGCCAAAGATGTAACGCCGCTGACCGGTCAAAGACGCCGATGGCTGTCCACAGCTTCCATCCTCCTGCTGGGCTACAGGGAATTCAAAGCTCCACCCTGGTGCTCCAAGTGGTACGTACACAATGATTTAAACGCCTGGTGGCACTACCTGGGTCAGTCTCCAGGCCACAGGTAGAGTCACTTTGTTGTCCGACATTGGAGCCCGAGCTGAAGCTACATCAACACCTGGAAGGACAGCGCCGTGTTTGGCCCACTCGGCTATGACACACACACACACAGGTTCTACACAAGCAAGCAAAAGCTTTTCCAGCTAAGCCATAAAGAGACACCACTTGTTCCAAGCAATCTAAATGGTTGCACAGCTGCTCTCCGAGCTTGGCAACACCCATGGTTTTCTTTTCCGGGTGACAACGACCACACCATGAGAACGTCGGCATGGCCATGCTTCTTCCGTTATCACCAGCTCTGCTCGCAGATCCTGGATGCGCTCTATGCTCCATCTACACTTTTGCCTCCGAAATAAATATTGGTTCACATGGATTGTGTATATATCGCTCATCCAGGTATCTGCCGTTGTTGTCTGTATTTTCCTTTATCTGGGGAGGAGGAGAGAGAAACCATCATGCATGCTTCTGTGAAGGACAACATCGAGACTGTTGTCTTACGGAATATGCAGATGAACTATCACTGCAGGAGCCTTTTCACTGTTCGAAACGATTCATGGATATCAAAGCGACGCTAGTTTTCTTAACCTATACTGCATCTTTGCAAAGCTTATTCTGCATGGCTTCATTGGATCTGTTGTTTACGCATCCTTGTTATCCAATCAATGCATGAAGCAGACTCATTCGCTTGAGCACGAGAAGATAACAAAGAAAATAAAAGAAGCCAATATCTGCCTGCAATCCAGGGTTTGCTTATTACGGTGACAAGAATAGCAGAAGGCAGCAGAGAAGCGGATCGATGGGGCAGGACGCCACAGCGGGGGTAGGTGGTGAAAGGAATATGATCATTTCGAGGGCTCCCAGTTGTTTCCACATCCAATATGGGGACCTTATGCTCATGACGAAGACGCCTAAAAGAGGAAGCCCACTTTGCACCGAGTACAACCCCAGCATCAGGTGACATCATGAGAAGAAAAAAAATATTACAAAAAAAAAAACAGAAAAAGCTGTGCCGTAAAATAATCGAGGGCAGCTGCATTAAACAATGGCAGATGAAAGCATCCGAGGACTGTGAATCCATTTGTTTAAGCGTTCACCCCTCATGTTGTTCGTAGTTTAATCACCCTTCCATTCACTCTCATCGGAAAGCTTCGGGGCCAATGGAAGGCGCTGCCTCGTTGCATGCACGGCACACTTTTGACCTAGCATACAGGGCAAGGAGTAGTCCCGGACGCAATATGTTGCGTGCATGGGCCATGTCACGTAAATGTTTATAGTCTTAATCCACCACCTAAACATTATTTCCCATCACCACCACCGCCACCGCACCACCACCACCGGATGGAAGTGTCCAGCTCCATGATGACGGAATCTTTTACCGAGCAAGATCGAGATCAAGAAGTAGCCAACACCAACGAGAAGAACGAGGAGAGGCTACACGCATGCTCGTGGGACATAATTCCAAGCTAAATTATTATTGCAGATACATGCAAGAAATAGCCAGCTGGATCGCCTCGATACCGAGTGAGACAGTCGTCTGCGCGATTGGGCTCATAGATTATCAACATAATTAAATAAGAAAAATCGAGTTTTTAAGAGGAAAAAAAGGATTAATTTTGTAATGTGGAAAAAGGCTCTACTGCCACAGAAGATGTTTGGACCGGTGTCCGATGACTCGCGGTGCGATGACCGGGTGGCGCAGTGGCTGCTTAGCTGGCGACCATCTGGTTCCTCCAGTGGGCCAGCTGGCAAAGCACCAATCACATGGCCAGCTGCCCCTGTCGCCAGGCAGCACACATTGACGAGAATACCCTCGACCTTTTCCGGAATCCCCCACGCCGTACGGGATTCGACAACGAGACAGGGGCAGGCCACGTGATTCTCCACTCTAAACAGGGGCGTTCTCGGCATTCCGAGGTCTCTGGATCTGCAAACCTTTCCTTTCCTTTCCAGCTTGCATGCGAGATGACACAGTGAAAGAGCTGTTGTCTCCAACGAGATATTTTTATTACAGAAATCAAATCACCAAAAAGAAAACATTTACAGTACACAATCGTCTCTGGCTCGAAAGAATGGACAATATGTATATCAATAAAAAAAAAGGAAGTGTTTTTATGCATCAATAAATGGTGTGGAATATGGATATGTGCCGAGTATATTCCATTGCCTCGTCCATTTCGTCTTTAATCCTTGGAGAAACATTCAAGGAAACAAATAAAAGAACGATAACTTTGGTCTTTAGCCTCCATTTAATGGCGATGAAGGTAGCTAGACGTCAACTTACCTTAAACGTGCGCTCCTTCTTCTTCCACGAGAGAGAGAGAGAGAACGCACAGGGTGTCTCGTGAAGCAGCAGCAGGATGGTAATGAGATGGAGATGGCAGTATAGCGAAAGAGAAGAACGCTGAGTGGGGAAGAGGAGAAAGACAACAAAAGAAAACGAAAAAACAGAGAGAGAGAAAGAAGTCTACCGATTTGTGCCCTCCTCCTCGCCTCGCTTTTATTCTTCTATTCTACGTCTCCAAATCTACCCTCATTCATTCCTTGCTTCCTCCTTTCCCATCACGGGATCCCCATCTCCCCATTTCCGTCCTTTCTCTCTACCCCCCACCCAAAAAAAATAAAAAAAAAGAAAAAAATCCCACCTTTCCCTGCTTCTTCTCATGGCTACCTCTCCCTCACCTCCCAAGATCCAATCTTTCTCGCTCCCTGTCCCCCTCCGCGCACTCCACTCCTTCCTCTAGCGTTCCCAAGGTTGCAGCTTTCGGACGAGATCTGCAGCCCAAATGTCGCATCTTGTCGACGCCTCCGGCGCCAGAACCCAGAAGTCGAGCAGCGAACCGGCGCTGGACTCCGTTTCGGATCATCTCCGCACTGGTTTAAGCTTCGAGGCCAACAAGCCCGACTCCAAGGACTTCCCCGACCTCAGCTCTCCTGTTTCACCCCTCCCTACTCGCCCCGCCGCCACCAGCAGCAGCTCCGGCTCCTCCGGTTCCGTCTCCGGTAAGCCCGCCTCTCATGCCGACTCCAAAAGATCCGATCTTGGCCTCTCCGGGAGGCGCTCTCACTCCGGCGAGCTCCTTCTGGCCCCCAATGAGCCCATCCCCGGTGCCATGGAAACCAGGAGCTCCAAGCCCGGGCACCGTCGTTCCGGCTCTGTTCCACTTATCTACACCGGTGGCAGCTTCTCGTCTGGCTCCACCTCCGGTTCCGGTTTCGGTAGCAGCTCCGCGAGCTCTCCGGTGACCAATGTGCTCCCGGCAGGGAACATATGTCCGTCGGGAAAGATTGTTAAGACGGGCATGATGAGCCGGAGTGCAGTGAGGACCGACGTGCTTGGATCTGGAACCGGGAATTACGGCCACGGGAATATAGTGAGGGGCGGGACTAACGGTGCTGGTGGAGGAAAGCCACCTGAAGTGGTGGCGAGCAATGGAGTGGATTCTGCACTGAGAAGGGCGACGGTCAGCATGGATCCGGAGGAGGTGAAGAGGGTAGGGAATGAACAATATCGGAAGGGGCAGTTTGCCGAGGCTTTGAAACTTTACGACAGGGCGATCACGTTGTGCCCCGACAGCGCCGTCTGCCGCAGCAACCGGGCGGCGGCACTAACAGGTCTTCGGAGATTAGGGGAGGCGGTGAAGGAGTGCGAAGAGGCCTTGCTTCTGGATCCGGCATTTGGGCGTGCCCACCAGAGGCTGGCATCCTTACTCTTAAGGTCGGTTATGGTGCCACTGTCTACAGAACTTATAACTGCGAATTGGACATCATACCTATTCTGTTCTTTCTTATCGGTCAAGCTTATGTTAAATGCTTTTAGTTTGTGTGAATCTCGATTTTGTTGGTAACAGATCATTGTTTGGTGCAGTGAATGCTGGCCATCAACCCATATTCTTGTCCACCAGTATTGTTGGATTATTACTAGTTCATTTAGCTTTGGTCAGCTATATCTGTCATTTAATATGATTTATAGATTGTTCTGAACATTTTTCTTGGCAGCTATCGGTAACACAATTATGAACTCCCCTTGATCTCGTGTCCAATTAATGGCTTTTGTTCAGATTGAAGAGCTTCCAGTGTTGCCCTCCCCGACGTTTTTTCGTGTTTAGTTGACTATTTATTTTTGTTGCTCCTTTTGAGTCCCAATAGAGATCCCTATTTTTTTATTCATCTTAATGAATTCTTGACGATTGTGGGATCTGCACCTTCCATTTCAAGTTAGCCTGTGACAACTTTTTAGGACTTTTAATCGAGCAAGGCTTCCAAACGATATATCATTTCTGTGTTTGCTACATCTGATTTTGAATTACAGGTTAGGACAGGTCGAGAATGCTCGGAGGCATCTCGTCTCAGCTGGTCCACATCCGGATCCTGTCGAGTTGCAGAAGCTGCAAGCTGTGGAGAGGCATTTGAACAGATGTGCAGATGCCCGAAAGTTTGGAGATTGGAAAACTGCGTTAAAGGAGACCGATGCCGCCATTGCCGAAGGAGCAGACTCTTCACTATTGGTAAATTCCCAACATGTGCGTAAATTTTTTAGCGCAGACGGCTCACTAAAGCTGGCTTGTAGCCTCACAAAGTAAGAATTTGCAGCTCATGGCTTCAAAAGCGGAAGCACATCTCCGGCTCCATCAGCTAGAGGAAGCTGATTTAGCTATATCTGCTGCATCCAAACTCGAGAGCTTATCCTCATCATCCTCAAACTCAAAGTTCTTTGGTATGTTGTCCAATTCGTACATGTATGTTGTCCGTGCTCAAGTTGAAATGGTCCGTGGAAGGTGAGCTCAAAATTTTACACTAGCTAGAGATGCAATTTCAAAGTCCTGGATCAATGAGAATGGCCAGCGAACTATTTTCAGGTTTGAAAACGCAGTTGCTGCAGCTGAGAAAGCCAGACAGGTGGATCCTGGGAATGCAGAGGTGTCCATGATGCTGAACAATGTTAGATCAGTATCCCGAGCACGAGCGTTAGGCAATGAACTTTTCAATTCTGGAAAATTTGTGGAAGCAAGCTTAGCTTATGGGGAAGGGCTTAAGTATGACCCCTCAAACCCTGTCCTGTACTGCAATAGAGCTGCTTGCAGATCAAAGCTTGGACAATGGGAGAAGACTATCGAGGACTGCAATCAAGCCCTCGTGATTCAACCCGACTACACCAAGGCTCTTCTTAGACGTGCTGCCTCATACACCAAGGTGCATAAACTTCTCTTTCGTTTTGTTGAACACGGATTCTATATGATTATGTTTACAATGGAAGAAGTTTGTGTTGTTCTCCATGGCGATCAGCTTGAGCGATGGACAGAAGCTGTGAGAGACTATGAGGTTCTTAGGAAGGAACTTCCAGGTGATACGGAGGTGGCTGAGGCCCTCTTTCATGCCCAGGTGGCACTGAAAACCTCTCGAGGTGAGGAGGTCTCCAATCTGAAGTTTGGTGGGGAGGTCGAGGAGATCAAGGGATTTGAACAGTTCCAAGCAGCCATAACTTTACCCGGTGAGATTTTACTTGCATGTTAATTTCCGTATATATCTACCATTTATCTCGTCCTTTGTTGCTCGAAAAAATTTTCTTCTCCACCCTGGCCTTACCATAAGAATTTTTAATTGCATTCAAGTGATTAGTCTTGACGTCTTGACAACGACCAGCACTGTCAGCCAAGCAACATGTTATTGGAGCGATGTCTGCTTCAATGTCAACAAGTGATGTTTGCCTGCACTTTAGCAGGAGCGTTCTCCATAATAAAGCCCAACTTGATGATCTATCCTTTTTCATTTTCATTTCTGTTAACCTGATTAAAATATTATTTCCATATTTCACAGTTTAGTTCTACTCTAGTTGAGGTTAAACTAAAGCACTTATGTTCAACATTCGAAAAGTTAATTCCTGCACTCCTTTGATTCCATAAGCTATGGTGGTAACAGAGCCGGTCCTTATTCGGTAGAGTGAGCGACAGATGTCCAGTTATATTCTTTTATGATCTTGTTCATCTGTGCTTGGATTTATACTCGTTTCTTCATTCTAAGAATAATAAAACTGAGCATGTTCAGGGGTTTCTGTTGTCCATTTCATGGTGGCACTCAACCACAATTGCAATCAGATCACCCCGTCTGTGAATGCACTTTGTACGAGGTATCCATCAGTGAACTTTCTGAAGGTAATTTTGTATCCTTTTGACCTTACACTCTGGAGGGAAACCTCGCTTTTGTTTGTGCGAATACACTGATCTCATCTCGTATTTCGACTTAGGTCGATGTGAATGCAATCCCTGCAGTCGGCGAAGCTGAGAATGTGAGGACAGTACCGACCTTTAAGATCTACAAGAACGGGGCAAAAGTAAAGGAGTTGATTTGCCCCAGCCAGCAGGCATTGGAATACTCTTTAAGGCACTACGGGTTATAGTCGAAGAATCAAATGTTTCTTCGACGCGGCACTTTTATCTCCAAAATTCCTGAGAAATCTCAGACATGGAAGCACCAATCATGTCGGAGGAATGTGGCACCGAGAAGCACCAATCACTAGACTGCGAGGGAAAGTCCCATCTTTTGTATCTTTTTCTTTGTCTATACTAGTTTGTTCCCCATCTACCATTAACATTCTTTCCAAGGTCTCATTTAGACCATTTCCATCCACAGGCTTGGTTGCATTTCACTCAACACTATTATTTTCCTTCTTTTGAAGCTCGAGCATGGCCGATAGCGAAGATTATATGTATATACCATACACCAAGCAATGAAAGCCATCAGGGAAAGCGGATGCTTCATTGGTGATCGTACCACCGGATGAGAGCAAGGATCTCATTCATGCCATTTTATTTGTATAAGCACTCGGAAAATATTGTTTTTATCATATATCCATTACATTTGACTGCTAAAGTTTGTGGCACGCATATTATAAACTGTGGTGGGCATTCGTCTATCATCAGGTGGGGAAAGATGGTTGGATCATTGAGCATGAACGCACAAGTGGCTCGAAGAGAATCACGCAGGAGAAGTGATCTTGCGGGATGCGAAAAGGAAACAAAGAAGTGCATCTTTGTCGAGTGCGTGGGCTGGGCATCCGGCCACGGCACTTTCTGTCTTCTTCTTCTTCCTGAGCTCGTCGTATGTATCTGTGATGCCTATTCGTGCGCAGGTGAAGAGACTGTGTTGGTGGTGGGAGTATTATATTTTCGCCTTCGGTAAATGGTTTCCACGAGAGTGAGGGGAGCAAACGGAGATCCGAGCTCGCATGGCATGGAGGCCCTCTCTGCCATGGCTTCGGCTCAGGGAATTGTAAAAGCTAGGCAGCAGAAAGCAATCATCTCTCCAAATAATGGCACTCTTTATTTAGCGTATGATTACACTTTAATAACGAATCAAAGAAACAAAGTGAGAATGGGAACATCATATTATACAGCCACCGGAGTGCGATCCACGTCGCAAAGCTTTCGATCGCTTTTGTTCCTGCAGCATTCAAAGGCAAAAAAGCAAAAGGTCTCAAATTCCCACACCACATGACAAAAAAATGGCACGGCCTTTTCGCCGATTTGTTCACCGAGACCTACTTTGCCATACCTTTCAGTGAAAGGGAAGGAATCCGAGCAGCTTCCTTGGTTAGATTTGGAAGCAGAGAGAAGTGGTTGTGGATTAGATAAAGAGGATAGTGGAAGGGGGAATACCTCCGCCGGTGTACTGCCGCTGCTGCTTCTTCTTGGTGGTGTTTGGGCAAGGGGGAAGTCTCATGACATGAATGCGGTTCATGGTCTCTCCATTTTCCTTGTAAAAGAGAAAACCAAAGAGAAGAGTCATCACGTGAAGCCAGTCCTCGTTTGTTAGATTGCCATTCTCATAAAAGCTTGGAAAGTCAACGAGAACATGAGAATCCAATACCACAAGCTGCCAACTTCCTTCCTCATGTCCTGCATCATTCACGACAACAAGTTAATCCAAAACACTCCTCCTCTGTTTTCAACCCTTCTTCTTTGGTAAATATATACATCATTCCCTCATTTTTCTCACATTACTGCGTTGAGGGCCATGATGAAATCTTCCGGTTGGAAGATGCGGGATACTGATCGGCATTGTAATCGCAAGGGGGGACGAGAACATACCCTTGTTGCGGAAGATGTGAGAGAAACGGATGCAGAAGATGTCAATGCGGCCAGGCCGACGTTGTAGACCATGGTGCCGTCGGGTTGATACAGTCCGTAGTTCCGCTCCGAGGTCGGCCCGGGCTTCATGTCCTCGTTGAACAGGGCAAACAAGTAGACCTCCAATCTCTGGTTTGGCCTCACCGGAGTCCCCTCGCTCCTGATCTGCCTCAGGAGCAAATTCCTGTTGTAAGCCCTGGCGTTCTCCACGGTGGCACCGACCTCGTTGGGGTCGCCTTTCGATGGCCACCCGGTCTCCGACACCCTGACCTCCACGCCGCCGTAGCCCAACCGGGCAATGGCGAAGATGACGGCGTCCACTTGAGCGTACAGCATGTTGTCGTAACGAAGCCTGGTGTAAGGATCCACCATCCCTGCGTTCGGGTTGAACAGCACGTAGTCTAGCGAGACCTTCGCAGGGCTATCCTTGTAGGCGAAGTAGGGGTACGCATTGATCCAGAAGGGCGACTTCGTCGCGGCCAGGAACTGAAGGAACGGCACCACCAGGTTCGCCATCTCCGGCTTGAATGACCCCATCGACGGCGGGTACGAGTTCTCCAGCACCGCCAGAGAATTCGCCGTCGACACGTGAATGTACGAGTCGAGGCCGAGTTGGACGAGCGCGGAGTGGATGCTGAGCAGCGCCGGGACGAGGTTCGACATCAAGGTCGGGTCGTCGCTCGTGTACACTTCGTTGCCGACGGAGATGCCGGTGATCTTCGTGGCCGGAAAGTAGGGTTGTACGTTGGTCATGACCCATTGCAGAGCTTGTCGAGGGTCCATCATCATGCCCACGGCCTCGTTCGGCACCGTCACGATGAGGTCGATGCCGGTGTTGGCGAATGCGGTGAGGACTCCAGGGTTGGTGTCGTAAATCCTCGTCTTGGTGATCCTGAGGGAAGTCAAGAGGAGGCGCACTTGTTCCGGCGATGGTAGATTGTTGGCTACCTGCCCGTAGTTGATGCCTAAAGAAGAACCAGGTCGAAGGAAGCCAAACTCTGCAAAAGAACACCACCACCACGGCTTTTACTCCACAAATATTTCTTCATTTCTTAGCTTACGGAAACATATTGCCGATTGCCGATCTAGTTTTAGACGATACATCCAAAGAAATGAAATTGGTGATAGCAAGACGTAGATGACAACAACGTTTCATTAGATGACAAAGAAAGATGTATCGGTCGTATATAGGCTTGAGAGAAACAGAGAAGAGAATGCACCTGAGGAGAAAAGGTTAAACAGAAGGAACATCGAAACTATCCTTGACCCGAGCAAGATGGAGACAGCCATCAGAGAGAGAGAGAGAGAGAGACGAAGGGGGAGAGAGACTTAAAAAAGAGATAAGGAGAGGGGGAGGTGGAGGTGGGAAGAGAAGGCGGTGAGGGCAATCTCTTCCCAATTCCTTTCTTTGCTTGCATGCGATTTAGGAAGAGAGAGGCTTGCCCTCTTGCCTCGCTTTGCCTTGCCTTGCACAAGTTGTCCTAGAGAGAGAATTTATATGGCTTTAAAGTCTGCATGTCTTTGGTGCTTGACTCGTGCCATGACTACTTTCTAGTAAGCCTTGCATATCTTTACAACGACGCCATCTTCCGTCCCATTCTTCCCAGATGAAAGAATTGCCCCAACCCTGCCGTTTACTTTAGGCCAAAGAAATCACAACTGTTGAAAATCTAGATAGGAAGAAAGGATAGAGAATTTCAAACAGAGGAAGAGTAGGAGAAGAGTAACTCTCTATTTTTCTCTCAAAATACTCTTTACAATTTCACAAACTCTATTCTTTCATGAACCAACATATGGGGTTTATATAGTCCCCAAAGATACATCATATTTATTGTATTCAGAATGAATACAATAACCAGTGGTCATTTTGACTTGTCCTTCCATAGACATCTAATCTATCTTTTCTTCTTCTTGATAGAATGAATCTCCTCTTGATACCATGAACCTTTCTCTTGTTGAAATTAACCTCTTTATGATATTAGAACAAGTTTATTTTCAACATTATCCCCTCTTAAACTTGTTCCATCGACATGCCAAATTTCCTTGAAGTTGTTGGAATATATACCTCTTCTTCAAGAACTCCATTAAGAAATCTTGATTTGACATCCATTTGTAAAATTTTCCATTTCATTTGAGCTGGTGCAAATACTTCTTCATAGTCGATCCCATATTGTTGTTTGTATCCTTTGCAACCAATCGTGCTTTATATTTCTCTATCTCCCCTTGTGCATTTCTTTTTGTTTTGAAGATCCACTTAACACCGATTGCTTGGTGATCTTTTGGAAGTGTAGTAAGCTCCCATGTATCATTTTTGTTAATTGCATGAATCTCTTCATTCATTGCTTGTCGCCATTTTTCTTCATTATAAGCTTCTTGAAGGTTAATGGATCATATCCTGCAAAAAGACAAAATAAAGAAAGTTCGTCATTGTTAGTATCAATCCTTGAGTCACATCATAGAGCTCTGAACTGGTCTTGTCCTTCTTATAATCGGACTTCTTGAATCAAGTGACCTAGTGATCTAGGTGATGATTCGGTAAAGCCTCTTCGGTATTTGCTTGTATTAAAAGAAGCTATGGCTTTCTTATGTCGTCATCACTTTTCCAGTTCCAAATCATTTGTTCATCAAACTCAACATCTCTTGACATCACAACTTTATTTGTGATAGGATTGTAGAGTTTATAACCACTAGAATTTTCAAAGATAACCTAACAAAATGCATTTCGACCTTTATCCTCCGAGCTTTGTTCTCTTTTCCTCTGGTATCTTAGCAAATGCAATGCTTCAGAAAATCCTCAAATGATCAACTCTTGGTTTTAAAGCTCCATGCTTCTTACGGTGTAACATTTCCAATTCGCTTTGTTGGAAACTCATAAGCAAATAAAGCTGCAGAGGCAACAGAGATCTCCCAAAATTCTTTAGAATTCTTCTTTCCTTTAACATGCATCGGACCATATTAAGTATAGTCCTATTTTTCCTTTCGAAACACCATTTTGTTGAGGTGTGTATGGCATGGTGAATTGATGAAAAATTCCATTGTTTCTACAAAAGCTTTCAAATTCATTTGATGTATATTCACCACCTCTATCTGTTCTTAAACATTTAATCCTACAACCACTTTGTCTTTCAACCAACTCCTTAAATTCTTTGAATTTCATGAAAACTTCTTTCTTTTCTTTTAATATGTAAACCCAAGTTTTGCCACTATGATCATCAGTGAATGTAAGAAAATACCGCTTCCTCCAAGTGATATTGGGTGATAGGACCACAAACATCCGAGTGTATCAAATCAAGCCGATGCCATGCTCTTCTTGTTCTTCCGACTTTGAAAGGCTTTCTTTCTTGCTTACCCATAACACATACTTCACATAGTTTTGATGGGTGATCAATTCTTGGCATTCTGTCACCATTTTATACTTCTCTAGAAGTTTCAAAGCCTCAAAATTTAAATGAGCATATCTAAGATGCCATAATGTAGAAATGTCCTCAATATCGGTCTTAAAACAATTTGATCGATCAAAAATACATAAATGCAGAGGAAACATTCTGTTCTTTGCCATTTTCACATGTGATATCAATATTCTATCCTTGTCACGAATTGAAAAAGAGTCATATCTTTCATCTCAATATTATAACCTTTTTCAAGTAATTGTCCCAAACTCAAAATATTATTTTTCATATCAGGAACATAATAAACATCGAAATGCATAACTCTTTACCATTATTTAGTTCAAGGAGAATTTGACCTTTGCCTCTTCATGGTCTCTCGAGACATATCACCTAATGTAATATTTCGAATAACTTGTATCTATTTCGAAAATAAATCTTTAATACCACACATATGATTTGAAGCTCCAGTATCTAAATACCATGTCATAGATTGATCTTCTTTCAATTTATCATATGTCATCAAGAATACTTGATTTTCATTCTTTTCTTTCGAACAAAATTTGCCTTATCACCTTGGTTGTTAGGATTGTAATAGCATTCAAAAGAGTAATGTCCAGTACCTTTTGCAAATATAGCATTGTATTTGAGACCTTTTAAAATTTCTGCCACGTCCACGGCCTCGGCCACGTCCTCGACTATAACCTTGGCCTCTTTGGCTAGAATTTTCTCCACCACCTTCATTGTTTGGAGATTCCTGATTGGTCTGATTTCTGCCTCCTCTTCCTCTTTGTCCATGACCTCTTCCTCTTTGAAATTTTGATTCACCTCTGTTTTCAAGAGTAAGCTTGGTTTGTAGTGCTTGCTCCAAAGTTCTGTCTTCTCCTCTTTTGGTAATCCTTTGTTCATGAACTTGAAGAGAACCCATAAGTTGTTCTAAAGACATTGTTTCCAAATCTTTAGATTCTTCAATCAATAATGACAATAAAATCAAATTTTGGATCTAAAGATCTCAATATTTTTTCTATTACTCTTTGATCACTTATTTGTTCACCATTTCGTCTCATTTGATGAACAATAGAGATGATCTTTGAGAAGTAATCAGAAATAGTTTCAGAAGTACCTTGTTGTAATTTTTCAAAGTCGGCTCGTAAAACTTGCAAACGAAGTTTCTTTACCTTATCAACACCACCAAATGCTTTTTGAAGCATTTCCCAAGCCTCCTTTGAAGTATTTCTTTGGAGCGATGATCTCGAACATTGATCGTCAAGTCCTTGGTAGATCGTGAACAAAGCCTTTTCTCCTTCTTCCTTCTATCTTTGAGTTGTTTTCTTGCTTCGCATTCATTCGCTTCTTCTAGCTTTGGACTTGGCTCAACAAATCCATCTTCTACAAACTCCCATACATCTTGGGAGCCTAGAAGAACCTTCATTTGGATGCACCATATATCATAATTTTCTTTTGTCAATCTAGGGATCTGAATTTGGATAGTACTTGGGGAAGAGGCCATTGCTCAACCTATGCTCTGATACCAAATGTTGAAAATCTAGATAGGAAGAAAGGATAGAGAATTTCAAACAGAGGAAGAGTAGGAGAAGAGTAACTCTCTATTTTTCTCTCAAAATACTCTTTACAATTTCACAAACTCTATTCTTTCATGAACCAACATATGGGGTTTATATAGTCCCCAAAGATACATCATATTTATTGTATTCAGAATGAATACAATAACCAGTGGTCATTTTGACTTGTCCTTCCATAGACATCTAATCTATCTTTTCTTCTTCTTGATAGAATGAATCTCCCTCTTGATACCATGAACCTTTCTCTTGTTGAAATTAACCTCTTTATGATATTAGAACAAGTTTATTTCCAACAACAACACACTGCTCTTAAGGTTTCTCCGCCGAGATGGATGGACATCGAAAGGATTCTGCTTCACCACCTCAGGTGGATGAATCATAATACATTCAAATAAAACAGTGCAAACCGATCCATCTCGTTCCAGAATAGCAGGCATCGGAATGTTCTCCGACTCATGCTGCATGAAGCACTCATTCATGGAAACCTGCCTTTCCTATGCCTTCTCCATATATGCTGATAACATGAAAGCCCGTATGCGGTTCAAGGAAGGAAGGAACGTATATATCCGAACAGCAATAAGCAGGTTGAGATGAGGTTTCTCCATACTAACGTTCGAGCATGGTCCACTTAATATTCTGCTGCATCATCGTCACCATCATCGTCATATCTATGTACATGTGAATCTATGTGTATCGGGAAACAATCATGATTGCTCTCTAAAGTCTTACGCACATAGTGCAGTCTTACTCACAAGTATCTTTCTCCTGTCAACACCCATTAGCCGAAAGGCCCACGAGAATATACTGTTGCTGTCGATCTATAATCGATGATCATTTATATCAAGCAGTGGCAGGTCCAATTCCATTTGATTACGATTGCCTTTTTCTTTCTATACAACTTCTGACCAAAGCCAAATCCTATTCGACGATCATGTCAGCTGATTAAGGTCGTCCCAACCCGATCGAACGCTCCTTCGTCTACATGTTTGTTTTCCAAGCGACGCTTGCCCTTGTGGGGGGTCGATCGAGAAAAGAGAGGGTGAGGGTGTGCATCGGGACATGGAGAAGATAAAGCGAGCAACACATGCTAGGTAGCTGATGACTTGGAGGGGGGCCAAAAGCTAGAAAGCGATTCATGGATGACGGACTGAGTACGTGGTGACGGGGACACGACGCGCGGTACCACCTCATCGTCATCCCCTTCTTCCTCTTTTGTGCTCCTTCTTCCTCACCTCTGCGATACCTGAACAGGCAATGGCAGCAAGAAAGGCAGGCCGCCGCCTCATGTCCTTGCCCCTGCAGCGGCTGAGGTCCAACTTAGGCGCCCTGTAACTTTTCACATTGTCTGCTACACCGTGCTACTTGTCGTCTTCCGGTCATCTGCATGGATGCACGCTCTTTTTGTGGGGGTTTCCTTTCTGTCAATTTTATCAACTACGTCTGTGACCGCCGGCGCTCCTTCACATTGACACTGAAAGAGGAGAGTCTGTCTACAGGAGAAGGTGATCGAGAGAAGTCTTATAGGGAGGCCTGCGAGTGGGCTGCCTCAGCCCAAACCAGCTCTCATCTAATTAACCTAAACCGATCAAATCTAATGTAATAACAATACTAATAAAATCTAAATTTTAATTGTTTGGAATCGATTATATAGTTCATAATATTTAAATTTTTATTTATAGTTTCTATGAAGATTTTTTAAAATATTTTTTTATCTTTTTGTTATCACTCTTATTAATTATTTTATCTATTCACAGATCTCCTTGGCATATGTTTATTCTATCTTTAATAATATTTTTTAAGTTTATCCTCTATCAAAGTAATACTGATGTTAATGTAAATAGCAAAATTAATTCAAGTTAGAGTAAGGTGGAACGCAATACTTCGTCTGCACAACACAACGTGAGAGGAGAACCAATCACCGGTGAGAGTGTAGCGATGGTTACAACGTGAGAGGAAATAATGGAATGTTTGACGTAATATTTGGCTTCTTCCTCTCAGCCCATTCGGTCTTCAACCACGAGCTCTTCTTTTGCTATCAGGCTGTGGAAACACATGCAGGCAGACAGCAAGCCGGTGCGTGCACACAGAACAACGCGTTTCATGTTAGGAGATCGAGGAAATTAGAGAGACGCCGACACCCTCTTCAGGGATGCCAAGGGGACAGAGCACGGAAATGTAGGCGAAGAACAAGGAAGGTTGGACTTCCACATCCCTCGTTCCTCCTAACTTCACCTACCCTTCCCTCCCTCTGTGTTTCCAAGGTCTGAAAACCAAGACAGTTCTGATCGTGGACCGATCGATTCCGTCTCTAAGAGTCTGTCTTCCCAGTCCAGAAACAAAAACGAGGGATCATAGCGGGACACAGCAAACCAGATGAATCAAGTATCATCCTCCTATGCTTTTGACCGGATGGTGTGAAGTGATGGCGTATGAAGTGCTAAAGTCAGCAACGGATGGATGCCCACAGCCTCCGCCAGCCCATCCCTTTTACGTTCGGCAGACGCTGCAGCGGGGTCAATCTCGAACCGAGTGGTGCGGCGGAGTGCCGCTGCCGGACCTTCTTGCACGTGCGACTCCTTCCTCGCCCAGCGGAATTCGAGGGTTCTGCTGGCTCGCTTGATTTCTTGGATTCACGTCCAACGCAACTCCAAGCAGCCTCCTCGATTAATCTCGCATAAAACAATATGACCTAACTTCCAGATTTTGCTTCCAAGGTGTTTCCTAAGACAAGCTTGAATACTTCACATGATGAAATAACCATAGCTAAGGAAACACAAGTTGGCATATTATATACATTGGGAGAACTAAAATAAAGAGGAAAAGGGGTCAAAGCTGCATGAGAGAGAGAGAGAGAGAGGAGTTGGGAGAATTGGAATGGAATGTGGCATGAGAGCTACATATTCTCTTACTGCCTCTATCTCTGTCACATGAAAAGGCCACTGCATCTGCGATCTCTTCCCCTTGACTGGCCTGGACATCTCCACACTCCTCGTGAGGCCATCTTTTGACAGGTCCCCTATTCAACAGACATCTCCCTTTTCTCTCATTACACTCCAAGAACTGTCCATCAACTCATCATCTTTGACCGTCGCATTAGACACTGTACATTGTTTCCACCTGCAGACGCTTTGACTGTTGGCCGGTCGAAGTCCTATTTAGCAGATCAAACCCTCTCCATCTTGGCTTTCGTTCTTGTCCTTTGCAGCTATTCCGCCGAGAGAGCAACGAACCCTAGTTCTTGCTCGAGGTGAGTTCTTATGATGGTGATGTTCCTCCTCTTTTGTGCGCTTCCGTGTGAGCATAAGCCTTTTCTCAGCCTTCTCTTCGTCTTCGTGTATTTCTCCGACGTCAGAACGATCAAGTATGATTACCAGCATCAGGCAGCTGATGGTGCCTCCTGGCTTCCGGTTTCACCCGACCGACGAGGAGCTCCTCTATTATTACCTGAGGAAGAAGCTAGCCTACGAAGCCATCGATCTCGACGTCATAAGGGACGTCGACCTCAACAAACTCGAACCATGGGACCTCAAAGGTCGCTCCTTTACCTTGAGCTTTGTCTACCAAATCACGGAGGCTACCTTTTCTTTCGGAGCATGCATGACATACGAAGAAGATGAAACTAATGTGGAGTTTGATGCCATGCAGACAAGTGTAGAATCGAATCGGGGCCTCAAAATGAGTGGTACTTCTTCTGCCGTAAGGACAAGAAATACCCAACCGGTACACGAACCAACCGAGCGACGGCTGCCGGCTTCTGGAAGGCTACCGGGAGGGACAAAGCCATACATCTTGGCAACTCAAAGAGGATTGGCATGAGGAAAACCCTAGTCTTCTACACCGGACGAGCTCCTCACGGCCAGAAGACAGATTGGATCATGCATGAGTATCGCCTCGACCGAGAGACTTCAGAGGTTCAGGTGCAAAAGCATTCAATATTAGTCTGATTATGAGATTTAGGGTCCAAACCCTCTCATCCGTTATATGCTCAATGCTCATTTGATATCCTCTACTTTGTTGTTCTCTTTACACTCTGCATCAATTGACGAACAGCGATTCCCATATTTAGCTTATAAATTATGAACTCAGAGGATTCTGGTTTTGTATCGTGCAGGAAGATGCATGGGTTGTCTGCAAGGTTTTCCAGAAAAAGAGCCATCCAACGCACATCCTACCTGAAACAGTGGTCGAGGAAGACCAATTCAATTCCCGTGCAAGAAGCCCCCGTACGATGGAGAGGAAGCAAACCTTTCATCCGCCATCCGACTTCTCCTTCAATGCCTCGATGCATCTTCCCCAGCTACTAAGCTCTGAACCTTTTGTCTCTCCCCCAATGCCTCCTGTTTCCATGAGATCGACGTCGGGCGGAGGAGTAATTCTTCCACAGGAGAGTTTGAACTGGGATTGGTCCATCTTGGACAAGCTCCTTGCTTCCCACCAAAACCTGGATCAGATCTTACAAAGCAAGAGCAATCCCCCAACCCAGTTCCGGTGAAGTGTTTCTCCAAGGTTAATGACGCTCCTTCGATCGAGTAGGATTGCCAGTACGGCTACGATGTCCGGGATTCGAATGCACATAGATCGGGTGTTGTTTAGTCTATGATCATTTCATGGGTTTGCTTGGTCTCACCTGCATACCCGCTGCTAGAAATGGACATGTACCGTTTGTTTATTGCATTTCTTTGGGAGGTAAACAAACCACAACATCAGACTCGCGTTTTGGGTGAGTTCTCCGCAGTCCATGCTCGGGACAGAGCAGCCGGCCCTGTCCAGGCTTCGAGAGAGTGCAAGAGAGAGCCCAATTGTAGCTCGACCCACCCAATTCGCCGAGCCTGTTGTGCTCGTTCTCTCTAAGTCGACAGTTCGGCTGCAGGTCGCGCGAGGTGGCGGTGTGTGAATCTATTCAGTACGGATGACTCCTTTTCTTGTCTTCTCTGCAGGTTTCCTCGCTGCCTCGTCAACCATTTTGAGCTCCGTCATCTCCAGCATTAATGGCTGAATTAATCTAAAAGTTAAAGCACTAATTAACGACCTGTACATGAACCGTAAAACCAGACAAGCATCGGTTTTGCATATGCAATGCAGGGGGGTGTGAATACGTGTGAGTGCAGAGCGACAGGAAGATGTGTCTCGCAATTCGATACGTTGAATCGGAAACGCGTGCTCGAAAGAGCAGTACCAGATGTTTCCAGCGCATGATTCGTTTGTGATAAACTCCGGGAACTCCATTCCAAACCAGGCAAGTGCATATATGCTTTGCCACCTTCTTGCGGTTTCACGACAACGCAACCTTCTTCGTTCCTTCCGACCACAATGTGCCTCCTTTGACACCACTAACGCAAAGGATTTTTCGCCTTCTCACTCGGCGTTCTTATCCTCCCCACCTTTTTCCATCGTAACGGGCAAGCAGATTCTTCAAAGCCAGGGAATGCATGTCGCTCATCTTCCCTCGACCGAAGGATCGGTTCGTGTTCGTCGCCATCTTTAATCCTGCGGGCACACGAGATGAGAAATTGTGGAACAGAATATGATATCGAGTCGCGTTGGTGCTTCCATCCAATTCTACCGGACAGGACAATTCAAGAGACCGGAGAAGATACCGATAATTACGCAGCCACACAGTTACTACAACATGACCACAAACGTCTGTCGATGGATATAGATTGTACCATGTCGAACACGCAAGCCGCCCAAGGCGGAAAGACTATATATTGGGGTGGTCAGTGGAGTCCATCCCCGTGACACCAGAAAACCTCGGCTCTCTCTCCGATTTGAGTTCTTGGGTCGTCAACCCAACTGCTTCTGCGTACTCATGAGCAGGGAAAGGGATCCTTTGGCGGTGGGCAGGGTGATCGGTGATGTTATCGACCCCTTCGTCAGAACCACCACACTTCGTGTTAGCTACGGATCTAGGGAGGTCACCAATGGCCGCGAGTTCAAGCCGTCCCAGGTGGTCAACCAACCCAGGGTTGAGGTCGGAGGACATGACCTCAGAAGCCTTTACACCCTCGTAAGACCCGTCCGCACATGCGACCAGAGTCGAAAGCCTCGTGCTCCTTGTTTCTAGGGTTTCTCACCGTCTCCGCAATGCAGGTGATGGTTGACCCAGACGCTCCGAGTCCGAGTGAACCAAACCTTAGGGAATACCTCCAATGGTAACAATTAACCTACTTGTCTTCTTCGTCGAGCGGCTCCATGTATGCGACGCTTGTAGTGATCATGATTCGTGCAGGTTAGTAACGGATATTCCTGGTACGACAGGAGCAACCTTCGGTGAGATGCGCATCGAACAGGACTGATCTCAAATATCGATCGCAGTCATAATGTTGGCTGGTTAGTATATATGTTTCTCTGGTTCTGTTATGCAGGACAGGAGGTGATAAGCTACGAAAGTCCAAGGCCAACTCTGGGGATCCATCGCTTCGTGTTCGTCCTCTACCTGCAGCTGGGACGGCAGACGGTGTACACCCCGGGCTGGCGGCAAAACTTCAACACCAGGGACTTCGCCGAGCTCTACAACCTCGGCTCGCCTGTGGCTGCCGTCTACTTCAACTGTCAGAGAGAGTCCGGCTCCGGTGGGAGGAGGATGTATCCCATGTAGCTGCTACTCGCCACTTGAACACAACTCTAGCGCTCTATCCATCGTAATTTAGCTGGGAACAACAAACATGCATGTGTATCCGACTACATGCCTACATCATAGCTGATGAAAGGTGGTGACATTCCATAAATGGAGATTCGCCTTTATACAATAATAAGAAAGACGTGAGTTGTAATTATTTAAACTTAATAATGTTTTATTATAATTATAATATATATATATATATAATCAGATTTAAAGTGCTTGTATATTTATTTATAATTTATATTAAGATCTATAGATCTTATCTTCTTGTAACACTAACATTAATTATTTCATCTATTCTGATCATGAATATCCTTAGCATATGTTCATATTATCATAAGTAATTTTTTTTATCTTATTATCTATCGAAACGATACTTAATTATCTACAAATAAAAATATTTCAGTATATATAAATATATATATTAAAATTGTTAAATATTTGGATAGAGTTTATCGAATCACTCAAAAGATTGATGTTTAAACTTATAAAAAAAATGATACAATATTGCAAGAAGAAATAGACGAGGACGAGACACCACACATACATTCATGACTACATTGGGTTTGCTTATTGTTTTTGAGAATTCGAGAATTCATATATACATATTATTTTTACCAACCAAAAGAATCAAGGCAGATGGGAGTCTAATGGTGACACGATAATAAATGGACGGATAAAAAAATGAAAAATAAAGGAAACGTGGAAGAACAATCTGATTTGATACCTCTGCTTGAACAGCTATTCCATGGCTTCTTTAGACCGATCAAATCATGGCCGCTACAGATACCCACCTTATGGGACGTCAAGAAAGGATAGATAAAAGCAGATCCCTTTGTAGAACAACAGCAAGGAATTTGATATCCTCGCCAAGATGGTGCTTTATATACGAGTGCAAAACGCACCCCGCAATCGTAATCAGATGCCACCCTTGGTTTGATGAAATATAGACAGCAGACAGAGAGAATCCCCTCATCCGAGAAAACAGTAGCAGATATGTCATACCAACAGTAGCAGATTTATCGTACCACAACCAGCATTTTTTTTCTGGATTAGTATGCATTAATTGGTAGCATTTTGGACACTCAATTGGAAGGAGGAATCAAAACCATTTATCTATAAGACCGTAAGCCCTATCCGCCATGAGATGGATTAGTATGCATATGTTATACGTGCTATACTTTGTGCATGATTCTGATCTATCATAAACTGAATCATGGATTCAATAAGTCTCTTGCCCATTAGCATGGACGACAAAAGATCAAACGAAACGAGACCTTGTGCATGCATAAACAAGGAAGGAGATAAATGAATATAGAAATGATAAGTTTTTGTTGTAACCATACATATAAATAAAATGTCCGTCGAAAGAATATGAAACTAAATCAGAATTAGATCATGTACCGCGCGAGTTGTTGGAACAGTGGTATCAGTCGAAAGTGTTCGAGTCAATGAATGAAGCACATAGATTGTTCTTGACGTTCTCATGGTTGGTCTGGCCTTGTCCCGACAATAAATTTTGCGCTGGCCAATGCCGACTCCGCGGCTTAAAAGTCTGCTTATTTTCATCTGCCATGGTGGGCCTTCGATCCTTCAAATGAATCTCCTCTTGGCCAATGAGAATTCGACAGGCACTGAGATAATGACAGTACTATTGGTTGAAGATTCCCATGGCTCCCTTCTTTTCGTCTATCACCGCACATCAACCATAAGGTCACTGGAGACAAGAAATGATGAAGACGTCTATGGCGCAGTGCTACAGGAGGTCTAAAGCTCATGGTATCAGAAACCAATACTCTCTCTCTCTCTCTCTCTCGCTCTTACAGGTTGGTCACCTCTTGATCACTCCATGATGCTACTTTGAGAGTGTAGAAAGATTGAATCAGTCTTTACCTGTCTATTTACACATACAATATTCCTGTATAAGAGCTGCTATATATTGGCTTATTGGAACTTTCGAGCTCAGAATTTACCCCTCTTCTCCTTCTCATCCTTCATTCTCTCTCTCTGACCATTTGCACCGAGAGAGAGAGAGAGAGAGAGGTCATGCAAAGAGATTCTTTGACTGTTGGTAGAGTGATCGGGGATGTTCTGGATCCCTTCACGAGAAGCGTACCTCTCAGGGTGACATACAACTCCAGGGAGGTCACCAATGGATGTGAGTTCAAGCCATCAGCTGTGGTTGAGCAGCCCAGAGTAGAGGTCGGAGGAACTGACCTCAGGATCTTCTACACGCTTGTAAGTTACCTCTCTCATCTAAAAGATGCAAACCATGAACGCAGCGAAGTCGCTAGTTGTTTCATTGCTATCTGCTCATCTTTGGACTAGAGATCTTTACGGTTTAGACATGTATTCTTCAGATCATGGTAGACCCAGATGCTCCTAGTCCAAGCGAGCCAACCCTTAGAGAATATTTGCACTGGTGAGCACATCTTTCATGCCTGCCGCCGCCGCCGCCGCCGCCGCCGCTCTGTTTCTCTGTCTTTATCTATCTATTCATTTCTCTCTCCTGTATATCTGCTTAGGCTAACATGCCTTCCATCACCATCATAATGTGGGTCGCTTCTACCGTAGGTTGGTCACAGATATCCCTGCAACGACCGAAGCAAGCTTTGGTAAGATGTGGTCAACCAGAAGAGGTCAATCTAAGCACTAGAAGAAATGTAGTGATCGATGAGATGGAGGCATGAAACGAAGGATATTTTTTATGGGGTGCAGGGCAGGAGATTGTGTGCTATGAGAGGCCACGGCCGCAGCTAGGGATTCACCGATACGTGGTGGCGCTGTTCCAGCAGCTGGGGCGGGAGACGGTGTATGCCCCGGGGTGGCGCCAAAACTTCAACACCAGGGACTTCGCCGAGCTCTACAATTTGGGTTCCCCCGTCGCCGCTCTCTACTTCAACTGCCAAAGAGAGTCCGGTTCTGGTGGCAGGAGGATGATACGGTGAGGCCTGCAACTCTCACACCTCTTTCTCCCTTCCCTCTCTAGCAACAGGAAAATGTTGTACCCTATATGATTCTTGATTTCCCACCTCATCCATGGCTGATGACGATGTTTGTTCTCTTGCCTGCTGCAATTCCTAGTTGCGTCGATCTTGATTTCTAGAAAAGATAAACAAGCATCATCAAGGATCATCGAACCACAAGGCTTTTGATAACAACAGTTGGAGAACATGCCAACAACTGCTGGCATTTGCAAAAGCTTTCCTTGGAGGCCCAGAATGATGGAACTCTCACGGCTGACAGACAAAAGGATACTGACTGCGGTTCAAAATCACTTTCAAAAATCAATCAACCCCAATAATCAGCATACGATATCCAAACTTCTTTCAAAAGAAAGACCGAAGTTTAAGTTTAGATGCCGAGAAAAAAAAATAATACATTCGATTATATGCAATAAATAGTGCTTGCAGCATGCTTCCAGATCCATCTTCTAATAGGGTACAATGACACCATGCAATTGACTGATTGTAGCCGCATCAACCCCCCAGCCTAAACAAAGACCAAAAGTACAAGTTGAGAATATCCACTAGATGTAGCTTTGAAACAATGCAAATGGCAATGATAGTCGTATATTCTTGCTTCTTTCCAGATGAAAACATTGACCTCAAAGAAAGCCAGGGTGCACAAATTACAGCAACATTCATGCAAACATAACAAGTCAATGTAAACAAGGTGCAGAATTAATTACCTCTAGTTCAAAAAACACAAAAGTACCATGTCCTGCTACTGGGAAATACAATTATACAAACAAAGTTGCACAAAAGGGGAAAATGACAGCCAAACATTGGAAGGTCACTGCTCTCTCCATTTAAACAAATAAAGAGAAATTAAGCAGTTAATTGTATCAGGGTTAATAAGGATGTCTTTCTCTATAATGACATTTGATCATGGAGCTTAGCGCTTAAATGATATGAACCAGAAGTTATGTCAACCACCTTGGACTTTCGGCCCAGTGTTTTTTTAAGCAAATGCCTAAAATTCACTCGCCAATGATAAATAAAAAACACAGTTACTTTTGTGACATTATATTACAATACTATTGTGCTTCAGATAACTAACATGCAGGCTCCAGATCCTTTACTGACAAAGGTCCTGAGTTGCCAGAAGTCTAATTTATACAAAGCTAACTTCCAACAAACAGTTCCATAAGACAACAGGCCAAACGTACCTATCCTAAGAATCCCATCCAGATCTATATTCCTTTCTAGAAACCATAAAAGTTGCCACTTGCCATATCTATATTCCTTTCTATAAACCATCACAGTTGCCAAACAGGAGTTAACATTAATGTGAACTTGTAAAAAAAAATGATTAAAGCCTTTCAAGGGTATACAAAAAGGTAAAAAACCATAAAAGCTACTCGCACATGATGCAAATGTGAACTTGTAAAAAAAAATGATTAAAGCCTTTCAAGGGTATACAAAAAGGTAAAAAACCATAAAAGCTACTCGCGCATGATTGCCAGCAAGCTCCAACGTAACATCATCGGTTACACAGCAGCATGCCATTAGATACTTAACATGTTATACATGCCACAGCATAAGTCCGATGCCGATAATGTAAATATTTAGGTGCCCTCTTGTGATAATTCATAAATAAATATTCTTAAAAAAAGTCTATATTTTTAGTAGAACACATGACATAAGATATAATCTTTAAAATCAGACTACAAAAAGCAGCTGTAGAACTGAATTAAATTTGATATAGTTCTAGCCTGAACTAAACTAAGGATTTAAGTTTCATCTGCAATTAATGTGATTTGGTTCCAAATTATACCAAATAAATTAGGCATGATACTTCAAGCACAAAATTGTTCCTTGTAAAATGGTATCTTCAACCGGTCAACATGTCTTGTGTGGTAACGTGGTGATATGATGCTTTGTTAATTAAAAGAGTTTAATTTGTGCAAGGAAAAAAATGATGAACTTGCATTAAGGATGAATTTGATTGATTTAATAAAGGGTTCCAAAAAGTGAAATATAGGTTTGAGTTGATGACTACAAAAAAAGGATTTCAGGTGCCAAGCTCTGGTCGGTAAATAACATGTACAGTGCAGAACGTTAAACTGAAAACAAAGTACTCTGAAAATGTAATGAAAAGCAAGAATGGCCACAAAATCAGATATGAGATGTTCGTGATGTGAGAAAGTGGGACAACACATTATCCAAACATGTCATAAAGGCATATGTCAAACTAAGACAACAAGTTACGTATAGCGACTGAGAAGACATTGAGTTAATAGATATATTCTAAAACAACATGATGAATTCTGGTTTATTTAACAGTTGAAAAAAAAGAAAAGCAACAAAAGAAAACTTGCTGGGCAGGAGTAATGTGTCTGACAATAGGTGACAGTAAAAAAAGTGAGGGACAATTATACCCCGATAAAAAAAGTTTTGCTGATTGAACTATTGCAGGAGATGATGTGCGGTTGTAGTGGAAAACCACTGCCAAGGTAGCTTTTTAGGGCTTAAGACTATTGCAAAATATGCAACTAAAAAATTCTCATGACTGTAGCTTGTTGGACCAACCATCACTCTGTAGAAGAGGATCAGGATATGTTGGCTTCACCAGTGTTTACTCTTTCAGTTAGAACAACAAGAGAACACCAGTTCATCCAGCAAAGCCTGAAACCTCAGCAGTTGAGATTGAAAATTTCAAGATGATATGAAGAAAGATGGCATCTTCCATTCGCAGGAATTTCAAGGTTCCAAAATTTTCTCTACAGACCAGGCAGCTGATGAATTTAACAGAGACCAAAGCAACACTACTATATTGATGGTCAACAGATGGAATTGCATCCACACTAATATTGGATGTCAACATATTGGAGCAGCGAAGCAGTTCCACCATGTATATGACTTTTGTCATAGACTTGTGCAGACGGGAACAGAAATTAGTTTGTGTAAAGTGTAAACCAATGATTCCTATTTTATAATGTGCTCATGAGGTTACATAAGAGTTTTCTTTTGTATCTCTGCCAGTTATTCATATATAAACAAATTACTAACACAAAACAAGCTGATCACCTGTCATCCAAATATAAACAAATTACTAGCATGAAACAAGCTGATATGTTCATCTGACCTTTCTTAAAGCATGCATGTGTAAGCCTCAAACGGCATAAAAATTCTGAAGTTATAGCTACTCCAGGCCGATGGAACTTCGGTATGCAACATCAACATCTTGTTGTTCAACATTGTGATACTCCAGTATTGTTTGTCAAGTGAAAGGAAAAAAAAAAACCAGTTTTACGTAAGCCAGCTGTCAGTTCACAGTCACTCCTACCTTAGCAGCTAATGCATGTAACCGATCTGGAATATTCAAATGTACCTTTCGGAGTATGATATGGCACTACACTACAAAATTGAAATTGCTTGCTTGTTCAGTTCTAAGATCACTTTAGCATTAATGTAGGTTGAAACATAAATGTCAAGCTAAATAGGCACAAATTTTGAAACTCAAAAACAGGGAATTATGATCGATGAGCTGAATCAGGTACCTCATTATCAGGTATACAAATCTGACACATATCGAGAAGAAAACGAGCATCCAGCATCAAACCCATCATCAGCATCAGACGCACCGACATCAATGCTCAAGCCCTGCAACAATGACCTAATGATCGGCACCACAGTAGATCGACCATTGGCCGGCCATGTTGCCACCAGCGTCCCCTTTGCCCTCCTCATCTGGCACTCTGCAATAACTGCCGCCCCGAGGCCATCCATCACACTCCCCGACGGCAAGTAATCCACTCCCCGCACTAGCGGCTGCCCACCGCTTCTCTCCTCCACCGTCTCCAGCTTAAAAGCTAGGGTTTCGTCCATTGCCAACCGCCCCCTGTAGTTCTGGCTCCCGATCGAATCAAAGATCAAGACCCTCTCCGCCTGGATCGCACCAAGCAACGACTTCGCGACGGCGCGGGCCCTCTCGGCGGCGACCGGGAACTGAACGGCGACGAGGACCGTCGCCGCCGGCCGATGGTCGACAGCGTAGATGTAGCAAGAGCGGTCGCGGGAGGAGGGCTCGAGGGAGATGCCGGCGAGGGGGGTCTCCGGCAGGATTAGGGTTCCGATGAGGATCTTGTGAGGGAAACGATGAAGGATGGCGAGGGAGGGGGCGGAGAGGGCGACGATGAGGAGGGGAGGGCGGATGTGGTCCGGCCCGAGTTTGGGGTCCAGGAGGAGAAGCGGCGGGGGCAGAGGCGGCGGTGGAGCGGCGAAGTTGTCGAGGTCTTCCTGGAAGAACCTCGAGGGCGGCGGCGACTCGGTGACGACGTCCTCCATCTCTATTCCGCTCGACGCTACTACTCGTTGGGCCTCTTCTTCTTCCGAACCGTCGAGGTATACTCACCGCACTCTGCTTGTTTGCGCGACAAGTCACGACTCGAAGCGTTCTTTTATTTATAAAAAAACATGTATAGAAATTATCACTAAATAGGAATATCACAATGCTTATAAATATGATAGTAAAATACGATGCCATATAAAATAAATTACTGATTGCTGAAAAGTATAAGCAGTATTATTCCATATGTCCAATTTTCGAAAACCAAACGTCTGATATTTATAGTATGGAACTCACCGAATCCTTGTTTATTCTTCCATATTTTTATTTCTATATTTTGTGTGTGTGTATATATATATATATATAAACGTATGATATATATATATGGAATATATATGTATATATATATGTGTTATATATATATATGTATATATTGTATATATGTATATATATATATACATATATATATATATAAATAATATATAATGAATATAGGTAGTTCGATATTTATTGCCTACACACATGAGTAAAATAAAATTTTAACACGTGAGAACAACTTACTCGAGTAAAAATTTCCTTGTATACTACTATTACATCTCACTGTATCTTTGTGCCGATGTTAACGAAATTCTCAAATGATTTATTGATATATTGCTTTCTTCTTAATAAAAAAATATAATTATGAGATATTTATAAAACAATTAAATTCTTTTTTCTTTCCCAACGAGTTATTTTTATACTATGATTTCTTGTCCTAAAAATACCGACTGGAGTAAAAAAAAAAAAACACTTGTCAATCTGTTACTCAACATTAAATTAGACAATTAATTTTGGGAAAGTGAAATGAGAATAAAACTACTCTAAGAATTAAATGAAATCTTAGAAAGATTTTACTTTCTATTACAGTCTAGAAACTCGACTTCAAGGCCGATGCAAGTACATCACGGTGTGGATCAGCACATCTCTTACCGAATTAACAGTTATAATAGCCAGAATAGCTCTGAGGTGGATTTGGCCATCTTGTTGCCAAACAAATACAAGAGTCAACAAACACCAAATAGAAGCCACTTCGCCATCGACTCTTCCCTCCACCATTTGTTCCCCCTTCCCTCCCTCTCACTTTTCGCTTTCCCGCCCGTAACGGGGAACGAAAGGCCCCCATGGCGGTATAATCCAAAACACCAATCGCCAGTTCCTCGGAGCCCATCCATTATAACGGCACGAATCCAATCGAGACCGTTATCTTTTCGTTGCGGATATAATATGTATATATATTAATGCCTTGGTGGCGTCGTTAAGAGCACCCTCGCCTCGCCTCCGTCTCCGCTTTCGAAGTTTCCTTCTTCCCTTCGGATTTCGGTTTGGAGGCCAATAAAGGCTTCGCAAAATCTCGAATCGAGACGCAATCGAACAGGGAGAGAGTTCGGGAGCGTCTCGAGTCCATCGTGATATATTTCTTTCCCAATTCTTGGGTTCTTGTTTCTTCTCCGATAATTTTGGGGAACTTGTCATCAATTCTGGGGGATTAGGGTTTCTTTCTTTGATTCGGGTTGGCTGGCTGCGGAATTAGGGTTTCGGCTTTTGGGGATCGAAGGGAGATGATCATTAAACGGAGTTTGAGGGGCCAAATGCCGAGCTTGAAGCGCTGCAAGGCAGAGGAGCCGTCCTTTTGCGACGACGGTGCCGGAGAGGCGGCGGAGGAGAGCCGTCGGAAGCGGCAGAGGGATGGGGGCGGGTCGTTTCCGTTCGAGATGCTGGGGGATCTCTCCGGCGCCGGAATTCCCTACCTTCCCGATGGCTTAAGGCGGAGGGTTCTTGGACAGGACCTTGGCGCCGCCGCGGCGGCCCCCTCTTGGTGCACCGAGGTGTCTTTTTCCGGTGCCAGCGACGTGGTGTTGGAGCAACGGCGGAGGGGAAGGGACGGGTCAGTGAAGCCTGCAGTCACGCCAGCGCCGGTTGTGCGGACCTCCAGGGGGCGCTCGCAGGCGCTTCCTTCCCGGTTCAGGAACTCGGTTCTCATTGACCCCTGGAAGAAAGAGAAATCTAAGTCCAAGGCGTCGGATTCTGAATTCTTTGTCGAGGGTAACCTTCGAGAGGATAAAAGGAAGAATCTTAACTATAAAGGTGCTGCTATTAGCGCAGCAGTGACCAATTCATTCACATTGTTAGGGGCGGAGTGCTATCGAGCTTGCAGAAATTTCAGCACGACCAACTGTTCTACCTCACGAAGTACTCTTACATCCGTCGATGACAGCATGGTGGAAGCGGAAGACAAGTATCTGCAACAGACTCCCAATATGGAGGAGTCCGTGGTTCTTTATTCTATTTCAGCAGTCGCTGAGTCAAATTCGCTAAGGGATACTGTGGAGAGGAGGGAGGACTGTTACCGGCCAGAGGATTTTGTTTTAGGTGACATAGTTTGGGCAAAGTGCGGAAAGAAGAATCCTGCTTGGCCAGCAATGGTGATTGATCCTCTGCAGCAAGCTCCTGAAAATGTTCTAAATTCATGTGTCCCTGGAGCTCTTTGTGTAATGTTTTTTGGATACTCCAGAAATGGAAGGGTAAATGATCTTAGTGTTCTCACCTTCCATATTTTTGTTTCATTGCTAGCGTTTTTCTTTATTTGTTCTGTAACTGGTTCTGAATCATATTAATCAATTTATGGTGGCAGGCATATTCATGGGTGAAGCAGGGGATGATTTTTCCATTCATAGACTATCTGGACAGGTCTAAACTATGGAAAATTAAAGAAGAATTTCTTTTCTTGAATGATGTTTCTTTAAGGAAAATTTTGGAATGACTTTCTCTTGATACTTGAGATGGCTCTTTCTTCAGATTTCAAGGCCAAACTCAGTTATATAAGAACAAACCTAGCAATTTCCGGATGGCAATCGAGGAGGCATTCTTAGCTGAGCATGGATTCTTTGGAGTTCAGTTGGATTCAGTTAATACTTTTGCTCATGTTGCTTTTGATCAACCTGTTGCCAAAAAATCCAGTGAGGTTACCGATTCAAATCATGACCAAGAATGCCAATCGAAATTTCAGGTAAGACCAAAATCATCTTGAGGCCATATGGTTCTATGCATATATACTTTTGTTAACTATAATAGTACTATAGTTTATTGATGAGTTTTAGAAATCATACTTTGATTGTTTAATGCAGCAATTATTCTTTTCTTTTGTAAAGGTTTTTTTTTATTTAAAAACTTTCATGGTTGTGAGCCTTATGATGACATATGTGTGATTTTGTATTAAGCATATTTGTTAAATTGGATATTCCAACATACATAAATTTGTTGTTGACTCTATGCAGAGATTACCTCATTGTTTTTGATCGATATATGAAATTGATTGATGAGTTGTTTTTTATAGTCTAATAAAAGTTGGTTTTCTTTTTCATCATGCTGCCTAGGCTATTCAAAATTCTATGGACTCTTCAAATTAAAGTGTCCCAAAACTTTCTGCTTCTTGATTGACTCAACTGAACCTGAGTGTTTTGTAGTCTGACATAGGTTAGCTAGGGGAGAACCTGAATCTTGGTTTATTTACATCATCAAGGAAAATTTTTGAACTTTTAGCTTATTATCTTGTCTGCTTAGCTCGCAACCAAATGGTTTGGATCTTAATTTGAGTTTGGTTTAGCTAACAAACTTGTTTAACCTACAAGGGTTAAAGCTTAAAACTATAGTAACCATGTGGAACATTCTAGGGCATTCCGTCATATTTTGCTTCCAAGTTATAGATTCATTTTGAGATGTTTAATCATATATATATTTTTGTGTTGCTGTATATTGGGTGCATTGCCTGTCCCAAATAGTTGGGACATTATGGCTTGTTGCTATTGTTGGTATACTTAGTGTATTGCCCATTATGTACCAGTTCAATCATGTATATTGTTGAACCATGAGACCAAAATTTCTTTGGAAGGTTTCAATAGCTAAAACAATGTATATTGCAAATTTCTGTATTGCCACCTTGCTTCAGTTCAAGATCCTGTTGTATTTCTGCTATCATATTTGGTTATTTCAATGGTTAATGTTTAGTTTATAAATACAGTTAAGAGGTGATCTTGTTATTAGCCATTGGGAACTTCTTATTTTGTGCGAATATTTGATTTGTTGTGGCTTTGATTCAGGAAAGTCGAATTAATTTCCCTTTTAAGTTGCTTTTTCCAGACACCTTATAAGTTGCTCTTTCAGCTTTTCTAAATTAGCTATATTTCAGTCCCTGTTTTACTGCCTGAAGTGTCGATGCTTAATTTTATTCATCTGTGATGTTCTCTGTAACATTCTGTTTTATTTTCCTAAAAATAATAAAGGAACAACTGTAACATACATGTGGCATGTACTGAGCTCTAGCTTGTGTTCTGAGGGCTAAACTTGTTCTAATATGAATTTTCAGGCTGTAGACAAATCAGGGCTGCTTTGTGACAGTTGTGGGTTAAAACTTCCATATGGAAGTGCAAAGAAGATGAAGCACATTTCACAGCAGTTGCTGTGTAAACATTGTGCTAAGGTTTGTATTATTTCTGATGAATGACAACTGCTGTTTGAAATTCACTATGTTTTTTTATAGTTTAAGTGTGGTGTTTTCTTTGAACAATTAGTAGGTTTTTTAGAGTTGCATTGGTTTTCCACAGCTTTTAAAGTCAAAGCAATATTGTGGCATATGCAAGAAGATATGGCATCACACGGATGGTGGGAATTGGGTATGAATATCCTCATAAATTATAATATTTGATCATTTGCCATAGTTGAATATGTTGTCAATTATCTGAACTTTCAAACTAGGTTTGTTGTGATGGGTGTCAAGTTTGGGTTCATGTAGAATGTGACAAGAATTGTGGCAACTTAAAGGTATGGTTTTCTTTCAAAATTTGGTTTCTCAAATATCATTAGATTACTAACAGTATAAGATGTGTTGCATACTTTTTGTCAAGATTGATTTTAACTTCCTGACATTCTTTCATTGTCAAGGATCTGGAGAACACTGATTATTTCTGCCCTGAATGCAAGTCTAGGCGTAATTTTGGATCGCAAGAGACAATTAAGAAACATGCACCAGTTAGGTAATCTATTAATTTTCTTATATATTCCAAAACATGTGATTTTGCAGACTTGCTTTGCCTGCAGCATAAATTGTAATTTTCTCTGTAGGTATGATGGTGGCATTTCCCAAGACAAGCAGCCTGACAAGATAACTGTGATATGTTGTGATATGGAAGGAATATATTTGCCAAACGAACATATGTAAGCATTTTGTCTTTTATGTTGTGGTAGAATGATGTATTATGTGTGACTTAACTAATTGACACATCTTTTATTTCACCTTGCGCCTTCCATCTATTTACTAATTTGATACCTGTTTATTAAAAAATTTTGAACTTCGAATGCTTGGTGATTTTGTTTATTTTGAGTTTTAGAAGCACTTATTTTCTGATTCTTTTGAGAACTTGAGGTTTTAGTTGGTAAACTGACATGAAATTCATGTCTTCATCGTTCATTTGTTATTATATGTTTTGAACTACTAAAGAACCATTTCTAATGGGGGATGTTTGAACATTGGCAAGAACTGGGATGTTGATGCAGTTCACCAAAGTCAGTCTGGACTCCTGAGTTATCCAGTGGCATGGCTTTGATGCTGAGCTGTTTGTTAGCCTAGTGGAACAGGACTATGAGTCTAAGTAGGATTAACTGATTATGAACTTCTGCTACATATTATATGCTGATCCTTTTACAACATTTTGGCTGCTTTCCACCCAAATGTCTGCGATAGTCTGACTTGTCACACATCTCTAGAGGATCATTAACATTAGAACTGAATAGACTAGATTTAAATTTATTGCTTAAAAGATAAATCTGTTATTCATCCTTGAAATTGGCAGAGCCCTAACTTGTGCTGAAGAAGTGGATGAATAGGCAAATTAGAATTAGATAAAGTTAGTCATAAGAGATAGTTATGTGCTTCCTTTGGCAAATTGCTGTTGAACTGCAAAAATGGATCTATAAGACAGAGATGACACATGCAAGGTAGCAGCTATGGCTTTTCTCTTACTGATTAGTGTATGTATTAGGTGATAAAGATGAGTTGGATGAATCTTTTGCATATTTTTTAAAAATTGATATACGATCTATTTTAATTTTACTAGTTTAATTGATCAGTTATTAACAATCATTTTTATATTACAGGGTTTTATGTCAATGCAGCTCCTGTAAAGCACGGAAACTAACGCTTAATGAGTGGGAACGACATACTGGTTCTAAAAAGAAATATTGGAAGACTAGTGTTAAAGTCAAAAGTACAAGGCAGCCACTGGGGAAATGGGTCTGTAACTTTGTATTAAAAACTATATTGTACACGTATATTTAAATTATTATCCTTTTGCATGCTTAGCTAATCTGGAATCTGGATCCATGATAATTGTAATTGGATATAATATGATAGTCAAATATTCTGAAAACATGTTTAATGCTAATCTTAGTAGTATTTATTTGTTCACACACTCAACCGTTGCACATTGATCCATTCTTCTAATAAAATCTATGATTAATTTTCAGTATGCCCTCATACAAATATGTAATATCTGATGACATCTGCTTATGTAATTTTAAATTAATTATCTGCTTTGATTTATAACTTTTCCTTTGGTGAATGCAGCTAGAACTATATAATCCATCTTTTGGTGACCAAGCTAAACACTCATCAGCGGGTAATAGAAAAGAAAAGATTCTTAGTTTGTTGCAAGGTACACTATTTTTCTGAATGCTATGTATCATTTGATTTGGCAGTTCTTTTATGGCCCCTTATTGATCTTAGCAGAACTGATGGAAATGTTTTTTGTTTTTTTGTGTCAGGACCATATGAACCAGTTCTTGTTAAATGGACAACAGAGCGATGTGCAATTTGCAGATGGATCGAAGATTGGGATTACAATAAAATCATCATATGCAACAGGTCTGGTATCTTTTCTTCCATCTGGTCCGCATCCTAGTGATTTGTTTGCAGTAAAGATCCGAAGGGGCTAAGGAACAAGTTCTGGTTCATTTTTACAAAGAATGATTATCAACTCTGATACTTGCAGATAGTTTACAGTTAATCCTTGTATTCTACAGATGTCAAATAGCCGTGCACCAGGAATGTTATGGAGCACTTGATGTACAAAATTTTACCTCGTGGGTTTGCAGAGCTTGTGAAACACCCCTGCTTAAAAGGGAATGCTGCCTTTGCCCTGTAAAAGGTAAAATAAATGCATCCTGGAATAATCATTTGTCTCTTTTGTTATTTTGCATATCATGTTTTTTTAATTCCAGTAGCACTGCAATCTGGGTGACACTAGATATTGGATACATTTGGCATTTTGTCTAACCCATCAATTTAAACTGTTACAAACCACATTTAAGATGCTTGTGTTTATTGTTCATTCACCTGATTAATCTTCAATTTAAATGCGCATGATGATGCTACATCCTTATGCTTTTGGTAAACAGGATGTTTGTAACGTCACTAGTTTTTGCCACAGGTGGTGCTCTAAAGCCAACAAATGTTGATGATTCATTATGGGTTCATGTCACATGTGCTTGGTTTCAGCCAAGGGTATCTTTTGCCAGTGATGAAACGATGGAGCCTGCTACTGGCATATTGGATATACCACCTCTTTCTTTTATGAAGGTCATGCAGAACTGTGAATGATTTTACCTGTTGGTCAATTTATATGTTTCAATATAGCAGTTGTACATCTTTGGTAAAAAACATAGTATTTTAACCATTAAATTGCTGATTTGTGTTCAATGTGCCATCAGGTTTGTGTGATATGTAAGCAGATGCATGGTGCCTGCACACAATGCTACACATGTTCCACTTATTATCATGCAATGTGTGCATCAAGAGCTGGATACAGAATGGAGGTAATTGATTTTACGCTAGGCTTTATGTTGTAAAAGTTGAACAATGTTTTGAATATTAAATTAAAGGTCATATTATCTGGACTTATGCTTTGTCTCCTTGATCTGTATTCAATCTATGAAAATGTGATGAATCATGTGATCTGGAAAGATAGCCATGCCATGAACACAGAGTAGTTGTTAAATTTTTTTGTTTATTCTTTTATAATCTCATGCTTGACGAACATGTATTATATGATTTGAACAGGCGTTTGTATTGTTTACCCACTTTGTGAAGGGACAAAAAAAAGCTTCAGGAACTACTTACATTTTTTGCTTCAGTTGCCATTGTACAAGTTGCATAAGTATTTGTTGCTTGTGAAATGGCTTTGCAAAAACATTTTTGTGTGGCTTTCTTGTAGTGTTTAATCATAAATTTACATCAGCAGCATTGTTTTGCTTTTGGATTATTTGAAAGACTTATATCATGCTTGGTGGTATAAACAGATATTTTCATTCATCCTTGATTTCTCTTTAGTGTCTTAAGTTGGGGAAATATTATTATACAACTTAACATACTTTTACATTTGCAGTTGCATTGCTTGGAAAAGAATGGGAGACAAATAATAAAAATGGTCTCTTATTGTGCACATCACAGGTAAAAGTTGTTTTTATTAACCTGTAATAGCTTTCTTATAATCCTGTAAATATTTTCCAGTTGTTGTTCCATTCTATTAATTGACATGGTGTTAAGCCACCTATTTGGATGCTTTCTTTTACTTTTAACATTACAGCACTTGTAATGTTGTGTGTTTCTTCTGTCATATATATGGGCTTGCACATTAACTCTGCCTTGTAGTTGCATGGAATAGAGAATTCAGAAAGATGATTGACCTTGGTTTCTTTGTAGGTCTCCAGATCCTGATACTGTGCTAATTATGCAGACCCCTTCAGGGGTTTTCTCTACCAACAGTTTGCTGCAAAAGATGAAAAAGCAGAGTGGTTCGAGACTAATTAGGACAGATATACCTCAGGAGATAACCATCCCTTCTCTGCCTACTCAATCTTTATCTGCTTCAAGATGTTTAATTTACAACAGAAAAACAACAAAGGTATGGCAGGATCCTCATTTTTTGCCGCAGGGTTATGCCTTTGGTTTTAGATACTTGTTTAATTTGAGAAATGGAGGTAGAATCTATCATCATGATATCTGATGAGTATGTTAACACAGATGTAATAGCATGTTCTCGAGATGCTTTCATTTGTGCACTATTTGGTTTCTTCTGCAATTTTGAAAAAAAAAAGAGATCAAATTGTGGCATATGACTGCAGAATCATCCTTAATCCTACTGTTGTTATTCTTAGACACGTAAACTTTTTTGTAGCGTCAAAGAGAAAATGGCATTGCACATCGAATTATTGGGCCTTGTCATCATTCTTGGGATTCCATTGAAAGTTTAAATGCACCTATGGTAATTATCTTTTTTAAAAAGCTTGGTTTGTTGATTTTTTCTTATAAATCCTCCGGACCATACTCAACAGGTGATTTAGTTTCTGTTGCTCTGCATTTGAAACAGGAAGAGAAGAATCAGAGATTGTTTTCTACATTTAGAGAACGTCTTCGTTACTTACAGGTTATTTGCTGTCCCAGTAGCCTTTTTACATATTTCTGCTCTTCTGTAACTCATCAGTTTTACTTGACTCTGTATCCAGTCAACCGAAAAAAGTAGGGTCTGTTTTGGTAAATCCGGAATACATGGATGGGGCCTCTTTGCTTGTAAAAACCTTCAAGAAGGAGAAATGGTACTATTCCTTGCTCCATTGTACTTATGGAGTGGATTTTATAATACAATAGTTGTAAGATTATGACATTGTTATACTGCTTATTTGCATGTTTGATGCATCATTCAGGCTCAATTAATAGTTCAAAATGATGTTAGCTTCAATTCTGAAGCTTTCATGATCACTGCTGGAGTTCAAAATGGTTGTAATATAGTCTGGAAGGGGGATGTCTCAGGTGACTAGATTGTTTGAATGCCCTAGCTTCATAGTGCTTGCAAACACCACACTAGTTGCCTTTGGGTAAACTTGTAGGCAGTATATATGGAAACAATGTTTTACCCAACTTGTAGGTTGATTTTGTGTGGATGATTTCATCAACTTGTGCATTTCACATTCTACCTTATTATGTATTTGAGTTTTGTTATCGTTAATTAAAACAGACTTTGAGTTCCTAAAACAAAAGTCAAGTTTGCTGATTTGCTGATCCAATTTAGGTAGCTTGCAAGCATAAGTAGTTTATGCAAAGTACGACTAATGTCATGGAAGGCAAAATCTTGTGTAGTTATGTTGTCATGATCACCATGATATTCCTTTATACAATTTGGCATAACCTTATAGTTCCTATAGGAGTGATAAAGGTTTTGAAATTTCGTGAACTACCATTTCATCATGTTCATAAGTTCTTCTTTTTTTTTGAAGTGGCATTGACTTGTATGAAAGTTAAACATTAAGTCGTCCTTGAGGGTCAGTATCTCTTGGGAGACCATAAGTGACACTTATATTATATTATCCCTTGATGGTCAATGTGCTATATTATATTATATTGTGTTTGGGCCTTTGGTTTTCAGAGTTTGAACTGACAATCCTGAACTTTTATTCAGGTTGTAGAGTACCGTGGGGAGCAGGTCAGACGCAGTGTCGCAGATCTACGAGAAGCACGTTATCAAGTGGAAAAAAAGGACTGCTATGTAATTCCTATTCTTACTTGTTCTCTTTAAATATAGTATAATGTTTCAGATATTCAAGAGAGCCAAAGTTATTTGTATAGTTTGCTATACCTGTAAACTAAGTAAATTTGTTTGCTGTGATTTCTGAAATAAAGAGCATAGAAGTTGGTAGTTCCTTTGGAGTAGGGGCCTATTTTTGTGCAGGTGACTGAAGATTAAATTTGGATTTCTTGACTAATGGGTACGAGGCAAGCTAAGAATATGGACGTGTGTATTGTCAACATGAATATTGAAATAGGAAAATAGGACTTGGCAAGTCTAGGATTCATTCTAAGTATCAGTGTGCTCTGTTAGGTATTCTCAGGTGATGGCATGAGCGTCTTTATAGTTTATTTATCACGTGAAAAGGTCTTTTTTCCTGTCTGTCTAGTATATCACTGAAAGATGAGTACTTTAATGGATTGCTCTTCTTTTAAGTTACGAGTATATCGTAATGACTAGACGAGCATAATGGATCACTCCTTTCAAAGCATTTAATCTTTATGTGAGTTCATAACATGCTCCCTCATTGAAGATAACTTTTTTGTGTGACTTTATATCATTGTTAAGTCTACTTAAAGATAATCTAGTGCAATACATATATTTAACGAAAAGTACATTTGGAATCAAGGTTTTTAGTTTCATGTATTTGACTCATGTCAGCCCTGGTTTTGACTGAAAATGTGTTGGTATTACTGGTACATATCAAGTTCTGAAAATGTTAAAACAAAAAAGTTACCATCTGATACAGGTCCTGTACTGGGTGTAACAGGCACTACAGGTCTTGTACCAGACTTATTGTCTGGTGTTCCTTGGTCCACATGCTGGTAGACTATCGGACTGGTAAATACCTTTACCAAATTATACTAGGCAGTATTCCAAACCTTGTTTGGAATTATAGATATCTGATTGACAAATTTAGTTACATTGTTGAGTGTAGTTTGAAATGGTAATTTTGCAGTTGAGATGCAGAATGTTTTTGTATTACAACAGTATCCTTAGCAATGAACCTCGATTTTGTGCTGATGTTTAATACACTTTATACTTATGTTAATTGTAATCTCATTCTTGTGGTGAATGATTATTTTGTCGATCAGCAGCATCTTAGGATCAATGAATCTTGACTGTATCCTTTCTTTTCTATTGTCAATTGTCTATTTGGCAGTTACTGTGATGGATCTTTCTTTTCTCAAGCTTTTCTTTGTCAACACTGAAGTTGTCTTTAAGTGATTTACTTTGTTAAATTTTGTCTGCAGCTGTTCAAAATAAGTGAAGAAGTAGTGGTTGATGCTACAGATAAAGGAAATATAGCTCGCCTCATAAACCACTCTGTAAGCCATCGATATTCTCTTTTCTTTGTTAACCGTCATTGTAGAACAGACCACTGGTTAGTGTTCTCCGCTATTCTGAAATCTTAATGGCTGTTGATGCAGTGCATGCCTAACTGCTATGCAAGGATAATGAATGTTGGTGATGATCAGAGTCGAGTTGTTCTTATAGCTAAGAGGAATGTTTCTGCAGGAGAGGAGTTAACGTACTTCCATTTAACACTTCTATCTTTAATTTTAATTTTAAAAATTTCTTCTATTGTTTCATTCACTATAATGTTGGTTTACACTGAATCCTGAAGCAATGGAACTTAATAAAGTTTAATTGTATTTTTTTTAATTGTTCCATGTCCTTTCAGTATTGGTTTCTAGAAAAAATGGTTATGGATAAATAACAACACCACCAAAGAGTGGTAATGTCCCAACACAGTTAAATATGGTAATCACATCTTCAGTATATCCTCTTTTTCCTTGTACATGTCACTTGACTGGTAGAAATTGTATGATCATTTATAGAGGACAAGCCTTGGTCTTTTTGTAGTGTTGCTCCTTTTGCAGTTTAAATGATCAGGTTTTGAGTCATAAAATGTCTCTTTGCTTGTGAGCAAAAGGCTGCATGCATTTACTCTCCATATACCTCAGTAGTGGGAGATCATGCCTTGCGCATTGTGGTGATCTTTGAGTAAACATGAACTTTTGCAAGTTTGGATTCACACCTTGGGAGGCTTAGCATCGTTACCATACATTTGTATTCACTTTGATTGTCATGTCTTGTATTAGCATATATTTGCATTGCCTTTCTCATTGTAAATCTGAATTCTGGATTTGTTATGTTCATCAAATGCTTTACATTGTTAATTCTACAAGAAAGGTTTTAATTCTTATATTTTCAAGCAGATTATTGAACTTCTTGTTCATGGACAAATTAAGTTGACCACACGGAATTCTTTTCTAGGTATGATTATTTGTTTGATCCTGATGAAGCTGAGGAGTGTAAAGTTCCCTGCCTCTGCAAAGCTCCAAACTGTCGGGGATTTATGAATTAGGTAATTATATATCATGATTTTGATTATCTTTTTGATGTTAGGAATCCTTGGGTTTATATTTTGTTTCCACCTTTTTTCTTGTTCTTTTCAGTTTAATTAGAGTTTATCATTGAAGTATGGGGGTCTTTATCATTGAATCATTGAAGTATTCAGCAATATTAACTTTAAGCATACAGATTATGTACTCTGCTTCTAGACAAGTATATTTGTGTAGAAAACAAAAAATGGATAAAATAATGATAAAAGGTGTAGAATACCTTTTGACACATAGATAGTGGAGCCAATAATGGCGATTGATACTTGGGATAGCAACAGTTAATGAAGGAGGGGGAGGGTATTAGTGTCAGCCATGCATTCACCGAGGGAGAGGGAAGCCAAAAATTTTCCCCACTTTTTCTTTTTTTCTTAATTTTCCCTTCTCTCTTTTTTTCATGTGGGAAAGCAACCTTATGCTATTGGGAAGTGGGTATAGTTTGTCATCCAAGCCCTTCATCAGATATTAGTAAATGGCTAACCAACTACTGTAATCATAAGAAACCTTGTAATAAAGTTCATGTGTTTTGGGTATTTGAGATGTAATTTTGTCACTTTAATAAAGGTAAATATGGTGTATTAATGTACGATATTCCTCATTCTGACAAATATAGGTACATAACCTTTGATCATGATAGGCTTTCACTATCTCACCAGCTATGAATTGACACCTCTAGCGTTATTAGATATTGTTACTATGATAGATTCTTATCCGAGAACTAATCCATCACTCTTTTTATGGGTTTCTGTTGAAAGAAGGCAAGAGTTTGACCTCTCAGCCTTCATGAGAAGAAACAGGCATGTCGAACCGTTTAGGATCATCAAGTTTTCTTCACCAGAGCTGGCAAGAGACAATAGTTGGTTCAACAAGTGAGGCAGTCCAAATCTTGAAACGCAGGAGGAAGCAACTGATGAGTGCAATGCCAAGCAACCGAAGCTTTGGGATCAACCTCTTGCGCATGATTGATGGTGCTGCAACCACGCAAACATATTCGAGGACAGCCAACAAAGTTAAAAGAGTTGGCACCACGACAATAGAACAGGAGCTCCCAAGCAACTGTAATAAGAAAGAGTTTGTTCTGAGAGCATGATCTTTTTTCTGTCATTTTTTTTCCTTGCACAAAGCAAGATATCTCTTTTGTTGTTTTTTTTTTATTATATCTGTGTTAACTCTGTAATCCGAAGCAAACTATAGTGTATATTTCGTTTTCTAAGTGATTTACTTTGGCATGGTGCTCAGCTTGGCATCTCTGTTGAAAACCGGAAGGTGATGATGATGGCAGTACAAGAAATTTGAAGAAAGATACAACCGGAGGTGGTCGCAAGCTCGCTCGCTAGTTTATGTTCATATTGGGAGATTCAATAATTATTTCAATAGGTGCGACAATTACTCATTTAACCAAAATATATATGTGATTGTGATTATTAATGATGATAGTAAACAGTGTTAGTTGGTAGCCCAAACCACAGGACCCTTAATTTATTCCAAAATTTCAGATGTGGTTCTTTATTTTTTGATTCATAAGCTTATTGGATTCGGATCCTTTGCGGATCTCACCCACTAATAAAAAATTCTGGTCCGATAACAAATTTTCCTCCGCGGCGGCACACGCTAACCTCAAATTCTTCCGCGAGATAGGGGACCGCCGAAAGGGAACGGGAAGAAGCCTCTCCTTTCTATCCGATCGTTCGGGGGAGGATGGAATGATGGTTCGCGCGATCTCTCCTCTCTCAGAGGTAACCATTTGAGGATGGAGAGGTTCAAATGGCTCCCACAATCCCTTCTCGGTGGCGGTCAGGACCAGGAAGAGGACCCGTTGGGCGAATTTGAAGACGGCTCCTGCTCGCTCTCTCCTCTGCAGGTCCTCCATTTTTCTTTTAAACCCTTTTTTGTTAATCAATCGCGAATGCTTTCTTTGTTCTTGATGTTGATGCGTTCTTCTTGCTTCGTGGCGCCAGAGGCTGTATGGGTTCGCGGCGTCTCTGGTCGTCGGCCTCGCTTTTATGCTCCTGGTATGACGCGAGCATTTCCTTCTTGTCAATCTTTCCAGTTCTTGTGTAGCATTTTCGTTCTTGATATAAAAGGATGTTTCTTTCTTCTTTTCATTTCATCTTATTTCTCAATGTCTTGTGATTTGCTGGGGTTTTGATAAGCCTAATGTTGTTTGGTCAATCAAGAATGCAAACATTCGTCGCTCCGTTTTAGGTTTATTTGACGTTTTAGAAGTTCTTGTATTCCAAACCACACAAGCCATTTGTTCGAAAAGAATCGCATCTCAGGTTTCTTTCTTTGTTTCTTTGTTGATGTCAATTTACTCCATACTTGCAACCCTATCAGTATTAAACATGTTCTGAAAAGGTTTTCTTTCCACGTATCGTCATCCTTGTGGTTGTGAAGAACAGAGAAATTTTGTATGTTCTGAAACGGTTTTCTTTCCACATATCAGCATCCTTGTGATTGTGAAGGACAGTGACATTTTGTTTTAAACTAGCGCCGAGATTTCATGGCAGGACCTTATCATTATTGAAATATGCCGTTTGTTATGAGACGGTGTCGTTGATATCCTAGTCAGCCCAAAGTGGTTATGACCTATGTGCGTATGTGCATAAAGATGTCCGAAGTATGGCCGAGGTGCCTTCGTGCTGGAAACGTCGAGCTCCCAAAGTGTCACCTATACAAAGATTGAGGTCAGGAGAAGTTTTCCGACCTGATCTCTCTGACGTCTAAGTTAGTAACCTGAGACAGGTGAGTGTAACCTCCAGTAAAAAGTAATCTCCTCCACCCATTATTATATTAAAAGTGAGCTTTTATTTTCGGTAGTGAATGGACGGAATATTTTATAGAATATTCTTCGAGGGGCACGCTTTAACAACCTTTAACAATTTCGATCTAGCTTTTTGTCCACATAGGCAACAAGGGCGGAGACAACCTATAATTGCCTGCTTTGGATCCGCATCCACGTTGGCAAACCAATGAGGGGCAGCTTTTGTCGTCTTCTTCCACCTTGGAAGCCACTTAGAGGACACGTGTCGGATAGTGATTGGTCAATGATATCCTCCGTATCATTGTTTCTTGATTGTTCTCCTTTAGATTGTGAAGATCTTGTTTTCACTAGAGATATAACCTTTTGGTTGTGAATTCTCTCTGTACTTGGAACCAAGAAAGGAGAAAAAAAAGCATTTTGTATATCGCGCTTCAAGAATTTGGTTTTATGTGGTTTCGGCCAAAGATAATTTTGGTGTTGTATAGAAAGTGCACAACTTGATATTTGGTCTTTACAATATGGTTCTTGATACACGTTAATGTGAAAAAGATAGAGCTCGATGCTTCCTTTTAATGTGATAATGAGAATCTTGCCTGTTGACATGTGTTGATAATCTACTTATCTTCTTTTGCAGTCACTTGTTGTTTTCTACAAGCCCATCAAATTTGCCATAATGTTCACTTTTGGAAATATACTGGCAGTAGGGAGGTGGGTTTACAAATATGGGATTTCTAATTCTATTTTAATGTTGCTCTTCCTCCCTTTCTGTCTCATTGTTCATTCACCTCAAATTTCATGCCAAACACCATCATGTGGCAGCACAGCCTTCCTAATTGGGCCAGTACAACAAGCAAGAATGATGCTTGATCCAGTACGCATTTATGCAACGGCTGTATATGTTGGCAGTGTCATTCTTGCTCTCCTTTGTGCACTCTGGGTAAGTTGTTTATGCCATCTTAACTAAAGCACTAAAGTTTCATAGTTTTAGCCCTGTGTTGCTTCAGCTTACTTCTGAACATGTTCTACTTGCTCGCTGTCATGTTATGCAGATACATAGCAAGGTGCTGACATTAATCGCGATTATAAGTGAGATCTGTGCTCTTGTTTGGTAAGTTTTGTTTCTGCCAATATTTCCTGGTACATGTCAGTTTGATTTTTGTACATATAATTCATACATCCTTTAGATCAGTATGTGAGAGGAAAGACAGGTCATTGATAGTGTTATATATTTCCTTGTTTTGTGCTTAATATAATAACATGTCAACATTGCAAATGATTTATAAAAAGATTTTTTATCTGGGTTATTGATGAACAGTCTTTTGTTTGACCAGTTTCTAACTCCTGTAGTCAAAAAATTTTACGCCTGCTCCCTGTTTTCTGGAGACATTTGATCATATACACTTCCATTCCCTGGCCTATGGCTATACATGGCTTTACAGGTTAAACACTCATACAGGCATATGGCTGTATACATTTTTTAGGCATACATCTGTGGCTGTATTTATAGGATTTTAGTGCTTTTGGAGTTGAAATTAAAAAAGATATGGTGGAAATTAGAACCTTGTCAATCTAGGGGGCAGTTTCCCTTTTTCAATTTTTGGTAAAAATTGGTTGAAGCATCTTCTTAGCCATATGGGATAGTCAATGTCACCAGTCAAAAAGAATGGGACCTACATCTAGATAGCAAATTCAGTATTAAGCACTAAATTTAGAAGCTGTAGCAGCCAAAAGATGAGATTCTTATAATCTTATCATAAGTTAATGACTTTAATCGTTAGCGATGCATAACAATTTCCATACTTCTGCTTGCCAATTTGTGTATTGGCAACTAAAGGAAAAGGTATCTACAAATTGTAGAATTCTCATGGTTCCTATGCAACTTCCAATCATAAAGACTTGCCTAAGTGTTTAGCTGCACTTCATTAAGGTGAGACGAAGATAACTATGCTGTATGCCTTTTTTTACCAGCCTTTCTTTCACTGGATGATACTGATACATGTTTTTGTGCTTGGTTAATTGTTGTACGCTCTTATCCTCGAAGCTAATCAATTGCTATTGTTAAAGTGTAGACATAATTAAATCTTTCTAGATTGGCATTGTATCCAAACTTTGCCTTGGAAGATACATCCAATGCTCTCTTATAGATGGTAAGATAAAAGAGGAATCACCATTTGTCACTGACTTACCATATTGTGGAAGCAACTGATGATAAAATTAAGGAATTTTGACTTTTTTGGTCATAATAAAAAGAAAGTGTGGAAACTGTCCTAGGTGTAGTCTCCAAATTATTTTAGTTTACCTATAAGCCTCTAATTTGTGGGTCAAATCTAATAATATTTTCTGTAATTTAGAAGTCAAATCCATGACCACAAACGATCAATCTTTTTTCTCATTGTTTCTCGGGAAAGCAGGTGACAGATCTTGATAAAATTATATTGAATATAGTTGTTTTATGCAACTTCTGGAGCATCTGCCTCTGTTTAAAAATTTTAATATTCGATGAACAATCTTGATTGCCACTTTTCACCAAGGAATGTATTTTTTTCTTATAGATTTGTTCCATGACTTGTAAATGACCTGAACCCAATCATGAAAGAATGCTACCACAGTAATTTTGATCTAGCTTTTAAAGTTTAGTTCTTGTCACTAGGCCCCAGTGATTTCTGGAGAAAACAATAACAAACTGAAATCAAGTATCTCAGAATTTGTTTAGCAAAAAGTCAACACTTGGTATCTCAGAAATAGTACGTGCTCGGTCTTACCAAATCTGAAACATCGTGGTCATTGCAGGTACAGCTTGAGTTATGTTCCTTTTGCTCGACGAATTGTTTCTGAACTATTTATAAGTTGCTGTGACACGGAGATTTGAAGGTGCTGGCCAAGTGATTATTGCTAAATCCTGTCCTCTGGAGATGATGGTATTTAATTTTCTGATGCTTTAATGCAACCTCAAAAACTTCAATGCACTGGTTCATCATACTTTTTCATCCAGTTGCTGATCTTTCAGCATCTTGTTGAATCAATGCCATTGTTTTTTTATTTTTTTTGTGGGTATCCCTTGGAATTGAAGTGATGTTTGCAAGTTTCTTTTGTGTGTGTATCCCATGACATTTTAGTGATGTTTTGTAAGTTTCAGGAGGGGTTGGAGGGGTGTTTACAACATTGCGTTGTGATGGTCATGAATTCAAATAATTTATAGTTGAGATGTTTCAACATTTATCTAACTGTTTTCTTTCTTTCCTAATGGCTACAATGTCAAACAAACATTATAATTTTCCAAATTTGACATCAATCATGGCTGCTCATCTACAGTATGTCATTCGCCTATATTGTAATGGAGCAGTTCAGTATCCACATTGTGTCATTCTCCCACGATAACAAAAACTATGGCTGTCCAAATCTCTCTCTCTCTGTGGTGGAAGCATTTGGTTTTGTCCATCTTTGCTGCTTGTTGTCATCTGCATGGGAGGTCTCTCAGTAAGCATCGTTAGCATGTTTGGTATTTGTCGCTGAAAACCTGAGGCAGATTCAAAGGGTTTCGTAGAGACGATGCTTCTTTCTGATGTCACTAAAGTCAATCTTCTGTTGTTTCTTTTACGAGCAGGGTCAACAATGTCTGAGCCGATGCGTAATCTGAGCACTTGCGCCAGGATCGTCTGTTTGGCCCCCGCCGAGGTCAACGACGCATCTCATGTCACCCACGTTTTCTTCGTGGTTTTCATCCACGTGCAGAAATAATTAATCGGGCTGTTAGGAGACAAAAACACTGGTCTTTCTTCCTCCTCCCCCTCCCCAAACGACGCCTTCCTACCTCTCTCTCTCTCTCTCTCTCTCTCTCTCTCTCTCTCTCTCTACATGTATAGTCATCCAACTGGTACTGCTGTGTGTCCTGTACGGCGGCCAATTAAACCTGAAACGGATGTTTAATGCTCGTGAACGACTTCCACTCAACCTTCCCCTGGAAATTTAAACATGATTTATTCTTTTTCTGAAGAATAATACACGGCCGGAAGATGAACAGACTCTATCCATCTTATAAAGGCGAAGCACATGCGCTCTCGGAGAAGAAAATTGAGGTTTCTTGGTTTGGCTATCATGTCCTCTTCTCCGGAACAGGAACGAGCTGATGCCTCGAGCGCATGCTTGAAGATTCGAGCTTCACGCCTGTGAAGCTACGGGGTGGTTGGCCTGCCCCTGTTTCAAGGAAAAAGACGTACGTCACATTTAGATCGCTGTAGCTGCGAATCCTTCAAACTTCCACCCTCGGCGGGCTGTCCCTCCCTCCCTCGCATTCTCTCCCCGTTGACTGTTGGACTCTTACTTCTCATCGTCAGCGATCTCCTATTTAAAGTGCCTCTTTACGTTCCATATTTGTGCCCCCCCAACTTCCCTCTCTCTCTCTCTCTCTCAATGAGGAAGTTGTTTGGTTGCTTGGCTCGGGCCATGGGTGCAGAGATCGGAAAGCTCCATGCTTTCCGCATCCTACGAGGCTGGCTTCGCAAGTCGAAGAAGCCGAGGACTTCAGCTGGGGGGCAGACGAGTCTCCGCGAGAAGAAGGGAGCTGTCACATTGAAGGTGGTGATGACCAAGAAGGAGGCAGCTCGGTTGTTGGCTATGTTCGTCCGAGGCGAAGAGGCGATGGTGGCCAAGATCGTAGACGAGCTCAACGCAAGGACAGAGGCTCCACGACATGGATCAAGCCGTGGCGGTGCATGGAGACCGATGCTGGAGAGCATCCCCGAAGCCGAAGCTTGATGGTCGATATGGAACGCAGAAAGCAAGTCGATTTGTGTCTTGGATTACAAAGATGGAAAGAACCACACACACACTCACTCTCTCTCTCTCTCTCTCTCTCTCTCTCTCTCTCTCATTCTTGATCATGTAATAACAAGGAATGCAATCCAAACTCGGTGACTCCTCTCCAAAGCACTGCGGAATTCAGCAGGTGATCAATTAATTCTTGTGACGAGGCCAGTCAGCTGCAGAAACATCACCTTCACGTAGAGAGCAGTTCGAGAACGAAGCTGAGCACTCAGCCACATACGATGATGCATCAAGACTTCATGTTTGATTCTTCATTTTCATCACACGCTTCGGCGTATGCTCTGATCAAATCCGTTTCCATTTATTTCTCGGGTTGCTAACTGATGAGGGTAATAATGATGACGGGACGAGAGCCAACTTCACCAGCTCCTCGGTGACGTCCCCTCGACTGTGTTTGACGAAGAAGCTGCGAAGGTTGTCCATTCGGCCCGACAAAGCATGTCGAACGACGATCAAAGCACGTCGCCGTCCTACACGTCGACCGAGGCATATCGCCATCCCACATGGGTCAGGTCCTTCATACATCGTTAGACGCTATCAGAGGTACGATTCTGCTCCCTGCAGGCGAATACGTCAGGAAATAGTAACCTCTCTTATATAAGCTCCGACATTAGAAGAAATAGAGGGGGGGGACCGCTCAGACCAGCGAAAACCTTCTCCTAAACCACCAACTGACTTGATCGTCGGAGGGGTCGGGCGGAGCTTTCCCGACCCGACCTGTGTGTAGGAACGAAGACGGAGCGTACGCCCAGAGTCCCCGCCGACATCGCCAAGCGACCGGGTCGATCCAGGAAGATATCTGTGAATTCGGGCTCGAACCCAGCCGCGACGGTCCCGAGGCCATGGCATAAAGTTGTTGACACTAACACTAACCCACCACCATCATCGAGTTTACAGACTCAACTTTCGTTTGGAAGGAAGAATATAATACCCCAAATTCAACTTGTGGATCTCTGTAAGTTTTGTACGAGGGGAAGAACATAACGCTGCTTTTGCTTGAGGGAAGAATGTAATACCATTTTTGTTTGGTGGAAGAACACAAAGATTTATTAGAGAGAACTTATGTTAAAAAGAAAATTCTATGGTTTGCCACTTAGCACTATCGATTAATACCCTCTTATGGGTGTTAAGAATCGATTAATTGTCATGTTCTTGATAATTATAGACATGTTGCCCATGATCTAGAAGTTATAGGGTAGTTCTAACACCTAACTCAATCATGGGTGACATGATGGAGTAAGGTAGTTACCACTAAATCTTATAAATAAGACCATAGTTCATGAAGTAAGATAGATGTGCATTTGCGTAAATCTTATAAGTGTTCTATCACTTGCCTTTTATTTTAATACTACATCGATTTTCTTGATTAAGAGTATTTTTTCTTAATTACATCATAGTATTCTATTTTTATCATTTTTCGTGCTCCTCCATCCCCAACAAAGGATGTCGAGAACCCATCTTAGGTGAGCTTTGGATATCTTAAATTTTTTTTAGATAATTAAACATGTAGATTATGAGTATCGATGATTCAATGCCTTGTCGTGTAGGATGGATTTGATACACATAGAGAGAGAAAGATACATATAGAGAGAGAGAGAGAAAGATTAGCCTGTGATAGCTGATCTGATATGCTAGACTAACTTAGAGACACGAAATCTTATCAAAGATTGATGACACAAAATCTCATCTGATATATTTAAAGATGTCAGTTAACTTACCCGATAAAAATCTTAATTGTTTATCAATTGAGGAGGAAGAGGGAGATGCGGTCTACCAAGAAACGAGCATCAGCTTTTCATTCTTGCGGAGATGCCAAGGTTTGCAAGGCGACAGAACTCTGGAAGGATGGAATCTGCCTCAATACATGGAAAAGACTATTACTTTTAGCTTGTAGAAATGCTAAATGCAACACGAGTCTTCCCGGTTAGAGCCGAGCCAGGCAGCAGCTCCTGCACTCTATTAAAGCTGTAGCTTTCAGTTGACTAAATCCAGAATCATATGTCAGCTTGGTCACTCATCCAAATTGCCATCTTACTATAGCCAATGCTGCCAAATAACTAAAACTAGCAACAAAACTGCCCTTACACTTTAGCTTTGTTTTTGATGTTGTAGCATAAACAATCCACCAAATATGAATAATATTCCGCGGTCAATTTCAATCAGCAGTAAATGACACAACAGCTTTATTAACTTCTAATCTTTGGAGAGGCAGCACATTGCTCGTACAGTCTACCATAGAGTGCAGATGCAAAAAATTGGCTTCGCTTGTGTCTCTAAGATTTCTCTTCATCTGATTGGTGAGGGAATGATCCGGCGGCAACATCGGCAAAGTATTCTTCAACTGAAACAGCAAGTACCGAACAAGGACTGTCAAAAACATTCCTCAAGTGCTGTGAGGCCAATCATTAGCATTCAACAAAGCATGGGCAGAGAAGTGTTCCAAGTCACCCCTTTGTCGTTAGGTAAAACCCTCGTGTTGCACTGCATGAGACTAGAAAATGGAAAGAAGGTTTAGATTTACCTATATCGTCCGGTTCTGGGGAGTCGAGCAAAATATCCGAGTCTGATGGCAAGAAAGGAGAACCATCATAGTCTCCCAGAACTCCAAGATCTACAAATCAGCATTGTGATGCCAACCGAATCAGGAAAGACAGTAAGCTATATAAAATAATGAAATAGGACGATCATATTACTGATTAGTAACATCCATTGATCATATTATTATGTTCTAATTTATGCAGCAGTAATCTATATACAAATTTGAATGATCAAACACGTATACCATCTGCAAGTCATCCTTATATTGGAAGTCAAATTAGCAACTATTTGTAAGGTCCTACCTTATTAACATCACTTTAATAAGATAGTAAGTGTGATTTAACATATTCCATGAGCAACTTTACCTCCTAAATTTGTTAAATCTGCTGTTAGGTCTGAAAGACTGAAATTCCAAAGCTGTCCTGATGATCTGATTGAGTCTCTTGAAGATCCCACACCATCGGATCCCAATTGCAGTCCTGAATTCGCCACATCAGGTGGGAAGGTTGCATCAAGTGCCATCACATCCAAACCTATCCCAGATATCTCAGAACTAAAAGGAAAACGATTGCTTGATGCTGCCGAAGCAGGACTCACAGCCATCTCTGACATAGATGAAATGGCTGGAGGGGCTGTATGAGCCGCTTCAGTTGTGTCACTGTCAATCACAATGATTCAATCAAATTTAAATGTTTCATAAAATTAGAAACAAGCAAAACAAAAAATTTCATATAAAATATGGAGTTGTGATTTGCTTCTAGTACAAGTTTTATTTAGTAGATCGATATAAGTTGGAAGGTGGACACGAAAGGTTATTCGCTGAGCAAATATCTTGCACTAATTGTATGGAACAGAGAAAAATGTCTAAGGATATACTCTCATATTTCTCGTGCAAATATAATCTAAAACCTGATTATCCCTGCAACCCACAAATATTAAGAATCTCACGTCTGAAGCCAGATTGATCAGCAGCAAGGGCTTGTGCTGATTGTAATTACCGTCCATTGTTGGAATGAGACATACATGAGGGATGCATATATGTAATGATTCAAAAATGTGTAATCAAAATGGTCTCTCTTCTTAAAAGATCTAGGATAGGCCTCTATAGAGTCTCCTTTCCCAAATAAGATAAGGATAGAAACAACACAAATTAGTACTTGTCAAGCATTTGAATAGCATAGTTTGCAATTTGGTATAATTCCAGCCCATTTTACTATTCAATGATTGGATAATGGAAATATATGCAGAATAGCTACAACATCTATGACCCTATATAAAGGATTCTACAAATGAAAAATCAATCTTACTTGGTTCCAGAATTCATGCGAATGGGATGAAAGCTGCCTGGAGCAGGAATACCATTGACCACATGACAGCTAGAGAGCCCACAACCCATCGGGTCAACATGAGGCTGACCTGTAGCGGGCATTAGGTGCTGTGGAAGAATCGGATACCCCATGGGCAAACTAACTGCACTGCATATAAATTACACTAAATAAGAATGATAATTATGAGCTGAGGCAGCAGAACTATGAGAAAAGCATACATAATTCCTAAGGAAAGAAGAAAGCAATTATATGCATGAAGCATATTCACTGGATCCTATGACAAATAATTGTTTGCTTTATAGTTAGTGCATATTATTTCAGCAGAAATATACAAGAAAGAGCTTGATTGATTAGCAAACTTCGCAGTTCATTGATATATTGGACTACCAATTTTATGGATATAGGGAATTTCTGAATTCCAAAATAAGTAAAACGAGAACAATTTGAAGTCTTAGCTAAGCTTACACAAACCTATTAAAGTTCCTACAAAGATTGAATCAGAGAGGCAACAGCAAAACACAACATTTACACAGTTTCAGAAATCAGTTGTTTGCTCCGGAAAAGGGTGTAGTTGATGATCATTCAGGTAATTAATTTCTAGCAGATACCTACATCACCAGGCATGAACCACACGTTAATAGAAGCAGAGGCATGAACCAATAAATTACCAGGCACAGGGTGAATCCCATTTTGAATTGGAGTCAATGGAACCTTAGGCTGGATGGGATACTTCATCAGATGGTACTGGTGCTCCAGCAAATGATTGAACAAAATGATCTGTTTCTTCAGTTTCAACCTTATATAATAAGCTCTAAAAAATTCCGAGTTTTCTTCTTCCAGTTTCTGCCATACTGTAAAGAAAAGGCATCTTAAGTTGTAGACAAGTGCAACATTGAGCGCAGCAACTGGCAAAGCCATCGCATATATTTTTGTTCTAAACAAGAAAATACATGTGCACCAAATACTTGAGTGGATGAAAAAGGAAAAAAAGATCTTTTGGGGCAACTCTTCAAGAAATGCTTTTGACATGCACCACATAATTTTAATTTCATACAAGTGGGATAAGATACAAATTGCATGTGCTGGTGGGTGTTTGTATTTATGAAAGTTAAAAGTTCGGAAATATAAATACCAACCTAGTGTTGTGAAACCAGGTTCTATCCTAGCACGGTTAGAGAGAGTCTCAACCACCTCCCCTCTATTCATATACAGTTGTAGACATCGTTCTATCAAGTTCTGCACCTGCAACACTATGTCCAGTGAAAAGAACATATGGAAAATAACCAGAAACACAGACTGCATTCATGTTATCTTCACCAAATATTCCTCAATTAGAAGCAAACGGTAGTAGTAAATGAATCAGCAGTTGGTCATCTTACAAGTTCAATGTCTTCACGAGAAACCTTCCTAGTATTACTGCTTCCAACGGACACCGAACCTGAATCTACCTTAGGAGCTTCAACAACCGGGGAATTTTGATGGTCACCTTGTAAAACATGTGAAGCTTCTGATGATGGTTGTACTTCTGTTGTACACTGAGGATCCTGTGTAAAATTCCCTTCCTTAAGAAACATATGTCAAACAATGAAATAAACAGTTGGTTACCGTGGCAGATTCTATAAAAGTTAATATAAGCAATTAACCAAGATTCTTTGACAAGAACATGAATCTCAAAGCTTTAGCAATGTCTGTGGAACAAGGGCAAAAACTGAGCAATCACCATTCCCCTTGTTAGGTTATAAAATCAAACTAACCCTTTGTTTTCCTACAAAGCAACCAGAAGTATTAATCTATGAAGTCAATGACTTTGGTAATAATCGCCATATTTTTCTTCAAGGTCTTGCCCTTTTCTTTCTCCTGGCAATACCTTCTTAGCATGGCCCAACATCAATGCTTGGCGGTTGGCATGTGCTTATTCAACGACTTTGGTAATAATTGCCATATTTTTCTTCAAGGTCTTGCCCTTTTCTTTCTCCTGGCAATACCTTCTTAGCATGGCCCAACATCTATGCTTGGCGGTTGGCATGTGCTTATGCTCTTCAGCTTAAGCCCAAACATTGACCATATAACATATGGAATTAAGGTTATTGGAGGTTTGTTACAGAATGGTCTAACCACAAACCACCTGTGCTGAGATTAGACAAAGTCCTTTCGGCCAATTACAGGAGCTGGTCAAATTGTCCTAGGACGGAGAGCAGCCCTGATCAGGAAGGCTCATCGAGGGTAGGTTATACACTAACAATATTTAAAGTGTAAAACGGATTGTGACCACCTGAAAAAGTTATTACATGATGCAAATTTAGATGCCAGATTTTGTTGAAGTTCAAGGGTTCTATCATACAAGTGAAATATGAATGACTCAGACAACTTTAAAACTTGAGATACTCGTGATTCTGATGGAAATTTATCCCTTTCTTTAAAGCTTTCTGATACATAAAGAGATCAATTGGTGCATCTTTCAATAAACCTTCAACTTTGGAATAAGAGCTAATTTATCACATCGATGTGACCGACCAGGTCTTGACCTGGTACTTCATACCTCTCTCCTCAACAAGAGGGTTCAAGTTCATATCTCTGTCAGGTGCTTCTTCACCCATTCTTATAAAAAAAGAAGAAAATTGAGGAAGGTAATCATAATTTTGTCAAGTATAGATTTTGAGAACACCACAGGATCATTGTCATTAGTATAGATAAAAATAAATTAAAAGGGGAGCAACATAATTTATGCAATTAAATGAAACATTCGGCGAGAATTAGAATGTGATAAAATCTTCACCTGTGAGGTCTTCATTTCAGCTCAGCTTACTAGTTCAGCTAAGCACGTCTGACTTATCAAGACAGCAGAAGCAAGTGATGCCGGACACTAGGTAGAAGTTTCAGGATTTAACATACTCTTTTTCCATTGTATCTGCAAGTAGCCAACATAACCACATGAACAGACTCATCCCGGGATGCACAGGTCACAGTGGTCAATTGGTTGCAGACAGCTAGGAAGAAATTGCAAAAGTCGGGCATCCGTGCCATGACATTATATTCCACATATACCTAGGGATCTATGACAAAATAAAGGGACATAGTAAGTTAGTAAGCAATATATTACGTCCCACTCCCACTGCCACAAAGCTAAAAAAGAAAAAAACAAAAAACAAAAAAAAAAACAAACCAAAAATTCTTAAATGCTCCACTCACGCTGCCACAACTAAAAAGAGACAGCAAGAAAACACAAAGGATAAAAGCATACTACAGGCCATCAAGTGCGGTCCCAACCAAAGGGGGATCAAAAGGTCACTGGAACGACGACACTAAAATTTTAGAAGGAAGATAACTCCATACACAAAGCTAAACAAGTTTATGTTCTTTTAAGCAAATCGGTTCTCTCCAAAAACAAGTTTTACAAGTGAAAAGGAAGAACAAATTTGCTCATACATGCCAGGAGGACAAACTGTGCTTCGTCACAAAAGGACAACTCCTGTAGAAAAACTATAAATCAACGAGCTTGATTATGCCGACATATAAATAATACCTTATTTCAAGAGGTGTTTTCCCCGATAACGTGTGGTTGTCAATCAGTTGGCCAAGAATATCTTTACATTCCCTGTAAGTCATTCCCATAAGGACAAATACGTCGGTAATTTACAAGCTCCCTCAACACGAAGCACTTAAAGACCACTTGACACAAGAACATATAAATTTTCCCCTCCGGAAGATGAACAGAGATGAAGTCCACGCATATTAACATAGAAGAATCAAGCAGGTTTTATCTCAAGTAGCAATTTTAATCTTCACCTTCTACGCCTACTGACAGGTGAATCGTCCAACAATTCAAGTCTATAGAATACGAATTGGGGGAAAAAAAAAAGGCACCAGTGGTATCAGTTCGAAAAGGCGAAAACTATAGGAGTTTTTACCCAAAATCAAGAACAAAAAAGAAAGGAAAGTATTCAAATAGATATGGAAAGAAAGAAAGAAAGAAAAACCTTCAGCTGCGACAAGCGGTTCATCGCACATTTGACATTTTAAGATGGTTCAAGGAATTCTACCAAGATGGAAACCCGGTAAAAGGGGAAAAAAAGATCCTTTTGCGATTCGGTACTAGAGAACAAAGATTCCAGAGATATCCGGCGACGCGAGTTTACCGTTCTATTAGGCAAAGAGCAAGTGCAGAAGGAGACGTGAAGAGGCTTTTAGGGTTTCCAAGACCCAATTCTCTCTCTCTCTCTCGCTCCGTCTCCCTCTCCCTCTCCCTCTCTCTCCGCCCACAGGAAGAGACTGACTTGAGGGAGAACGAGCCAAAGACGGGAGAGGAGGGAGGAGTCGTAGTGGCACCGCCGCTCCCGTCCCTTCTCGTCCTCGTTATATTACCTGAGACTGCGCATAGGTTATCTTTATGCGCACATCCCTACTAATTAATTGCCTAAAGTTACTTATGTATATATGTACACATATTCAAATGCATACATATATATTGCATAGATTAAGTAACAATAAAAAATGATTACATAGAAAATTACTAAAACGACAATTACTTATTTTCTAGTTAATTTGAATTTTTGAATTGTACTTGACAAATATGCATTTTTACCCATATTGAATTCCACTTGCATACTTAACATACCCTCTTTCCTTTTCCTCCTCCTTTAAATCCCATGTCTCCATGAATGGTTTCACTCTGGATCTACTGCCACGGAGTATTGGAAGAGTTGGTTGCTTTTAAACCAATTGTTGAAGCAAGACAACCCTTGCTGTTTTAGGCATGGCCGTCAAAGTGGAGGCTATTATTTGGATTGTTTGGACCGTGGACCCCACGGTGACATGTGCTAAAAAGAGACACTTTTACTGTGGCACTTCGTAGTAAGTGCAAGAGGATCCAAGTTTCATCCTGAAGACACAGGAACTAAATATTTAGATTCTTGTGCAAGAAGAGCATGGCTGTAGGATTCCAGAATATTTGATAAGACTAATCACCATTGAAGCATAGTGAGTGGCAGTCAGTACATGTTCATCGACTTTCCAAACACATGTTGGCGATGGATCATCTCGCATGTCTGCAGATTATTGATCACAAAGCTGTCTCCAACAATACGATGATAAATGACTAATGAATGATCTTGAGGTGGTTGAATTATGGCAGACTTCGACGCATATGACCAGAAACACACTGCAGAGACAGAGAGATTGATAAATGGACGTCTCTTCCTTTAAAAGAAGAGACAAAGTCGAGTTTGGCATGGTTTTTCGAGGCTTCGGCTAATGCTACTTATCAATGAACAGTGCAGTTTCGTCCCTTCCGCTGTGGAATAGATCTGGACAACAAGAACACCACAAGATCAGTGAACCAATCGATTCGACGCATTCACCTAAGAGCACTGTTAATGAACGGATGAAAGCCTCGCTCACCGTCGTCTCGAAGTCCTGCTTGTAGGAAAACCATCAATGGAAACGGTACAAATGATGCTCCATCTTGCGCTTCATCGACATCCACGCGACTGGTAACTTGGAATATATTTATTGGCGGTTGGTGGCAATCATGGAACTGATCCAGCATCTCTCCACCAGGCCGAAGTCTGGCTGTTGGTCACCGTCTCGATCTGATGCTGATACCGAACTCTCTCCTTGCTTCACATTTATTGCCGCGCAAGGGCAGAGATCTTATACGTAATGCTCAGCCCCACAACCCCACGGATAACTAAAGAACAAAGAAGATAGATTGTTTGGATCTCCCTGTAGGCCAAAGTTGAGGAGAGAGGAATTCAAGACTTCAGCTCTTTCTGTGGGAGGGGGGCTAACACAAAAGTTTTAGGCAGCCAAGCACTTGGCTTTCTGAAGAGGATGTTTTTGAGCTGGTTGAACTCACCCATCCTTTATTATTATTATTATTATTTTGTGCAAACAGAATGGACATGAGATATTATCGAGGCATGTGATGGCTGTTGGAAAGAAGGCAGGCTGACTGGCTGTGCAGGAACACAGTGGGACAGGGTGTGGAGCTTTCTCCTCCACAGGGTAAAAGGAATAATGGTGGTTCTCAGTGTATATCATTACATAAAACTACTGTATTCTTTCTGTCTCAGCCGCACACTCTTGTCGTTGTATATCGCAATGGACAGCGACTAAAGAAAAATCTCACATTGGGTGTTTGTGATCTTCTCCTTCCCTTGATGCTCAGCCATCTTCATTTGAATAACAGTTGTGTCATACTCAGAAAAGGATAGTGTTTTGGTAAAAGGTAAGTTCGGGAACCGGGCGATGTGGGCTACTCATGAGTTGGACTTCCAGAGCGCATGAGAAGTCAGTGAAGGAGTTGAGTGACATGTTAAATCAAGTTATCCCCAGTCATCTTCCTGATTTGAGTGAACTTTCATGGGAAGCGTCAGAGCGTCGGTGGCCAAAGCACTGCTCAGTGGATCGCACGCAAATGCACACTTGGGAAAAGGTTTATGGAATCTAAGTCAGCTTTGGAATTAAAGTGCTTGCCATGGACAACGAGTAGTCGATGACAACCGCTGAAAGCAGAGCAATGGTCCTACTGCTTCCACCCACCTTCCTCGCATTTACGTCGAGAATTCTAATCCTCCTTACTGGACCACCTGGTAATGGAACAAAAGAGAGCGTGGAGAACCTGGACCAGAGCTGATGCGACGTGGAGGGATCGGGCAAACGACGGGTCTAACAGTGGATCCTGTCTGATCTGATAAATCTGAGAGCAAAGAAGCAAACAAAGATTCAAGTTTACGTTCAGTTCATGCCTCCAATCTTGTAACGATGCTTTCTCTTGTGTTTTCACCTCCCCCGCCAAAACCAAGTTACTGGAGTAGGCGTGAGCGGGTGGCGGAAGAATTTTGGGGAACGCAAAGCTTGGCTCAGAGCGACGTCGATTTGGCCTGCTGTTGCTCCGTCACGCGGCGCAGGTCCACCGAGACGGCAGCCGAGGGGACTGCCATTGCGCGGTCCCGAGCTCTCCACGCCGCCGAAGCGCGGACGTTTTCGAGGTGGCGGGACGTGGATAAGGGCTCTCATATGGAATCCCCATACTTGGGGCCCCACTTTGTTTGTCCAATCACGCTCTTTCAACTGGTATCTATAGAACAGCAGAGGGAGACAGGCTCCAGCCATCCACAGTTATTTGATTATTATGGGAAATTAAATGCTCTCGATACATGCTTGAGATTATACATGGAAGTCAATATTTTTATATGTCATCTCTCTCATGTTACCAGGATACAATAATCTCAATTCATAAGCACCTCATTAGGATGGGGAAGAGAATCTAATGGTGCATTGCCCCATATATTGCAACAAAAGGCGTCACCTCCTAGGTCAGTTGTGGGTTAATGGCTCGGTGGCAGGAGGACCTCTCCTGCCACAGTCAGCAGCCACATTCTGGTACGTTCCCGTACCCTTTGAGGTAACAGCAGTCATGTCAGTGTTGAGTCTCAGGACTGATTTGGTATACTGTATCGACATGATACTTCATACCGCTATTCGAAGCAGTACAAGATACATCGCTTAGTATATAATCGAAAAGTCCAAGATGGTGTTACACGGTGTCGTTCCGTGCAAGTTGATCAACGCTGACCGTCCGAGGAGTCCGCGATTATTAAATTAATAGACCACATATGTTGGCTTGGCTAGTCATATGCCATCATTTATCATTTGGCTCGATCGTTGTCGGAGTAACTACTCAACTAAACATGGGCTCAAGTAGTGTTGCTCGATCAAGCCAGGGCTTGAGCTATGTCGGTTGGCTAGATCAGTACTCGGTGCTCGAGCAATATCGCTCGACCAGTCATATGCTGTTATTCATCACTTGGCACGATCGTTGTCAAAGCAGTTACCCGACTAAACATGGGCTCAAGCTATGTCGCTCGACCAGATCAATCCTCAATGCCCGAGTAGTTTTGCTCAGTCAATCATATGTTATCAATCATCACTTGGCTCGATCGTTGTTAGAACAATCGCCCCGCCAAACATGGGCTCGAACAGTGCTGCTCAACCAAGCCATGTCTGAGCTATGTCGCTCAGCCAAATTAGTACTCAGTGCCCAAGCAATATCGCTTGGCCAGTCATATACTATCATTCATCACTTGGCTCGGTCGTTGTTAGAGCAACTGCTTGGCCAAACATGGCCTGAACAGTGCTACTCGACCAACCAGGGCCCGAGCTATGTCGCTCAGCCAGATCAATCCTCAGTGCCCAAGTAGTATCACTCGACCAATCATATGTCGTCATTCATTACTTGGCTCAACTGTTGTCAAAGCAGCTGCCCGACCAAACATGGGCTCGAATAGTGTTGCTCGACTAAGCCAGGGCCCAAGCTATGTCGCTCGGCTAGATCAATCCCCAGTGCCTGAGTCATGTCGCTTGGCCAGACCGGTGCTGCTCGGCCAAGCCCAATGCTCGAGTAGTATGCTCGACCAAGTTAGTGCTAGAGCAATGTTGCTCGACTAGTCCTATGCCCAAATAATATTGCTCGACCAGTCCTGCACCCAAGCAGGATTGCTTGTCCAATCTAATCCTTGAGTTATGTTGTTTGACTAGTCCAACTCATGAATAGTCAATCGATGATCGAGCTAACAATCCTAGCACGATAATCAACTCAGCTAAAAAAGGGTGCCAAGCCATACCCCAAGTCTCTCCACGTGGAACCCAGGGCATGCCTTTTTGAGAGAGGGAGAGAATGATAGAGCACATTCCAGTACCACCTTCGAGGTAATAGTCAGTAGCCACGTCAGCACCAATGTGGAGCCTCAGGACTGATTTGGTGCACTGCGTTGATACGACATCTAGGACTTAGATGAGACAATCACTTGTTTCATTGCTGTTCGAGACCGTATAAGATGTGTCGCATAGTCCAGAGCCGCTCTGAAAAACTTAAGATAGTGCCGCATTACGCTGATCCATGAAAGTCTATTGACGCTCACACAAAAGGTACGAGACAACTACTCGAGAAGTCGATGATTATTAACAGACTATATACGATCGATCTTCATTCGTAACTGTAAAAGTCAATCTCCTGACCAGCACAGCACAGGAGAAGACATTTAAAAACTCTCAACTCTCTTATCTCTCAACTCTATTACGTTGACTTAAGTTTTAGAGGGATCTGAGTTGGAAAAGTTTTTATCTTGATATCGGCCTATGTGCAGAGGCCAACGGCGAAGAAGAAAGGAACTCACCTAGGGACGGCCTATGTGCAGAGCCCAACGGCGAAGAAGAAAGGAACTCACCAACGGAAAGAGACCTTTTGAGAGATGAATCTAACAACCAGGATACGATAATCTCAATTCCTAAGGACCTCATCGGGATGGGGAAGAGATTCCAATGGTGCATTACCCCATATATTGCAATAAAAGGCGTGAAGTTTCAATAAGGGAGTGGGTAGGCGTGACCTCGTAGGTCAGTTGTGGGTTAATCGCTCGGTGGCAGGAGATGCATGCGGCACCTGTCGATCTAGCGACTTATCCCTGCATGGCGGAGCGGCGTGGTTTGGTGACCGGGAGCCAGACATGTTTTGGTGCAAATGCATGCACAGCAGTGTGCCATCCATTTTGTTGTGAAGCATATCCGCAGGGATCTCTCCTGTTGAGGCACACCGCGTTGTTATTCCCCTCGCCAGACTCCCAACTCTTGTCGATTTCACAGGGCAGCTCCCTTCCTGTCGTTTCATTGTAAGAGCAGCCTCGTCGTCTCCGTCGATTAGAGAGATTTTGCGGCGTCATGGAAGACGAACTGCTTCCGAGGTTGCCGCGGGAGATGGCTTGCGAGTGCCTCATCCGCGTCCCCTTCCGCGCCTTCCCCACCGTCCGGGCCGTCTGCAAGAACTGGATGCACCACCTCGAGTCGCCCTGCTTCCACCGCTTCAGAAAGTCCGCCGGCCTCGCCCGGCCCGTTGTCGCCCTCGTCCAGTACAAGTCCATCCCTCCCCAACAGCAACCGTATCTGCCCCCCCCAGTTTTCCGTCTTTCGCTCTTCGAGCCTGACACCGGTGCCTGGACCTCGCTGCCACCGACTCCCGGCCGCTCCCACGGCCTCCCGCTCTCCTGCCGGCTGGCTTCCGTCGGGAGGGAGCTGGTGGTGGTCGGTGGATTGGACCGCCGCTCCTGGGCCTTCACCGACGACGTCCATGTCTTTGACATGGTGTCCCGAGTCTGGCGCCGTGGGGCCCCCATGCCCGGCCCGCGGCGCTCCTCCTTCGCGTGCGCCGGGTCGGAGGAGCGCCGGATGGTGTTCGTGGCCGGTGGGCACGACGAGAGAAAGAACGCGCTGCGGTCCATTCTAGCCTACGACGTTGCGGCCGACGCGTGGGTCCGCCTGCCGGACATGGCGCAGGAGCGCGACGATTGCCGCGGGTTGTTCGCGCGCGGCGCGTTCCGCGTCCTCGGTGGCTTCCCCACGGCGGCGCAGGCCCAGTTCTCGCGGACCGCGGAGGCCTTCGACGTGGCCGCCTGGAGGTGGGGCGACGTGGAGGAGGGGAAGCTGGCGGAGGCGGGGTACCAGCGCACATGCGTGGTCGGCGGGGACGGGAGGATGTGCATGTGCCGGCAGGGGGAGGAGAAGATGGAGGTGCTTCTGGAGGAGGGCGACGGGGCGTGGCGGCCGCTGGCGCACCTGCCTGGCGACGTGAAGGCGTCGCTGCAGATGGTGGCGTGGGAAGGGGGTCTCATGCTGTGGGGCGCCGGGGACAACAGAAGGGCCCAAGTGGCCTACATCATGGACCTCAAAGGCGGAGAAGGGAAGGGTCTAATGTGGCGGAAGGTGGAGATGCCGAAGCGATTCTCCGGTTACGCCCAAACAGCCTGCTGCTTCGAGATGTAATTTCGTCGGGTGTTGAGTCGTAATTTCCAAGCAATATCTCGTAATGCTTCATATTTAATTAACAAAAGTCACCAGGAAGAAACAAGGAACGTAACACTAGTTCTCTTTGAGCCATTCTGTCCAACGATATGCGAACATCCTCGAGTGACTTCGGACATTGACTTTTTTCAACATGAATGCCTTTGTACGCTTTCTCGTCCACCGGCCACGGTACCTGTGTTTTGATTGGCGTGGCCTAAGGCCCGAAACCGGAGTCCCACATGGGCTCCTGAGATGGCCCCATCTCTGTGAAGACAAGGTCGTTCGTCGAGACTGCTAATCCCGTCCATTGTCGCGGACCTGCAAGGCCTGTAGCATCTTCTGCAAGCCCACCAAAAATAGGAACATTCCCAAACGCAAGACCGAAAATTCCGAGGGCGAAAAGATGCCACCGCCAGTGATGCTCCATCCCCCGCCTCCAAAGCCGACGAAAAGCTCCTGTTCTCCTCCTCGTCGAAACCCTCGTCCAAGCCCTTCGCGGAGGGTGCCCCTGCGCTCGCGGATGACGACACCGTTGAGCGCATCGCGGGCGCCCTCTTCCGGTTCGAGTCATCCAAGGGGATCTGAGTCCAGCACGATAGCCGGGCCACGGCCGCCCTCGATACGGAGACGAGGTTCTCCCAGGTCACCCGGGCGATCCGCGAGCGCCGTCCCAGACAAAGTGCAAGCACTATTTTTGTGAGCAGTGCGCCCTTATGGTATACGTTCTCTTCATCCATCCTTTATTTGCTTTTCCGTAAAGCGTGAATGCTTTGAGCTTATCTGGTTCTTAATCCAAGTGAAGTTTCTCATGGCATCACATTTTGTGCATGATGCCTATGTGCTTGTCCAACATATATTCACCAGAATCCTGGAAATTTTCTCCTTCATGTGTTGCTGCTTTTAATTTGATGTTGTCTTTTTCCTGTCGGGAAAAGACAACTCCGCAAATTTAGGCTATTATTTGGGACTGCAGAGTGTGCCAATGATAGTCAGATAGAGACATCTCGTTCGTATTGAAACAAGTGAAAGGTGTTAGCAGTTTGTTCTTCTGCCATTATAGCGCTAGCAAATAGTAATTCAAGGAAGGACATTTTTCCAGGCCTTTTAGGAGCTTACATCTGATATTAGGAAACAGAAGGTTTTATTTATATTGAATAAGCATTTTTGTCATTGAAAGGTGAAATAAGCATCAAATTCTTATGGTTTTTGTAGGTGGAATCATCGAAAGGGCATAACATAGAAATTGCGCTTTCGAATCCAAATACTCTTTTGCTTATAATTTATTGTTATGATAATGGAAGGCATGTTCGGCAATGGTTGACTGGCGGTGGATGGAGAGTTGGGTTCATAAAAAAATGCTGAAATGTTACAAATTCCTGTTTCAATAACTCAATTTGTGAATATTGTTAATAAAGATTTTCAAATAGATAAATTTGAGAGAGATGCGAAAGTACAAGCCAGGGTCACTCCTGCTACTGGATAACCTGCACTGAAAACAGTCTTTACATTCATTGGGTGGTTCGGTGTTTTGATGATCACTACCTTATTGACCACAACCTCTGTATGTATTATCATGTTACAGAACTTTTTCCAACCATAACGCTCAGGCCACAGCTTATAATTTCACATTGTGAATCATGGAAGGCTTGAGTAAATATTAGAGGTGGTTATTGTTACCGATTTTGCCTCCTGAGAAGTTTGGCAAGTCATGGAACTAAGCAAGGCAAAAATTAGAAAGGGTCACAGACATGACTATAATTCCATGTTGACCTTTAGAAACTTATTTAATCCAATGTAAATGGTAGACCGATTCAAAATGTCTTAGTCCTTTATGAGAGTCTACTTGAAGGTGATGATGCTTAGTTGATAATAACACTTGATCTACTAGGCTGTTTTTCCTCCCTAGGAAAAGTCCACACCCCACTTCATGACACCGTTTTACTAGATATGACCATCACTGCAGCTAAACCTTCTAGCACAAGTTACAAAAAATGCTTGTCCAAAATAAGTTTTGCACACTGGCTCATTTGCAGGTACTCTGGAGATTGCAACAATGCCTTTGCTTCTTCCCTGTATCACTGAAATAATTGGCTATGTTTTTGTACTATTTCTGAGGAATATGAAATCAACTTCTTAAAAGGAGGTTGTGGAATACTGTGACTGCAGGAATGTATTTCAAGTCCGTGCTTCATTTTATTTGCAACTGAATATTTTTTAGATTTAGGATGTGCTAATTGTCAAAACAATTACAACTTCGTCACAGATTATGGTGTGCCAAAGCACTAATTCAAATTCTGGTTTCTAAACTTTTACTGTTCTTAATTAGTAAGCTGATTGAGGGATTTCTCTTTATTTAATGTCTCTTCATATTGATGCTTAAACCTTAACTTGTTGGCCATATTTATGCTTCTTCCTCTAGCATAAATATACTTTTTGTTGCTTAAATTCATTCCGACAATAGGATTATCTGTTGATGTCTTTTTATGTTGACAGTATCATGCAAAGAACAAGAAGTGTTTTGTATGCAATAATTACACCTGGCATCTTCACTTGAGGTCATGAGATATGCAAAAAGATGGCACAATAGATATAAGGGCTACTTTGGGTACTTTGTTTGTTTCCCTTTCTCGTTGTAACCCCTCTTTTCTGCCTCCTGATTCAATGGTTTTATGTTTTTCTTTTTGCAGTACACTCTTTGACCTCTGGCCGATTTAATATAGTTGGAATATTAAGGCTTGTTTTTGTTGTGCACTCTTTGATCCATGGTTAAGTGTTTGACATAAAGTACATGCACTGTTTTCCGAAAATGTCATTTATGAATGACATAGAACCATGTTATTTTCTCAACTCTTAAGATAGGCTACGGATTTATATGCAAATGCGGAACTTTACAAGTGGATCTTAGTTCTTCCTTACCATTCTTTTTTTGCATGCAACGAGTATTACACATAGCTGACACTCAGTTCTGTCCTTTATCACAGAAACAGGACCCATTATGTCATTCCTGGTTGATGATTAATTATGGTTATAGATTAAAGTGAGCTTTTTGAATGAGCAGTCCTTTATATAGTAATTTGTATGTGGCTTTAGACTAAATTTTAGTTTATCTCTTTCTTTTATATGTGAATGATGAATGCATACAAGGAAACATGCATAGTTATTAAAATGTCAATCTAAATGATGAGCTAAATATAAATGGTCTGAGAATAAATCATCAACGTTTGACCTTTTATAAAAATGCACAAATACAGTGAGATTTGGTTATTGGTAGGTGGGTTAGCTGATTGAGGGTCTTGATTTTGTTTGAACAATTACATTTTGTTGTATACCAACATATATTAGTTAGTAACATCCATGAGAAATCCAATGAAAATAATACAAGATGTTGCAAAGATTTTACAAAATTCTAAGATGAAATCAGACATCCTGATTAAAAAACTATAAAATTAAAAGTAACTTGCTAACGGTAGCATATTTATCTATGTTTTTCCATCTTTTTAACATAGTTGGATGAAAAAGAGAATGTGTGAGCATACTGTTCTGCGATATTTTATTCCTTGTGGTTTATGTGCTTTTCTCTCTTCTTTTTTTTCCCGGAGCAGTTAGTGCTTGTCTTGTATGGCTGAATATCTCATGTCATATTCGTCTTGTTTATTTTGATCATGCAATCACAAGAGGATATAGACATGTGAGCTGATTTTGTTGTTGCATGCATATTGTGAGTTGATATTGAAATGCATTTATTACTTTGGAAGATTTGAGATCCCACTGCTCGTCTGCAAAGGAATTAGGCAGGAGAAGGTTGGGTTCATTGGTGAGATAGTGCTAGCTTGCAATAAAGCATCTGCGTGCTCTGCTGATGCAAAATAGTTCGAGTTTTTCAATGGATGACTGGTTTATCCTCTACCGAGAGTGACATCACCTATCTGACAATATCCTTTGTAAATAGAATCGGCAAATGGCTTGAGCTCCAATGTGGAATATCTAGTCATCGTCTGTGAAAGGAGTTGGTTCTGACTCTGAATCCCCCTAAGATGCAACACTTCTTTGGTACACATGCTGCTTTTAGTTGAACTTGTTATTTTTACTGTGGTTAGTTGCTGATGTGACAGCCTTCAAATATCTCGGTTAACTATAGAAGGGTGTAATTCTGTCACCAGATCCTGCAGCAGACCGTATGGTTGTTAATGCCATAATACCATCCGATGTTGGGAGGTCAAACAAGGAAGACAATGCATGTAGGAATGAGCAACTCTGAGCAACCAAAACGTGCAATGGTGGCTGTTCCACATCATGCTGGCAACTTGTTTATCAGGTGAGCACAGACGATACGTTTTGTTCTTGTATTATCTTCCGTTCTCTTTGTTAATATTTCAGATCGAAATAAATCGGCCATGATCTATTTTTCGGAGACAGCTAGGTATTCTGGGAATGTATTGGCATCCGATCTCTTGAGATGTAACCTGCGTTTGATGTTTATCTTGTGCCGCCTAAAATTTGTGGTGTTTCGCTCTCATCATGTTGCCAATCTTTCGAAGATACGCTGAACCTACGTTTTGTTCATTCAGACTTAGATCAACGTCCATGGCATGGACGATGCGGCGGTGTTCTTCCTCGGGAGTGCTTACGATGGGCTTGTCTTGGGATGTTGCTTTACACGGTGGAGCTTCGTGCTGCTTCTGATGCACTGCATCATCCATGGTCGGATTTGCCGGGCTTTTTACGGGTATCTTTCGCCTTGCCCTGCACGCTTTCTGTGGTTGGCATCTCAGCATCGGTCTCGGTTCATTGGATCCCTAACCTTTTTTTTTTTTATTTTTTTATCTCCACCACCACAGATTGTCGTGTTTAGTTCCACCAAATGTATTGATTTGGAATGCGACGCTTGTCGCTCTTCCATTCTCTCTCGAGACGGGCTCATGCGTGGGCCCACGAGCACTACAAATGATAACGATCTACTTGGAATTAACTTTTTTGATTTTTCCTCAGCGAAAGAAAATTAGTACAATTGCCTTTTAAAGTCCCATCTTTACTTTTGCTGTTTAAGCGGTCAAATCGAGAAAAGAAAGAGAATCGTGAGATAAATCGAGACAACACTTGGAAGCCGAGCGTTCGATTCACGACCGCACTCGCGTCTCGTGCCAGTGGGCTGACTGGTCGGCACGTGCGGTGGCACGTTTTTCGACGAGAATCGCCGCTCTACGGCGAGCGAGCGAGACGACGTAGAATCGCCGCTCTACGTATTAGAGCTGACTTCAGAAAATTACTAAAGACTAATTTAACAATTATCCAATAAAGATATAATAAACAGAAAAGAATAAAAAAAATAGTAACATCGAATTTACATGATTCGATCAATTGACCTACATTCACGAATAACGAAAGAGCAAATCTTTTATAAAATTAATAATTATAAATACCTTGAAAAATTATTCCTATATCATAAAGCATCTGAAATTATTAAATAAGAAAATTTTAAAATATTTAATATGAACTTAATGAAATCAAATTTAAAGTGACTTTTCTTATGATGTCTATAGTGTATCTACCTAGAAAGTCTAGATCCTTTTTATAAAGGAATCGTAAAACAGAAATTAAAAATATGAGACTAAAGAACTTACCAAATCAACAGTGATTCCGCCACTTTGTCTCGACGGAGCTGAAACAGCGAAAAGAAAACCGGAGGGAGCGCAAGCCCGTTAAAACTGACCGTCCAGCGACGGTCGTGTAATTTTCTGGCACGCGTCTCCTCTCTGGCCGCTGGTTTCCAGTCACGCGCGGATCGTACGGTCGCCGGGGGCGAGTGTCTCTCTGCATCACCGGAAGGGCAGCGTCCCAAAACAAGCGCAACGCTGCGGCACCCATTGGTCGTGTACGCGTACCGGCTACCTGCCTTGCGTGTCGGGGCATCCGTGGGACCCACTTTCCGGCTTCCGGCCGGTAAGTCCCCGTCGCGTGAGGGCAACATTCTTGTTAAAAAGGTCTTTAACCACTGTTGGTTATGGTCAAACACCCCCGCCGTTGGCAGGTACTTACGCTTCTGCCACCGCCGACATGCTGAGGCCACGCCTCGAACGCGGTAGCCCGACCTCTTATTGGCTGGGAGTTGTAAGGGCCCCACATCTAAACCCGGTTCGGAACGGGGGCAAGAAGCCGCAGTGGCAATTCTGTTATACAACCACAGGTCAAGGTTATTTCGTGTTGTCAAAGAGCAAAAGCAAGTCATTATATTTAGGATAACACCTTTTGTTGCGAAGCGAGGCGGAGGGAGGAGCTGAGACAAGTAGGAGGCGATAATAATAACGAGGGAGGACAAAAGGCTGTGCATTCATTACGTTCGATCACGGGGGAACTGGGGAGATCCAGACGCCGCGGCGATTGCTGTTGATCGATTCCTGTTCTTTGCTTCGATCGGCTGCGTTAGACAGGAGGAGGCGGAATATGGTGGGGAGGAGCAGCAACGGGGGAGGGGGGCTGTGGCGCCTCGCCGACGAGATGAACCCGCCGGAGGTCGGGTGCAGGGCGATGGAGGCGGAGTGCGTACGCAGATTCCACCGTCATGAGCCCAAGGAAAACCAGTGCAGCTCCTCCGTCGTCAAGCACATCAAAGCCCCCGTCCACCTCGTAATCTCGCTTTCTTGCTTCTTTGGTTTCGAAATAGGCGGTCTGCTGGTGTTTCTCTGGCTTCTTTTCTTTTCTTTTAGGGTTTTCTTTCCCGCAAATGCGAAGAAATAGGATTTTTTTTTCTTTTCCTTGAGGTGTAAACAAACTGATTTTTGCGGTTATTATGTTTAGCTAATGCGAAAATATGAATAGTTTCAAATAGTTGACTTTTGTTTCAGTGCGATTTGAGGGATTTTGTAATTTGAGATTTTTGATGGGACAGGCTGCCTTGCTGATACAGCAAACCAGCAAGTGTATAAATATGGGTGATCGGATCGTGCATTTTGTTGATTTAGCAAACGTTTGATGGTGAAAAAGCTTTCACTTTTAGTTTATTGGTGATGAGAAGATGATTGCTCGCTTTGGCTCGTGAGATATTTTCTCTAAACTTGCGATTAGAACCTGTGAAGCTTGTAACCGTTGATGATCCTGTGCTTATGGTATAGGTTTGGTCTCTGGTGAGGCGATTCGATCAGCCACAGAGGTACAAGCCGTTTGTGAGCAGATGCATCATGCAGGGGGATTTTGCAGTAGGGTGCTTGAGGGAAGTGAACATCAAGTCCGGCCTGCCCGCCACTACCAGCACCGAAAGGCTCGAACAGCTCGATGACAACGAGCACATCTTGAGCATCAAGATTGTCGGAGGGGACCACAGGCTTCAGGTTTTTTGTTCTTGCCATCCCCAATGTTCTTCTCTTGTTAAAAGATTCTTTCTTGTTTCTCTGCTCTTCCATCCACCTGGTTCTTGATCGATTGTTCAAAATATGCAAAGTCGAGAAGATGTTGATGCTTGATGGCAGTAGGGTAGACTTGAATATTCCTCCTGAAGGTAAAGCGTGCGTGATGGCAATCCATATAATGGGGATAATATTACCTTGGAATTATCTTGTGATTTCCTCTTGCTTGTGCAGACATACACGAAGTGTCTTTCACTTTCTAATGGATATAGTGTTTGAATTATCATTCCAATATTCATGTTCTTTTCTTGAACAATTATGATGGAAAATTCTCTTCTTTACTCTATCAATGATGAGGGTGGTTCTTTGGCTTTTTAAATTTCATCGAATTTTATCATGGTAGAACCCAATCATTTTTAGAAGTTATAGCATGCCTTGCAGGATAGAAGTTATAATGGAAAAGAATAGAAGTTATAGCATGCCTTACAGGAGTTTGATCACCAGAGATATTACTATCGATCTCTTGGAGAAACAACAAGTCTTGGTAGTTAACATTTGTGCTTGATTGAGTTATCGATTCATGGCGCATCATTCCGAATGACTGATTTATATGCAGCTTCATCATTATGTGACTAGTTTTCTCTTGACATTCAGTCGAGTTGTATATTCTGTTTATGTGAATTCGACAAATCTTGCATGATATAACATCCTGATTTTTCTGATGTTTCTTTTGGTCCTGCTTCACTCTACTGGATGATAACAGAGTAATGATGTTGTGTTACTCGTTTGAATCCACAATGATGGATCTATATTTGAGCATATGTTTTAGTTATGTTTGCTCTGCCTTCGGCTGACTTGTGGTTCATCAATCTTCGTTCTTTCTCTTCAGAACTACTCATCGGTTGTGACTGCCCACCCCGAGATTATTGATGGCAGACCAGGGACATTGGTGATAGAATCGTTTGTGGTCGACGTGCCGGAAGGGAACACCAAAGACGATACCTGCTTCTTCGTGGAGGCCCTGATCAAGTGCAACCTCAAATCATTAGCCGTAATATCGGAGCGATTGGCAGTTCAGGAATTGACAGAGCCCATTAACATCTAACGCATGGACTAGTTCGTGGAGATGTGGAGCCAGCCAGGGGTAGAACTCGCAGAGCTTCAGACCATCCAAGTTTTTGACATAGTCCACTAGTCTCTTTTTGCCTTTTGTTTTCTGTGTCTGCAACCATGCCATACCCCATTCAGAATGAAAATGAATGTTTTTGGCATCCCATGCCTGCGCCATGGTTCCATTTCCTGAGATCAGTGAAGCTATGAGAAAATATCTGTTTGCTGGTGACAGCAACGTTGGGGCAGCAGCTACGTCAAAGTCAAATGACGGTGGGTCGAAAAGATTGTGAGGACATTTGTCTCGTATCTAGAAACTTTGGTGTGCTCTGGAGTTCCTGTAAATACTTCAATTGTCTTCTTGTTTTCTAGATAGAATGACAGAAACAGGTTGAAAGTGTTCTATAAACAGCTCAGAGATGTCATAAATTTTGTCGTGGACTTAATTTTATGATGCATCTTTCGAATTCTCTGTGCTCCACTTGATGGCGAGATCTCAGGCTTGTGGCATTTTCTACTCCACATGATCAGTGAAATGAATCGAGACCGAATGAGTTGGGGAAGATGGAGAAGGCCAGGCTCTGTTCTGGATCTTTTCGTCGTATCTTGATTCAGGGGCTGATCGGATGCATCGGTCATTGTTTGTTCTGCTTGGTTGTGTTATCATGTCAATCTTTACCTCCGTTCTTGGGGCTGAATTGGGGGAGCTTCCCCTCTCTTTCTCTCCATGATGCAATTCAAGTCACCAAGGAGAAAGTACACAGCAGGAGCTGCTCCACCTAACAAGTTCCCCCGCGAGGAGACAGCCTAATTAATGCCCATCACACACACACACACACACACTCCGCAACTGCTGCAGGTCTTTATGCCCATTCCAGCCATCGTGGATTCTTGCATTCATTCAAGCACCCTTTGTCGTTGGGTAGATGGGGAGAAAAAAGAGATGTGTTGTCTCTTTGGCTGGCTACAACAATGACAGATTGCCTGTGCCCATCGAATGGTTGAAACATTGTGGCTTGTGATGGTGATGAGCTCGAGAATATTCAAATAAGGAATGGTGTCAGCTACGGCCACTTGCTTTGGAGATGAGGAATCACCGAGCTCATCATTCTGCAGCACCAAGCACAACATGTAATAATGGCGGCCTCAAATTCTTAAAGCATGGAGAATTTTTTTAATCTATTATTATTATTGTCACTCAATTATGCCATCGGATCATATGGCAATAATTGCAGCGTTTATTTCTCAGAAAAGAAAAGAGAAAGAAGTCGTGAACATAATGCTAAAAGACGCGCTTTCAAAAGCAGGGAAAGGAGAGGAGTCCCTGCAACCATCCCCATGATAGTTGTTCACATCACGAGAGAGAAAGGGAGGGAGCGCATGAGCTGAAGAACAGAGCTCGTGCTCTCGGCAAAAACTCGGTGATCCAGAACTGGTCCATGTCTTACTTCGTGACGGATCAAAGCCACTGCTTGGACGGCCAGTGTTGGCCGCATGCTTTCCACCATGGTGCATGTGATGCGTTGGTGTCAGTCGAGGTCTGCTTTGGAGGTACGCGAGTTCACGAGCTCTTGTCATGGCGTCAAAAAGCTTCTCATGCTCCAGTGAGTGGATGAAATGGCTTTCAGAACATCCTCGTTAATAGCGAGACTGCTTCCGATTCCCTGATCAGCATTTGCTGTGTGGTCACAGTACTTCATGGATGCCAAGAGAGCGCACCTTCGTCAGCCTTCGTCCATCACAAGATCTTTGGCTCCTCTGTCTCATTGTTTTTGCTCACCACCGGCGACTGATGCACATATCCGCTCAATCTATGGACAGTTTACTTTCATTGTCAATCTATCTATGGCTCACACAAATGACAACTCCAAATGGCCTCGCTAATGTTGCTAAAAGATAAAGAAGCATGTACGAGCTTTGGTGCAAGCGCCTTGTGCGTACCAAAGATGGTGATTGCCCCCTCCGTCCAAGAGATGAATAGAATAAGGAGCAGCAAAACAGATTCCCAACTCACCACCGTCTCTTCTTCTCTCTTCAAATCCATGAAGTTGTGTTAACTAAACATTCTGAACTGTTGAAGAAGTTGTCTGCTTCTGCGAGAGGCCAAAAGCTGTAGCTTTCTGCTTGGGTGCTTTGGATTCTCTCTCTTGGAGCAACTTTGTATTGCGGATTGACGTCTCTGGGGATCCAAATTCAGATCTTGGTCTGTAAAAAGCTCATCTTGGACTGCTCTGCGTCCAAAATCCTTTGCCTTCTCAAAGCTCTCACCTTTGGACTCCACACGAATTCGATCCTTACTAAGAAGCCCATCAGCACCGGTTCTCGTGGTTTACTGAAACTGATGGTTCCTTTTCGAGCCTTGGTGGGGGTGGCAACCCTACTACCTCTGCTGCTGCAATGCAGCGTGGCGGTGACGGAAGTGTCGTGCTCCGACATAGTGCCGATGAAGTCGCGAAGGGAGGTGATATCGATCACCGACTTCGGAGCGGTGGGCGACGGGAGGACGCTCAACACTTGGCCCTTCAAGAAGGCCATATACAGAATCCAGCACCTTAGGAGCAGGGGAGGAACCCTTCTTTACATCCCTCCCGGTGTTTGGCTCACAGGGAGCTTCAGCCTAACCAGCCACATGACCCTTTACCTGGCCCGAGGAGCTGTAATCAAGGCCACCCAGGTGTTGCTCCTTCTTGCATTCAGCCTTCTCTCGCAAGCATCATTGGACTTGTGGCATTACAGCAGCTGCTGAAGAGAACCTACCTCAACAAAGTCTATCTTTGGACTCACAGCTCTTCAAATGCAGGATACATGGAACTGGCCTCTGGTAGACCCTTTACCATCGTATGGAAGAGGGCGAGAGTTGCCCGGCAGGAGATACGTGAGCTTCATTCAAGGAGATGGAATCAGTGACGTGATAATTACAGGTGAACTGCAATCAACTTGCTCTCGCCATGTTTGCTGCATTGCATCGTTCTTAAGGTCCTGCATGTAATGTACCCAAGTTGTCTGATACATGCTCCTTCATTCTCTGAATTTTCTGTCAAAACAATCAAATTCCAGCAAATGTATTGTTTCCCGGAGGACTCTAATAGAGGCAGCAAAGTAATAAGCTCCAAACAAGTTTGGCAAGTCCTTAGATTATTTCAGTTTGAAAATCTGATATGTTTTACCCTAGGTGAATGCTATAAAAGGGGTCTAGGTGATGTGTGGTGGAACATGTGGAGACGGAAGATCTCTCCATCACCAGAAAATCGCTTGGAGTTTAAAGAAGTCCACAGAAGTTAAATATTCCAATGTGGCTTTTCTTCAAAACTCTTATCGAATATCCAGGTGTTTTTTGCCAGGAACAATTGCCTAAGCTTTTCCTCTTCTTTCCTTTCTACTGTTAGTAGAGATTTGCTCAATTCTTTCGCTGGGAGATTTAGGTCAATTAATTGAAATAAATCTCATGAGAGATCTTGAACATAAATGTTTTACTGCAACTTTATGCATCTTTGGAAACAAATTGGAACCACTGTCGAAAAATGTGGTAATTTGAACAAATGGACTCAAGCTTCAACAAACCCAAACAGAGCAATGCCGAGCTGGATCTTTTGCAGCATCCGTATCTAACTCTACATCTTTCTTGCAGCAATGTGGTGATAAGGTATGTCAAGTGTTGGCTCCATATGACTCTCTCTAAGACTGATGGAATAGATCCAGGTAAAATATTTCTTCTTTGATGGCACTGCATCATACAAAAACTTGTTTGATGGTATGTCGGAGGAAGATTAAAATGTATGGAAAGAAGGTGTGATTCAGATCCAGCTCAAATCTTTCATCGAGGTTTTACGGGATTGCAACCGGAGATGATTTGGTGGCTAAGAGCGGGTGGGATGAAGGAAAGCTTGTATATGGCCGTCCCAGTTCTGAGAATCACGATCCTAAGGCTAAAGGATCCTCACCGTATCTTCTGGGATCGATCGGAAGTGAAATCTCATAACGTCATCTGGTGAGAACATTTGATTCTTACAACACCGGATTGGAGAATATAGACCAACGCCGGAGGAGGATAGGCCCTAAACTTTTGACGGTCGTCAATGTGAGCTTTGAACAAGTTTTTCCAGGGATCATACAATGATTTGTCGAAAAGAAACAACCATATCGAAAGTAAATCTGCATTAAAATCTATGCGATGCCGACGATTGACGGTGATATCAAGAACGTGTGGGGGAGAATCCAGCAGCCTGAAATCGATAGAAGGAATCAGGAGTCGCCCTTTACTCGAATATGCCTGATCCAATGAAAAGCTCTGGGGTGCTAGTAGATCTAAATTTAGATCTAAATGCATGGACGTTAGAAATTTCGGGTCCAGAGATATTGTCAGCTCAAAAGCGCCGGGTACATTAAGTTTGATTGCTTTTAAATTGAAAAATAAATTAAAGCAAAAGTCTGCCATTCGAGAAAACTGCTTCCGAGCCTGGATTTGGGTCAGCTCAACAGGGTGATGCTGATGAGAATTTTAGAAATATTTTGTAGTCGATTTCACGTGATCAAGGTGTAAAATGAATGGATTTAGATTCTGGCACTCGGCTTAAGGCTCTATGTACAAGAGGCATTTTGTTTTCATCAAATATGTTATCTTGTAATGGTGGAATTGACATTTCATGGGGATAAGCCAGCTGTGATGTTATTGGTAGACCACCCTCACTTCCGAATTAAAATGCATGAAGAATGGCTGCCTAATGAGGATGTTCGATGAAAAAAGAAGATCTCTTTAGACGAGGCTCGGGGGGTGTCGTTAGCTGAGTTATGAAAATGAGAAATGCCCTTGTTGTTACGAAAGCTTGAGGAAGTAGTAGCTTGAGATATTTTCCACTGAGAAGCCATCGACGATAGCTAAGGAAGATTTCATCATCGTAGGTGTTTGGCTGGAAAAGTTTGCAGCAATTAAGCAAAGGGCTTCTTGCACAGGTAGGCAAAGCTTGGGCCATTGGATTTCCTTTGATCTACGATTCCCATTTGGGAAGGAAAAGCAAGCGCATGAAAACTAAACCGACATATCAGGACGCGAAGAACAACAAGAAGACGATCTTAAGATATTCCGCACGCAGGAAGAGCAATATCGAAACTCGAGAAGACGAAGTAAAGCAGTTCTCTGATCTTCCACGCACAAGATACTTCGCAAATTTAGTTGCATATGCTTTGCCCAACATATGAAAGCAGAGCAACTGGAGTTGGTTCCTATTTCCGTGGTCTATTTATACTCAATGAACGCATTGCCCCTTCATCTGATAATACCATCAACCAAAAGATGAAAAGGTCCTTGTTCGGAAAATGCCAATGGCGTAGAAACGATACATCCAAAGGATCGGTGATATGTAGGGCATGGCTCTGCATCACCATAAAGTTGAGGACAAACTTGAATCTGATTCGGCCTATCATTGAGTGATGATTGCGACTTCTGGGGCTCTTTATGAAGAAGGTGGAGCAAATTTGGTTGGGACATGCAAGGTGGAGATTTGCATTACCCTATGAGCCTTAAATTCCTTTAGTCCCACATCGGGAAAATCAGATTCCTTATCCCTATTGATGCTATAAAAGGAGTCTAAGCTTTCAAGGAGATGCACCACAAGCATCATAAGAAAAGCTATTTTGGATTTAATTTCATTAAGTCCACATCAAGTTAAATATTTTGGGCTTTTCTTGTTTAATAATTTTAGGTGTTTTTTGGCCTAGGAACAATTTTCTAAGGATATTTGTAATTGTCTCATTGTTAGTAGAGATTTGCTCCTTCTTTCGTCGTGGACATAGGTCAATTGACCGAACCATAAATCTGGTGTCCTTGTCTCCTCTTTTATTTTTCTGTTTATTGTCTTTGTTGCGTTGCCAAATTACCGTGTGGTAATTTCCAGACGTGTTAGCATTCATATGCAGTGCAAATTAACTTCAATTTAGTGATCCACATCTGCTTAGATTATTTACAGTTTGTTCCCTTTGTGATATGTTTTACCTTTCGCAGGTGAGAATGGGACAATTGATGGCCAAGGTGATGTGTGGTGGAACATGTGGAGACAAAGATCTCTCCATTTCACCAGACCAAATCTCTTGGAGTTCAAGAACTCCAGAGATGTTATCATCTCCAATGTGGTCTTTCAAAACTCTCCATTTTGGAATATCCACCCTGTTTATTGCAGGTAACTGCCAGCTTCTTCCTCTACTTTCCTTTCTACTAGACGTTGGAGGTGCCAATCTCTTATACCACTGGGAGATTTCTTTTAATTGAAATTTATCTCATGAGAGATCGAGAACATAAATGTCTTCTCTACTGCAACATGCATCTTTCGGAAACAAATTTGGAACCACTGTCGAAAAATGTATATATTCTGAACAAATGGACTGATCAAGCTTCAGAGTTCCACCCAAACAGAGCAATGCCGAGCTGCATTTCCTTTTGCAGCATCCGTATCTAACTCTACATCTTTCTTGCAGCAATGTGGTGATAAGGTATGTGACAGTGTTGGCTCCATATGACTCTCCTAACACTGATGGAATAGATCCAGGTAAAATATTTCTTCTTTCCGATGGCACTGCATCATACAAGGAACTTGTTTGCTTTGTGTCGGATCTGATTAAAATTCAAATTCATGTGTGATTCAGACTCCAGCTCAAATGTCTGCATCGAGGATGCTCATATTGCAACCGGAGATGATTTGGTGGCCATAAAGAGCGGGTGGGATGAGTATGGAATCGCTTATGGCCGTCCCAGTTCTGGCATCACGATCCGAAGGCTCCAAGGATCCTCACCGTTCTCTGGGATCGCCATCGGAAGTGAAACCTCAGGCGGGGTGGAGAACGTCTTGGTGGAGAACATCAACCTCTACAACACCGGATTCGGCATCCACATCAAGACCAACGCCGGCAGGGGAGGGTACATAAGAAACGTGACGGTCGTCAATGTGAGCATGAACAAGGTCCGCAAGGGGATCAGAATTGCAGGGGATGTCGGTGACCACCCCGACGAGTACTTCAATCGATATGCGATGCCGACGGTGGACGGTGTGACGATCAAGAACGTGTGGGGCGTCGACATCCAGCAGCCTGGATCGATAGAAGGAATCAGGAGCTCGCCCTTTACTCGAATATGCCTGTCCAATGTCAAGCTCTGGGGTGCTTTGATGCATTACGAGCCGTGGAAGTGCATGGACGTTAGCGGAGCTACTCTCGGGGTCCAGCCATGGCCGTGCTCACAGCTCACCGGCACCTTTAGCGCCGGGTTTTGCTCAAGTGCTTTCTAAAGCTTGCCCATTCTTTCGGCCGTCTGCCATTCGAGGAGCTGCTTCCGAGCCTGGATTTGGGTCAGCTCAACAGGGTGATGCTATGCCCTCTTACCACTGCTGCGTTTGTAGTCGATTTCACGTGATCAATGTGTATTAACTACTCATGCAAATCTGGCACTCGGCAAGGCTCTATTACAAGAGCATTTTACATCATCAAATATGTTATCGCTTCTAAGCTTGAAGACATCTCAGGGGATCAAGCCAGCTCTTGGTTCTTCTCGACCACCCTCACTTCCTTGGCAGATCCAAGAATGGCTGCCTGAGGAATCGATGACAAAGAAGAAGACGAAGACGGGGATTTCGTTAGCTGTGACATGAAACATGACCGAGAAGTACTACTACGAGCCGAGGAAGTAGACCTGCTCTTTGGAGATCTCCACTGAGAAGCCATCGACGATAGCTAAGGAAGATTTCTTCTCGTAGGTGTTTGGCTGGAGAAGCTTTGCCAGCAACCGGTCGTGCTTCTTGCACAGGTAGGCACCAAGCGCCTCCATTCCTTCCTTTGATCTACGATTCCCATCACGAGGAGAAGGAAGCAGCAACGCGCATGAAAACTAATTAGGGACATATCAGGACGCGAAGAACAACAAGAAGACGATCTTACACCCACCGATCCGCACGCAGGCGCTCGTAGTTGGGATCGAAACTCGAGAAGACGAAGTAAAGCTCAGTTCTCTGATCTTCCATCGCATCAACCTACTTCGCTTTCCTTCGCTTCTCCCTCTGCGGTTGCCCAACATATGAAAGCAGAGCAACTGGCTTCCTTCTTTCTCATTTCCGTGGTCTATTTATGCTACCATGAACGCATTGCCCCTTCATCTGGAATCCATCAACCAAAAGATGAACAAACTCGGAAGACCTGCCAATGGCGTAGAAACGTATACATGCGCCAAAGGATCGGTGTAGGGCATGGCTATCTGCATCACCAGAAAGCTGCGAGGACAAACTATCTAATCCTCGGCCTATCCTCGGACAGTGTGTTGCGACTTCGTTCTTCTAATGATCTAACCCCTACCTCGAATGGTTTACTGCTAAAAGGAGACCCTTATCACCCTTTGTTAAACCCTGATTAGCTTAAGCAGTTCATGGTGTTGTGAGCAACACCGGCACAAGAATGTATGAGCCTTCAGTCGACGAGTTTCATCAGTGAAATGTCACGGATGCTCCAACATAGGAATCTCATCAGGATCAGTGCACTGCCATGCTTATCGAGATGAAACGCAAGATGGAAGATAGCAATTGTGGGCTCCATGATGGTTTCGAATGACAAGCTCGCCGCCCTCATGACGACAAGCTCATCGTTGCCCTCTGAGCTTGTGATGCATCAGAATGCTCGAGGAGGAACACGCGCACATCGTCTTGCATCTGCCATGTATGATCTAATTTATATTTTTGCTGTCTCAGCTAAGTCATCGTACATGATTAGAGTATCAGTTCCCATTGAGCCCCGAATGAGTCCCATCGTGGTAGGATCGAAACCCCAAGTGTTCGCTGGTCGAAGGCTCCGCCCAAACACGGGATCCTAAGCACAGGCCAGAAAACCCATCATCACCATCGCCGATCTCCCCCCACCCTACGCGCGAGGGAAGAAGAAGCTGGTCGCAGGACTCTCGATCACTTCGGGCTTTCTTCCCGTTGTCCTCCTCGGTGTCGAGGCTCGACGACTTCTTCTTTGCTTCAACGAAAAAATCATGCTTTGAATGGGTCAGCGCAAACCATTCTCCCGTGCTTCGCCCCTCTGACCGAAGACCAGTCATCGACCAACCAAAACACCGGAAGAAGCAGCAGATGACGGTGGAGAACTCGGCGTCCTCGGTCCAACTTTTGCCGCTCCTTCATAGTACGAACTCAGACTCCATCCTTCCCTCTCTTCCGAATTAAATCTACGTCCCATGTGCTTGGTTCTCCTCGCATCTTTCTCTAAACACGAAAGCAGCAAAAAGTTGCAGAGGACGTGTGTTTCTTTTAGCTGCTTTGTGTTGTAGCTTCTGATAGTTGCATTACCACTGTCATCGTTCTGTGGCATTTGCTTCCTGGATTTGGAAGAACAGAGTCCATATCCAATTCATTCTTTTCAGCCTCCCTGAATCCATGTGTAAAGCGTGGGATCTCAGTTTCCTGCTGAGGTTGCTGGCTCAGGCTGATGAGCAAATGAAGCAGCTGGAAGCTAATCTGGGAGATGCTTCCGCTGCCGATCATTGCAGATCATTGGTGCAACAGATAAGTGCTGCTTTGGAGGAAGCCGTTTCCATGGCTAAACTGATGGACTCCGAAGGGCCGCAGCAGCCGGCATGGCCCGATAACGCAGCAGTAGACTTGCCCCGATGGAACAGCGAAGGCATGAGGAGGGAGACCTCGGAGACGGTCCTCAAAGAACAAGAACGCAGGGAGATGTGCAAGAAGAGGTGCACATATTATATAGAGCTTTTCCTTCAGCAGAATCTTTGTGAGACAAGGCTACCTTACAGTTGTAATCTTTGGATCGCAGGAAAACTCTGCCCAAACGGACGATCCAGTTCAGGTCTCCGGCAGCCAAGCGGGCGGAGTACCAGAAGACGGCTATAGCTGGAAGAAATACGGCCAGAAGGAGATCCTTGGAACCAGGCATCGAAGGTTAGCGGCACACACTGAGAAAGCTCTCCTTCTTCTTACTCTGTTGCTCTGTTTAGGCACTCGCAGGTCCCATGGTTCTCATGCGAGATCATTGCACCACTTCTGGCTTCTGCAGGGGCTACTACAGATGCACTCGCAGCAACAGCGTCGGATGTCTTGCAACGAAGCAAGTGTAGAGATCCGATCGGGACCCCTGCGTCTTCCACGTTACCTACCGAGGGGAACACACTTACCTGGAGAGCCTGCAAGCGCCTCTCCATAATGAAGCTCCAACGATGCTTGAAGCACAGCATCATCTCCAAGACCAGCAGTTGCCTCTGTGTCCCAAAACAAGTTTCATGGAGATGCAAGATCACGACCTGGTTTCTTCCTTCTCTTTTCCTTCCACACCACTCAGTAGCTTTGAGCCTAAGAACCAGATCTTTTCGTACGCAAACCCCATGGAGAATGACTATTCAAGCACCTTCTCTTCCCCATTAACGTCGCCACCTACCTCAGAATGGAACTACTTGGCAGTGTCTCCATGCCAGACGAGCAGCTATGGAGGGGGAACTGCTGATGCAGCTCTCAAGCTCTCTCATGTGGAGTTTGATCCAATTTCCTCCATTGATGCTTCGAAATTCTTCTGATGTGCTCATAAACAGAATCCATCACTGCAAAGATAACCTTGTTGTTCGATCAAGATAAAGGAATACTTCAGGTCTATCAACATAGAACAGTGTTCTGTTAACCTCACCAGGAATCCACCTGCACCAAAGGTTCATGTAATTGGCTATTGATGTTGCAGTTTGTTTGGCTTATAGGAAACAATGTTAAGCCATTGCACAATTTGGAGACAAAAAAGTTCCAAAGGATTACATTTACCTGCGAGAATTCACTCAAAGAAATGTTTCTTGGGATTACTGATGCAGTGCTTCAACCTTTTATATTAGTCCGGTAACGTTACTGCTCCTCACCGCCACCAACCCGAGGAGACCCGTGAATACTATGCGGGTGTACTTCCCACGACTAAAGTTACCGCTCCCTAAACCCACTCACCACGGGATTAATTGGGCCGCGTTCCAAGAACGGCCACAAAGAGCGAGCGGAAGCGATGGGGGAGCTGCCCAAGCCCAAGTCGGTGGTGGAGCCTTCGCCGCCGTCTGTTCCGGTTCGCGGCGGCGAGGAGGCGGCGGGGTGGAAGGGGGCGCGCTACCCGAACCCGCCGGACCCTGTGAACCCCGACGTCGCGACGCTGAGGGACCAGTGGCGCTTCGCCATCCGGCAGTACAGTCGGTGGTACTCCCACGCCTGGGGCACCGCCATCCTCGCCGGCGTCTCCTTCTTCGCCATCGGGTGGCTGATCAAGGGCTCCAACCCGCTCCCTTCGCGGGCTTCGGAACACGCTGACGACCGGCCTTCGCAGGAGGAGACCAGCACCGAGAGGTGAGTTTTCTTGTTTTCCTAGGGTTTCTATGTTGTTGGTGGTGGTGTTTTTGGAATTAAATGACTTCTACACGAAGAAGATGTGTTCTTGGGTGAATTAGAGGGAAGAAATTCTTCGAGACAAATTAAAGATCGAAAAGGATTTAGGGCTGGATCGAAGAAAGATGCGATCTTGAATGGACCAAACGGAGCTTCTTTTCTTTTTCCCTTCCTTTGGGTTGAGAATCGATATTTGTTTCCTGATTTCTTTTCTTGCTTCGTATCACTTGCCCGTAACTCCTTCATAGCTAGAAATGAATGAGACTACGGTAACCATTCACGAGTATTTTGCTTCGGGAAGCATCATTCGTCGATAAATAACATGGTAAATGAAATCATCAAACTGATCTAGCTGGTCGTTTTGGTTCAATTGATGATGAATGTTAATGTTCTTGTCTATAAGATGACTGTTCACATGGTTGCCAATCTTTTTTCTTGGGTTGGATGCAAGAGATTCTTTACCAGAGAAAGAATAGGAGGAGGTTGACATTGAGGAGGAAAATGTGTAGTGAATGATATGTCCTAATTGTGTGATCAGAGGAGGATGGCATCTTTTTTTTTTTTTCTTTTCTTTTTTGTTGTGCTCTGCAAGAGTATGCTGTTGCATTAAGTACATAAGAACCAAAATATCATTCACAGTAGGCTACATTTAAAGTTGAATTAATCAAATAAAGCTTAAATTCTCAGAGCACTTCAATCTAATATACATGATATCTCAGTCTTGAAAAACAATCAAATAAAGTATATATTAGTATGGCCAGAATAGTGTTGGCATTGTTGATTAAGCACAGGCACAAACAGCTAAAAGCTTACAACCAATTTATAATAATAGAGCTAACATCCAAATAAATCAGAGAGTAAGGAAAGATAGAATTCGAATACAATTATTCCTAGTATTTGATCAATCTCCACTCTACTGTCTCTTTGAGCATTTTATGTAGAATCGTCTTGCTTCCAGACACAAGATTAGAATCATACATAAACCATTGATATCCCATGCTCCCTTGTATATAAATAAGGAAATCCATATCTAATCCACTCACACATAAGCACCTTATGATCAAGAAACAAGAAAACATAAGGTAACAGATTTTCTTGATGATTGCTATCTTTATTTTCCAATTTTTGCATGTAAGAAGATTCATAGGAAAGGCCTTTTTATGAGGTGCACTGAAGCAATATTACAATCAAGAAACAAGGAGTATATGAAAAGACCATTAAAACCATTACATCAATTCAGTCTCCTGAGCTCAAATTTTAGAACACATTTACTTTTGAACCCAGATCAGTTCCTCTGTGCCTATGATAGTTGTATATGATAGTTTGTTAACAAATATTTGCTACTTCTTAGAGAGAAAAAATATATGGAATTTTAATAAATCCATTGTTTATACAATCTGCCCAATTTATCTTGTATAGATTTGACATGATTGGCATCTGCCATCATTTGGGTACATTATTCAGGGTACTAGTCTTGGTTCCTTGCGCTCATGTACAGGCATGTATATATTCAGCATTTTTTATGGACGCGTAAAACATAGACTGTTCGAGTGTACAAACAATCTGTCAGTACCAAATGCCAATCTTGTGATGCATATACTAAATCTGACTACAAGTGATATATGATCTTAGAGTGAGGAAAAATACTTCTTGTTTGCTATTCTTGCAGTTGGTTATGGATAGCTGGCTTTGTTTCTTATCATCTGCACTTCTTTCTATCAGGTGACTGTTGCTATAAGAATCACAAGCTGCAGGTGAAGCAACTCAGAAAACATGGAGCCAGAGGAGGAGGTCCAAGAAATAGGACTGTGCCATATGCTGTAATATGGTTGAGCATGCTGCAATCTGAGAGGATTGCTTGGACTAACAACTTAGTTTCCAGTTTGGTTTCTATGGTGTTTTTTGTTCATGAGTTCTCCAGTCTGTGGATGATGGTCCGTCATCTGCCTTCTTGTACCTTTTGCGCTGATTATGAATAAGAGAGAAATATTTCCATGAGAATTTGTCGCATAAATTTCACTTACTGACTAGAACAGCAGAGGGTTCCTGTTTAATCTCTTGCTGCTTGCTGATAAAAAAGAGAGACTTGTCGATGTGGAAGAATTTGTCGTCAACTGGGTTGCAGAAGAATGGTAGGATTATGGAAAACTAGCATTGGAGCAGATATTTTGGACAGCTCTGTGATGGCAGCTTCAAGGTGCATCTTTCTTGTTGTTAGAACAACTCTCAATCAGATTTTAGGGTTTGCAATATGATGGTTCTATGTGGTGGTATGTGAATATATGTCATAAGTTAGTTCCTACTGGAGTCCTTTCAGATAATATATGTTACTAAATCATGATATCATTTGTCATGATCGAATGGTGTAATTAACATATTAAAATAATTTTATTGAATCAGAATCATTAATTCAATTCTACATTCTCTATATAATTAGCTAGCTAATTTAATATGATTTTGTGGCAGTCAGATCGACTTGTCCATCCATAGAAATATAAAACCTTCAGTAAACTTGCTGTGATCATTTGAATGCAAAAGACGAGAATACTGAGAGATTGCGCAGCAAAGAAACTTTGGACTATAATTCCACAATCCATAGCACAAGAATAAGCGTCTCTTCCACCATCAAAAGAATGCCAGACGTCTGTAGCAACCCAACTGAGGTTTCTCAAGTCCCACAATTTACAAGCTAAATCCAATTACACTTGTACCGACGAGAACCTCATACCAATCATCTGCTGCAGAGCTCGAACTTAGAATCCTTGCATTGGTTTTCGAATGATTCTATCCCAACATGTATGGAGGATGCAAAGAAACAAAGCTTCACTCACCCAGTATGAGCTCCATAATTAGATCATTCCAAGTATCGATTGCGCCAGGCAAGCACCAGTGCAGGCAGTCATTCTGAACCTTTGCATTCTTATCCTTGTTGAATGGATGAAATTTCCTGTAGGGACCCGGATGAGCATCAGGCCGTAGCCAGGAGAGTTGGTAAGTGTCCAGGAGTTTCAGGCGCGCCACTGTCTCTGAACCTTCGGCTGCCACCGCCCTTCTGAACTCCTCCAACTCGATTTTTCTCATCACATGGTCGACATTACTGCCGTTGAACTCCCCCATCTTATACGGCACGGTCCTGTTACAGACCCCGCCGCTAAACCACTCCCCGTATTCAAAGTGGTCTGGTGTCCATGTCCTATAAATGACAACGGGTTTGTGCCCAGAAGTAGTGACAAAATTATATACAGAATTAAGGATTCTACCGTACGCATACTCCAAACTGACTTCTGACATGTTCAGCTTAGGGCAATAGTGGCAGCCGATGACTGTGTTATTCTCCATGTAGATTGCGGTTTTCAAAAACCACTGACCACCAGATATTACCACATAGTCAAAGTTGTTATACTGACTTGTCCACTTTTTATCGAGGGTGTCGATGTGGAGCCTATTTTCAGATTTTGACTCACCATCATCATTTTCAAAGATCTCCGCTTTAATCAGGAAAGGGGTCCAGATAAGAGAGACTGTGAAGTTGTGAGAGGGGAAGAGCCATCTTCTTGATTTGTATTGATCAGCATGGTAGACCTCGACAGCTTCTTCAGCCTGACATGAATTAGTCTGATCAGTTATCGACTCGAGAGATAGTACATGTATTTTTATCGCAAAAAAGGTGAAGCAGCTTCATGTGGTTGAGAGATAGTACATGTTAGACTAGATAGCATTATTAAAATTCACCTTAGAAAGAAGACAGATCAATGACTGTGCATGGTTGCGAAGAATTGAGTCACCAATCAGTGCCCAACTCTTGTTCCGCATAGCATTCAGAAATTTCTCGGCATTGAATGTAGGAACATCACAACCATGTGGTTTCCATCTCCAGAAGAGGTATCCTGTATCAGGATGCCCATTCTTCAAACAATTCTGAGGAGATTCTATAAATCTGCAGCTTGCATTGGTGTATGCCGGTCCCGAAGGATTCGGGATCCATTCCCCAGTAAAAAGATCACATTTATCTGCATTGCTTATCGTGCCTGTCCCAGTCAAATGATAGCATAGTAAATTTATAAAACAAAGAAAATGGCAAGGGGAAAAAAAAGGAAAAAAAGAAGGAACTCCATAAGGGTCAGCATGAAAATACTTGAACCTCATACATTAAAAATTAGGATACTGTGCAAAGTAGACAAGTATTTCAAAATCCCAAACCCTTGCAACCAGTATATACGTCATTACTAACAAAGACTATCTACTGCATCGCAAATAGAGAGTTTAAAAAGAAGCATACAACACCGACTGTCTTTAGAAACATCGGTCTTTCCATTTTGCCTCATTTTGTCCATTGGCAAATCACATTGAGAATGATATCTAATTTTACTTCAGCTCCAATTAATTTCTAGTGCTTCCAAATTCATAAGCCTCCATAATTTTATAATATTTTATATGTATATCACATAAAAACTCATTTAACCACAAAGGCTCAAAACCAAAAATTATAATTTCTTATCTGAAATCCAACAAGCACAAATACTACAAAGTAGAAGACCAAGCTCAGCTGCTTGATATGGCACAACAATAAGTTATCTAAACTTACCAAAACAACGATTATTTCTTTTATTCCTTTCATTTCCTTAGAATCTAAAGTTAAAATCTCCTAGACTCACCACCTTGTTGAGAAGCCTCTCCATCATCGACAACCTCTTCTGTAACTGGGGCAGCTGAGTCTGTTAATGGTGAGCCTGTAACAGGAAAAGATATGGAACAAGATGAGATAGATAATATCAGTGACATGAAATCTAAGATTCATAAATAAAAGCCGAGCATTTTTTTCTAAATTTTACCACTCGAAAAAAATTCAAAGCATGACTCCCTTTGCCAGCAGGTACCAAAAATCAACCAGTCAACAATTGGTTTCTCCAGGGCAAAGAAGAAGGTTTCCGATATAGACCTTTCTTAATTTGATTCAGTATTTTACATATTTGAATTTTTTTTGTATGCACTTCACTAGTATATGATGATGATATTGCAGCACATCCTGATGGGATCCCCAGATCTAACCACCAAGAGATAAACCACAAGAACTATAACAGAAGCCCTAATCAACTATATCTGTCAAACATCATCACATAAATTAACCTCTATTTCATAAGATGAAGATCCTGTGGCCAACAAATATATAGCCTTGACAACAGTGAATTCTCAAAGATCTCTTTCCTTGATTCTCCTAAACTAATTGACAAGTTGCTAACGATTAACCTAATTCTCGAGATCTCAACCCCACCAACAAAACTCAAGTCTTTCTCAAGAAAACCAAACATTCTAAATCTTGGCATATGAAAAAGAAAAGAAAAGGCATGTCTTTATCAATAAGACCGATCTAAATCTTGGTTCTATAAGATAAAGCAGAACAATTGGAAAATCGTTTTCTCCGCGACAAAATTTAGAAGAAAACACGGCTTCTTATTTTCTAAAGATCATATCTTTCCACTGTGAAAAATGCAGATTTGTTTTCTTTCAAGATATCCAACATCGAAAGCCTCCAAGATCGATTCTTTCGCCATTCTATCAGAAGAAAACATGACGGATGACACCAAAAGGAAACCTTTTCTTTAGGTTCCTTGTTCAATTCCGGAGCCGCGGATCACGCAATTCGTCCAACCCCAACCCCAACCCCAGCCCCAAAAGAATAGATCTTTCGAGCAAAAGACCCCGCACCTTTGCGCAGCTCTGCATCCCCGTCGACGCCGACAACCACCGCCGTGGAGGATGCTGTCTCGGCCACGGCTGCGGGTGACTCCGACACGGGGAGGAACACGGCGGACCGGGAGAAGAGGAGGCGGAAGGAGAGGCCGAGGAGAAGCACGAGGACGAGAAGCTTGACGAACACGTGGTTGCTCTTGCGCTGCAACGGTGGCCACGGTTCCCAATCCATCCCCATTCCCCTTACAACATCTACCTCTTCCGGCAGCCAAAGAAGAGCAGAGCAACGACAAGAGAACCGACGCAGCGGTGGAGTGGGACGAGGAAGAGGGCGGTGTTAACCACAAGGAAAACGCAACCCAAAGGTCAAAGAGTAAAGAAGACGGGGAAAAGAAAAAGGAGGAGCAACGGAAGGCAGCGAGGGCAAGGCAAACCAAAGCCCTGTTTTGTCTTGTTACTGTTGGCAGTAACGATGACGCAACTGGTTAAAAGAACGACTTTTTTTTTACCAAGAACGGAGTAAAAGAACAACTTTTGCGACAATACCGAGTCGATTAGAAGAACGGGACTTCCAAAGTTGGCACCTTGGAAGCACGCTTCTCTGCTTTCATGCAAGACTGACGAGTGACAAGCGTTCTTGAGGCGGGGCATTGCAAGCTCGTAGAACTCCGACGATTGTCACCGCTGTCATCATTTGGCTGCCACTGATCACGGATAGGATCCCAAAGAAACAAGTTTGGTCACTCCATGTTGTTCCTGTTCCTCTGCCGTATGCTTTTGGCGAAGAGAGACGAGGACAGAGGTTTCTACTTGAGAATGCGTTATGTTTACGGCGCCTAATCAACGCCTAAACCACAAACCTTTCCAGTTACCAACCAACATCTGTTGATCTGGACATTTGTGTTCTTCACTAGAGACTGGTAATTTGTAATTATCGAATTATTTCCCAACAAAAATGTAGAATTATTGAATTAAGTAGGTCAGGGAATGTCGAGGGATTCAGCGGCAAGTCATGTGGAGGCAACGCTGCATGCCGTATTCTGTGGGGAAGACGATCCACGTGAGTGTAATTGACATCACAATCACCCACCCAATGTTGTGCCAAGAAAAATATCCAATAAACTATTATATGTATACATTTAGCAACTCCACCGGATTAGCGCCTTAATTTGCTCTCACGCCGACAAGAAAAAGCTTGACTCGATTGGCCACCGTTGATCAAAATGGCCTTCTTTTTCCTCTTTCTCCAAAGGAACAGAAGCACAGGAACAAAAGCAGGGAAGAAGTCGGAAGAGAAATCATCCTCTTCCACAAGCGACAGTCAGCTGCCTCACATCACCGATTCCCCACCAGTTCCAAGAGTCAAAACTTTGACCTTTGCATGCGCTTCAAGATACGTGACACTGAACAAGAATGTGTATTTCTTGTGGCAGCATCACAGTGAGAAAAAAAAAATGGCCAGAGAAGAACCAGCAAAACTGTTGGTAAAGTTTGCACCAAGTAAAATCTCATATCACATCAACGAGTGTGTTGATCCTATTTATTCGTCAAATCACTGAGGGGAACTGTCTACTTATACCAATTTCCTTGATGAAATGGTGACCAGCATCTAATCTGTGGCACGATTTGGCTGGCAAAAGTTTCACCTCATATTAGTAGATCCAGAAATGATACTGTGTATGAACTGCTCCAACAAATGCCACTAAGAAAAGATGGGGCAGTAATCTATTCATGGTGATGGTGATGCTTACACACAATAGTTGTGTGTCAACATCATCAATTGAACAAACAATATTCTACTGAAGGAAATGTCTGAATGCTGAAACCATTGAACACTACAGTCCTTCAAAAGAGCAAGAACTGATCACCAACCTGGCACCAGAATTAGCATCAAAGGCACAAAAATACAGCAGATGCAGCAAATTTAATCACCACACAGCTCTCATATAAGCATGAGTTTATGATCCAACATAAGTTGGCTAAAATTAATGCATCAAGCTACATCCTACTGAGCATGAAAACATATAGACAAGACTCCATATCTGAATCAGAAACAAGAGGCCTGCTAGCTGATAGTTTGGATCAAATGGACGTAAAGCAGCCGAGAAAGAAGACAGTTCTGAAACAAGGATGCAAAGAGTGTTTACTTGATTGCAATGCCACAGCGGTGCATACCAGTTGCTGAGACAAACTATGAGAAATCTAACAAAGGGAGCATCTAATGTTTAGTCTAAAGGAAGTAGTGGTCTCTTGGACCTATCCTTCAGCCATACTGAACTCCAAAAAGATCAATCAAGTACCTATTTGAAGGTTCAAGATACCAAGAAAAAGAAGCCACTTGTGAGGTGCTTGCCAACCTCAGGAACAACTTTGCATTTCCAGTTTTGAAATTAACACTTCAAACTGAGTAACTGCACTAAGAAATTGTGAAAATGTAAGCAACAATCATGTAAAATTATCTAGAGAACAGAGTTCTGTATTTTTCAATATGATTTATTTGTGCTTCATGATTAGTTTAGCATTTTGATTAAACTACATCCAATCTTTCAGGTTCCATTTGGCATGCAGATCTCATAGACTACTTGTATGTTATTAGATACTTGGTCAAACTAAAATTCCCGCACAAGATCTAAGGAGCGTTACAATCTTACATGTATAGCACCAACATGAGAGAGAATTTAGATCCCTCAGTGCAGCCAATTCGATAGCCGATGAATCTATTGTACAGGGACAATATTACACCCAGATCATCAGGTTGCTCTTACATCCATGAGCTGATTCAATATTACACCCAGTAAACATTGGCCTTGGGCTGCATATCAGATCCTACATGTATTCCTAAGAAAGGACCCAACAAGTCACATCCGAGAGGCATTGTAGGCTTGTAGCATTCTAAAGCAGTCAGAAAAAGACTTCAAAACACAACAGATCAAGTTGCATCCTGCATAATTGCACAGCTCAAATGGCATCTCTTGGAAAAAAGATTTGTTCTGAATTAGATAGCTTTGATCTCATTAGGCATAACCTGGGAGTGACTCGACAAATTGAAAACAGGCAATAGAGATGATCAACAGTGTATTTGTAAGATGATACTTCTACAAGCAAACTACTTTGATCTCAATGTATCACAGCTGAAGCTTTCTAAGACAGAAAAAATAAAAAATGACAAACAGGGGTAAAAAAGAACCTTTAAAGATACAAGAGAGTGCAGGCGACAACTGAAGCACACCAGCTATATACGTTCCTCTCAAACATGATGTCCTTTGCATCCATGGAATTGAAATCTCCTTCAGATACTTTGGTGTCATCAGCATCAACCATTAAGCTCATCACTTAAGCAAACACTTTGGGGACACGCATGCCAAACCCACGCTTCACTTTCTCAATTCTGTTGAAATCATCAGAAATTAGCAAAAAAATACACACAATCTGATGCAAGATTGTTCATTTATTCATCTACAAAAGTTGTCCAAACAGGATTTTACCAGAAGGTATGCATTATCAATAACAAGCTTAAACAGGGCCTCTGGAGGATACTTGAATTAGTTTTACTGGCCCACCCTATGAATACAGGCAGCAAGCACAGCCAATGTCAAGTACACATGCACAGGGAAGGAATAACATATAAAGCACATGGTGAAATGCCTAGGTAACAAACAAATTTGGAAGCTGCTATCAGATAAGTTTGCTAAAATCTAAGGATAGCTAAAGTAACTAATATGGTCATTCTCATACTTTTCCGAGCCACTTATAACTCTATACAGTGTTTAAGTGGTAAGCTAACCTCCTAGTCACCATATTAAAATTTTGGACGCTGCTATTGGCTTTCCTAATAGATAGGTGATCATTGCCAAGTTTTTAAGCCTTGAATAAGCACCCAGATAGGCCATTTAGGTATCTTAGAAATATAATAACATTGCATCCAATAAATTGAAAGCTTGTCATCATTCTGCATTTCTAACAGCAAACGAGTGTATACTATAGTTAACAGGAAACAAAAATGTTTGCCAAAGTCATCCTAATTTACTTACTAAAAGCATCTGCCATCTAAAAATGCTTCAAGAAACTGAACAAATTGCTTGACAATCATGAAAAAAGTTCGAGCACGAAAGGACCTTCAAATGATCAAATCATCACATGAAAACACACAAACCTACATCCCTGTGCTTCAATGAAACTATTATGCAACAATTTTACAGGAGATGTAACTTCATGGAATCAAGAGAAGTTTGCAGGAGCTCACGTTGGAGCAAGTTTGCCAAGACTCTCTATCTCTTCACCAGATGATTCGTCCCAGACTTTACCAGAAATCTCAATTATATAGGAACAATCTCTGGTTGCTGGCAATCCTCGACCAATAAGCAAATCCAAATCCTTCTGATGAAGTTCTCTCCCATTCACAAGAACACCAGTATTTCCCCCAGCACAGTTCTTGGGCATAGGATAATTGAATTCTTCAATAAATGGCTGCAAAAGGAAATGTTACTACATTTTCTTGACCTGTATCACAAAATTTACTACTAAATTATATTGCTTATAGATTTATGTACAACAAGTTTGCACTTACAGGAATTATCCCAAGACATGGATGCCCCATCACACCCCAAAATCCAGCACGGTAGTCATACCTGAATGAGGAAGCAAATCATTAGTAACGATATCCGTTGATGACAATATATAATCCAATGTGAGCAAAAGCCAACATCAAGGAACAAGGTCTAGATTTTAGCACCCAGTACACAGGATTTATAACATGCACAGACAAATAGTACAGCAAACTGAAGCTGCACAACTGAACGGCTGTTAAATCACTGTACACGACTAGGTAGGGCATTTTCCCATTCCCAAGAGTTAATGCCTGTGCACTAAGGCCTCAGCATGTCTGGGCCTTGTGATGGCAGAAGACATGGTGATCGGGTGCTTGTGGCATAATCACAGCTTGCCAAAGAAAATGTATGCGTGCAGCTGACATGCTCAACATGCAAACTACACACCAAGCAATCTGTACAACACTAGGATCTACAACACAAAGGGTCATCAAACTGGATTTAGACAACTGGAACACAGTAGAGTGAATACATACTCTTAAAATATCATCATCGCAGTGCAATCTAGCAACATAACTATAGCATGCCAGCCACTACCAGTGCATGCGTGAGGGCAGGCATCACTTAACGTGCAAAGTGCATAAATGTGACAAGAAAACTTAAACAATTCCTTTTAGGTACAAAAAAATTGCCCAGATATTGGAACTACTAGCTCAATGCAGGGAAAGGAGTTCCTGAATAACACAAAACTAACAAGGAGCATTTTCCTGGGAAATACTCACCAAGTTGTTGGCTATTAACCTACACTTTACCAACCACTAACATGAAAACTTTGTTCTGTTGTTGTGTATAAAGCATGTATGTAAATGAACTTTCCAAAATATAATTCATTTATGAAGAACCTTACCAATAATCACCAGGATAGATTGGACCGGCTTGCTTTTCAGCCTTTTTAACTAGACGATCAGGGACATGGTGATTGTTAATTGAAACTTTAAATCTACCATGACCTACTGATTGGTTAAAAGGCCGAAAGCTCTTCTTTATAAGGCCAGCAAAGAATGAATCACCAGCCTTGATGACCCTAGGTTGAGTTTCATCTTTACTTGCCATATCCCATGAATCTTGAGACAAACCAGCAGGTAAATCCTCATCCTCTGACAAGCCCCTCTCAGTAGCCACCAGTACATCTTTCGTTGAATTTTGCTTGAAGTTTCCACTTAATGATAGATTTCTCACATGATCGGAACGTTTACTCCCACTTCCATTTCCGGATCCATCAGCCGCTTCATCAGACAGTGAGTAGCCAAAATGTTCACGAAGCGGCAAACTTGAAACGCGTGAAATCACCTGAGCTTCTAAGGGGACCCCAGGTGAGGTAGGAACATCCTTCTGCGAAATCACACTTTCTGGGCTGTCAACATGTCCAGATGTACTAGATGACAAGGAGAAACCATGCATTTTTTCTGATTCACTCAAGTGTTGACCGTGTCCCTTTTCAATCATCTCATGATCATTAATTGTGAAAATATAAGGCAGAACTAGTTTCTCATCAGTAGACAGGGCACCATTGACTGGGCTATCAAGGGAGGAGTTATTATTCACAGAAGACATATGCGAGTCTGGAGTGGGGGCAGATATAACAATCCTGCTTCCATCATACTGGATTGTCATTAACTTAAAGCAAGATCCACAACGCAGCTTAAACTTGTTCTTTTTCAAAGGCAAGGATTTTTCAGGTAGTTGCAGCAGTTCAAAACAACTAGAACAAATAGTAAATGGGGCAGCACCATCAATGGGTCGACAGGATTGTGCATTACTCTTGCTGAACTTGATTCTACAGTGTGATCTTGGTTCTAGCCTATGCAACGGAGCATTACCAACCCTTAAATTAGAGCTTCTGGTACCAAAAATTGAGGGACCATCAACTGCATAGAACTCATGATTATTGACAGGATATGGGGTCCTCTGATGACCCAAGACTGTCGGTGGGGCTCTTGCGGGAAGCGAAAATGGTCTCTGGTAGCAATGCAAACATGAACATGCAGGCTGATGACAGAAACCATCATGATAATAAGGCATAACAGGATCCGGTTCAAACTGTCCATAAAGGAAACTGTCCACTTGTCTCTGCGGATACTCACTGGATAGGTGGAAGGGAACTCTCTTATGAACAAATGGATCCCCATAACCAGTTATGTCACTCTGAATTGGCACATTAGAATAAAAATTTAGCATGGCTGTATTATGATCATGCGGTATTGGGAAACAACGAGATTGATTCAGGTACGATGATGATGAGCTCTCAGGAAACCATGTAGCATGGTCATGTTGGACATAGCAACTCGACGAACCTGCCATCCTATCCACTGGAGCACTTGTCTTCTTCTTGTCTGAGGCCTCACAAGTTTGCTGTACTTGATCTCTCAGCTCATCAAGCATTCTCAGAAGCTTTGCTCTGTCTTGTTCAAGGTAGCCTACTTTGCTAGCATCATCCATGTTCTGCCTACTTCCACCCGCACCATTGCCATAAACATGGCTTGGATTCTGATGTCGGTCAGTTGGGCCTTCATCAAGAAGACGAACAGGCTGAACATCTACCGTGGTATCTCTCGGTGCTCGATCCCTCTCTTCGGCTCTCCGGGCTAGTGTTGGCTGAGGTAAACAAGGCTCGTCTACCTGTTGTTTGGTGTCTCTTCCACTCTCTATTTCTGGTTTACCCAATGCAGTCACATTTTGGGTGTCGGTTCCATTTTCCATGGGAATACTGTCCAACTTTGAGGTGATGAGTTTATTCATCAGACCACTATCTTCAGCTTCAGTCATGGATTTACCATGCGGTAGTGACTCCTTTATCCTGCTCTCAGCTCTACCGAACTCGTGATCGGCCTCAGTACTTGCATTTGAAGCAATCCCCTTCTTCTCTGTATTATGCACCAACACCTCAAGGTATTTGATGTTTTCCCCATCAGATTTCTCGGGCAAAGCCCCCATACCTGGAACAGCTTTCTTGGCTGCATGAGTTCCAAAGACAAAAGGGCTTGTGATCCAATGTAAATGACTATCCTAATGTTTAGCAAGAACAAACCAGACAAAAAATAGAAGATTTGTCAGCTAAGAAACAATTTCTTTTCTCGGGAAAATCTATAACCATCGATATTAATCACCGAGGGAAGAACTTGAGGAGCAGACATAAGCGGAGCTTGGAGGCTCACCTTGGAGAGTAGTGCCACAGCCACCGCAGCGGTAGACCAAGAAGTCGGCGAGCTCTGGGAGAAGTTTCTCGCATTTGGGGCACCGCACCACACGAACCTTCGCTCCAAATCCCTCTTCTGCCATCTTTGTCACGCAGAAACACGGTACGAAACGCCTTAAACCCTTCAAAACCCTATCAACCTCCGACCTATTTCCACCACCTTAAATTTTCGACCAAGATCACTCCTTTATACCACCGAGCAAGACAATGGACTTAAAAAGGAGTCGCCCTGGCGACTTCCAGAAAAATTGCAGCTCAGAAAAAGGAGTTGGACGTCATTTCCGCGAACTTCTCCACCGGGCCGAGATCAAAATCGCTCCTTTCTCGGGAACTGGGAAAGCATTCCGGCACTTCTTCCTCCCCACTTTAACCCATCGAGCCTCCGCCATGTGAGAGAGAGAAAAAGAGGGATTCAAAAGCAAAGGTAGAACAGGCGAAAGGCGGGGCTTTGGCAGGAGTAATCATGAGCGATAGAGAGAGCGGAACGAAGGGCAATTGTCCTGTTTGTTTAATCCGCTGCTGCTGCTGGACTCCCGATTTATTGAGCTCGAGTTTGATACGGTCTCCCGAGTCCCGTGTCAAATTCTTGTCTTCTCCACGAATTAGTCTCGTTGTCCGAGTCAATGGAATCCATGAATTAATTTGGCTGATCTAGAGAAACAGCAACACAGATTCTTGTCGTTGATTTCGTGATTCACGAATCTTGAGGTAATGAGACTGTTGGATCCGGACCGTCGTTGACTCTTACGCCGCCGCAAAACCACGCTGATCCCATCCCCTCCCCTCTCCCCTCCCCCTCCCCCTCCCCCCTCTGTCCATCACCTCAAGAGTTCATATCCAGACGAGGAAGACACAGGTTGAAATGACTAACCCATGTCTCCCTATGTGGGGAGGCGTTTCCTTCTGTCTCCTCCTCAAGGCTATCTTCCAACTCCCCGTACGCCACCCTCCATCGTAGCTTCAACATGGCCCCCCATGTGCTGCTGCTGCTACCACTACCACTACGTCCGCATGCCGCCACAAGCAGTCAGCCATAGCTGGTGGCCCTGCAGGAAACGGGACGAGGAAGACAGTCTGACACGCTGTAATTGACGACAACAAAGGTCTTCTCTGTTCCACCCAGTAAACCACTCGCAGCCTGACTCATTCCTTCGAACACATCTTCCATTCATCCATCCATCTGCCTATCTATCATCCCAGAATTCTGACGTAAACACATGTTTATGATCTGTGATGGCTGTCTGCTTGTGGAGAGGCACTGCAGAAGGGTTCTTTTATGCAAAACAGAGGACGTCATTCTCCTCTGTGCGGTCGATCTAATGATTCTTCAGGTCTGGTATTCGTCCGAGGTCAATGTGAGGGTTGAATTCGATTCCTTCCCCAAATGGATCCATGGAGAGTGGATCGACGAAGGCAGAGAGAGAGCTCCACAAGCAACCAGCTCAGCATCTGCTGTCTTACCGGAGTACGCGTTCGCCCTTCTTCTTCTTATTCCACCACAGGAGAGAGAGAAAAAGGAAGGGGCCCACCGGAGGGGCAGCTTTAGGTGTCTCAGGTACGGCGGAGGGGAAACGAGACCGGCGGAGTCGCTTCTATGACCGCTTAGTTGATGCATGCATGACTGCACGTGAAATGACGGGATTAGACATGGTGTGAAGAGGAGCGGATCCAAAAGAGTGGGGTATTTGTGGGATTCGGCGGAGGGTGGGCGACACGTCACGCGCGTCACGAGGTGGTCATCGGCAGAAAGAATCCAAAGTCGGCACAGCAGGTGGCTTCGGCATGAGCTGGGACAAGCTTGTGCTTTACTCTTGCTTGTCTGGTGCGAACCACAACGACGGAATCCACAGCGAAGCAAAGCAGAGCAATGGCCCGCCATCACCAAGCCCGTAGCTACTGCGACGGTCACTGAACGGTCTGGTGCACGCTAGGGTTAGGGCTTCTCCTCCGGCGATGATCCGCTGGAGAGGGGAGTCCGTGAGCGTCCCGCGACTGATAGAGTTCCTCAGGTCCTCGTTTCAGGGAGGCATTGCTGATGGTTGGGATCAAGAGGGAGCCTCTCGGAGGAGTTGACCGTGAAGGCGGCGGAAATGATCGAACTTGAGGCGTCGAGCGGGATTTGGAGGTTTCGAGAAGCAGGTGCACGGACATGGAGCAGTGAGTCGGGAAAGGCGAAAGTGAGGGGGGAGGGGGAGGAGGAGGAAAGGTACTCCTTCTTGGAGGCGAGGATTCGGGATATTGATGGTGGAAAGCTTGGTGCTGATAAAGAAATCGAGAAGCGTAGTAGGCGTCGACCTCGAGGAGGAGATCGCGATTAAAGGAAGCTTGCAAGGCTACGAGCGGGAGGGAACAGAGGGTTCAATAGAAGATTGCAGCTTTGTTTGAGCTGCGGAGGAAGCAGGGTAATGTGGGCAGCTGGTGGAGGCAGTGTAACGTGGTGGAAGCCAGGGTCTCATAACTGGAGGATAAGAACCAGGGAGATAAAGAGGGAGGAAGAGAAGGAAAATGTTAAAGCTTGGGTTGTGCCGCAAGTTGAAGTTGCTTCCATTGCGACAGGGAATCCACCTACAAAGGACAAGGGAAATCCTACACTGGGGGAGTCATTGAGGTCAGAAGAAGTGAGGACAAATCCAATGCTGAAGGTCACATCGTGAAGGAAGATGTAATGGAAGGAGCTTGGATTACAAGAATGAATCATATGCTGGTGGAAAGAGTACCAAGTTGGTGTAGGAAGTTGATAATAGCCGTATGGATGGGTTCTTTCATTTCAACGACTTGTCTGCGGAGTAGTCGGCAGTGACCATGAGAATGGTGATGATGATAATTGTTCTGATTGCCAAACTCAAGGGAACCACAGTGTGCAGTGAAAGGAAGGTTGTCGTGAGAGTTCATCAACTCTTGGTGGCGAGCATGACTTGGAGAAACAAGGCAGCAGCATACAAGAAGCTTGGATATCCAGACAGCGAAGATGATGAAGGATCAAGTAAATGGGAGGGGAGAGGTTGATGGCATCAGTCTCACAGAGTGAGGGGATAAAGCTTAGTAAGTGATCAGATGACCGGTCCTCAAAGAGAACCCAATGATGTCTTCGCCGGTATCCATCTGAAAAGAATGCTAAGATTTGGGAATACGAGGCAGATATCCTGAGCTCTGCATGAAGGCTGTCTGTGCTCTTGTCGGCAGCAAACAGAACATCTATCTGTGAAGGAAACACTTCTTATCGAAGCGCAGGGATTCATAGTTGATATTATGCTCTTCTTGATATTATTGTATTTGATTGCTAACATCTTCACTGTTGCTAATTTGATTCGAAGTGAAAACATATTTTAATTTGTATTCACGTAATGGTTATGTGTTCATCTCATGTGCCACTCTGTTTAATAAGAATATTCTATAAGATAGTCATAAGAACACCAATGCTTTGTGGATCAAAATTTTTTGAGCAGTCAAAAAAGGAGGAGCTGTTTGATATAGTTTTTGATGTTGTCATCCCAGAAGTGAAAAAATTGACAGGCTTCATACACGGGATTATTCTATCATAAATCATCTTGAAATTGAGAACTCGTGCAGTGATGTTTGCATCTCATTAATTGACTAATCTTGTTTCAGGGGACCTATGGTTGCAGAGTTTCTTACAAATGTAAGCTTTTTGGTTGATGCACTAAGCAGTTTACAATCATGCATCGACCGCAAGCTGGTCCGTGCTTCCTTAAGAAAAGCTTTGTTTGTTGGAAATAAGTGGTTTGTCGTGCTACATGCTATTTCTACTAATCAGTTATAGCGGTTTGTCATGCAGGTGATCTTAGTTCGATTGCAGTGACTCTGTTCATACAAAGGTTCCAGAAAATTAACCAATAGGTAATTTGGTAATCCAATAAAAATAATAATAAAGCAAAAAAAAAGAGATGAACATAAAATTTACGTAGTTTGATCAATTGACCTACGTCCACGAACGGAGGAGGAGCAAAACTCTACTATAAAGAGATAATTACAAATGTCTTACATAAATGTTCCTAGGCAAAAAAACTACTAAACAAGAAAAAACCTAAAATATTTTAACTAAGTGTGGACTTAATAGAAATTAAATCCAAAACAAACAATTAGGCTTTGCTTGTGTTGCACTTGGCTTCAAAGCCCAAGCCCTTATTTATAGTTGCAATAGGAAATAACAAGCTTGATTTTCCCGATGTGGGATTTGCCAAACTAACAAATCTTCACCTTGGCATGTCCCAATATTGACAATTAGCAAACTTGCTCCACCTTCTTTACAAAAGCCCCAACTGGTAACTATCAACAATAAACACCAACTAAGTCCAAACACTGCTTGAACTTATAAATCAGAAGAAGTTTCATAAGCATATCAGTTGGATTGTCCTTTGTATGAATTTTCTGAACAAGGACCTTTCCCTCAGCAATGGTATCCTGAATAAAATAAAACTTCACATCGATGTGTTTCGTTCTCTCATGATACATCTGATCTTTAGTCAAATGAATAGTACTTTAACTATCACAGTAAATTGTAATAACACATTGATGTAGACATAATTCATCGAACAAACCTCTTAACCATAAAGCTTCTTTGATCGCCTCTGTCACTGTCATATATTCTACCTCTGTAGTAGATAAAGCCACGATAGGTTGTAAAGAAGCTTTCCAACTAACTACATAACTGCCAACACAAAATACATAGCCTATCAAAGATCTTCGTTTATCAAGATCCGCAATATAATCAGAGTCGACGAAACCAACCAAATTGTTACGATTTTTTTCAAACTCCAAACAAGCTTCTGAAGTCCCTTGCAAGTATCTAAGAATCCACTTCACAGCCTGCCAATGTGTTTTACCCGAGCGAGACATATATCTGCTAACTACACTAACTGCTTGTAAAATGTCTGGACAAGTACAAACCATTGCATACATAATACTATCGATGCCACTGAAATATAGAACTTGCACCATATATTCTTCCTCTTCAACTAACTATGGTGATTGAGCAACAGATAGCCGAAAATGGCTAGCAAGAAGAGTACTTACTGGCTTAGCATTTTTCATGCCAAATCTCTCAAGACTTTCTCGAGGTAATTTTTTTGGGTCAGAAATAATTTTTCAACTCCTCGATCTCTTTTGATCTCCATGCCAAGAATCTTCTTAGCTGCTCCTAAATCTTTCATTTCAAATTCACTACTCAGCTACATTTTTAAAGTATGAATTTCTGACAAATTCTTAGCTGCAATAAGCATGTCATCAATATAAAGCAACAAATATACAAAAGAGCCATCATTTAACTTACGGAAGTAGATACAACTATTATACATGCTTCTCGTGTAACCATGACCCAACATAAACATGGTCTTTCTTACTGTCAACTTCAAATCCATGAGGTAGCTCTATATAAATTTGCTTTTCAAGTTCACCATGTAAGAAAGCTGTCTTGACATCAAGTTGCTCCAATTCCAAATCATACATGGCAACTAAAGGAAACAAAACACGAATGGAGCTATGTTTAACAACATGTGAAAATACGTCATTAAAATCAACACCATGTACCTAACTATAACCTTTTGCAACCAATCGTGCTTTGTACCTTACATCTTTAACCCCTGGAATACCTTCCTTCCTTTTGAAGACCCATTTGCATCCAACAATTTTCTTACCTAAAGGCGGCTTCACAAGATCCCAAGTTCTATTCTCATGGAGAGATTCAATTTCTTCATTCATTGCAATCAACCACTTAGCGGAATTATCACAAGAAACTATATTTGAGTAGGTAGTAGGCTCACCAATTCTACCTGTTTCTTCTGCAATAGACAAAACATATGCAACCAAATTTGCATATCTTTGTGGTGGTCGAATATCTCTCCGTGATCTATCCTTGGCTATAAAATATTGTTCTTCCTCTAAATCATCTTCGTTAGTAAACTCGAGACTATCTACTGGCATTCTCTAAGTAGAAGAGTTCGACTGAAAAGAATCAGAACTACCAATCTTAAGCTCCACTTGCTTCTGCGCGCTATCATTTGTACAACTAGTAGATTCATCTTTGGAAGATAACATAAACAATTCATCAAAAAGTAACATCTCTACTGATTACAAATTTTGGGGATTTAGGATCAGAACACTATAATCTGTATCATTTCATCCCGGAAGCATACCCAAGGAAAATATACTTTTTAGCTCGATGCTCTAATTTTTCTTCATTTATATGCATGTATGCTGAACACCCAAAAAATTTTAAATCAGAGTAATTAGCATGAGTACCTGACCAAACTTCCTCCCGAGTTTTAAAATTAAGTGCTACAGAAGGAGTACGGTTGATAACATAACAGGCCATATTAATCGCCTCTGCCCAAAAGTCCTTTGTCAACCCTGTATTTGAGATCATACACCTTGCTCTCTCCAAGAGTGTTCTGTTCATACGTTCGGCCACACCATTTTGCTAAGGCATCATCCTAACAGTGCAATGCCAGACAATTCCTTCATTTTTGCAGAATTCATCAAAGTCACCTTCACAAAATTCCATGCCATTATTTGTTCGAAGCCACTTAATATGTTTACCTATTTGCTTCTCAATCAAAGCCTTCCATTATTCGGAGGTTAGAAAAACATCATTTTTATGCTTCAGAAAATAAACCCAAACTTTTCTAGAATAATCGTCAATGAAAGTCAACATATACCTGGCACCACCCTAAGACTAAACATAAGCTGGACCTCAAAGGTCTGAATGAATATAGTCAAGAGTACCTTTTGTTTTGTGAACTGTCGGAGAATTGAAGCTGACTCTTTTATGCTTTCCAAAAATGCAGTGTTTACATAAATCCAGTGGCCCAGTACTCTATCCGCAAAGAAGACCTCTTTTGCTCAATATGCTCAAACCTTTTTCGCTCATATGACCCAAATGCATATGCCATAATTTGATGATGTCAGAATGAGATAATGATGATGACGAGACTGCAACCGAGCTTGTGGCAGTAGTTCCTTGCAAAATATATAAGCTACCAGACCTATAAGCTTTCATAACATTAAGGGCACCTCTAGAAACTTTCATAATTCTACTTTCAGCTGCGTATTTACACCCAAGAGCCTCTAGGGTGCCTAAAGAGATTATTTTTTAAATCAGGAACATGTCGAACATCAGTGAGCGTCCTCACAATACCATCATATATTTTAATTCAGATTGTCCCTTTACCAACAACATCACACACGCGACATTATTGCCCATCAAAATAATTCCACTATTACATGATTCATATATTGAAAACAAATCCCTATTGAGACACATGTGATAAGAATAACCTAAATCTAAAATTCATTCTTTTTTAGACCTCGTCCTATCATCAGTTGTAAAGAAAATATTTCCAACATTCTCATTAGCTGCAACACTAGCTTCAATAGACTCAGTAGTTTTCTTAATAAGTTTTTCCTTTTGCTTTAATTTATTTTTTTAATTTAAAGCAATCAGCCTTAATATACCTCATTTTATGACAATATTTATACTCCAAATTTTTATGTTTGGATTTAATTTAGATTTAGATTTAGATAAATTTCCTTTTATCCGTTCTACCCCTGACAACCAGACCCTCAGCCTGATTCCCACTACTTTCCCCAGTGATATCCCTATCTATCTGCTCCTTAGATTTTAATACAGATTTAATTTCCTAATATGAAATTATTTCTTTTCCATAAATCATAGTATCACGGAAATACTTAAAGGATTGGGGAAGAGAACACAAAAGAAACAGGGCCTTATCCTCGTCATCAATTTTTGTATCTATATTTTCCAAATCCATAACTAAGGAATCAAATTTATTAAGATGTGAGAGTGCAGATGTACATTCAGTCATCCGAAGTATATACAAACTCTGCTTCAAGTAGAGACGATTCTCCATTGTCTTCTTCATATACAAGGCTTTAAGCTTGTCCCACATGCTTCTAGCCGTAGTCTCCATTGCTACCTCCCGTAAAATCTCATCAGAGAGATTTAAAATAATGCTTGATCGAACCTTCATATCCATACCCGTAAAATTTTCTTTTGACGTACCCCTTGAGATTTTCTCAGCTCCCTGTAGTGTCAAATCAATTTCTCTTAAATCAGAATGGCCTTCATCTTGAGTTGTCATATGCTGAAGTTGACATTTCTATCAAATTTCTTGACAACGAGTTTTGTTATTATCATCGTTGCCAAAGATCCTAGAGCCTACAAAGAAACTTGGGACATGTGGCTTTGATACCAGTTTGTTAGATAATGTTCCAGAAAATTAACCAATGGGTAATTTGACAACCCAATAAAGACAATAATAAAGCAAAAAAATAAAAGAGATAGGGAAACAAAATTTACGTGGTTTGATCAATTGACCTACGTCCACGGACGGTGGAGGAGCAAAACTCTACTATAAAGGGACAATTACAAATGCCTTAGGAAAATGTTCGTAAGCCAAAAAAACTACTAAACAAAAAAAAAGTTTAAAATATTTTAACTAAATATGGACTTAATAGAAATTAAATCTAAAATAAATAATTAAACTTTTCTTATGTTTTATTTGATTTCGCCCAAATCCTTATTTATAATTGTAATAAGAAATAACACAAATGATACTGTTTGATGGTCGCTTCCATCTTTGCAGATCATCTCCCGTCATGATTTGATGCTTCATCAAACTCTATGGTAAATGGCTCTGGTCCTGTCCTTCTGGATCCTCTCTGTCCAGATGAATCATGTAGAACGCAGACAGACACTTGTATTTGGGTCGGTATTTGTTTTACTCGATGCTCTGTGCAGATATCCTTTGGTTACATGTGTACTCCAGTGGCCCCAAACTGTGTGCTGGTCACAGATGGAGTGATAACAAGGTTAATTTAGAGAGCTATCCTTTTCTGGAACAGATTCCATGGACCGAAAGCTTTCGTCGCTGGTAAGCACAATGCCATCCTCATCGGTTATTAAAAGGCCTCCTTGGCTGACACTGCTGTTCTTGAGAGACACGGAAAGGGGCAGCAGCATGAGCTCGGTCGGGCGAGGCATGGCCACAATGAACCTCATGGCCGACGGGGAGGAACCGCAGCATCGGCAACTGAGGGATGGACGAGGCTGTTTCCAGATGCCGGTGCGCTACCCCACGTACACCCAAGCCGACTATGAGGCGATGCCCGAGTGGAAGCTCAACTGCGTCCTCCGAGAGTACGGCCTCCCGGTGACTGGTGACGTCGACGATAAGAGGAGGTTTGCCATGGGCGCCTTCCTCTGGCCTGCTCTCTGAACCAGATATCACACATATATGCATGCATGATACATACATAAGGCTACCTGTATATGGAGAATAAACTGCGATGTAAGATGTGGGAGGTGCTGTATGTCGTTATGCCTGTAGAACAGAGTTCATAATGGACATATTTGGAGTATTAATTCCGATGTCTGCCTTGATGTGGTTGGGTTCTCAACTCATGAGTTCATAATGGACGTCTCCATTGTATAGCTCGGCCTCCAAGGGAACTCAGAGGAACGTCACGCAGCGAGGATGACAGGAGGATATTATTTTTCGAGCAGCAATTCTTCTCCTTGACGAAACTGCGATTTGGTTGTTTGACACAAACCATCATGTGGGGAGGGTTTCAGTGTTCGAGATGAGATTGTTTCCCTCGAGTGTTGGATTGATTTCGATTCACTGTCGAGTGGCTGGCTCTCCCGCTGCTCTTCATCTTGCAGGGACGATGCATGTCATTATCGACATCCATGCTCTTCCCCTGGAATCTGGAGAGGGAGGCGGACAGCCATCTCCTACCAAGTGCCAGACTAAGGTTAACTTGCTTAACAGGGTGTGATGATGCATGGAACCTTCATCATCTTCCTCTTCGCTCTCAAGCACCAGATCAAAAGAGTAAAACTTCTTTACGTGCACCTTTTTGCTTGTTAATAGTGGGGAGTAGTTTATGCAGGTAGCTTGATCATGAGTACGACCTACACCTGGAGACATTTGGTCTGTTCCAAGTTGCTAAGACTAGCTTTGCGGCAAGATATATCTGGTGATTATATTAAACAAAGAGAACGATGGAATGTAAAGAAACATTACACCCAAAAGATCACCAGCAAAGGTGCAAGAGCGTATTATCTTAGGACATCTGCAGCAGGTAGGAAACAAAGCACTCATCTATGGACTCCTTGGAAACAGTTAAAGGCTAGAGATATCTCCCCCCCTTTTTTTTTTTATCACCCACCACGCTTGCCCCAGGGAAACGAACCATTGGTGTGACCAAAAATTCTTGGTGGAAAGCTCATGAGGTGGCCTGCCCTCCGTGAAGAAAATACTTGACGACCTCATAAAAGGAAACCACGATTCCCACGGAAGGCCCTGCACGTCCCACGCGCGGTCCGACGCCCGTGAAAAGCCCCTTCGCGCCTTCGCGCCTGCACACATTTTGTCAAGAACACATTCACCTCTTGCAATAATAATAAATCTTCGGTCCATCCACAGAGCATGCCACCAAACATGCCATACCATAGTATGTTTGACCTACACGTAACGACAATTCAAATTACGGTCAGTACTCAATCGAGATGGATGCAGCACGTACCTCCAAACTTCTACGATGGTTTGCCTTGTGGTTGTTTTCAGCATTCTCTCCGGATCCTTCTGAAACAACCATCCCAAATTCCATGTTACTTGAGTCACACTTGCCATTCAATAACAAGTGTTAAGTGCAAAAAAAAAAATCAGGAGTTGTAACAAGAGTATGCGGCTTCTGATCTGCCAATTTTTTTTCCAGAAATTTGTTCATAGCGGAAGAATGCTTTACCTCTATCTGTCTTCGAGTTTTTGCAACATCCAGAGGGCATGTCACGGCAGCAGCAAGACTGCCCGCAACATAACCCGCTAAAAAGTTCGCCCCAAGAACACTAGCCGCATTGCCATCCTCACCGACTAGCCCAAGTAGGCGCCTTCTAATCTGCAGATGCCAGTGGTCAGAAACACACGTCAGTAGCATAGCACAAAAACACAGGCTTCATGAGGTGATGGCAATGAATTTGATGTGAACTGAGAGAGAATCTCACTGGCTCAAGAGTCGACCAGCAAATGGCAGAAAAAGGAACATCTCGAGCAAGCTGTGCTCCTGCACCCATCCACAGCACACGGAACCCTTGAACTGTAAGAGTAGGCTAACAAGTTAAAGCGACAGCAGGAACCGACCATCAAAAATTTACAGATATAATAAACATGTATTTCTACTGCACAAGCTGCAAAAGGTAATTTTCCTTCTATCTAGTGGCAATGTGCAATTTAAGAGCTGGAATTTGAAGTTTGGTATAGTGACCATTATGTTTCCTCCTCCAACACTATCTACTCCGAAGATACATATAAATAGTGATTAATGGGTAGAGGTATATGAACATACTTTTCTCAAGGTGATTGTTACTCCTGCTTGGTGAGAGAACGCCAAGTAGAGTCGTCCGTATTCCCGGTGGCTTACCTCCAGCTCGAGATGCTTTGAACGCCTGTTGATCAGTATAGCAGTTTTCTACATCCTCTAATAACATCGGATCATGTTCAGAAGAAAAAAAATTAGACAATTGCACATACTTGTTGTAACTTGTAGCAGCACTAACCCCTTATTTTGTTTTAAATTAATGAGATCCCTCTTTCTGCAAGCTTGGATCAAAACATAGGTTTGTCATAGATAGACAATCTCTAACCAAAAGGGGATGATTGAGCAATTTTTTATACCTAGCGATGACCTTGAAACTCACTTATAAAAACCTTCACTCTTTCTTAACCTTCAACAGAACATGGGAAGGGTTGCGTTTAGTGTCTCCATCAATCCAACGATAAGCAGTCAGGCTTAAAAACTCCCTCTGATTGTATTTACATTTTAATGGTCAAGGATCAACAAGTTTTTGTGATTTGTGAAAAAAAAAAGGTGAGCATCAACTGAATTGGCAAAAAGGATCTGAGACATCACCTGACAAAAACACAGTTTAAAAAATATTTATAAACCTTTTCTTATTTAATTTTGGAACTACAACCACCGAAAACTTGAACCTGAAGTGGTCCAAACCATTGAAACTAAAGATAGAATGACTGAGACCATCATAAGCATATCTAAAACAAGTGGAACAACCGAAAGTACCATGATTGTTGAGACTGCCAAAAACAAAAATCCTATTTGGGAGGGCCAACTAAGACTAGGAAAAACCTTGGTTGATCAACCCTGACTAACGAGTTTCTTTTTTGTTACAGTAACGGTCAGGCAAGTCAGAAAACTTCTTGATCATTGCAAGATTTTGCAAATCAAGGTTGCACAACTAGATGAAGGAGGCCAACTATTGTAGCCAAATTGGCGTTAATGTGCAAAAAATAATTATCTGTCCCAGATGTTCCACAAATAACCGCATAGAAATTAACATTTATAATGTAGCAACAGGAAAAATACAAAAGGGATTTAGGCAGTGCCTAGTCAACGTGCAACACCACAATTTAGTCCTACATTGGATCAGATGTGATAGGAGAATTGAGTCATTTTACATGACTAAATGGGTCAACTATTATTAACCTGGGTTTAAGCACATTGGACTAATGGTTCATGTCACATCAAATCAGGTTAATGACAAATGGTTTCAAAACGAACTTAATTTTGGACACCATTAGGACCCCAAATAGGAAATGACTACTCATGGAGACACACCAGAACAAAGGGTCATCATTGCTTGCGCATTACGTCTTCTATACAAGGGTTTGATTTTGGATCCAGCTGAGCCGTGTTAAAACTTAACAAAAATTTACGTAGGAAATATCGTAACATAGGGACTAAACTAAATCAGTTTATAGAGAAAGACAAATTTAGAACTATTAACTCGAGTCTGAACATTTTGGACCTCTGGTCCAAGCCTTCCAAACTAATGAGTTAGTTATCTCAATAGACCAGATCGCCACACAACAAGCTACTCAAGTATTTAACAATATTTGAAATTGATGTAGGCATACCATAACTCACTACTTAATTCGCAGGACCATGTCAATCTATTGGACAATTACACTCTATCAACCTACACATACAAATAAGGAAGAGAATGAATTCAACACATTTGGAGCCCCTCTACGGTGCATGAGACTACTAACAGGTAAGAACACTTGCAAACATGACTAAACACGGTTTCTTTGTGGTCTATTACAAACATTAGATATTCAGGAAAAACTGATACCAGAAAAAACAAAAACAAAAACGGAAAATGATTCACGAAACAAAACTTTCATGTTATAAAAACAGTATAACAAATGTATTATTCACACTATCAAATTTTAAGTCAGTTGAACAAAAAATATTCAATGGTATGCCACTGTACATGTATCTTCCTACTTACACATAGTTGATGGTTCTCATGTTTGATGTGTGTATGGATATTCAAGTAAAATTTTAGTGTATCTCTTCCACTATATAAATACTCAAAACTTCAGTGTGACTACCTAAGCATAGCAAAATTTTCAAGTGTCACAGATATCAAGAAAAGATGATGATTTTATGATGAAAGGATAAAGTCTTGCAAAACTTTCCATATGGCCAAAAAATTGTATCATTAAACGTAAGCTACCTGCATACGTGTTCTTGCCAACTCAATAGGAGAGCAAGCTAGACATGCCGATGTGCGTGCAGCTGAACCAGCAAGTAGGGGAACATAAGGTGTTAGATTAGGGTAACTATTGACGGTGATATATTCCATCCAATTGCGCAACATGTCATAGCAAGGTAAATATATCCCCACCTGTCAGCAAACCAGGTATAGCCACCTGTTAGCAAATCAGGAAAAAATTTGCCGCAGATCTCCATAAAGAAACTTGTGAAGTAAAACATAGAGACCAAAAATCCACACGGTGAAATCACAGAAGTTAAGAAACATTGCAAAAGCTAACCAACTTTTATCCCCTTCTTTTGAGTGGAAAATAGTAGACAATGGAGGTGGTTTACTGAGAAGTCAGTATCTCACTAGTAATAATCACAAGAAACGTTGACAAATACCTATTGCAAGTGAAGGTAAGTGGACAGTCATTGCAAGTTGTTACAAGTAAATTATACCTGAAAGGAACTTGGTTGTCCTCCCATCGCAATAAAAAACAGAGCCAATATAATGCATTTTATATTGTTTAATTCTAGAAATGATGAGAAAGCATCACATTTATCAGCAATATTCACCCCAAATCCATGGAAACTATTATCAAGCATACAGGACAAAAATCATGCATCAAGAAATTTGAAGTCCACCTCTAGATTCTTGTTAAAGAGATGTCTTTTCGAGACAACATTCAGTGAATATTTTTTCGACAAGATTTGATCTCTTGAACATGACAAATCATTTATCATTTTCCCTTCCAAAGGGATGTAAATAGGTGAAAAAACATTTATAGATGAAGCTGAAATGTACACAGGAAGACAGGAGACAATAGAACCTAATAAACCAAGTATGTCATTAGTCAATAGAAGTAATTAGCCAATTTGAAGTTGCAGATCGAAGCTGGGTTTACCCTGTTACGTTTTTTTAAAAAAAAATAATTTAGCTCAATGTAAGAAAAGAAAAGGTGACGTTGCCTGAAAGAAAAAAAAAAAAAAAAAAAAGACGATGTCACCTCGTTTTTCTGCTAGCATGGGGAGAAGAAACTGAGGTTTCCTTCTCCCCGCGCAAAAAAGGGCAACGTCACCTCGACGACGCTCGGTTTCTTCTCCCCGCGACATCGCCAAGGCTTCTTCTCCCCTCGCGAATGAGGAGAAGTCACCGACGACGATGAGGCTTCGTCGCCTCAGACAAAGAGGAGGCAACATCTCATTTGCAATGTCCAGTGAGGGAGGGCGACGGCAAAACTGGATCGTCGAGGGAGAGCGACGTCGAATCTCTAGGTTCTCCCTTTTCTTCTCTCTTCTTTCTTCTCTCTCAACTAATACCACCTGGTAGTGGGCGGCGATGGTTGAAATCGACCGTCATTGTCCGATTTAGGATGATAACGGGGCGAAAACAGCCCCAATCAATGGTACCGCTCGGTACAGGCGGTATTATTTGAAATTAAAATCCTTGGCTTATATGCAGAAATTCATAATTAATATTTGGTTCTTTTCCTTGCATAAATGTGTCATGAATCCCTTTCATAGCATAGTTATTACAAGGAATAAAGGGAACCTTGTGAAAATTGCAACAAAAATTATTGGTAGTTAGTACAAAGGCTGTGGTTTATCAAGTTCCAACAGAAAATTACATTACCAGTAATTTTTCCAGAATGACACAGCCATAAACTCAAGTACAACCATAGCAAAAGACATGATTGAATACTTGAAAATGAAACAATGCTGGTGTTCCTTTAAAGAAAGAGAAACTTACAGTTGGTACAGCCAATACTAAGCTCGCATTAGTACCCCTCCACAATCTAACAAATCCTTCCTGTAAAATTTCTTCATCACATAGCAAGAAAAAATTGACAACTCATTCCTAACATAAAAACTTAGTGAAAAGATACACAAATACATGAACTGCATCAAGAAAGAGAATAAGTTCCAATACCAAAAGAATGCCTATTACCTGCTTAATCACCTTGTAGAAAACATCCAGTGTTCCCTTGTACCGGGAACAATCAGAAGGACAACATGTGCTTGCACAGTATTGTTCACCATAGATATATGATGGGTAACACCTAACAGCCATGCAAATCTGTGAAATAGAAATATATTAAGCTCAAGAATCCAAATAAAGTACATGAAAGCAAAGACACTAACACTTTTGTTGCTCAAGTGAAATATACGAAGGAAAAAAAGGTAGGAGTCAACTTGATTATATAAATTTCCAAAACTTCCTACATGATAAATAAAAATAAGGTTAAAGATGCTATAAAGAGAAACAGAAGCATACAACATTTAATAATGATAATTATAAAAGGGGAAAAAGGCGAATTCATAATGCCAGAAAACTTTAGCTGGGACAAAAAAAGAAACAGATTATCAATTTTCAGATATTATCTACTTTCAAACAAAAGCATTGACATGCATAAACTTATCTGAGTTTTGTGTGAGCAATCCACTGCAACCCATTTAATTGAGCATGAGGAACAAAACCATGCTTTGACTGAGGAGACAGACCAAATGTATGTTTCATATAGAAAGCACTATTTAAATTAATAGAAGTAAATCTAAAGCTTGGAGTTATATTCAAATATCAAGATACAGCTAGATCCAAACCCATATTAATATGCATATACGATAAGAATTTGGATGGCAGAAATTTTGGATAGAAATGTCAGTACATGATGAACAGCCGATGCAACCAATTGAAAGTCCCATTTACTTTGCTTTTATTCTTTGAACAGTAATATATTAGTTAACCATTATGTGGTCCTTTCCATTCAGCAAGGCACCCAGAACAGGGTTAAAGAATCTTTGTCGAACAGAGGAAATTCAAGTAGAAAAGAGACAATACTGGCACACCACTTATCATAAAATAAAACCATATGCTTTTCACCCTGATGTTGTAAGCGCTATAAGGCAACCTGATGCTGCGAAGTGTTATATGGTACTCCAGCTGCTTGTGCTTGCAACCTTGTCTGTTAACAACAGAGCAAAGAAACACATTAATGTCTACAAAGTATCTGTGCATCACAAAATTAGAGAAAACAGAACATTGAAGAGTTGAAGAATCAGATGGCGAAAATATTTGCAGGAAGCACAACACAAAAGAACGAGCCTCTTAAAAGAGATTAGAAGCTTACCTCTTATCAACCGGAAGAAATAACGCATGAAAAGAATAACATAACATTATAAAAGAAAATAGAGGCGAAACAGACTTTAGGTGAATTTTAATAGTGAAAATAAAGATAGATAACCTAACAAGCAATAGACAAACTGATCCCACAATTGGTTGGTTCAAGAAGATAAATTACGCTTACGATAAATCTACAGCAAGAAGTATACTTCAATCTACAGCAAAATAAAGAAAATGCACATCCCAATGAACTCCGTAAGCGTAGCAGAATTACGATAAGTCTACGGCAAGAAGGTCTTTCATTGTCCTACACAACGAAAATTTCCAACAAAAGGAATATACTTCTTGACATCAACTTATTCTGCGTAACACAAGTTCTATTCCAGGAATAAAGAACCCTTTCTTTCCTCAACCTGTATAATATAGAAACCATGAGGGTTGCATCACAAACGTTTACAACGATGTACATCGCTGATTCATCCCTCAAGAACGATGCTTGATTCCAACGATCGAGTCAACTGAGGATATTGACACGACCCAAAACAATCGATTGCCGAAGCAAGCAAACCCCAGAACCCCACCAAATTGCTCGGACGAACCGCAAGAACGAAACACTTCTTAAATTCCAGTCAAGATGAAAAAACAGCCAAAGATTCGGAACAACGAAGAGGACACGTGGGCATATCACCTTTGCGACGTCGAGGGGATTGACGATGATGGAGGAAACGAGGGCGGCGCCGGCGGCGGAGATGGCTCGTTCGGCGAAGCCCATCTTGGAGTCGGAGGAAGACAGGCGGTAAGGAGGAGAGGGAGCAGAGGAGGGGGAAGAGGAGGCCGTGGCCTTCTCGGAGGCCGACATGATAGCGGTCGCTGAGATCATACGCACAAAGCAGAAGAACAAAAGAATCGATTGGCGATCAATTTCAAGGGGTTTCTCTAAATCTTTATCTTGCGATTCCTTTCTTCCTCCCTCCCGTTCGTAACGTAGACGGACTCGGATAGCGGTGGGTCGACTCGGTTCGGGTTGGAAATGAACCATACATAAAATAAGCCACCGAGGAAGGAAGTGGAGGCGTGTGGGTGTGTAAAGCTCTCCACGTTACATTTCCCTTCAAAATTAAATTCTTTTAATAATAAAAAAATACTAGAGCGATTAAATATTTTTATTTCTTTGTGTGAAATAAATGACCTTTTCCTGATGGCCCATCAATCAATCAAAAAAAAACGAAAAATAAACGGCATGCATGTCAACATGTTCATGACACCTTGCGTTTGGCTACCGTAATTGGTTCGGATTGAAGAACTAAGACCACTACTCACGTCACGACATTTCGTCTGCTTCGGCGACCGGCGTCTTGAACGCGCACGGGACAGGGAGGACTCGTGCGGGGGCCATGCAGCTTGGAGCCAATGGGAAGGCCCACTCTGGTGTTTCGTCGTTCGGCCCTCGCACGTAAAGGGCTCCCTCACGACCCGATCAAGGAGGGTTACCCCAAGCCGAGACGGGGAACACGCAGATCCCACGTTATGGACTAGGGTCCCACCCATGCGACCCACCAATCTCCTGCAATTTTGTGCTGTAAAGATGCGTTCCCTGGTCTAAAAACGAGAGGGGATGTCCGTCTTGTCAAAAGCGACCCACCGCATCAAGGTCCACGCAAGCGGGGAATCAACCATTTGCCACGAAAAGGACGGCCTAGATCACGTCGGCCACGTCCTGGTTAGCACTTAACGAACGACTTTGCATCGTTTTCTCTCAGTCTGCTCCCTTCGGAAGCACCCCGAGAAAGCGGTGGGGGGACGGAAACGGGGATCCCATCCCTAACCCTAACCCTTCCTCCCTCTTCTCCTCCTCGATGAGATGGGAGATGGAGATAGAGGAGGTGGAGGCGGTGCTGGAGAGGATCTGGGACCTCCATGACAAGATCAGCGACGCCATCCACGCCATCTCCCGCGCCCATTTCCTCCGCTCCGTCAAGGGTCTCCGCGGCGGACGACAGCCTCCGGTGGCGACGCCTGCGGCGGCGAAAGGCGGCGGGGAAGGAGGTGAGGGCAAGGGCGGGTTTGTCTTCGTGAAGGATTTCAGGGTGGAGGAGGACGGCGCGGCGATGGCGGAGGCCAGGAGCCTCAACGACATCCGCTCCGCGCTGGAGAACCTCGAGGACCAGCTCGAGTTCTTCCATGTGAGTTCCACTACCTTGGCGGTTGAATTCTGTCTTTTCCCCTTTCTTCTTAGTCGATCTAATTGATATTGTCGATGAAACCAAAGAAGTCAGATCATTTATCCTTAAACAATATGATTGATATCATATGGTATGTTTTTAATCGATTTATATGTGCAGGAAGTTTGTACTTTTTCAAATTTTTTTCACATTTGGGTTTTGGACGGCTGGATAAAATTGTGCTTTTTTGCAGCAAATTTTCCCTCAAGAATGTTCACTAAAACAAGATTATTCTTTTATACTTCTGGATTGTAGGATTTTGTTTAATGTTTTTTTTTTCTTCGAATCAATTCCCTCCATGTTGTTTCTGACTTGTTAAAAATTACTTTCTTTTTTTTTTTGCTTCTCTGTGTATCAACCATCTAAGTTTTTGCAGGGAAACCCTTCTTTGTAGTTTAAACTTCTATCTAATGTGTTTTTCCCTTCTTTTTCTTCTGGTGATAAATTATGAGCTATTTTTATGGATAAAGGAGAGTTTTGATTGGCTAGACTGGTCTCGGGGCATCTCAATTGTCACCACAGTTTTAATGGGACGCCAAGTTCGATAATCAAAGAAGGTAGTTCTGATAGCATAAATCCTTAACGACTCTTCAAACTTGTTAGTCAACAAAGTAAAAGAAAATTTAAAAAGTGTTGGAAGAAATTGCTTAAAGGTCTTGGATTTGAGGTTGTTGCGGCATGATGCTGTGGCATGGATTAGCTGTAAAGTAGGCGGAAGATAACTGATATACTGACGCTATGGTACTTCACTTGGAGATGAGCCATGTTTATATCGGCAAAAGCTGCCACTTCTGCATTGTGCAGAACTTTTCTAAAGGTTGTGGTAGCTTGCTCTATTCTAAGTGTGCATGGTCAGATTTTTTTGTATCTTGAACAACTGCAGAGCTTTTCCTTTGACCCTTATTTTAGACTAAACGAATATGTCTGGGTTGCTCCTTGTTTGTATCAGTTTGAACAACAGAACACGGGAGATATTTCTACTTGTGAATTTGGGTTGTATACTTCTCCTTTTTGTCAATTTTGTTTTTGGATCTGTATCTGAGTTAAATGATCTATTGATCATTCTTTAAGCCACTTGATTTGATTTGCATCAGATGTCACACATATGGGAAAACGAAATGCTTGGAAGCAGATGATGATTAGTATATATTTTTTATTCATACATATGTGAAGTAGCAGTGATAAATGTCATAAAACAGCGGATAGAAACTTAATTTTGGTTTGCCAGACCCTGGTTGGTTCCTTTTTCTAATGAATCTACTATAGGCAGTCACAATTAAATTTCACGTGTATTTGCATATTTAATAAGTGAATACAGGGGCTTGTTGACTTGTTGTTATTAATGCATGAGCAGAGCACGTCAGCCTTAAAGCAATCTGCAGGATTCGGTGATTGTACATGAACATCTTTGATTGACTAATATTTGTGGTTTATTTAATCTCATTAGCTTTTCCGCTTGACCTTACATTTACATTTTAGGGGTCGCCTTTTATGATATGATTGTGCGAAATAACAGTTGGCAAGCATGTTTGATCTACAGACTGTGCAATCACAACAGCGAGCTGAACGAGATGCTGCTATAGCGCGGTTGGAACAAAGTCGTATCATTCTAGCCATGAGGTTGGCTGAACATCGGGGAAAGAAGTACAAAGTCATCGAAGAAGCTTTGGCATTTGTCGGTGATGTGCACAACATGGGCCATTTTGTCACGCCAGAGACCCTCTATGAGAATGAGATGACAAGGAGTCAGTCAGGTAAGAATCCGGAAGACCATGAGTGCAAAGGACCTAGTATGTTGATGCAAATGTTCATATCAAGCTTCGCCGTGGCCAAAAGGTCACTTGGATTGGTGAGCGTCCAAGGAATTTTAGGGAATGCCGCGATGTTCACTGTAAGTATGCTTGCTCTTGTGCATCTCAATCAAGTTGCTTTTAAGGGTGAAGCTGCACCGGCACGAGATCAGGCATTCTACAGGAGGAGAAATGGAGTAAGATTCTCTCGGATGGATGATTCTTCACATAGTGGCCAATTGAAGCGACTCGATGTTCTGTCGGCTAGAGGATAAGATCGAGACATCGATCCCAGAGTAATGCCTGTACATTTTGCTTGCAGTCATTAGGAAGGTGAATTTCCCAAAAAAAAATTTTGTCACTTCATAATATGCTTTATTGTTTTTTATTAAATATTTTCCCTGGTAATTTGCGGAGAGTCATGTATATGGTTGTATAACCTGTTTGTTAATAGATAAAGAGAGTCTCGAGTCTGATTATTTTCCCTCCTCAGGACATGCACTAGAGCTAAGAGTCATGCATTGTGAACTATAGCTTCTATGGATGCATGGGGTTAAACTCCAACCTTGAAGCAGATCTTTCTGCGTGGTTGATGCCCTTTCCGGGGTACTGCAGGCTCTCGTCTTGCCTAAAATTCCGAGAGAAAAAGTTAAAACACTCCTCCTGAGGGTATCTTGCAACGGAATGGTGTGTGGCTCGTTTGCAAGTCCAGGTTCAGGTACCTCAAGTCATGTGATATGATTACAGGGAATAAAGATGCCTGTGGTTCTTTTTGATTGGGGCAAAAGACAAGTTGTGCCCTATTATGATGTGATGTAAGTGCGCGTCATTGCCCCTCTGTCGACTGATGAGATCAAAAGCGATCGTATCTTTTGATGGTGGTCACTCAATCAGCCAAGTATGCTGTCCACTTTAGTGCCTTTATTCTTGCCGTGTGTTTATTGCAGGACTCCGCAAAACGGGGAGGGGGAGAGCGAGAGAGAGAGAGACCATGTCCAATCAAGGTTTTATGGGAGCCCCAAGCCAATAGGACTGTCGTGCTTGATGCTTTATGGGCTTTATTTTGATTTCTATGATGATTTTTCAGTATCTAATTAATTAATTTAATAATGATGGATCCAGCTTGAGGTTTTTTATGTTAAAAAATTAAAATTTTTTTGTTGAAGAGAGAGGTGAACTAGTTTTTCTCCATGGATCAGATCAGATGCACTTGTGCTGTGCAATTATGCATCGTACAAAGCAATTCAAGGCGAAAGCATTTGCATACATGGGTTTTTTTTTTTTAAATAGAAAGACCTTTAATTAGTTAACCAGTTTGCAAACAAAAGGGCACAGAGCACCAGTGGATGCCTCCCACACAGCAGCAACATTGGCCAAGTTGTGCACAAAGACAAGGCACATGAACTCAACTGAAGTAGGACGCAACAGTTCACAACTTCGTATCATCAACAAGCGCTCGCATATGCCACTTAAGATCATGTTTGTTAGGTTTGAACCGTCCGACCTAATCTCGAGATTGAGTGTGTCCCATCCGCCGTGCTTCCTGTCGAGCTTCGAGCACCGTAGTCCATTCCTTCCTCGTAGGAAACGGCAAACCGAGTCAAATGAACCATCACTGTCTACAAAGAACCCCTCCCAACTTTCAACATTTCAAACTACATGCACTCTTCTTGGAGTCCCTGCAGTTTTCTTATTAATAATCATCATTGGTGGTTGCTATGATCCTCCGCCAGATAGATTCACTGTTGACCTGACGATTGCGAAACTGCAAAAGAGACATCTAATGTGAGTAGCAGTTCGAGGTGATGAAGTCTTTTCCTCCTCTAACCATGCCCCATTTTGCCTGTTCTGAAAAAAAGATGAGAGGTGCCCCCGAATGAGCCTGAACACTGTACTCAAATAAAACATGAGAGATCGAATCTGACATGAATGAATTTGACAATGCAGAAAATTAGAAAGGTAGTGTTGTTGTTAATCAAAAAGCGACACGATTTAGTTCAATTCAATCTCGATGGTGCAAGCTCATCCGAGGGCCCCATAGGGAGTCACATGAGAGCGATCTTAGTGTCTCGAGGTGTTGCTTATTCGTCGGGGCAGATGTGTATTTTAGTCTTGCTAAGGTGTGTACACACAAACAGATTGCGTCAAAAGGATATTCCTGACCCGATTTCTCTAATGATTAAGTCGGTAGATAAGTGAAAAAAGTCTCGTTGCCTCCTTTGAGCGTTAGAAGCTGGCTTTTATATCTAAACTGTCGATAGCGTGAGATCGATGGTCGATCGGAGTGTCGCTTACGTCATCCTAGGATTCATTAGTGTCGATAGTTGATGAGCAAACCTCTATGTGGGTGGCATCAAGAAAGGACGACAACAAGAGTGTTATTTATCAAGGTCGAGGCCTATTTGGGACAAGTAGGAATAGCCTCCTGTATCAAGTATCTAGAAAGAGAGAGAAGGAAAACTAGGCCACGTCGCTTAGAATTAATGTCTTCTGTTGCTAGGCATGCGAGCCTTCCTGAAACCATGATTTGGTGGGGTGTGTTAGGTTGCTCACGATAGATGACTCAAGGAAGGGGAAAGGAGAGGGTGAACTGTGTTGCCATGGATTAATACATCTTGCGATGGGCTCGTGCGACCCTCGTGTAGATTGAGTTGAGCAGGGGCCAGTGGATCGTACTCTTGCTAACTACTACAGGGGAAGGGCGCATGCTCTTTTGACTATATCATTACCTAGGTGACAGTTCTAGACCAGATGAATTGGTAGTGTCACACTAGCGTTGTTACTTTCCCTAAAAAGTATGAAGAAGTAAGAAGTCTATGTTAAAATAATTTTCAAAGAAATACTTTAATTTTAGATTAGATGTATAGATTCCACATCATCCTTCAGCCTGACCAACTATTATCTTTTTTGTGATCTTTCTTCCTTACCAAATGATATGCACTACTTGAAGAGATAATATTATTTGGAGTGAAATACCAAATTCAAAAATCCTCATCAGGGCAATTAGAAATATAAATGGCAAGAATACGATATACTAATAACAAGTGAAAACACTTTAGTAGTAAATTATATTTCCAAGATTTTTTTTTAATAAAATCAGTAACTATTTCAAAATGCTATAGAAATCTAATATTTACAAGGATTTCTAATAAAATCAATATGTATGTAGACCAAAAAAAGATAGGAATGTTATCGATTCAAGGATCCTCCCCGACCCTTGTACTAAATCTATTATATATAAACTTCCTAAAACCTTCCTTTGACTTGTAAAGAGCTGAAATGATTATTTTCAATCCCTAGAAGGTTTTAGTTTATTGATTATATCTTTAGGTTCAAGGAGTTCATACTTAGTATTTAAGACTTTGATTCATAGATTATCTATCATATTCAAGAGATGTGTAAATCTTCTAATACAAATGGAATCTTTTAAAATTTGATGTCTAAAATTCCAAGGCCCCCTATACTCTCTTATATTCAATGATTGCATACCAACTAATAAAGCTAAAACACTTTAGTAGTAAATTACATTTCAGAGAAGAATTTTTAATAAAATCAGTAACTATTTCAAAATGGTATAAAAATTTAATATTTATATATGTAGGCCAATATGAGATAAAAATGTTATCAATTCAAGAATCCTCCCAAACCCTTATATTGGATCAATTACCTATAAACTTCCTAAAACCTCCCCCTCAACTTATGAAGAGTTAAAATGATTCATTTCCATCCAAAAATACTTTCGATATATTAATTATGTTTCTAGGTTTAAACAGTCTGTACTTAGCATTTAGGACTTTAACCCATAGGGTTGTCTACTTTATTCAAAAGAGATGTGAATCTTTAACACAAATAGAATCTTTTGAAATCCTATTGTTTCGAATTCTAAGGCTCGCTATACTCTTGTGTTCAAATGATTGCATATCCTTCTTGATATTTAGAGAACCATGCACCCTATGGAAGAATAGTGCATATTTAGCCCAGTTTATAATTAGGTTAGTAAAGGATGAGTCTCGATCAAGAAGTTTTGTAATAACAAGTACAAGATTTCATATTGACTCTAAAGGCAATTAGGATATCATTGAAAAAAAATCAGGTGTGACACCTTACACTATCTAAAACTGAAAGATGTGATAAGCTTATACCGAACAAAATATTCTAAGAGCTTAAAGAAAAGTTGAACTATGACAAATAAGTAGGGAGAAATGGGATCACCTTGTCTTGATGCCCCTATGACTTGTAAACCATTATGAATGCACACCATTTTCCTTATATGCAAATTTAGAGAAGGTCACACAACACATAATCCAATCCATAATCAAATAGAAAAATTATATTTTTATAAGAACTTCCATAATGACCAACCAAGTAATACAATCGTAGGCCTTGGATATATTAAGTTTTGAAAAAGTTAACGGATTCTTGCCCCCACTCTTGGCCATATTGTGAGCAAGCTTATTAGCAATGATAATATTATCATGTATGCTACGATCAAAAATAAATGTTGATTAATTTTAAAATATTAGTGAATTAAGAAAATGTTTCATTCTATTAGGTAATACTTTCACTAAAATCTTATAAAGAATATTATATAAAACTATAGATCTGTAGTCCTAAATCTTAAAATAGTTGACCTTCTTTGGAACGAAGATAAAGAGAGTCTCTCCCTATGTTCAAAGTAGTGTCTTTCAAGAATAAAAGCATTAAAAGTACTAAGAAGGTTAGATTTAATATTCTCTTAAAATTATTAATAAAAAATTAACAATATAACTAACCTAGGGCTCTTTCCCTTGCCCATTTGTAAGGTCGACCTATGGATTTCATTTAGTGTAAAGGAATAAATAAGAGATTGACCATCTTTATTTGGTAAGTTGGAGAAAATAGCAATAATGCTCCACAGAATCCTGTTGTCAAGAGGGTGGCTTTTCTAAAGGTTAGTATAGTGGTGAGTCAAGTGATTCATAATGGCATGACTATCTATAAGGGTGTCCCTCTCCCTAGCATAGATCATATGAACAAGATTGATCTTTTTTCTAGCATGGTTAATTTTGCAAAATCTCAGCTATTTAGATTTAGCTTTGGACCACCCAAATTAGTAATGTTGATGCATAAGTGTAATAAGTTTGTTATGCAATATTTGTAAGTTGTTGTACTCATCCGTCAATATTTGTAAGTTATGCAATATTTATGCAATCTCAGCTATATCTAGCTCTTCCAAGAATTGGATTTGTTAGGAAGTCTCTTTAATCATTCTAGGTAGGTTACTCTCACCTTTTGCCTTTCAATGCAAGAGAGCCTCTTTGGAACTCTTTAGCTTCTGTAAACTATTAAGTATTTGGTCACGAGTACTTTAAGTCATAGACCTATTCTTTTTAGATCAAATCAAAACTCTCTTAATGTTGAGCCTAGTGAGGTTCAAATCTGAAATGTCTTGGACTTGTTAAAATCTTACTATTATGCTTGAAATTAATAAGAAGAGGGTTGTGATCTGATTCAATGTTAGGGAGATGAGAGACAAATGAGTGCATAAATAAGCAAAGTCAAGGTGAATTAACCAAACTTGGATCAAGATAAACACAAAATATATGATAAACCCACACGATTGTTACTTCAAGTAAAAAAAGATTCATAAAAACCAAACTCAGATAACTCATTTCTAGTTATAAAATCTCAAAAAGTAGAAATTGATTTGCTTAGCATAAAAGGTCATCCTATGACCTTCTCATTCATATTGCAAATAATATTAAAATCTCCACAAATACATTATCGAATGTTAGCAAATTTCAAACTCACATGTTAAGCCCATAAAAGATTGTGTAAATGCAATAAATTACTTGAGGGCGACGATGGTGTAGACACGAAACCTTTGTCAAGATCCGATGGCTTGTGAGAGTAGGAAAGAAGAGAACCCCATCCGTCGATAAAATAGAGCTATACCCAATGACGAGCACTGAGAAAGCAAAGAACATGGGATGTGACTTCAAAGTATATTGAATCACACAACTCGATAGAAAAAAACCTCCCTCAAATATCTTGGTCGAATAGTTAGCCACTCATACCATCCTTCGAGAAATATGCAAATTTACTAATTCAAAGGAAGTGGGTCATTTAATAAGACTCACATTCCACATTTTGACAAGTGCATATCTTTATTCTCCTACTGAGGATATTACTTTGATACGAAAGTATTTATCAAACTTAAAGATAGATACTTGCATATATTTTTTTACATATTTCCTGATGTTTATTTCTAAATATATATTGTAGTGTAACTACTTAAGAGCATCACTGTTATCATGTATTCAAAAATATCATATTAAACAATCACTTATATAATTTATATTTTCTATGTTCATTGGTTAGATGAAAACATTTTAAACCATTAGCTATTTAATTTTTTAAATTTTAGATAATTGCTTGGAGAAAAATTTGTGCTTCTCTTTATACAAACTTATAAATGAATTTGATGGTGCAAAACTAGTATGTTTGCCCTATCTCTTTAATAGTTGGTTTTGGCTCCTATCTCTTTAATAGTTGGTTTTGGTATCTTATCATGTGAAATTGTTTGGATCATAAAGGCACAAATCCCATATCAAAAATGTGTTTAACTAAAAATGTGAGTAAGGGTAGTGAATAAGTAAATCGGCAAGTAATGATAAGGCAAGACGAGAGGGATACAAATCGATTTACATTGGCTCCTACTTGATTTAGTTCTTATTGTAAGATTGATTTAGTTGATAAAATTTTTAATGATTTATTAAAAATTAGTTAATAATGTCAATAATATTTTTGAATTGACATTTATAATGCCCCCAATTAAAATGATACAAAAAAAGGGTTTCCATTTGTGATTAATGCAATGTAAAAGATCATGATCAGTGCATCATCGCATGTGATGTAGGGAGAAGCTCAACTTCTGTTGTGAGCTCAGTAAAGCCTTTGACTTACAACACTGAAGTAAGGTTGGACTTTTAGGTTGAAGTGGTCATTGAACGTTGGGTAAGAGTAACCTTGGATTTTGTCTTCGTTAATTAGAGAGAGGGCATGTCGCATGTGATTTCCTTGTACTAATTATCAATCTAATCGATTCAAAAACCAATCGAATCCAAGTCGTCTGAGTTAGAACACGATCCAAATTCTTTAAACCTAAGCAAGGATGAGAGATTTATGTGATGGAAGAATTACATGAGTTAGACTAAGAAATCCACTACATGGGGGATGATGGTAGGGTACAACCTCCATGAATAGTGCCAAAGATTTCAGCGTGAGATGAGGATGGCATTCGCATCCCGGTTCACGGGACAATGTGGGCAGGCGAGAGCCTTTTGTTCTATCTCCTCACCAATCCTTCCACCCACAAAGCAACGACAACCACCACTTTGTGAAATATGAGGTGTGTGTTTCGGCAGGTGTGTTTGAGAGAGAGAGAGAGAGAGAGAGAGAGAGAGAGAGAGAGAGAGAGAGATTTTGAAGTCCTTTGACACATGTTTTGTTCTTCATGCATGCATCACACGTGTGTGTACATACATTATCGATCCACGAAAAGTCCTAAATCATTTCGATTAATCCCTCAGAATTTGTTGAAGACATATCCCAATAATTCTACCATTTAAGATCATCTTTTCATCATCAAATATGTTTGTTTCACAGGCATTTAAGTCTATTTTATTATAAAGATGAAAGAGAAGAAAAAATCACATTTACGATCGTTTCTTGTGATGTTATTATTCTTTTCTATAATATTATCCATGCATCTAACATTTTTAGCATAGCGTACAATACATTTAGTTGACTTATTGGTTCAACTAATGATCTAATTACTCAAAGATCGACGTGACAATTATGACCAATATTGTTTCAGCTTACTATTCATGCCGTCGGCACCAAAAGATTTGGTTCAACAATGCCATGGATCGGAAACTTCGATTAGAGTTCAAAACAGTGGAGATCTCTCAGCCACTATTAACTAAAACATGTTTGTTCTAAGTGAGAGGTGCCTCCTCCCTGGCTGACGATGATGCATTGTTCCACGTGAAGCTTCAAGAAAATGAATGGCACTTTGGTGCGATTACATGAACGAGAGAGAGAGAGAGAGAGAGAGAGAGAGAGAGAGAGAGAACAATCAGCAACAAAGGAAGGCCTGCAGCGCACAGTAGCGAGCCTTCTACAGTGCTGATCATATATAACCCCTTGAAAGAAATGGATGCGGGGGAGGGGAAGGTGACGACAAACCCAAGAAAAGAAAGATTAGGGCATTTGGCTTTAGACTGTGCTGCTCTTGTTAGCCATGAGGAAATCAAGGAAAGGAACGCTACAGATGTCGGGGGTGGCGTATCACAAACAGCAGCCAACTTGGTTTCCTCTTCCATTGGCCACACAGGCATCCAAAACTTCGCCATCTTATCTGCGTTGTGACCTCCAACTCATCATTATTAATGTCCCAGACAGATTCCTTTTGGTAGCTCTATGATCAACGACAGTCCACATAGCAATCAACAACAACATTTGGCGCCGGTGCCGCTCCTTTGAATGAGTCGCACCAAATAGATCACTGAAACAAGCATCCAGAACTTGCCTTCGAAGTAGTTTCAGCAATTCCGAGCTGTCTGGAGCAGACAAATCCGTCAACGAGGACTATGGTCGTATCATTCAGCAGCAGCAAGCATGGCTACTCCTTTTGGGAACAAATGGACAGTTTCATCTTCACCCAGAGCGTACAAAGCATTCAGAGTTGGAGACTACGCCGCAAAAACCATGGTCTCCTGATCCTGAACGAACACATATGCACCGTTCTTGGTAGGAAGAAGTGCCACGGTCACATGCCCCGTTCTTCTCACCCTCAGAATGTCGTAATCTCAAGATCAGTTTGCCATGAAAAGACTTGCACAAAGAAGCATGCAGTCCCTGACAGGAGAAGAAGGCCAGCATCCTCCATCTCTCGCACACAATCATATGAGCAGGTAGGTGGTGGACAATGGAAACCAACCACCATAGCTGGTCGCTTTCAGGAACGGGAACTTCAAGTCAAATTCCACAGCGTAATCGTGAGGAACGCGTCACGAAAGCTCCATGCCTTTCCATGCATCGACTAGACTCTACACTTCGTCTTCCTCTTGCATTTCTTCTTTCGATTAGATCACGATGGAACAACAACTTATATTCCCTACAGAAGACATGATGACCTTTTGCCGTTCTGCGGGTAGATTTTAGAAGCCGAAGGAAGATCCCACGATCATGTGATTACGCATGATTTAGCCCACGACTCGAACCACGTTGGATCGGTCTTCTGTGTTATCCGAACCGCTCCACCGGGCGGCCGAGCCCAGCGGCCGGAAGCCACAGCGCAACGGGCCACGAACGGGCGTACGGCCAGCGATACCCGTCAAACACGGCCACGCGTTCGACATTGAGATGCCAAAATGTGCAGCATCCACAATTGGACACATCCACGTGTTCATGACCGAAATATATATATATATATATATATATATATATATATATATATATATGTATATAATTTCAAACGATATCCCGGGCTCAAATTTCTTCCAGATTCTTATTATTATATACTAATTAAAAATTAAAAGAGAGAGAGGAAAAAGTTACTTGAGCCGTTCCGTCGCCGTTAACAGACGGAGATATTTTACGAGCGTCGTTGCCACATACGAAAAAAAAAAAAGCTAATAAATACGACATCGAGGGAGGTTTCGAAAAAAAAGAAAAGAAAAACAAGCGGCATTTTTTTCCCTCCGCAGCAGCAAAATCGGCCGAGGAATCGGCGTCCGGCGACGGAAACGTCACTAAAGACTCGTGCTCAGATGGCGGGCAGAGGTTCGATCGGGAATAGGTCGCCGATGCCATCGAAAAAATCGTCCACCCCGTGCCACGTCGACGTTGGGCCGAGGTCGACGTCGAGCCCCGAGCCGTTAAGGACGGCGTCGCTCAACTCCTCGGCCAGGAAGCCGATGGGGGCGGAGTCGTCGTCGAACACCCCGAAGCCGAGCAAGTCGTCGAAGAGCACTTCGTCCTTCTCCAAGGGCAGGAACCCGCCGGGCTCCACCGGCGAGCTGGCCGCCACGTCCTTCTCGTCGCCAACTGTACCCGGCTGTTTCGGCTTCTCCGCCTGGTCGCTGGGCTTGGAGGAGGAAGAGCAGGAGAAGCCGTGGAGGACGGATGTCGGGGAGGAGAGGTTGTGCGACTCGTCAGCGGAGTCGTACCCGCCGGAGACGGAGGTGAGGTTGTTCTCCGAGAGGTTCTTCTTCGGCGGTTGTAGTGGCGGAGGGGGGTGGGTGATGGTCGCGGCGTCCGCCGGGGGACGGGCGAAGTTGGTGGTGGCATCGGGTCCGCGGAGCTTAATGGCGGCGGAGTCGTAGACCTTGGCGGCCTCCTCGGCGGTGTTGTACGTGCCGAGCCACACCCGGACGCGCCGCCAGGGGTCCCGAATCTCCGCCGCGTACTTCCCCCAGGGCCGCCGCCTGACGCCGCGGAACCTCTGGACACTCCCATCATCGGCTGTCGCCACAACAGGGCCGGCCTTCCGTTTCTTCCCGGCGCCGCCCCCCTTCGCGGCCTTGCTCTTCCCGGCCTCCCCCATGGCATGGGGTCCGCCGCGTGCTGACCGGGCCTCGAACCGGACCTCCTGGACGTACCGCCGGACGCGGCGGCGGGAGTGGCAGCACTCGCCCTCATCGCCGGAGGAGTCGGTGGCGTCGTAGTCGTCGCAGAAGATACGCACCGTACGCGGCAGCGGCGCGGCGACGGGGACGTCACTCGGGCGGCGCTTCGGCTGCGGCGAGAAGGGCTTCGGCGTCACGACGACGTGCTCCGTCCGCTTCATCGGCACCAGAAACGTAGTATCCATCAGATTCATTCCACGACTCTAATCTTCTCGCATTTGCTCTCCTCCTCCCCTGCTTCCAACAACACAAACAAGAGGCCAACCATAAAAATCTAATCTTTCCCATCTCAAAAGCTCCGACGAAAAGCCAAACCAAAAGCACAAACGGCAGACCGCAGAAGAACGCATCCCTTCCCATTCAGACCCTCACCAACGTACACATACATATATATACGAGCGCAAAAGTCGTCATTTCCTCCGATGAACGAAGCATCCACCAAAACTGTGACCTTCTACGATAAACACACCACCAAATCTTCATGGATTCAGAATCCCAGGAGACTTCAAAAGAGGAAAGAAGAGAGATTCCAAGGAAAAGACAGAGCTCGAGAGGGAGAACAGAGGACAGAGTCAAACTTACCAAGGCGAAACACCACCAGCGAGCACAGGGTACTTAAATCCCAGAGGCACAAGAGCCAGGACAGGCTTCTGGTTTTGGGAAACCCCAACCCTCCGTATCACACCGACCGCAGAGCACCTCCATCAACATCAGCACGAAAACAGGACAGAGAAGAAGCGAGCAGCAACACAAGCAGGTAGAAAAGTCAGAACAAGAGGCGCACCCACGGAGAGATAAGCCGAAAGGAGATGCTTTGGTGGTGCTTTGGACTGTGGGAGGAGGAAGAAGAGCACCGGGACTCGCGGTTTTATAGGATCCTCAACAGCCGAAATCGGAAACACAGGCACCCGAGTCGAGACTCCCTTTCTCTTCCTTCTCCCATTTCTAATTTCTTCTCTAAATATCTCCATAACTATTTCTCTGAAAATGACGACCCACGAACACCCCCGAAGCTGTGGATGAAAACTGGGTCCGGACACGTGGTCCAATAGGAGACCTACACTGTTGCTGATTCAGACCGTCCCACACGTGGGGTGGATGACGGTGGGGTAAGTCTAATTACCGTCAAATCCTCCTCGGGTTAAGCGACGACCGGGTGGCGTTTGACCGAGGCCAATCCCAGCGTTAGCTGTATATTACCAGCAATCAAGTTTAAATACCCTCCCAAAATGCGGTTATTACGAAGGATTTCATGAAGTGCATGCACTGCCTCTGCCTCGTTTTTACCCTTCCTCTTTTGTGGTTTAGTGGCCAGTGATGTTGCCGCCGTCGTCATTTGTGTTGTCCAAATTTACAGCGAGACACACTGAAGACCGTCGCCAACATGTGAAGCGAAGCCTAAAATAATTACCACAGCTGTTGTTGGGCGAGCAGAGCCACCACGTACATTTTGTAACCAAAAGCTTACACCTCCCCACGCTGCACTGCGCACTCCACTGCACCACCGCACAGTTTAATGTTTTACTGCAGCGTCGTGTTCCGCACCCGACTTTTTTACCACGCCCAGTGTGTGTCTGCTGGTCCTGGCCCTTCGTTCCCTCCCCCGTCTCATCATCGCCTCGCTTCACCGGGAAAGGGTCAGAAGGGTAACTTCGCCGAGTATTTCTACACGCAATTAAAAGGAGAGGAAGAAAAGGGCCACATCACGTGGGAAGCGAGAGAAAAGAAGCTTTTAAGCGGGAGGGGTGCGTGTCACGCGTTGGCGACTCTCACCGGAAGACGTGCCGGCGGTGATTGGACCGCATCCGGAGGAGCTACTCCCCTCCGCCCCCGCTGGGCGGCGTCCAGGTGACGCCCCCCGAGTGGCCTCGGAAGCGGATCTCCGCCGTCCGATACGAGGTTTCTGCCCCCCGCCTCGGATCACGGCCGTCCGGGCTCTGCTCGGGACGCGAACCCACAACTCGGCCGTGTTCGGATCACATGTAGCAGCGACTCGCACCGCCTTCGCGTCAACCCTCGTTCATGTCCTGCGGTACACGTTAAATGCGTCGCAAGAGAGTAGGAATGGCAGTGCCGCAGCGGTACGCCGTGGACTTGCTCCTGTTTGTCCACCACGGGCGTGGACTCGTGTTCCCATCCTCATCCTTTGAGTGAAACGAGAGCAAAACATTCTCTCTCTCTCTCTCTCTCTCTCTCTCTCTCTCTCTCTCTCTCTCTCTCTCTCTCTCTCTCTCTCTCTCTCTCTCCATTTCTTTGAGTCTTCTCACTTGAGATCACGTACGCACGAATGCAACTCGACTGCTAACTGATGAATGAGAAACACGAGAGTTAAAAAGAACGTTAAATCGATCAAAATAAGTGTTCACGTTGCTTCGTTCTTGATTGCTTCAGTGTCGACCTTCATTGACGATACCTACGAGTCGCGAACAGGGAGTAGAAAGCTAATGAAATCAAGCTCAAACCAACGTCGCTAAACTGGTTGTCGAGGGAGGATTCGGCTTCTCGTTCAGTAGAAAGGAGATCCTTCACTTGTTCTGATGGATGTCACCTCAAAGATCTCAAGCACGGTCGACGTGTCTAAGTTAACCAATCCAATTCCTTTGCTGTGCAAAACATGCCAAAGAAATTACTTATCATTTTCTTCTCATAATCCACCACTCTATCTAGTATCAGGATGATGATGCCATCCTCACCCCAGTGTCGTGTGGCCCACACTTTAATGCCATATTATCGACATTTCGACATCACATGATTAACATAATAACATGATATTATCCGAATTCGGCACGATACAATCAACTTGAGATCAAGAAAAATTCATATCATCCTTGACATTACTATACGTATTCTAACATAATGATCCTAAAATCTCATTATAAAATGCCTCTCAAGTACATTCCCCGACTTTAGCTAAGACTCTTTTAAGTCTCGATATATTCAACCCTAAAAAACTCGGTACTCAATCAACATCTCACCACCAAGACTAACTTAAGTATTAGTGGGACAACATCCAACATGCCCTTGATATAATTTTATAGAAATTTAATGTCTTGCGATTGGAGAGGGTGTGATAATTCTGGATACAAGTCAAAGTTGGAATAGAATTTTAGTTGACTCCGAATCGATATCCGAGTCAGACAACCAAATTTTGCATAAACACCATAAAAAAAAAATCATCCTTCTTGATTTTATAGGTCTTCTCCATTAGTCATCTCTCAAAAGATCAAGAAATATATATTATTATTAAGCCACTTAGCATGAATGAGGCATTATTAGTAGCTTTTGCCGATTAAGTTTGTCAATCACGCCCATCTGTACGATGATAATCTTTTCTCGTCATCAAAATTCTTCCTAGCGAAGCTCTACTTCTTATCTTCTACCTCAGATTATTAAAACAGTTGTCGTACTTGGTGAGAAGGTAGATGACAAAACAGCCTAACCCCTACCATAAAATAAGCCACACATTAACTTATACTAGGACGCAAACGATTCTTTATTAAGAGGATTTGGAGTTTATAGCTCCATAACGGATTATGGACTTGCGAAAAATGCTTAGGGATACTCAATAATCAAACAATTAATAAAAAAAGAAATCTATATCATCTCGAATCTAGTAAAATATGTAAGGTATTCACTGAACATCCAAGTCACAAGTACTCGTAAAACCTTCTCTCGAGATTTCAATTCTCGGGAAGGTAAGATATAGAGTAGATGGATAAATCTCACCGTAGGAGGAGCAAGGAAAGAGGCCGGTGGAGTAGATAAAGCCAATGTGAGCAATCCAAGGAAGAGAAAGGAAATGGAGGGTGCATAAAATGGGACATAATGGACAGATTCATTTGGGAAAGGTCACCAAGTTCGACAAGAAGAGGTAGCTGCTATTCAGCCTTTATAATTATTATTGATATGATTTGTTTTTCCTTATATATAAGGGGAAAAAATAATACTCTCTCCGTGCAATTCCCAAAGTGCCGTCATGAAGGAAAATAAAATATCTCTTTTTTTTCCTCAATATGATCTGTATTACATTCATGTATAAGCATAAACATTCAAATAGAATACCGAAGGACTAGACTTGATGACAGTAAAATTATTCTATTGTGATTAGAAAATAAACACATGACGAGAGAGAAAACATTGTGTCAACGGTGCAACAACAGCTACATCATGCAACATTCTCCATGTCATGTGTCGATTTGATTGCTAGGGTATCCTCGCCCATCATGGAAGGTGCACAGAGTTCCTCTCCGACCACCTCGCACACTTACGTCCATTCACATCAGTTCAAGCCGATGGACGAGAAAGAGACTCGTCGCTCCATATCAACATGCCACCCGATGTGCTATATTTTGATTCTCGTAAAGAGGCTTATACGTGAACAAAATAGCCATGGTTTTCTCTAAATTCTCAAATAGAAATTGGCATGCAACGGCGAGTGGGAGTCGCGTCTTCCCGGTTGTAGGTTCTGAGAACAAAAGAGTCAGCTGCCATTAATGCTGATTGATGATCTCAAGAAATGAACGCAGCCATGTTCGTACTCGTCTTTTTGTTATGCGCATAATGATCGATGTGAATAATACTACGTACGGAATGCATCGCAAGCCATTCAGTACGTAGCCATTTACAACGTTACGTACAATGAATTAAAGCACGATACGCGTGGAAGTCACCGGAAATTAATGGCACCAAGTCGCATGGGTGATGGGGAAGGGCGGGAGGGGCGTCGATTAATTAGGGCTCACGTGGTAGTCGACACGGATTCGAGTTCCATTGCGTGGCTCGAGCGTGTGATGCCTCGATCGCCGGCTCCACCGCCCGACATGTATTAATGCCGACGCATGTTTGTTTATGTTAGAAAAAGAACAGCATACGCTCGTCTCACGTCTTTTAATTTTGGCACGTCTCTCTCTCTCTCTCTCTCTCTCGCTCTCTCTCTCTCTCTCTCTCTCTCTCTCATTTATGTGTGTCGTGAACGCCAACGTATTTCACAGGTGAACCGCAGCCGTCATCCAATTAGATCTGCACCGTCCGTTTTGCTTTGATTCTTCTCTCTCCATTAATTTCTTTGCATACATTTTTATTTATACTATTTTATTATATGACTGAAGTTTTATTTTTCATTAGCCTAACATTGTTCGAATTTATTTCATCATTTTGGTATTTTAGAATTTCTGAAACAGACGATGTAACGAGTGCACCGGTGCAAGTTCTCTCGAGCACCTTTCAGTGTTGGATGGACGAGCCGACCAAAGCCAGCGGAGTCAAATCTAACGGTCCTATTGTGATAGGTCAACCGTGTGTTCGACTACCGGGCTTTCTTTAACGAGCAAAGGCAGAAGAAGAAGAGAGCCAAGCGAAGGCCACACATGGACATGTAACGGAGAAGGCGGGCAACTGTCGGCGGCCGACCGGCGCCGGTCACGCCCCCTCGCTTCTCCCCCGAGATGACCACGTGATGGAATCTCCACGTTAACGATCCCACCATCGACTCAATACACGAGAAGATAGAGAAATAAATCTTGAGCGAGCTGTAATAACACCCATGCAAAAGCATGCACACGTTCTCTTATTATTATTATTGTTGTTGTTGTTGTTATTATTATTTAATTTATTTTCTTACTATTAACATCTGCGGGCGGGTATTCATTGTTGCAGTTCCTCTGAACTCCGAGAGGACTGCTCATCAACGTGCCGCACACCACCTCTCCATTCTTTCCCACGTCAAAGCTTCCCCAAAAGCAAGAAGATGAGAGCAGCATCGCACATCAATGCTCGACTCATCCTCCACTCACTGAGATCATTTGGGTGGGGGAGAGGTGCATGCATGCAACTTTGCTGCTCTTGTCTTCGACTCAGGACAAACACCACAAGTGAAACCGATCTCTTTCTTCCACAAAGTGCATGCTGCACCACACCTGGTTTCCAGGGTTTAGGTCGTCCACTCATGTGCTCACACCCTCCCTTTCGTGAATTGCAACCCTTGATGCATATTAAAATGCTTCATTATAGCCAGTCCTTTATATATCATATATCACACCTAAAGAGACCTCTCCCACTGATTCTAACTTACCTATAGCTTGCGTTAAAGGCTTAGTCTTAATCTACCTGGGGAACAAGATAGTTTCGAGTATACATAAGACCTTCAAACACACACACACACACATATAGGATTGTTTTGGCGCATGGCATTTGCATCAGTGTTGCCTGCACCATAAGTTCTTCATGCGTGCAAAGCATTCGTTAATTGGATGCACAATGAATAGCCCATTTCTCTTGCAGAGTTGTTCTTACATGAGGCACGAGTAATGTGACATTGCGTTCTATTTGTCTTAGTTTGAAGTCATCTCAATGACCACCAGAACGTTAGATTATGTCTTGTCGTCAGTATGTCGAGCTATCAGCGAGTTTGCTCTTGAGGAGATCGTGGCAGTGAATGGCCAAAACAATGTTTACCTTTGACCATAAGATAAGTTGCAGCAGTGCAATAATTGCACCCGAAACCTATCCCCAAGGCGTTGAAACACCGAAGGCTAAGCTTCAATAAATGGCAGGGTGGGCGACATGTGGAGTTCTGTACATGCCCCTCTCTCTCTCTCTCTCTCTCTCTCTCTCTCTCTCTCTCTCTCTCTCATGCTGTGTATAAACTACAAGTGTGGTCAGGTCTATTGAGCAACGGAAACACCATTCCGAGAGATGGAATGACGAAGCTTCCAAAGGTTAATAGCACCTCTTGCCCTTCACCAAAGAACACAAAGGAGTATCTTATGAGAAAATTTTCCCTGTTCTCAATGATTCCCACAGTCATGATCCGTTCCTTTGCAGGAACCAGCCACAACGAATGCACAAACTTATCATTTCTCGATCAAGATTTCCTTCGCGGAATCTTGAGCTCAAGCCATAAAACTTATGAACCGTCGTACAATGGCTTGCATCGGTCACCTTCTTCAACCATAAGCCTGAAGAAACTGACGAACATGGGCCAACTAGAGTCAACGAAGAATAAGTTTGCAGCTCAATCTGGCTTAATGGGTTAAGAGACCACACAAGACTAATAAAAATTAAGAACCAAAGCGTAGAACATCCGCAACTGAGCTCAAAGTCAACCCTACAACTCACTGCACCGCAACCTTAATCCTCTGTTTTGATGCTAATGAAACAGGGGAGATCGTAATTAACTAGCATTCGACGCAGATTGTGGAGCACCACGATACGATTTCGCTCTAAGAAATCAGGGGAAAGAGTTAGTCGATCACTAAGCTAAGCGATTAGAGTATTAACAATCAGAAGTCAAACTCTTAATAATTCCCTGGTTGTGAGATTGACTTCAGCATTATGTGTTTTCCTTCGTCAAAGCTACAGAGGTGATTATATTATTGCATCATGATCTTTCCAACCATATCGGATGGAGCACAAAACATCATTTGATCTATAGTCAAGTGGTCAACTTTTACACTTAATCATCTTGTCGTGACTGATGATGGTAGGAATTGATGAACAACAAGTCATAATGTAATCCCCTCCTATCTAAAAAGTTTGCAACTGGCAGTGAACTAATTATTCAACTGGCTCAACCCGGTGACTAATAAACATCGAAATGTAATGATAACTTGATGATTCTGAATCATGCAATCCGAAACCACTGGTTCGAAATGATTAAGCTCCACCTTATCTAGTATCAATCGACTGTCTAAAACCATATGGAGTTCCCAATGCATCTGCTTTGAGGATGATCTATGCTTCTGCATATATCAGTAATTAAACACCTTCACATCCTCACTCTTGATGGGCTTGACTTCATGCAATCATGTCAACAGTTGAGGCCTTGATTAACCTGGAGAAAGTTCCAATTCAAGTGCCTCTACTGAGGATGAACCAAACCCAGAATGTAGCGGCAAGCATCAACTCATGGGGCCTTCTTTGCTATCCATCACCTACACAGTAGCCATTGCAGATTAAACATCTTTTTCCAAACCAAGTGCTGAAACCCTACTGCACCCCTTAAACTAGAATTGAAGGGGGAAAAAAGGAAGCTAAGTAATCTAGACATTGCTGGATCGAATAACATCAGCTGCCACAAGTTTTATTTCTTCCTCACAAAAAGAGACTACCACAGAATCCTGTACAAATTCTGAAGTTCACCAAGGAGATATGCCAGAGCCAAGCAGCATTTACTTTAATCAGAACCAACAGATGGATATTTTGATCATTCAAGGCCATTCAGACTTGATAATAGTTCGAGTTTCTCCAGCAACCAATGCAGTGTTTGTACTTCCTGCAACCAAAATAGCCAAGGAAACAAACACCCTATGCCAAACTACTAATTTGCCTCATTCGGGTCACACAGTGTTCTGACCTTTAATAGACCTACAACATCTGCGGTAATTTTATCCTAAAACAGGTGAAACATGGTGGACAAGCCCAAAGAATCTGAACAGGATAATGCTACAACAATGAACCACACTAACAAGAAGCATCGTGCGTGAAGCTAAAAAGTACACGACGGGTTTAGCGTAAAGAAACCTAGCTTCACTGGGGAGTTGATAGGGCTTGTGTATCCTGTACTGGTGTCGATGTTGATCCCTCTGATCTGCCTTCTGTTGAAGGCCGGTTCCCGCTGTCGAACCTTCTCATTCCTTCAATCATTCTCACCACCTCTGGCATCTTAGGCCTCCGGTCTGGCATTCTCACTACACAGCTCATTGCAATTTGAAGCATCTCCACCATCTCCTCTTCGATATTAGGATATCTCATCAGCTCCACGTCGAACACCTCTGCAGTCCACTCTTCGCGGACAACAGAATGAACCCAGCGGACTAGGTGGATGACCTCATCACCGCCTCCCACTATCTGAATGGGGGATTTCCCTGTGAGCAGCTCGAGCAGTAGAACACCAAAACTGTAGACATCAGAAGCTTGGGATGCTTTCCTTGTATCGACCACCTCGGGTGCACGGGAACCTGCTGAGCGAGACACAGGTGGAACCATTGGGTTGATGATGGATGGTAAACCCAGGTCAGAGACACAACCGTATTGCTGGTTGTTGAGAAAAACATTGGACGATTTGATGTTCCCATGGACAAGCTTCCCATTGTTCTCAATGTGAATGCGTGCAATTCCTCTTGCAGCTCCAAGCACTATCTTAAGCCTAGTTTCCCAGTCCAGAGGTGTCCTGTCCTGCCCTCTTTTCCCTGCAATGTAAAATAATGATATTATCGCGTAAAAAGACCACGATTAGATATCGTTCATTGTAAAAAACCAACAGAAGTGTGCATTTTGAAGTTCATTATAATTAAAATATAAAGCTGGCTGCAATGAAGAAAAACTATTTGACATGAGCTCCTTCACAAGTTTTGCATAATGAAGAATACTATTAAGAGAAAACAAAATTTCGGACTAAAAGCGATGGTTGAAGTCTCGTTGGGTGATGTTTTAAAAGAGACAATGGTCCACTTATAAGATCGCTCCAAACAGAAACCACGTAATGCATACGCTAAGATGGGAATTTGATCCAAACAACAATGGACCTCCATAACTGAGATAAACTGAAAATGAAAGAATCATTTTCGAAATCATCGTAGAAAAGCAGATCATAACATTTAAGACTTTGAAGATCATAACGTTATCGTAAGTCATGGAAAAAGCAGCGGGCGTAGTGTATGTAGAACCTCTGGTGCACTCACGTCTTGCTTGTCCTCAACAACTAAAGCAGAGTACGATTACTATAAAATCCAAAACGAAGTCGGAAATGAATAAATTTATAATTAAGTGGATAAAAAAACAACTTAAATTTGATTACAGAACTTGGTACTCGAGGGCAAGCCTTCATAATGGACTACGTTTAGACGAAAAGGATAAAGGATCAGGTAGTCGACTATTGTCTGCCTAAACTAAGGAAGACTGATAACCATCCAAGCAAAAAAACACTACGTAAACTTAGAAATGATGCAAACTCCGAAATCTAAGGATCCATAAACTCATAGCAGACAATTCAAAGAAACAGTTATAGCAACTTGGTAATGTATATAAGGTGAAGAGCGATATACCATGTAACAGGGAAGAGACACTCCCCTGGGTGTAATAGTCATACACCATCAGCTTCTCATCCTTGGAGTAGTAATACGCCCTCAGCTCCGCCACATTCTCGTGCTTGATCCTCCCTACCACCTCCATCTGCTGCTCAAACTCTTTTTTCCCGACACCAGCCTCCTTCAGCCGCTTCACCACCACCGTGGTAGCATCCTCCAACACGGCTTTGTATGCAGTCCCAAATGTTCCCTTCCCCAAGACCTCAGCAGACGCCCTCAGCAAATCCTCCAAGTCAAAATCAAAGGTACAGCCCTCAAAGAACACAAGCCTGTTGTTCATGCCCTGGTTTCTACTGACAGACTTCGCCGGTGACAGGTCCCCCTTTGATGCTTTTCCTGAGACAAAATTCTCTTCTTTCCCCCTCGAGCAGCAAAGATAGAGAAATAACGCAAGCATCACAAACAGCAGAGCACATCCGCCAACTATAATTCCGAGGATTGCTGATTCACTCAACTTCCTCATGGTTATCGAGCTCAAAACCCGTGAAGGAGAAGGAGCAGGCAGTGGCGTCGGTGCCGGCAGTGATGCTGGAGTCAGAGGGTACACTGGCGACAAATCATTGCCCGAAAATGACGAATTTGGAAATGCTTGGATGGATTTGGGAATTGTGCCGTTCAGGTGGTTACCGGAGAGGTTTAGAAATAGAAGGTTTGGGAGATCAAGATCTGGAATTTGGCCGGAGAAGGAGTTGTTAGAGAGGTTCAGAGCAGTGAGATGAGTTAGATTGGAGATGGAAGCTGGGATGCTCCCGTTAAAGTCATTGAAGGAGAGGTCGAGGACGGTGAGGTTATTCCACCTAGAGAAATCCGACGGCATTGGACCGGAGAATCTGTTGAGCTGCAGGTGGAGGCCGGTGAGAGCGGTGAGGTTGGCGAAGTCAGCCGGGAAGGGGCCAGAGAGGATGTTGGCCCGGAGGCTCAGTATCCGAAGAGCGGAGAGGCGGCTGAGGGTGTTGGGCGGGATAGGGCCGCTGAACCCGATACCCGGGAGGCGGACAGCGACGACGCGAGAGCCGTCAGCGCTGCAGGTGATGCCGGTCCAGAGGCCGCAGACGGCGGTGGCTCTGCTCCAATTGAGGCCGCGTCCGTGGGGGGTGGCAGCCAGGAAGTCGAGCAACGCTTGCTTGTCCTCCGCCAGGTTGCCGGCGCCGACTCCCGGGGAAGAAATCGCCAACCAGAGGGCAGAAATCGCCAACAACACTCGATTCAGACTCATTTCTTGCCGTAGATTCAGAAATCCACTCGACAGCACGATGAGAATCTCAAAACTTTGGCATTTTCCTCTTCAAGAACCCAACTTTGCCACTAAAGAAATGCACAACATACAAAAGAAGCAAGCTTTAACAGTTCGACACAGTGTTTGACTCGAAGAACTTCAAAAAGAGTGGAAGATCTGAGAATAAGGCAGGGGAGGGAAAGGAGAGGACCCGACGACCGTTAAAAGAACAGGGAAGAGAAGAGAGGAGAGGAAAAGGCGTGGCGGAGACGGAAGGTGCAAGTGCGTGTGCCTGGATTTTGCTTAAACGAAGGGCGTCCGAAGCGCTCGACCACCGCGGCAGGTACCGAATGCAATCATTTCCTCACCCTACTGCAAGGCAGAAACGAAGGCAGAGAGGAGGACGCGAGCGTTAATGCCATTATTTCTCATAAAAGACGGGCCAAAGAAGAAATTTTGACGAGTCGCCATGTGAGAGCAGAGCGAAACGCGGCAGAGAGAGGGGGAAGCGGGGCAAACCTCGGGGAAATTTCTCTGGAGATCCGCCATTGCCCTGCACAAGAAGAAGCAGCAGCAAATGGGAAGCCATCAGCTCTTCGTTCCTTTTGTCGACGTTGCCATGGCGGTAAAGAAATAGACGGAAGGCGGAACGAAACGCGGCCCACTGCCGGGACGTCTCAGTGGGACCCACCCGCGGTTTAACATCTCTCTGTGGAGTCACGAGGGCAGGGAAACCACTGAGTAACCAAACAAGGGTAGAAGAAAAAAGTTGCTTTATTTCGGAATTCGTATTAGCTTTTTATTTATATACATTTAATTAAAATCAATATCCGTTCTTCATGATTAACATCACTAAATCAAACATTAATATATATATATATATGTGTGCGTGTTAATATTTATAGAAATATTTGGATAGTCATGTCCAAAATGATCCAAGATTGCATGAGAAGAAGGAAGAGGAATAAAAATGTTATTTCATATATACATACATAAATATATATATACATATGTAATTAGAGAAGAGAAGGAAAATAAAATTAGGGTAAATTGATGATCAGCTGATACTTGGATTCTTGAGATGGCGGTCTTTTAGGGTGTTTGGATTTGAACACAGTTCAAAAAAAAGAAAAAAAAAAGGGAAGAAAAAGCTGAGTAAAAAGAGGGGTTGGAGGTGACTTTTGGCAGTGCAGGCTCTCCCGTTTCTGAGCTTTCTTCTTCCTTCTCATGTATCAGAGAGAGAGAGAGATGGGAGAAGCAGAAGAAGAACAAAAAGAAAAGGGGGGAGAGAGAGAGAGAGAGATGTGAGAAGCAGAAGAAGAACAAAAAGAAAAGGGGAGAGAGAGAGAGAGATGGTCCCCCAAAGAGCATGCGGAGATCAGGAAATGAACACAGGAACACTGTTCCCTTATCATCACATACACTTGCCAGTACTTGATGTTCATGGTGATGCTGTCAGGTTAGTGTTGGTTTATCTTATCCTGTCAAATCCAGAGAATAATTCTTAACCAACGATTTGGTAATGATACGAGTTGATGCTATGCATTCTCTTTTATCTTCGTTAAAGATTATAAATACATTATATCTTCTCTGAATTGTTTCGCCTTTTATGATCATCAACTCTATTAAAAAACCTTCTATCAAGCATAAACCGATTTGTATGAGAGATATAATGCTAAAACTTAGAAGACAATCATCACAAAAACTCATTATTATTTTATTGACTCAAGCATCTTATCAACTCGATATATTAATAAAAAAACTCGGTAGATTAAATTCTCCATGTTCGAGTGATTCTCGATGGTCTCATGTAACTGAAACACCGGATGTCATTAATTCTCAAAATCGTTTTACAAATATAAGCATCGGATAAGTCTTTATCGAGCATATTCTTCATCTAGTTTTATAAAAAAAATCTTATCGATGTCAAAAATCTATATGATGCTAATAAACATAATAATTATTATTATGCTATACGGTGCTATGCTTATTGTGGTGGCGAAGATGCCACTTGGAATAGCGGCGAAGCTTATTGAGTAACGCTAATGCAATCGACTAACGTGTCCGACTAAATTGAATTCCTTTTTTATATGATCTCAGAGCGTTTCTTTAGTGCACGCCATTTAAGCCATCATCACACCCCATGGCATTGGCATGTAGAGAAACCGCGAGGAGTTCCCCATCTCACATCACACAAGTCCTTGTCGTGCCGATGCTCATTTGGTTTTGAGGCATCCAATCATGCAAGCAAAGCCAAACATATCATTGGGTTGAGATCGCCGATGCAAGATGGACTACAAGAGTAGTTCTGATTCATGCAGACGCCAAAGATGCTACGAATGTTAAAGCGAATACGAAAAATAAAGGAATGCCGAGAATGCATCAAACGAACTTTCATGTGATCAAAGGAGACAGAAGATTTCTCGCAAGAGTGTTAAAGCGAACATCAAGATTATATGATTCACAAAAAATAAAGGAATGTCGAGAATGTATTGATCGAAGGAGATAAAAGATAAAATAACAAAATTTAAACGAAAAGCTTGAGGGAGAAAATTTTCCTAATCCTTTTTGCAATGGACTAAGAAATGCTTTATGTATTCATTTGGCAAGGTGAATATTTTTCGCTTTGTGTGACTATTTTGTGTGTTATTTAATGTAATTATTTTTTAAAAAAATACTGATTAGTAGATATCTTTTTGTATGATTCTTTTTATAAAATTAATTTTTTTTACTAAATTACTATACTTTTATTAATTAGCCGAGACGAATAATGTATGCGACATGCAATCCAATGGTAACTCAACGATGTGGGGTTCATTCACCTTCATCTAAATAGCCTTTTCCTATTTGGCTTAATATGTTTCGACATCATTTATCATGTTAATTTGATTGAGTCTAAAATATTTTTATAGAATAAATAAGTCAAAATTAATAGATTGAAAATTTGGGATGTTCGAGTGAAACGTTGCATGGAATCAACGAATTACTACGTCCGTAGACCTGCGCATTGTCATCGACGTCCGGTTTCCATCTCCGGCCGCTCTCCGGTGGACGGCAACAGAGGATCGGTCGGCGTGCCTCACAAACCAAAACAGTAGAATGCCTTGGAGAGGCGATGAACACACCGCAACACCCACAACGTGCGTCGTTTCCTGGGGCCTCTCTCATGTCTTCGTTCCCAACATCCGCCTCCCACTGTCACTGCACAACCGATAATGCCATTGCCTCCCAGGGGCCACCTCCACGCACGCGTAGGCCGTGCTCTGCCCGTGAGCCCGGTCTCACGAGGACAACAGAGACCTTAATGCTGATAAGCTGGCATGGTGGCCTTGTTGCAGTCTCGGTCGGTTGGCTTGTGTGGTTGGCCATGGAGGCGAGATTGACTCGAACGGAGAGGGGATTTTGGGAAACGGGGGGGCTTCAGCTTTCTCTCTCTCTCTCTCTCTCTCTCTCTCTCTCTCTCTCTCTCTCTCTCTCTCTCTCTTCTGCTGCGCCTCATGGAGTAGATTCCTGCTTTGTGCCTTCTCTCCTCCCTCTCTGTCTCGCGCCATTCGATTTGCTTAGTCGTCACCGCGGATTATACCATGGTCGAAAACAAAGGAGAAAATAAATGGTGCTACAGTTAGATACTAATTAATATATTTATTTTCGTATGAATTGAGGAATAAAAAAAATCTAAGGAATTATAACTTCTACGCTCGTATATAAACCTATGGCGTTTATGAGATTTCTAAAGGATAAAATCATACTGAAACTCATAAAAAATATGCTTTTTTTTTTCACGATCCGAGGTTAAGAGTTTACGAGGCTTTAGAGTCGATATGGGAGAGATAAAACTACAATGATTTTTCAAGAATTGAGGACTGCCATTCGATCGAAGAGGGTCGTAGAGTCCACAAAACCTTCGATGATAAAACCTCTGTCGAATGAATAATTCCTTGTGTGTTTTTATCGACCAGGACAAACGATGGTCCAGCAGATCCTAATGGCACGTCCGAGTCATTACCGTATGCTAATCTGGTTTGAAGATGACATTATTATTTTCAGCCACTACATGAACAGTCTGTGTTCTGTTAATTTACACCGTGACATCCAAAACATGTGGGAAGAAAGGGATGATAGAGACGATTTCAAGGGTCGTGACACCTCCTCTACAAATGAGGGTGCTGAACCCAAGCACATCCCAGGCTGATTTAAACTGGGGATTATTAATTCTAACCCAATTCATGCTCCTTTTTTTTTCTTTTTTAATGTAGATTAGCTGTAGCACTGTGATTGATGGTGTTGCTCCATTCGACTCCATTATTGCTTTGCTCTGGACACATCCATTTGGAGGCTCATTGGTAGGACAGTCCCACGGCAGATGATGAGTGCATCAGAGGAGGAGACGTCAAAAACCCGCACACACAATCCAACACCTTGTTGCATCATGTCCATGGTGTTGCACATGTTTGGGCATTGTATACATGCAAGCAGGGGAAGGTACAGCGAACAGTTTGCATCCATGTCAGACTGCAGTCCCCGAAGGCAAGGGCCAGGAATAGAAGGTCGAAGAGAAGACCTGTCTGTCTGCTGTAGAAGACTCCGCTAGTGCTGGGACGCCCTGAGCTCTGTGAAAATGACCAGTCGACAGCATTCTTGATGGCAAGGATTTATTTTTGACCGTGAGGAGACGGCCCGAGATGGGACAGGTTGATGCTTAGCTTAGCACAAGGAGAAGCTCCCAATCGGACCACACTCGATTGCTGTTGAATGAGAGTCTGACGGTGGACACAGCCAAATGCAGACGGATGCATTGATATGATGATGATCGTGAGCTTTGCCTCCATCTGTTCGTCTACGCATGCCTCGGTATGCAGAGAGCCAAACAAAAGAAAGGGGACGAGCACCACTGGATGGATGCTTGGATGCCAATAATACAAGTTGTTCATGAAGTATTCTCACTTCATGATATCCACATGGAAAGACCAGAGTCCACTAGACGAGGAAGGAGGGAAACAAAGTAGGTGTGTTGCCCTTGGCTGATGGGAATCCGGCAAGATGATAAAATGGGTCAGGCTGAGAGATCAATCAAAGTGAAGACCCCATGAATCACAGCATATGAACAAATTAACTGCAGATGCCAACCAGATTGCTCTTAAGTTGGGAGCAGAATTAGCGAGCATAAAATGTGTTCACCGTCGTGGCGTACATACCACCATGGATGGTCACTCATCAAGCTTTTGCAGCTGTCCGTAAGCGCAGTATCACACAGCACCATATCATCAATTTCCAATAGCATTTTGGCAGGTGAGAAGACAACAAAATTACAACGTCGACACTTCCATGACATGAAAAACGTCGACCGGTAACCCAGACGAACGATTCTACTACTGCAGTGGAGGCGGCTGCGGCTGTTTGATGGTCAATTCAGCTCGCAAGTGAAGGGTGCCATTGATGAAGAAGAGGCTATCCTCGGCTACAAATGAAGTCCATGGTATGCCAAACAGGTTCCGGTAGCCCACCGCCTTCCCGCCTGTGAAAGTGTAGAAGCCTTTGTACTTGCTCACAAACTCTCCTGACGGCTTGGTTCTTGCAGCAAACTCGTACTCCACCGTGAAGCTGATCGAACCTTTCTCTTGCATCCCTAAGAAAAGGCCAAAGCAGTGGAATAAACTGTGTTGATCCAGGTTGCAGTGAGCCGAGAGGAAGAATCCCTGCCCGCCCAAGTGGAATGCCTGGGAGTAGACCCGGCCAGAAGGGAACAACTTGGCACACTCGTCCCTCGTCAGGTCCAGGTAGACGATGCATTGTGGGTGAGGCCTTTCAAATTCCACCACCTTCAGCGGACGGTATTTGTAAGCCCTCTCTGTAAACCGCCTGTGGCTCGACTCGTCGGCAGAAAGGGCACGCTGCCGGTGTGGGGCCTCTGCCTTGAAGAAGAGCGCATCGGTCACTAACTTGGAAGCAATCTCATGGTCCAAATCATTGCATGTGAGAACTTTTCTCAGTTTCCTGCAAGTCATATGAGCAAAACGGATATGGCGGATTAGACGAGAACTCAATATCTCACGTCGTTCCTCCAACAATGGGTACTGAGCACGGGCCCACTTGAGCACAAAGTCATAGATTGCATCTTCTGATGCCACTTGAAGGTCATCACTGGAGAGTATGGCCTCGATGCCAGAAAGAGGAAGGCCCAACATTTCATCTTGGAACCTGAAGCAGAAAATTTCCCAAAGTCAAATGTTAGAAAAATATGTAACAAGTTTTAGATTATCACCTCCCAATGTCGACTCACTTGGTTATATCCCTGTAGCTTTTGGCAAGGTAATCCTTAGCTGCATCGGTCAAAGGTTGGACTGCTGAGGCCATTGAAACACTGCAAGGAAGATCCAGATAGAGTAGTGCAGATTCCGTAGTCATAGGCAAGCTTCTAAGCAACTGACTACAGTGCCGCATGCAGGAAACAACCTCAAACTTATCAGCAGCCATCAGCACATCCAAAAGGAGAGATGGAGAGGTAGTTGACAACTTTCCGCTGTACATAAAACTTAGGAGCTCCATGAGAGCAGCTTCCTCTGTTTAAAGTGGCAAAGAAAAGGAAATATATATATGAAGTTGCTTGTCCTGCAAGGCATGCGAGCTGGGTTGATGAAGATACCTCCACAACCCTGGGGTGGTTGTTGCACCGGAACCCCTCTCTCAAAAGATGTATTTAAAAAACACAGTCAATGCGGAATGCAGAAACAAATTTTACCAATTAACAACATAAAGAACAATCATGTCCATAAGACGTATGCGAATAATACCGATCATATCCACAAGACATTACTCACTAAAGAAAAATCATATCATAGTTCACATTATATTACCCAACTATGTTAATTATGTCATCCTGAAGACACTTTTATCTTACAAAATAAAAAATAACTTTGAAGAAATAAATAAAAAAAATTTCAATGCTAAAATCTTAAGAAACTACTGAAAGTACTAAATGATAAAAAAGACCAAGTGGAGGAGTTATATATTCTTTTCTAGTCATAAACTGCAGATACGTTTGCACCTAATAACACTTGGCAGTTAGCATGATCTGTTCCACAATTACCTGATTCGTTGATTCTTAAGGTTGCATGCCGCTGATCAGATTCTTTCATGCCATTCGAGAAAAGCTGATAATGAAAAAACAAAAAGAAAATTAGGATTTAGTAACTATCAGCAAAAACAGACCAAGCAAGATGGTAGGTGGTATTTCTAACCTTGTAGAAAAATGGGCTTTTCGCAGCCAGTATAGCAGAACTAATGTAAATGGATTTAACTCTGAGGACATGAGGAGAACCACCCACATTTGATGAATCGTTTTCTGTATCATCACCTGTAGATTGATAAGAACAATCCGATCACAAAAATGGAAACAAATAGCATAACTATAACAATGGAAGATGCAAGTCTATAAAAAAATTGATTTATCAAGAATGGATTGTACATGTAGCATGTAAAAGACTAATTCAGGACAGCACTGTCATTTTCAACAAAAGAACTCCAAAACAAGGATGATTCTTCAGGCTTCAGTCAATTATACAATGACAACTCTATTGTTTACAGTCAAAAAATTCTTCAGTGGAACTTCCTATAAGTACACTGTTTCTTAAAATCTCTTAGACCCTTCTAGAATCATGGTATCAGCTAATCAGTTATATTACTACTTCGAAATAAAATATAACACAGTAATGGGAAGTTGCAAGCTATGAACATTCCAATTGATTGAGAGTTATTATAATTCAGTCCACAGCTCTGGGTACCATCATGTCAAAATTTCATCTATGGACAACAAGTTTTATGGTGTTAGAGATCAAGCACAGTTGAGGCAAGATAATGCTTTTCTGTGCTACTCATTTCTGAAAATTAGCTTCCAAAATGCATAAATACAAACTTTGGTTTTCCACCAACCATAATTTGATGCTTGAAATGATCTGTTTCAGACCATCTTCAGCCAGGCATTTGCTTGGAAAGAAGAAGCCAAAACAGAAACCAGACTGAAAACACAGTTGTGGCCCAGTCTCAACTAAAACACAGAGGTTCAGCCCATTAGGTCCAGAACTGACCTAATACTGGATTGGGACTGGTTACCAGTGAGAGGATATATGAGCAATCCCCTCGTGCCCCTTTTTCATCCACTTCTTACTGTCTTAAGAAATCCTGTAGACTAATTTATCAATTGAATTGAAATCAAGTAAAATCCTGAATCCCAAACAATTACGACTTTTATTTTATTAAATCTGGGCAATACTTAAAATATTTAATCATAAAGACAATTAAAGACGTATATGATTTTGGGTTTGTATTTTGTTTTGATCAATGCCATTAGTTTCAAGTCAATTTATGCTTCTTCTTTTTTTTTCAGTGAATCTCTTTAGAATAAGTTTTAGTATGTGAAGTAGCACATAGCCAAGTCTACATTCATTTAAAAAACAAGTTTCCTCATCAAGCAGAGCAATCTGAATCATCACACCACCATAGTTAGTAATGTAATACCCAATTCGATAAGTCTCACATCAAATTGACCTGGGGTTTCTCACCCCCCATCCTGTGAATACTCTCTTTAGAGGCATAACCCACGTGTTTCTGGCTCAGGTAATGACAAATATACTAATTAAAGCCTAGCCCGGACTAATTAGTCAGGATATTATAGGTAAGAACAAAGGTAACATCAAAATGGGGCGCTAAGAACTCTCTGGCCAAAATTAACCTAGCAGGCAAATGAGTCGTGTTTCTGAATGATATCGAACACATCGAGAGCATAGAATAATTCTCTAAGATCGTATAGGTGAACCAAAACTTGGTTGACTGTGACTGCTAGATAGTGGGCTACTAACATCATCTAGACAGTCATAATAAAATTGAGATATACAACATACATCCGGCAGTTTAATTTTATATTTTGTCTCCAATGGACATGTTTTGTTAATTTCTTGAATTTGTCTTTATCTCAGAGAGAAACATAACTTCCCAGACAGAGTTACTACTCTGATCGGCTCTCTCTTTTCAGTCTAGGAGGTACTGAGCCTAGATAACATACCCATGAAATAACCTGTAGGTGAAATGATCAAATAGTTCTTTGCATAAATTTGCCTTACCTAGGAAAATAAGATAGGTTCTTATACATTTGGTATGAAAGTTGTTCATACTATAATTACGCTCCACAAGGCCATTTTTGGATATATTGGTGTTCTACAACCAATACATTATTGACAAAGAAAGAAATTGGTATACAGAAGGTAAGCACTTGATTTTCAAATCAGTTACACCAGCCAAATGTTGACAGTCAATATTGACAGAAACATCTTGGAATATGATTCTCAAGTAAAGATGCTTGTACTTGCTTTTGTCTTGTAAAATTCTCTATGCATTTTTGTTTAGGTTATTGTTCAGCCATTTTTTACAACACAGGTACTTAACTATGGGTTTGAACCATTTAGTTGGGCCAGGCACTAATAGCAAGCTCAGGATATTATATTTATAGTTGGAAAGAATGAAGAAAATCAGATTTTGCAGCGGCAAGATCATATCTGCAACCATCAAAGATTGATTGATCTATATCAAAATATTGCTTAATTTTCAAACTTCCCAAGTCTAAAAGACACTAAATCGTTGACGAGAATGAAATATGTCAAACCAATAAATACAAAAGAAACTTTAGAGCATTGTGGCTGATACTCAACCAAAATGATTTATATGGTTGAATAATTGTGTTCAGGGACAATTTGGTAGGGTTATGTTAAAAACTTGGGTTGAAATATCTCAAACCTGACCCAAGGCTTGTTCAGGTTGCTGTTGAAACAAATGTTATCCAGAAACAGCTAATCCACCCAACCTAGACAGCAACAAATTTGAAATCACCTTGATTCAACATCCTCCAATCTAGAGAGCATAGATACCCAGAGACCATGTTAAGTACATTTCATTTATCACAATTATGGCCCCATTTTTGCGGCTATATCTGTAGACCAATCTGACATACGGAAGAACAATCAAACCTGACTGTTGCCCACCCCAAACTCAGATAAGTTAGGGATTAAAAATTACGACCCAAAGTTGGGTTCAGTTACGTTACAGTTTGTGGTTCCTAGTTGTTGGATTGGGCTAGGTCTGTACTAAATACAATTCAAACTACCAAAGTTAATGCCACAGACAAGTATTATCAGAAAACTAAAACAAATTGGATTAGGTATCAACAGGAATCCACAGGAGAAACTTTAAGCTTCAAAGATGCATTATTGCAGTAGTAACTTAACTCCTAATAAAAACATGATATTAAAGACAGTTAGAGATATCAGACATGTACCAGCTCGACCCACGCCTGGTGCTAATTCTTCAACCATTGGTTCATCCTCTTCATCATGATTCTCATATTCCATACATTCCTCGGTGTCAGGTTCACAACTCGATATAAGCTCCAATGAGTAGTTTGCAGATTCTGATGCTAAAAGCCAAAAAGAGAATACAATTATTGACCATGAGGAGCTACGAATTTCTTATTAAATGATAAATACATTATAGTCAGTAACACAATTCGACGAATTTCTTATCCAATGAGTAGTTTGCAGATTCTGATGCTAAAAGCCAAAAAGAGAATGCAATTGTTGACCATGAGGAGCTACGAATTTCTTATCAAATGATAAATACATTATAGTCAGTAACACAATTCAACCAACAAAAGAAAATCCACAAACTTAAAAGTTAAAACTTAATGTTCCTCCATTGAAAAGAAAATGGTTAAGGTCTGGCGTTTCAAGATTGTGCTAGTCATGAATTGGCAAGGTCAAAATACCATGACGAACCATGTTAACATGGGAAAGTCGGCATACCAAATGTGATCTGAGCAGGCCATATAGAGTGTCATCGACTAACATGTTATGGCACACACAGAGAAGCATGGGATATTATGCACCCCCTACGTTCATGGTATGATTGGAAATTTAGTCATTTTTAAGATTGTCCAAAAAAATTTAGTCATTTTTAAGATTGTCCAAAAGAATGAGATCTTTGACCTAATTATTTGCGGTTAGCTATGAAGATCCTCACACACCATTTATCTCTTGAATCACCAAGTTGTTAGCTAGAAGAGTAATTTTGCTGTTTTATCTCCTCCCAAGATTCTCCGAGGTCATCCTCTCCAATTGAGTTCCCTGTGACCTTAATTGACTTAAACCAAGTGGTTGATGATGAGTTGAAGAGAAGGAAACTAGGTGATGAGTAGAAGCATTTATGGACACAAAATAGGCATTCATCCTCCATGTAAAAAGCTAAAACTACCTAAAAATTAGCATCAGTAACCACTGACTAAGTTAGAACAGATCTAATCGACTCGATTTTGTACCCTGATGGGCAGAATGCTCTAGACCATGCAACATGTCACTGTCACCTAACCACTTGAAAGTGCTCTATGACCTCAGAATTTGGTTTAGGTAAGAAAGACCAACCTAAAACTAAAATGAAACCAACAATCGACAAAAGGAAACGGACTACCCTTACCACTCAGCTGTGCCAACAAGTCAAGGTTGACGACAGATATTGGTGCATTGATTATCATACAAGAAAAGGATAAAAAAAGTATATCATGCATACAAGCAATAAATTTATGTCATTTCGACGTTTAACTATGGCCAAATTTCAAATTTCATCAGCATTTTCCCGTGTGAGATGGTAAGAAGACTTTTCTGCAACAGAAGTTTGCGTTAGTGGTAGTTCATGTTTAAGTTCTGTGGACAATCCATAGACTTCGCTACTGGGGGAGCAAAAAGGCACCTAAAAACTGAAAGCCCTTTCATTTTCGTTCACTATCAAAAGGCCAGGAATTTACCTAAACATATTGATTCAATTAGAAACAGATCGGGAGAGTATGAATCATGCGTCGATTGTTCAATAGAACCAAGAAAAGGAATCAAGAAAACAAGGCAAGCAAGAAACGGAATCGGCCGTTTAAGGTAACTAACAAAGAGACGCAGGGAACGGGTGCCGGGATTCGGGGAGGCGCTCTCGCTCACCTTTCTCCTTGGCGCCGTCATCCCTCCTCCGCTTACGGTAACCGGCCCATCCGGCATCCGCGGCGCCCTCGTCCGGCTCCGCCACGACCTCGATCCGGAGCACGCGGTCGGAGAAGTTGCTGGAATTGAAGGCGAACTCGAAGTTCTGGTCGCCGCCGGTGATCGAGGGTCCGGGATCCATCGCCGCCGCCATCGTCGTCGTTGTGCTTCTCGAATCTCTCATCCCCCCCTTGACGCCCAAAGCCCAAGCCCTAAACCTAACCCTAATCCCAGCCCTAATCTGCTGCGCTCCCCCGTGAAAGAGCCGATGAGAAGACGAGAGAGAACAAAGAGATAGCGGAGGGTTTCAAGTTTCAACGCCGACAGAAGCGATTGAAATAAAAAACCAGAGAGAGAGAGAGAGCGAGAGAGAGAGAGAGAGAGCGAGTCCGAGCGAGAGAGATTTATACGAACTATAAATTATATAATAATTCGTACTTTATATAATGTAATTATATAACAAATGTATTGTTATCACATTATGTTATCTTGTATACATAAAAAAAAAAAAAGATTACAGATAACATAACAGGTGGTATTTCTTTTGCTTTTTGGACAACGCTAGCCCGCCCGCCGGCGTCTACCCGACCCAGCTTACCTACTCGTGATCGGAGAGAGACATGGGACCCGCAAGAGCCTTAGACTTGTAGCCTGCGTCGGTGTAGTTGAAAGGCTTATCTTTGCAGTCAATTTCGACTTCTACTTTTTTTACCCTTGTGAGATGCAAAGGGTAAAGACAGAAAATATTATTCATGTGTCCTATTTCCTCACTCTAGTTTAGTTTAATCTCGTTAATTTTCATACGCAGAGGAAAAATGTCTTCTTGTCCAATTTGATCAAATGCAAACAATTTTGAACCTCAAATAGACATCAAGAATTCAAACATGTAATTCATAATTTCTAAAGAAAAAGAAAAATAAACTTAATTGCGATGTAAATGTAGAGTGATGGTTTGATGAAGTTGCTTATGACTGAAAATTCAAAACTTTATATGATAAATATTAGCATGTAAAATTATTGGTGTAACAGGTGATGCATAATAGTGATGATCCGATAAGATGTCAACTAATATTTATATTTTTCATAAAGGAAAAAAGATTATTTGCATGAGTGGGTGATTAGGATAAAAAGGGTAAATGCATTTGGACGCAAGGAGTCAAGTCAAGCTAGTTAGAATACAAGTCAAAGCTTTGGTGATGAAAAGTATGCCATGAGATGGAAGTCCATCGCATCTTCCACCAATCTTTATCTTGGAAGAAGCAAAATTGGCATGTAGAATGCAAAGTCAAACAAAAACCTTTTCGTTCGATGGACGGTATCAAACATTGATGGCAGCTACGTCACTCACGATTCTTTTACCAAAACACACTTGATTTGGGAAAAGACACAGTTCTTGCGATCGCATGAGATAAATCTTTGTGAACGAAGAAATAAATGATCTGCGAATTACCTATAAAATCTATGAAATTATCATGGGAAATTGCAATTTCTGTAATTTGCAACAAGAATTTTAACTTTTCTTCGAACGAAAAGAGTCAAAATTGGAGATTGCTTTGGTCCTAATTTTACATCCCAATGTATTATTGTATACAGATCATGCGGTGGAATGAGTTTGCCGGCTGCTAAAACAGTGGCATTATACGCATGTGGAAGTGACCGGTTCGACTTGATGATGCCATGCCACATTTGAATGTCTTCATGGCTCCTTGTGGTCATCCAAATTCCACTGTGGATTCAACGGATGGGCATCCAACCTTGAATTCATGACGTTGATGCATCCAAGGCTGTCGTAGGTCAAACAAGGTGGGAAATCAATACTCATAATGGGATGCCTCTCTTTACACCTAACTCTTTTGCATGATCTTTGAGCACAAATTCCATTCGAAATCATTCATCCCCATTTCTTGCCTCGGGAGGTTGCTGTTTCATTGGATGCATGTAATGCGGTCGTATCGATCTGTGCTCGATCAATGTCATGCTTACTTTTCTCCGAAGAAGGAGAAGCGCCTGCAGTTTTCTTGGACACGAATCATGAAAGAAGATAAATTACTGTAGGAGAACAAATAAGAAATATAGCTTCTTTTGGTGACGCATGCACTTCAAATCATAGATATTGTCTACATGACGCACGCAAGAGATCATCAATCTCCGCGTTGAATGGTTCTTGATGCAGTTGAAACTGCAGCAAAGAAATGGGTGAGGCTAATCTTGTCTACTTCACAGGATCTGTTCTGATGAGTCGAGCAGGAAACACTGCAGCAGGTTCGCAATGGTTAGAGCAGTCGAAATGAGCATTAAAGTCTCCTTTGATCTCTGAAAGTTCCAAACAGTATCAGCTAAAACCTCTACACGGATGTTTGCATCATTTATAGAACGCAACTTTCCACTGTTCGTCTGTGCTTGATTTCTACCTGATCAGTCATTCTAGCAAGCTACAAACTCTATGTTTCTTCAGATCTCTCTCCCAACAATCTTTGAGCGAAGCATGAAACACGTGATGTACTGCGTGTGTAAGATAATTAGTGCCGAAGGAAATCAACATAAATGAACTCCGTCTACAACTGATCTACAGAGAGAGAGAGAGAGAGAGAGAGAGAGAGAGAGAGAGAGAGGAGCTCCCTTCAATCCAAGCATGAGAAGAAGGGGAGCAAGGTCGTCTCCTGATGCATGCCCACCGGTGGGGTGCACCCTGCGACTGCAGGGGGTTGCACCCCAAAGGTATTCATGAACCAGCAGATGGAGATACTCTCTTCCCCTCGTCGATTGGACCGAAGAGAGCTCTTTAGATCCCCCTTCTCTATCTATCTATACCGGAGAGCTGTAGCACGAGAAACACGAAGAAACGAGGTGTGTGGTGATGGCCTTAAATAGGCTCCAAATTGGGAAGATGGTGACAGACGCTGATCTAATGCTGACTGTAGGAGGAGGGAGGATTTCTCTCGATCGCCGAGCGCTTGTTCACGTGAATTTGGATTCATATAGGGAGGAAAGCGAGAGGGCATCTTTGCTGTAGATCTCTTTCCGTGGCTTGTCTTTGTCATCTAATTATGGGAATCTCATGCGCCACCGGAGACAATGCATTCAGCGATTGCTTTGGCATCTCCCTCCTGCAGCTGCACCATCTTTGTTCGAGCTTTGGTCGGCACGATGGCAGTGTTGTGAGCTTTTACCGGTGGGAGCTTTCGGAGAGGGAGAATCGATCCCTTCATGTCCCTGTGGATGCATGCTTCGGTATGTAGATCTCACAGTAGGTATGATGTCTCGGATCCATCATAGCAGAATCGACATCAGATGTCACTCATGTTGTTTCTTACAGCCAAGAACTGTTCTTCCGGTGACGATGACGACGCTGTCGTCGTTGGGTGGCAATTCGGTATCTTGCAGTCCTCTTCACGAAGAAGTTTCGTTGTAGCTGAAGATTAATCTTGCCGGATCACAACCTGTAAACGCCATGAAACAACGGACAGAGAGTTCCAAGGCGAGCATACAGATAGATTGCCTTATGGAATGATGGAAAGATGGATTGTGAGAGGTGACTGCCAACGAAAAGTCATTCTTAGCATGGAAGCAATCACCAAACAAGAATTGTGCTCGGGCATCGAGGAGAAGACACGCATCGCCAGCATAGGTAGGCAAGAAAGACTGACTGGTTTGGGCAACCCCCCAATCGAATGCAAAATTCGTGACTGGGAATTGAAGTTGATGGCTCAAAAGTGCTTAATTAGCATGCATTTGGTTGAGACATATGTGATCTATCAACCACAAAGCTTCAATATAATATCTCATGTTTTGATGCTTCCAACTCTCAAAAGAAACGATTCTCTTCATCTCAAGGGCAGAATCCAAGTCACGGTCTCAGACGCTGTGGGAATAAATGCTTTATTATTTTGATCACATTAGGCTTAACTACCTAAATGTTGATGTTAGCAATGAATGCCTTGATAAACCCTTGATAATATTAGACTGTACAAAACCATATAGATTTTAGGACATGACATCACCATAGTCGAGACTCAAGAGAGATTTAAGGAAGCATAAAATCTAAAAATGTAGATAGAAGATTTTATCCCACTGGTAGTTGTACTGTCGAGTTCTCATAGGAGTATTCTCATTACCACCAATTCACCATTACTTGGGTTGAGATGTAGTAGATTACATGTCTGATGATTAAGCTGCATATCAATTATAGCAATTACAACTGCATTAAGGATCACTGTCACTATTGTAGTCTTTGCTTGATGTCTCCGAGCACTGAAGCAGGCAATGCAGCATAAAACCATCCGAATACCAAAAGGAGACCCTTATTGCAGTCATCTTGCTAGAGGAAATGCCATAAAGGAAACCCAAACCATGAACAGGTCGTCATCCACTCTGCAAAACGACTCGCCGCATATGATGAGAATGAAACCGAGCTACCCCTTCCACTTCACGAAGTACCATGGATGAGATTGAGGTGACTTGTTTCGTTCTTCCTCACTGTCTTGCTCTAGCCACGGAGGAACGCCTCAACGATTTCAGACGAGTATGCTTCCCCTCTAATCTTGCCTCGAGCAGCTTTGCCTTCAGAGTGCTCTCTTTTGATCCTTGTGCTGATTTCGACGAGGATTCAGGTGCAACAACCTGGTCGGGAGAGCTGATCTGGTACTTCCATTGTCGAACTGGACTAGTGATCCGGTGAACATCTCCTGAATCAGTGTCTCCGCCACCAGCTGAACCAAGCTGAGTCCTCCACAATAAATGATTGTGAGAGCTTTCACTATGATGATTACCATGATCCTCTGGATAGCATTCAGAAATTTCTGAAAGATATCTTAGTGAATTAGCAGTCAGGTGCCTCGAACCACGCCAGCGAGCCCACATCAGCTTTGTATCGTGCCGATGTTCCTGAGAGCGACGGTAATCAGATTTCTTCACTCTAGATAGTTCAATATGATCCACTGCCACTTTGTCACTTTCCGCATCAGTAGGAGAGTGTACTCCCTGCACCCTGTCTAAAAGACGCACTTTGCTTCCATGTAACTGTGTTTTGTCCATGTGTTCGCCATATTCGGATGAATCATCTTTGCTTTCGGAGCATCCTATCTTTTCTCCCGGTAAAGTAGATGTTCTCTTGGAATCCAGTTTTTCTATCCCATTTTGTGTATTTTGTTTCGACTGGTCATGACTTCCATTTTCACGAGTTGCCATATTAAGCTCGAAGCAGTGCATCTCACTCGCAACAGAATCATCATCATCGTCGTCGTCAGCATCATGAGGCGCACTGGTAGTCCCATTTAAGTGGACGGACTCGAGGGACTGGCGCCGCATGTTAATGTCTTTCTTTTCATCCTTTTGGTACAGACGATCATTCCCAAAGGCCCTGGACCTTCTAGCTCGAAGAAAGGATTCAATTTCACTGCTTAGCCTGTCTGTAATTGTTGTTTTCTTAGCCAAATCTCCTTGGTCTTCTGCAATGTTCATCTGAACCCGCTCATCCAGCCATGCTTCTGATATATGAAGTACTAACCGATCTACCTTATGGTCGCAAGCTACTTGAGATTTTTGCTTCAACTCCCTTACTTCCTGCTCATAATCTGTAACAGCCTTAGCAAATTCATCACATAGGTCCTCCAAAAGGCTATTTGTTTTTCTCTCTCTTTCTAGATCTTTCACAGTCTTCATGTATGTTGCATTCACTTCGGACAACTCTTTCCCAAGTTTCCGGTGAAGACTTTCAGAGCGTCTTCGGAGATGTCTCTCATCTTCAAGCTCATCTCGTATCGACTGCACTGCCGCTTTGATCTTTTGTTGCTCCTTGTTCTTCCTAATCAGTTTGTCTTCGGCAACTTGATTCATTAGATTATCCATTTCATGCCGATAAACATGCTGCTCTTGCATCAGCTCCTGAATGCGTTCCTGTGCATGTTCTAACTCCACCTTCAATGCTTTCACCAATGATACATTGCAAGAATGTTGTTCTTCCAGGCTCCAAATGCGATTCAGTACTTTCAATAGTTCTGTCGATGTTTGAAGACTATATCCCGCCTCACCAAGCTTTCCCTTAAGATTGACAGAACTGCTAGGCGTGATGGCTTCACTAATAGCAGCAATCTGCAAGGTGCAGATACATGAACACACAACAAAAATGTTAATACATCCGCAAATACATGTTCCTTTCTTTTATTTTTTCATATAAGAAGCAAAATAAATTTTCCCTAAAACAAAGAACATATGGTTCCAGCAATTTGATATTAAGACATAATCTGCCAATGTAAGACCATTGCTTGTACCATTGGTTAACGTAAACTTATACTGTAGATGCTACAGCACAAGCATTACAGCACACAGGTGTCTATTACATGGCATGCTAATACCTAAAACTAGCGAAATGCCTGGTGCAGTCATGCATGAGAAGTTCACTATATGTACAATGCCAAGACCTAAACATACCATGCAAGGAACTGAGTCAAATGCCTGAACAAAAAGTCAAAATCATTTGCTTTTATAAGTTTTATCGTACAATATCTCATGATAAAACTAAATCTGCCTGAAATCAACCATTACAACTCAATTGTTGAACATAGAAACTTACAAGGCTTCAAACAGAGACCCACAATATTAAGTGGACAATTAATTCTTTTGTTTCCCCGATGATAACAGAAGGGGCACCCAAAAAAATTACCTAGGTTAAAATATTAAGAGGACCCAAGCTGTGAACCTCTTCAGTAACAGTGGGCTAAGGCCTGAATAATGAGTGACTAATCCAAGTAATTAAAATGAAATCAACATGATTACCTCCATAGAACTACTATAACTTGCAGGAGATACAGGTTGTAGGGCTCGACTATTTCTCTCATTCAACTTGTAATGTTTGACCAATGAAGCTGCAACTTGCCTCCTTAAACTACCTGCACTTTGAGGCTGCCACAAAAATTGGAGATCATTAATAGTACAGAGTCCCAATAATTCAGTATGTAAATTATATCTAACAAATTAATGTTCATCTCAATGATTCATGTCCAAAAAACTAGTAACCAAGATTTCAGGACTAAACTGCAAGATCGAAGTAGGCGCATGCAACATTATGAGAAAGAAAACAAGGTTGCATGCAGCACACACAGCTCTTGGTGTAGGAAATTGTTTCTTTAATTATGACAAGGAAGTCATAACTTATATCATCCTACATCACATGTATATCAATTTTCTAATCTTGTTTCCATATTGGGTTGGTATTTAGAGTTTCCACGTTACATGACTGTTTCTGGAGTTTGCCTACAACTATTTTTTGAGTGGCAATTGAATCTTTCAGTTTATATCAGAAATAATATCATACCTATTTCTAAGTAAAGCACGAAATTAGAGCTGTTTGATAATTGCACAAACACTAACAAGTCAATGGTGTGTATCAATGTATTATTAAAGGATCGGGTTGGCTTCCTTGAAGTATTGATTGTCATGATTTTTGTCTGTCACAGAATGAGGGCTATAGAGACAATATTTTGGTGGTCGAGGTATTCTTTAAGATTTGATTATAGGAATGAAATTTATACATAATGCATAATTTGCTAAAAATTGAGCAAATAACTAAGATGTTCTTGCAATTCATACTAATTTTGCACGCACCTGATTCTAATTACACATGAAGAAAGGCTCAGAACTTATTATGAGAACAGACAGGCCTAATATATTTTGCTGCAACAAAAAATGGATTTGTTACATATGACATGAATATTTTATGTCATGGTAAAATTATGATAACTAGATTGCATGGCATCCAAATTTGAAGCTTTATGTGTGTATCTACAATGTGGATTAAAAATTTCATTTCGGTTTCCATATAATTACTGACAATTCATCTTTAGGCCGTAGGATTTTCAACTAGACAAGAGAAAATATTGTATATTTGAAATGATTAGAAAAGAACAGCACAAAACTAAGTGAAAGATGCAAAAAGATAATAGTTAAATTAAATTCCACAGGAAGAAGCACTCGAGATCAGTCTCACAAAAACGTAGGGAGGAAGAGATATGATGGAAATGAATATGATAAGAGGGAAGAAATAGACGAAGGGAATATTTTTAGATTTCTCTGCTTTTCTAATAAGACCACTGTTGAAAGCTAAGAATAAGCAGTCACACTGTTTCAACCATAATAAAGCTTCCGGCCACCAAACCATATCGATAAACCATTCAGATTCGTAAAACAAATTTAATAATGATGAACATCTCATCAATGGGAGTCCTATCTAAATTCACAAATAGACATAGAACATATACAAATCATAGGACGATCTTACAATGGTATCTAGAGAACACAAAATTAACCTAGATTAATGCTGCATCAATCTAAGGCTGATGGAGACAGAGTGGAGTTATTCTCTTGGAGCCATCAAACTATAGAACAATCAGCAACCACAGATGGCATATATAACTTGCCGCATACAGAAAAAGAATCTAAACTATAAAAGGTAGTACCATAATCACGAATAACCTAAAAATAACCTATGACAGTTCAGAGGTGGCAAAGTTTGCAAGTCGGTTTCATGCATAGGCACAGCACAACATGCAAAATGTACCATGCTGGCAATTATCTGGTATGAAAAAGGTGTCTGCATTGTAGTTCTTGGATACACACGCTAACTTCACTCTGATGGTGCCCGAAATGGTCATCCCAAATGAATCCATGAGTACATCACTACGATATAAGCCATACCGGTTCAAATTACCAACTGGAGAAAGAAAAGGCCAAGTTTTTGCGTTCATGAAAGAGCCAGAGAGGGACCACATCGAAGGTTGATTATGATCATATATATAGCGAAGAACATATATAAGTGGCTTTTACCAGGAAACAAGAAACTCTATAAGAATAAGTGCCCCAACAGTAAAGGCCTGAAATTATCTTTGGGTTGTTTCAACAGCTAAAATTCTTGATGTGATGCTTCCTTAAATGGACCAAAATTGAAGATTTGAAAAGTGTGCTTATTTCACACATGGAAATGTTTCCCCAACTTTTTTGATTATGACATAGCCTACACCTCGTGAAGCATATAACGGTGGGTGTCTTTGTGCAACTAATATAAATAAGCACACACTTGCAACAAGTCCAGTTTTCTCTTGGAGTTCCACTCTAAAATCACATCGACTCCCCAATATTGATTAAGTGGTTAACATCTACATCTACATCAACATGGAGAGAACAAGGAATCAATTTAATACAAATTCAACACTTTTGTTCTTTTTCAAGTCAAACAGATCCAGAAGCGACAAGTTCATCGGTCAAGGCAAGTCTTGGCAGGATTTCGAATCTTTCTTTTCAGAAAACATTCATATCTTTATCTCAACGAGCGTTATGTGAGATGAAACAAGAGATCATGCAATCAAGGAAGAGACATCGTCAGGTAAGACATTTGATCAAACACTTGAACACTACAGGAAATGACAAACAACTACAAGAACATAAAAGCTAGCCACAAGAACCAAGAACCTTACCAGGTCCTCATGACGAACGGTCAAGCGATCGGGACCGTCATCGAGCGCCTTACCATCGCCATGGCGTCGGATCTTGGCGCCCCTCCGGCTCATCGCGGAGACGGGCATCAGGTCCTGGATCTCCCAGAGGTTCGCGCCGAGCTTTCGAGCCGACACCGAGCTCCTCTTGGGTTCGCCCGCGTCGGCGTCCGCAGAACCGGTGTCCCCCAGCTTCCAGGTGGGCACCGGCGTGCAAAGGCCGCCCTTTTTCCCCACAGTAACCCCTCTCCTCAGCTTTAAGCCCAAAGCGTCCTCTTTTACACCAGCACTCCCCTCCTCATCATCAATTGCCACCCCTTTCCCCCCTTCCATGGTCCCTTACACCTCTCCCTGTCTCTCTTTTCCTTAAAGATCAAAACTTTTTACCATCAGCGGCCATACGATTTGCCCTTGCCCATTCCCCCCTGCCTCTTGCCTCCATGTTGCTGACCTTTCCTACTGATCTGCTGCTTCTGGTGCAGCAGCTTGTTTGCTGCTAGTAGTACTGTGACAATGGACCCTTTATAGCGAAAAGGGCCTCTGAGTTCCCCGGCAACAGGCTGCTGCCCTTCCTCTCTCTCATGGGAATACTAGGGAGAAGTGATCAAGCTCCAAATTCAATGGGGAGGATGGCTTCCAAGGATCATAAAGGAAAAGTCTTTCAGGGTTGGCATGATTTGGTGTGCAAATTGAGTGGGTGGCCCAGCTTTGGAGGGATTTGTAGCCTTGCCATGTAGTCGCTGAAGCCACATGTCAAAGGATGTGGTCCGGGACCAACCTTCATTCCTCTCTCTCTCTCTCTCTCTCTCTCTCTCTCTCTCTCTCTCTCTCTCTCTCTCTCTCTCTCTCTCTCTCTCACTCTCATCAGTGCAACTGATCTCTTGGAATTAGGAGAATGATCCTAACAACTAATGGTTTACAGAACAAACCATGGGAGAATTGTTAAGAGGGGAGAACATATGTTTGCTAGCAAATAAACGGCAAAACGGTGCCATAAATTCAAACAATACCGAGTTGATTATAATTCATCAAAAGTAATCACCAAATTTATTAGAATCAAATGAACTCCAGTAGATTTTGTTAAGAATTCATGTGAAGGACCAACGTATGAAGTCCGCGATCAGATGATCGTTAATTGAGCTTGTATTGTTTCTATTATCAAGAATCATTTGCTAAGATCCATCCTTTGGAGTGAACATTTCACTCCCAAGTTTCGCTTTCGCAAGGACGGCTGCCGGTTCTATCAATACCGGAGCTGATGGATGTGATGGACGCTACGCCTACCACACGGCATCCACAACATTTTCGTCTCCAACCGATGGAAATCTCCATTGAACTTCTAGTCCTTGCACTCGTAGGAGGTGGGACAGACGCTGATCGAAGCCATTGCGTACTCGTTGGAGTCCCAGTGATGTGGAACAGCTGCAGCTCTCTGCCGCCGGTTGCAGGAGTTCTGCTGCTGCCATGGAAATGAAAGAAAGGATGTTCATCCAATTTACACTCACTCCCTGCCATCGGACTCGGAGAAGCGTGCATCGCAAGGTAACGATTCACTGTGGTCCTGCGGCCAACGCCTCGCTGTCCGACGACGGAGCGTATACCTCTAAACCCTGAAGACCTCTCGCCGCCACCGTTTCCTTTTCTTATGGCCTTACAATATTGTAGGACTACAGTTCTGCCTCGCCCCAGATTTATTGAAGCAGATGCATTGCCAACTGTCTTCCACGCTATCTTTCCTGGAATCGCAAGCTGCGCACGGTAGCCATGGCCAAGCAATGAACGGGCAGCAGCATAGCGCAAATCTCATGAGCCGCAAGTCTTTAGCTCTCGAAAGAACGATGGCCGGGTGGAATTATGGGCTACAGCACGGAAACCTACGGCAGCCCTCGTACTCCCAAAGCCAGCAAGTTTCGTGGGACTTTGACCACGAATTCCCCGGTGCAAAGGGCGAGGCTCACCTGCGTCGGCCGAGATGGGGAACACGGAGCAGAGGCCATGCTCGAGCAAGAATGGAGCTCCATGATGTCAACCTAAACAGTGGATCCTATCACTTCCGTGAGGGGATCCCATGTTCCTTGTCTCCTCGGAGACAGGACAACCCACAAGTGCGGAGGACCTTGAACCTGCGATGATGATCCCCACGTGTTGCTCTCGTTCCACTCGAAGGCTTGCGAAGACTGGCTTGGATGTAAAGATAGATCCAAAGCTGTGCTTGGATTTGGACCAGCAGTGGTTTATCGATTTCTGCATACCCTGAGCATGTGAGCTGCACCGGAATATAGCACTCTCTGGGTTGCAGGCTCTCTTGGATCCAATGCTACCTACAGAAGAAGAGTAGAGCATGTTGGTCTTGCTGCAATCCTGTTTGACCAAGAATGGAGCATGTTGGCCACCGTAAACGATGGATCATGTGTTCATCATCATCATTGTTGCCATTTCACCAGCCAGAAAAGCATTCCAGGATGTAGCACTTGATATTCAATGATTCTGATGCATGATGAAGGATGGTGTTGCACATGATCATGATATTACGGTTGACCATTCATCCGTGAGAAGATAAAAGCCCAAGTTTTGACCCAGATAATCTCTGTTGTGAGGAATATTTGTCTCCAAACTTGCATATCTGATTCAGTTATCATATCCACTGTAAACATCACAACAACAATGTCAAGAACTCAGATATTTGAGTGTTCACAATCTAACTTAAGTTACCAGCTCAGCTTCAATGCAGATCGTATGCAAGACATTACTTGAATCCTACATTTGGAAAAAAAAATGATGAAGACAAAAGTATATAAGCAAATTGGATCAATTGAACAAGATGTTCTTATTGCACCTGTATGATACAAAAAAAAAAGGATAATATCAGGTTTTTACAGCATATGATTATTTAATGGCTATTAAACTACAGGGAACAAGAATTCAATAACATCGACATTACAACTTGCTGTACACTATACACGATAAGTAGAGTAACTCCCACCTTGCTGTTGGCAAAACTTTGAAGCAGAAGCTTCGGTCAGTCTTTTCCAGTGCATCTAAAAGCAAGAACTATGTAAAATGCCATGTAGCATCGGATCCATGAGAATCTCAACAAAGATGGCAAGCAAGAAATGACACTTAACAATGATGTTTCAAAATAGGTGGGCTTTGGAGTGGACGGGCAGCCAAGTGATTGGATCAACTCTTCCACAAGCAATACCCGAAACTTGGTCGGTGTGTTAAGGGCAACATTGTCTACACGGTGCTCATATATCTTTCCGGTCTTATCGAGTTTGTACTCAGAGGTTCCATCGAAGCGGCCATGAATCTCCCAAGGCACCCGAGGAATGCCGTGAACAATCCAACGAATCATAATAACATTCTCTCCAGGCTGCCATATGCTCACGATGTTGATCCATATAGCCTTGAAGAAAACACGACCATTGAGTCTCAGAGCCCAGAATATCCGTTTATAGTTGTTAAGACCAACAAAGGTGTTGAGAGGGTCTTTGAAGACAATATCATCCCTGGTCGATAGCAATATAAATATGTTAATCATAACAAGAATCGGTTCTAATAACATTGTCATACTAAATAGTGTACAAACAAGTAATGCAATTAAAAGGGAAGGTAAAACATGGTAAAATTATGCAATGCAAGACGATGAAGGCCGGCATATCTTCATCGTGCCCATCATATCTTCACAACTATAACTTTAAGGTTATAGCACAAAACAAATATAAATTTCATTAGATTTGTCATACACAAGCAAAAGAGAGAAAAAGTAATGGGCCATCGCTGCCCTCAATCAGAAGGGGGGTAAGCAAGATGGGTAAGCCAAATATGGGCGTAAGTATTTTTGTAACTGGAAAGCCTGTGAAGATCATAAATATTCAAAGGCACTAAATAAATATTTGATATATATAGATTGACCAGCATCTGAAGATATCTAGAATGATGCATGAAGTGGGTAGAAATATTGAAAAGTTTATAGCTTCAAGGGGCTTGAAGTCAAATTTAGGAGATATAAGAACGGATTATAATGTCATAGTGGGCATAAATTTTTCTAAAGAACCAAATCGATTTTCAAGTTTTGAGAACCACAATCCCGATGACAATGATTATAAGGGACCACCCTACTGGAAGAGAGATGGAAATTCAAAATAAGCAAAGTCCCCAACTTCAGGGTTGCACTTAATAATTACTTGCAAAAGTCATAAATGCTCAAAACAATTGTATCAAACACAATACAGGAACAACAATGAGAATCAAAACACCCATCAAACACATAACTGAAACAGTAGACATCCACGAGTTATTCCCAACTATAAGCCAGTTTCATACTTTGGCTTTGAAGTCTGGTCCCAAATTCTCAAAACATAAAATCCTAAGCAAGATAAAGCTACTTCTTGTATTTTCTCAGTAGCATAGCAACTGGAGTTTAATACTCATTTGATTCATTCCTAGTTCCATTCCAACTGATAAGTCTATATCCGTAGAGCCAATCGAACTATTGCCAATGAGGACAAAGCAGTACTAAAAATTCTTTTTTTTAAATATTTTGCACTTCGTTTAATCTCTGCACTAACTAATTGCATGATAAGATTTTGCAGGTGGCAGAGCCGAGAACCAGCAAGCAAGCTGCTTCGAAGCTCTAAACAAATTTCCACAGATTCATATAACTTTGACAGTAAATTGATACATTGAAGTCTACTAAATCCAAGAAAAAGAACTTTTGAATGCAATATTCAATCACGATAAGATAAACTATTCCAACAAATTGACCATTAATCAACGGGAAAAAAATTCCAACTTTTCTAAGAAAAGTAAAGGCATCATACAAAGAGGACCAACAAACCTGTATATATCATAGTTGGGTTCGCGCTGGAAGATATCAGGAAACTCTTCCCTCAAGGTACGAATCGCGTATCCCATGTTGACATAGTAATCTTGCTTCTCGTCGCCGCCATCCGTCTGCTGCTGCTGCGGGCTCACAGAAGGGAACAGAGGAGAAGACGAAGCGCCATCGAGGAGGGGAACGAAAAAGAGAGGGGGCACACCTTCATGCCGCAAGGGATCAGAAACCCTAATCACCCTCTCCTGCGCCTCGTCCTTGACCCGGCCGTGGGCGCAAACCCTGGAGGGGCCCTTGTTGGGATCACCGCCACCGCTGCAGCTCGGCCGACGGAAGTGTAGGGTTTTGGCTGCACGATTCTGGGTAAGGGTGATCTCAGTGAGAGGGAGGAGGAAAGCCATGGAAACTTCTGATCGAGAGCGAGAGAGAAGCTTACACGAAGGTCGGACTGGGGGCGGCGAAGATTTTGTCGCGAAGAGATAGGAATAAGATCTGAGATATTCCGATCGAGATAACATGTAAGGGATCAGTTGGTGGGACTGGGCGAGCCCTGTCTCGACCGTGACAGATCATCATGCTATCACGGTCGTCATCACGGTGATAAAAAGATAAATAAAAATAAAAATAAATATTCTATTTCTTATTTCTACAGCATGTTTCTATGTACGCATGAAGTATCGCAGCGTCGCCCATGTCCTCATCTAAGAGAAACTGTTTTAATGCGAGTCACCAAATCTCGTGAACGGGTGGGAAATATTGGCCTGGATAAGGTTCCCAAAAAAAAATAATAACAAATCAACAACACAATAATACAAAAAATATGAAGTGAAGACTAATTACATATTATCTTTATAATTAATTTTTTTTAATATTTATATTTTTAAAAATTATATTAATATCTCCATGTTTATGAATATAAAAAATAAAATACTTGATAAATCTTGTAATATTTTCGTCAATAAAATCGATTTAAAGAGAAACATGATTAAATACAACATTTCTCGGTGCTGGCTTCATGCGCTACATTTTACATGTAGCTTGATCTTAAACCAAATGATATATGACAAGCTCTCGCTATCACATTACTTGCTTCACTGCCAACAAAGTGAGAATCCAATCAACCACAGGGAGCCTCAGCTCTCTCTCACATACGCACAAAGATCATTGAACAAAACCAGTGTCACTGATAAGAAACAAAATGTAGAGACATGGACCTCCCACCCTAGAGAGCATAACCTTCAAAATCTAAAAACCATGAATTGTCTCATGTTAGAAATCACTGCTTCACATGTCACACAAGATATTTCCAGAAAGACAAATGGCATCCAAGAAAATTGAACCATGTCCAAATAAGATAGAACATGAAAGACCCTCTCAACCTTTTACATTCTATTCCAAAATGCATAATTAAGTCATAATTCCTTTTACTTTTTGTTCCATGCAAAAGTGTAATTCCTAATGAGGCCTAAGATGCTGGCAAGCCTCCTCTGCCAAATATAATTTTGTCTGATCACAGAAGTTACAACTGAAACCAGATTCAGATCGAACATAGCATACATTAGAATACTAATACAGTGTTTGAGAGCATTGCAGTTTGTGCATATTTAGTTCTACAGACATTGAAACTACTTGCATCGAGATGATGCGAGCGCATTGATGATAATAGAGATTGACCGAGAGCCGAAACCTTCAAATCACAAAGCTAGATCCATCCAAGTTATAAAGCTAAGCACTGTCTAAACAAGTCGAAAATAAGTGTTCTGATCTAACCACAGATAGGCCATGACAATACTAAGAAAGCCACATGTATCCACTGCCAAGCAAAACCTAATACATGACGGAGTACCTTCTACAGTCTAGTGCTTCTTGTCCTTCAACGGACCCCTAGGGATCTTACTAAGAACCTTGTCATCAAGCACAGCATACTGCTTCTTGATCTCTGCCATCGCCTTTTCCGCTGCAGCATCGACCTTATCCTCGTACTTCTCGTAGAGAACTGGCACTGTGTGGAGTGTCACGAACACTGATTTCCAGGAGAACAAGCAACCGTAAGAATTCAGCATATGCATGTCGAACACAACTCGCAGTAAGTTACACATTACAAAAGCTCACTTACATATGTATACCAAGGTCAAGAAATTGACCGAGCTTCCCACCATCGACAGCAACCACAGCCCAGCAATCACCTAAAGATCCAAATGTCAAGTAGTAAAAAAGGAAAAGGAAAGGCTTGTAGGGAAGGCGTCGAGAAAGTCAACGTACAGTAAGAAACTTCTTTACATCCCGTCCCAGTGCAACCTCCCTGAGAACAGCAAAGGCCCTGTTGATCTCATACCTAAGCGTGCGCGCAACTTGCTCAGCTTGGTCTTCGGGAATGCTCACCTCTGGAATTCGTGGCGGAGATCTGAAATGCAAAGAGGCTCTTTCAGTCGTTCATTCACTTCAAGATGGAGAATAGAAGATCCGAAAAACCCTACTTGTTAATAAAGGTGCAAGCTTTCGACCACAAGAAGAGGACGACCAAAGAGAGCACGAGGCCATGGCACACAAACGTCAACAGATGGTAGCCGACTAACTCGAACAGAACCCAAATAGCGGTAGCGGCGCTGAGAGCTCCAGCTGAGATCTTCTTGTCCCTCCATAGCATCACATCAGCAGCTAAAAGCGAAGCAAAAAGAAGCAGAGGAAGCAATTAAATAACAAATAGATGACATAATCAAGAAGCAAAATCTTCGGTTCTTTATATACCACGCAAAGATAGATTTCTTTAATTAAAACCCAATCAAAAATAGCTTTTTTTTATTGATTATCCTCAAGAAAAGCAATACGAACTTCTTTGCTCTAATTGGAACCGAAGAAGAAAACATTGATTCTTGATCTAGTTGATCATGTAAAGATTAAGTATTTTTGGCTAAAAATCGAAAAAAAAATTTGGTATAATACAAACATTTTTTACACACAGAAAATGAGAAATAACTTTGCCTCGAAGGAACCAAAATTTAAGCCAGTCTAGGGTTAAAAACCAGAAAGAAGAACTATGCAATACTCTAATTGGCATCATATTTGTTTCCTACTCTTTCCCCAAAAAATCGATAATCCCAGCAACTTTCCGGAAGAAGAAATTAAACTGTTATTATATCACTAGGAGAGCACTACTACCCTTCGAATCAAGTAAAATACAGACACAAAAGCACGATTGATCCGATCTACACGATTCCAAACAAAATCACCACACAAAAAGATTCAAACTTTACCCAATATGCGATCAAAAACCGATCCAATATTTTCAGAAAAAAAAAAAGAAAGGCAGATCACAGAAAAGAAAAAGAAGGAAGAAAGTTTGTCCGATCGCTACATTTGCCGCCACCGAGCACTTGGTGGACGGGCTTCTCCCTGCCGAAGAGGCGGTAGACTTTGGCTTTGACGGAGGAGGACTGCACGGGCTCCTCGCCGTCGGAATCGGAATCGGAGGAGGAGGAGGAGGATCCAGCAGGCTTGCGTGGCTCCTCCTCAATCTTCTCCGTCACGGTCGACTCCACAGAATGCTCCGCCATGAACCGCTCCTCGACTTCGCTCTTCCCCCTTTCAGTATCTTCCACCGCTAGAGATGAGTCATCGGCATCGAGGCGTTTCGTTTTATGGCAACACAAATCAGAGAAGGGCGAAGAAGCGATCAGAGCCGTCCGATGATGACTCGTGTAAGACGCAGCCCAGCCGAGCGCTGCTGGAGGTGCGTTGGCATTTCCAAAAGAGTCAAGCCGAGTCGACTCAATACTCGATCCCGTCTTCGACCGGGTCGGGTCATTCAAAATTTGATCCACGGTCGAGTATGATTGACTGACAGATAGAAACAGGTCGGCCATTGCCTGCTTTGGCACTGTTCATGAGGACCAACGCTATCTTAAACCAACCATCTATGATATGTGGCGAGCAGAGGGGTGGATGGCACAACGAATGCGACACGTACATATGGGTCTATCCTGCCATACATAGTGTCACGGTCCTGGGAAATGATGATGGGATGTACGTGTAAAGCCACGGAACGCCCCAACACAAGATTGGGCTGAAATGGCCCATGCAATTTTGCAGTGTCCTCTCCACAGCCCAGTCTGCCGCTGGAGAACCGAAGCACTGAAGCGTGAAAAGAGGGGGGGCGGGGTGGGGGAGAGGTGGGGAGAGAGAGAGAGAAGGAACATGAAAGAGATGAGGTTGCATGGAAATGGATGCAGGTGGATGTGAAATCAGAACCAGCTCCAACCCCCAAGAAAATTTATCTTGAGAAGGAAGGGTTTATTCTCTGGGATCAGCCAGGAAGAGGAAATTATTTGAGCAGGACGATGGTGGACGGCACAACCCTGTTTGGCTACTAGAAAACAGAGTCATGTGAGCAATACGTCGAGCCAACCCGGCGCAGAAGACTCTGCCACCGCCACAGCCGCTTCCCCCCAGCAGCATCAAACCGAATCGAGAGCGCGCACGCGACGCGAAGCAGGGGAGGGCAGCTTTAGAGGGGGAGGAAAAGGCGCACCTCGCTCGCTCTCCGACAGTGCTCCCCACGTACCATCTGATGCTGATCGGACGTAGCGCACGGGCTCACCACCACCATTGACGAGGCTCGTCGGCGCCCCGACTCGTCCTCTCGCCGTACCGTATCATATTCCGCTCTGTCCCTCGCTCTCGACCTCCTCTTCCCCCCTCTCTCTCTCTCTCTACCAACGAAGAGATGAACAGTTGATCGCCATCACGCCGCAGTCGCATGGTCCACAGTCATCAACACCATCATCGCCAAGGCAGAGGAAGAAGACGACAGGGGGACTCGTCGATTGGAGGCGGGCAGGGATCCCCTGCAATCCTCCTTTCAGTTCCAATTTTGAAACGCGCATATGACGACCGCGGGCTGACAGGGGCCCGCGTACAAGCAGGTGGACCCCAAGCGAGCCCTGGTCTGGACCGTCCGATGGGGATACCGGTTCTGTCCTCTATGTACAGGATCCGGGCGGTCCCCCCGTCTGCTCTTCTCGTCCCTCCATCTCAGACGCAGTCTTGTCCTTCACTGAAATAAAAGAAGAAAACTTTTTATTTTTCCAATTCGACAATTAAATCAATGCAAAACAAATAAAATAAAAAAATAACTCTGGTTTTGGGTGTGGGACCCTTAATAATTGTGCAACAAAGCTGGGACCCATAGAGCAGCCAGTGTCTGTTTTCTGGGAATTGGTCCTTTTATCTCCAGCCGTAATGAGTGATGACGCAGTTCGCATAAAACCTCGTTTAAAATGTTCAAAAAAATACGTATTTTTATTATTTTGAAGCTAAGAGAAACTAAACATACTACGGAAATAAGGTGCGGGATGACGGTTGGGGACATATGGAAGCGGAGTTTGGACCGGGTTCCACGTAAGGAAATATTTCCCGTGCAAGCCGGTGTTGCTATGGAACTTGAAATGTGGTGTATTGACCCAAATCTTGCTTTTAATAGAGATGTTGACTCGATTCATTAAAACCCATTACGAAAGGTGGTCGGGCGACGCACATGGTCGCGTCCTCCGTCACCCGCTCCTTAGGTCGACTGAACCGCGCCGGAGCGATTTCCCGGGCCGATGTGTTTGTTTGTGTGATGCCGTGGGACCCGGGCGGACGGGCCCACGCGTATTTAACTTGGTTTTCGCGGTTAGAGAGAGAGAGAGAGAGAGAGAGAGAGAGAGAGAGAGAGAGAGAGAGAGAGAGAGAGGGAAAAGGGGACGCCGAGACGTACTGACACCAGCAGCTGCAGCAGAAGAGCGAGGAAAGAGACGACTCCAGGAAGAAGCGTAAAAGGATTTAAAAGGTGGGAAAGAGACCCCCGGGTGTATGAGCCCCCCCGGCCATGGACTCGTTCGGCTTCCTCAAATACCTGCGCAGCAGTGGCAACGCCACTAGCCCAGCCATGGACGACGCCGCAGCCGCCGCGGAGGCGCACGACGCTGGCGCCACCATCGCCACCTCTGTACTCTTACCCTCCGACGATACTGAGGACGACGACGACGACCACGACCAGGACGAAGGTCCTTTCTTCGACCTCGAGTTCGCGGCAGTGACAGACGACGGCGGCGGCGGGGGGGAGGATGAGAAGAACGGCTCGGAGGTTGACCTCGACGGTGCGGAGGCGGAAGGAGAGGAGGAGGAGAGGGAGTTTAACTTTGCAGTGAGCTCCGACGGAAGCGGAGGAGGCGACGGCGGAGATGGGCACGGGTTCGACACCTTTTCTCCCTCCCACGACGATCTCTTCTTCAAGGGCAAGCTCGTCCCCTTCGACGCTTCTTCCATCGTCATCGCTGCCGCAGCCGCCGCTTCCGAGGCCGATCCCAAGCCCCAGTTCCCCGCCTCCTTTCTCAGAACCGCCACTAAGTTCCGCGTCTTCTTGCTTGGGCTCCGCAAACCCAAACCAACGCAGGCGGAGCCCAATGCCGACGCTGAAGCTCCCGCTTCCACTCCCGCTTCCACTCCCGCTCCCGCTCCCGTCCCCGCCGAAGCCCCTGCCCCCGAGGCCACGGAGGCGGCGGCGTCTCCTAAGAAGCAGCTACCTCATCAGAACAAGTTCTTTATCAAGTTCAAGGTGGTGGAAGCTCCGATCGTTTCGTTCTTCGCCCGAGACAGCAGCTCCCGCAACGGAGGCGGCGGCAGCAGCGCCGCGAAACCTCTGCCTTCCGCGGAAGAGGACACCGTTGCCGGTGTGGCGGCGACGGAGGCAGAGGAGAAGAAGTTGCTAAAAGAAGTGCTCCAGAAATATCTCAACAAGATCAAACCGCGGCTACCGCCGCCTCCGACGGAGGAGTCTGCCGTTGCATGCGCGGCGGCTGCGGAGGCAGAGGAGAAGAAGTTGGTAAAGGAAGTGGTCCAGAAGTATCTAAACAAGATCAAGCCGCTCTATGTTCGGGTCTCGAGGAGGTACGCCGAAAGGTTGAGGCTGGCCGGGCAGCTCCCTCCCGCCGAATCAGTGGCGGCGGAGGCAACTACCGGCGAAGAGGAGGAAACGGACGCGGAGGCAGAAGTGGCAGTGCCGCAGCCGCGGCCACCAACGACAGCGGTTGCGGCGGCGGGCGGGGGCAAGAGCTTGGTGGCAGGGCTGAGAGTGGTGTGCAAGCGGCTGGGGAAGAGCCGGTCCGCGTCGTCGGCCGTGGAGGCTATCCCGTCACCGCCGCCGAGTCGGCGAGACGACTCGCTCCTCCAGCAGCAGGACGGGATCCAGAGCGCCATCGCGCACTGTAAGCGGTCCTTCACCGCCGCGGAGCAAGGTATGTTTCTGGCGAGACATCACTCTCTGTCCCCATCATCGTTTGTTTCGCTTATACCAAGCAAGTTTACTACTATACGGTTCCTCTGCAGGTTCCGAGTCGCCGCTGGTGAGATCGATGAGCGATCCCGGCGACGGGAGATCAGAGACGACCACCGCGTCGCCCTAAGCATCGGATCTCCACCGCAGCCAATTCCCCCGTCCCCTGAGAGTGCGCATGTAGAAGAAGCAGAAAAAAACTATGCGTTGCAATTATATTCGATCGTCTCTTTTCAGTAGTTAGTAAGTTAGCCTCGTGATCACCAAGTTCATGTCCGTTCTCCGTGAAGAACAAAGCCGCCGCCGCCTCCTCCTCCCGAACAGTATAGATTTCAGGTGGTAGAACATGCAGTGTGAAGAGTGCCGATGCGGGTGAAGAAGGGATGGTAAAGAGGGGACTTTCTCTCGGTTATTCCTATGCCATGCGTGAGGAGAGGAACAGAAGAGACAGAGATGTGAAAGATCTCTCCCATGGCATCGGGAAAGCTGCCATCATCTTTCCCCAATCTCATTGTAATATATTGAGCACTGATAGGCTCTGCCACGCAGTTCAACTGCTTCTGTACCAATCAATGTACTGCGCCTTGTGTCTTTGCCGTCCCTTTAGCTTTCCGCTCTCTTTCCCATTCACTGCTTTCCTGGCGTGGGTGGTCACCGCTACCTGAAAGCCCGCTGCTTTTTATGTTCTTGGAAGAGAAAAAGCAAAGCGCCCAAGTCCCGCAGAAGAAGGTAGGAAAGTAAGGGGGAGAAAGCGCGAGCTCTCCTTCCCCTCCCTCTTTTTCTTGCTTCTAGGTTTAGGCTAGGTTGATGGCAGGGCTTCTCCATGCCGAAATGACACCTCGTTCCTCGCGAAACACTTTGCTGCCGCTGCCTTTCTTTACGCCCTCCATGCTGCAAGTTTGACACGTTAGGGATGCAGTTTGTCTGCTTCCATGCTTGCATGGGACTGCACGGCCTCTGCATTAAGACCTAACATTGTAGCTGAAGCCCGGAATCTCGACCAAGGTGTCAGCCTTCTGATCTCTTCCGTAGTTAACCCTAAGCGAATCCAATGCTCCAAAGTTACACCGCCACCTTCCTCGCTCGTACCCTCAACAAGTGCGCAGTGCGTCCGTTTTGGAGCTTGGTGGCACTCTCGAGCACCGTGGCGTTTCGGGTGGTGAGTTGGTGAGCGTGCAGCAGTAAAGATCGCAATGAACTCACCCTCGACCATGGGCACGTCCAAGGAACGGGGATGACGGTGACCACGATTCTTGAGTCAAAGAAGCATATGAGCTTGTCTTTTACGGGAGATTATTATACAGTACAGTAAACGGTGGACCATATTTGCGTGATGCAGATGTGTGTTTCTTGCCCTACTGTTGGGAATGGACGACGCCATCAGCACCGCACCACGCACCATGGAAGCACTCTGCATGCGGGTCACCAATGATTATTATGTTGCGAAGCAAAGAGTTAAGGCGTGTCAAACATCTGCAGTTTCCATTAAGAACAGAGCACACAGGATGGACTGTGAATGCCGTGTTAGTAATGCCAGCATTATTGAGTGTGGGGCTGTGGCACCAAAACCTTGGGCTACAGAACGGTGGGGGAGACGATGGACATGGCCACGGAGAACTCCTCGTGTCCACCAGAACCATTCATCGAAAGAGCAGCGGGGAAGACGATGGGCATGATATCGGCTGCAGAGAGCTTGTCACGTAGGCTGGTGGTGGCGCTACGGAGGCGGGGAGTGCGGCCGGGGCATGTGAAGAGCTTTGAATGAGCGCACATGCCACTGCCACCTCCCCCTTCCGTCGCTGAGGAAACCACCAAATCAGTCTCAGGAAACTGGAGATGACTCAGAGTAGAAAGCGGTGGGGAAGGCGAAAGGTGTTCTTCCTTGGTCACTCTCGATTCATTTTGACAGATCCTTGTACCATTTGGGAGGTTAAAATCTTTTTGTTTTATTAGTACAAATTATTCCTTGATTTCTTGTTTCTTGGATTCAAAATTGAGACGATGATGTTTCATCTATCCATCATAAAATAACAGGAAAAATCTAAAGAAGAATGATCGCGAACCTGAGAACAGCAACTTGGAAGAACAAAATCTCGCTGCATTGTCACCTCACATTCAACCAACCCACCCCCAAAGAACTTGAATTGATGGCACAACAACTCGCACTGTCATCGTTCGTCCACGGCCCCCATCAACGCCATGAACGCACACTGTCTCATCCGCTGCAGGTGGGGGCGACGACAGGAGACGCCTGCGACTCGCGGCCCAAGTCGTGCGCCCAGTCGTGGGGCAGCACCGCTGTGCCTCAAATCCCAAGCATGAGGTGACCCCGAGGACTCGTGGCGTGTAGCTGACTCGAGGGACAGGTCAAAATGGATGTGGCCTTCGTTGACACCAACATAAACCTAAATCCAATGCATGGAGATGCTGCTCTGCAGTCCTTTTTATGTCATGTCAATTTGTACACCATGCTTGTGCTTCCAGTTTATTAGAGTTTCGGGAACAAATTCTATGTTTTATTTTTAGACGTAATGCTGCACATACTAATCCTCGGATATTGTATTGGTGAATTCTTTTTATATTTCATTTTAGTGTCGCCAGAGTTTAATCAAACGTAATTTCACATATGGAATTCGATCAATATTTATTGGGTATTGAGTCCATTCTTTGGCTGCAAGGAGATGACAACAAAAGGTATCCATTACCCCTGAAGGTGTTCCCTTCAGATTCATGGTCCCTCGGCAAATTGTCCTCTCACTGACTTGGCTTGGCTATGCCATCTCTGAAACTTTCAGCTTCATGCAGATCCCCTGATGATATGTATCAGAGATGGACAAAGGATTCTACTGAGAGGATGAACCATAACACGCAGAGCATTTGTTTTTCTGCAAAGATCAAGAACAAATACAGCAGCTGTGACTGGAGAGCAGAGGAAAAACTAATCTGATCATGTGCATTAGCAAGACTAATCTTTTGATGTGGACTGATATGGGCATTTAGAGTCTGGAGCAGTTAGTGAGAGACCTCACCATGATGGGGATATGAACTTGAAGCTTTCATGCACACCCATCACCCTTAAATAGAAGAAGAAAACCTACACACACCCACACAGAGGCATGCTTGGATGACTTCTTCTGAGGTGGTGAGAGGCTCTCTGTCATGATAGATTACCTTGAAAACCGAAGCTAGTTTTCACTTATTCGACCGCAGATTGCCATGAATTTAAGATCCAAATGCTTCAAGTTGTGGATGCTGTGTTCTCCATCCTTTAACAACATCATCGTAATCCTTGCTAAGAGAAGAAGAAGAAGAAGAAGAAGAAGAAGACATCTAAATTTATTGAGTCAACTAAAACAGCCTAAGTTTTCAGGTATGATTCTGTCTCTTGCATCAGAAGAAGACAACCTAAACATGACACCACTGGGGGAAACAACAAAGCTAGAAAGAAGAGGCTGTGAGTACCCCCAAATGCATCAAATTATGAAGAGCCAAGTAAATTGTGATTGAAGAACACACCCATATGCAAATTGGCATTGATGACTTGATGTCAGCAAACCCTTGTGGCATACTCAATCCAAAGACACTTCATCCGTGTCTGGGTGTGCGACGGGCCTTTATCCTATAGCCCGAGGCCATGTCTCTCGGCATATCGAATCACATAATTCTAGTTTATCTAACAATTGCTCAAAGGATCTTATCAGTGTTGACATTTGGAATCCAGCATTTTTGTTTGAGTTATTAATGACAAAGATAATGCTTCGTGTTGCCAAGATATTGGAAGAACAACTCTTCATTTAGGCCTCTCCAATCCCATGCTGCGATCATTAACTACAGTCTAATCAAAAGAAAACAATGCATCATATTAGAAGAGTAGGACTGCTTCTCCATTCTTATCCTTCCTCCCCAAATGAAAGCTTGTCCAAGATGTCGAGGAGGAGATTAGATGACACGTTTAGTCTACGACTATGCTGAGGAGATGATGAGACAAAGATGCAAGAAGCAGGTTTGCAAAGATCACATCAGGAAAGAGAACTCATCTAATACAAGGAAACACTAAAAAGAAGCAAACTTGTGTATAGAGTTGAAGACTTTCTATCTTTTCAACCGCTAACAATCGAGAGAGAGAGAGAGAGAGAGAGAGAGAGAGAGAGAGAGAGAGAGAGACAGGTTAATCTTTTTCCTTAATAGTGATAGGTAGTCACAGAGAGAGAGAGAGAGAGAGAGAGAGAGAGGTTAATCTTTTTCCTTAATAGTGATAGGTAGTCCTTTCTATCTCTCTCTGTCCGTATTTTGTTTATCTCTGCTCTCTGCTCTCTGCCGGCAAAAGAACGAACAGAAGAGGAGGCATCAGCAGCCGCAGGCGCGTTGTTACTTGTAGACAAGCCATGGCGCATGGCGACGGAGAGGAAAAGGCAGTCTCACAATTCACTGTCATCGCCGAGGAACGCCTCCGCCGCCGCAGCGGAGGCGGCGGCGCTGGCTGCAGAGCTAGTACCTTCCTCCGCGCCGCCCACCAAAAGCAAGTCGTCCTCGCCCATGACCCCAATGTCGTCCACCAATAGCATTCCCTCCTCTTCGTCAACGTCTACGTCCTCGTCCTCCATGGAGGTCGTGAGCGGCGTGGTGGGGGAGAGTCCGGTGGCAGTAGACGACGACGGGGGACTGGACGACGGGTTGCCCGGGGGCGGGTGGTCTCCGTCAGGGGAGGGTAACTTGTGGCGTGTGCTGCCGGCGAGGGCGTTGCGGTGCGTAGGCGCAGGGTGGTTGTGCTCGGCAGTGTAGGTGATGATGAAGATGGCCGGGTCCGCCCGGCTGCGCTCCACCTGCTTACGGGCAAGGCACCCCTTCGAGCTGCTACACCTGTAGTATCCCCTGTTTCCCAGCCAAATTTAGCTCCTTTCTCGCTTCCATGAGGCCACAGAGGGCGGAAGGAGGTAGACAAGCTTGGCTTACCGCGGATAAGGAGAGCCCTTGATGGGTTTCTGGCCGTACTTCCGCCACGCCCACACGTCGGAGGAGAGCCCAGCGGCCGGGACGTGGCACACCACCTTCTTCTGCTGGTTCTTCCTGGAATCGCCCAACCAAAGGTCCAATCTGTCAATCTGACGCACAAAAGATCGACAAAGATGATGACATATCTCCTTACTTTCGTTTGGAACGGGGGATTTGAGAGACAGGCCGGTGAGATTGCCTCGACGGAGCAGCCCGCGGCAGCTGCTGCCGGGCTTTGGGGAAGAAGGGCTTGCAGAGCTCCTCCAGCTCCCAGACACCATCCCGGCCACGGAACAGATCAGGAAACCCCAAAAAGGAGCCGCCTTTCCCTCCCTCGGCTTCCGCCTCAACCGGCGCCGTGTGCAGAGGAGACGAAGACAAAGGCTGTCTCGGCGCCGCCGCCATCCTGCTGCTCCTCACCACCGCGCCCAGGTCCCAGTCGTCATCGGCCATTCGCGTCCACGTCGACCACTGACCTCCGCAAACCGCCTACCTACCCCCCCGCAAAGCGAGACGGCGGCGTTGACCTCGGAGGCAGAGAGAGAGAGGCTCGCCGCGCTGACTTTTGCTTGAGGAAGAGGAGAGAAGAGTGCCGAGGAAATATGGGAACGTATATATACAGAAAGGGTTGAGATGTGGCAAAAGGAGAAGGTAGGCGTTTTGTTGGGAGACACATCTCCCTGCAGGTCTGCACAAAACCAGAGTGGTTTTGAGAAACCGGCTTCACGCTTCCTGCACTAACCATTCGAGCACAAGTCAAAGGGGTGAGGATGAAGGAGGAAGAGGTCGAGAAAAGAAGCGGGATGGCGAGAGAATCCAACGGCACTCACCGAGTCAGGATAGTGAAGCGAAGAAAAGTCGTGCGTAACATAAATGCGATGACGTAGAGCGCGACAAGGGACGTTTTCTTTGAGGTAGACGCTGCACGTGTTACGTCCTCGTGTTTTTGGTGGCGTGCGGATTCCATATTTTTTTGTCATTTCAGACTTGGCCGTCCGTGATTGGAGAAGATATTGGGGCTCACGTTTAGGTCCAATTACCAGCATCCTCGTTCTCTCCTGCACATCAATGTTATTGTATTATTATACATATACAAATGTTTATTTGAGGAGAAAATTAACGATCTACAATTCCCCCATTTAAAATAAATTCAAACAATTTAAAGGAATATATTTAGATTTGGAAGTGGATGGATTTAAAAGTAATCCACATCTCACCAATCATAAAGAAGATATCGGTCTATCTGATTAGGATGAGAAACCTGCAGCAAGGAAAATAAGCATCCAATAAAAACCCAAAATGCTTCACTCTTCGATCAATTCACAACCGATCCTTTTCCTTTCAAATGCGAAGTTCAATATTCGTTCGTCCATCAAAAGTTCACACCACTTTCTGTGGGAGATGCGGCATTCCAATGACCAGAGAAAGAAGGATATGCCCTGCACACCAGCAATAGTATCTATCTATGAGCAAAGCATTCAACAGTGTCACCATAACTTTGATGAGCCTTCTGTGCCCACAAAATCCGTGGCAATGTAGAACCACAGCCTCTCCGAATCTAATTATCATTTGTTGTCCATCAATTCCTGCCAATAGTTCTACCCAAAAGAGACTTCCAGCTGGTGTAATCAAATGATACAAAAAAAAAAAAAAGAGTTATTCCATTATTTTGCATTACAGGTAAGAGCATTTGCGTAGTGCAAACAACTGTTGCCAACATTTGGCTCCAATTATTACAACATAGAAGGAGGTTCTGCAGAAATGGATTCCGGGATGGCACAGGACACACACTTCAGTATGGGCTACTCAACTATCCTGTAGATGATTTTGGTGCTGATTCCATCAGGCACCGGTTCTAACATCAAACCACCAGTGTGATCTTCCGGGGGCTGTACATCGCAATGGATATTGCCAAGCTACAACACGGTAAACCAATGGAAATGGTCGGTGCCAATCCAAAATTGACTGAGAATTGGCGACAACACAGTAAACTAGTGGAAACGAACGGTGCCAATCCAAAATTGACTGAGAACAATGGATATCCACCGCATGTGTGCTCATGGTTAGCTCCCACCTGTTAGGATACATCCAGATATCTAGGAGTTGAGTTGGATCTGTAATCGATCCCAGCTGGCTGGCCCCTACTTCTACAATATCTATTGCTTAGCCTCCCGAATGAAGCCCTTTTCTGAGAGTATATACTCATAAAGCATGAAACAAAAATGGATGATGATCACCATAGTTTGATCGTGGTTTCTGCAATCACGAAGAACTCAGCCTTGTGACGCCCGAGTAATCACCCACGTTTGCTATGAAAAGGGGATCCATGTCATCGATGAGTTTGGACTTGTGACTTGCTTGCTCTAACTCCTTTGTCAAGTCTTCCATTGTTTTCTTCAAGTTTGCTTTGTTCATCTGGCCGTCGCCCATCGAGATGCCAACCATCGTGATCTTTGGAAGAAGGGGATTCAGCAATAATTCATTCATAGCACCACTTTCGGACCTAGGCACACGGTCAAGCTAATAATGAAAATGCACAAACTAGGACAAAATTAAGGATCAAAAGCAAGAACAATGCAAAACCTGGCATTTGACTTCATCTGGTTGTTGAAATTTTGCTGTTTTTGTTGTTGTCTTGACCAGGGATTTTGAAACAAGTTTGAAAATGGAAATTGAAAACCAGTTTGATGTGATGACTGAGCCTGGTGTCCTTGTAGGTTATCGTCTGAACCGAGTCTTGAAGCATCAAATTGCACATCAGGTTGCTCTTTATCAGAGCCTTCTGTATTAGGAGCTGTGGTGGCCAATAAAGAAGACCTCAGTGATGAACTGGCACTCCTGAAAGGGGCACCAAGGAGATGATAAGAACCACATACCATAATGAAGCCAAACCAAAAACAATCTTAACATGCGGTCGGGACAGTGCCATGACCAAGACAAAATAAATGATAATAGATCAATAATCAAACAAGACTTTCTTGCATACAACATGATGGAATCAGATGGAGCATCTCAGAGTCATTGTAGAGGTACAGGATTTATATTTGACACGTAGCCGCAGGAAAGGCAACAAGAGAGGTGTTTTTTGTTAGATCTAATACAAGACTTTACAAGCCTAAAGTGCATCTTCTCCAAGTACCCTAGCAAATTACAAACCAGATCCTAAAATATCAATTGTTGTCATAATACCTAAAAAAGACATTAGATTAATCTAGCTCTGCAGCTCCAGCTAGATGTCCCTTTTAACCCTAAAAAATCAATTGCCATCATGATACCTAAGCAAAGCATCTCCAGTTAGATTCCTCACTTAACCCTGTCTTATGTCTACGTAACTAAGACCATGATGACCAACAGGCTTCCATGCAATACCACTTGCAAAAATCTTGATTCGTGGTAGATCAACAAGGAATGAGAATAGATTCAAAAGCAAATTATGAAAGAATGTTTAGCAGGTTATTGTTTCTTTACAATATATTAGTCCAGTATAAATCATGAGTATATATAATATATTCCAATAAAAATCACCAAATATCAACCCCTCGCATTACCCTTACATTTCAGAAGCAACCATTTATGACTGACCTCTTACATTCGAATAGGCCATAAAGAGCGCTAGAACTTGGAACAATTTCTTGTCCTTCAAGAGACAAATATGTGAACCAATATGATAGTTACCCAAGAACATGAGAAATATTTTTAACTACACCAATTTGAGGAACGGCATTAAGGGGCAACTACTGTGATTACTGGGTGCCAAGGGCCACGGACAAGGCTCACAACATCAGTGGGTGGCAAGGCCATGAAGTCGGTTAATCTGCAACCAACTAATTTGCAAGCTGAACTTATAGAGCGTATTGGAAAGCAACTTACATACCGTTCTTCAAATGAGTCGACCAGATAAGGGAACTTGGGTTGAATACCAGTGGCTTTTCTCAACCACTTGTTCCCGAGAAGTACTTTGTCAACAACATCAAGGAGCTGAATCTCTGCAGCCTTTGATATGATGCTAAGTGGTATTCCATATTGTCCCATTTCATCCATCATTTCTTGAACCTGTACTTCAGAAACAGCAAGGTTGATGTTGGTATGCTGTATATTCAATTATATATTGCAAGCATAGTCAAAGAAGGATAAAGAATATTTCCAAGTAAAGATCAGATATGTTGTGTAGTAGCAGCAGAACCTCTGGAGGCTCAAACAAGCTGTCACTGTATTCCTCAACTACATCTGCTGTTAAATTATCATCGATAACATCCCGCCGTCGTTGCATGTGTCGGTTTTGCATCAAGGTGTGAAAGTGTTGATCGATTGATGCATCGAGAATATTATCCAGCAATCTTTTATCAAAAAAGTATGGTGCATACCTGAAAATTATGAGCATACAGAGGATCATTGGATGTCAGATTTGTTTTAGCACAGATATCAACATGAAGAAAAAGTAAAATGATTTCCCAATTAAAATGGAAACATTGAGAAGAAAAAAAAAAAAAGTTGTACAAGGCACTTGGACCAGAACATAGTGACTCAAGGTGTTCAAAGTGATTACAGATACCCACTGTCATGGTGGCCACCGTGGATCCAAGGTAGCATTTGAAATAAATCAACATTCTCTTTTTTAATTGAAAAAATGAAGATTATACTGAAGCAGGCATACAATCTAATTACAAATTGACCGGCAAAAATAAGAGAAATCGAAGGTTATGTTGAGATAAAACAATCATTATTGTTCCAAAATACCATGATGGTGATATTAGAAGAACTCTATATACTTCTTACCACTTTAGTCCATCACTTGTTGCTATAGCAATATTCAAATTCTGGGCTGTAAAGACAGGAACACCATCAACCCTTCTTTTCCCATGTTTCATAGGGATTTGCTTAAGAAGCTTATTGGCTGCCTTTACCTGTATAAGCAGCAAATATGTCATTGAAATGTGTAATCATAATATTAAAGAATATAAGAAGATATTTTCGGTTTACCTGTTTTTTATTTGGAACAAATTGGAACATATGTGGCTTTTCCTGCAAAAAACGAGTAGCAGAATTTTAAATGCAAATAAAAGCAAGATGGTATAAGACAGAAAATAACTCCAGATATACCAAGAAATGATCACATGCCCAAATAGCTGGAAATACAGGCACAGTGTGGTTGATACATATGATCAAATGCTAATTTACATTAAAGTTAGTTCGAAACTTAAAAGTAGTTAGTTGTGATTGAATCTCTCAAAAAACTTATATACCCTGTTACAAGTTAACACGAGACTTAAGAATCTCATAAATGAGTTGAGATTAAGATCTGTTGATGGATTGTCATCATTCTATCACCTCAAAATCAATCAACAGGACTCCAATTGGAAGGTAAACTCCATTGAATATGGTCCACATCTAAAAAACCCTAAAACTGAATATTCATTTTTTTAAAATATTCTAGCATATGCATAGAGAGAAAAAAAAACAGGTAGTTTTAACAACACTAAAATTTTTAAGTTAATCAATGGAATCAGATTAAATAAGCTAAACTTTTATATGCATTGATCTAACAGTACTTAGATCATGATCAATTGTTTGTACCATTATTTTAAATAACCTAGAACATACAACCATGCATCAGTACTTTCTTTAGATTGTTCATTTTTTGTTATTTTAATGGCCATAAAAAATATAACAAAATATTTTAACAAATGCATCAAATGGAACTTTTTTTTAAATTTGAATAAAAATAAAATACCAAAATAAGTTAAGAATTCTTGTATGGATTCATCCAACAATGTTTAAATCGTGATAAATTGCTTGGATTCACTTGAAATACTCTACATCATATTTTGATGCATCAATACTTCTTAGACTGTTCGATTTTTGTTAATTTGATAAACAACCGAAATATTTTTAAATCACAGAAATTTTGCTTTACAAATAGTTTGTGTTATAGATCATGTTCAACATATGTAATCTTCAAGTTGGAGCATCCATGTCTGATTTTGAGATGTTAAGATGGAGGCCTCAACCCTCTCGATGGGGTTCCAATTCAACTCCTCAAAAGTAGTTGCTGTGAAACCAATGATTTAGAAAGTGCTAGGCGCCAAAAGGTACTAAGGTCCAAAAACGCCCGAGGCACTAGGCACTCGCCCGAACGAAATGAGGTGCTAAAATATAAAAATATATAATATAATTAATATTATTTAAATAAAAATCTAATAATAATTTTAAATAAATAAAAATTAATAGTATTAAAATCAAAATAATATATTATTAATCTAATAAATAAAAATATTGTTAACAGTATATTATCGAGAAGAGTGTAAGGGAAGACCGAGGGCGACTGAGAACAGCGACAACGGTAGCAGCGAGTAGTGGGAGCGGTGATAGTGGCAGTGGTAGCAGCGACAATAGGAGCGACGATAGTGGCAGCGGCAGCGGTAGCAGCGAGTAGCGGGAGAGACGACAGTGGCAACGAGCAGCGGTAGCAGGAGCGACGAGCAAGGTTAGGGTTGGGGAAGACGCGAGAGAAAGGTGCTTTAGTTGATTCGATTAAACCAACTAAAGCAGACCGAACCAGCGTTTTAACCAGGTTGCCTAGTTTAACCCGGGCGCTGGCTCGAAACGCCCAACGCCTAGGCTTGGGCCTCACCTCGCCTGGAAATGAAGCGAGGCGCTCGGACCTCGCCTCGCTTCGCTCGAGCGCTCAGGCGAGCGCCCGAGCGCCTATTGAAATCAATATGTGAAACTACATCAAACAAATCTAAATTTGGACAAAAATACATGCATAGCAAAGGTTAAAAACTGGATCAGATAATATCTAATCATAACCAGATTCAAATCCAAATAAAGGCAGATTATTATTCAGACACTCCATATCAGATTTGATTGAATTCATAGGTTTTTCCCAGATACTCATACAGACAGATTCAAATGATGGTTAAAATTCAAATCTGATTTAGAAAATCCAGATAAATTCATATTTGGATAATTGGATATTAGTAAAAGAACATTGACTGCCAAAGAAAAACAAAAAAGTGACCCTTTATTTAATCTACACCAGTTTAGACTGCATCCCATCATTAGCTAGCTCGAAAAAGACAAAGAAATCTATGAGGTGGAGTGAAAAACTTAAAAAACTGTAGCCATAAGCCTTAGACTAATTTGGGTGTTGATCTGAGCATCTAGGGCTCCATATTGACCTAGAAAAGATAATTCCAAAATATCAAACCTAAAATACAGTCTATTTTCCAAATTTATGCTTCTTTTTATTAGACTACAAGTTCAATTTTTTAATATCTGCTACAACTAAAAGGACTAGCTTGTCCTTAGCTATGTGATAGCACTTATAACAGTATCAATTTACCAACTCAGAACTATCACTAGAGCAATAACGATAATGCATGCAACGACTGGCATGCAAATATCACATGATCTTAAAAGATGAAATTATAAGTAGAAAAGTTCAAAAAGAAAAAAAAGAACACGTTGCAGTTCAACTTAACCATACCTTGAAATGTTCATATGCTACATCGAGGCGGCAAGCACCCACCATACCAGTTGGAATATTCAGGCGTTTAACATATGAAACTGGAAGAAGAAGAAGAACCTAGGTCAGATAATGTTTCCTTGAAATTAAACTAAACAGAGTGTTTGTAGGAAATGGGGTCTGAAAGAAACTTGCCAAAAATTGTAAAATTTACCTGCATCACCTAAATCCATGAAAAATCGAAACACAGGGCCTTTCTGTTCGTTGTTTGAAACTGTCGCAAGTATTTTCTTGATCCACACTGGTGTCCTATATGCAAAGGTATAGTCTTTAGACTCAACACAATTACTAGAAAACACATTCATATGATATGATATTTTTCCTTCATGTTACTCAGCAAAAGAGGTTGTTCTGCGGATGTCATCGCATGATATCAGCAAGGAAGTATGGATGATTGGAACAAAGATGCTAAATGCCAGAAATGAAACCACAAAGATATGCAATTCTAGATAACCTTTACAGCACACATAAAAATTACAATACCCAAGCCTATTACCACACTAACCTATCCTGAATGAAATAAACAATCTCCTTACCATAGTGTGACTATAACAAGTTGCTTAAGCAACATGATCATTTCACAGGATCTTCCAATTGGAATAAGAAGAGCGAAGAAAACCTATTCACACTACTCCACTTGATCAAACATCAGAAAAAAATTGTAGAGAACAACCTAGAAACAATTATATAATTTGTTAATTATACAAAAGCTAAAATTTTATCAGTCATTCAAAAGATGAATCTGAGTGTTGAGACGCTATAAGGGGGCAACCGGTATAACCTCAATATACAAAAATTTATGCTACAGATCCTAAAACCCATGCTGTATAACGGCACTATGAACACCCCAATATTGGAAACCCAGAGGGGATCACACAGATTGCCAATGTTAAAGAATAGGAAACATAGACCATAATGAAATCTAGACTATCAGGATCTTGACAGCATATTAGCAGTTCCTGGTCATCTGACATCATGTTATGAGTCACACTGACACAAAATCATACTAATAAAACGAAATTAAATAGGTGTTGTTTCATCTCATCAATAACCCATGAGATTTGACTAAGTCTGAAATTGATAACCTTATCCAATTCATGGAAAGAGGAATGGTTCAACCTCTTTGAGAGGAAAGGGATGTCGAATCGGGTGGTGACAGTCATGAGCCCGTTGCCGGATGGATCAAGCATGCTAAAGACCTGCCCGACGAAAGCAGGGCCACCTCCGGCCTTGGAGCTCGAGACAAGCCCCTCTATCCTCACCCCCGGGGCAAAGCTCTTGATAGCCGACGACGGCGACGGCGATGGCGACGCCGCGCCCTGGCTCATCCCAGGGTGAGAAGAGGAACCGGCGAAGGAGGAGGGGGATGAAGGGGGAAGGAGAAGGGGCAAGGTAACGGAGGCAGATCCGCCCGGTGGAGTGGCCATGGGAGATTTCGCAGTGGGGGTGGTGGGGCTGGGGTTGAAGGGAGAGAACGGGAGGTGGGACAGGATGTTGGTGGTGAGAGACTGCATGGAGCGGCCGGCGGAGCACAAGAAGGGGAGTCCGTCGCCGCGGCGTGGTCTCTCCGAGGCGGAGGAGGGGGCCATCACTGCCGTCAACAGCGGCGAGAGGGGCGGCGATGAGCTGGTGCCGTCGTCTCGTGGGGAGGGGAGGGCACGGGCGGTGCGTGGATGAGATTCTTAGACGCAACCTCAACTCTTTCTTTGCTCGGATTAATTGGGCTATGGTCTTTGGAATAGTGGGCCTTATGGGCGGTGTCATAGCCTCTTTTAGAGTCTACATTGATAAATACATTGTGGGCATTATGGGCCGTATGATGGGCTCCCTTGGAGTTACATGGAGTCCGCACGTTGTTTGAACGGCTACGATGTGGCGCTTGATGCGTTCAGATCCGTGAGTCGAGGTCACCATTCCCTGGTTCTGTGTGATTCCTAAACCCTCCTCGGCGCCTCTCTAGCTAGTGTCCGTTCCATGGACGCGGGCGGGCCGTGAGGAGGAGGAAAGGATACCTCCTCGTTTCTTCCTACGCATGGCGGTCGCCTTCGTCCGAACCGTCTCGAGAAGAAGCCGCAGATCTATTCTCTCTCTCAGTTTCCACCTCTCGAATCCTCGACCTTTTCCCCCCGCTTCTCCCATCGCGCTGACCCCGAAGACCTATTCAGGGCCTGCCTTTGCCCCCTTCCGCGGATTCCTCCGACCTCCGGTGCCGTGTCTTCGTGGCCCGCACCATGGCCTATGTGGAATACCGCGCTCTGACGATGACCTCAAACTCGCTCCCTTGGCGCCCCCGGGTGACCCGCCGAAGAAAAAGGGCAAGAGCGCGAAGAAGAAATCCCGGGTGGATTTCACCAAGGTCGATCCGGCGCTGCTCCCAACTGTGATCCTCGTCGGCCGGCCCAACGTCGGCAAGTCCGCCCTCTTCAACCGGTGAGCGGATCTTTGTCATGGATTCGGGTTCATATGGTGACCTGGGGGGTTTTTGAATTGGTTTTGCTCTGCTTTGTCGCTCTTGTAGCTTGATTCGGAGGAGGGAGGCCCTTGTTTACAACACTCCCGATGATCATGTCACCCGAGACATAAGAGAGGGCATAGCCAAGTTGGGGGATTTGAGATTCCGTGTGTTGGATTCGGCTGGGTTGGAGACGGCAGCGACTTCAGGTAGTATTCTTCATAGGACGACTGAGATGACCGGGAACGTACTCGCGAGGACAAAAGTCGCAATCTTTTTGATAGATGTGAGGTTAGTGTCTTGAATTTGTTTTGGTCCCTCAGTTCTGTCTATCTCCAGTAGCTCTTAACGGACGAATTTACTTAGTGGAACCGTTGCTTTTAAGGGATGGATTGCAGCCGCTTGATATGGAAGTAGGAAAGTGGTTGCGGAAGCATGGGCATGGTATTCATACCATTGTGGCCATGAATAAATCCGAGTCACTTGATGAACAAGGATTGCTTACTGCAGAGGCCGGTCAAGCATACACCTTAGGCTTTGGTGATCCAATTGCCATATCTGCAGAGACAGGTTTTGGGATGGCTGAGCTATATGAAACTCTCCGTCCATTGTTGGAGGACTATATGCTTCAACTTCCCAGCGGTATGTTGATTCGGCTTTAGCCATTGGTGTTCTTTGTTATTTTGCAAGCTTAAGCTTTGCATGATTATTCCTCAAATCTTACAGTAGTCATAAAAGAATACAAAAAACAAGGACACACATCTGTACTTTATTCACATTCCTTTTGTAATATGGATTTATTCATCTCTAGCTAATTGTGCTATTATGTGATAATATTATGTTGAACTATGATAATTTAGATGTGTAAACGTTATCATGCCATTATATTTAGGCTGGTTGCAAAATTTGAATTGCTAATATTTAGTAGTCATAGCTTTGGATGAAAAACTATCGATGACAAATGTAACTTGTTTGAAATCTTTCAAAGATCCTCCATGGATGGAAATGGAGAAAATTTGTAGTTTATTAGTGCAGCTTGACAATTCTTTCTCATATCACCTTGCAGATTCCAGATTAGCAGTAGGATAATCATATGAAGTTGCAATAGGACAAAAAAGGCAACTTTTTTGCATGTCTTTCACCAGCACCTTGGAATCAGATACAGCTAACGTGTTTTACATAATTGTGACCTTTAAAGGTTATCTATGCTCTATGTTGCTTTTTCAATTAATGGATAATAACTAGCAAATAAAGTTGAGACGTTGAAGTTCATCTATACTCTATTTTGTTTACCTAATTGATGGTCATTATCAAGTGAATCTGTGCATGACAAGACTGCATGAGATATATCAGACATTTTACAGATGGATCTATAAATTTGGCAAGTCATAGCCTCATAGGTTACTGTTTTATGCTATCCTCTCTTAGAAAATTTCAGTTAAGGCAAACTTTAAAAAGGAGTAACTGTTGCTTTGTGGTAGCATGAGCTTAAATTGTGACTAACAAACATTTGTGCTTGTAGGCTAGCAGTTTAGGAATTTATTCAAATCCATCTCTTTTCTAAAGTTGCCATGGGTTGGCATTTGCCAACGACTTCAGAGGATTGACAACAGTTTGTGCACAATTATATAGTTATAGTTTTTTTCACTACTTTCTTTCAAGACTTCTTTTCTTGAGTTGTGCTATGTAGCCAACCTTGTAAAAATAAATGCTTGGATGATGTTATGAGCTCTAACATCCAAAATTTTCAGCAGCAACAGTTTAAATTGAGAAAAATTTAGTGATATGTGTTGAATTCTCTTGTCGAAGATAAATTGAGAAGGTGTGAAGCTAGGTGATTCATATGCATCAGCTAACATTTCCCTTATTTATGGTCCTTTACGTTCCCATTATTTAATTATGTTTCTGGATTTTTAATAATTTATGTTGTCAATAATTCATGAAGAAAAGATGCAATTATCTATTTGAATTTATATACTAAGGTACCAGTTCAGGTACATAAATTTGAACTCATACCTTCCACTGAGATTCATGTTGTTCAGAGTAAACCCAGATTCTATATATTTTTCTCCTATTTGATGCAGTTAACATTCATCTATTTAGTTTGACTTTTCAGGGCTCTTATGATGGGCATGTTGTGTTTACCTTTTGTTAATCCAGGTTCATCTTCGTATAAGAATTATTGGTTGTATTGTTTAGGCAAAACCTGCAGTAATTTTGGTTTTAGTTTACCATTTGGATGTGATTAATGCTTTGCTTAAAATCCTCCTTTTGATGGCTTGGGTTTCCATAATTGCCAGCTCCACTAATAAGTTGTGGCTTCAGATAATCATGCCCAAGATGTTATTTCAACAGCCGTGGAGGAGAACAGGGACTGCAAGTCACCTTTGCAACTTGCAATTGTTGGACGACCCAATGTTGGAAAGTCTACCCTGCTAAATGCATTGTTACAAGAAGAGAGAGTTTTGGTTGGACCAGAGGCTGGTTTGACAAGGGATTCAATCAGAGCTCAGTTCAGATTTGAAGAGCGAACTGTATTTTTGGTAAATTAACAGGTTTCCTATTTACTTCTGTAGCATCTTCCTTCTAACAGTTTATTTCCTGTTGTAGTTTGCTTTTTGACCATTTCTCATGACAAGTCATTTTGTGAATTTTTTGATTAGTTGAAAATCCAAAATTGGATATTTGATTCTAATTATAATAAGTGGTTGTCAACATAATTGTTGCCTAACTTTGCTTTGAGAATACAATATCCTATGAATGCCATTTCATTGATTATGGAAAGTTTTATAGGGCATGCACAATGTCATCTGTGCTTTAAGAGTTGCATGCTAGAAAACAATAAATCCAGTAGTTGCATAACTGAGTTGAGAAATGTCTATGTTTTGAGACAAATGCCTATGCCACTATAAAAGATGGAAAATGCAAATAATTTTCTATGTTTGAAGACGTTGATATAGTGCAAATCAAAGATAAAATGAGTGAAAAGTCATTTAAGGTGGTTTGAGAATGTCCAAAAAGGACCTTTAAATGCACCTGCAAGATGAGGTGGGTGCATATAGATTATGTGTTGGGGGAGGTAGAAGAAGACATGAAACACTGGCTAAATAGAACAATCAATAAAATGGGACATCCTATCACATGGATTATCCAATGAAATGACATTAACTAGAGCTGAATGGCATGAAAGAATCCATACTGTCATCCACAAATTATTGTGAATATGGCATCATCGTTGATGATGGTGTTTCTCCATTTTGACTCTTAACCACAGATAAGAAAGACAGTTATAGGTATATTCGTAAGGTATTGTACACCCGCTGCTTGTTTTGGAACTGCAATACCGTATTTATATTATTATGGCCATGTGCATCTTATTACCATTCATCATTATTGATTCATATCATCATTCGGAATTAATCCATGCATGTGTCACATGCTTTATAGGCTACATAACCATTGTGGTTTGTTTTTCAGGTTGACACTGCTGGTTGGTTACAGAGATCAGGGAAAGAAAAGGGACCTGCCTCCTTGAGTGTTATGCAAACAAGAAAAAATCTTATGAGGGCTCACGTAATAGCTGTAGTACTAGATGCAGAGGAGGTATGCCACATTTAAGGTTTACAACTTCAGATGCCTAGAGATCTATAATTTATTAATGTGCTGGAGTTGTACAGTGAGTGAGTCTTCTACCTGTAACTTCTAGGTCACTATCTGTATCAATTGAATGTTATTTTCTGTAATATCCTGATAATGCAATATAAAAAAAATATTATTGAAAAAAAACCTGAAGTTCCTTTAATTTTTTCATTGTGCAGATAAGCAAGTGTTTCATTTATCTGGGTGGAAAAACATATGTAGTCGTGCCGATATGTTGAAATTTTAGTTCTTCATTGGAAGATAAAAACTGCCATCTCTCTGAATTAGATAATGTCTGTAATTGGGACCAAGTCTGCTCAGCTGTAGTCATATATATGGAAAAAAGAGGTAAGGAAAATATGCCAAAATAAGACTTGTTAGCAGATGCTGGAGTCATATGTAGGTGGTAAGTTGAGAATTTGTGACCAAGAATCCCAATTGCAATTCCTGTGGGTTTGAAAATGTGTGGTCTCAAGAAAAAGAAAATTTAAAGTAGTGCATGACTTTTTTAGATACCTTCATATATTTGCTTCAGATCCATAATCTAAATTCATCTGGTAATTTCTGTAAATAGTTTATCTGATAACTTGTTTTTTACTTTTTCTTCTGTTAATATGCAGATTGCAAAAGCTAAGACCAGCATGAAACATTCTGAAGTAGTTATTGCCCGCCAAGCAGTAGAAGAAGGCCGTGCTCTGGTTGTGATTGTTAACAAGATGGACTTGCTTAGGGGGAAACACAACTCAATATTGCATGAGCAAGTCATAAAGGCTGTTCCACAAGAAATCCAGACAGTCCTACCACAGGTTTGCCTGTCATATGTTTCAATTATGTATGGAGGTGACTATAAGAGATGGCAGTTTATTTGCCTCAGTTCTGATTCTTGCAGTTGGAACAGTGCAGCTAGCTTTATTTATCTTAAACCATATGTATCTCAAATTTTTACCTTAACCTGGTTCCTAATGCCATCAGCTTTTTTGTTTGTATACCTATTTCTGTTGTGTTAAGAAAAACCATAAAGAAAAGAAAGCTTAGGCAACCTATGTAAGCAGAAATTCTTCTTTGTTATGTCACAGGTTACGGGAATACCAGTGGTCTTTGTTTCAGCACTGGAGGGAAGGGGAAGGGTGGCTGTCATGCGTCAGGTAGTGGACACATATCAAAAGTGGTGTTTAAGATTATCCACAGCACGCCTTAATCGTTGGTTGCGTAAGGTAAACAGTGTCACCTCCTGTATGATATAGTTGTAGAACTAAGATCTCCAATGTCTGGTTTTTGAAATACTACTTGATTGGTATTTCACTATTATAACTGTAACTGTGTATTCAGCAATCACCTTGAAATTTGTTCTGCCAGTCTCCGTGTTAATCCCCAAGCACATTTGTTTTCCAATCATGCACATTCAAAAATTATTTACTGGAAGTTAAAGAAAAGGAAAGATGTTAATTTCTAGTATTATTATTGTGTTTCTGGTCTAAGATGTGTTATTTACATGTATAGGTGATGAGTCGGCACTCCTGGAAAGATCAAGCAACCCAACCTAAGATCAAGTACTTCACTCAGGTCAAAGCTCGCCCACCAACATTTGTTGCATTTTTGAGTGGTAAAACACACCTCGCAGACACAGATATTAGATTTTTGACCAAGTCTCTGAAGGAGGATTTTGATCTTGGTGGGATCCCAATCCGCATCACACAACATTCCGTCCCCAGAAAAGCAGAGCTCAGCAAGAAGAGTAAGAAGCCATCTGCAAGGAAGAATGTGAGAATTTTATCAGAAAAAAGAGTTGCTTCGACAGAAGTTGTTTCTTCCTGATGGGCTCTCATCCAAGCCACCTAATGGAACCGGTATGCTACTCATGGACAACGTGTGATTCTTAGCAAGAGAGATAATATCAGTGCATTGTCTAGCATTTTTGTGATCAAAAGAATCGGTAGATGACCGACCATCTGGTGTTGCATTGCCTTAAGCTTTTCAGGACCTTCAAGCTCTAAGAAAGGGCTGAACGTTTTGAAGTCCAAGACGAATGGATTCTTGATGTCACAACAAGGTATATGGACCGACTTCAAGCGTTTCTAAAAATTCAGGTAAACCTGAATCATAAGTATTCTGGTAATACCATCATTCTTGGACTGGTGGTGCATAGGCACTTGCATTCTGTGGAGCCTTCTTTGGATGTTATTATATGCACACAGATGAAAGTAGTATCCTTTCTGAGATTGGAAAGGATGCCCAAAATTTTACTGTCATGCTGTTTACGGAGATTTTAATCTATATAAATGATGTTGCAAAGATTCAGTTTGGTTTATATGGATGTCTGTAATCTTTGTGAGTTTTTATAAAAAATGTTATTCTATGCACACAGATGAAATAGTATTGTTTCTGATGTCAGAAAGGATGCCCAAGAGTTTACTGTTTTGCTGTTTATGGATATTTTAATCTATATGAATGATCTTGCAAACATTCAGTTTGGTTTGTATGGATGGCTATTAGTTTTGTGAGTTTTTATTAAAGAAATTCAAAGTGTCTTGGAAAAAGTGTTTTTGATCACTTAACAGAAAAAAAAAATATGCCAAAAAAGCATAAATGAATGATGCTCTGTGTGAAAAAAAAAACAAAAACAATAAAATTCTTTAAGGAAATTGTCCTGAATGTAAATGAAATCTACAATTATATTGCTGCTAAATGGTCATTTATTTTACATTTACCCCTCTCTCTCTCTATATATATATATATATCCAGTATATACATTTAAATGGTGGTAAAGGAAATTTAAGATGTTCATAATTTTAATTTCAATGTATAAATTTTAATATTAGTTCAATTTCTTCCCATTTGGAGAACTTGAAATGGGCTAGTAATACATCCGAACCACTGATGCATCACGAACCGTTGGATCCGTTATGAAACCGCGATCGCGACCAACAAAACTCGGATTCTTTGACTCGCCAACACCGCCGCCCCTAACACTGTTGTTTCGTTTCGTCTTGTGTCAGGGTTAGGGCTTCCTTCTCTCTCTCGGTCGCTCGCTCGCTCGCTCGCTCGCTCGCGTTCGCATTCGTCTTCTTGGCGATCGGTCGAGGAGGAATAGCAGCGGCGAGCAGCGATGGGGACGCCGGAGACCTCGCGGGAGCCATGCCCGGATCGCATCCTGGACGACGTTGGCGGGGCCTTCGGCATGGGCGCCGTGGGTGGATCCGCCTTCCACTTCATCAAGGGCCTCTACAACTCTCCCAACGGGGAGCGCCTGGCGGGCGGAGCGCAGGCCGTCCGCATGAACGCTCCCCGAGTCGGCGGCAGCTTCGCTGTCTGGGGCGGTCTCTTCTCCGCCTTCGATTGCTCCATGGTCTACCTCCGCCAGAAGGAGGACCCCTGGAACTCCATCGTCGCCGGCGCTGCCACTGGCGGCTTCCTCCAGATGCGCCAGGGCGCTGGCCCCGCCGCCCGTTCCGCTCTCTTTGGCGGCATCCTTCTCGCTCTTATTGAGGGTGCCGGCATCATGCTTAACCGCGTCCTCAGCGCCCCCCAGAACCTCCCACCGATGGAAGATCCCACCCCGGCCGGGCTGCCGCCCAACATCGCAGCGATGACTGGGGCGGCCGGTGCCTCGTCAGCCACGACTGGGGGGTTTTCACAGGTGGGGTATCAACCAAATGAGTCTATCGGTGCCACCTCTTCATCATCTTCTTCTTCCTGGTTTGGAGGTTTCTTTGGAGGTGGGAAGAAGCAAGGTGATGATTTGCAGGGTGGTGGCAGCAAGACTGAGGCGTTGGAGAGTTTCGATACGCCCAGTACACCAATTCCAAGCTTTGAGTACAAGTAACCAATGATAAGGAATTTTCTTTAGGTACGAGGTATATTTGGAAGTTTTGTGCAAATAATTTTGTCACTGTGCTTTTGGTTGCAGTTGGACTCATTGCCTTTGACAATTGACATAAGATAATGTAATCATTTTGGAGCTTTCCATCAATGGTTTGCTATGTCTCTACTTGCCATTGTTTATCCAGTTGATTTATTTTCTGCTTCATTTGCCCTCTGGGAGAAGTTTTTTTTTTTTCTTAATTTTTAAAGATGGTTTATACCTGTAATTGATAATTGCTTTAGATTTTTTTGGTTTTCTAGATTCGTCAGATCATTGATTGTTGGTAAAATCTCAATATGGTGCTTGTATTCCTGTGTACGAGTCCCTTTGTGTCCTAAATATTCATCAAACAAGGGAAACATTTAGATTTTCATATAGCTAGTTGAAGAGAATAGAATATTTAATATTCAAATTAGTTCACAACTTCCCTATTGCATTGATATTAGCTGTTTTATGGTAGTTTTTCATTGTGCTGTGTAGGTTCGCCCAGAGTATAAGTTTTGTCAATGGTGTTTGAGTGGTGACAGTGATTGAATGTTTATGAAATTATGCACCAGCACGTGTCAGTTACTGTGATCCTTCACATTGGCTAAACTGGGGCTAAAATTGTGTTTTTTGTTGGTTTCTTTCACAGTTTTCATGCTTTTATATTGGGAAACATACAAAAAATGGTGCCAAAAGAATGAAGGACAACAACCCTGTCCTTTGTGTGAATCTTGGCATTTCTGGCTGCACCTAGGGGGAATGATCTGTTTATGCCATGGTCTACAACACGGAATACCGGTCCCACAAGATACCAGTACGTGGACCGCCTGCTATCGATTGGTACAAATTTTTTTATTTTTTTAATAAAAAAATCGTTTTTTTATTTTTTTAATATGAACGTTGTGCCTCCTCGGGCGACGTCGCCGAAGCGACTTCTCGAGCGACGTTGCTGAGGTGACGTCATCGAGAAGGAAGGCGACTTCACACTGACGAAGTCTCCCAAGGCGACTTCACACAAGCGATGTCGATTTTTTATATTTTTTAATAGAAAAAATTATTATTATTTTTATTTCTCTGGGCAATGTCGCCTCGACTTCTCGGGCTTCTCCCGAGGCAACGTCACACAAGTGATGTCGCTCGGGAAAAAAAATATATATATATAATTATATATAATATATATATATTATTTATAATTATAAATATATATACCGAACGATATGTCGAAACGTACCATTCGGTATACGGTACCGTATCATATCGGAGAAGTGTCGAAACTCTGATACGGTACGGTATTGCAATCATTGGTTTATGCTATATTATTCGACATGCTTATGGATTTTGTAGCCTAGGAAGCAAGCTTCTGTTATTTAATAAAATTTCATCTTACACGATTTTGAGACCAAGGATTTGAGCATTCATGGTGTAAATCTGTGGATCAATATTGATGTACAAAATTATATCCCAGTGAGTGTAGTGAATATACTAGGAATTGATAAACTTGAAAGATCAAGTAAAGAAAGAAAAAGAAAAACAAACTCTTCCACTTTTGATAAACTTTTTATATCAGTTGGTGCTGAAGGACAGTCTCCTTATTTTAAGCAAAGATCAGTGAAGTGCAGAACAAGAAAAATATAGAGAGTAGAAAAGGAATTTTGTTCTAGAGATTGTCACATGCATGATAAAGCATAATTCTCAAAATGCATAGAACAAGGCTACATGAAAAAATGGTGTTTTATGTAGATGGTCACAAAGATATATATGATTTTAGAACTTAATGAGAAGTTCTATTGACTTGCATATCTCAATGATTATGAGCAGACTAACTGATTTGCCTAATCAACTTATTAATTATTCGTAGCTATTAGGATTCACTTTTAGAATTTTATGTCATGAATGACAACATTAGTTTTAAAATGACCATGAGTGTGTTATAGAAAAGAGGAACATGATGGTTTGAACAACAATTACTCCTCATCATCTTGATGAGATGGAGATTAATCTATGACCTTTGAATCTGTTTATTTTCTAGTTCCAAAAAAAAATCCAGTATGATATAGTAGTTGACCTAAGCAGAGTTCATAAAGGTCCAATTAGTTCTCCTTAATATGAGTCTAAAATCTAATTCCAAGGTAAGTCCTAGTTGGGTTCCTCTTGTTTTACTTTTGTGTCAGCTTTGAGTCTTTGGTTAATTTCTTTGTCCCCTTTTGTAGTTCAGATTTCAGTATATGAACAAGTTGATCATGCTAGAGAAAACTGGGGCATTTGCAATGTTAGCTTGTGCAATCATCTTCTATTTTACATCTTGATCATCACCAACTTTAACCAATTTAGGTTTTTTTAATCAAGTTATGCTTTTGTAATGATAATTTCTAGGAGAATAGGACATTTATATGTAGTTGCAGATGGTTGGATTAAAGATAAACCATATGTTTGTGATGAAGAAGTTGTATTAAGGTTCGAGTAAGTCCTTGAATATTGATTGATAAGAAAGGGTGCAGCAGGATTTTAAACTTGCGGTATCAATTTTTTTTGTTTACTTTATCAGTTTGGCAGGCTCTTATTTTCACTATTATTTTGTCTTTCTGCTCTTTTTTCTCCAGGCCCCTGTTTCTTGCTTCTGCTTTATCTTTATCCTCTTCGCTATTCTGTCTACTTCCTCTCTAGTTTGTATATAACCATTTTTTTTCTAGTTGCTATTTCCTCTGCAAGAAGCCACTTTTTAGTTACTATAATGTTCTCTTTCTTGCTATTCTTTTACTTGAACTCTGGACCGGCAGTCCATTATTGGTGGATGTGTGTACCATTCTTAAAAGATCCATCTCAGTGGTTCCAGAGTGTTCAAAATCAGTCTACTTGCTCTATTTGACTTGAAACGATTCAAAGTTTGAATACTTGTGGCACCATGCTCAAAATATTGTGCTAGGTAAATCTCTTAGTTGGGGATCACCTTGTCCTCTCCCCTTCTCCCTTTTCTTATTACCAAGTGAATTGGATCACGCTGGTATGACCGTGACCAATCTCAGTGGAATATGCCATCAGTATCAGGTCAGGGAGGTGCAATCAATTAGCTTGCTGTAGAGGCCAAATTCAAGCCAAACCAAGTTAAACTGAGATGTGAAGAATTGTGCAGTTAGCAAGGTGTTCTAGTATCATGCTTATAGTAAAGTGTAATAGTGGTGTCATCTTATCCAGTCTGATGGTGCATCATTAGCATTCTATATCAATTTTAAGTTTCAACAATAACATGTTGATAGGGACTCGAGGATGCCGTTCGAACTTGTTATAATCTATTTTAGCTGCTATCCTCAGTTAATATTTGACTGAATTACCATAGACATGACTTAATTGTTTGCTACAACTGATCTGATTGTAATAATGAATTATGGCTGTTATTGACCAAGTGATCTTTGCAACCAACAAAAGAATTAATTTCAGATCTGCCTAATTCTTGTTCGTAAACTTGCATTTTGTTCGACACTGATACTTGTAGTCATCATTGTCATTATGTAATGTCCACTGTCTAGTAATAATAGGTCACCGTAGTATACATGTTACGGTAACCATTACAACAACTGTAATGCCTTTTAATTATTCAAGGATTGGTGTACTTGATTTTCGGCAAAAAAAATCAAAACATAAATAAAACTAGAACAAAGCATAATGTAGCTGCTTGATATAAGAAACCAAACTAAACCAGTTGAAATTAAAGAAATAAATTCAGGATCACCATTTTTTATTTTTATATTTTAGGTTCTTTGGTCTTCCCTTGCTTGTAACACTGCTAGCAGGCTTTTTTATGGTTGTTGTCTTGTTTTTCAAATGTTTTGTATTTGTAGCTCTTTTAGACATCAAAATCACCTTAAATTAGTATTTCTTGTTTTGTCATTGATTGGGTAGGTGGTGCTACCCTTAATTCCTCGGTTGGTGCTGTCCCTAATTTTTAACTATTAAAAACATTTATTAGTAGATTACGTTTAACGACTTTTTATCCATCTAAGCAGCTTGATCTCTATAACACTAACTTTCACCGAAAGAGCACGGACTCACCTGAATGTGTTATAAATTTGTTATTTTAATTTAAGGTGCACCCGAAACTTTTCACCATAAGCAAGCAAGCAAATATTGTTTCGAGATCTCTCTCTCTCTCTCTCTCTCTCTCTCTCTCTCTCTCTCTTCTCCTCTATCTTAGTAAGAGATTTAAAATGTCTAAAGCTTTTGAGTCCTTTTCTATTTTATTTTTTTCTGAATTATGCCTTAAATGCTCTTTTTGTGTTACTAAAGATGCATCTTATGTATTTGGTCTAGTTCTAATCTAGAACTCATGGTTTTTAAATTGTATTGATAGCTCTAGTATACAGTGCAATTTCTGCTCTACTCTAATCAATTAATACAATCAAATACATAAACAATATTTGTCATTGGTCCATCCTATGCGAGCAGAACTAGTTAAGGACTTGCACTGTCTTTTGATGCAATCATATATTGATTTCTTAGGCATTGGTCTCTCATTTAATAATCTTAAGATGGTAAGTATTCCACTGTACACACTGTCTATCATGTTAATGTGTTCATCAGAAATCTCTTGCTTGTTTAAAATATACCATACTACTTTAGAACTTTATCATCTATCTTTCTTGGAGAAAGCAAATCAATTCTTCTTGTCTTCTATTTTTGTGTGTGTATATACATTATTTGGCTTAACAAGTGAACCACCTATATATATGTCCATGTCTAGTTTGCTATTCATGGATTAGGATGTGGAAGTACTAATATTAGTTTTGTATCCCTCGGTAGTTTTTGGTTTTTGACATGTTGCTTAAAAGGATCTTACAAGTGTCTTCCAATATTATTTGGCTTAACAAGTGAACCACTTGTATATATGTCTATGTTTAGTTTGCTATTCATGGATTAAGATATTAAAGTACTAATATTAGATCTGCATCCGTTGGTAGTTTTTGGTTTTTGACAAGTATGTTGCTTTTAAGGTTCCTACAAGTTTCAGCTACACTAGTATTATGTTATGTTGGCACACTATGGAACATCAATTTCATCCTTGTATCTATTGTAGGCTTAAATTTCCTACCTAAGAGTATGAAGTTTAAGAGCTGAGGTATGCTGATTCGTATGAATTAGGAAAATTAATCCTGTGATTGGTTGCTGGATGATCTGTCCTCTTCACTTTTAAAAGTTTCCTGCACGAAACAGGTGGATCAGGGCCTGTTTGGTGCATGAAGACACCCAGGGATGGGTTGGTTGTTTTTGTCAGCAGGTTGTAAGGCCTAAAATTTGGGATGTACAGAGGTGGTGGGATCCCAGTAGAACCGATATGATGCTTTCAGGGAGGACCAAAACCAGATCTTTGATGGTGACATATGACAAGGGGTATCTCAATGGATGTGGAATCTCAGATTATCCTCCCTAGTCTTTTATTTTCATGATGCCTTTCTTATCAAGGTCATGGTGGAGATTGTTCACTGCTGTACTTGAGGAGCTCTTGGTGTAACGCTGGATCGACACATCACTCTGCAGTACTATGATGCTATCCAGCTGAGTTGATACTCTTCTACCCTAGAGCCTTCCTATGTGATTTCTACTGCAAAGTTATTTGGTGTTCTGGCTGACAAAAGCAAATCATAGAATTGCTTTTGTAGTGTCAAAGATTTTGTCGACAGAATGGAGGGGGATATGAAGAAATGGCTTTTGTGATTCCAAAGATCTTGAAACAGTAGTCCTCAACATCCAAGTTGGTGTAAGGGTCCTTGTAGGCCTTTTCTTCCTTCCTTAACCCTGGTCACCATGGGGCAGGTAGGTAGGTAGGTAGGTAGGTAGGTACCCCACATGTGACAATAATACTCCTAGAATATTAATTTTTCTGTTCATGAGAGACACTAGATCTTATGGTTATCAGGGCGTTTAAACTGATATGATAATATGTAGGGTTGTATTTGCTGAGAGTTGATTTGATGGACCCATTGTAATGTGTAATGTAGTTACTTTTTTCTTCAACTCAACAATAGTTTTTGTATCTCAGGAGTTGTTTTATAACAGGCTTTTGTGGTATTTCCAACTCTTCTTAGTATCTCACGATTGTTTGTCATGATTTTTTTTTTTTTTTTGGGCCTCCTCGTATTCCACCCAATGTTTTTTCTTTATTTATTTCCCTTCGGTTTGTAGATTTGAATCAACTTTTTGATTGGAGATCTTGAAAGTGCACATTAAAGGAAAACGAAGATTTGCTGCCTGGATGTTTGATGATGTGGATAACTTGTTATGCATAACAACGAAATATGAGATATAGATGATATTGATATTCCATAACAAATGAGGCTTGTCTTGTTATTGATATTAACTATGCTTAGACTGACACTAGTGGTAATCATTCAGCAGTAGTCTCGAGTTAGAGAAGATTGGGTGGTAAATCGTGACTTGCTTTCGTCCTGACTTTATTATTCTTCATTAATTTCGTCTGATATAACAGATAAAAATAAATTTTGATTGTTCGTCAAAGTGAGGTGGAATACTTTGTGTACATCAGATTAAAAATGCATTTGAATGAGAGATGGATAGCCATGTCTACGAAGCATTCTCAAAATCTTCTGCCAATCAAAAGGCATTAGTGACAGTGCATTTAATGCTCACAAGATCATGTTCAGCAGTAATCTTTGGTCCAAGCGTTCGATCATTTGCTTTTACACTCGAAGCTAAAGGATGGTGGACTCAATTCGTTGCTTTTGTGTCTCAGACATCTTGACTCTTGCAGCAGCAGGATAACTATTAGTGCCTTTTTCTCTTCCCCATTAGGAGTTCTCTGATCTCCCATGGCGCCCACAAATGTTCCCTTCACGCCGAAGCTGTTGCGTACCAACCCAAACCATCCCTTTTGCAACATTATTCTTCGAGTGAAGCCGACTCCGATGCTAAAATCCCCAACCAACATCAACTTTGGGCAGCAGCCTCCCATCTACCTAATAACCCCAGTGTTCATACTGACCTGCCCAACTCTCTCTCTCTTCTCTCTCTCTCTCTCTCTCTCTCTCTCTCATGGTGGTGGAAGTACAAAATGTTTGTAATGCCACACCTTTCCAGGATCCTGCATCATGAAATGTGCTACTACCGCAAAGCGGACGCACTCGTGAGACGCAACCCCATTGTCTAATCACTCTTGCGTTTCCTTATTTTATGGACTCGAAGCGTATGGGGTATATTCCTCACCTCCCCTCTCTGTAAAAAGCTCACGGTGGAGTGGACGAAATGATGATCTATTGATTCTATGCCCACCCTCCTTTTCTTCAGTACGGGTTTTAAACTCCGAGTTCCTAAAACCAAAGTGTAATGGTTAGTGCTGGCTCAATGGGGAATTGGGTTACGGACTCTTCATAAAACCCTATTCATCTCTTAACCTCTTCGGTGACAATGTTGAGCGGCGACTGATATCCTTGAGATGTACTTTGATCTTGTGGGTGGTAATGATCCTATCGGTACAGCGGAAGTCCGATCCGAGAAAGGCAGCGGATTGCTGTCTTATTGGAACGATGGGAGTCAGGGAGTCTTTCTTAAGTATCATCATTAGCAAACCTGGGATCTCTTCCGGTTCCACATGTTGGTGGATTAAGCCGCTCGTGGTTTCTTCCACTGCCAAGCTTTCGATGAATCGATGGATTTTCCAACACGATGATTCCGAAGCTGATCTTGTCGGTCTAGAGGGTTTCCCAGAGACCCCCGACGACATCGAGCATATAGCATATGGAAAAAGCAGTCGCAATCATTGAAATGATGAGAGAGCTTGTTTTACTTTTAAGGTTGGATGAGGAGGAGACTCGCCGATTAGTTCCGTGAGGAGTGCCAGAGAGAGAGAGAGAGAGAGAGAGAGAGAGAGAGAGAGAGAGAGAGAGAGAGAGAGAGAGAGAGAGAGATTCCCTGGCCAACCCGAGGATAGAACACAAAACTGCAGCTCAGAGAGCTTTTGTGAGGTGGTAGGGCCGCAGTTTGATCCAGCAATACTACTTAAACCAGTACTGGACCTCAGCATTTGAGAGCCATTGCATAGTTAAAAGAAATGGCGGCGCACGCCTATTTCCGTATCTGGGAGCGTTCTACATTTGGTAAAGCCGATGGACCTCTTGGGATTATGCTAATCTGACACCGTGGGAGATGGAGAATTTAATGGTAATCTATGGAATTTAATAGTCGCGCAGAATGATGTCTTTGTTGCGTTTATGCCAATTTTACTTTGATTCTCCAATGATGAGGTGGGTTACAGGAACAGTATGTTGCCTTCGCCTTACTGTTTGCTTGACCCAGACGCCTTACTGTCCCTCTCTCTCTTCGTCTTCCTCCGGTCACCATTTACCAGTGGTCCACCTGCAAGTCTCTTTTGAGCCTTGGGAGAATGCACAATTCCTCCCTCACAGTATCTGCTGGTAAAACTCAGAATAGAGCTTTAGAAACCTGAGACAGTCCGCAAAGAGAGGTCGATCTCTTTAATTCCTCATCAGCGGATGACAGATCTCAGCTGTCATGCTGTGACAGCGGGAGAGAAAAGGGAAGCCTCGAGTGGATTGTAATGCTTGGTCTTTAGCACCGCATGCAAGCCACTCCCCCGCACGGCAGCGTAGGGTGGGGGAGCCTCGCAGGGCCATAGCTAGGTCTGAGCCTTAGTCCTTTGGACTTGCGCTTGTCTTGCGTCGGGTGATGAAGGTAAGAAGGATGCAGAAGACGATGGTTGGGAAGAAGACAGATGCATACGGTTACTTCTATCATCATGGTGAGTACTTGAATTGAATCTGCTCGTGCTTGGGGTGACAGCTTTTTTGTGATGCGTCGCTCATCCTAGATTTCAGTCTCTCCGCCTTGGAACCTTGTGGTTTCCCTAGCCACGTCTCTCTCTCTCAAAGTAGTCTCGTACGCTTATTTAACTGGAACTGCACTGCACACTGCAGATATTATGTCATATCAGACTGATACTAAGTCTCCTAATTTTTCTTTCGTGGATCAGATAAATAGTGGAGATGTGTGCATGCGACTGCTTAACCAGTACTGATCTCCAAAGATGAGGGGAGCAGCATAAATTTGTCGTAGCCTTCGGGGCACAAGCCTTGCGTGTGCGCTAACCTGAGGACACCATTCCTCAGAGATCATATAAAGATGTTTGTACTACATATAAGTTACTAAGGCCAGAAAGATATATTAGCCCTCGACCTTCCGCTGGCCTCCCCAAAAGCAATAGTTCGCTCATGTGCACTGCGTTTATTATTATGCCCCATTAATACTGGTTGTGCCAAGTTACAGATGCGTCACATCTACATGTCCAAGTTCCTCCCATGGCGAGCATAAATAGCCCGACTGCAACACTCACCACACCACTCTACACCACCATTCTCTCTCTCCTCCTCGCTTTTGCTTCGCGTGGGCTCGGCTCGCACCCTTCCGCTTCCTCCGCCGGAGCTCGCAGGGAGATCCACGAACGGATAAGGCCGGATGCGAAGTCCCCCATTTTTCTCTCAGTCTAATCCGTGTTTGGATAAGAGCGATAGAATCCCTCTGATCCATTAACTACCAACAGCTCAGGAAGAATATCCCATGCTCGCCATATCTCCTCTCTCTCCTCCTCCTTCATTCACCTTCCCTCGCCTTCCCTTCTCCTCCTGGAGTCCGATGCCAAGGTGCTCGCAGTAACCTCCAGGACTGCTAGAGACTGGCTGGTCCTCGTGCCGAAAGCTGTTCGGTGGTGGGCCTCTGTTGATGGCTGTCGGATGGAGGCTGAATGCAAGAGTGTTCACGATCCGTTCTACTGTCATCACCAACGAGGCAACTGCAGCGGCCATTTCATGTCGATGAAGCCTGCGATGATCGGCGCCAAGGCGGAGCGGCGCGTGCTTTTCCCCGGGCCTATCGTCGTCGGGGCTGGGCCGTCGGGGTTGGCGGTCGCCGCCTGCCTCAAGGACAAAGGCATTCCCAGCTTGATCCTCGAACGATCCAACTGCATCGCATCGCTGTGGCAACTCCGGACGTACGACCGCCTCCGCCTCCACCTCCCGAAGCGGTTCTGCGAGCTCCCCCTGTTGCCGTTCCCCTCGTGGTTCCCGACGTACCCCACCAAGCAGCAGTTCGTCGCCTACCTCGAGGCCTACGTGCGGCAATTCGACATCCAGCCCGTGTTCAACGCCTCGGTGGTGGCCGCTGAGTACGACGCCGCCGCTGGCTTCTGGAGGGTGAGGACGGTGTCGTCGGGAGGAGGAAGCGAGAAGGAGAGGACGGAGTACGTGTGCCGGTGGGTGGTGGTGGCTACTGGCGAGAACGCCGAGGCTGTCGTGCCGGAGATCGCCGGGTTGGAAGAGTTCGAGGGGCCCGTCGTGCACACAAGCTCGTACAGGAGCGGCGACGTGTACGGCAACAAGAGAGTGCTCGTCGTCGGCTGCGGCAACTCGGGGATGGAGGTCTCCTTGGATCTCTGCAACCACAATGCGCACCCTTCCATGGTCGTAAGAGACTCGGTGAGTCATCCATGGCTTTGCTCCTCATCATCGTTGTGTCATCGCAACCCAATTCACGTGCGTTTTCTACTTTCGAGGAATCATATCACTAAAGAATCGAGTTCTTGGCATGCGAAGACAGATGGATTCTCCATCTGTTCATCTCCTTTTTTAGCTTTCCTTTCATTCTGGCTGCTGCCGTAACCAAAGTAGCATCATCAACAAATGCATGGGTCCCAATCGCCGCAACCATGCCAACCTCGATCTTCCAATTCCAACACTAAACATCAGGCGATCATCATCTGCATATCTGTTCCTCTTTCGGCCACGATAAACCATATAATGGCCAAAGATTATAGGGAACAGCTCATCTACGCTCGCCTTCTGATCGCTTTGTGGCGCTACTTTACGTCGTGCAGGTGCACATCCTGCCCCGGGAAATGCTCGGCCGCTCCACTTTCGGGCTGTCGATGTGGCTCCTCCAGTGGCTCTCCGTGAAGACGGTGGACCGATTCCTGCTGCTCGTCGCACGTCTCGTGCTCGGTGACACATCAAAATTTGGCCTCCGCCGGCCCCAGCTCGGCCCCCTCGAGTTGAAATCCCTCTCCGGCAAGACCCCGGTCCTCGACGTCGGCACCCTGGCAAAGATCAAGTCTGGAGACATTAAGGTTCGTCGAGTGGGACATACTCCACCTCGCTCGATCGACGAAGTGCTTCCGCGCCTCTTATCATTGCATCTTATTCTATGGAATTCAGGTGCGCCCTGCCGTAAGGCGGATCATGGAACATGGAGCAGAATTTGCCGATGGCACGGTGGAAGAATTCGACGTGGTAATCTTGGCAACCGGCTACCAGAGCAACGTACCTCGTTGGCTACAAGTACTAATCGTCTTGTTCCATCTACTCCGAACCCATGATGCATTATACATCTCTGATACGGAGGATTTCCTGCCATTGTTGTAGGAGAGGGAGTTCTTCTCGGAGAAGGATGGGTTGCCGAGGAGGCCATTCCCAAACGGATGGAAAGGGCGGAACGGACTCTACGCGGCCGGCTTCACCAAACGAGGCTTGCTTGGAGCATCACTGGATGCCTCGAGGATTGCCCAGGACATCGAGCTATGCTGCAAGACCGACGAGAACTGAAGCTAATGGTCTCCTCTTGCCTACCAACATGACACGGTGGAGTTTGGATCGATGAACAAGATGGTAAGAGATCGAAAAGGAAGGGGTTTTAATGGTTTCACCGGCAATATGTTTATATGTATATGCTTTTCGTTTTCTTTTCCTTGCTGACTCATATTTCTTTAGAGAGAGAGAGAGGGAGAGGGAGAGATAGATATGCCTACCATCTTTTCTTTTTCTAGTTTCCATGTATTACCTTAGTTTTGGATAGGCATACACTAGTTTGATTTCTGTGTTAAATGACAAGGATTATTACAGTGTAAGGGAAATCAATATTCATGCATTTGCTTGCTGATAGCTAAACCAATGAGCAGTGATACATGAGAGATGTTGCACCACAAGGACAGGCAGTAGATCAAACATGATGCTATTCTTAGATCCTAGACAAGTAGTAAGTAGTACCACAAGGGCCACAAATACTACTTGACGATGATGATGATTCAAGGATCTGTTGCCCACAATTCAGGGAAGCGTTTTCCTTTTTACAGGGTGTAGCAATTAATGGTCTACAGCAACTTTTCAGATCCATTTGGCTTCTCCCTCCCACCTCACCATACTTCGTTGATGGAGAAGGCCAAGATAAACAAATCCTATGACCTACTGAAAGACCAAAAGATCGCTTCAGATCACTCACTATTCCTGGGTCATATTTTGGCTGCCCACCGAACACACACTCAACATCATCAAGAAAACAGCAGTTGTAGCATGGGAGCAAGCTAGGTAAGGATGTGATGGAAAGAGACGGTGAGAAGCCTCCTAAACACCTTTCAACTATTCTCATCATCTCATCAGACAAGTTTGCACTGAGCGTGAGCGAGCGAGCGAGAGCGAGAGCGAGAGAGAGAGAGAGAGAGAGAGAGAGAGAGAGAGAGAAGAGAACAGGATCTTGACCTGCTGCATCCACTGTGGAATCTCGGTACCATGTGGGAATCAGAGGTTGAATAATTGAGCAAACAAGGCATGCATGGGCAAGTTGTCAGTGGCGGTCCCAAGTACACTACACTACCCGACGCACACCACAAGTAAATTCTCCGCAGGATGGGGTGCCTGATGGAGCTCCGACGAGGCCCCCCATTAGAATGGGTGGGTGGCGGGATGGATGATGGCGCATGTGACCAAAGGTGTGATGGTCTATATATACATAAACAACCGGGGAGGGCAGTGCCTTGTGATGGTCTCCATCACCGTTGTGTGTTCCTCTGCAAGCTGGAAGTCAACACATGCTTGCATGCATATTTATGATCACACGAGATTAACACTCGCCAAGGATTCATGTTGCTCCGTGGTATCAAAGAATTGTCTCGGAAGTAATAGCTCGCCCATGCCTGTGGGCTTCCACAGTAATAGAAGAACACACAGAGAGAGAGAGAGAGAGGACACACTTGGTGGCTATGTGGGGTGAGCAATGGCGGGCATGCATATAGCAACTTCTGCCGTTGACCGTTTCACTGGATCCGTCGCCAGCCTCAGGAACTGGAGATAGATTCTCTCAGGAATCAGGGATCTGTTTCCGACGGTGAATCGACTTCCTCCTCTCCTTTAGCTCGATCAATCAGTGTCTAATGTCAGAGCACGAACCCATTCCATTCCAATGCCTACTCGATTCGCAGGTCTGTGTTGTCATGACTTCCTAGTGGTCGACGATTCTGAAACTTCCTTTCGGGCGACTGCGAACACGTTGCAGCGCGCATTTTGACGCATCTGCGTGCGGTACTGTCAAGCGTCAACCAAGCTTAGTGCGATATGATCGGCAGCGGCTCAAGAAGTCTCATGAGCATGCGTGGTTGAACACTTGGAGGATCGGAAATATCTTGCACCACTCTTTCATTTCTTGGCACATCAGCTCCGAATCAAGCAGTTCGTATTTGCTGGAACGTGTGAGAGATCGAGATTTGCTCGTTCCAATTGGAGGCCTGATTAGTTCAAGTCGCTGGCATTCTCTTGGATGGATCAACACGACAGGTGAATGAAGAAAAGTCGCTGTGTTGTGTGGGAATATGCATCGCGGGGTTTCCTGTATGGCCCTCGAACAAGTCTGATCTATACACGGCTGGTTTGATCCCTCAGGTGCTACTGCAAACCCTAGGTAAACATCTGTCCTTGAGGACATGAGGACTGCCGAGTCCACTGGAGTTCATCATTGTTGGAGAAGGTGGGAGCACATCCGTTGCGAGTTGCCATGGACTGTAGCCTTGTCTCTGCCCACATGTGCAGTGCAGCCCAGCGGAGACAGAGCCGCCCCCAGCTTCACTGCCCTTCCATCTCCTGCAGCCACCCCCAGCATGGAGTCCTACCACATCTGCTAGTGCTAGTGGCGACGGAATCTTCGCTGCCCTCGGGAGCTCCACTGGCCATGTCTGGGGATCCCCGAGATACACCACAAGAAATAGTCTAATTCCTTCCCATGTGGGTAGGGCGTTGAGATTGTCTTCTGTGAATGACCCCATGGGCGATGATTGACGACGGTTCTTGGTGCTCGGACATGCCGATCCTCTTCCTGTGAGCTTTTAGGAGGTGGAAGGGAGCTTTTCATAGCTGAGGATGTCGCCATTCCCAACTCTCTCTCTCTCTCTCTCTCTCTCTCTCTCTCCCCCCCCTAGAGGATTCAATCTCATCATGGTGAATCACCTAATCACTGCAGTGACAGAAAGAAACACAGTTGGATCGTGATGCCCCACGGATCAACTGGAGTAAACGATGCGCTCCATCAGCTAACTGCTGGAATCACTGCCCTCGCTCCTCCTCTGCGCCTTGACAGGTGAGTTCTCAGAATCGGGCCCAATATGAAGCCCAATTTGGGCTGCTCAACACAGGCTCTCAAGTCCAATACGTAGAATGTTGGGCTTTCCGATCCATAACTGGCTGATGCAAAATACCCATAATAGACTTACCTGCCATAATTACAAGTACACATCCCTTTACATAAATAATTTCTGTGATTTTTATTTTATATTTATTATATATATTTATGTGTCATGATAATTAATCTTTATTGACTACCGACCATTTGATAGTTAAATGATATTATATCATTTAAAAACTTATTAGAATTATAATAACATTATAGTTATTTTAGACATTTAAACGCAGCTTTGATGGACAAGAAGTCGTTAATACGCGGCCAAGCAGATGAGTTGAGCAGTCACATGCGTGCTTGTGTCTCGGAGCGATTCCCGGAATCGAAGCAAACATCACATGCCATGCCGTGTAAGTGTTCGATGATTTGACCTGACATTTCGTCTGTTCTTTGTAGCTTCATCTCACCGCGCGCCGGCCAGCTCTTACACCGACGACCGGAACCACCGCACTCACCAACCCATCCCACAGAATAAACCTCTGTGTCTGCAACCATTACCTAATCACCAGCAATCATTGCTGTCAGACTTTTAATTCTCAGATATGTCTCACCTCTCTCTCTCTCTCTCTCTCTCTGATCATTCGAGTCCTGCCAACCTTCGGTTGAACTTGTAAGCTTGTTGGATCTTTCTTGCACCTCATCAGTGAGGTTTGCCATGGGAGATTCTAAAGCTCAAGCGTGCTGGATATCCATTGATCAAAACTTCATTGGCTGCACACTTGGTTCAAGATATTATCTGCTTAATACTCCATCTTATATCCTTAATCATTCACAATTGGTTGGTGCCATTAGCTTTATCAAACACTGGCTGTTGAATTGTCTATTGTGTCTGTCTCACTATTCATTGACGATCATGGTCGGAGGGGTTGAAGCAGATGAGTTTTGCAATCAGTTTCGGTAACTTTTTAACTTTTTGATGTCAACTTCTGATGGCTTCAAGTTACTATCATCTTTCGGCAAGGAAGAAAAAGGTTGGGCAAATCCTAACCTTCTTTTTGTATTCTCCTTAATATTTGTGATACAACTTCTGGGAAAGAACCTCTTCCAGAAGTCCAGCAGGAAAAAACACCCACCAACAGTTCAAATAGTTTGAAGGTGAAGTCAAGGGTTGATGGAAGATGGGACTCTGCCAAGCTGTTTTGATCCCTTCCTCAAGTCACATCACATGGTGTTTGGTCAATCTCATTCAAGCAACAGTACTTCTGTATTATTTTTTTCTGAGTACTTACAACTCAATACATTTATTTTGAAGTATCCGACTGTCCCTATCTGTATTGCTTTTGATTATTATTATTATCTTCACTCACATCTTATGCTCATAATTTTGCCATAAGTAAAAGATAATATTTTTTTCATAATTTTATAAGGAAGACATTTAGAAAAATAAAAATGCAAGTTAGATAGTGTTTTAGGTGAATTAATCATAAATTTTTTAAGTGGATCAAACATTAGAGAATGATGATACATGTGACCAAATGTACATTTCTAGTTGACATATATATATATATATATATGAATGGATATGATGCCAAACATGATAATTTCGATTTTTTAATGATAAATATGTGAAAACAATAAAATATATTCTTATTCCTCTCTCCGTCGTTGTTCCCCCAGAGAGAGAGAGAGAGAGAGAGAGAGAGAGAGAGAAAGAGAGGGGGGACCCACAGCGGCGTGCTGCCGAACATTTATTACCCACACTGCCACCTTTTCCTTCGGTCACGCCTCTTCTTCCTCCCCCACCCAAACCCAACGCAACAGCAAGAACAGAGACGTCTTTCTGGTCGATCTCAATAAGACTGGAGAGGAGAGAGAGCTGGAAGACGACCCCGGTGCTTGGCGACAATGTCGACCCCGTCGCCGACGTCCTCACCTCCGGCCCCGCCCCCTGCCACCCCCGCCACGCCTCCTTCAACCTCTCCTGCGCCGCCGGCCACCCCGTCCGCTCCACCGCCCGCCTCGCCCCCTCCCTCCCCCGCCAACCCCTCTCCGTCCCCGCCCTCAGCCTCGCCGCCTCCCTCTAGCCCGTCCGGCTCCTCCCCTCCCCCACCAGTGACCCCTTCCGGTTCGTCCACGTCGCCGCCGCCGTCGTCGGGTCGATCGCCACCCTCACCGCCTTCTCCTCTGCCACCCAAGACCGCGTCTACGCGGTCGCCGCCCTCTTCGTCCTCACCATCTTCGTCGAGCTCGATCTCGACTTCGCTTGTGGTCGGGGTAGCGGTTGGCGGGGTGGTGATCTTGTTGCTGCTAAGCTTTATATGCGTCTGTTGTTGGAAAAAGAAGCGCCGGCTGCCATCGCCGCCGCCATATTACTTCGGAGCTCCCCCGCCGCCTCCACCGGGAAGGAAAGGTTAGATCTACCCTCCTTTTGCAACTATTTCTGGAAAAAAAAAATTGTATCTTTCGTTGTTCGTCGGTGTCTTTTCTCAAAGACGAGTTTGGTTATCTGACAGAGACGAAGACAACTCATTCATGTTTGTATATAATGAGAAAGAAATGTGTACGTACTTTTCATGTCTAAGAAAAAAATAAATTTATTATATTTGCATTTTGCTTGTCGTTTCAATAAATGTCATACCCAACTAATGTAGAAGGTGTTTTCAGCTGACGGATACGGTGAATACTGGCAACAGAGTGCTCCACCTGCAGCAGATCATGTCGTCAAAGTGCCTTCAGGACCTCCTCCACAACCACCACCACCGTTTACTTCGCGTCCTCCACAGTCTGCAGGCGATTTGCCCCCACCGCCGCCTCCACCTATGATACACAGCAGCGGTGGTTCCGGATCCAATTACTCCGGCTCGGAGTTCCCACTGCCTCCACCTTCGCCTGGTGTCGCCTTTGGCTTCTCAAAAAGCACCTTCACTTTCGAAGAACTGGCCATGGCAACGGATGGCTTCTCTGATGCTAATCTCCTCGGACAAGGTGGCTTCGGTTACGTGCACAGAGGAGTGCTTCCAAACGGCAAGGAAGTCGCCGTCAAGCAGCTGAAAACAGGGAGCGGACAGGGCGAGCGTGAGTTCCAGGCAGAGGTCGAGACCATCAGTCGAGTTCATCACAAGCACCTCGTTTCATTGGTTGGGTATTGCATTTCTGGAGGCAAGAGGCTGCTCGTTTACGAATACGTTCCTAATAATACATTGGAGTTCCATTTGCACGGTAAGAGTTTAAGCTTGTTCCGATATACATATCTGATGTATACGTTTCTTTGGATTATGACAGTGCAATTCCGGAGGACTTGCACATGAGAAAGCGATGCATATACATTAGACGGATAGATGATGTTCTAATTCCTTGGATCCTTTCATCTAAGGTGGTTTTGTGTTCCAGGAAGAGGTCGACCAACTATGGAATGGCCTACACGACTAAGAATTGCATTGGGTTCTGCAAAAGGATTGGCATATCTTCACGAGGACTGTGAGTTATCTCTTCTTTTTTAAGGCTCGATTCCTGTTTCGGTCCTAACCGGTAGTATTTTTAATTTCCAGGTCATCCTAAGATTATTCACCGTGACATCAAGGCAGCCAACATTCTTGTTGATTACAAGTTTGTGGCAAAGGTAAGGACACATATCCTGTAGGTGTATCACATTTTATATTACACACCAGACCATCTACCGTATGTTCTTAGCCAAGCTTGAATCTGCAATGAACATTGCAGCTTTGGCTTCTTGGTAGAGTAGACCAAACAGCATAGATCTTTAAGAACAATTGCGTGTCGTAAAATCTTCTGAATCAACCACCATTTTTTTTTACTGTTATTATCAGTGTAGCTTTGATTAACTCAACCTATGTGTTCTGTTTGCAGGTTGCAGATTTCGGGCTAGCGAAGTTTGCTTCTGATAATAACACCCATGTTTCTACGAGAGTTATGGGAACATTCGGGTATGCTTCATTTCTTAGATTTACACTTTGCTTTGGCTTGGACTCATCATTATTGAACAAGATTAATAAATTATTCCTCCTTCTAAAGACCTACTTCTTGGGAGTAAGTTTCTTTATTATTAGTCTTTGCACTTTGATGCATTTTCTGCTATATCTTTTGCACCTGGAATCGGATCTACTACTGAAAATTTCCTTGTTGCAATTTGGGTGCAAAGATGTTAGTGTGACGTTGTCATGCTCTTGATTTCTTAGTCAATTTATTCTGATCTGTAGCCCCTGCATTCTTGCAGTTATCTGGCACCTGAGTATGCATCTTCGGGCAAACTCACTGACAAATCAGATGTCTTTTCATTTGGTGTCATGCTTCTGGAGCTAATCACCGGACGACGCCCTGTTGATTCATCCCAAACTTTCATGGATGATAGCTTAGTCGACTGGGTTAGTATTTCTCCTAACTTTTTTTTTTTGTGCGTATCATCTCGGTGTGTTGCTTCTGCTTTTACCTTACTACATTTAATTCTTAAATTTGTTTGTGACTTCAGGCAAGGCCATTGCTTACTCGAGCTCTCGAGGATGGCAATTACGATGCCCTTGTTGATCCAAAGTTGGGAATGAACTATAACCCTAATGAGATGGCTCGCATGATTGCCTGTGCTGCTGCATGCGTGCGTCACTCGTCAAGGCGACGGCCAAGGATGAGTCAGGTACTCTTTCCTTTCTATGTATTCTCCAAGTGTCTTTCATCAGTGTTTGTGTTATTTTTAATGATTTTTAAGTGATTTTTTTGCACAAGTATGAGTCTTGATACAATGTATGGTAGGCAAGATTGCTCATTTACAAGTTGGATGATTAGGATTTGAATCATATAAATAACATCTCTACTTGTGGGATAAGATTGCATACACTATTAACTATATGCTTATAATCCTTGGACACCCTTTTTCTCCTTCAATTGTTAAACTGGTTTTATCATCTTGTATTGTCATTTGTTCTTTGAACTGTTTTCTATGCACAAATCTGCATCTTGTTTTCCAGAAGTCTGTTAACTTTTGAACTCATATCGCACTAAAGTTTCAGGTGGTTCCGATGAGACTCTGATTTTTTATTCTTATGTCAACCTCTAATAGCTTACTATCTATCTAATACATCCAGCTTTTACTAACCCTAACGAGTGAAACCAACAAGCAGATTCTTCGAGCATTAGAAGGAGATGTATCTCTTGAAGATTTAAATGAAGGCATCAGACCCGGTCATAGCAGGTTCTACAGCTCATATGGCAGCTCAGATTACGATTCCGGCCAGTATAATGAGGACATGAAGAAGTTTAGAAAAATGGCACTGACCACTCAAGAGTATGCCAGCAGCGAGTACAGTGCACCGACGAGCGAGTATGGTCGGAATCCATCTGCATCGAGCAGCGAAGGTGCACAAACGCAGGAGGTAGAGATGGGGAAGAAGAAAGACAGCTACGGTTACGGCAGCAGTTTGTGAGAACATTGTGCAGTCTGTTTTAAAGCCTAAACTTCATGTTCCATACCTCTTCCTGAGACTACATTCATGGTTCAACTATAGTTTGTCTGTCTTTTTTGTTCTAATAATGAATGGTGAATAGCTAACCGATTCTTTGTATGGTGTAATTGCCCATTGTTTCTTGTATACATATTTTTATATTTTTTTCTCATCTAATGTTGCCAATTAATCTCTCTATAACAAGGTTCATAAGCATACAAAGAATGCAAGTTTGGGAACCATCGGCTGGCAATGAAGAGAATGCTGATGGTTCCCAGGTGAGTGTTTGTGCTCTAATTCTACACTAATTCTGCCAAATAAGCTGATATCTATTGACATTGTGTGTTGAATTGAGGCTTTCTCATGGATGAATGGCCTGTTCAACATCCACTTCTATAGCATCCTAAAGATACAAAGAAGGCTCTCTCAAATGATTGCAGATATGTTGCAATCAAGTCAAACTAAAAAAGGTTGCTGAGCCTTCTTTCCTGCAGTTCTAAAAACAAGTCATGGTGTGCTAACAAAGGGGAACACAACATTCCCTATTTTGAGACATCAGCTGAACAAAGGATTCAATGTAGAAGCTGCTTTCCAATGTATTGCCATGAACTATTGAACCAAATGAAGATATCTATCTATCATATCATCTGCAAACACATCTAATTTCGCAGTAAAATATAAGAACCAAAACGTAACATGACAGACGGACGCGTACCCTCCGAACCCCAGCAAACACACTGATGCGACGCTTCATGAATGGCCTTCGTAGCAGCAGAGATATGATCGAATCAGACCTGATGTTCTCGTTCTGCAATAGGAAGGGCCCCGTCTGGGGCCGAAAAGAGCCACCTTTCGGCGAGAGGGGAAGCTGCCGTCGCTCGGAATGATCGAAGGCGGAGGCAGTGGCGGCGACGGGGCGCCACGCGAGGAACGCGGAGACACGTGGTCGGGGCGAGGAGTCCAATGCCGGCCGCGGGCATCGGCCCCTGGGCGAGGAGACGGTCGATTCCCTCCCTCGCAGCGGCTTCCGGTAGGAGTGCTTCGGCGTGGTTGCGCTTGATTGATGCTCGAGCCTTGTGGCGGGCCGGCCGTGATCGAATAATAACGTTTAGTTTGGATGATTTTGCACGCATCTTAACGTGTGCTTTCATTTATTAAGATGCGTTGTTGTTATTATTATTATTATTATTAAATGTGGCGGCTAGAGGTCAAATGTATAAGGCACATGACAAATCTTCCGGTTCATGACAAGAAGGTAGGGGGAGGACAACATCCTTTAACATAATTATATTTATACTAATGAAATACAAATACATAAATCAATCAAAATTAGAAAAATAGAACAGTGCAAGAGGTTCTGTGATATTATTTCCCTTGATGATGTCCAAATAAAATAAGTGTATACAGCCTAAAGTAAACAAAATGTCAAATACATCAGAGCACCAGGCACAACTCCAAGCATTCAAATACTATTATCTTGTACTTACAAATATAATCACCAGAAAACACTCTTTCTTCTTTTCATTTTCTATGACAGCAAACATAGAGATTTCTGCTGCTTCCCATACCATAAGAAACAGGAACATTCCTCACACATAGGTGCATGAATCACGGGCAAACTTTATAGGCTTGTTCTTGCTGGAATCCACCACAAGCTGACACGAGACGTGCTTTCGATGCTTCACCCTCACCAGCTTTCCGATGACATCTCCCCGTGATATGATGTCAAAATCCAGAGTTAAAGGGACCTGTCCGCCGGTGCTGGATAAAGCCATGCCTGCCCCGGCGCCGTATAATGGCACCTTTTCTCCATGCAAGACAGCTGATACTGTCCTGTGGCTCTTTCTAGGCTGGTAATATTTCTGCACCTGCAATTAGATACAAAAAAAGTGCCAATAAGTTTCTCCAAGTATTACACTTGTTAGAATCAAGTTTCTGTCCCTTCCATGATGTATGTATTTGTTCACAGCGATGTACATGGATCTGCTCTTTGGAAAACATTGCAGCGGATGCGGGTCAGCTACAGGATATAATGAGGCTAGGCAGGTCACGCAGGAAAGTGTCACTAGTTGACCATAAACAGTTCATTGTACAAGTTATAACAAGGCCTCCCATTATAAGCTAGCAACAAGGATGAGGGTAGGCAGGTCAAAATGGTAAGTACCATTGAATTTGATTTTTAGAACAAAAGACCAACCTATGACAGCTAATGGTTTTAGCATGACCATGAAAGATTCATCGCTTCATAACAAGTTTAGCAATTTAGGTTTAACAGATTTAAGCAACAAATTTGATAAAGCAGAAACGTTTGATGGATTGATTCATGTGAATCACCCACAAAAAAGAAAATGATTTGAGGAACTAACATGCAGCAAAAGGACATTATTGAAAGAGATTTTGCTTAAGGTTGTTTTACAAAATTCAGACATTTCAAATGACAAAATAAATGACCAGCCAAAAAAATGATTCTTTTTTTCCAAGTATGCAAATACTTGGCTTTAGTGCACTAGTCTGCTTTTTGTGATGTGATGGGTTAAACAAAACAATATGAACTTGATAATCCGACCTAGATGATACATGCATAAACTTAAGTGGTTATGACCCTCTAGGCTGGCGGCTTTAACATTGGCACTAACAGCTAGGGGAACAACTAAAGCATCACACAATAGGATCCAAGGCATCAATCAGGCACACTTGTAGATTAATTTCTTGTCTTTCAGAATTCATATAGTGTTGCCTGAAGATTTCTCCTTAGTCTACTATTAACAAACACAATACAGGAACAGACTTACCTCACCGGTAGCAATTGCGATTTCTGAGAACATGAGCTGGATGGGGCTTGACATTACATGAATGCCAAACATTGTAGCAGTATTGTACACACTTATCTTCAATGAACAGTTCACTGTGACCATCTTAGTTGGGACACCAGTGCTATCGGTACCCTCTCCAGCATAAAAGTCATCCATCGACAAGCTCTGGTATCAAGAGAGTAATGAAAGGGAATATGTCATCGTGCAGCAGGCTCAAAGTGGCTACTTCTTAGAAAATATTTATAAATAACAAATGGCATTTGAAACTTATCGATATGAGCATCATAACATGCCATAATATTTCTTAAAAAGAATTAATTCATTCAAAGGAAGAAGAATATGTTGTCATTGGAAACAAATAAATAACCATGAATGAGATTTTCTTGCTGAACACATAAAAGCCATATATTTCCACGTAAAACCATATATAACAACGCCAATCAAATAATTTGTACCTCCACAACAAATATCCTTAGCCTCATATACAATACAATAATTAAAGCCTCAACTGGATAACGAAATTCTCATATAAATGGTTTCACAATAAACATTACTTATCCTTGCGGAACCAAGTTATCAAAGCATTAAGCTCAACATCGTGGTCAGTTTCTTCAAGTGCTAATCCTTTCTGGTGGGCATCCAGTCACAGATCCATTCCAACCCATTGATCATTAGCGACAACCTTTGCACATTTAATTTCCAAATAAGCTTCATTCCCTAACAGTACCAATTGTAATATAGCATAACAGTAACTTCCGTGGAGACCTCCATTCCCCAGCTAATGTCAACTATCGAGTCAAAATTTAACACAAAATTAAGAAACGTCAAATTGCAGTATGTTTCCAATTCACTGAGTAACACAATAGCTTCAACGTATCCCCGACAAAACCAACAAACTCTTTGGAAGTCACTTCTGCGAGTGATGAAATGGGTTCAAATTGTAGTAAAAAGTGAAGCGGCAATACGAATTGTCAATTGAGAGAAGTCAATGAAGTATACCCTCACGATGACGTCTGGTTTGTATGGCCGTGCAGCTCCCCAAATGATAAGAGAGAAGACAGTGAACAGCAGGATGAAGCTGAGGAGCGCGAGGATGATCTGGCAACGGCGTGACAGTCCCTTGTCGTCATCGAGGTCATCGTACGACCCTTCTTCCTGTATCACATCGCACTCGGGCCACCCCTTGTCGTTCACTCTCTTCCGATACCCCTTTCGGCCCGACGAGGACCGGAAGGGCCCGGAGAACCGGCTCGCCGACGAGGTCCGCGAGTGGCGCCCCAAGGAAGGGTGAGAAGGGGACTCCATGGGGCTGTTGTACACGGGGGTTGCCTGCATCGACGATGACTTGTCGCCATCGTGAGAGTCCCGGGACGGGCTCTGCACGAAGTAGGTCGCCCTCTTTGGCGATCGAGGCGGCGACGATGGGGCCAAGCTGGTAACATCCGATTCGGACTTGGCGTGCATCATCTTGATCAAGAATTACTGGATGCGGCGAAACTAGCCGAGATTCTGATCGAAATCGCAAGAACTGATGAATTGATGAGCCGAGGAAATATAAACAGTACAATCAAACACAGTCTCCACAAAATGTTGACTCGAAACTGAGAAAAGCTCAAGAATTGCAGATAAATTCGTCAGAGCAGCAGATAAATCATCTAGCACTTGTGGTTGACTAAAAAACCTACAGAAAAATCACATTTTTTCTGAACTTTCGTGAGAACAAACCGGAAAAGGAAGGAGAAAATGATCAGGAAAACGCTGATTTCTTACGCAATTTGGGAAATCCGCTCGAGGACGCGAACGTACGAGAAACCAGGGCTGAGAAGGGAAAGCTGCGAGCGACCAAAGTAAAGAGCCCACTCGCTACTACTGCTACTAAAAGAGAGCAACCGACGAGTGGAGGGAGAAGCTTAGCTGCCGAAAGATCCGGAGTTCGTCCTCGAGCACACGGAGAACAATCTGTCGGAGAATGTTACAGACGGGACCCAAACTCATCCATCGACATCATGACACATCAGATTTTAGCGTGCTTTGCTGTTTGACGTGAGATAGCTGATTCATGAAACAGGCAGTGGTTGAGAATAACAAAGTGTCGGCAGAACACACTCTTTGCTTGTGGTTCCTTCTTCTACCCCTTCATTGGCTTCTTCTACCAAATATGATAATTTAATGAAGCAGGCAGCTTCAATGATGAGTCCAAATAGATGCATGTGTGGATTTGGTGGAAAGTAGGTGATCATTGGAACATCATGAAAACTGTAATAATAGGTTCATTTAAGCACTGTGGATGTAATTTAATATAGAATATGAATCTAAAATGCTTAACTAATTATCAATTTGCATAATGCAATTAATCTCTACAGTAAACATTTATGCTATGGATGTGCTAATCAAGAGATTTGAATAAAGTTAATGGTTGATAACAAGAAAAAGTTGATGTAGCTGATCTTAAATAATTGAAAATTATGATTTGCTAATGAAGATGTTATTGTGCAGGTTACTACTACTGCATGCAGCTGAAAGTCGAAGTAGATCAAGTTTGCTCTGCTTTATACTGTTATGGAATCATCCACCAGACTCTTTTGGTGGACCTAAAAAGTTTAATGAGGTTAGTTAGCTATGTCGGTGGTGAAGGCCTCTAAATAGTTTTGTAAAGTCGAAAAGTTCTCATTATTACCTTGCAATATGCCAACTGCTGCAGACGGCATCGACTCCTGAGGTTAAATTTCTAGATGGCATCATGATCTTTATGTGGCATGAAATATGAGCCCATATCTGCTCAATAAATCAGAAGAAGAAGATTACAAGTATCTGCTATGGATTTTTTTTATCCATTATGGCAATGGTACAGAAATTTCAGAATGCAACGGTCCATGTTTAATCGACTCAGTTCATTTTTCCCACCGGTGTCAGGACACAAGTAAAACCATGCAAGAAATTAAGATAAAACGAGAAAGATGTAAATGCATAACATGATTTTTACCTTGGACGGCAAGCGTTTACAGAAGAAGACGATAGGTTTCTTATTGTTTCAAATATCATTCTGATAAGAGGATTAGAGTGAAATCAGGAACCAATGCAGAATAGATTCACCAGTATTTTCAATATTATGCCAACTGAGAGAGCAGAAGAATTACCATGAATTGTCGAGCCAAAAGTGATAGCTGACATGAAAAAGACACCGCAACCACTCGATGAAGAAGTCCTTGTTAATTGGCATATCTAGAACCAGCATTTCTAGATGGCAATAACATTGCTACATGGATGGTTTGCCAGATCAATTTGGGGGAGTTCACAGATGATGCAGTTCCTGCCCATGTACACTTGGCCTGAGAAACAAGAATGAAGAAAACAGATGTCAATATTTTTATGTGGACCACTGGGAGATCAGTAAGCTGGAGACAAAGAACAGCGTGTTCAAAGAGGACATGTCAACTACTGCTTTCAAATGATGAAGGCTTACAGCAGGCACCGACCATGACACACTACCTTCCATGAAATATGAGGAATCATACCGGATTTTACTCGGAACCACCTGGGATGCATATACCTGTAAGAATTGTAGGCTCATTTAAATGCATGATATCCAAACAATAGTCACCACCACAATAAACAGGCCTTGTACAAATAAATGACAGCAAGTGCAGCAAATTTCCTGGTACCAGAAACAAGTGTATAGTCTTCGCAAACCTACAATCCTAAGTGAGTAAATATTTCACTCACCATAGAATTCCTTCCGTGTCTTGACTGACAGTAGCACAAACCAGCCTTAGGGGTTAAGGCCCATTATCCAAAGGAAGCCCATAATAGTCCCCTGCCTGGCTGGCATATATATTTGTTTGATGGGCAAAGGCACATTATGAGCCCTAACAATGAGCAAAGAACATTCCTTCAGCCTGAAAGCCATGCTTTGATTTTTAGCAGGCAAAAAGGTCACAGAAAGAGCACAGGTAGAAGCTGGAACCAGGGAAGAAGGGAGACAAGTAATGCCTTTCTTCTTCAACCAAATTTGCAGATACTAATCAGGACTTCCATGCCAAAGCAATACCTTATTTTTCTTGTCCCTGAACTCTGGCTCGTCAGCCTGGTTATTCTCAAGTAAATTACCCAGCCTGGCTTTGTTTCCAAGCTTGGTCTCTGATAAAAGTCAGTATGGATATCTTCCTTCTGCTTACACCAATTTCAAGCTCCAGAGAAACACCAACATCTGCAGCAGATAGTCCATGATTAACAATCTGTTCAAACAAATAAGGTATACTCTTTCACATCATGATATACATCTATCACACTTTCTATAAAATTAGTTCCCTCCTTGAGCTGCTTCTTCTCTATCAAAGATTGGATATTTTAGATAATATCCAACTAAGCTGCTCCTCTCTTTTATCCTGTTCTGAGCAAAATTTTCATCTGCATGAGCAGTAAATGACAATAATTAGTAGTTTTTCGAAATGGTCTCACCAATGTCATTGCAACTTTGTGCTTTATCAAGGATAACAATGTACTGGACATCTCCTGTAGCCTAAAAAACTCATCACGAAAAGCTAATTGACAGAAAGCATAGATCTGATTGTACATTCAAGTATAAAATTAACATTTTACAAGTTTTTTTTAAGAAAAAAGCAGCATATACTAACTGCCTGCACTATGGTATGGAAAAAAAGTAAACCAAAAAAATGAGTTGACTGAATTAATGACACCAGCATTTGATTGAATAAAATACTTGTAATTTCATAACCTGGACATGGTTTCAACATATCATCGCTGGTGTCTGTTGGTATGATCCAAAAATAAAAATGAAGATTTCAATAATGACATGCAACTGCTTCTAAAATTATGTGACAATTCAATATGAATAGCTTCATATTCATAAATTTTATTTAAATGGTTGCAGTCAAATTCGTCCAATCTCATTCATGGGGTGAGATATTCCGGTTTAAGATTTTTACACCAAGTTATGGCTTACGACAACATGATATGACTCAGCACATACCACGCCAATGTCATGAACAGATACAACAAATATATTGGCCTAGGTTAGTAGTAAAAGGTCCATCTATTCTGATATACCAAACTAATCCATCATTTTGTTCTAATCTGAGACTAGTTGAAGCATGGAGCTTAAGGGGCTATAAGCAAGTCCCACAGCATAGCATGTTAATCCTTGCTCTTGAAATGTGGAAAGTTTATTTAAATTCCCAATAAGCATTATACCAAGAAGTGAAGAAGCATTTTCTAAAAAAGTCTGGATTTTCAGCTAGTTGGATACTGCAACTTGTGTTTCATTTGAAACAATTTATTTAAAATGATAATGACCAGCTTTCTGTTGTAGAAAGGAAAAAGCTAATTGGTTCCAGAGCTAAATGAGTGATATCAAAGATGCCAGCAATATTGAGTTTGTGACTGTAGTTGGAGCAGCTGCACATGCTGTTACTTTGCAGGAGGAAGAAGAAGATTTATTGAACCAAAACAAGACAATTGATCAATTGATGCACTCGACAGCCAAATTTAAAAGCGAAAGAGAAGATAGCATGAACAAGCCAACTGATTACAGCTACAGATGGTTTGAGGCAAAACCTGGAAGACAATCAGGTACATTTCTGTTATATTCCCTTCTGTAGTTCCTAAATTACCAAAAAAAGCTGAATCATTGAGGTCATCATCAATTACAGATAGATAAGAATGTTTAATATGCTTTTGCATCACTTTTCATATGATCACTCCAATGATACAGGAACAACATCAAGCATCAGATCCAACACCCAAAAGAGTTTATAAAGGAAATAAGAACACACTTAGTTGTAGATGATACTTAAATCAAAATGGTAGTAATAATCAAACAGAAGATGCTGGAAGAATCTGGTCCTGGTGACAGACAATCACAAAATGCAAAGGTCATCAATCGTCCCATTAAAATAACAACTTTCTCTGATAAGTAACAAAATGATGCAGACAGTAGTAGATTTGAACGTGGACAAAGGCAGACAGGCCGACAAAACCCATCCACAACCAAACCTGCAGCATCGTTTTCCAAAAAGGAAAATGGAGGCAAGAGAACAACTGACTCCACTAGGATGGAAACAAAAGTGGACGCGTGGGAAAGAGCAAAGATGGATAAAATAAGAAAAAGGTAATTATAGCTTAGCCATCTGATGTATCAAAAAGTTTCAGCAGCAGCAACTTTTTCTGCTCAGTCTGCTTCTACCAAATTTAAACATGTTTCAGGTATGAAAAGATGAAGTACATTATTCTGGAATGGCAGAATGAGAAGAAGTTAAAAGCCAAACGCCGAATGAAACGAAAAGAGGTGTACAATAACTGACTCTCGTAGACTTGATGGTGCACTAGTTGCAATTTTCTCCTTTTTTTAATTTTGTCCTATTGAGAGCCTTGGCCACCCAACTTAAAGCCAACCTCTCTGTTGGAAACATAATCTTGCTAAGGCCTCTGAAGTGCAAGAAGCAATAGAAACTGCCATCAAATGCAGTTCCTCAATCCAAAACAAGCAACTCTTACAAGTCAATTGGAAACTTGGATCAGAAGATTCTGAAAGACTTGAGTAATTCAGTCCCATGTCAGATAGGCAAAACTCCAGTTTGCACATCACCAGCTTCTAAAGCAGCATTAGCAGTATGCTCCCTACTAACTAATTACACATTCAAATAAGCACAACTCTCTTGACATCACTTATAATTAATCAACTAGCATCCTATTGCATTTTATATACAGCAAAAGACAACAGAAAAAATTCAGCACTTCATATCCTCAAAAAGTTAGCTCATTACTTTATTTGAAAGCTAAGAACTGCTTTTCCATTAAAGGGTTTGTTAATTGGAATTACCCTGTCACAACTTATATTTGAAATCAAATTTGTAAAAAATCTTACCCAGACAATTTACTAAATATTTCTTTTCACTAAAAAAGGCAAATGTCAGTCCAACACTCCAACATCCCAACATAGACATGTAGACAACAATATGCCACTGTAACATGGAATCCTACCATCTGATCTTATTTTATACTTGATAAAGGAAATCTTGTTGCAAGAGAAAAAAAAAATTGGCCATGAGGATATTCTTGAACCAAGCTCGAATATGTTTCACATGCATCTCTTCTTTGAGAAGATCCTCCCAGTTTTTTAATCTTTCCTAGAAAATGATTATGACAAGCTTCTGGTGTCAATGAACTGTGCATGTTATAAGCTAATTGCTGATACGTAAAAGAACTATAAACAGGAAGGATTTATGTTGCCTTAAATGAGAAAAAAAGTAGCTGACTGTTCAATGTGAAAAGTGCAGAGGGATCTGGAACTGAGACATGAAAGAGCATTACGAGAGCATCAAATCGAGGTATCAAGGATTGACAAAATGGCTGATGGAGCAAGAGCCCTTGCAGAAGAAAGGAAAAGAAATGGTGAATCAACAACAATGGAGAAGGCAAAAAAGATGCGATCCACAGGGAAAGTTCCACATACGTGCTTCTGCTTCTGAAATATCAGCAATTGAGTAGAAACTGCACATCCTTAGGGCACTTCATCTGTACAATCTAAAGGCGATTAGCTTGTGAATCTTTCTTCACTCTTTATATGAAATTTGATTTGAGTAGATTGAACTCATCTATCTTGGTGTAAATATGCTAGACAACTTGAACCAATGCGGATTAGCATTGAACCAATGCAGAACTTCAAATATGCTAGACAACTTGAACCAATTATATATTATGCAAATTATGCAAATTAGCAACTTAGCAACTTGAACCAATGCGGAACTTCAAATATGCTAGACAAAGTAGAGAATGCCTATGCAACAAACAGAACAAACCAAGTTTTACCAAAAGAACTGGTTTAACCTCATATGTCAAATGTAACATCTCGATTAGTCCCGTATCGGAAGTGGGCAAAAATAAGATTAGCTTACAAAGGTTTGATGAGAATACTATCATTAACTTCAAATTAAGTATTTTGATCAGTGGTTTAGATTAAACGAAGTTGATGGGATAGTTAGCCATCGGGCTTCATGACATTTGGTATCAAAACTGACCTAGTATTTGAGCATAACGAGGGAGCTCGAGTAGGAAAATGCTACTCGTGAATTAAGTCATAGGACTCGTGAGTTATACCTCACATGCACCATGTTAGGATTTGATTTGAGCTATACTGGACTTTGATGAGAACGTCAAGCCCTTAAGCAGTAGAGTAATACTCCGATCGATTAGTCCTATATAGTTCAATATGGATATCTTTATCCTAAAGTAGTTAAATATTTAGAATCAGTATCTACTTTAATTTAACAATAGAAAGAAAAATATGACAGTTAATTGTTTATGCTTACAGGCTTAAGACAATCTCCAAGTTTGTTCAGTCAATTCAGAAGACGATATGAACCTGTGTGACACCTTTTAGCATATTCTATCAAACTATATAATGTAATTCAACAAAACAGATGCTACTCTAGCATTTGTTGCTGCAAAAGAAACTGATCGAGAAAGAAGACCAGGTACTTACATCCGAAGAGCTTAGGAAGTTCTTGTAAGATCCACTGTAAAGTGCAGGATTGTCCACTTGACAATTCGTTATACCCCAACGATCATAGTGCCCCGCGAAAATGCATACCGCCTAGGCATTTCATCGAACAAAGGTCTCCCCTCGATTAAAAATCCAAACTCGCAGTATTCCGTAATTAGGATGTTCCAGAGATGAAACTTCTTCTTCATCGACCTCCTAAAAACCCTATAAGCCTCATCCAAGAAGCAGCATTAACCATATACATCGATAAGATGGTTGCAGGTGAAGGAATGCCGATCAGAGCACGTGGCGACGATCATTCGGGCGTGGAGCTGCCGCGCGGTGATTAGGGTCTCCGTGGCGGCGCAGCGTTCGCGAACGGCGACGAAGCAGTCCGGGTGGATCGATCGGCAGAGAACCAGCAATCGGATTGCGCCCTTCGGGCGACCAGCGGAAGCGAGGGATTGGATGGGCAAGGCCCGCGCGGATGCCTTGAACCAGGGATTTCGGAGGTTGGAAGCAGAGAACGGCCCACGAATAGGCGGGAGATCTCATGGGGTTTTTGGGAGCTCAGAGAGAGAGAGAGAGAGAGAGAGAGAGAGAGATTTGATTGGGTAAAGAAAATGGGAATTTAACATATAACCCCCTATAGTTCATAATATATGACATTTGGGTTTTGGGTAGAGCGAAAAGTACTGGGAATGTTTCATGTAACCCCCTTATATTCGTTAATATTTAAAGTTCATCAGCGGTATGCATTGATAGTTATTTTTGGACTTCTATTGTAAGACGCGCAGCGATTCCAGAGTCGTCAACGAAAATTAAAAGCAAGTTCCTTTTATAATGCCAGTTTTGTTGGTTGATTTCATGCTAAAAGGCGATTGTATTGGTTCCATCAAAGCAATGGTGATGATTTTTGTCTAGTTTATTTTTTAATTTTAATTTTCATAAAATGTCCCTACTTAGTTATTTATTAAGTCGTTAAAATGGATAGATTCATTATTTGAAGAGGCATTTGATAGTCTATTTTTCTTTTTAGTTGATTCAGAATTGAACCTAAACTAAACTACGATTTTGATTCTGAACTATCAAATTGTTGATCAATTCAATTCTGATTCATATCAAATAGATTAGGTCAATCACTCAGGAATATGTGGCAATCACTTTACTATCATTTACTATCACTTCCCATGTTATTTATCTAAGATTATGTCTTGAAAAAGGGATCACCAATTTATTCAATAGTCGATGGAATAACGGAGGAAGAAGGAGAAGATTGAAGGCTACTCCTTATCATCAATATTCCCCCCTTAAGTGTAGAATCTCTGCATCCAAATGTGTCAACAAAAAAAATTTAATGCTTCGAGGTTGCATGTTGTTGGCGAACATACACTGTCAGTGCCACAAAAGCACACTTCGGAGCTACTTTTATGTCATGCATACAGGTGGAGACATGTTTTCTGTCACATAAAGACCATTAAGCAAAAGCTCTTGTATATGTTCCTGCACAGGTGGAAACAAAACATTATCTTCTACTCTAAAGAATCTCCACAAAATCATGTTTCAGTGTGGAACCTGGTGGCAGTGGGACCTCACAGGTTTTGTCCTGCTCTGTGCTTCATCCTTTGGAAGGTGAGTTGGGAGTTTGTGTAAAGCCTGGAAAGCCATCACTTCATCTCCACTCGGTGGAAGAAGGGAGGAGGAGGAAGGGAAGCCAAGATGTTGGAAGGCAAGGCAATGATTCAGGAGACAGACATGCCTGTGAAGATGCAGCTCCAAGCCATGTCCTGTGCCTCAGAAGCCCTTGACCTCTTTGATGTCCTCGACTGCAAGAGCATGGCTGCCTACATCAAAAAGGTATCTGCCTCTTTGTGTAGTCCATCACCATCATCTCTGCGCCTCTCTTGTTCCTCCAGCATCAACTGTTTTGGTTGTTCATGTGGTAGGAGTTTGATCTTAGGTATGGCCCTGGATGGCAGTGTGTGGTGGGTTCCAACTTTGGGTGCTTCTTCACTCACAAAAAGGGCACCTTCATCTACTTCTGCTTGGAGACACTCTATTTCCTCATCTTCAAAGGTGCTGCTGCTTGAGCTATCTGACCATGTACATCACTACTTTGGAGTCCAGAGGAGCTTTTGGAAGCCTTAAATCCTATTCCATACTGGAGGTACTCTTCTTACTGTACCTCACAACCCAGTTTAGGATTTCATGACTTAGGTGATCCAAACATGTAATCAGGGTTATGATCAGTAAAGTTCTTATCCAATTCAGAACCAGCTTACTCCAATTTGGTATCAGTGATGTTCTGTATTCTCTAACAAATTTGCACTTGAGTCTTAATGTTAAGACAATCCAGATCCTCTTTTCTATCTTGTGGGTTGCCCAGTCTCAGGCACTACTATTTGTTACATTTGTTGAAGACATGAGATCATAGTCAATACCAAGTTTCACGTCAAGTCATCCATCGAGTTCTCTCGATCGCTGAATGACTAAGATAAACTCTGTTTAACCAAAATCAGATCAATCTATTCATATTTTGTAGTGTCTGTGCTGATCCAATTCATACCTTAAAGAAAGAGTAGCAAGAGTATGAAGATGCTCATCTAAGCCATCAGACATCCCACCAACTTATCTCATAAAGCAGGCAAAATGGAAGACAGCCTCCAACAATTTGTAGGCTCACAAGACATTCGGTAAAAATGCACAACTAGAACTATAAGAAGCTTGAACAAATGATTTGGTTCCAGAAAATATTTACAGTTTCAGGGCTTACTAGAGTGAATAGTGCCACAACAAGTCTGATCAAAGTAAAGTCACGCAGCCAAATGTATAAGATAACTGAGAAAAATTCAGATAAATGAGGGAAACTTTACCGACCAGCATGGGCTTCATATTGAAGGTAAGAAAAGAGGGAAGAAAAGATCACTGGTAACAGATGAATATCATGGACCCGGCAAGGACAAAATTGGCATCGACATACAAACAAGAATCACTAATTAGCACTTGGCTGAAGCAGCAAATTGCTGCTGGCATATGCTACTGAAAACCTTAAGTAGTGTGGAGGCTAGGATCTCTTGCTTCTCCTTAAATTTGGAAATCAATTACACAGTTATGTAGCTTCTCCGCAGCTTCGATGTCAGAGATGACTGTACGCAATTCGTTAGCTGTGCAGTCAGCTTCATATCTGCGGGAACTTCTAGATGTCTTCTTCGAGTGTTCTTTGGATGCGACACAATTCTTTGCTTCAACATATGAAGCAGCAGGATTGCTACTTATCTTCCGAACACATGATTCTGTTTAAGAAAATAACTTCTTATGTCAATGATAGCTTCTCTGGTTATGCTCATTGTTTGATAGATTTGCTATATCTGCTACTTGCCAATAGTTGATTGGATATTTATTTGGAAAACAACAGGTTCCATGGTGGTGAAGCTTAAGTTTCACCATAGGGAAAATCCAGACTACGGATAGAAACTTCCATGCAAAAAAAAACAGAGTCTTAGGTGGAACTTCAGTATCATTTTCCCTATTCACCTAATCTTTCTTGCATATAAATTACCTGTTCACCTCAGCTGTTCAATCACATTCTAACAACAATGTCTCCTAGGTTATGACCTTTCAGTGTATTAGTTCCTGTACTCCATTTCCTGGGATTGATTGAACCTCTAAACCAAAAGCAACAACAATTTCTTTTCATGTCATCCTTTTTGAATCCGATAATACTTTGAGGCCTGACCCTTTCTTCACGGTCTTTGAGCATTTTTTCATATTTTTCAGTGGCAGTGGCTGAAAGTTTCTTCATTTGGAATTGTCTTATGACTAGTGCTCCTAGAACTCACTATATTAAGACATACTTATCATACTCTAGATATAGAATACTCTTTTAGGCAAAATGCAGATATAGAATCATTGCAGAACTTGGCATGATAGTACCAAAGTATCCATGAAATCAAGGAAGAAACAAAATGCTTATTACCTCTAGGGGGATTTGATGATTCTTCTATCGCTTTGTGGGCACGTGTTACACACAACCAGGTTCGTTCCCTCTCCTGCTCTTGGACTGTTGAGATGGGAATATGCCAATGGCCTCTCTCATTTTCCTGATTGTTTCAGAAAAAAAAAATTTGATCATTACTCGTAACTCATTCCATCTGTAATATAGAGTCGTCATACGGATTTGCATTCAAGTAAAATCTTGATCATTACTCTTTAACTAATTCTATTTGTAATTTTGGGTCGTCACACAGATTTGCATTCAAGTAACAAGGAAATGTTTTTCTGATGGCCTCTTTTATGTCTGCCAATTTTTCCAAGTAAAAATGTACCACAACTTTAGACAATACTTTATTTCATTAATTGGCGTATGCATCTTTAGAATCATATCTGAACTGTCAAATACAGTTGAGGCTTGCACTATTAGGGTTACATTCCTCTTCCAGTATCATGTAAATATAGTTACCAAATAAGCAGAAGACGGTCTATAGGACTAGAAAAGATCCTTGTGCTAAGTTGAATGCTAACAAAAAAAAATTTGAGCTCCTACCACTTGCATTTTAACAGATGTAGCGCATTAGAATGTTTATTTCTCTTAATTCTCTTTGTTATCCCTTCATTCAGTTAGGGGATCAAACCTGAATAACAATGGAACACGGAGGCGGCATATCAAACTCAAAGCTTCCTTCATGAAAACTGAAATGTACCTATCACAGGGTAAAGTGTTCATGTCGTTAGATCGATCACCAGAGTCTCACCGCATCAACAAGCTATCAAAACAGGGAATGTTCCAGTCCTCCATGGCTAGAACTGGTGGAGAGAAGCTAATAAGATGTGTACATGCAAACTGCAGGAATTTTAAGATCAGACATCCACCGATCATGCAGTGTTAATTGAGTCTATAACTTGGCATCTCATGCAACTCATGTATTTGGCATTCAATGTGGTCTTTTGCTATTTGGTGTCTCTATCACAGATTAACAGACACAATGAGGCTTATCTAAGAAATGCAAAGCTCCAAATGTTGGAAAGCTCTTTGCTTACCTGATGCCTTTCTTTCCATCTGGGGAAGAAATCATTCCCTAAAACCTGGAATATATGGTCTCTCATCTCATCATTCGTCACGATCAAGCATTTACATTTTATAGCTGCATATAACCAGTACCTGAACCATATGTTATTATCTATGATGATTTGTTTCAGAAGAACAAAAGATCAGTAGCATCTCAAAAATAAACATGAAAGAACAACTGAGAAGCCAAATACTTCTTCTAAATCATAGTCTCGTATCACCAAGGCGTGCCATATTGAGCACAAGAAACACAAGAAGAGCACAAGAAGCCTCACCAATCATCATTTGATCCGGTAGGGGTCTCGTAAATAGCATCTGCATATTTCCATTTCTCTAAAAGCTTCATGTTGAGAAGCTCGTTCATCTTGCGTCCGGTGAGGCGTTTGTTATGTACGATGATCAGTGGCCATTTCTTCATGGGAAGCTTCTGCCGCATGGCATTAACAACTGCATTGACCTATACGCTCCAAAGGAAGATTAAGTCAACAGGAACTCCGATCAATAGTCAAATCAAATCTTGGTACATAAGTTCCATCTCAGTTTCTTGATACACACCTTATTAATGGAGAACCGCCGCTGACTAAAAAGACCAACATTTGCAGCATCAACGACAGCTTCAAATGGACCATAATAATCCAACCATTTCTGCAACAAAAACCATTCATCATCGATACCCTGCGTAACTTTGTTGGATTCACAAGATGATGAAAGAAAACACCAGAGAAGAAGATTTGCATGCAGGGATCAAAAGCATGAAACCACAGATGAGTAGCACAGTCTCATGACTGAATACTTTAGTGCAAGCTAATATAATAAGTAGCTTAAGAACTGGGGGATCTCGTACTTGAAACCTGTGGAAGTTGGAGTTCCTTTCTCTTTTGTTGGCCAGTGATGCTACAGACTTGGCAAAGTTTTCTGTCTCGATTGGATCAAGGTCTATGGTCACCAATTTGTCACCACAAGCCATGCAGACGCCCTCCGCGCTAACACCAGTATGTGACACATTCCACTTTCCTTTGCCCAGCCATCCCTGCCCGTGCCATCCCCCTCCACCATTCTCAATGCCTTCTGCCACCGCCTGCACATCCCATTTCCTTTTCCCCAGCCTGGATGCAGCTGAGCTCCTAAACCAAGCCTCGACTACTGCTGCTGTAGATGGAGACACCTGCCTCACATTGGTTCTAAGCTTGTGCAGTAGATAGTAAACCTTTTCTCCTCTACGAGCCGCAACGCTAGCTCTCATGAGGGCCTCCAGCTCAGGCTCTTCGGGGTGGACGCCGTTCTGCGACATGTGTGCTTCGACCTCGAAAGCTTTGTCGACGTCGCCATCGTTGCAGAAGGTCAGCAATGCAGGACCATAGGAGCGCAACTTTGGAGTCACGCCCTGAGGCTTCATTTGCTTTACAATCTCAAAAGCCATATCGCCGTTGCCCATCGACATTGCTACTCGGGCCACCGATGTTAGAGCTGCCTCGCTCATGGGAACCTTATCCACGCGCATCTTTTCGTATATCTCCAGTCCCCTGGTTCGAGCATAGTCTCTGATGTCGTCGCTGACTTGAATTGGAACTCCATGTCTCCGGGCTCCCTGGCTTGCATCTTTAATTAGGGTTCCATTCGACTCCGAAGTATGTTGGGCGTTCTCCTCGTGTACCAATTCCCCATCTTCTTCACCTGCTTCGGCCGAGTGCTTCGTCGAAGACTCGTCGCTCGAGCGATGTGGACTGGAACCAGAAGAACCACTTTTTGCTGGGTGAATGACCCCGATGGCCGCAGAAGAACACAAATAGAGCAGCACGTTGTAGTGGTACTGCTTCAGCTTGATGCCTTCTTTCACGGCGGAGTCATATTGGGCAATGGCGCCCATCACATCCCCCCTCTTGGAGCACATATCCAGCTTCACTCTAAGATCGATTTCATCTTCGCCAAGCTTGGGTTTCTTACTCCTCTTCGTCATCCTTCTCTCTTCCTCCTTTTCCTTGTCTCTTCTCACCCAAGGTGCCATCTTTTTTGACTTCCGAGCCGTGCCTTCGCCTCTGGACCTCAGAAAAGCCGTCCTCTGTTTGGCGACGCCAAGCTCAGCATTCTTTACCTCACTCGCTGTTCCACCCTCAGCTCGCCCACCATTTCGGCCAACCCTTTCGTCTCCCTGGGTTCTCTGATGCTTGGCTCGCCTGTCATGGGTCTGTTCTCCGAGGGCAATTCTCTCATCGACGTTGGTCGCGGGGGTCCTGGCCGCGGAGATCTTGGAGAAATCATCGACGATCGTGCGACCGAGGGGTGAGAGCGTGAGGAAGTGACTAAAGGAGTGAGATTTGAGGGCAAAAGGAGACGGGTACTTCGGGCGAGAGGAGAAGGAAGCAAGGAGTTCCCTTTGGAAGGGTATGGAGAGGCCGGAAGCCATGCAGGGATGGCCAGTGATGAAGAGACATCCATGACGGGTAAAGAGAGTCCAAGCGGAGGTATATGGATAGGCCGAGAGGATAAGATTTCTTCACACAAATAGCTTTCAAAGCTTATTTTTGGAAATATATCAATAATTATAAATCTCAATTATTTGACATCAACTATATACTTTAGTATCTTTTATGAATGTAAGTCATTGACATCATGAGAAACCTGACATGGCCCGGACTCATGTGCACTAGATTGTCCGAGCTCCTGAGATGGAAATATTGAGCTCCTGATGTGTCACCCATAAGAAGATCAAGGTTGGAGAGGTTTTTTAATCCGATCCATCTAATGCCCAAGTTAGTAACCCAAGGTAGGTGAGTGTGGACGTGAATATTTAACTCTTTCATCGTATTGAAGATGAGCTTTTATATCTGATCATAAATGGATAAAATATTTTATTAAATATTCTACGATGAGGCAACCATTAACTATTTCCAACAATCTTTCATTAGCCTCTTATCCATGCAGGCAACAAGAAATGACAACCTATAACAACTTACCTTAGACCCTTGTCTATGTGGGTAAAAATGGAAGGTGGCCACAAGATGGTGGTTAATGATATTCTCCTTCCCCCTCTTACAAGAGGGATTTGAAGTGTGATGTCTAATTCATCCAACATATTAAACTTATACCTCTCGATTGGTTGATGATCAACACATTTGTTCCTAGGGTTGAATTGCCCCTTGAATTGATGACCTCCGTCTCTCAGCAAGGGGTCACTCCTCGCTGACAGGCCATCTTCAATAGCAAATCAATCCTTATTAACATGAACCCAACCCTCCCTTCAAGCATAGAGGTCGACATGATAAGGATTGATTTCCTAACCTTCACAACTCGATGGTGACTAAAAAGGAGGATCGGATTTCCCGACCTCCACACCTCGATCAGAGAAGGGGGTCGAGATTTTCAACCTCCCTAGCTTGGTGAGGACTACAAGCAAGGGGTGCGAGCATTGTTAGCTGTGATCCATCATCGAGGGACCCACCTCGAGCGGAGGGGGCCCGTTTCTTGCTAACCCGTTTGGGTTTCTCAACTGTCATACCTTGGGCCAAGAAGGGGGTTGGGTTTCTCTTAACCTCCTGGCTTGGTGAGGATCATCGATAAGGGATATGAGCATTGCTGGCAGTGATCCATCATCGACCTGCCCCTTCGATTATCGAGGGACCCACCTCGAGTGGAGGGGGCTCGTTTCTTCTTGACTTGGTCACGTTTTCTGACTATCATACCTTGGGTGGAGGAGGGGTCTAGTTTCTTGACCTCCACACCTAGGGCATAGGAGTGGATTGGGTTTCCCAACCACTCTAGCTCAACGAGGACTACAAGTAAAGGGCACGAGCATTGTTGGCAACAATCCATCGTCGACTTGCCTATCCCATCGCTAAGAAACCCACCTTAGGTAGGGGGGGTCGGTTTCTTCCTGACCTAATCAGGTTTCTCAACCACCATGCCTCGGGCGGAGGAGTGGGTCGGGTTTCCCAACCTCCCTAGTTCGATGAGGACCATAAGTGAAGGGTGTGAGCATTGCTAGCGAAGGTTCATTGCTGACCTATCCCTCCCATCATCGAGGGACCCACCTCAGATGGAGAGGGCTCATTTCTTCATAAAGGCTCACTATTGGCGATGAGTATTATCGACCTCTCCCATCGTCGAGGGATTCATATTAGGCAAAGAAGGTCCATTTCTTCTCAACCTCCATACCTCAAGCAAATGAGGGTTTGGTTTCTTGACCCCCCAGATCGGTGAGGACCACAGATGAGAGGTGCAAATGCTATTAGCAGCAATCCATCATTGACCTACCTCTCCCATTATCGAGGGACCTACATCAGGTAGAGGGGGCCTATTTCTTCTCGACCTGGTCATATCTCCAGTGTATTTTTCTTAAATCGACTTTCAACCAGATTGGCTATGTTGGGCAGTGGCCTACTTACCTCGAGTAAAGGAGGAGTCGATGCTTAACCTCCTTTAGGTATTCTTTCCCTTGTATCTCCCGTCATGATAGGTTTCTTCCTACGTGGGTTAGATTTTCTCACTTTATACATTTTTGGTATAGTTTATCTTATGCCTCATCTCATTATAGGTTTCTTATTACGTGGGTTTAGTTTTTGTAACTCATGCACCTCCAACATATTTTGTCTTATGTCTTCCGCTATAGTGGGTTTCTTATTACACATATCGGATTTTGTAGGCTTATGTGCCTTAAGTATATTTTGTCTTATATCTCTCACCGTGACATGTTTCTTATTATGCAAATAGGGTTTTATAAAGTCATGCATCTCGAGCACATTTTGTCTTGTGGCTCCTACTGTAGCGAGTTTCTTATTATGTTATGTTGGTCGGGTTTTTCGAACTCATATGCTTCGGGCACATTTTTGTCTTATGTTTTTCGTTGTAGCAAGTTTTTTCTTACATGAGTCGAGATTTTTTGACTTAAGTGACTCAAGCACATTTTATCTTATACCTCATATTGGGATTTCTTCTTATATGGGTTGGATTTTTTGACTCATATGTCTCAAGCACATTTCTCTTATGCCTCCTATAATAATAGGTTTCCTCTTATATAAATCGAATTTTTTTTATTTATACATCTTGGACATATTCTATCTTGTTTCTCTAACCATGGTATATTTTTTTCATGCTTTTAAGATGATCTTCGCCCATTGATCACTTTTATGTTTTCTGAGATGGTCTTCATACATCGATCACTTTTGAGCTCCTTGAAATGGTTTTCACCTCACTTTTGTGCTTTCCAAGGTAGTCTTCACACATCAATCACTTTCATACTCTCCAAGGTGGTCTTCGCATATTGATCACTTTTGTACTCTTCGAGATGGTTTTAATATATCAACCGCTTTTACACTTTCCAAAGTACCCCTTCATCAATTTTTGTCTCTTTGGATTTGACCCGAAAGATACTTATTTTCAAGATGGGAGGAGAGAGATTGATCCATTTCCTATAAATACTCATTAACCATAGGAGTGAATTTTATTCTTTCATTTGAGCCTCCGTGGTAAGGAGCTTTCTCTTCTTAGCTTCAATTCTCCCCTACAAGACTAGTCAATCCTTAGTTCTTTTATTGAAGGCAAGTTAGTTCCTAGGTGTCTCATTCTTTGGACATCTTGGCTCTCTAACATTTTGGTCTTCTAACATCTTATTTATCCATATTTGCAAGTAAGGGTGTTTTTCCTTTTTCACACAAACTCCTCCCGATCTTATAGTCACTAAATGACTTAGGAGGTTGATGCTCCATCCTTGGAGAGCCTAGGGGCAAAGGAAGTTATGACCTCCACCTCTTCACAAGAATTGGTTCCCATAAACCCAAAAGTATTTAGAGACTTAAAGTGTACGAAAAGAACGTATAATAAAGACTCAATAACAATCATACAACTAATCTATTGCAAAGTAGTAAGTTACTCTAAAAATAAATATATGATAAAAATACATCAACAACCATACATATTAGTGGGAAACTCCAAAAAATCATAAAAACAATACTCATAAAATGTATATCAATGTTAATAATTTAATATGAAATGATAGCATTTCAATTTATTATGAAACTCATGTATCAAAAAAATAATGATAATTCTTATATAGTAAACAAAATCATGTTTTAGTCATATACAATATATCTCGATGACATATATAATAATCAAATAACAAAGTTGTCTATCACACTCAATGGTGTACTCTTCTAATAGTGAATTGAAAGACATACTCTATGGGATAGATTTCTCCCAACAACAAATGAAGAGAACATATATCACACTCTCAATAGTTGATGAAGTGATATCCTTTACCTTCCTACGTCGAGACATATTCCTCCTAATAATAGATAGAGAAATCATCTAATTTTCAAAGAAAATTATTTTATTTACTTTTGGTATTGATAAATAATCAACCATTAAAAAAAATTAGATATAATAAGACTACGTCTATTGATGGCTATGCACTATGATAGGCCCTAGCTCTTTTCATAGGTTGCATTTCTAATATTGATTAGTTAGCATAATCATATTTAAAATTTAATTTAAAATTTATTTATATTTGCTTTCACATGTATACAAAATGAAATTTGAACTGTTTACTTTCTAAAAATCATATCATTCATAAAAAATAAATTAATTAATAATTTTAATTAATATAATTTTTAACTAATATATATGATTTAAAAATTGATTTTAATTATTTTCTTAATCATATTACACAAATAAAGGAATTAATAATTTAAATAAAGTAATATATTATTTACGATAATTTGATTTATATTAAGGGAGAAAGATCATCGGTGATTATATATAAGTTTCAAGTGATCTTCCTTTCTATCTTATTCTTAAAATTATTTACATTATCATCTTTAAAATTTTACCATCTAGTTTTAGCATTTTTTTCTACTTTCTTTTTCTTTTTTATTTTCTATAATAAATATCTAATACCATCAATTTATATTGATTCGTCAAACTTTTGCTATGTATAACATTTACATTTCTTAAAATAACTTTATTTATTTTTCTATTGAGGAAAAAATTTATTTGATTATAGTTGTAACCATTCTTATAAGTAATTAAATATACAACTATCTTCTTAAAATGAGTATTTATAATTATAAGATTATACGAAGTTACAAAATCTAAATTCATACTATCATCTTGATTCCTCTCCTTATAACCAAATCCCTCATATACTCCCTTATATTTATTATATATTTTCCCTACATATCATTAAAATCTCTTCTAATTAAAATTTTTTTGATTATAAATATTTCTTAAATGATATCATCTAAGTTTTCTCAAAATTCTCTTTTAAGTTAGGTCATCCAATCCAACTTGAACGACATAAGTATCATGATATATAAAGCATCCTGTCCTTTTATAAATTGCAAAACAATAATTCTACCTTCAAATCTTTCTACATTTATAATATTTTTCTTAAGATCCTTATCAATAATAATTTCTATATTAATACTATGTTCAACTTTTCAAGTATACCAAATTCCAAATCTAGTACTATCAATCTCTCTAATTTTGTCCTACTCATTTAGTTTCTTGTAAGCAAATAAATGCTAACCTCGTATTGCATGAATTCTAACTCATAGTGTGTATCGATTCTAATCCTCATGAAAGTATTCATATATTATAAATTACTAACATAATCTTTTATTCTTGCACTAACTTTCTTACTCTCATTGGTTTAAAATAGTGAAAGAACCTCTTACATATTTGACATCATATTCAAGACACTGGTATGATTACTAATTTTGGATAATCCCCTATCCAATCGTTTATAATTCAAAATGTTTTGTGTTATTTTTAGATGATGACCAAGTTCTATATTGAAATTGATTAATATTCATATTCATGAGATCTGATATAGTTTTATGCTGGTTGTCAACCACATCTTTTTTATCTGAACTTATGATTGATATTGATAGTGTTTATTTTTATAATATACATACATATATAATATAAAATCAAGAATAATATATTTTTTTAATAAAGTGAAAAATATTTTATTTGATTTTTGAAGCATCTTAATTCATTTAAAAAAAGCAAAAAGAAAAAAAATTACATGATGGTTGAGTTTGTTATTGTTTTGATAATAATAATACTGTATCCTCACATAATTTGATTACTGTGGGTTTCCATTAGAACTCAAGATAGAATCGTACCCGTCCGAATCTATGATCTCGATCGTAATGGACGGATTAGATGTTAAGGAAGGCGTTACTAGACGAGACTTCGATGTGCTGTACTCGCACTGTTTCTCCGGCTATTTAAAGCGCGGATGGAATAATATTTCGATCGACCAAACCTCAGCCGGAGGTTTCCGATTCGAAGGTAGGCGAAATTTCCTCCCTTTTAATTGCCGATCATCTTTCCGATGATCGAATTTTTCGAATGATTGGTTGTTTGATCGAATTTTTCGATGTTGGAATCTTCTTTATTTCACGCCCTTTTCTTTAACGATACCCTGCCCCTTGGAAACCTAATAATCGGCGACCGCGTCTTCCTCTCCATCGGCGAACGCCGGCGGCATCTTCCTCTCCATCGACGAACGGCGGCATCGTCTCCCTCCGGTCTGCTTTTATTTCGTCTCCCGCGCCAAGCTTCCCCGGATCGCCACAGCTTCCTCCTCCTCCTCCTCCTCCCCGCCGCCCGCCGCCACCTCCTACTCCTATGTTGATTGTTTTGTTTACTTATTAATTTATAATTAACGATTTATATTTTTAAAATTTTAATATTTGGGAGCGTATCCAGCGTTTTGGCCGCGCCTTTTAACGCCTAGTTATTTTACTACACTGATTGTCACCTTTCTATGATTTGGAGATGTCAGTTTTATGTTTTTCAGGATGAATGCTTAACAAAAAAGGTCAGGAATTCTTGTGTTTGAACAATTGAGCGATAGTTATATTTTGAAAAGTGAATCATTTGTGGTGCCACTTGTCGTGATTGCGGTCTAGTTAGCATGGAATTGTTGTAAATGTTGTAACAATTTATAAATAATTCATGGCTCTTTTATTGCATTTCAGATCATTTTTTTATTGCATGATTTTTTCATGAAATTTATTTATTAGAAGTCTTAGTTGGTTTACCAAAGCTCCTAACATTATTTTTATGCAGTTGCAAGCCTGTTTTGGTCTCTGTGCACTTTGAGTTTTCAGCTGCCTCCTCTTCAAAGATCATGCAGGTTAGTGGTTATTCTCTTATTGCCATGTTGCTGTGCCATCTTGTTATCTTACTAATCATCTTAAATCATGACTGATATTAAGATCATAAGCTTTTGATTTTAAGAAGGTTGTTGGATGTGGTTTCTGGATATTATGTCAAATTATTGGGACCTAATGACAGAAAGGGACATATTCCAATTTGTAAGCAGCAAAAAGATGTATGCTTTTGCAGAACATAAAGTGTAAAAGCATATGTTAAAGTTGACAAGTAATAGATAAAAGCAGCACAGAAGAATAGTACAGGGAAGGAAGAGAAATGAAATTCTGTGTGGCTCCGCATGAATAATTATCTATGTTTTTTTCCCTTAGGAACCAGTAAGTCACTTGCTTCTTATTGTAGCCTAGTTTAACTAGAACTCTTAGTCAGGCCTATGCACTAGCTAGTTTAGACTTTCTGGGACAAGTGTTGTCGAGACATTGCAAAACACTTTGTTATTTGCATGTTTTTTTTTGTTCTAACAAATTCCACAAAAGAACTGAATTGAACAAATCTCAGCTTAAACTTATTTGTATAAAACTTAAGTTCTGTTTGGCCCAATCCAGCCAAATGACCATACAGAATTCATCTGTTGCTTCATCTATGCCAATTGTATCTTTGTGATGGTTGCACTGCTGTGCTATCCCAATCTCTTACCATTTTGGATATTGGAAATATAGTGTTTATCATATCAAAGTAATTGGGATTTTTAGTTTAATGTCCTCTGCGAAGAATTACTTTCTTCCATTAGAAAATATTTTTATTCACGATCAGAAAGGGCTCTCTTTTGATGTACTTTAAATTGCTCTGAAGCATCTTAATATTTAAACTGACATCATTGTGCACGGAAATAACATGAAGAAACAGAGCCATAAATTGCTTGAACAAAACCATCAGAGATTGCAGTCTTTTTTCCTGCAGTTGGGTCCATTTGATGTCCTACTGATGTCTCTTTAAGCATTAGTTTCTCCCTTTAGTTTTGATCAGGCTTGTCAATCTTTAGGTATTCTGAAATTGGTTCTTCCCCCTTTTAACAGTCTTTGGACTGTTGCTGTTTTATTTGATTCTGGCACTTCCAGTTAATCAATCTCTGTGACTTCTCATTCAACTAATTGAATGTTCATCTACTTCATCCTTCTGTTTGCCCTTTTTGGGTTTGTATAGTTTATAGTTTACAAATGGCATGAACATCATGACAACTTGCTTTAATTGCCCTCAATAACTCAACTGTTGGCATTATTGAAGCCCTAAACCTTAAGACATTGGCTAATTTTTTCTGTGATATGGAAGTCATGTTCATTTTGGAACTCTTGAAATAAGAAGTGTACTCCTCAGTTATGATAACTACCAAGTTTGCCGATGGTAATGTCTAATATTGAGCTATAGGCGATAAAGAATCCAGTGACCCAAATCTAAAGCTTCAGTCCATTTTCGTATTTAAGTCTTGTCTGACGTCCTTCTGGACAGCTAGCAAATATGGCTGATTTCTAAGTTTACCAGTGTCCTATGGTATAAAGTCTTGAGAGATCAATGATCGTCAAGCTTCAGAGCTGAATCAAGTATCTTTCCTCTAGATTTGTCAGTTATTGTTCTTCATGGCATCATCTGGATCTACGATGCTTTTTCTCAATAGCTTATGTGGCTGATTTTTTTGTTGGCCACAGGCATCAAGGGCTAGGCTTTTCAAGGAGTACAAAGAGGTACATAAGGAGAAAGCAGTGGACCCAGATATTCAATTGGTCTGTGATGATTCTAACATATACAAGTGGACTGCTCTTATCAAGGTAAGCATGGAACAGCATAAATTCTAAATTTTGTTTTTCTTCAGGACCTTTGGACAGCATTTGTCTCTTTTACTACATTTAGGGCCCTTCAGAAACTCCATACGAAGGTGGTGTTTTTCAGCTTGCATTTTCCATTCCAGAACAGTACCCTTTACTGCCTCCACAAGTGCGGTTCCTGACAAAAATTTTTCATCCCAATGTGCATTTCAAGGTGATCATTTCATTATAAAGTTATTGATTAAATTGGTAGTGTTGCCTTTGTACACCTTCTTGAACTTTTGAACTTGATCATAATTTAGTTGACCAGTTCATCAAATATAAGTGTGACAGTCAAGTCTTCAACCCATACATATTTCAATTTAGGAATTTCTACACCATATTTAGATATAAGCAGTGTGAATTTGCATCAAATCCCTGCCTCTTCAAAAACCATTGGGTACTGTACCTGGCAGATCTATCTCCATCTCATCTGACTAATACTATAGGTATTTTCTGTTAATTATGATCTTTGCACAGTGTGCAAGCATATATATAGTATAGTTTTGATGTTGACTGTCTTATATATAGCTAGATTTGGGGTTTTTGGTGTTCTTTAGCATACTCCATCATTTAAGCAACATCAATTGGAAGCTGTGCCTTTTATTTTCTACTGTGGCATGTCAATTAATCGGGCAATTATGCTACGAGAGAGAATGTGAAGCACATATAGTTTTGTTTCATAATTGGTATGATCTTTGTGTGCCTTGGACTTAGTTGTGTTCAAACAGGAAACTTGAGATGGACTTATGGAATAAATGGCCAGTTTATGAAGTTTTTCTCTGCTGTAGTGCAATTGTACCTGATGCATGTGTCTAACATGTTTTACAAAGACTGCAGTAGCAAATATTGTTGCCATCTTGGAGTTAGCAAGCTCTTACTGTAATTAGGTTAGTTTATCTCATGTCCACTAAAATATTGCATGTTTTGTTTAATTTAGACTTGAAATAAAACAGGAAGGTGCATGATTGAACCAATTTGTTATAAAAATGAGGCAGTGATCACTCCTTAGTTGCTAGACTCTTCCATCTTAGGTTCCTGGAAGTTTCAAATTATCTGAATTTAATCGAATGATTTTGTTATCTTGTGACAACTCTTTTAGCCTAATGTACTAAGCCCTGTGTGTTTACTTGATCTAGATGGCAATTGTTCATTATTAGTAAATTAATTAGCATGTGCAAGGGATGACTAGTCATGACAAGACTTGGCATCCTGACAAATGATTGCCTGGATAGCTTACCCTTCATCTACTACGACATTTGGAAATTCCTGATGTGTTGTACTCGTGAAGTCAATAGCACAGTTTCAGTGAATTGCACCACAAGCAAGCTCCTGGGTGGTTATAGTTGCTCTTTATCTTTTTGTCTGGACAAATTACAATTAAGTTCTATGAGACTTACAACATCTTGATATTTGACATTTACTCCACATTTTCAGCACAACACTTACTGACACACCATGCCTTTCCGGATAACAGCACAAGATTGAAGTGCAAAAATTTTTGAAATTACAAATTACAGAAATGGAAACTTGCTACTCTTTGTCGGTTATGGCTAATCATTGATATTGGGTGTCACTTGGGTTGTATAACTCGAATATCATATGATTGATATATTGAGAATCTACTTTTGTGCTTTGATGTTTCGTATCTTCTTGTTGCATTTTTATTTCAATTGACATTTTACATGTATATTTAAATAATTTTAGATAAAACATATAACAGTGAGAGAGATTTCAATTGATTTTGATTGCCTTTTTGGTTAAAGAGAGAAGTTGTTCTTGTTTAATGCCAAGTCCATTTATTTTTTAGAACTTATGTTCTTGTTTTGTTTATTAGACAGGAGAGATTTGCCTTGATATATTGAAGAATGCTTGGAGCCCTGCGTGGACTCTGCAATCTGTTTGCAGAGCCATAATTGCTTTGATGGCCCATCCAGAACCTGATAGCCCTCTCAATTGTGATTCAGGTTAGCTGATCTTGTTGCAATGGTGTTTCAAACAACCTCATAAGTGATGCATTTAAGTTTAGGCATGACTCGTATTTGTTCTGTTGATTTTTTTTCGTTATTAAGTAAATCTATCAGATAAAATAAGTTGGTAAAGAGTTTTATTGCCGATGCCTAAAATTATAAAAGTCTTCACTAAGTTCCCTTACTGACACTTTTCTTGGAGGTATGTTTGAATTTGGAGATTTGCCAGAGTTAATTATAAAGTTTGATTTCAAGAGGTTGACATCAGAGTTAATTATAAAGAGAAATTAAACTGCTTTGAGAATTAACACTTGCATGTTGCAAACAGTCTCCTTTGTTTCTTGTGCATGCTTATGTTTGTACTTATCCATTCCAGAGGAAACCTGCAGGTTAGAGGAAGTCCAATGTTATATTCAGTGCTAGCACGAATTTTTAATACAAGTTTCTCTAAAGATGAAAGGAAACCTTTACTTCAGGTTGTCACAATTATTTGTCTCCTAAGCTTCTGGATTAATACCCGGCCTGTAAAACAACTTGGGGGTTCCCTAGCCTCTGGATAATATATACACTAACTACACGTGGAGTTGTACATAAATATGAGATGTATGTTTATATGCATTATGGAAGTTAATGACTAACTTGTCCTTCTATTATGTAGTATCCTGAAGTTCACACTGATTGTACCAGCTATAATATGCACAGTATGTTCCCATATGTGCATGACTATGTTGACATGTCAATTTTCTCAAAGATAGTTTGAAATTGTCATGAGATCCATGCAGTAGCTTGCTCAGATGGGGAAGGTGTGTTTGGGTTATGTCTTGGGTGCACAGAATGTTGCTTGATCATTAGGTTAGGTTCATTGTTGCTTTATGCTTTTTGAAATTTATGGTTCTAACCGGTTAGGAGCAGCTAGATGGATTCCCTATCCATCTTTAGCTCCACAACCTTGTGGTGTCGAGTGATTTCATGTGTCACCTTTTGGTACCAAGCTGCATTTGATTATTATCAACTTTTCTCATGCATGCAGGCAATCTTCTGCGGTCAGGTGATGTCAGGGGTTATCGCTCGATGGCAAGAATGTATACTAGGCTTGCTGCCATGCCAAAAAAGGGTTAAGAAGCATTAAGAAAGGTGTGTCATGTTGGACTGCTACTGTGTGCCTATGATTGTAACAATAAACTATAATTTCAAGAACTAATCCCTTTATGTGATGTTTTCATTTGCAAGTATTTGTGTCAAGGACTGCAACCTCTACTTTGCTTTCATCACTCTCGCTTTGAGGTTGAGCCATAGTTTAAACACATGGACTGCAACCTGATGGTGGTTATTTAGTTTAAATACCATGATAATATAGTCAATGGGTTTGTTTGGTAACGTTGGTAGGATACTCTGCATCCATCACAAGTGACGTTTGCCTCGTCCTCTGAACCACCCTCTTGAGGCCATTTGTTCTTATGTGCAGAGCACCTCTTAGAACCACCTTCGCATGAATAACAATTCATGCGAGAAAATGCTTTCATTTCCATGCACTTTTGTTTATCTACATCTCTGCCGTTGAAATATACAAAACGGCATCGTACGGCCACGATCGATCAAGATTCGACGCACTCGACTTTGGTGTGTACTGTCGCCACGGTTGGCCACGGGAGCGATGGGGTCGCCGACGCACGGGAGTACTGCCTTGATCACCGTTTACGTGCTACTGGGACGTGTTTAATTAACCGGCTCCGCCCGCGTGGCTCGTAGGTACTTCCAGGAAACTATGACCACGTAGAAGGTATAGCTTTAGTAAGCATTCAACTGAATGGAAATTACAACGACCCGGTGGACCGATTAGTATCGGTTGCTGTCCGCGATGCAGGCGGCGTCCCCTCTCTCTCCTCTCTCGTCTGCTCGAGCGCTTGACACCTGCATCACCATGCAGAACAGTCTACGTCGGATTGGTCCCGATTATGCTCCATTGACAATCAAATCAGTATGGATAGTCTTGTTTTTTCTCGTTCCCTGTGTTCTGAAGTCACGGGAGATTTTTATGCGTTTACCCAGGATCGATTGTGCGTATCTTAATCTCGACGGCACCTTCTGTGCCAACCCTCGATTGGTCAATCACGCCCTCGGCACTGAAGTCCGCATTCCACCCTCAGGCTTGAAAGGCCGTCTCTATATAAGCCAGGAGGAAGGTGAACAAAGGATGGTGTTTGGGTTAGTGTCTCTTCCCGGGAAGAAGCTTTCGGAGGGGTCGGAGGACAGAGCGGCTCTGTATGACGTCGTCCCAAATTATTCTGTGTAACATTGTCCCGAGCTTCTTCTTCGGCGTAAATCGCCCTAGGCTTTTATTAGGCGCGTTGTCCCGAGCTTCTGCGTCGCCCTAGGCTTTTGGGGAATTTGCTCCGTGCAGTTCCGAGCTACGTGAAGGTACTGTGACCTCCGACCCGATATGACAATCTTAATTTTACTTATTAGTTTGGCTTATTTGCTTAAGGACTAAGATAAGTTTGAGTTTGGATTACTTCTATCACGAGGCTTATAGAGAGATGAACTACTCTCTGATGGTTATATCCTCTTCCTTCCGCATAGGATTTGTCAAGATATTGAGATATCCCAGATAATTGTTGGCAAAGAACCCAGGTTTAAGCTGGCATACTTCCGTCGCAGTTTTGATCATATATTGTGCCTGATCTCAGAATTCAGCAGTGGTTTTTCTCATGTGCTTGCTCACCAAGGTGAATTTGTAGGTTAATTTTGGTTTTAATGCATTGTTGGCGTCCTTCGTTTATGGAATCTTGATTTTTGTTCTAAATAACATGTAAATTTCTGTTGGATCCTGCTGTGGGTACTAGGACTAGTTGCTGATCTGATTTATAAACACCGCACACTGGCAGGCGTATTTAAAACAATGGTTCTGTTTTAGTTGTATTAAACTGTATCCTTTTTTCTATCAGAAAACTTGGTAAACAAAAATCTATGAGCGGTGGTTTCATGAAAGGAAAGGAAAGAAAACACTGATATTTCTTTTCACATGATTGGTTGTCCGATCTTCAAGTTACATAGCGTTCACTCGCTTTACTTTCCGGCTCAAAACATCATTTACTACATTTGCTTTCCTGGATTTGTACTCCATTATCATATCAAATTCAACCAGGAAGTCTTGTCATCGTGCTTGTTTTGGGGAAAATTTCTTCTAAGTCTGAAAGTAACTCAAAGCGATGTTATCCGTCCTCAACACAAATCGTGATCCGAGAAAATAGTGTCGCCACACTCGCAGACAGTTGATCACCATTGTCATCTCCTTCTTGTGCATCAGATATCGCCACTCGATTTTGTTGAGCTTGTGACTTTCATAAGCCACTGGATAGCTCTCCTGCATGAGTACTCCCCCAATAGCGAAGTCTGAAGCATCTATATGAACTTCGAAGAGCTTCCCATAGTCTAGTAATTTGAGCATAGATTCATCTAAAATAGCAATCTTTAGATCTTGAAATGCTGCTTCACATCTGTCGGACCATCTCCAAAGCTACTCCTTTAGCAACTCCGTCAGTGGAGTTGCGTGCTTCGAATACCCAACTATGACACGTCAATAGTAATTGACGAAACCAAGGAAAAAACACAAGCCTAAATTCTTCAATTTTCTTTTACCTCGACTTGATGCCAAACAACTTAAATGATTCGCCTAAATCTCTCATCTTTCTCTCTTACCCTAAACCTCTCAGCTTTCTCCTTTTTTTAGTTTCGCTCTCAAATGATTTGCATCTATTCTGTTTCGGGTCAAGAAAATCTAAAACCCAAAACCTCTCAGCTATCTTGATTGACACAGGAGAGACGGCACACTACGATCAAAACTATAATCAATATAAGAAGACAACTCTCAGCTTTATTGTCTCTCAACTCCGCCATCTAAACTCATAAGCAGAGAAGCACAACAATCATCAAAACCCTAAGTGTCACAAGCAGATTTGGCCAACTACATCAAAGAGCTGAAGCGAACCCCAAGATCCTTAAGACAGAAGAAGGTGATAACTGAAACATCGGAAAAGTCTAACCATGTTCAAACTTTTGAGCAACAGAAGACGACACCTCTCGGTTCCCTGAATCTTGACTCCACCATCTACAACACAGAAGCAGGGAAGAACCCTAGTTTTCGCAAGCAAATTCGTGTACAGAACAAATAACGAGTACCAGAAGCGAATCCCAATCGTCTCGAGGCGCCGCATTCAAGAACTCAGGAGCAACAGAAGAAGAGATCTCGCAGCTTTCTTGGACCCCGATTCCACCATCTACAACTCACAATAAGGGGAAGAACAAGAATCGTCGAAACCCTTATTTTTCGAAAGCAAATTCGTCTAACGAACTACAATGAAAACCTGAAGCGAACCCCAAAAATTCTTGAGGCACGGGAAGGTGATCACCGAAACACACGGAGCGTCACACCAAGATCAGGAAGCCAAACTCCATCATCTACAACTCGGAAGATGGGGAAGAACAAGAACCATCGAAACCCTTATTTTTCGAAAGCAAATTCGTCTAGCGAACTACAATGATAGCTTGAAGCAAACCTCAAAAATTCTTGAGGCACAAGAAGGTGATCATCGAAACACACGGAGCGTCACACCAAGATCAGGAAGCCAAACTCCATCATCTACAACTTAGAAGAGGGGGAAGAACAAGAATCATCGAAACCCTTATTTTTTGAAAGCAAATTCGTCTAACGAACTACAATGAAAGCCTGAAGTGAACCCCAAGATACTTGAGGCACAAGAAGGAGATCACCGAAACAAACGAAATGGCACACCCAAGATCAGGAACAAACTTGAAGCTAAACTCCATCATCTACGACTCAGAAGCAGGAGAGCAAATGAAACATCGAGACCCTTATTTTTCTGAAAGCAAATTCGTCCGACGAACCACAACGAAAATCTAAATCGAATCCCAGGATTCTTGAGGCACAAGAAGGTGAACAGCGAAACACACGAAACGGCACACCAAGATGAGGAACAAAATTGAAGCCAAACTCCATGATCTACAACTCATAAGCATGGGAGCATAAGAACAATCGAAACCCTAACTTTCCGGAAGCAAATTCGTCTACCGAAGAACTACAACCAAGACCCAAAGCGAACCCCAAGATTCTTGAGGCACAAGGTGACAACCGAAACGCATGAAATGGCACTCCACGATCGGAAACAAAATTGAGGCCAAACTCCATCATCTACAAATCAGAAGCAGGGGAGCACAAGAATCATCGAGACCCCAATTTTTCGCAAGCCAACTCGTCTGACGTACTACAACGAAGACACGAAGCGAACACCGAGGTTCTTGATGCACAAGGAGTCGATCAACATAGGAACCCGCGCACCACTACGAAGAACACACGAGAAACGGGAGAAGGCCGGGGAGGGGGAGGGGGTGGGGGCGCGTGGGAGGCGAACCGAACCTTGGGAGTGGTCTGGGAGCCGCAAGAACGAGGCCGATCTGGCGAGGAAGAAGCCTTCCAGGCGAGATCTCGACACAGCGAATCGCGAGGGACGCCGCGAGTGTTTGAACCGTGAGCGAAGTGGCGCGACTGATCCGAGCTTTTGTAAGGGCGCCCTTCGGCACTAGACTCCGGTGAGAGCAGATCTCTTCCGTCCATTTTAGCATGATCATTAATCTTTGATCGCTGATCCCTACAAGCCTTTTTCCTATGTAATTCATCCTTTTTTTGAAAGATATCGGTTTCCTTCAAAAAGGAAAATATTTATCCAAAAAATATAATAATTAAATATTTTCGATATTTGCATCGGCAAAGGGTATATTAATGCCAATAGCACCTTCATTTTAATGGTAAGCTGCTGAGATTTACTAAAGGGTTCTAAGTTTTACCACGGTATTATAATTATATATACATATATATATATATGAGGGATAAATATAAAATGCGCTGTATATTATTCGGAAGACATCTTACCTTGTAGCTAACCTCATCAACAACATTCTAAAGATGGATAGCTGACCTTGAATTTAATCTCCTAATTGCATTATTTGAGATCCTCCAATGAATCATTTATGCTTCCCCTTCACTTCATCACTCTACACTGAAAACAAAAGTTGAGTATTTGTTCAAGGCATTTTCATTAAAATCAATTTATGACCACCGAAACAAATTTTCATTAACATCAAATCCTTCTTCAACACTCTGATAAATAATACAATGCCGAAACAATAACAAATCGATGTTCCGGTTACATAGACCTTTGCTATGAGAATCTTATAGAAAACCCTTTTTCAGTGATCGACACATCCATGCTGCCGAATTCATCAAGGTCGGAATCTGATTCTGTTTCCTGGTAATTAGCCCATTCTTCTTGAGAGCTGTCATTCTGTTCATCTCTCGAGGAAGGAACTCTCAGTGAATTTACAGGAACAGGTAAAGGTTCCTCAGCGAAGTAGCGATCATGCAGTGTCTCTGTTGTAGTAGCTCTATTTGCAGGGTTATAGCAGAGAAGCCTCTTGACAAGATTAACTTCAGAGGCCGACCTGTTTGGCAGGCATGCTTCCAGACCAATTGGGTTCTCAATCTTATTAAAGAAGATCTTGCTGTAATCAGGTAAATTTGAGCAACCTGGCCAGGCTTCTTCAGTCAGGTTTCCCAAGACACTGATGATTCTTCCTAGTTGATCGATGTCAGATGTTCCTGGAAACAAAGGCTCTAAATTCAGAAGCTCTGCAAAGAGGCAGCCTAGTGACCAGAGATCTATCTCTTGCCCATAGTCTGTAGATCCGTAAAGTAGCTCAGGAGCTCGGAACCATCGTGTTCCAACACACGAAGTGAGGGCACCATATTCATCTGCTCCACCCTCTTCTGCCTCGTATGAATAGGAACCTCTGAGGGGATCATCTTCTACGTCACCTGTACCACATGTGGCTAGACAAGATGCATCACAATCCTGCAAACTCATCTCATTATCGGTGTCATACATTGCATTTTTTGCCCTGGGGCTATCTAACTCCCTCAGAGTGTCGTCTTCGTTTGCAAACCGGGTCTCTCGAAAATTTTGGTGCTGAGGCATGAGCTCTTGGACAGTTTGCTGTTCAAGTCCAACAGTCCAACATGTCCCATTCTGCAACACTTGCTCATTTTCTATGGATATACATCTTGTTTCTTGTAGGATCCTTGACTGTCAAGACAACTATATATATGTTCAGAAATTCCTAATAAATAAATCTCACAAAATGATAGCTAAAGCATATGTTAACTTAGAGCAGAAATAATGAAATGGGAGAAAATAAAACAATAAGGAAAGAAACCATGTATACACTAAGCCCCCAACCTTCCCATAGCTGATCTGGCATATACCTGCATCCTAATGTTTCAGTACACCAGATTTGTGCTGGTGCGATATACCATATATTAAAATAACTCATCAGAATTTACTTCATCTGACAGAAATAAACTGTAACCAAATTATGGAAAATTTTGTGATGTCAGAGTATGAAGATCAATTACATATAACCATCATAAAAGCTTCATTGAGAATACATGGATAACTAGAGAAAGTTTTCAAGTTGCATAAAGAAAAAGGGAGACATGGTTTTACAATGGTCTGAGAACATCCTCACTGTAAAACTAGTTCACACATATGCTAACTGCCCAAATGAAGCAGTAGTCCAAAATCATAATTATACGAGCAAATGTACCAGGTCTCTGTCTGTATGTGTCATTGTATCCTATTTAGGTAAAACTGACATCTAAAATAGGAATTACAAGCAGCAGATCATCTTAACATTATTTATCACCATAAATTGTGAGGATTCAGGTGATCTGATGTCGTGAGCACTCAAAGACTATAGTAGTCATCATTAGAAATCACATGCAGCTGCTATATCAGGAATCGATGACTAGTTCATGTTTCTTATACTATTCAACACTATCTCCAAGAAAGAGAATGCTAAATTCAATAATATCAGTCACCTTTAGCCATCATAGCTGCAAAATAAGAACATTATGCAACAGAATTCTGAAGTTTAAGTAGATCTACAAATATTCCTCCTCAACTGTAACATTCTGTAGTCTATGTGTCCATACAACAGAGATACAAGTACACAACAACCGTCAACCAAGGATGATCATGCCAGTCTCTGGATTAACTGGCTTGTTATGGCAGCTCAGGGAATGATGTTGTACCAATATGCTCAGAACACTCATCAAAATGTGGGCATGTGACTAATTTGTTTTTGTTACATGTGAACAACCATGACTTTGGCACATCGCATTGTGAATAACATGTGCCATCATGCTCGAATCTTCGTATTATGCCAACTTTACATTCAGAACACCATATTTGGAAATCAATGATGCACTTGGATAGTGCCCATGATAAGAAGAAGGCTAGAAGATGCAAGAGAATATTTTAGGAAATAGGAAAAATGAGAAATCCATTTAAAGAAAGGACATGACAAGAAAATTATGGCTTCTTAACAAACACAAAACTCAATTTAGTAGTCTGCAAGGATATTGTCTTACACTAATCATACTTTCTCCAAAGCAAGATGCTCACGAATTGAACATGATATCATTTGTGAATCTAACAAATAACTAGGACCTGGGTTCTAATCAATTAATACTCAATGTGATTTCTTTTCAGCAAGTTATGGGTGCATGAATGCACAAAAAGAATTTGTGGCGAAATAAGTTTCCTATTGCTTAATGGGACCTTCGTTTGATTGCAAGAGCTGCAAAATAGCTATTCCAACGGAGGTACGTTAGCAAGCATCATTGAGCACCAATTAGCTAAACGAAGGTGAGTTTTGGAGTTCCTAGGAATATAGACCTGCCCGAAGTCCGCCAGCTTGAGAATCCCATCCGCCGAGATGAGCAAATTTGAGGGTTTGAGATCCCGATGCACCACGGAGCTGCGGTGGCAGGCCTCCAACCCGCGCAGGATCTGGATCATCCACTGCTTGACCTCGCCGACAGCGATGGCCCCGGCCTTCTTCGCGTCGCGGATGACGGCGGCGAGGTCGGCGGGGAGAAACTCCAGCACGAGCACCGCGTCCTCGTCCTCGTCCTCGGCCCAGAAGTACTCGAGGAGATCGACCACGTTGGGCGCGCCGCGGAGGGCCAGGAGGGCCTCGATCTCGCGGGCGGAGCTCTGGTAGTCGTGGATCTCCTTGAGAGCGACGTCGAGACCGTCGGAGCGCCGGCGGCCACGGTAGACGTCCGCGTAGGCGCCGGAGCCGATCCGACCGAGGATGTCGTACCGGCCGGTGATATCGGCGCGGCCGTAGATGCTCCAGCTCCGGGAGGAGACCGCCGTCGTCGTCTTCGGCTGCGGGGACGAACCCATGGCGGAGACCGCAAGGCTAAGGTCCGGGAGACGAGGAGCAACTGGGGAGGGAGGAGCAAGAAAGAGGGACAAAAAGCCTTCTTGGAAGCCTTGTGTATGGCCTCAACGTTAACTTGTATTCATCCCCCTTCGCTCCACGAAGCGAGCTCATGTCCTCATCAATATAATTTTGTTGGAGTGTCCAAATATATTTTGAAGCATACATAGGATCAGGGGTACCATTTGAATGGCTATTTTAACATAATATATTCTCCTGTTCACCTTGTTTCTATCAAGATTGACTAATATCTGAATTCTTATTTCCTTAAAAAAAATTAATATGAATGTAATGGTGGCTTCTAGTCAACCATCATCTGCACACAGGAGACTAAACTTCCTCCATAGTATGAAACAATTCTCATCTTGTGATCACTAACATACTATATATTTAGCCAGAGCAATGTATGAAATATTGACCTTACAACAAAGAGACATGACATGGATAAAAATCCAAAAACGTTTATAGTAATAATCATACAAGAAGTTACCAGAAGAGGAAATGCTCAAGCTAATGTCAACCTGTGACATACAGTTTGATAAGTTTGATTGGTGCTATTTCACCTGTCAGAATAAGAGGAGGCTTTCATAAACATCAGATATGACCAAAATAATGCCTGAAAACAAAAGGCAGAAACAATGATAATAATCAGGTCTCATGTCTCGACTGTACTATTTTTATTTCTGAAATGAGAATTATGATTAGAAATCCATCTCTATCCGTCTTCAGTGTGCCTCTAAAGATTGAATCACATCTTTAACCAATATAATAAACATCTTTTGCATGAAACGGAAGCATAACAAACAGTAGTAGATAAAGCATCATTTACTTGATTCAAGTTCTCAGTTGCTCAAAACAAGAGCGTTATTCAACCAAAGCTGCATCAAAGGTAACTCCAACTTCAAATGTTCGTATCATCAAGATAGCACACCAAACATTGGTCGGCTGACACAACCGGTGGACATAACAGCAAAATGCCACGAAACTAATGTTCCTAGAGTGCCTTAAGGATCTCCTCTGCGCCAGATATGGTGAATGCTCCACCTTCTTCTATGTTTGCAACTTTAACCACAAGGTTATCAGCAAGGAGAGCAAACCTCCGTGATCGAGTCCCCAGTCCTTTCTCTGAGAGATCCAGTTCCAAGCCAAGAGCATGAGTGTAGGTACCGGAGCCATCAGCTAGGAATTTCACATCCTTGGTTTCAGGATATGTCTTTGCCCATGCCTTCATCACAAACGGGTCGTTAACTGCATGAGATTTGCATAGCAACAAAGATGAGCCCCATGGTCTTAGTAAAGTACACCGATGGAAAGGTTTCATTTAAATAATTAATTCAATTCCTTCCAACCAAATGGGTTTGTGTAAACTGTGAATGGTTGAATCCAAGCATATTGTGAAGCATTTAGTGTTCGTGATGCGCAGACTGTTAATGCTAAAGAGGTCATGTTTAAAAGTACATTTTTAGCCTTTCTTCTTCAGAAGCTTAACTGTTCAACAAAATGAATGGTATTTCATATCAAAATATTGGCAAAATACATTGTTTTTGGAAGTTTAAAACCTCATGCATCATCAAGCTAAGAAGAAAATATGTATTCTTTCAACCACATCCTATTAAAAAGGAAAAAGAAAATCTTAGTTTCAGTGTGTTTCATGAAGCAAGTAATCTATCATGAAAGCATACATGCAGAAGATCATAAAAGGTCACATAAGAATGAATAGGAAATTAGATTAATTATAATTACTCAAGTATCAGTATTGAGCTCCCAACCTTTCATACAATTCAGATCCATAACCCAAGATAATGGTTGCCCGATTAATGAATATGCAATCACCTACCAAAACAAAGCATCATATATTGCTTAATTGTTTGGGAATTGGGATCTTCCCAACTCTTTTAACATTACAGTCTTTAACTTAAATCTCCTTCTGACCCTATTAACTGCCGAACTTTTAGCATCTTGCTTGGTGTCTACAAGTAGGAAAGGAGATGAATGTTTACATGTTATCCCAATCTCATTTTTAAATTAGAAAGGCCACTAGGCTGGTCTAATAGTTATTCTGTCTTTTAAATTAAAGCATCATAATCATCTGTCATGTAAGTCTCTTGTCAACATGAAACATGTAATGCAAACAGATACTATTTCAGGAGGAGGTAAAAAGAAAGTCAATAATCACCACTGATGAGGAGGATCTCATCAACGCCCTTGGATTTCAGCTCCTCAGCATTTTCAATGAAGCCCGGCACATGCTTCATGCTGCAAGAAAAGAGAAAAAGAAAGGTAAACATAAACCTAATCAGAAAAAAGTATAATAATCCAAAAGCGCTTCAAGATCGACACCACAGAGGGGTTGTTTTTGTAGAATGACCACTGTCTTGCATATATTAAGAACAATAAACCCTAAATATGATTCAATAAACCCTAAATAAAGGTTGTTTTTGTTGGTATGGCAAATCTGGAGAAATTAGTATCAAAATAAACATAAGATATTAAGAAACACTTGTTTCGACATGGTCTCGATCTGCTTGTTCAAACAAAATAATCCATCACCAGAAGAAAATACAGAAAAATAAAGAAAAAACAGAAGCTTTAAAATTTAAATAGTATAAAAGACCCTTTTCTAAGAGAAAGAGAGATCGGAGCTTCTTTCTGCCGGGTGGATTTGAGGAGAGAGAGATCACCTGCAGGTAGGAGTGAAGGCGCCGGGGACGCCGAAGAGGATGACCTTCTTGCCGGCGGCGAGGGAGTGGACAGACAGCTGCTGAAGCTGGTCGTTCTCGTCGAACCACGCCAACGACCCTTCGGGAAGCGCATCGCCCACCGCGATCGGAGCCATTTCGTTCTTGTCTTCTCCTCCTTCCGCCGCCTCCTAAGAGAAGCTCTGATGTGGTGTTCTGTCTCAGTCCTCTTTGGGTCTTACAGCCATGGTTCCTAATTAAGTGGAGGAGATAACGCCTCATTTAGTGTTTGGTGAGGTTTTCTTGTGTATCTACATGCAGGGAACAGCTTGTTTCTCGCTACCGCGACGAGGTCAATCCCCGGTATGTCATATTGGCAGATCACTCCACGATGCTTCACCAATCATTATGCTGGTCCCTGATCGGCTGGGAGAGGCAATCTAAGTTCTCCTTCGATAGCGGTTCACACGGCCCTCTCCCGGGCAGGTTTTTTAAGGGCAAAATTGCATTCATATCCCTCGGAAAATAGTTTTGTTAATATTTGCCAATCTCAGTTATATCAAGTCACAAGACTAATATTTAATTAACACGAATACGCTTAAAAATACCTTTTGATTTTTTTTTTTGTAATTTTTTTGATACAAAACAGCAACCATTCATCAATCAACCGGATTTTTTTTATGTATGTTAATGAGATATGTATTATGGAATTATTAATAAAAACACAATATTTCAATTAAATAAGAAATCTCTTCTACTTTTTGCACTCAATTATAAAAAAAAATAATCAAGGAAAATAATTTAACACAGAAAAAGCCTTGAGGGTGGAAAAGGAAAACAGAATTAAAGGAAAAGGTCCTAATTTTCTGCTACATTTGTGACGTAGTCCAACTGTTCTTGAGTGCGGTGGAGGCTGTTCAAGATTCTTCTCCCCAACCCTTTAATTTGACCTCAGACTCCACTAGTTGTTTCAAGCAATAATTTCCTTTTGTTTTTGTCAGCCATTCTTGTCCTGCATCCTACCACCTGAAGTGAGCAATTCTTCTTAGATTTAATGCTTTCCTCTTGTCCAAGCTTTCTCAATACTGGAGAAGTTTAAGATACTGCTTCTACCGCATGGGGCTATAATACAACTTTGTACATGTTTTGTCTTTGCGTAGGGTTTCAGTGTTTGTAGATGATTGGTTATCAAAAAATCCCTCGAAATATTTGAGCCACTTCTGATTTATTTCCAGGAATAAGGTTATCCATCTTCAAGTTAGTCCCCAGGCCTGCACACAAGTAACTAATTAAGTTCCGGGTTGAGAACAAATGGAAAGCTTCTTGTACAGAATATGTTTCACCGAGAAATAAAATGTGGAAGAACTGCAAGGAAAATAATGATATCATCAGTTGTCTGCACACAGATGGACATGCATTAGACCCATAATTACATGCTAATCTGCATGTTTTTTCTCGTCTTATTTTTCTCCATCATATACTTGGTCATATCATTCACCTCAGTGAAACAGAGAGAAAGTTCTAACAAAATGGCACCGACACAGGAAACTAGGAAGCTTATACACAAATTACAGATCAAGATGAGACGGCTGGACTAGTATTTAAGTGTTAGGAAAAGTTGCCCTTATCAGATAGGATCTCATGAATCAGGAAAAGCTTATTGTGATAGTAGGAGGAGAAAGTAATATGATTCAGCTAGTGCGGTATGATATAAAGAAACCAATTTGAACTAAGATTTGGTCATCATTTAACTTCAAATCTTAGAGAATGTTTGTTAGTTACCTGAAGCCTGCCATCAGATGTTCCAAGAACCAAAATTTCTCCATCAGCGTCAACATCCATGCACTGAACCTTACAATTGGTTCCTATCTGAAGAGATCCAATGGCAGTCAGCTTATCCTGGGACCAAATCTCTAGTATTCCAGTTTTCGAACCCAGATATATCAATTCTCTGCTCAGAGCCATAGATCGCACCTCTATTGAGGACTGTATAGATCCAACAAGGCTGTAATTTGAAGTACTCCATACCTGTAGCAGCAATGAGGTTTTAGGTAAACAGAGAAAAATCTCAAGTCAATAAGAAAAACACTGAGGAAGAAAGAATCGACAAAAAATTCAGTTTCTTTTTTAGGCAAACCATAACATGGGAAATATCATAAATGCAATAGGATGAAAGCAGCTTCTATTAAGTTTTATCATATTCTGAGTAAAACAATAGTTCTAAATCATTCTTGCTCAACTCCTTTATTTGATTCAACACTTCAAAAACCTGTCAGTTTCGGTTGGTATCGGGTGATACGAGTCGGTGTATCACCAAAATTTTAATAACAAATAGAGATTTAAAACCTTGATTTAATTGAAACAGAACGTTTTATTAGGTAAGATCTTCAGACCATGGGTTGGTAGGACAAGCAGAATTAAAGGAGATGTGACCAATAACTAAGCTCTTTCCCCCACCTTAACTGATGCTCCATCAAGAAATGTGCCAGCTGAATAAAGTAACCCGTCACGTACTTGCACCGCATAGATAGGATTGTCTTTTCCCAACAACTTTTTCTTACCTGATTGAACAGTAGCTGATGTTTCGGTAGCCAAATCAATTTCCTGCAAGTTAAGGTTATGGTCAATGGATGATACATAAAAAAGTCTCAAAACCAAGATTGTGACTGGATAAGAACATTGCCATAGTTGGCTTTGGAAATAACAAGGCAGTTTATATTGAACAGTTGAGGAAAAAATGTCATAAACATAATCAATTGGAAGTTCCTCTAGTGATTGTTAAGATTTGCTTTTCATTTATGTCATACATTTTCTCAATGTTAACCTTATTTCAGTTGAAGTCAAAGCAAAGAAACTGTGCCATTAAAAGAAGTATTATGACAAATGAAAATCATGTGCATCATACAATGGATGCACAGACATCTATTTCTCTTGAAAACTAAAAGGGTGAAAACCCCAGATACAAATAAACATGCCAAGTACTTGGAGAGCACCTTCCAAGATTTGAAGGAGCTAGGTGAATAAACATGCATATGTTTGTTTTCCTATATACAACAAATGTAAGAATTTCTTTTTTCTTGAGTGAATATTAGTTAAAATATCAAGTAAGAGTTAACCATGATAGTGGAGCAAGACAAACATGTTGGCTGGATAGATTGGTAATTAGAAAGAAAAAGAAAAAGAAAAGGAGAAGGCATACCTGAATACTGTTATCATTGCACCCACAATAAAGTTTCCCCTGTACAAGAGCCAAAGACCTCACATTCTTATTAGGGCTAAGAATCTTTGAGGCTCCTTTCCAAGATAATACCTATTTCATGACAAATATGTTTGTGTTAAAGGTTTTATTTGATGCATAGTAGACCTTTTTCAGTTATCTAAACCTTTGGATAAGACAATGTGACTATAAGAACAATGAATGACATTGATCATGACAGATTTTAAGGTGTCACCATAGTTAATAGTGTTGCGAAACAAAATTGACAAGCTAAATGCTAGAAGCTTAGACATATTAATGAAAATGGGAAGAGATAAAAGTCATACATAGTACCTTGACACCAGCTCCTTGTGGAGTGAAACAAACAATGGTATCTGCAACACTAAGATTACGCACGGGATCCTTCATATCAAAAGTTTCTGTACAATGTATCCATCGATCATGAACAGCCCAAACCTGCTGGAAAGTTGAAACAGAGAGTTATTAAGAATGATGTAACAGTTCCTATGTGAATTAAAGAACAAATGCACACCTTTACGGTTTTGTCTAGTGACCCACTGTATAGTTTCTCTCCAGACTGTGAAATGGCCAAGCTGGTGACTGCCTTCGAGTGCTCATTTGTTTCATACACCAGATGAAGAATACTCTCATCACCTTTCCAGACCTATATGACATTAACTATTAAATGTGGAACAATCATATAATATTGTGTGATAGATCATCGGTGGATTTATTTTCTTGGCTTGTATATAATTCATAGAAGACATATGTCAAGCCACATCTACTTCGAGATGCTTGCAGTACTATGTCTCTTGACTTTCTTGATAAGCTAAAATTCCCTGGCTTGGTTTCTATTGAATTCATAGGAGACCCATGTCAAGCTGTATCTAGCTTGACATGCTGCACCTTCGCTGTCATATTCCTCGATTTAACTATCACTCCTAGATAGCAAAATAAATAGAGCAAAAGAATGTAACATAATACTACTTGTAGGTTTTATTCTCATTTTACATGGGGATCTAAAATCAGAGTTATGAAAGCTCATGTTGGACAAAGACTTGGCCTATATGAGAACATAGAGAAAACTAGAGTGAAAGATCAGGCCAAGAAAATCACAAAGATTCCCTTGGCTTTTATGATGATTCCTGATATTTGTTTCAGGTTGCTCACATAAATGGGAATATTGATTTCTAAGTATTGGGGGTGAAAAAAAGAAGAAACCTTTATTGTTCCATCGAGGTGCCCAGAGATTATCCTATTCTTGAAGCGTACTATTGAGAGAACTTCTCCATTTGTGCTGCAATCTACTTGCATCAACTCCTTATAGATCCACATATCCTTCTGCCAGAAATTTTAATGATTCAGTCAGTTTACAAGAAGGTATTGTTTTAAAAGAATGAACATATAGGTTCTCACAATACTCGAGTCTTGCCCATCTGATAGAATTTTTAGCATTTCATATGCTAAACCAGAGGATTTCTTAAGCTCTCTTAAGGTTTTCAATATGTCCTTAATGTGAAGAGTGAGGTCGAGCAACCCTTCTGAAAATGCAATAACAACTTTTTTCAGCATTAGAAATGATCCAACATATGATAGAAAATAGCACCCAACTGAATACTACATTCTTATATCAGCATGTCATAAAAGCATAAAAGCAAAACTAAATCCAAGTGAACCATGCATGAAGTTGAAAGAAGCACAAGATTGCATTATGGAAAGTTTGGCATTATTTTCGTGAATCAGAAGATGAGAAAGTAACAAAATGCTAGAGATTCAGTCATTGTTTACATCCTGAGGACAAAATATAGCAGTCCATTATCTGCAGAAAAATAACAGACAGCTGTGGCTAACCTTCATCATGCATAAAGTTTCTCAAAGCAAGCATGGAAAGTGCTTTATCATCAGTATGCCTGGCAGACTTTAGAATTAAGATATATTGTTTCAGCAAGCAGAGCCTTGCAGCTCCTCTGACCCCAGTATCAGGAAGAATAGAGAGCATATGACTGAGCCAGGTTGCAGAGATGAGACAAGCTGAGGACAGCTCAAGATTTCTGCTCTTCAAACCATCAGACAGAACTTCAAATACAAGCCCAAACTCATGACTAACTAGAGCAAAGGCGATTTTCCTTTCCCACTCTTCAGTAGCCTTTGCTTCTTCCTACATGGTCCATGGAGAATCAGAGACAACAAATTGATAAACCGGAGCAGTAGAATGAATCACTGTAGCAGTACTACAACCAAAATATTAAGCAGAAACATATCTAATTGTGCATCAGTAGATTTTAGAGTAGAGCGTATCCACATGAAGGGTCTTCAATTTCATATAAAGTCCTGTGGAGCTATAACCACTCTCTGTAGCATTTCTGAGTTCATAGAAAGAGTCTAGGACTTGATAGAGGAATGGAATGCATACATCAGATTACCTCCATATTGCCTTGTGGGTAAACAGCACAACACTATAGGCCTTTTATATATAGTGTTTCCTCTTGATTAGGATGTCAGAAAGTAGCAAAGCAAATACCAAAAAGCAATAACAACTATTCTTGGGAAGGAAGATAACAATATCTAACCAGATTGAACTCAGAGCTTTCAGAAGCACTGCGAGTCTGCTCAGCTTCTTTTAGTGCTCGGTAACCTTTTCTTATTCCAGCATGTTTTAAAAGAAGAGCTCGAACAAGAGGCCTCCCAGAGGATGAAAATCTTCCCTGGAGAGCCAAGATCGTCTCAGCAGCTTTCAATTGTGTGCCAGGAAAATCTGCATTTCTGAGGCATGAAATGAGTGCGTCGATGGCTTCTTCACGATATATGCTCATCTTTCTTGGTTCCACCTGGTGGACGGAAAAACCTAGTTACTAACAAAAATTTACAGCATTAATAACAATGGTATTAAGCATGATGGTTGACATGCTAGTTCATTTACCATCATGAGATAGTATTCTTGTTATATGTTATAGATGGCAAAAGTCAGCATGAAAAACATGATTCTTAGTCATGTCCAATTTAACTGTTTATAAGGGGGAAAAATCAGGGAGGTTACCAAAAGATCAAGCTGGAGAAGAAGACCAGCGATAACAGGAGATTGATCCATTGAAGACATTTGTAGGTAGACAAGAAGTGAATGCATCATGCTAAAAGCACCTCCTCCCTTAATGACATGAAGAAGCTGCTCATTGGACAACCTCCTGGAGAAAAATAACAAGATTAGGAACAAATCTATTCACTTTGGTGGTCAAACTGTAGATGTTGAGGAGGTGTGCCCCAACTATTTGGCAACAGTAATCAGATCTAGGTGGAGGGTATCCTGATATTTCTCACGAAACAAATGTGCTAATTATGTCATAATTAACATTCAACATTGTAGAGATTGCAAACATGGAGAAATTACATGTTTCTAAAGCAAAAACAATCCAATAACTATCCACCACAGTTTAGTTCCAGCCTAAAGAAGAAATGGGGAAAAACTGAAGAAAGATACCTGTTGAGCTTCACTAACTCGAAAAGGAAGTGAACAATCTCAAAGCGGTCCACATCGTTCACAATGGCAAAGCTTTGCAGAACCGGTTCTAATTGTGCTTTGTCAGCGATTATCTTCCTGCAATGCCCATCCTCCGCAATGCATTTAATCAATATCCCGACTGCTGCAACCCTCTCCTCCACCATGTCAGCTTCCATGCTCAAGATAACTCTCTCAATTATTCCGTCCGATATGATAGAGTGAAGAATCATGGACGAATCACTATTATCTTCTCTAAGAATCTGCCATAAGAGAAGAAGTGAAGCAGTCTTCGGATTCACACACATCTCAAGTAGTTCATCGTCATTCTTCTTGATGGCCCTCAAGAGGGCATGTGCCATATCCATTTCGACAAGACTCTCCCACTGAGGACTTAATAGAAATATCAAAACAGCTGCCTCCACCAATCCCTTCTTGAAGAGTGCAGCCATGCACTTCACATCTGAATCAACCCTGGTAAGTGTTTGAACAACGAACTTATCCTTTGAAGCCAGCTCGGCTAGCAGGAATATTGCGGCTCTCAAGACTTGCAGATCGACGGACTTGAACAAGATTTCAATGAAACCATTCACAGTTGCAGGTTTTGCAAGCATTGCTATGATCTCAGATTCTGAGCTGGTGTCTCTCCAGAGCTTCTCAATCTGCAGAACAGCCTTCTCAGACTCATCGAGAAACTCAGATGTGCAGAGGCATGATATCGCGAGACGTAGATCACTAGCAGAGCCACCAACTGAAGCTTGGTATATGATGCTGGTCGATGAAGGTGAGCTCTGTGACATGCTTAGATCTCTTGCAATCTCTGGAGGGGAATTCTCCGACCTGTTAGGAGTTGAATAGGGATTCTCTTCTACCCAGCTGCCTATGAGTCTTTTAAGCACATAGTTGGTTTTGGGTAATTGAGAACTCTGGAGCTTTTGGCGTGTGATTGGGCATGTCAAGTTCCCACGGTCAAGCCATTCCTTGATAGCCCTCCGCTCGTAGGTCTGGCCGGTCTCAAGTGTAACAGGATCATCAAACAGGTTGCTTGTTATGGGGCAGACAAATTCCTTAGGAGGAGTTTGCTTATTGGAGGCAGCAATGTTATCAGAATCATCGATTTGAGGACTGGGATAACTAATAAAAGAGAAAGAAAGTATAAGAAAGACTTTTCATGTTCTGAGGGAGGGTTGTAGCAAGCTAATGGAGTGGATATATCATAAAAGGGATGGTAATAGACTTCATGATATATATTATCAGTGAGAAATTTTAGGAAAAAGGGTACAATATTGTCAAAAGAAATTAAAATATGTCAAATTAAATGTTCCGTCTTTGACTCTAAAGGGGAGATGATAATTGAAGAGGTGGTTCTCTTACTGTCAGATTTTTAGAGCGTACCTTGAAGATTCTGCAGAGTCTTGTGCATGCCTCTGAAACTGGATTCCATTTGTTTGCAATGATGCTGTGTATGTGTTTCTTTCCTAAAGGACAAGAAACACAAGCAAAGTCAAAATGAGGAACTAGGAAATTTGAGGAACATTGGTAGATCAGTCAACTATGACAAACAAGAATGTTGTTATCGTTAGCATCAAAGATCTTGACCTTTATGTCAAAATCAATCTCAGAAGAAGAATAATCCAAATTGTCATCAGAAGAATAATGTGGTCCAGAAGTAGAAACCCAGTTATCTTCAGCAGTTCTGTGATCGCTTGATGGTGGCCTGATGAGGACATCTGGGGATACCCTTTGAGGATATGAGGGTGGAGCTTTTGCGTCGTTCATTTGGACTCTGCTGTTTTTCCTGATAAAGAATTCAACTGATTGATCTGCTTCTGCCCAAATTGGCTGACAATTTCAAACATTAAAGTTAGTTCTTTAAATATTAAATGAAACCTACGACCAAAAGAACAAAAAGGCCGGTCACTTATTCATTGTGACTTTAAATCCATGGATAGAAAAGACAACAAACAAAGGACATGGATAAAGCATTCATATAGAAAGCACACAACCTAGAAGTTCTGACCTAAGCAATCATAAGATCATGGCAAAGAACGAGACACCGATTCACAAACTAATCCAACAGAGTTATCCAGAAGTACACCAACAACCATATCATCTGACATAAAAGTAATCATCTCATTGCTACTAAATTTATATTCATCTGGTGGTTCTTTTTTGAAATCCTTCTCGGTTCCTTCTGCAATAATAAGTTCTTTATAAACACTTAACCATCATAGGAGCTTCTGAATTCCACAGAGCCCAAGTAAAACACTAATGTTACTGGGAAATAATTACACTTAGGTCATACTTGTGGGATTGTGTAAACAATGCTAAAGAGAACTCTCACAAGTTGCTTAACAATAGACCTTGCGATTCAGAATTCCTCATTTATAGAATGACCTCTAAGAAGGTGATAAAGACCACACTAGATTGAAACAGGAAGATAAAATCGATGTTTTGATAGTGTAATTAACAAAATGATTAGCTTAGAAAGAAAGAAGAAAGATAGATACATTAAACCGTCCGTCGCTTAATCCGATCGCTGCTCTTGCTGCCAACTCCTCTTCTACCTCAATCACCTCGTCGGATCTCCTTTCCTCATGGCTAGCTCTCGTCAGAACCAGCTGCGGCGGCGCCAGGACCAGCCGTCCTCCATCGCCCATTTCTACCACCTCCTTCAGATACTCTGCATAAACCTTGCAATTAGCATCAAGAACCTCCTCGTAATCCCTCTCCAGCTCCTTCAACCTCCCCGCTTGGCCGTCGCTCATCCTCGACAGTAGGCTCATGGCGGCCGCCGCCTCCACCGACCGCTCGTCATCGCCTTCATCGTTGGCTGCCGGCGGGCATCCGAACCGGAGGGAAGTGGAGGTGAGGATGCGCGACCGCTGGTCCGCGAACCAGTGGAGTACCGGTAGGAGGTGGGGGAGGAAGAGGGCCTCGAAGACCTGGGGCGCGACCTCGTGGCGGGAGAGGGCGGGGTCAAGGGAGAAGAGATCGAGGAGGGCGAGAGCGGCGGCCGCGGCCCGGCTGCGGAGGGCGTGGGCGAGGGCGAGGAGGAGGGCGGAAAGAGGGTTTCGGCCAGAGACCGAGAGGAGGATCTTATCGGCCGCGTCCGAGGCGGCGGCGGAGGGGGAGGAGTCGAGGGCGTGGGACAGAAGGGAGAGGGCTCGCAGGGAGGCGGGGGAGGCGGAGGAGACGGTCCGGCGAGCGGAGGAGATGATGCGGTATCGGAGGTCGGGATTCGACAGGGCTTCGTCGAGGAAGGCGGTGGTGTAACGGAGGACAACGGCAGCGGTCGGGACGGTCATCGTCACTGTGGGTTTGGTGAGCGGAAGCGTGGGCGGCAACGAACCGTTTGCTTTAATATTTGTGCAGGCGAGGTGATGCGGCTGATTCTTAGATGCCCCCAATTCCTCCGTTAATTACCGACAAAAAGAAAGCACATTGCCAGGAGTGGGGGGTATGAAGTCATTTAACTATATTTAAACCACAGAGGCAAACGCAAGCGCGGCGGCGGCGGAGGCAGGCACGGGCCGGCTGGGCCACGTGGCGTGGAACCATTGACTGCTTTGGACCACCAACTGGTAGGAGAGTCATCCGGTGCGGTTCTGCCACGGAGCATCGTCGATGCTTATCTTCCGCAGTGATATTACTTCTTAGCCCTTTTGAACCGGTCATAGGCCGGCCAAGGACGCCATTCGTAGCTTGGAAAATGATGGAAGAACGTAGTTAAAGCCATAATTATTCTGCAAAGACGCAAAAGCTGCATCCATCCCTGCAATGTTGGTGTGGCGATTCTATGTTCTTCATGTCCCTGATGTTGCCCGAATCAAAGAAAAATGAAACGATTTAGCTTTGTTCGCAACGATATGATGATTTTGGCTTCCTTACTGTAGGTTCTTCCTTTTTTTTTTTTCACATATGAATTCTCAGAAGATTTTAAAGGTGCAAGCATCTAAAGAAATGCAAAATTCCATCTTTTACTAAATGTGAATTTGGTGAAATGTGTTGCACTCCTATGTGAATCATATTGGATTATCCTCCTAATTAATCCAGGTCGGACGGGTTCAAAAAAAAATGTGTGGTAAGTTTTTGTGAGGATTAGAAATAGTAATTTATAAATTAACTCGAATATCAAATTGAGATTTTTCAGTAGCGGGATGAGGATGATTTGGGTAAGAACATATCCATCAATTTAAGCTGAACACCACCATGTTAGCTCAACCATTGCGAGGAACATAAAGTTTAGGCTAGAAAACCGACATGACATTGTGCATCAGAATACATCTTCCGCCAGTATCACGAGTGCCATCTAATTGCGTTCAGATGCTGGAAGAAACGAGATGGATACAGTGAACTATGTAAAACCATGTCATCTTCACTGCTTGGATGTTACTTTACCTCTGTTCATGTGAACAAAGACAACTTTGGCTGCAACTAGAACCATTACGCCTAATTGTACAAGTGTATGAAGATATAATTGAGGACATTCTTACAAACGAAGATAGCAAACCATACATCAAATGTTAATAGGATCTACATAATTGCATAATGAAACATCACAGCTGCAGCCATTCTTGCAGTGTCGGTGTAGCCACTCCTATATTTTTCATATCTCTGATGTTGTCTGATTCAAGAAAGAATCAACAAAAGAAGAGGAAAAGTTATAGCAGGAAGAAAACACATCCTTATATAGCAGATCAAAGTCAAGTGGAACTTTTAAAGAAAAGTATTAGTTGTATGATGCAAGCCGAATGTTTCGGAAGAGTTATTCAAGCGCGTAATGCAGGAATTAGCCAAAATGGTCACCCAATTTAAGTTGGATTAATTATTTTTAAAGGCTGATTGGATGATAAAACAGAAAATCACAAGAAAGAAATAAAAACTTACCCTTGTTTCTAATTGTCTGATGTTTCTAACTCAGTTATATTCTTGGTCCTCTTTTAGCTTCTCAAATTCTCTGTTCTTTTACTCATTAATTCACCATTTCACTGAACGTTTGAGGATCCTAGTGGTGCAAATATCAAAACTATTGCAGATTCTCATGTTTTTCTAGCAACATAGCTTATATCTATTGTTAAGAATGGATTTGAATGGTGTTGCAGTTACATTCAAACATGTCTAGTAAAAAAGCTTCAAGACATCGATATGGTACGAGTACCGACAAGATAAGCAGGTAAGAGGCAGACAAAGGAACTCACCATAGTGAATTTGAGGAGTAGCAGCAGCTGTTGCATCTACAATGACAGTTACATGATGGTAATCTAGAGCAACAGCATCAAAGACAGTTTGCCTGATACAATTTGGAGTTTGAATTCCTACGCACAAGAGGACGTTCAGTAAGAACTTTGTCTTAGGAAAGAAAAAGGTCTAAAAAGTAGAAACGGATATGCTGTTGTAATATTTCAGGTCAATAACAACTGTTGTAATATCAAACAGTTCAATAAGAACTTTGCAATGTGCATGTGCAATAGTTGTAATAGTTCAGGTTCAATTTATTCTTACCGACAACAACCAAACTCTTGATTCCACAGCTCTGCAGAAGAGAATGAAGATGCGTGGCAAAAAATGCACTAAAGCGTGTCTTCACCAACTTATAGTCTCTGTCTTTGATTACAAGCCCATCAACTAGTTCTGCACCGTTGCAACCCTTTGCTGTTGGCCCTTTGCCATCAGAATAGAAGTGCCTGCGGAAAAGCTCAACGTCTCTTCCTAAAGGGTCATGTTCTCGAACAACCTGCAATGGTTTTATATTTAGCCTTCTTTGCTCAGAAAGATATAACACAACAAAAGATGGAAAATCTTTCAAAATCTGCTGATGAGATACGACTGTTGAACTTGATTTGGGAACCACTAACCATTTGGCTCCAATCGACTATTAATATACATAAATGAAATGTTCTAACCTGTCATCACTTCAAACTCTACATATTTATGCTTCAAAACATCTCCCATGTACTCACTCAGAAAACCCTGGCCCTTAAATCTTGTTGCATCAATGTAAACACCAATACACTCTACTGCTGAGTTAATGATTCACAATTGGAAACTATGATAGGCATTATCATAGTTTAATGATAACAATGATTAGATAGACTCAAATCATGCCACAATTTTCATGTTTTGTGCTTATCATGAATTTTAACTTTGTCGTAAAGATTGATCAACTTCTACATCATCTAATATTCACCTTAGTTATAACCAAAACCTAGACTCTATTGTGACACCTCTGTCTGGCAGAGCAAGAAAGGAAGCATTTACATGGTATCAATTGTTAGTGCGACTTAAATAACAAACTTGAGACTATTTTCCCTCCAGGCTTTGACTCTACCATAAACTCTATGACACAGATCGTGTGCATCCAAGCTCATTCATTTCGTCGACATGGTCTTCCAGTGCAAACAACCTAATTCATGGCAACGATGTATCAGAAGAGCACGTCTTCCTCTCAGATGATATTTCTCGCATCACTCACTGCAGGGTTTCTTTCTATTTGATCTGCAATTCGTCATCTTTAATGCATAAAATGGAGAATGAACTTGCAACCTCGACAGACAAGTAAATAATTGAATCTATCGACCATCAAACCATCACGGATCCGAAAAAGCAAAGAACGAAACAATAGACGACGAATAGCACAATAGCAACAACGACGACAGACCCAAATCACCAAAATTCCACGCTCCCTGGCGATTGCCACGGCCTGGATCACGGACGGGACGATAGCTTCGCCGCCGGCAACAATCATCGGGCTCCCCGTCTCCGGCAGCACGAAATCGTTCTGGAAATCGAAGTGAAACGATCATGAGGATCCTAAAAATCAAAGCGGAGCCAAACCTCCCGGCAAAAAGGGTTTCCCGTGCCCCTGCCTGCATATCGATGACGAGCATCGCCGTCTCGCTCCAATTCGGCGCCGCCATCGCCCTCCTCGCTCTCCCCTCCGATCGAGACGACGACGCACCACCCCCCTGCGAACCTCCCAAGCCAAGATAGGGAAAGAAGCGAGCTTCGAGTCACGCCTGGAGGATAACGAGGGACACAATGGGCGGCCCACACCCAGCAAGCGACACGACTCGCGTAACGGATCCGAACGCGATGCGGACACGACCGGAACCAGTCCGAATCCAAACCCGTAGGATAAGGATTTGCGGGGATATTTTTTTTATTAAAAATGACGTCATATATTAAATAAACATATAAAAGAAGAATTATTCTCTCACAACTCATATTAGAGTGTATATTATTACTGAATAGGATATTAGATTTTTTAAATAAATAATTAATAGTATTATTAATATATTAAATAAAAATATAAAAGTTTTGTTTACTACTAGATTACAAAATATTCTATTCGACCTTATACAAAATCGTATCTAAAAAAAATTTATCATCACTTGTTTGCAAATTAATTTTGGTTAGGGTAAACACCTGATTTAACAGGGTTATCATTTAAATATGCAATGAGTAACCCCAAAGATTGGGCACTCGAAGAATTAAAACATCTGTTTATATTTACCCACAAAGTTTCTTGCTTACTAGTATGATTGAAGAAGCCGGCAACCGAGGCAGACGATGATACGGAGAAGGCCAAAATTGAAGCCCTAATTAGCATTCGGGAGATTGCTCATCGCACTGCAGTAAAGATTTACATCATGGCATTCTAAATCTAATTTCAAGCAGGGTTAAAGAAAGCATGTCTTTCGATCTCGTAGCTCGATAGGAATCCATAACACCGTTAGCAACCAGCCTTCAGTCTTAGCAGAGTGACTGCTAATGATGTTATGCCCAGGCGAAGAACTTGCAAGCCTCATCAGAATCCCCCACCGAGAGTTGGAGCCCAGAAACCAGCGCCGTCATCACTCCCGACATGCATGGTGAAAGAGACAGGGACCAGGCACAGTCCTCGGCTCCTTAGGTCCTTCTTCGCCTCATCATTTCGTTCCTGTCGTGACGAACAATGCAAGCAAAGCAATCACCTCTTTGGGATCGATCGATCTAATTCGAAACAGCTCGTATCAGCTGCAGCTTCCGAGCTACGCAAAGTACCTGATCTTGTGGCTCGCTTTTGTTCTTCCCGCTGCCGTTTGAAGTCTGCATGTCCCAGGAAAGATATAATAGGCAGTAATCAGTGTCGCGAATATTAAAGTGCGGTTTCAAGCTGTAAAGTTGATGCAACTTTGTTCCTCCATTGCCTTTATGTTGTAAAGGATCTTTAGCTAAATGCACTTCTTTACTTCGTTGGACAGCGTTAAGATAGTTTTCAAGGTGGGAAGAGATCCAAAGTGATATACCTGGCCAGGGTCTTCTGAGAATAAACAACTCATGTTCCCCTGTGCCTGAGAACAACACCAATGTGGTTAAGGAACATTAACTACTTGCGAGTTATCATGCCACACCATTGACTTCGTCTGAGGGGAAAGAAACTAGAAGAATATATTTTGACCTAAAGCAACATATGAATGAAGAAGAAGAAGAAGAAGAAGAAGACGAAGAAGAAGAAGGCACAACCTTGGAAAGGTGAAGCAGAAGAGACATGGATAAGGACTGAAAAGGCGCTAATTATCTTTCATTAGTTCTTGGGCAATGCTACGTAGGGAAGGCTTCTTATAGGCCCTACTTCATTAACTATGCAAGCAAAACTAAAGCACTCAAAGTTGTATACCAAAGAAGGTTTCTCTGGACAAGACCATAGTTGGAAACAAGTGATCAATAGCAATGATCCTCTTAATATAAACTTTGTCCAGAATGATCTTCGAAAAGATTTCAGACTTGCGCTGCTACTATGAAGTGCTATTTATGTGAGTGTTGACATCAATGTACATGTGTGTTTGCGCTTGCATGTGTTTGTGTAAGTTTGTCAGACTTCGTGCATGCGTGCCTGGGTGAGAGAGAGAGAGAGAGAGAGAGAGAGAAAGAGAGAGAGAGAGGTGGGGAATGGAGTATAATTACTTACAGGCAGCCTCATGTTCCCTGATCCACTGCTCAGGTACGGGGAGCTCAGAGCCTACATGAAAGAAAGGGATGTTTCAGAGACTGAGAAATCTCAAACACATGACTTTACAAGACACCAATAACTAGAAGATACTACATAAAACAAACAGTAATGCCATATGTATGCTGTCACTAGCTTTTGCTGCGTGCTCGCAGCAGCGCACCCTCCCTTTCCTTTTAACTTCACTAGGGAGGAGAGAGAGAGAGAGAGAGAGAGAGAGAGAGAGAGAGAGAGAGAGAGAATTAGACCTCAATCTGACACTGGAGGAATCTGATGTAGCCGATGGCTTCTTGCAATACAGACGCGGTGTCAGTCTGAAAAGGAGTTCATGTCAGAGCTCCCGTATTCGAGCAACAAAGCAAAAGAAGCAAAAACCTATATACAAAGTACTCGAATCGTTTCCATTGGTAAAAGAAATCGGAACCTTAAAAATTACTGCGTAATCTCCACATAAACCTGAGAAGCTGTATCGGCTTCTGGTGTAATACCTTTCCAAATGGCGAGACTAACTGGTGAAGTGCTGTTATTCTATCCCCTAACTTCTCCTTCCTCACCTGAAACCGAACATTTCATTGGTGACTGAAGCTTTGGGTGCTATCATTATCTTCACATGATAGATTGCATGACAGTGAGCTGGATTAAGTAGCAGAGTCAGACCTTGAGTATAGATTTCGGTGAAGAAGCTCCTTGAACCCTAACCTTCTTCGAAGCTGGAGCAGTTTCTGTGCTGTTGCACTTACAAAAGAAGCAAAAATTTGAGGGGAAACATACGGGAGGGTTCCACATGCATCTTATATAGGAACTGATCTATCGATCATAAAACCTAACACGGTGAAGTTTCTTTATTCCAGACTCAACACATGATGGTTGTCAGATCATCAGTAAATTGTTGTGTTAATATGACCTAGAAATCCAGCGATCATATGCTTCCCTTACCTCTGATGAATTCGCTGGTCGGCGACCTGAGTTGTTTGAGAAGTCCAACATGTTGGCGCTGAAACCGGTAGTGATACAGGATCTAGGAGATGATGCTGGTAGAATCCGACTCCATGCAGATCCAGAGACCTGGATCTCTTGGCTCCTACGGCTGTGCACATTTCCATTTCCAAGGGGTACTCGCTTGACATCGGCGATTTGTGCAGTAGCTGATGGGTACGGTACCTGATCGGGCTGATCTGTACATATCTCCATCTTTTTCGTTTGGAAAGGAGTCGAACCATACTTTTCTTCTTCTCCCACGATCCCTCCCCTGGAAGATTTGCACCAAGCCATCAAAACCAGGCAAAAACCAAGAACTTCTTTGACTATCAGTGTGCCACGCACTCTGAAGGATCATGCATAAAACATCAAAAGTATTCGAAGTTTTTAGGGAGTCTGACTTGAAAATGCATGAATCCAATGGACCATAAGGCGCAGAGAGAGAGAGAGAGAGAGAGAGAGAGAGAGAGAGAGAGAGAGAGAGAGAGAGAGTTACAATAATAGCTGGTACCATGACTCTGGTAAGTCTTGGCCATGTTGCCAAGGGGTCATCTCAGTACTAGAAGGCTGTGCATACTCAGGAAAGACAGGAGAAGAAGAAGAGGGCAGCAGAGGGAAGGTCAGCTCAGGAGGCGGCTTCATATTTTTCATGCTCCACCAGGTTGGGCCTCCCTCCATCTGCTGCTGCACCAGAGAGCTCTGGAACGCTCCTCTATTCATGCCTGACCTCTGAGAAGTCTACTTAATACTCTCAAATCTCTTTATGCTTCCACACCCTCTCTTGATCCTAAGAAGCTTTGCTGCTTCTGCCTCCGTGGCTCATAGCTGAGTAAAGAATGAGAGGCGAGGCCATGTTTGGAGGAACCTCAATACATGAGGAAGGGGGGTTATGGATGAAGCCTTTTGTTTGGTCTTCCCTACTTCTCTCTCCTCCTTTCTTTAATACCTTTGCTTGCTTTTATTTTCCAACTTTCATACTTTCTTTTCTTGCTTTTGCTTTGTGATAAAGTAGAGCGCAAAAAGGCAGTGTCAGTGCATCCAGACCAGGAGTGGGTTGAGACTTTAAGGAGGGGTCCGAAGGTATATTTAGGTCCGGCCTTTGGAACATATATAAATATATATATGTATGAGCGGTATTCTCCAAATCTTGTTTGTCCACCCAACCGATCAAATGGAATTCAGATGAGTAATGAATCCTCCAAGGAAAATAAAACGTTAAGCATCTGATAAGTTCAAAAAAAGTACTATATATAATAGCCTTTGTATCGGCTAAAAGTTATCGAGTATATCTCTTAGATCACGAAGAGACACGATGTTACGGCCACGCGAAGCATTCATGATTATGACTTTTACTCTGGAGATAAGAAGAAGCCAAAACCTAGGGTTTGTAGACCTAATCATAGATGATCAACTGATGCTGAATGGAAGTTGCTGTTGCCTACTGCTCCATACTGATCCAATAATTGTAGGTGGACATTTGGATGAACAGTGACGGAGTTAGCACATAGCATGGATGGGACCAACGAGTTCATCGATTTATTCCCTTGAAGAAATATTTTATGCATGCGACATTCTCTTGGGTTGCACCATCAACCATAAACAATGGAGCGGGTTTCAGGGGAGAGGAGGAGAACAGCTTGGCTGTGGGACTTTGCGCCTCACAAAATCCGTACCCTGCTTGCAATCTTTGTCGGAAGCCTTGTCTCCTCTCTCTCTCTCTCTCTCTCTCTCTCTCTCTCTCTCTCTGAAGCCTCGCTTTAGGTTTTGTTATTTACTTGCTCTCTATTTTTTTTTTTTCAACAACTGCAGCCATGAGCAGCCCCCCCTCTCTCTCTCTCTCTCTCTTCCTCCTCCTTGAGAAGCCTCCTTTTAGGTTTTGTTATCTACTGTCTTTTTTGTTTCAGCAATTGGCATCCATGAGCAGCCGTTTTGCTTGTCTGCATCCGCCCACCTCACATTCCTTTCTGTACCGTAGCACACTCACTTTCCTTCACCTTCTTCTGGTGAATTGTCATGGTCCAGTTTTAGGTTGCAGTGACCATGTATCTTGAGTACAACCTCAAAACCTACAGTGAAAGGAAAAAAAAAAAAAAAGGGTGAAGGCGAATCTTTAGAAAAAAAATTTAATTTTGAAAACTTTTCATTAAACATTTTTTAAGAAATATTCATTTTATCTTTTTGATTATCACCTTCTGTCCCGCCTTTGCCCTGCACTTGACAGCCGCACCCATCGGCTTTTCTCCGTTCGTTGTAATTTGTAAAAGCGATCGTCAAAGGCCCTCCACTTTCTTAGCTGCTCGAGTGCATACTTGTACTAGAATTCGGTCTATAGTGGACCAATTTTATACATTTGTTGGGCCTCACACTTGTAATATCCATGGTTGGAATATGCATTGGCAACGGACCAACCTTGGTGATACGCATTGGTGCCGCACGGCAGCAAAATCACTAAGTCCCCTCTCCTCTCCCCTCCACTTCTTCTTTATTTGTACACATGGGCAACACCAACCACCCTCTCTTCTGTGTGAGGGTTACGATTGACCATGGCGAGGGCCAATGAGTTGAGCGACAAAATGTGGGTGAAGGCACGATTAGGGTTGGGGCTACGATGAAAATTTCTTAAATTACAAGAGCAAAATAGTCTTTTTCACATAACCAAAGATACATATACATATATACACACACATATATATACATACATGTATATATACATATATATATACCCCTTCAAAATCAATTATTTTTTTTTAAATCCTAGATATAATTTTTTTTTTCATAAAGCATTTCCTTGTGTTTTATTCTTGTAGGGCATCCCTTATTTTTCAAAATATGCCTCCTCCCCATTACCCTGCCACCTCCTTCTTTATTTTCACAACGTCCCCACCAATGGTGAGCATGGAGGTTCGTCGATGTTCTACCTGCGGCTCCCTGTTACCTCCACCCTTGACCCCTCACCTTTCCACATTAGAAGAGCCTGTTGCTCATCTGCAACCACTACTAGCAAGCTTTAAGTGTTTGACACCTTATCTCTCTTGATGAGAATGATGACTTCCTCCTCTCCAATGTCACCCTCGCCTCCACTACTCTCATTCCCTCTCCCGTTATGTTCCTCCCATGATGAGGAGGACAACTTCCTCCTCTTTGATGCCACCTTGCCCTACCATTGTTGCTCCCGTTCACTTGCTTGCTTTCATTACCATTTTGCCCCCTCCTTTGCATCGATGTTATTGCACCCACCTCCTAGAAGAATCCTAATGCCATCGCTCTTTTTATGGTAACCAAGAAGGCCCATTATATGTTCTACAATTCATGCTTGACATGTGAGGGTGCAAGGACAAGAAGCCATAGCTAGAACCACTGGTGGACCTCCATGCTCACTTGTGATAGAGATGCAAAGAAAATTGAAGACGATAGGACAGACGACGATCGATGAGATGAATACTGGGGGTAATCTTATCTTTTAAAAAACAATGTGTACTTTACAAAGACAAAATAAAAATAAGGTGCTATGCAAGAAAGAAAAAAAGAAGTAAAACTTGGATTTCTTTTTGGAGAATTTTCTCATATTTTTTAATCTATTTCTTGGAATTTTAAGTTAGTATTATATCCCTCCAAAACCTAAAAGTCATATATAATTCACTGTAATTAATCTCATTATCAACCGTACAACAATTGTCGATTGAAATTTTAGTTTTCATTAATATCATATAAAAATTCATCGTGGTTGCTAAAAAATCTGAATAATTTAGGTATTTTATATGTCTACGTAGTTCTTACCTCAAATTTCTATATGAATATTAATGGCAATAATATACGTGAAAGATCTATATGTAGTTCTTACCTCATTGTCTTTTTCCTACACCAAAGAGCTCACTTGCGGTTCTCCACAAGCGGCCAAATAAGAAAAAACATGGCTCTCATCAAGCATGTGAGATGATCCTTGGGGATCTGATGCCACCTTAAATAATTCATCTGTTCTTATCAATACTTTTCATCCCATGTCACTTGGAATAATTTGTTTCTCTTCCTTGTGACGCCCACAAAACAACACTCTTCTGTGTTTTGCTTGTTTCTTCTTTTATCTCATTTTAGTACATGATTATGATATTTGACTTTGGCACTTCAAACACCTTTTAAAAAATCATCTCTAGCTATGGAAGCAAATATTGGTGAAATTAAAGGAGGATTTTTTTCCCCAGGTTTTTATATACATAATTGGTCTAATTTCAATCCACATTGCAGAGGATGCCTCCAAGTAACCTTTTTATCTGCTCCCTCGTCTTATTCCAATCAAAGTTTACCTTGCGTTGACAACTCTCTCATGCCTTTGCCACCAAATGATACTGCCTCTTTGCTTTCTATTAGATAACAAAAAGGAGAAGGTGTGCCATGATTACATTGCTTAATAGTACTTATTCTTTTGACTTCAACACCTTTTGACCTTAATCCACTCGCATCCAATTTAGATCATAATGCATCGGTCTTCGGCTTAAGTTCGTTTCCTCTATCTTCTATTAAGTATTGGCGTACTATCTCACGGGCTCTTATGATTACATGGATTGGTTTGATCCACGAGTCCTAAGAATTAAGTTAGTACAAGTCATCAGGCCATGGTTGACTTCCTCAAACACTTGCGTTCGATCGAATGACACTATGATTCCTAATGCTTGCTCCTTCCGTGGACAAATTGCTCACATGTGGCACAACAATTGCCCATTAATAGATTCATAAGAGTGAATCTTTTCAATTCAAAGATGGTATTTGATTTTGTTTATATACAATATATATATATATATATATATATATATATATATATATATATATATATATATATATATATATATATATATATATATATATATATAAGGTTTCGGAATGGGCCGAGTATGTGGGCTTTGGATCACGGGCTGGACCGTAAAATTTCATAGGTAAGGTGGATAATTTGGGAATTTGCACCTCTCTTGTAATTGTCTTCAGATCAATAAATACTTTTATTTTAATTAGAACTATTTTCATACGCAGAGTAGTCCACTGAGAAAAGAAAAAAAATTAAATATGGAAATAGCTTTGGATTCTCTGCAACGCAGCACATCGATCCCGACGCCAGATCTGCGCCCGTTGTGCTTGGAGATGCGTGCGGCAGCTTAGGTTATCTGCGTGTCACCTTGCAAGCGCTTCCTGAGAAGAAATGTACTGCCTGCAGGAATATGGATTCCAAGTTCATGCTTCGTGTCTATTGATTGCAGGTTAAGATCTGCGCGAGGGGTTGACACGGGCAAGAGAATCAGAGGCTGCGGCGTCGTCTGAGACACCGCCGCAGCCACGCAGTCATCTTGTCGGTGGCGCTGCTCCACCGAGTAGAATAAAGATACTCCTCCTCCTTTCTCTATTGGATTGCTCATAGAAAGCAACTCCTCTTTTCCGTTCTCTTTCCCGTTTTATTATCGCTTCTGCTGCTCATCTTTCCCGTTTTATTATCGCTTCTGCTGCTGCACCGAGTACCCGACAGGTCGCCTCCTCCTTTCTATCCTGTGGCATTAAGCCACTGAAAGGTAGGAAGAACAAAAGAGTTGCATGAAAGCGCTGGCCGAATCGAACATACAGACAGCAGAGTAAATGGTGGAGCTTTTGGTGTTATGATGGCAATGGATGGAGGTGTTCATGGACGGCCTCTCGAGTCAAACAGGACGCACTGTAATGGTTTGATTATGTGATATAATATGCTGCAGCTACAAAGATAATGATGAGTTTGTATCCAAAATATTGTCACTGTTATCAGTCATCTGCACCGGCGTTAGATGAGAAATCCAAGTTGGTGTTACAGAAACTGTTCGTCATTACAATCATCACCTGCACTGCTGGTGTACGCAGACTGATTACAGTAACTACAGCTCTCCATAAATAACGAGCAGAGTCTCTCTCTCTCTCTCTGCGCACGCACATTTCCAACTCAAAGGTCGCTACTTTTTGCTTGGTTTTCACTCTCCCAGCTGGGAATTTTGGCCGCCGCTGCTCTCACGGTCTTCTTCTCTTCCTTGACCTCTGCACAGGCCGATGTCACCACCTCCGGAGCATGACTACACGGGCGGCGCCGTCGAGGATGGGGCCCTCAACCTCAAAGAGACGGAGCTGAGGCTGGGACTTCCCGGGTCGGAGTCCCCCGACCGGGACGACAAGGTAGGCCTCACTCTCGAGCTGCTCTCCCCCAAGAGCTTCGTCTCCGGCGCGAAGAGGGTATTCTGCGACGCCATAGATGCGGGGGGCGGGAAGTGGGGATTCTCCGCTGGAGAAGCCGGATCCGAGGTAGAAAAGGGAAAAGGCAGCGTCTTGTTCACGCCCAAGGGTGAGGGGTCCGCCGGCGGGAAGCCTCCTGGGCTGGGGAGAGCGGGGAACGATGCGGCGGCCTCCGGGCAGGCGGGGAACTCGGGGAAGAGTCACCGTGAAGTGGCTCCTGCCGCAAAGTAAGTATCGTAACGGTGCTAAAAGTGGGGATTTTGAGAGCAAAATGCGATCTTTTTCGCTTCGTCCTTCTCTCTCATAGAGCAAGTTTGATTTCAGTTTCTACTTCTCCATAACTTGGAAGAAAAAGATACAAAGAAGCAAGAACTTTTGTGTGGTTGCTCGAGGGGTCATCTACCGATACCTAACCTTTGCTGGATCCGTCGAGTCGCATAACAGAAGGATGAAAGAAATATTGTCAAGTTGTGCTTCGTTTTTTATTTTATCTGATTTCTTCCTTTATTCTGATTTCTCCTTCATTCTACTTTCTTGAACCCCAAATCGACTGAAAACTATTCATCTCAAGGGACAAACATTCAGAGAGTTCCCTTTCTTATTTCTTTGCTATTCATTTTGGTGGTCTCAGCATGCTTTCTGTTCTCTTAGATTTTAAGCTGTAGAACACACTTTCCTTTCAGCAAACACCTGCACCACTTAGCTTCAAGGATCAATATTTTTCTTTGGAGGAAGTTTTCAGAGTGATGTTTAAGTTTGCTTTATGTTGAATTGTTGGGATGGTCTAACATCGAGGGTCCGCCGGGGCAGGGCACAGGTTGTAGGTTGGCCACCGATCCGAAGTTATCGGAAGAACACGATGGCTACGAACCCTCCAAAGTACAAAGAAGATGCAGATGGGAAGCCTGGGTTGGGGTGCCTGTATGTGAAGGTTAGCATGGAAGGTGCTCCTTATCTTAGGAAGGTTGACCTCAAAACATACGAAGACTACAGAGAGCTTTCTTCGGCGCTCGAGAAGATGTTTAGTTGCTTCACAATTGGTGAGTTCTCTGGTTCTTCTACACTTGGAAGTTTCTATTGCAGATCTACACATATGCATTTGACATTACAAGCTTCTTTTAACTGTGCAATCTGCAGAAGCTCTAGTTCGATCTTGGCCATTGAGTGTCGAATTAATTTCTACTATTTCTGACCAAGTCTCATGGAACCACTGCTACATCAACCTTGCTTGCACCTTTCTAGATTTTATTTTTTTTTAATCTTCATATATGCCTAGATAAGTGGTTTTTCTTTAATTTATCCTCGAAACTTTTGTCGATGCTTGGTTAAACTATTGTATGTTTCTCGTGCAAACTGTAAGCTCTCGACTACTTGCAGTAGGCTACATGGATTTTTCTCTTTCCATTCAGCTCTGCCGAGGGCCATTTGAACCATGCTATATTTTTATTCTTTTCCGGCGCCTCGAATGGACACCTGAACATCATGGCAAAAATTTAATCCGAACAATTTTTTTCATCTTTAATAGTTTTGTAGCATGGGGAGTTTACTTGTGCTTCTAAACCTCTTGGAATTTTAGGACAATGTAATTCTCAAGGAATACCAAGCAGAGATGGATTATCCGAGAGTCGGTTGATGGATCTTTTAAATGGGTCTGAATATGTTCTTACTTACGAAGACAAGGATGGAGACTGGATGCTTGTTGGTGATGTGCCGTGGGAGTAAGTCAATTTGTAGCTTACCTATTTTTGAAGCACTATATCATAATAGCTTTAGAATATTATATATTTTGGCCAGCCTTTATCAGAATAATTTACGACATGGAATCGCTTTTCTGAGCTTTCACCTTTTGCTTGATTCTTAACAATAAAGGTTACTTCATTGTGCTCTGTTGCAATTCCAGGATGTTCACAGATTCCTGCAAAAGGTTGAGGATCATGAAGGGTTCTGATGCAATTGGACTCGGTAAGTTCAGGCAAACCGAAATCCCGAATACCCTGCAGTCCGAACTACATGCCTCGCAATCTGTAACGATGCTTCCAAAATGCTGATATTCAATTTCATTTCTAGTTTGCAAATCCATAAATTTTCATTTTGTATTTGAAACATGGTGATTTTTTAGTAGTCATCTATTCCTTATTTGGACAATCGAAGTCCGTCACTATTCAGTTCAAATTCACTGCTGCACAAACTATCACTAAACAAATCTTGATCTGTTACCCTGCAGCTCCAAGGGCTATGGAGAAGTGCAAGAGCCGGAACTAGGGAACTTTGTTGTCCTACACATGGCTGTAAGGGCCCCTCCTTGAGACCAAGAGCTTTAGGGGTTTTAGTTGGCAACTGTTCTCTGTCTATTATATTATTTGAATTGCTATTCCGGATGGACCGAGACTCTTGTTAATTAAGTTTTTCTAGGGACAATAACTTTGTCGGATCGTGCTTTCAGTTTGTGTGTCTACCTTTTAGTGAATCATGTAAATATTTGGCTTGCTCTTTGCGCTCTTACAATCTGGTCATCTTTGCCTGCTTGAAAATGATCAACGATGCTTGTTTTTTTTTTTTTTGTTCAAGTTTAAACATGAAAAACCACCTTAAAATCTTGACATATCCTTCTGGAGACCGGTATTAAATCGTGACATTTCTAAATGGAATGCAAATCATGCAAGTCCACATTGACTTTGGAAGCGGTTTCTCTCGGGCAGTTCTTTTTATAGATGTTGTATTACTGCTGCTGCCTTTTGTTGTTTGCCTTCACTGCTCAGAGAGAGATTATTGTCCTTTGCAAACACAGGTGTAAGATCCTGAGTTTGTCGTCACCTAATTGCACAAGTCAATGACTGTGGTATCTTTGTTAGAAAAATATCAGGTTTCAGTGTCTGCAAGCTAATGCCTCATTCTTCTTCTTCCAAAAGGGGCTTTGGCTGGCAGACCAATGTCACTGTTTACCTAAAAGCCTAATGTAGAAATTCCCTGTTTCTGTTATTCAATTGTTGGATCACTTTCATGCAGGCTTTTCTTTTTCTTTTGAGCCCTAGACGTGCATGGTGAAACCTGCCTCACCATGGCAGCTTTACTGGGAAGCTTGGTGTGTGTGGGGACCTATTCTGTGTCACATAGCTTTTAAGGGTGATGATATTGTCCATTGAAAGATACAAATGCTTTCATACAATCATTCACCTAGAGCTAGACTGGAATATGAGAAATCAAAATGGTGGGAAGTTTTTTTCTTCCCTTGGCTTTATTCCCCCACCCCCCCCTAAGAATCAGGCTTTCTCTCTCTCTCTCTCTCTCTAGAGGTGATGCTCCACTCCTTTATCTTAAAACAATGTGCACTAAGCATGCAGTGATTTGTGTGTTGATTTCATCTGTCAACCTCTAATCCTGTTATCCTCTTTATATGTACTCTCTGCATCCAGTAGCTTGCCAGTGCCTCCTTTGTGCTTTCAACTTGCAAACTACTCCATCTACTTTGTGTTGTTTGTATTGAATATGCTTGATAGACATATCCTGCATCACTGACCAAATTGCTAGTTATAATAGTTGTTTTGTCTTCCCTTTGTCCAGATTATTAGCCCTTACAGTGTCCCAATTATTTGAGTGACAAAAGTTTTAAGCCACAAACTGCATGCTAATTTTGTTCAGACTACCATGGCATTGCCAATGCCTGTGTTGAAGGTTGTCCTTGTGATGGTAACAGATTGTTTTGTCTCAAACCGGTTGAGTTGCAGAGTGGTGAATCTTATGCTAGTGTTGAAAATTTTATTGTGTTCTCATGTATGTGCTTTTATCATTACTTGTGCACTAAGTTTCCACCAAAGAATTTACTGTGATGGATATTCCAATATCAGACCAATCAAACAAGAGAGCAAAGAGAATTCGACATTATGTGATCATCAACAGGGAAATTAGTGGTGAATGAGATGGCAAACATAGGCAAATTATCAACTGGCAGTCATGTCTCTTCCAGATGCAGTGTGTTGCTTTCTGAGTTGGGAGGTTTCGATGGGAGCAGAGGCAAACATCTCCCAAAATGAGTTAGATTCTGCAATGTTACTCTATGCATTGAAGGATAAAGTTGTTTATAGCTACAGTTTGATTCTCTCAGATGATATGCTTAAATCTTGTCCAAACTAGATGAGTTAAATATTATTAATATGCTCATTGGAATCAGGTCCTACATGATGAATGGCAACTTGTAGGATAATACGAAAGGTATGGACAGAACCACAGACATGGGATGGCAGTATGTGCATAAGGGGATGAGAAGGGAATGGCGCAATCAATGAGAGCTAGCTAGAGGATGAGGGAACGCTCCTCTCACCTGAACAAGAGAGACCCACAAGCTACTTGCAGACAACCATCCTTGTTTTCTGCAGCAGCTGTTGGTCTACTCTACATCAGTGATTTGCCAACATTGGCACTGGGGACTTGCCCTCTGATATGAACCGTGCCCCCCCCTCATCTTCTATATTACCCTTCTGGATTTCCTGGGAAGGATGATGCACAGAGTGACAGTGATTTAGCACCAACCACTCCATTTGGATCTTTATCCTTGCTTTCTTATTTTTTGTGTCTTCGAGAACAGAGAAAGGGAACACTTTCTTGATTGAGAACGGGAAGTGCCACCAGCGGACAGAATGCAAAGAGTAGAGTTCTTTGCATCACTGATATGAATGTGTCTATGGTTCACCTACGCATATAATGTGTCTTACAGTACTTTAATTCCTCTAGATTCCCACAGAGAAACATAAACAACAACGATGATCTCGTACGCACCTGTGTTTATGGTTCTTTTGTCTCTTCCCGTGTGTTTGCGACAGGCACCGAAGAAGATGACCAGCATTTCTTCCCTTGATGGCAACCTCTCATGGCGACGGAAGAAGACGAGGGCAAAGAGACAAACGCAGGCGAGGGGGGAGAGGGAGAGAGATAGAAGGGGCTTCCTCCCTGTACGAGACGCCGGGCGGGGCCCGCAGCTAAAGACATGTGGGACCTGTGCCTCTGCAAATGGGATGGCGTCCTTATCTGGCTGGTGACCCGAGGGAGACACTCAGCGCGTCACACCGAGTTGTAACAGCATCACCACCACCGTGTAGCGGATGACAACGGATCGGGCGAACTCCGATATCGCACAAACTCCAACCCGTTGTCAGATAAATCACCAGTATCCGACTCCGATACCAAATATGTAACATCCGAATCCGCTCAAGCCTGGTTAAACTCGAATCGGGCGGTCTCATGACACGTGGCTCTCCAGCACAGGTACCATCCGCGGGCCCCACCATCCCGGTGTTGCAGAGAGTCACTTGACATGAGTAAACCTTTCTTCGATGAAGGAATTCCCATCGTCAGCTGCGGGCCCCAATAAATGGGGACGTTGTGATGATTTGGCCCGCACTGTCAGCCTTCATTGGCTGACACCGATGACATGTCATATTCTTTTTTGATTACGCAAACGACAAATAATTTGTAACGGTACGTTACAAATGGTCATAAACGGTTATTGGTTTGTTCGCTATGCCAGTTTTATCGGTTCTTTAGGGCATTGGCGTGGAGAGGATTCGCGAACGCATAAGGAAGGGGTTTTTTAGTTGGGGGTCTTGAGCATCGCCCGCCCGTCAGCCGCCGGATCCGACGAGAGATGAAGCTGAAGCAACTTGAGGGCCTCCTCGGCACGCTCCAACAATTCTCCCACCCAAAGGTAGGCTTTTGCTGCTTTTGCCTTCGAATATGTTCCCCCTCTGCCGTGCTCTTCTCTTTATTCCTCGAAAATTAGATGATTCTGGTCTTTGACGTTGTCTTTCTCTTCTTGCTCCTTTCCTGGATTCTTCTTTAAAATATATCGATAAAACACATTTCTTTTGTTTCGTTTCACTCTGATTTGATTTTTCTGTACGTGGGTGCGCAGGTGGAACTGGAGCAGTATCCGACAGGACCACACATTGCGTCCCGGTTGCTATATACGGTATTCTCATTTTCTTGTTGCTTTTCTGGTGGTTGTTGCCCCGAAACTTCAGACTTGGCGAGGATGAACATGTAGGAAAAGAGATTTTTTTTATCTCCATACTGATTTTCCCTGTTTCTTTATCGATGTCTTGCTCTTTCTGGTTGGTGTTTCTTTGACGGCTTTATCTTTTACAGCTTAGTTGGAGTTTTAGTTATAGGGTTTGGTTGGAATTTTAGAATACCAATGGCAACTCTATTGTTCTAAAATGTTGTTAGCTCTCCAATAATTTGAAGGCCTGAAAGTCTGAAGCATGTTAAAGTAATATGCACTAATTTTTAGATGCAGGTGCTACGAGGTTGCTGATCTTATGAGAAGTTCAGTTAATATACATTTTAGTGCGTATCTTGCTTTGATAATTTGTTTGAACTGCCTATAAGATGTTTGTTTCTTTTTCCCTGATGGTGAATGCTTATGGAATTCTCTTATCATCTGAATTGAGTATGCCATTTTTGTGGTAATTAAAACCATTCAATACCGTTTGTTAGAACATTCTTATTATGTGACCATTAACAGGCCGAAAATACATTTGGTGATATAAGTGGCAAGGTCGTGGCCGACTTTGGATGTGGCTGTGGTACATTAGGTTTAGCAAGTGCACTTTTGGGTGCAGAGTGAGTACCTATTGTTGCGCTATTCCATTTGGTCAATCTCTCCCCCTTTGCAATTTACACATTTTCGTTTTTGGTGCTAGTTTGAAAATGCATACTTAATTACTAGTAATAGCATTTAGTTTTGATGGCCAATATTTATGTGGATATAATATTCAATACTTACTTTATGTGTTATATGCACAGGCAGGTTATTGGCATAGACATTGATCCACAATCTCTAGAAATTGCTTCAATAAATGCTGCAGATATGGAGGTATCGTCCTAGATATTCCAAATTGCAATATGATTTCTTTAACCTGAAATAAATGACATACTAGGCCTTCTCTATGGTCATTTTGTTATGTGTGCAACAAAATGTTATCCACACAGATGGAGTGCATGGAATCTTGGTTTGTTGTTGTAAAAGCTTTCAAAGAATAAACCAAGATGCAATCAGCTACATAGACTTTAAGGGTGGGGTGGCAGGGAGGCATAGGAATGGGAGATGCATTGGCATGTCATTCTGATTCCTCTAGAACAGGATACATATAATGTGATACAAGCAGTAACTTGATCATTGGGCTAATTATTAAGTTTGATCTGAAGGAATTTCATGACCTTCTATGTGCTTGATTTTGATGGAAGATTTGAAGGAACATCACAACCTGGATCATGGAGTTTCTAGCCTAGCTGAAGTTTTGTATGAACTTAAATTTGTAGGAGTATCACATCTGAATGTACATATGTGTACATCTGTGTATGTACTTATATGCCCTTAAATTAGCCTGCTTTTTATGTATAATATGATATTATCCTTTTAACTAATTGTCACAAATCAACTCTATATTTATCCTGCCTTTTTGTTAGGTTGTTTTTGTGACAAGTCATGTAACTTAAGGCTAACATGTGCTCTTGGGATAATATATGTTAATGCAGCTGGACATAGATTTCATCTGGTGTGACGTCAACAAGTTAAGATGGAGAGGTAATTGCAGCCCATGACTATCATTTTTTATGCATAATCATTTTTGGCTTACCTGTATCTTCTATAAGAAGCATCTATTAGGCTATCTTTTTGCAAGAATTTGTTGGATGTAGCGAGGATCTTATTGGAATTTACTTGAAGTGTGCTGTGAGTATCAGAAGCTGCAGTTCCAACTCCTATCATTTGCTTATAACTGAAGTTTAGGGGGCACATTGATTATATTATACCTAAAAGAAAATTTCAACCACATTCTGGGCCTAGGTTGTCATGGTACATGCCATGCGATGTCACTCCTTGCAGCACCATGCTAGGTTTCTCATGTCACATGCAAGGCATGTTTTCATTGGTTTATACTTGGAATGGTACATGGGCAGACAATATGCGAGTATCTTGCAGCATAGACAAGCATGATAATCCTCATGGTGTGTTAGATTGTTGCAGCCAAAATTCCATGATAGCTTAGTTTAACAATGTAGAGTATGTTTGTTGAAATGTTGAATTGTCAAGTATTTGCTTATTTTAGGTCTTAAATACCTTGTGTAGATGATGTGGTTGACACTGTTGTGATGAACCCCCCTTTTGGGACTCGGAAAAAAGGATCTGACATGGAGTTTCTTGCCAAGGCTTTAAAGGTGAGGATAGTTACTATCTCACACACCTGTCACGGTTACCACCGTCTGTTTGTAAATTTCTTTTCTGATTGTTCTCAGGTTGCTTCTGAAGCGGTCTATTCTTTGCATAAGACTACAACCAGAGATGTAAGTTTCTTTTATTTGCATGTTTTTAGGAAGCTATCACATGATTGCTTTATGTTTTAGGAATCGGTGACTGTACATCCTCATCTTAATTTGTTTCTTTGATGTGGCACAGTACATTAAAAGAACAGCTATTCGGGATTGCAATGCTAGAAGCGCCGATATTTTATGTGAGGTAGTTCTGATCATTGTCCTGTTACCCTTCTTGCTCTGTTCATAACTACAAGAGTTTGAACCATCTCAGCATCCCTCCCATCTGCACAATCACAATCCAGTTCGACTTCTCATGTTTAGATATCCAATTATTTAATCTGAAAACCGAAGCATAGATTAGTTCATAATTGGTGATCAAGCTAGATACATGCTGAACCTCATTTGAGTTGGTAAACTTTTTTTTATATAACTGCAGAAAATTTGCAGAACAAAAATTCTAGCACTTTTTGCATCTTTTCCATTCTGCAGGCAAGTGATTTTGTTTTCTGGTTTTGTAGCTCCGGTTTGATGTGCCACAAATTTACAAATTTCACAAAAAGAAAGAGGTCAATATTGCGGTGGATCTCTGGCGCTTTGTTCCTTATCCCACTCAAGGAAGTGCAGACAACTGAGTGACTTGGTAACCAGGGAGAAACACATCTTTATCCTATCTTGAGCACTAAGTCACACATGTTGTGACTTGTGACTGCTAGTTTCGTTCACCTCAATCAGCCGACCGAGCTATCATGATAAGAACAGACAGCAGAAGTAGCAGATCCGACTCATAGATGAGAATTTCTTTTCAACTTAAAGATCACCCTTAACGGCCTCAATGGAAACTGAAATTTTACTGCCTGTGGCTAAACACTTCATAAAGTCAGCTATAAGTAGGTAGGACAAGAGATTTTAATTAGGAATCCACTTCTACATGCATGTGCTTTCTTGTAACTTTATAATGACCTGGACATCAATCTGCAATCATGTATGGCTTCATTTTGTTCCACTAATAATTACTTTTTTTTATGCAAAATATAAATTGGCAATATTTTTGTTGTCTCTTCTCATCTTAAGTTGATATGTTATTCAGATTTTGGAATTCACTCTACTCGTTTTCTATCAGAGACAGCTAACAACTGTTAGATGCTATCCTGATAGTTTATAGTTTGCTTTCCTTGATGTTGCCACCAGAGCCTCATCAGCCTGATGCTGGAGATCAGGCGTGCTTCAGCTATCAGACTATTATCTTAGGTCATATGGATTTTCCCTTTCTTCTGTTTTGATCTGTAGATCTTGGTTATGGGGTATATCTCCCAAGTATCCTGTCGCTAGTGATAATAACATCAGGATAAATATTTTTGGAAACCTGATTTGATTTGTTTAAACTGGATTGGGATACTTTTTATTGAATTTAGAACTGGTTCAACAAGGAAATTAGATACTAAAATCGAGTTTGGATTTGGATACCTAAGTTTTAATCATGTCTGAGTTTGAATAGAATGAAATTAGCGCATATCCTTGCGTTGGGATCTCCTGGGAGTATGGGAAGATATCATTTTTGTGCTTTGGAAATTGATGCATTGTTTGATCAATCCATCTCCTTGGAGTATGGCTGCCTTAGATTTACCCCTGTGACTTCTCAATCAACACAATTAAATATAGCCTTTGCAGAGTCTCCCATTCTGGAAGTCAAGGCATCTTGTGGGCATCATATGGTAAGATCCATTGCTAGTCATCACTAGGAAACCTATTTGAATCCAATGTTATGCTAAATCTGACCTTATCACAGGCATCAAACCAAGATAATTTTGTGTGTTTATGCTTGCCTGTAGAAGATTAAATTCTCTGTTATTCTTTTAAATTTATATTACTGAAGGAATTTTGCTACTATTGAAATGGGATTCATCACCATCTCAGTCCCCAACCTAAAAATAAAAAAGAAGAAAAGGAAAGGGTTCTTTGACATCTACTGGAACCATTGAATAAACTTAAACTGATCATCCATGCAAACAGATAATTCTGGATGCAGCTATACATCTGCATTTTTTTTCTTATAAAAAGAGAATTCCCCATGGTCAAGTTAGTGTTTATTAGGTATATGAACTTTGTCACATAAACTAAGACCAAGAAGTGACTTGGGTTTTGTATTTAATGAGTTCATTGCAGAAGGATTTAGTTTATTGGCAACGTGGGATGAGAAAGTATTATTCCAAGAAGAATGCATGTGGTGTAATCTGGATTAGATGTTCTATGTTTCCTATCCAGCTCACAGTATCTTGTTCATTCACTTTCTATAGTACACTTCATCTCTGGAACATTTCGTACTTGATTTATTCTCTAAACATCATCATTCCTACTTTGCTGGTCACATCATCATTCCAATGGCATGGATTTGCTGGTATCATCAGTGTTGGGATAAAATGCCTGAGGCAGGGATTCTGGTGGAATTATTATCAAGCAAATGAGAATTAATAAAGGATGTACAAGCATACATGAAATGCTTTACTTGGAGTGCTTTCTTGTGTTGTATTCCTAAGTGGATAAAGCAATCTTGAATGTATGATTTGACTCTTACTGTATTATTTGAATTACCTATCCATGTTGGACTACTCTGTGTCATGCCATATAGCAGTGACATTTCGTGAACTGACTTCTAAATGTACTTCATACTCTGTAAACTGGAATATTTATAATCTCATGATAGCATCTGCTTCCTGGTTTTTTTTTTTTTTTTTTTTTTGTTCCCGAATCAAAGAAAAAGAAAAGAAAGAAAAAAAAGCTCGTATGCTATTGCTGACACCTGCAAATGGCCCAAGTGTGAGTGGAGATTATTAATACAATAGTTGAATCTGATATCAGCAGTGCTTTGTCCCTTAGCAATCCTTTTCTTTTGATCTCAGAAGACTAATGGCAGTCAACAAAGATGTACCAGAAGACATGTGGTTGGGAACTAAACATGCATGTCATTTCTGTGGCATTGGACTTTTAATAATCAGTCCTTAATGCTGTCTTCTGGCAAAGGTTTTGCCACCAACTTCATCAAAAGCCATGCTTGAGAGGCATGAAAAGTGTCAGTTCATAAAAGATATCAAATCAAGAAGAACAGCTGGCATGTTGGTGATTAAATACTCAAACAATGTAAATAAAACCACCACTAGCTTGCAGAAGATTTTGATTCCTTGGACAGCTACTTCTCTAGAGCAATGAGGTCAATCAATGATGACCCCAATTTGCCAATAGTGTTGGATCTGTGCTTGCACATAATTTGCTCCATATGGATGTTACAGTGGGAGTTGCATTGTAGGATATCTGAATTCTACTCTAGCAGCTAAAAGAGGCTGCATGATTGACCGCAGATTCTAAGAGAAACTTGTGACAGGTTTTGTTCATCATCATGAGGTGCAAGGAAAAAAAAAATTGGAACAACATGCATATATATATATATATATATATATATATAATCTGTCAATGGACTTCATGTTGCAAGTAGGACATCCCTTTAGTGCATGTGACTGCATGAAAACCTAGATTGAGTTCCTTTATAGTCTATATTCTGAGAACTATAATTATACTCTGGATCTGAACATCCCCAGTATGAAACTTCTTGGCTATTTATCAAAGCTGATGGTTGCAATTATGAAATATTATAGCTTACTTTATCTTATTGATAAGATTAAGGACATAATCACCTGTTAGTGTTGGCAAAATTAGATCTGAGGACTCCAAATGGAAAAAAATCAACTGCTTCCAACATGACCAACATGCTTGAAAGTGTGGAAAGAAATCAATGTGACTGAGATCACTTGTCATATTTGTTGATCCTAGCCACAGAACTGGGGCAGAAAGCATATATTCTCTCTTATTCTTATATACATACACATACATGCCATTCATGATTGTGAAGATTTGGTTCAATATCTAGATACGCAAAATTAATAATTCAGAAACTGTTGGATGCCTTTTTCTTTAGGCCCTCCCATGGCTTCTCTTTTCAGCACCAAGAACTGATAAAGAAGGTCAAAGCAAAAAGGAAATGTAGATTCTTGGAATTCTAAAGGCTTGAAAGTTGAGAGTGGCTTCCAGATTGAGAGACCTGCAAGTTGACAAACTACACATGTCAATTGGCCCTAATTGCAAGTTTTTTTTTTTTTGGTATGGTAATCACTTGATTATGGGATCAGACATGTCCAAGTTGCACTTGGCCTCTTGAAACCTGCCATACTTTGTGCACCACCACCATGGGTGCCAAATGAGCTCATATAATTGGTGTACTAAACTTTGATATCGAGTCCTTTACCTTGAATAAATATATCGATACGACAAATATTTCTGACCATGTATGAAGTTTGATGGCTTTGAATACAAGTGAGGGTGAAATTTTGCAGGAAGAGTTTTTGAGTTAGGTTAGCATTTTAGGCCTATTTTGTCTGATTCTGAGCTGTCTGCTATTAGATTAATTGCTGCTCAGTCCCCTCGAAGGTGGTATACCTAATATTCCCCCCATGACGAGCTTTCCATGGGACTGCCAAGGAAGCTTCTTGATACTATTATTTAATGTTTAATATGTGGTCATCTTCCTCAAATCTATTTTGTATGATTGATGCATGTTTTTTATGTGCCACGAGGAGCATGGATCTTGCGATCGATCACTTGCCAAGTTAACCGAGCGTATATTGTCTTGGAGACCAAGAATCACGTAGCAGCATCATCTTTGGCAACTTGATCTTTGAAGATTGTTAGCACATCGCCATTATTTTACCAAAGCAACGAAGGGAGTGCAGTAGGAAAACACACTATAATATTACACCAAATCTTCATAGAAATCGCTTCCAGTTTTGCAATAATTGCTTTGCGGAGAAGCTTAAGAGAGGCCTTCGTACCCCTCTCTCTCTCTTCTCTCTCTCTCTCGGATATATGGTGTGTGGTGCGGTGGCCTCTCGAAGTTCAAGTCCTGAAGGAGAGATGGGAAGCTGCAACCTCGGTCAGCTGGGAAATGGAAGATTTGGGTCCTCGAGGAGGGGGAAGAAGAGCAGCTCAGACAAGCAAAAGCAGCCGCAAAGAGGACTTGGGGTGGCTCAGTTGGAGAAGATTAGGTTGCAGAATGAGATGATGGCTGGCTATCTTCTCTCCCCATTTCCCAGCGATCTCAACAAGGTCTCTCTTCCCTTGCCCTCCTTTCTGAAACACGCACACGAACTCTTCTGCAAGATCTCTATGGTTCTTGAATTGATCTCGTCCCCCATGTCATCGTGCAGGAGGATCCGAGAGCGCCTTCGACTGTGACCACCTCATCATCCTCTCTCTTTGGTGCGCATCCTAACATCATGGTATGACCAACACGATTCCTGCAGGCAAAGTCAAAAAGCCTTAGATCTGATTAAGCTTAGACGACGCTACCGGAGATCAGCCTTCTATTTGTTTCATTCCTTTCGTGAACGCGTCAGAATCTTCTTTTGCCTTCGTTGACAAGATTTCACGTCGTTTCAGATGGGATTTGGAGGCTCCACAGGGACAGAGATCAGATACGGTGAGCTTTATCCCGGTGCAACAGCAAGGTATTCGATCTTGATATCAGCCTTTTGCGAGGTTCCGATGAGAGAATGAATGAATTCAACGTTCGTGTTCAATTCTCAGATCCTTGAACGACGCAAATGATCTCCGACCACATCACCTTCGACGGCCAACCGCGACGCTGCCGCTCATCGAACAAAGCTCGGAGGTATACATGTCTTCCATGAACACAGTCACATCTGGGTTTCGACTTCCGTACTTATTCGGAGTACCTCATGCAGAATGACGGACGACGCGACCGGCGTCACTCGGTCGGTTCTACCGGCAGCCAAAACTCCGACACGAGCAACTCATCAGAACTGGATTTAGAGCTCAGATTGTCACTGTGAGTGATGCTGATTTATACGTCAAAAGCCTAAGCCCGTCATCTGCGGTGCCATCAAGAGAAGCATGACGGTTGCAATAGGAATCGGAGATGCAGCTCTCGAGCGATTAGGAAGATGGATATCACTCCCAAGCTGGAAGCAGAAAGAGTGATTCTTTGTACTCCATCACGAACACTGTTCTTCCTGGCTCAATGTCACGAAGAACCAAGCGTGCTGTGATTTGCCAGCACCGATCATGATGCCATGAAAGCTCTTCGATATAAGTTCATCGGGTTCTACATTTCTATGGTGTACGGTCTGCTCAGCCTCTGATCTGTTCGAGATCATTTAATCATCAAACAAAGTCTTAATTATCCACCAAAATTGCATTATTTTGTTCACCGATGATGACACATTTTTTATGGGTCAAGATTTAATCGATTACTGACAACATCGTCGCTAATTTTCTTTGATTTATGACTCGAGGAAATGAGTTCTCTCCTTTGTGTTCATCCCATAACCCCTTTTCCTGGATCTCACGTGGACCATGAAATGGGCCCGCAATTATTGGGTGCCAGAACTGATTCGGGGTTTACGAACATCAAAATTTGATCATTATCATTGAAGAGATTTGATCGATGTGATCCTAAATCTTTGGATCCCAACATGGGATATGTTGACTAGTTGTACATGGTATTAATGGCAGACAAGATTTTGGAGGTATTTTGATTAGATTTTTTTTTTCTTTGTTCTTCTAATTAGGAATGACAGTGAATCGAGGTTGTCAATTTCTGCTACAGCATAAATCTAATGCGGCGGCGGCATATAAAGGTAAAAATAGAAAGGTAAATATAAGCACTTCCTGAAGAAGGTCAACATGACTTCCATTGCTTTGACCATGTCAACGTTGACCCTTTCCCCGTCCGATGTTGAACGATGGCCCTCCCGAATTGCGTGTGGCCAACCATATCCATCCTATATCGGACCACATCATGCCTCATAATTAATCGATCACAAGCTATCTCACGTAACGGAATGCCATCCAAACCCATGATAAAAAGAGGCGGCGAAGAGTAGAGATTAACCAAGGCTTACCGGCGAACGAGAAGACAAGCTCAGAATCGCCGTCGATGGAGACGACGACGACTCCTTTGTTTCACGTTCTCTTTTTCGTTCTCTTCCTCCTTGGCTCCGCTGTCGCCCAGCCCTTCATCTTCGACCCCATCAACCCGCTGCTGAATGCTGGCCCGGCGCATAATAAGCCCAACTATGAGACCTCGTTCACCGGCCTCTGGAAGTTCGTCCGCAACAGCTCCGGCGTGTCGGCCATGCACCTGGCCATCACCAAGGAGAACAAGGCCATCCTCTTCGACGCCAGCAACTCCGGCCCCTCCCTGCTCCCACTGCCGGCCGGCAATTGCCGACCCGATCCCACCAACAAGACCAACGGCGAGGACTGCTGGGCGCACGCCGCAGAATACGACTTCGTGGCCGACCAGATCCGGCCGCTCAAGGTTGGAATGGATTGCTTCTATTCGTGCTTTGGCTTGATTGGTTACTCGGTTTAGCTGTGACTGTGTGTGCAGGTGTTGACGAACCCTTGGTGCTCGTCGGGAGGATTCGCCGCCGATGGGACGCTAGTGCAGTCCGGTGGGTTCCATGAAGGAGCCACTGCGGTCCGGTACCTCAAGACTTGCCCGACTTGTGACTGGATCGAGTACCCGACTGCTCTCTCTGTCAACAGATGGTAGCTTTTCTTTGACGAGTTTAGCTTCTTTTATATATGTATATATATTATCTTCTTTGTGTAGAGATTGAGAAGAGAGCTAAGAGAACAATCTTATATTATATATATTAGGTTAGGTTTGATCATCTTGATCCATATAACTTGGACTCGTTAATGCATGCACGAGCTCAGAATTACTATGGTTGGATCCCAGGTACGCCACCCAACAGATCCTGCCCGACGGCAGCTTCATCGTGGTCGGTGGCCGCCGCGAGTTCAGCTACGAGTTCATCCCCGCCCCCGGTCAATCCAACCCCTCCAACTACAAGCTCCCGTTTCTCATCGAGACCACCGACGACGAGGAGAACAACCTGTATCCCTTTCTTCACCTATCGACCGACGGCAACCTCTTCATCTTCGCCAACAACCGATCGATCCTCCTCGACCCCCGCACGGACACCATCGTGCGTGAGTTTCCACCCTTGAAAGACGGCTCGCACAACTACCCGGCCTCCGCCTGCTCCGCCCTCCTCCCCCTCCGCCTCCGCAGCGACACGACCGCTCCCATCCCCGCCGAGGTCATCATCTGCGGCGGTGCTTCTCACAAGTCTGCCGCGCTCGCCGCGGAAAAGGTCTTCGTTCCGGCACTCCGTCGGTGCTCCCGCCTCACCATCACCAAGCAGAAGGCGACGTGGCACACGGAAGTCATGCCGACGCCGCGCGTCATGGCCGACATGCTTCTCCTCCCCAACGCTGACGTTCTCATCGTCAATGGTGCGGCCAAGGGCACGTCCGGGTGGGGCTGGGCCGAGTCACCGAACCTGGAGCCCCTCCTCTACCGGCCGTCATCGAGGCGCAACGAAAGGTTCAAGACGCTAACGCCAACCACGATCCCGAGGATGTACCACTCGACAAGCGCGGTGCTACCGGACACCAGCATCCTGGTCGCCGGCAGCAACCCAAACAACAGGTACAACTACACGGCACAATACCCGACCGAGTTCAGGTTGGAGAGGTTCTACCCGCCGTACCTCGACCCTCAATTGGCGGTCCACCGGCCGAGGATCGTAAAGGATCTCGCTCCGAGCAGCGTGGCCTACGGAGCGAGCTTCCAGGTCGTCTTCGACGTACCAGACTTGGGGTTGGAATTGGGGGACGTGAAGGTGACGATGTATGCGCCGCCGTTCACCACTCATGGTTTCTCCATGAACCAGAGGCTTCTGATACTGAGTACGGCGGAGCTGTCGGCTGCTGGATTGGGAAGGTGGACGGTTGCAGTGACCGCGCCGCCCTCAGGAATGGTGGCGCCGCCTGGGTTCTACCTTCTGTTTGTAGTGAACCGTGCGGTGCCAGGTGAAGGGGTGTGGGTTCAGCTTCTGTAGCTATTAAAAGAACAAAAATACCATTGAATTTGCATTTCTCTCGATAATTAATTCTCTATTTTTTTTTGGCCTCACAATTTTTATTTAAAATAATTCATAAATGTTATTCTGTTTGCTCGAGTACCTCTTAAAAAATAGCAAAAAAAATTCCAATTACGAAGGCTGATCGAACAGAGCCAAATCGATCGGCATCTAATGTCAATACGTGCCACAAATGCACGTAATTTCACTTATAAAATAATTAAATTATAAAAAATCAATTCAATTAAATTCGTTGATTGTATCGGGTTGAACTCCGATGGAGGGAACCTCTACCGTTGAGATGGGGCCACGGTGAGGATGGGTCCCCCCAGTTCGAGATTCGGTGTCCGCTCGGGTGACGAGGTGGGTGATTGAGTGGCGACTGAGAGCGTCTGCGAGCTCTGGGCCTCACCCACGGCGAACACTCTCGGTCCTCCACCCGCAACCGCACGTGCATCCTGCGTGTTAAACCCTTGTTCTTCCGCGCCGCTATAGGGTCGCGCGGCTTCCCCCCCAGATGATCGCCTGCAAGCCGTCGTCGAGGTGAAGTATTCGCCCTCCCCCCTGTTCCGCTTTTTTATTTTCCCTAGCCCTGAAATAAAAGGCCGGTTGCTGCTTTCTTTCTCGACGAGACCGCTGATTCCTTGCTCGAATCGTGGCAGATTCCATTGCCTGCTCAAAGTCGTGTTCCCGCCGAATGCTCCTCTCTCGATCCCGTTGACCCGCCTTCAGGTTTGATTTCTCGAATCCCCATTTTCTCTTTTCTTTAGTCCTCCGTTACACTTGTACTAATTATTGGGGCTTTTTCTTGCTCCATAAATCTATTTCTTTTAATCATGCTGCTACTCTAGTTGGAAATAAAATAGCCCTACTTTAATCGTATATAAATAAAGAAAAATGATAGCGGCATGGGGTTTCAAGTTACGAAGAACTAGTTGCTCGGTTAAACAAAGTTAGTGTTATTGTCACTTATTTCATATGTTAACGTCGATGTTGTTTGATTAGGTTCTCCCTTTTGACCAGAGTTTGAGGGGCTATATTTAGTTTCAAATGGCAGTTGATTTGATAACTTTCTTTTCTAATGTTTAAGTTGTATTTCATACATCCTTTGTTCTTTTCTGTTAAAATTTATGGATACTTCTCAAGCAGTTCTTGGATATGTCAGGATTGTCCCAGAGGTCAGAGTTTGAGTCTTATCTGGATGATGGCTAGCAAAAAGGACCGGCATGCAGAGTTGGACAGGCATAAGAAGCGAAAATCAATTATGCATGTATGGAGGCCAATCTCCACCCAGTCAGCTTCAAATGAAGGTTTTACTAGTTCAGTTAATTATTTTAAATGGTTTCATGCGTAATCTTTAATTCTACTGTGATGGTGTGGCCTTTGGTAGCATGAACTTGACTGTTTATAAGCTCTCTAGCAAGATCAGCCAATCAAGATTTTACTCTATAACCAATTCCAGAATGTTTAAGCTTCTTCCCTTCCCTTCCCTTCCTTTCCAAGAAGTTTTCAAGGTTCTGTGTTTCGGTTTTGTTTTACCCGACTAAGACAGTCTTATACAGGCACAATCTGTATACTGTTTTCAGAGACGGCGGACTTAAAATGTTGCCAACTTGAATTTTACTTAAGATGATCAATTGGTGACTCTTATCTATCAATAAGTATTAAAGCCTATGACAACTTCCTCTATTTTGAAGTCTCTACATGACTAAGTTTGTTGTGTAATTCTCATGATTAATTTATTGTCATTTAAAACTAAATTATGATTTATTTTCTTTACTTATGCCTTCCGTTTGTTGCTTGTTGAAGAATGCTATGGATTTTCCAGCAATGTGATGTCCTATTTCTGGCATAGTAGAGTGCTGTCATCGAGCAATTTGATGTTCTACATGCTCAAAACTTAGGCATGCATATACAATGTCAATACCCTGCTAGCCTAGTAACATGCCAGCGGCATGCACCAGGATGGCATGCTTCAGATAGAGACCTCTTTTGGCCTAACTCTTAGTCAAAATATAAAGAACCATTTTGCTGATTCTTACTGCCGCGTTTTTTCATGGAATGGCTCTTGACTTCATGAGACTAGCTAACCAACTGTCTACGGGTTTCATGAATATGAACTCATTATTGCATTTTCTTTTTCTTTATAATTAGGTTGGAACTATTTTATGCCTGTGTATTCAGCAGTCTCACTGCAACTAGATAGCATCTTATATGCTGATTTATGTATATGTTTTTTGGTTGATTTCATGATATTCTCTCCTCTTGATAGATAGGGTTCTTTTGTTGTCTGTTTAATCCTTTCATTATAGTTGTTTCTGTAGCAAATTAGTTTCATGATGCTATGTATATTTCAGAAGCAAATTTCAACAAATCATTTCCTGCAGTTGATCACAATAGATCTGATGTTCAGTGTCAACTCCCAGAGTTGCATCAGAACAAACCTTCTGGTGTTTCTGATAAAGAGATCGCCACCCAGGAAGACTCTGCTATGGGCATTTCCATGACATTAACTACAAGTGCTCGTGCCGTGGATCATGGCAACGATTTTGAAGCTGTAGATGGAATACCTGTCGCTTTTACTTGTGAAACAGAAAATGTGTCCACAAGTCATGATCTCAGTACTGCCTCCAATTCTGGTGGAGCCCTTGAGCAAGAAGTCGTGGAGGGCGCTGTACCGGTGATGAACCCAACAACGGGTGCTGAATTAGGCAGTGGAGATGAAAGACATTCAGTTTCTGTTGAGGTATCTCTATCTATTGTTTTCTAGTTGTTCAATACATATTTAATTTCTGTGCTGATTTTCTGTGTGTTGGTATGCTGGAATTTACTGCAAACCATTAGGGGAAGGAGAGGACGGGAGGAAGAAGGAAGAGGAAGCAGAGGAAGAGGGAAACGGGGAGGAGGAGAAGTAAAAAGAAGAGGAAGAGGAGGAGGAAGAAGGAAGAAGGAGAAGGAAAGAGAGGGGAGGCCGAGGAGGAAGAGGTGGCAATAGAGGAGGGGTACTGAGAGGGCAGCGGGTGGGCTGGCGGTGAGTGGTGAGCGGCAGCGGTGCTGGCCTCCTCACGAGTTCAAGGAGTTGGATGCCCCAAACATTAAGAAATATAACATGTAACATATAATATATGATATATAATATTGGGTTTATCCGTGTACCGGTTGGTGGTAGGCAATCGGACCGGTAAATACCAGTCGAACCATGCCAAACCGGCTGGTTTAGTGAACCTTGCTGTAGTGTACACAAGATCACTGATTAAGATTATGGTATATTGTCTATTCACTGAATCGATTCCTTGTCTTTACTATTAATATGCAATATTGAACTTTAGTATTGCCACAAATCATTGTCAGCTGTTTGTTAGTCCAATTTGTTCAACTTGCTCTAATTGTTAAATGACAAGCCTCGTACTGCCTTGCACTGTCCTGTTAATTGGAATATTAGATGCTTTGGTAATTGCTTTCACTGTATTACTAATCATTCAAAATCTATTCTGTCATATCATATAATTATTGAAGTTGCTTATAAATATTTAATCTTTTCTGCAGGTTGATGCTTCCTTGATTCGCTTTATTAAAGGAAAAGGGTATAAGTTTTATAATTTTTTCTTTTTTTGTATCTTTTATTTTATTGCTAATATGCATAATTTCAGTGTAAAAGTTTCTTAGTTCTGACCAAGATAGGCTCTTCTACCTTGTAGCGGTTCTATGCAGAAACAAATTGAGGGAGAGTTGGGGGTAAAGATTGTATTCCCTTCATCTAAGGAGGACAGTAACATCAGTAAGTGTGTACTTTTATTAGTAAAACACCATATTTGAACTTTTGGACATACCAAATTTTCTTTTGATTTGTATTACTTGCAACTTGTAAGTTTCTAGATTGCATGATTATCTGTTGTGTAAGCTTCTTACATGTTTTAAGAACCAAACATTTGTGTAAGAAATACCTCATTGATCAGCAGGTGCTTTACTGTAAATGAAGACTTTTACAGGCTTCTGAATGTATAATGAAAGGAGAGTCACATTCATAATGAATGTACAAGGAATCAACATGCATAATGAAAGGAGGGTCACATTCTTCTGAATGTACAAGCATATGAATATTTGGATGTAAGATGAGAAAATTGTTGTAAGATTCTACATGGAGCAACTAAACTAAGTTTTGTTTACCTCTTAGTTCACCTACTGCCCCTCATAAAAAAGGAAAAAGAATAAGGAAAACTGGCCTGAGGCCAAGATATTGTTGGCTACCTTTACATTTTAGATGGAATCATTCACCAATTTTAAAATTTTATATACTGGCTTTAGTAGCTAGGCAATCCATCTATTTTAGCAAGATAAAAACCTGGCCTTTGTTACTCTCTTTTGTTCACTGAACTCTAATTAGACTTGTAGACATCACCTCTTCAAGTTTGATATCTGAATTCCATCCACTTATAGTACTCTTAGTTGACATAATTCTCATGACCCAACCAAATACTAGTTCACTGGTACCCTGTATAAGCTTTGTTTTTGAGTTAATTTGATCCAACTAAATGAACATGTTTTATGGGCTTGTAAGTTTTCTTTATCCTAAACCAAACTAAACTATGTTGTCATTTTTTGTCAACCAAGCTCCTGATATTGTCATTCTGTTGTTTTTCTTTGACCATTCCTTTAAACTTAAAAAATGCCAACTTTCCTTATCAACCACTAGTGTCTGTCTAACCTTTCATCCATTCATGCAACTAATCGTTTATAAAAAGGTCAAGAATGTTATCTTTCATTCATCATTATATCATTCATCTTTAAGTTGTTTATCTTCTTTTGATTATTCTACCCCTTAATCAATTAAGTTTAAACAAATATAATTGAACTAACTGATGAATAGTTATGCACCTGCTTGAATAAATTATAACTTCCCACATTTGTACTCAAATTAGAAAGTAAATAACCAAAATTTGGTATGATAAAAGCCTGTTTGCCATTTTTTAGATTCTTTTGTTAAGAGATGTGGTTGCTGCGCTCATTCCCATATAGTATTCTATTTGACTAAATATCTGCCTATGAGATGACTTTTGGCTGAAAAAAGATACAAAACCTATGAGATGACTAAATATCTACCGTTCACCTTGAACTATATGACTTTCTTGAGCAAGCTTAATTATTTGGTACTCTGGTGTTATAATTGCTTGTTCTCTTACATGGTAAGTTAGTAATGATAGACTACTTTTTGCAGCTATTGAGGGTACTGTTGAAAGTGTTACTAAAGCATCAGAAAAGATTGCTAGTATACTCCAAGAGGTTAGTAGCCATCTTCATCAGCTAATAAGGAGGATAGTATGCAAATAACATTTGCTTTGTTTCTTAGTTGCTCTATATAATTGCAATAGCTAATTATGTGAAACTTTTCTGTACAAAACATTGGGTTCTTGAAAGCTCGAGGACAAGGGACATTCTTTTTTTTTTTAATTTCTTGTTAGGTAATTTAGATAGGAAATATCTCTGGTTCTTCATATTGATTCATTAGCATGAAAATGTATAGTTTTGCCCAAAAAAAAATGTTATAAGGTCTATGCAGTAATTTCAGTTAACTAAAAGATGTATATTGTGAAATCTGGTTACATTTTGATTGTCTCAGCCCCTCAGGTATGTATCTATACCACAGTCATGCAATTTCAGTATCATATTACTAATTATAGGTGGTAAACCTTAAGAGCACTTTAATTTATCTTCTAGTGTTATGGTTGACTTGTCCCTTGTCTATGAACTGTTTACACAAGTCATATCCAAAAGGCCACCAATGTTTCTACCATGTTCTAGTGCATTATAAACTGGGTTAGGTAACAAGTGGGCTTTTCATGCTTTTGACTCATGCCAGTTAGCAATAAGTCTTATGGAGTTCGTGTGATATGAATCCTCTAATTTGACTTGCACAGTGTGCCAACACCTGGCATGTTGGTTCATGGTGTGGTACCAAGAAGGGGTGTAGGAGTAGGAGAGGAGGGGCAGAGGAGTGGAGTAGAGACGGAGGAGGAAACACTGGGAAGTTGGGTGGCGATCAGCTCAGGGGCCGCCATAGGTGTGCGCCAACATAAGGCGCAAGGAGAGAGTCTCATGTGCAAGAAGCTGCAGCCGCTAAAACATCTAAGCCCATCTCCCCTTAAAAAATGAGCTGGACGGGGCAAAAAGCCCTGTTCATTGTCCCGATTGAACGCTGGACCAATAAATACCACTGGTACAGATCGGTTGGTGCAAAAATTTGAAATCCTTTTTGTGTCTATATGAACTGGCTGATATAAGTTTGTTAATTGGCTATGAAGGTGCATAATGATTATGCATATTCATAGCAAGCTTTTGAATTAGAACAATAGAAAAATAACGAACATCAGGTAAAAACTAACTAAAATGGGACCAGTCCATTTATTAATATTTAGTCAGAAGCATCCCATTGCAATCAGCACTTGAAATATTCTCTAGGTGAGTATAGTTTTTTTGAAAATTCTTACCCATGTTTTAATACTATGAGTTTGGAAGTGAATAGGTCTGAATTTAATTTCAATTATGTATAAATTAACAACTAAAACAATAAAATCTCTATGTTTCATGTCCCACATGCATAGGTTCAACTTTTAACCTTACAATCAAGATATATATGGATTGGGTTATAGTGCAAAGCCCATCAAGGTAATCGAAGAGATGACCAAGAACCACATTGAGATAGACAAACATTCATGAGAAGAACCAATACTGCTATACTTTTGGATCCTAAATTCAAATTATGGGAACTTGTGGCATTAATAATTTCTTATGATCAGTGGTCTAAGGGTGTCTGCCGCAAAAGATTATGTTCAGAACATATGTTCATGCTATGCATAGTGGTTTTAATGTGTGCATGTGTTTTTCTTTTCTTAGGTCTTTTATTGTTTATCATAGATTTCTTCAACTATGATGTTTGACTTGCAAGTTTATCTGTATAGACTTGTATATGCTATATATGTAATGATGGCAGTTCTTATTACACACTGTTTTATGAAGTCTGTAATGCACCTTTTGGCAAATACCTTATTGTTCTGATTTTCCAGGCTGTGAAAAGCCCAAAGCTTGATTACTCTCACTTTATATCCCTACCATTGGCACTCCACCCAGAACTGGTGGAAAAGCTAAACCGTTTTCAGAACTCTATAATTGGGGATGCCACACTTAGCGATGATGATGATTTGGAAAAAGAATCAAATGATGGTAGCACAGATGATGAGGACAATCAATCAGAAAGACAGAAGGTTGCTGTTAGGCTTGAAGTTCAAGATGAAAAGGAATGTGTAAAAGTGAAGATAAATGCTATGGACCACAAGTCTACTACTAGAGCTTCGTCTTTGACAGGTAGATCTTCTTCTAAAGTTCAGATGAAAAACAGAGATTAGATGATGAACAATGTTGAATGATGAAGGACTAGAGTGGCATAATATTTTTTTATAATAAAGTAACATAAAAGAGAGGAATAGAAGATAGTAATTGAAAGATAATAGGAAAACAAATGGATAATTACCAGACTCCCTTTGGCTTAAAGAGAACACTCCCAGGATGAAGGCCTCCCACCTCTGCACGTCTCACATGTGAACGATGGAATCATGCCATCGGAAAACAAATGTGGTCTTGCATCACTGACACTTAAGGTGGGAAAAGAACTCGTTTCATTGATTCATCTCTGATTGATTTGCATTACAATGTTCTTGTCCCTTTTTATAGGCTAAGAACAAGAAAAGAAAAGGAAAATGTAAAAGTGAAAAATTATAATTGAATCAAATCAAATATATGATTTGATCTTCCCTTCGAAGAAGATAATATTCTTGATTGATATGCTTCCATCTTCATAGAGATCAATCTTCACAAAATCTTCCATCAGGATTTGGAATCTTCAATCACAATCATAATTTGAATTTTTTCAAATTCTTTTCATATTTTCTTTTTCTTTGAGTAAACTAGGAAAGTAGATAAAAATTATTCAGTATCTAGCCATGTGACAACTTATGATATGTGAAATAACCTCTAAACTAATCAAATTTATTTGAATTAGAGATGGATAAGATTGGTTCTGCGTCATTGAACTCCCTCAGTAATAAGTTAGTGACTCAAGTACTCATGAAAGTGAGTAGTTGAGATGACTAAAGTCCTGTCACCTCGAAAAAACATCATGGCTGGACCTATGTTGCACAAACTCTGATGCGGAGTGTGGATGCAGATATGCATCCGTAAATTTATCATGGCTGATGCTCTAAACTATGAAACAACATCATGGGTGGACAATATGTTCAAACTCTGATATGGAGGGTGGACACATATGCATTCTTAAATTTGACAGGGCTATCGCTCCAAAGTATTGACACAAGGATAAGATCTAAAATGGTCAAACTTATAATATAGGTATGAGTATCGTTGAATTTAACTCTTAGTGCTATTTTAATATATTATAAAATATTTTAACACAAAGAAGTAAATGTTCCAGCAACAGAAAACTGTTTGTTCCAGCATCAGTCAGTGTTCGAGATCTCAATAGTTGTAAATCTCTATCTGCTTTTGGTATGCTTGATTTGCCATTTTATGTAGTTAAAACTCTCTTAGTGATGTGATTTTAAATGTATTATATGCTTAACATGGTTCGCCTTACCGATCCATACTGGTGTACCAATCAGCCATCAGTATGATATGTACCGATGCACCGATACACAGTATGGTGGGGCATACCAATAGACTGATATGTACCAACCATACGGATCTCCTATTGATGTACCACTCGTACTAGGTGGTACATCATGGTATGACAAACTTTGATGCTTAGTAAGTAAACTGGGCTTTAAGAAAGTGAATTTAGTATTTGCCACCTTTGTCTCATCTACTTTATGAATAACTTTCTCTATCTTGTGGCCAACTAATGGATATCAAAATTTTGTAGGAGATGGATAGAAAAGCCTGCATACTTTTACTTTTACTGAAAATTTATCTTATTCTTTTTAAGCTGTATCATTAATTATTTGAATGTTGTTATATTTCTTTTGTTCTTTCAGATTTTCCTCAGATATTATTGATTCCTCTGATTGTACAATTACAGATATGGGCATTGATAGATCTATATTTATTAAGCCAAAAACATTTCATTTGACTGTCCTTATGCTGAAATTGTGGAACAACGAGCGAATTGCTGCAGCTGCTGAGGTTCTTCAGGTTATAGCATTTTCGTACAAACATAATTCTTGTGATTATTAGATTGTTGGATAATAGCATATTTTTCTTTGTACATTGCAGGGAATATCTTCAAAAGTACAGGATGCTCTGGAAAACCGACCTGTTTCCATAAGACTCCAAGGACTGGTAAGACTCATTTCCCTATGTTCATTTTAGCCTTGTCGTCCCAAATACGTGCATTGTTTCTGATCACACTACCAAGTGATCAACGAGGTTCTACAGCTGATGCTTAATTATTACTTTTCCATCATCAGAGCGGTACTGTTTTTTTCCCTTTCTTTCTGAGGTTGATGCTTATAGTATCAAGATAGTAGAATTAGGAAACCAAAACTTGATGATTGTGCTTTTTAACTGCATAATTGGTTCTCTCTGAAGGAAACATGTTATGGAACTGTTCATTATCTGGGATCTGGCTAGTTTCTCTGTTGATAGGTCATGCCTGCATGAAAAGATCCTCTTTGTTTGTGTAGTGGAGCAAGATTTTTGAGGTGGCAGGGACAATTTATGGCTACAAGAAATTTTGGGATCATGAAAATGCTGATTATGATGCTGGCCTTTTCATTGTTATCATTCTCATTTTTCTTGTGGAATGAATTTTAAGGGTGGACTTGATTGCAGATGTGCATGAGAGGTTCGCCAGCTAAGGCCCGAGTTGTGTATGCCCCAGTGAAGGAAATTGGTGGAGAGGGACGATTGTTGCGTGCCTGTCGTATCCAAAACATTTCCATTTTTAGTAGAATTTGACATGAGAAGCACATAGTTTAACACTAAATAAATATGTGTCGACCTTGTCATGCCAAAATGTTGCTACTTTACCTTTTCCAACTCCTGCAGAAGTCATAATTGATGCTTATGTTGAAGCTGGTCTTGTTCTTGAAAAGGATGCGCAGCAAGCCTTGAAGGTAATTTTCTTTTTATACCTCAGATTGAAGTTGCAAGCTAGTAGGATAAGTTATTGCTAGGTTTTGTCACTCATTTCTTTTCCCGAGTATTCTCACAAGCTTCTCTTTGTTGGACACACTTTCATTCTTGAAGAATTTTCAGTTGGTTGAACTATATAATACCTCGTATGTTTGTTTTCCTTGTGACAACTAAAGCACTTAAGAAAAGTCATTTGTGTTTTCCTAAAATGCAGCTACATGCAACCTTGATGAATGCAAGGCACAGAAAAAGGTTCTTAGTGCTTTTATGTTTTTGGAGCCATTTTGCCATATAAAAGTTGAAGGTTCTGAATACGCGGACTATTTTTCCAGGAAAGGTAGGAGGACAAAGAGAGATGATTCTTTTGATGCACGCCACATTTTCAGAGTTCATGGTTCGGAGGACTGGGGGGAGTACCACATTCCAGAAGTGCATTTGTCCCAGAGATTCAAATTTGATGAAAGTGGATATTATCATTGCTGCGCGTCGATTCCCTTACCTGAAAGCATGCTAATCGATTGATCTCGCCCCCTAGGTTTCTTCATTCAGGTATGTGTTATTTACATGTGTACTTCCCTCTCCTTTTATGTGGCATAAACTTTTCTGTTCGGAAATAATTACTCTTGTTCCACATGTATGGGTTGACCTTGCTTATGTTGCAGGTATTAATGATCACATCTTAATGTGATCATCAAGGATGCCACCTGCTCCTTTCTCTAGCTGTGACTACTTGGTTGCTTGATATCTTTAGGTCCGACACTTGCCCAGTAATCGTTCCGCTACCTTGTATGTAGGCGAATAAAGTCCATCCATCTGGTAGCCGTGTGCCAATGGTTGCATTGTCATGAATATACACCTTGTTTTATTTGATTTTAATCTCCTTATCTAGGCCACCATCTAGTGGTAGTGTGCTGGTAGACTGCTTCATAAAAATTTGATTCTATGTTATGCTTAGAGAGAATCATGCTACGGGAAGAATTTAATTTGTCCCACAGAGTTGTCAAGGATAAAACATTTGAAACCCTCCATCAGTCTCCATTATATTAGTGGTGGTGGTTCTGATGATTCGGTAATGTCACAATCCTGTGTGAATGAATAGGTTACTTGTATGCTCACATTTTTCCTTGGCAAGTTCCCCAAGAAGCATGCTGGTCCAATCAAAATCTGTAGCACCCAACTTGAAATAGATCTTTGGAGCAGGTACATCAGATACGTGGTGATAGAGAGGCAAAACATGCATGGCCAATGGGAAGCTCGTGCCTTTCACTGGCCAAGGCAGGTTCACTTCCATACCATCGAGGCTTGTCCTCTACTATTTGCATTGCATTCTATTCAAGATATTGGATCCATGTTCGTGGATGGTAGCGTGGTCAAACGTGACAAGCTTTCTTCCTTGTAGTCGTGCGGTCATGCTTTGGAGCTTAGAACATTGGTAACTGTTTGGATGATGCCATAGGAATAATCCAGCGGATATCCTCCTTTTTCGTCAGCATATTAGATTGCAGAAATGCAATAAACTATATATATATGTATACGATGATGATAATTGTTAGTTGAAGTTGACTTTGCGTGTCGCTTAATTTTGTTCGCAGACAACGTGAACTTACACCTGATAACGCAGCAACCATTAAGAAAATATAATTGTGACAGCCTTTTGGATATCGACTCTGACCAAACCGAGCACTGTGTTGACCGGATTAGGCCGACACGTAATACGATCTGATCCACCCAAGCCCGAGAATAATTTGCCCAGTTTTACGACCTTGAGCACAGCGCGGTGGTGATATCCTATTACTGGGTCATTTACCAGTCCGTCTCTTGAATCGTTCTTCTCCGCGCCATCGTCGTCAGCCATCACCTTATCCATTTCATTTCCGCACGCCGCTGCTGTGTTCTAGCCAATGATAAGCTCTTCCATGGGATGGGACCCACCGACGCAAAGTCATCGGCATGTCTCCGCGAATCTCTCCTTGACGTGCTACGTGACAACTCAATCGATGCATGCACGTCGGACACCGCTGGTGGGTTGGCGTTGGATAATCTCTACACCTCACCCCTCGCCCACCTCGATACTCAAAGCCCTAATAGGACAAGAAAGAAATAGAAAAGACTGCGTGCAGGCGCGCATAAATATATGCTCGCAGCTCCTTGGAACCACCAAACTTGCCCGCCTCCCTCGAGCTCTTCCGACCTCCTGAGGCCCGACCATGGCTTGCATCGCCTTCGGCCGCTGCGATGACTCCTTCAGCGCCACCTCGCTCAAGGCCTACCTCGCCGAGTTCATCTCCACGCTCCTCTTCGTGTTCGCTGGCGTCGGCTCTGCCATAGCTTACGGTGTGTCTTTCTTTCACGTACGCCCCGTGTGCGTGCATATGTATATGTATGCATAGTCTCATGGCGGTGAATGGTCGTGGTGCCATTGCAGGCAAGTTGACGTCGGGCGCGGCCCTCGATGCGGCCGGGCTCGTGGCGGTGGCCCTCTGCCACGGGCTCGCCCTCTTCGTCGCCGTCGCGATCGCCGCCAATATCTCCGGCGGGCACGTGAACCCGGCGGTCACCTTCGGATTGGCTCTCGGGGGGCAGATCACCATCCTCTCCGGGCTCCTCTACTGGGTCGCGCAGTTGCTCGGCGCAGTCATCGGCGCCCTCCTCCTCAAGTTCGTTACCGGACTCGTAAGACCTACCCACTGCTGTTCTGCATGTATCTCCTGCGTTAGGTGATGTGAGCCCATTGTGAGCTAAATCCTTCGCTGATGGACATCGCAGGACACGCCGACCCATAGTTTGGGAGCAGGAGTGGGAGCCGTGGAGGGAGTGGTGATGGAGATCATCATCACCTTCGCACTCGTGTACACGGTGTACGCCACCGCCGTCGACCCAAAGAGGGGCTCCGTCGGCACGGTCGCCCCCATCGCCATCGGCCTTATCGTGGGAGCCAACATCCTCGCCGCCGGCCCCTTCTCCGGCGGCTCCATGAACCCGGCGCGCTCCTTCGGGCCGGCAGTGGCGAGCGGCGACTTCGCCGACCTGTGGGTTTACTGGGTCGGCCCACTCATTGGTGGCGGGCTGGCCGGGCTTGTCTACACCTATGCCTACATGTGCACCGACCACACTCCGCTCCCCCAGTAAATTGTTTCTTCACAGAACATGGCATACAGAACTGTGAGTGTGATGTTACACAAGTGTGGGGAGCAGTCCATCTCTGTTGGTTTGTGATTTGGTGCAAAAGTGTGGGAGTTGGTGGTGTTGCTTGCATTGTTGTCACTGTCGTGTGGGCTTATGAAGCCTTTTGTGTATTTTATTGTTCATGTCAATAGATTCACTCTTCCTCTTTCGATCCAACATAAGCACAAGCATGCAAATCATTTTTCCAACGAATATTTACTGAAAATAATAAGATGACAATACCACTCAAGAAATATAGATTTGTATGCGACTATCCCATGATTGATAGGGATTAAGGGCTCTCTGCTGCTATTGTAGCAACCTGGGAACCTAAAGCATGCAATAATGCACTCATAGCTTATATCCGCAAAGCTCAACATCAACACATGATGCCAAAAGAAAAGACACTACCAGTAGAGCACAGCAACAACGGATCAAACAGAGGGATGGAATTTTTCTCCCCTTCCGTATCGACCCGACAGATATTGTTCGATACAAGAAAATATAACTTTAACATGTTGTATACACCAAATGATGTTTGAAGTAACGGATCAGTATGCCGACAACAACAATCAAAAAAGTAAATTACTATCAAAATACAACTGATTTATTATTCAAAAATAGGCTCCCAGTGACGAGGGAAGCGAAGTCTAAAGTCATTCTATAAGTGGCAACCGAAGAGGCAAATATGGACTAACAGGTCAAAACAAGGGGGCCATGAATGGTGATTTCTGTTGTCTTCATGGATTCGACTCCTTGCCCCACGTTTTCATCGTCGGGATCCAACAAAGAAAGATGAAAAGAAGCCTGCAAGGCAATGTAGCAGGAAAAGATCAGCATGGGACCAGGAGTGTGTGTATGGACACTAAGATTCATGCTTCCACATACTTTACTACTTGCCAAATAACACTCATCCATCGTCACACAAGGCCGTAGAAACCCGAGTATAACACAACATAATTTTATATCAATCATCAAGATAATAATAAGATCCTGCAGCTTTCTGTTCTCGATCTTTGGTAGAATCCAACTTGTTTATCCTGGGCCTGTAATTAGTTGGATCTCGTCTGAAAGTGATATCAAGATGCTGCAAAGAAGACAAACACAACATTCATTCTTCTTCAGCAAAAGAGGATTAAGGGAGAGAAACAAAGAAATACAAAAAACATCAAATATGCTGTGTTCAACAAGTGCCTTATTAAAAAACAATTATAGTAAGACCAAAATAATCTATTTTGTCCAACTCCGAAATTCGTGTTTGGAAAAAGAAAAACAACAATCATCTTTCGGACTCCGGTGTCAAAGAATCAGCACTGCAACTACTACCTAATGTATATCAAATGACAAAAGAATCTGATATATGTTCCTACATTCCCACTTGGATGTGTCCTCCTTCAGGGATCAGACTATCACTAACAGCAGCAACAAAGGAAGAGTTGGTTCATCATGTTCCACAATTTTAGTTCAGAATGTCTCCCAACTAACGCCCCACTCTCACGAAAGCTATACTTTCATCTTATTCACTTTTAAAATCTATGAGAGTAATTCCCAGATTCAACTAGTGTTTTCCAACAAAATACCACAAGTCTAAGAGTTTCAAAAACCATTATCTTACAAAAAGATGTCTCTAGGAAAAAAAGTCAGCGAAAATTATTAGAAATATGACCAGTAAACTGCATCTGAAGTTAGCCCATTAAGATATATAGAAAAATATACACTTATTCGTTCTCTTTTCTTAAGAAGATGAAAGTAACAGATAAAAGTATTGCCACTTACAGATAAGAACAGGTTCATGCCAGTTAAGATGACATACAAAAAGATATACACTTATTCGTTCTCTTTTGTTAAGAAGACGAAAGTAACAGATAACAGTATTGCCACTTACAGATAAGAACAGGTTCATGCCAGATACCAAAGACTGAGGTGCATTAGCAATGCAATCCACAGAGGGCTTCCCCTCGTACACAATGACTTTATCAGCCAGGTAGGTCGCCATGATGAAATCATGCTCAACAACAAAGGCAGTTTTCTTCGCATGAAGGATAAATCTTTTTATCACCTTTGAGGCAATAATACGCTGCTCTGAATCTAGATAAGCACTTGGTTCATCTATCAGATAAATGTCTGCCGGCTGACCAAATAACATGAATCAGTATGACAAAACAGGATCAGAGGTGGAAAATTCACCATCAAGAGCAATACCAAAAGGGAAAAAAAAGCATTTGCATGTTAAGACACAAGACTTTTCACTAATCAGCAGATCTCAACTAGGTAAAGATCATTTGCAACCTAACAAAAAATCTAAAGAAAATCTGGATGCAACCATTACCAATAATGGAAGCATCTATTTGCTTAGACATCAAGCAGCAGTCGCAGCACACAGTCCTAATTGAGATCAATCAACAAAAAGGACTTTTCACATTATGGTCAGATGAAATGAAAAAATCATCACTAATTGAAATTCTTAATGCAGGATCACTGAGCTTCAACTTTTAATTGTTCATAAGCTTAGAACTCTCGCTACTCAATTGCAAGAGCAAAACCACCTAGGTTACTTGCATTTTACACAATATAATTTGTAGAGCAAATAAGCTATGGAAATACCAACCTTCCCAAGACACAAACACAATGCGACTCGTTGCAGTTCTCCACCAGAAAGGTTCACAACTTCTTGGTCCATTAATTGCTCAATTTGCAATGGTTTCATAACATCAGTCACAAATTGTGGATGCATATATGAATCTCGAATTTTTTGATGCAGCAAGTGCCTCACTGTAGATGGAAACTTTGGACTAATTTTCTGAGGCTTATATGAAACATTAAATTCAGGCATCTCGACGTCAGAATCTTCCACCGTATCAGGCTTGAGCAATCCTGCCTGAAATTTGTCAAAGGCATAAATCAGATAAGCAAAATGAAATTCAGGCTGACAGCCATCTTAGGATAGATTTTTCAATAAAATAAATGTGTACATCCTAGTCAGGACCCCTCACTGGATTGGGGATGGATGTCTTTAAACACAATAATTGATGTATAGTCTCAACGGAAATGGATGGTCAAGATAACCAGGCATGCAAGAAAGAAAACAGAAATAAAAGGTTGTTACCAGCATCCGAATAAATGTCGTCTTCCCGGTCCCATTCTCACCCAGCATTACAATGATTTGAGAATCAGTGAATTCACCCTCTATCACTTTAAGCTTGAAATTCCCTTGGGTTTTAGTCATAGTCGGGTATCTATAACGTTGATAAGTCTGAATCTCCTCAGCACTTTCTTGAGGAGTCTCAGCAACCTGTAAAATCCAACAATATAAGATAACAATAGAAAAATATTTCAGCAGATGTCTACAAGAACATGAGGTCCTAACCTTAAACATAAGTGACTCATCTCGAAACCGCAAATTTTCTGTAGGTACAAAACCAGCCAAAAAAATGTTTATTCCTTCACGTACAGAGAAAGGCAATGTAACAACTCCATAAGCTCCTGGCTTCCCATATAAGCAACAAATGAAATCGGACAAATAGTCCAGTACACTGAGGTCATGCTCCACAACAATCACATAGCTGAGCAAGGAGAAATGAGAGTGTACATGATGTTAAACACCCCACAGAAATAAAAACAGCTTACTGAATCAGGAGATCGAAATACCTGTTAGGTCTGAGCAGGGAACGGACAACTTGTGCTGCTTTGAGCCGCTGTTTCACATCAAGATAACTTGATGGCTCATCGAACATATAAATCTCTGCATTTTGTATAGCAACCACAGCAATAGCAAATCTTTGCAATTCTCCACCAGATAAATCCCCCACATTTCGATCAATAACTTGATTTAATTCTAAGTCAGCACATAGTTCTGTCTTCTTCTCCCTCTCATCCTTTTGGTCAAGCACCTGTCCCACATTCCCTTGAACAGCTTTTGGAATGTGATCAACATACTGTGGCTTGATGATTGCCTGAATTATACTAGGAAGTTAGCAACGATATGCAAAGGAAGGTGAGGAATCTTATGACATTAACCATAATGACAAAGTGATACAAACACAGATATCACTACAGATATCATTGCCGAAATAATGTCATACCAATAGGTATAACTTATGAGACAAAATTTTGTGTTAGCAAAACCAAGATGCAGATGTGTTCCTTCCCTGTTTATTTTGAAACTTGCAAAATTAATTTAATATATCCTGATGAGGCTATGAATGATTACAACCAATCTGTGCCTCAAATATTCAGATGCTCGTAAGCCCCATGATTTAAGAAAAATGAATAGAACAAGGATTACATATAGCATCTCATTTAACTTTGAACCCCCACTCATTGTGTATGACTGATACCATTATTCATTTTGATTCACATCATGGATGCTTATATGCCAAGCATACCACCAAGTAGCCCCCTATATTTATCTTTTTCCACATACCAGTCTAAAAAAACATCACATCTAAATAGATTTTCACAAATTTAATCATGATTTGAAAACAAATAATAAGAACAATATGTTCCTCCATATGTCATGATAATTGTCCATCAATTACAAATTAGTATTTATATATACTATTGGATCAAGGATATTTCTACCCGCCTCAAGCACATATAAATAGCTACATACAAGTAAATAAACTGAAAACAGTACAAAGATATTAAAAGTTTTAATACAAGGAAAAGGCTGTATCATGCAGATCAAACTATAAATAACAAATAGGTTCAACAGTTGCAAACAGCAAACATTTGATAGATAACATCAGAGATATAAAAAGACATAACCCAATTTAGTTTCTTTGCAAACCAAAATGTAACAAGATTATCCTCCATATGATCATTATTCTAGCCATGGTCCAAGAGTACAAGTTCTCAAAACAGATATAATGGTCAGATCATGTCTCAACAAGAAATGAAAAAAACAAAAGAAAAATGGAAGCAACCATCTGAAAGAGTTATGAATGGAATCATGATTGAAGTTCTGCTACCACAGCAAGCTACAATTAAAGAAACAAAAGTAGAATATTTGCATTAAAAAGAAAGTGTACAACATATATTAATTCAAAAACACACTTCTAAGCACCTTTAGATTGTCCTCAAGTATACGAGTAAAATAATTCTGAAGCTCAGAGCCACGGAAATATGTCAAGATCTCCTGCCAATCAGGAGGATTCTGCAAAGAGAAAAAGTTTTTAAGAAACAACAGGTAGCATAGTTCAGAAACAACTAGAGAAAAAAAATTCTTCATCAGGTATTACATTGAATCGACCCAAGTTGGGCTTTAACTTCCCGGCCAACACTTTAAGCGCAGTGGACTTTCCAATACCATTCGTCCCAACCAGGCCCAGAACTTGTCCAGGTCTGGGAACTGGCAATCTGTATAAACAACATAATTGTAAAAACACTACATTTGATGGGGAAAAAAAAATCAAATAACAATAGCATCTTTTATGTTCTGATTATTTCTTGCCAACCTGTGCAATTTAAATGTATTTGGTCCATAACGGTGAGTTGTATCTTTGTCCAAGTCCTTTGGTAGATTGATGATCTGAATGGCCTCAAATGGACATTTCTACAACCAAATGACAAATCCAGATAAAGATTAAGATGCTCAAACACCTAAATAAATAATAAAAACCAAAGAAAAGATATACCTTGACGCATATACCACATCCAATGCATAACTCCTCAGAAATGAAAGCAAGTTTTGAGGCAGGGGTTACTTCTATGCAAAGCTTTCCTGTCAGAAGCAAAAAAAAAAAAAAAAAAACAATGTGACTCCCATGAAAATAGATGTCGGTAAAATAGTATGAAGGCTAAGTTAAGAAAACATTGGTAATTTACAATAAAAAATGAAATGGCAACTGTGAGCAGCAACAATAGAACTTTTGAATTTGCATTGTTAGAAGACTAAATAGTTAGCCCAGTGGGGACCTTGTGTGGAACTAGATACCAATACAACAAAATAGATGAAGGCATCTCATCTAATGATACTATTATTCAAATCAGTAACTTGTAGAAAAAAGTTCTTGCAATTTACATGACTTACATAATTCATGACCACTAGCTTTGTAATAAACAATTAGAGAAGTCACTGGTCTACGAATGATAAATAAGAAACAAGTTTTACACTATTCAGCCCATGTATTGCATCCTAACACTGCACTGAGCAAGAAACCAGGAGGATAATCCTACAATTTCCTCCACTAATAACCTAAAGAAATCCATGAAGTTCTTGATCTGGCTTACGCTGCTGCAACTTTACCCATTAAGGCAGGTTATCATAAGATCGACAAAGAAGACCAGACAAATAAATTACATATTGGTTAAGCCCTTTAAAAGCTAGAAGCTTGAGCAACTATAGCCAACGTTAAACTTGGTTCTTAAATGGAAACATGAAGGGCAATGGTCTAGAGATAAATTGGGAGCAAATGGTAAAACTTCCTTTCTATCATAGCCTGCCGAGTTTCCGAAACAAGACTTACAAATGACACTACTGTGAAATAATTTAGGTTAGGCAACTGCATTCCGGCCAAAAAATTGGACAGTGTGTAATATTTAACACGAAATAGAAAACGATTAAACAAATAAATAACCCTTCCTGAATCAGAATTTAGTTCAGAACCCATTAAAAATCGGTAGATCACGATCAGATTTCCGAACTTGAGGAACAGATTGCGTTATCTAGAGGCGGAAAAACGGATCGGAGTACCTGTTTTCACGACGGGGCAGCTCTTCTTGCACTCTTGGCGGCACTTCTTCGGCTTGCATCGGTCGGAGCTAACGATAGCGATACGGGTCAGCCGATCCGCCATGTTGGAGGGGACGAGAGCCTAGCGTCGACCCAAAATTGAGCCCTAATCCACGAGAAAAGAAACGAGTTAAGAAATTATGGAGAACCACCGAATCCACAAACCCTGGCGCTACCAGACCCAGATATCGATGGAGACGGCAGAGAGGAGCAGGAATGGGAGACGTACCACCTCTTGCCGCCAGGCCTCGCAAAAGAAGGAACGAATCCCTAATCGAGGCATATAAACGGCGGAACGTCACGGTGGCGGAGAAGAAAAGGATCTTTTGTGCCGGATCCGGATCCGGCTCTCAAAACCAAACCCGTTAATAAAGCCCAGAAAATAAAATAAAAATATCGTAGTATTTATTTTTTTATTATTTTAAAATTTAGTGTTGTAGTAAATGTAATTCAAAGTACAAAATAGAAGGTTTTATTGAGTTTGCAGAGAGATCTAAAGAATTTTATCCAAAAAAGATATAAATATATAATGATGTCCCAAATTCTAAAGTAGTCTCACATACATGAAATTGCCACAAATCCTTATTAAGTAACATTAGCAATAAATCCTCGTAAGTAACAAATTGTGTCAGAAACAGTCAACCCCCAACTTTGATACCTATCAACATTGTTACTTGATGCGGAAGGTATTGATACCATTTATCAACATTGATCTAAATATTGACGAGACTAAGGCATACCTCGAAACGACATAGGTATAAGTTGAACAAGCAATACCATGAAAAGCTTCATCGTGAGTCATGTGATGTCCAACTGTCTCCTTTGAGTATTGAAGGTTGGCTTTTATATCTAAACTATCGATGGCGTAAAGTTAATGGCAGGTAGGAGTACCCTTTACATTGTCTCGGGGTTCATTAATGTCTATGATTGACGGACGTACTTTTCTGTGGGTGGCATTAAGAAATGGTGATAGTGGAAGGCGCCATTTGTTAGGGTCGGAGCTTGTTTGAGACAAACAAGAATGGCCTCCTATGTCAAGCATTTGAAAAGAGAGGAAAGGAAAACTAGACCATGCTACTTAGAATTAATGCCTTCTATTGTTTGGGTATGTGGGCCTTTCTGAAACTGTAGTTTGATATGGTGTGTCAAGTTGCTCTTAATAAATAACCCAAGAGAAAAAAAAAGAGGAATGGGCCTTGCTACTATGAGTTATTACATCCAACGATGAGCTCGTGCGATCCTCGTAGAGATTGAGTTGAACAGAGGCTAGTGGATTATACTTCTATCGACGATTGAGAGAATGACACATGGTTTTTCGACCATGTCATTGGCTAGGTGACGGTCTCTATCCCAATGAATTCGATAGTATTATTATCTTCTCTATCACGTAATGTCACATTACTTTAATTGTTGTATACTTCTAATGTTCTTGGATATGATAAACTATTTTCGTTTGTATTCGTGTTCCATAATAGAAGGCAAGCTGAGTAAAAATAGTGAAACAATAAGTTAATTGTTAAGAGTAACTAAAGGTTGAATGTTAAGAGGGACGATTTATTGTCGAGCATGATCTTGACAAATTGTCTCGTATCTCTCAAGCTAAATTATTGGCTGAGTTATAAAATTTAAAAAAAACAAAATTATGATTATTATTTTTTTAATATAATATACTTGTAACTCTAACATAATCAATATGGATTCAAAACTCGTCTGAAAAAAAAAAAAATCTAAGTTATATGTGTCTAAAACAAGGATCGATCGTCGTCTCGAGTTTCGATGATCTAATCGAACCAATACGTATCTGCGAGGAGTAAAAAGGGAAGAGAAAGGAAGGTGATGTAATGGAGGAGAAAATATGAGAGTCTTTCGAGGAGACGTATATTAGCGAATGATAGGAGCGATGATGTTAACCGGTAATGGTGGCATGAGAAGATGGCATCAACGAGAATAAGACTCGCAAAGTGACGACGACGACGACGACATGGTGAGAAGAGGGCTCATGTTTGCAAGCTACAGTTGCTTTTTGATTTTTTTTTTTAATATCAAGTTGGACAGGCCCATTCTTGTTGTAGATTTCTTTTTTTTTATTTTTATTTTTTTCTGTGTTAGATCGGATCGTCCAAAATGAGGATGATCCCTGGACCGACATGTACCATCTGTTTCATACTGTTTTGGGCTGTACGAAAGTCTTTGATCTAAAACATATACTACTGTAATGTTTACATTTAGATAATTTTTTTATATTATAAAATAACATAGTTAGAACTAAGTTAAATTCAGATCAGACACAGATTAAATCAATTCAAAACTAACGGAAATCGATTTGCTTTATTAATATATTTCTTGTAAGATACTTCGACTAATGATCAAACACTGACTTATTGGGATGAAAAATCTAAAAAAAAAGAAAAATATTATTTTCTTTGATTTCATTTTATCTTTCTTTATTTAATTCATAGTAAAATATACCCACACTATTTTTTATTGTTCCGTTAATTCCTTTGATAGATGTCAGGACATATATATATATATATATATATATATATATATATATATATATATATATATATATATATATATATATATATATGAACTAGATAAGATAATAAAAAAGGAACACACCCCAAATCGGCAAGTCAGATGAGTTATTGTGGTATTAATTTGGAACTTGATGCACTCTTACCCATTAGAACGGTTGGACTAGCACATATGAACGCATATTTAATTGCATTTACGCATTTGAATTTAAAACATTTGTAAGCGTATTGAAAGTAAATATGTTTGTAATGTAATAAGAATGAAAAATGTAAAGTAAAATTACACCATTTATAATGATTCGATCGTCCTGACTTATGTCCACTCCTAATTCCTCTTCGCTCAAGGTTATTGACGTCCATTAATAGTTTTGCTCAATTCATGCTATTTCAAACAGAAATAGTTAAGATATTTATAGACCTCAAATAGCTTCAAGAATTAAAGTCAAAATTTAAATATCCCGAGATTTCATGATACTAGCAGTATTACCGTTTGTGCTGGGTGGTACCATCGCATACAGCACTAACACAGGACAGTACCACCACTTAGTCTGATGGTATCATCGCCTAATCTAGCGGTACCATTGCCTTGCTTGGGAGGTTGCCCAGTTTGGGCAGTGCCACCGCCTAATCTAGCGGTAATATCTTCACTATCCTGGCAGTGCCATCACCTGACATGGCTCCAAATTATTATTTGAGCCTTCCATCTGACCCAAAATAGTTCTGATTCAGGTCCAGTTGATCCCTAATTGAGTTGGTCTAATTCCAAATCAATTACAACTAAAACTACATCTAGATAATTATTATAAAGCATTAATCAAATGTTGTTCGGCATGTCATTGGTTCATCCAATGTTTCATCCGACCCTTCGGCACATCGTCCTCTCCTGTGACGTATTGCCCAAATGACATATTGACCTCTGTAACTCCAATTTCCTTGGCACAATATCCGCTTTTATTAACTTGATGTTCGAACTCATGACATGAAGTCTTCTATCGATACATCGATCGATCTTCCGGTTCGATGTCCAATCTTCTAACATATTTCACTCCGGTCCAATATTGATTCTTCCTGCTTTAATTATCTCTTCATGATCAAAGCTAATCATACATCACTCAAAACATAAATTAGATTATAAATTTATCAATTGATTTCAACATCAAAATTCGAGATTCAAGCTATAAAAGAGACATTATTCGGCAAATTTGATGTCGATGACGTGATTTACCAAAAGTAACCCTATAATTTCCAGAAAAGTCATCCGTTTTGTAGCCTTTGGCCTTTTCAGGGACAAAAACAAAAGAGTGAACAGTTACGTGCAAACACTACCCCGGCGCCGTTGACGGGGAAGTCTCCGGCGTCGACCTTTCGGGGCTAAATGCGTAATTTGGACGTAATCCCGGGTCACATGTCAATGGAACAAGCATTCCACACCTTATCTTCGTCGGAAATCAACACCAGGCACCGGGACCCAGTGATCGGATGCACAACGAATAGCAGAATTCAGTTTTTCATCGTATATTTGTTCGAAACGTGCCATTTTATCGTGGACAAGACAATATCATTAAATGTTTGGTGTTTTGTCATCGACAGCTTATCCTGACATATGACGAACCCAAATCAACGGCAACCGTGTTGCCTGGTTTTCATAATACGAAGTGACTACTTGAAGACACACCCGGTTACTTTACCTTGAGGTATTGGGTGTGGGACCCGCATGGAACCACGGCGATTCGCAATCGTCGCACGTATAAAAGGGAAGGGTCGAAGAGGTTGTCTACAGAAACATCCCACCAAAATTAATAGTCTCCTCGCACTCTCGCTGTTGCCTCCCCAAACCCATTCGCTCGCCCGTCTTCTCGAAACCCTCTCCGGCTATCGGTGCCGACGGAAGCGCCCGATCGGCCCCTCTCTCTTGCAGTGGCGTGTACCGGAGGTGCTCCTCGTGTCTCGATTTCTTCGCCACACGTGTGGCGTTTTACCTCTTCCGCCGTCTCCCGATCGACTCTTTCATCCCATGGAGGCATCTTCGCCTTTGGGATCGAGCTCGTCCGGCATTAAGCGTCAACGCTTCCAGGTATGGTTGATCTATTTTCTTGAGAGTTCGCGGCTTTCTTTTTCTGTCGTACTGATGACATCGCGTATGAGACGTCGACTCCCAAGATGCGATATTATGACGAGTTCAATCGCGAAAAAGCGAGAATCTTAGGATTCTTTAGCGTCTCTTTCAAAATATGGGATGGAGTGAGTTTTCTGATGTCTACGTAACCAATTTAATTAGATTGGTGGACGTTTGATTTGGGTCAACTGTGTCTTCTTGGTCTTACCAATTCAAGGGCCAATGTAGGATTTTATGCTCGTAAGGGTAAAATATCATGACGGTTTGCATAGGTGGATTAGAGGTAGTGGTGGTTCGTTTGCTTAATCTATTCAGTCATTAGAGGGGGTCTCAAACTCCTCCATGTCTAATTATAGAGTTTGTCATCGGGTGGCTTCAATCTCAATATTTGTGACAATTATTCAGTAATTAGAGGGGGTCTCAAACTCCCCCATGTCTAATTATAGATTTTGTCAACGGGCGGCTTAAATTTCAGTCTTTGTGACAATCATTCCTAGGAGACTCCCAAAGATATGTAACCACCTAAAAAGTATCTTGTGTTTGAGGACAATGAAAGGATAACAGATATTGGTGGAGTGAATGTGAAGGTTTTGATTTTGGGAAAATTCTTGTGTCTCACATATTTCTTCTAAATAGGAGCATGATCTTCCTCAATGCATGCAATTTAGCTTAAGTAAACAATGTATGACCAAAAGGTGACGTTAAGTTTTATTGTTTAATTGAAAGAAATTTCTTTGTGTTGGTATATCATTGATCAACTACAAATCCTTGTCCAATGCTTTTAATCAATGGCTGGTCATTGGTTGCTATCACTCTCGCTCATTGATCTTGTCATATCAGGGAATGGTTACTGGTTATGGATGGGTAGATGGTTACAAGTGGTCGGCCCATGATTACTGATTGCTGGCATTGATGTTGGTCTCCAATCAATCATCAACTAAATTTTTGATTGTCGGTCAATCATTTCTGGATGGTCATCAGTCATTGACTAGTTATTGCCTTTGGTGATTGGCAGGTAACTGATACTTGCACCTTGCTGGTCAAAGCATGACACATAGTTGATCTCGGCAGCTTTTTATGATCTGAAGTCACTAGTAGAAGTGATGGTCAATCTAATTCCTATGAGCCAAGCAACTTGAAGTTGGATCTTCCAAGGATATCCAATTCCTGCTTCACATTTGGTTTACCAAACATGTTTTTAATGGAGTCATTGAATGCCACTAGTAGTTCACAATCAATATCATAATTTTTAGCCTTGATCAATGGAAGTAGTTCACAAGCACCATAACGTAGCATAACAGAAGAGTTTGTCTGCTGACATATACACATAAACAAGTACCAACATCTTTAGACATTGTGATCTAGACTTGTCTTTTGTTTTCAAGCAAGGATGTGTTTGAATTCCAAAAGTTTGCTCATTTGCAACTTTGCTTAGTTAAAATTTTCATCTGCAGCATCTCCAAGTAAAGTGTTGTTTTTCTCTATTGCTGCCTCATATGGTTCACTTTTCTTTCATAAGCCTCCTTATCAATCGCTTCATATGTTATCATAAAAGCTTGTTTTACCTCTGACTTATTCCATGTGGAATCTTTTTTTTTTTTTGCATATATGATAAAACGAGGTCTATCTTAATACGTGTATGTCTTTCTAATTTCGAGTTTCTGAGACTTAAAGCATGATCGATTTACATAGGCATCACAGTACTTAAGGGGTGCTTGCAATCATTACACCACCATAGAAGTGCTCTTTTTTATTATACTTTTTTAGCTCCGTTCATGTTAGGATCTTTGGCCTATACTAAAAAGATGAACATAGTTTTGTATTGTTTCGATGTGACTCGAGATCAATTTTAGATTCTTTCCTGCTGAAATTGACTTATTAGGCCATGCATATTTTCCTTTCACTTACTCAATTGTTCAGTTAGTTGAATTTGAAGGAGATGTTTTAAATAATGTTTTCATGTGCTAGCTTGCAGACTACTGGAAAGCTTAGCTAATGTAGCATTCCAAGAAGAATTAGGTTTTATATATACTAGCTCAAATTTAGGTATTTCGTGAAGGATTGGCATGAAATTTGAGTCCTTATATCGATTTTGTCCAGTTTTCTAAAATTGTTCAGTGCATGTAGTCAAGTTCTACCATTCCTATATTTCCTTCTGACGGTCCTTTTACTATATTCTGACATCTTCTGACATATTCTTGAACTTGACTTAACGGTAAATGATCACTAAACTAGAATCCATTGTTACATTCTAGGTTAATCTCGAGGGGTCAAGTCAAATTCGTAGAGATGTTGATCCAAGTTCCACTGAGATCATATGTGAAAGCACCCTGGGTTGTGAAGCCAGGGAAACAGTCATATATGATGAGGATGGGAAGCAAAAACAAGTAAAGTCTGAGCAGTTTTTGCAAAATTTATTTATGATTTTGATTTTGGAATTGTTATAATGGATCTATCTCCATATATTGACTCTTGACACACTTCTGTAGGTTGTATCATCCAACAATATTTTAGGTTCCAGTGCTTATGATGGCTTGCAAAATGATGCTTCTGCAAGTACTTCCAAAAGTTCAGAAGTAGACTTGCAAGATTGCAACTATTATAACGATGATGAGGAGAATAATTGCAACAAAGACGAGAATGTCTATAATGAAGAAGAAGACTACAACTCTGATGAAGATGAAGGATATGAATTTTACCTTGAAGAAGATGACAAAATTGATTACGGTTTCAAATTGGCTGCTCAATTTGATGATTTGGACCTACCACCTGGAGTAGAGGCTACTGTACCATGGTTGGATAACTCGGCACCTAAAAGTTCAAGTAATTCTAAGCAAGAGACTGATATAAAATTCAATTCATTTAAGCAATTTAACATTGTTCAAGATTTCTCAGATCATCATTTTGCTAAAACATATACATCAGTAACGGTAAGCTGAGTATTTCCGAAAGTCCTATAATCTTTTTGCCAAAATATTCTCATGTTGGCATGCTAACATCAGCAGGCAAAAGATTGGATGAAGAAAATTCAAAAAGAGTGGAAATTGCTAGAAAAGAATCTACCAGGTGAGATCTTATTTGTTAAAAGTGTAGCAATTTTATTGATTTGCTCAATTTTTTTTCTTGATTTCTCCAATGGTGATGTAAGGCTTTCTTCACATTTATAAGATTTTGATAATACTTATTGTAATTATCTTGCTTTTTTTTTCTAAAGCATGAAATGTAATTCAAACTCTTCTTTTTATGTGAATGTACCTAATCCACTTAAACCGGATATAATTATTAATCGAGTTTTGTTTGAATTTAGATAAAATAAAATTTCATGGGTACCTCACAATAGGAAAATTCCTGTGTTGAAATTTACTTCATTTATTTAAAATTGAATTTAGATATCAATTTTGAGATAAAATTAATAAAATATATAAATGCTGGAACCTTTGTTTTGACAACAAATGTGTAGAGTAGACAACTTGCTCCATGATCATAGGCATTGTTGGAACAACAAGAGAGAGAGAGAGAGAACACAAATGGCCTGCATATAATGTATTGTAGAGATACTTCCACTGGCTATTTGAATCTGGACTAAACTTTGGCTGGGCTGGATTGAGTTGAGTTGTTGTAGACCACTAAGTCAACATTTAGATGGTAATTTAAGTTGAGCCTATTCAAGTTTATATGAGAATTAAAATGACGCCGACACCTAACCAACTAATACGATGGTACATACCATATCGAGAGTTGAAACCATTACTATGATACTTTAGCATCCCTTATTTGTTCATCCGTCCTCTGTGATGATCCAATTTCGAGGTCTAATATATGCAAATGCCGTCCGAAAGAAAAAAAAAAAAACCAAGTGATTTAATACTAGATATAATTTTCTTCATATGTGGGGTTTGCACTAAACACTTTTAATTCATAAAAAATCTAATGCTTCCATATTTTTTTTCAGATAGATGACTCCATAGATGAATTCGTGATTTTTTGGAAGAGATGTTCTCAATTTTTGTAATTGGAAAATTAAAAAAAGGCCAATGTTGAAGCATAAACAAGGAAAATTCTTTCTTAATTTGACCACCACGTGCCCACTAGTAAATGTTCTCTCCCCAAGTGCACAAGTATCCCACAAATATGGGGTCTAAGGAGAGTTTATGCATGCAGTTTTACTTTGCAAATAGAAGGATTTCTGTGCAAAAGATGGCCTATTTAGTAGGGGAACAAAAATGAAGAAAAGAAAGCCACTTTTACTAGTGTTATTTGACTCATTTTACAGTATCTGTAGATTTACCTATTGTGCTTTGTACTCAAAACAAATAGAATTAACTTCAAACATACAATCATCAATTTTGCAACAAATAAGAAAGAAGAGGAAAGAAAGCCTTTCATAATTTTTTTTCATTTTCCATTTTTTATTCTTTTCGGTTCTCTTTTTCTTTGGTGGTCTAACCAGGGAGTTAGCAAAAAGTCTGGCAAGGCATCCCTTCCATTATATATATTCTGCAATCTCATTTATAATGTTCATTTCCTAATGTGATCTGCAATCTGGGTCACTTTTTGATATCAGTGGGAATTGTTTGTACCTTGAAAACCTGGTCAGTAAGGCTGGCGACTGCTTCTCTTTTATTTTCCTTGAATAGGCAACGAGGAATAGTCTTAACTCACATGTTAGCTTTCATTAATAATCATAGTTTTCTATCTTTTACCTTGTATTGTTGATCATCAGATGAAAGCTGTTTTCTAAAGGTTGAATTTGACTTTTCCATTGACAGTTCTATTATTTTTGGCATCCAGCGTGTATTTTGGCTTGTAGCATAGAGTATGGTTCGCCGTACCAGTCCGTATAGGTGTACCGATCAGCCATTGGTATGGCATGTACCAACGTACCAACATATAGCATGATGGGGCATACCAACAAACCGGTATATATTGTCCATACCAGTCCGTTGCTAGACTGATATGTACCATCTGTACCGAGCGGTATGCCATAGTACGACGAACCTTGGCATAGAGTACATCTGTAAGCAAGCTGTCCTGAATTTGACAATGTGCTTAATATCTCATCTTTCCATGAATGCACTGGTGTGCGTTGTGATTTGTAAACTTTTACATCCTATGCTCTTTGCAATATCGAAACTCTTCATTCAACACTTTGGTTGTGTCCTCTAGTTACTATGAGAATTTTATGTGACAACACTTTCTGATGATCTTATCTGAGCGATTTCCATTTACTCTCCCTAGATACTATACTTGTACGAGTATACGAGGACAGAATGGATCTACTTAGAGCTGTTATAGTAGGACCGGCTGGAACTCCATACCATGATGGCCTATTCTTCTTTGATGCTCAGTTTCCTCCGAAATTTCCACAGGAACCTCCGGTATATCAGCATCTGAGTTATCTCAATTCCTTTTTGTGACGTTCTTAAATATTAGTACATAACAGTAGTTTTTCCTCAAATCTTTCAGGTGCTTCATTACCACTCTCATGGACTTTGCCTTAATCCAAACTTGTATAGAGATGGAAAAGTCTGCCTTAGCCTTCTCAACACTTGGTATGGGAAAGGTTGTGAAAGGTGGAATCCATCAGAATCAACTATGCTGCAGGTCTTGGTCTCCATTCAAGCTCTCATTCTAAATGAAAAGCCCTACTTCAATGAGCCTGGATTTGAGTTGACAGCAAAGACGGCTGAGGGCAATGTGAAATCCTTGGTCTACAACGAGGACATTTTCCTGCTATCCTGCAGGACAATGCTGTACTTGTTACGAGGACCTCCAAAAGTAAGCACATGTCGATCATCTGAATCACCAACGCTTATGCATAGTGTTTAAGCTCTCTCGCATGTATTTTTGCTACTTATGGTCTTCATATCTTAATGATCACATAAAATTTCTTGAACCAATACCACCCTTTAAGCATTGACCTTTCAAAATGCTTATCATGTCCACATCACGTTCGTGTTAGACATTGACACTCGTTGGATGCCGCTGGGCACTTGTATGGTGACTCAGAGCATATTATTCGGTACATATGTCGGATGTTTGTGTCAATCTTCATAAGACTTTAAAGGTCAATTTGGCATCATCCGTGTGATTTGGAATTTTGGCTTACTCTTTAATCTATATTCCAAATGTAATTGAAGTACTTTTTGTGACTGTTTAATGATCCATATATATAGTTGTTTTACTTCTTATAAGTTTCATATATGACATCATAGATTGTCTATAATGTGAGTAATAGTAATATATGTAGTAGCTGCTGTTTCTATGCCATGTCATTCCTACTTCTTGTCCATGTCGTATCATGTTCACGTCTTGCATCTCCTTCCACCCTTCTTAAATATAAACTTTATTTTTTTCTTCCCCCAATTTTGCAGCATTTTGCAGAATTTGTTGCTGGACATTTCTGCAACAAAGGGCGCGCCATTCTTGCGGCATGTAGAGCTTACATGTCAGGTGCTCCGGTTGGGTCCGTCGACTGGGAGCAGGTGCAGGATGTTGACAGAAGTGACAAGAGACCGTCAATTAGTTTCACATCCTCGCTGAAGCAGCTCTTTGAGGAACTTTTGATGGAGTTCTCCGTTAAAGGAGCTGATTGTGATGAATTTCTTAATCAGAAAGTTAAAGCCGGAGCAGCTGCTGCTCTGTCAATGCAACGAGGCTCGAGCTAAGCTCCGTTTTCCCTGGCTTGATGAAACAATTTTTGTTCCTAACATAAGCTTGGTGACTTGCAGCCTCGGCATCTTTGGATTTAGGGTATGTAGATAATTCTGGGCCGAGAAAAGCCTTCTTGGAGGGATGCTAGAGGGACTGGACCAATTAATTGCAAAGGTGTACATTCATTCTCTAGGGGGCTTTCCCATGGAACCCACCTTGTTCACATCTTTTGAAGCTTTGCAAATAAATTTACACACGGATGGATGGATTGCACACGGTTTCTCTGACAGTGAAATTTTATTTGTCTTCCTGTCGAATGTATGCATGGTTTAACTATTTGTCTCGGAATTGATCCTTGCATGGTGTTATCCATGCTGTTGCTTCTCACCATGTAAGATCCGTCGGACGTCAATGCCCGTTTCTTGCGTTTGCATTCCTAATATTTTCTGTCTGTTACTCGAACAATGGCTGTACTTTTCGAGTGCTGTTCGTCAACTAAATACATCGTGATCGAACGTAGTTGTTGAGTTATCCTCGAACTTTCTCTTTGTGAAAAATCTAATTGCAGAGCGTTCTAATTCGAGGCGCAATCGAAGACTCGCCTGCAGCTGAGAATTTGTGCTGCTGCTTTCCTCACCAACATTAATTTTATAGTACCGTGCTGGTGACTTGGCACGAGTCCGCGTTATGGCTATGGTCAGAGGCCCAAGCGCCTATAAAGCCGGGTCGTAAACCCTAACGAGAAGCTTCCACCGAAAAACCCTAGCAGCCTCCTGTCTCGCGGAGAGGTAGAGCAAGCATGCAGCGAGCGGCGGCGATCGGCTTCAACGCCCTGCGGAGGCTCGCGGCAGCGGCGTCCGCCCGGCCGCCGATCCTCGCCCGGGCCGCCACCTCGGCGTTCTCCCGGCGCCTCGGTTCGTCCCTCGACTTCTACGGCCCGATCGCGCGCCTCCTGCCGCGCGGTGACTCGCCCTCCCGCGGCTACGCCCGACGCCGGGAGGTCATCCCGAGCGAGGACGAGGAGGAGGAGGAGGACGAGGAGGAGCAGGACGAGGATTTCGACGACGACGAGGATCTCGATGGCGTTTTCGACGGGGAGGGCGTTGTCGATGGGGGCTGGAGCGAGTTCGACGACCGCGAATCGACGGACGAGTCCGATTGACTCCCGGTGCGTGCACTACCATTAGTCCGAACTCTCGCGTCCGTAGCGTGTTTGCTTAAATGACGGCTTGCGATTGTGGGTCGAGGAATTGATGTAGCTGTTTGCTTGAACTGAGGAATAATAATATCGCTTCTTTAGCTTTTGCTTGCAGCATATGTATGTAGCTTGTTGTTTCTCGACGATCTCCGCTGTAGCCTCTTGGCTTCATCAAAACGACCTTAGAAGGCTCTTCTCTCTCCTTCCCCATTTGGAAACAAGTTCGTTCTTGCTAAATTGTCTCGAAGAAAAGCAAATCAACCGGAAGGAAACAACACCGTGAGTGGTCTTAAACAAGAGTCGGCGAAAAGGAGGACATGTTGTTAGCGCGCTCCTTCTTTTCCCTTCCCTTTCTCTTCGGCCTCCTCCTCCTCCTCCTCCTCCTCCTCCCTTGATCACCAACCGTCTTCGATCTACCAAAGGAGTCGAATCGAACCATGGGAGTCCCTCGATCAGAGATCAGAAGGCTCCAAGATCAACGGTCAGTCCTTGACGACGTCCAACGCATCGGACGGTGCAGAGCCTGGTAAAACGTCCGACATAAAGGGCATTACCGTCTTTTCGAAACTATCCCGGCGGCGGGCTCGTTAACATGTGCGCAAAGGTGGGCATGGAAGTAAGGACCGAGAAGGTGACAGCTGGCGGTTGTCCGTTTGTGGGAGGCTTTTTGGCAAGCGGCTGGGGGAAATCGCACTTTGTCTCTTGGACAGATACGGGAAACTGAATCGGAAGTGAGTCCTTGTTGTCCGATGAAAAGAACACCATCCTTTTGATGCTCCCAATACAATTGGAAGTGAGTCCTCTTTCCGCATGATTCGCTCAAAAGCGTGGTCGAGATGCGAAGAACGCGGGCGAGCAGTCGAGCGAAACTTCTCACCCATCCGCTTCGAGGAGTGCGATGCCTTCCTCGGCGCGTAGAGGTCAGTGGAACACAATCTTTCAAACCGCAGTAGAAGAGGTAACAACAGCTCATCAATCATGCGATACAGCAAGGCACATCGATTGGGTTATTTTCCTCGAGAAAGATGATCCCATAGATGCAAATATGCAACCTTGAAGCTGTTCCGCTACCCAGCTGGGAGGGTCGTCACCGCATCTAAAGCACCCAATACATCAAAAATGTAGAGCTGAGATCCACATCATTAAATCGAATGAAAGGAATGCCTGCTTTCTCATAATAACATGATGCGAGTCGGGAGCTATTCTTACAATTTTTCCTCTCCCTATCATCAACTTAATCGAATGGTGGAAATACGGCGGATGGCAAGAGCCGAGGACAACAACATCATGGCAAACACACCCAGTGGGCACAAACACAAGCAGCAGCATGTGTTTTTTTGTTTTTTGCTAACCATCAGCTACAGGGATTAGGGGTAGACACTCCGGCATCGAGGGTCTGCTGCTCCTTCCAAATGCGTCCAGTGACCCGCAGTTTCAGCTCCTTCCTATCTCCGCCAGAGAAGAAGAGTGCCATGTTTCTCTGGATTATGAGACCATCGTGGCTGTCCCGGACTTTTCGGTGGCTATCGCGAATGCTCCGGGGGATACCTTCCCATATTAATTTCCTGCCATTTGAACCGACTTCGAGGCTGTAGCTATAGCACCTTGCTTCCTTCTCATCGCCCATAAAACGAAGGAAAGCCATGTACACCGGAGCCATCCCCAGCTGAAAGGCCTCAAAGTGCAAACAGAAATACTGCCCGAAACAGTGAAACACCTGCGGAGGAGAGAAGACAGAGATCCAAATAAGCAAATAGCAGAAACATGGATGAAAGACAAATGATACGACACCAAATTAGAACAGATGTGCATACAACAAAACCAAAAGTATACTCCGCACAATCACATACACAAAATACTTTTAGAAAAGAAGTGAATATCAGGATCAGCCAACTTGGGAGCGCTTTACTTACGGTCAACATCCAGGTAGCATTTTCAACCTCTCTGGGATTCGACTTTACATATCTATGGTTGAATGTGGAACCAATGTGCATATCTACCTTGTGATCATCTCTTAAATGGGCAACTAGGAAAGGAATATCACCGACAACAGAGCATTCAGAACCTGCATAGGGGCAGTTGTATGGCCTAAAACTGCATTGAGCTTCATGCTTGAGCTTGCTGTAATATGGAAAAATTTCAGGGCATCCCAATGACAAATATCGGCAAGGAAGCTCAAGTGACTCAGCCACTTTCTCCAATGCCAAGCATCTGATATCCCCAAGTTCTTGCCTACACGTAGGGCAACGATTATGCACCCGGGACTTACAAGTTGAACATAGAGTGTGTCCATTGTGGCACTGCAAATATTCCGACCAGTGTAAGTCATCGTAATAAAGATGAATTATAGTGTGATCTAATATAAAAATTAAAATTTGAAACCAGATATAATAAACATCCTGAGTGGAAGTCTCTGTTGGGAAAAATAATTGACATCCTTTTAAGCATCATACTCGAGTCATGATAATACATATGAATTATAGTATGACCTAGTAAAAAATTAAAATTTGACAGAAGATAATAAGCATCCTGAGTATAAGTCTCTATTGGGAAAAAATAATTAACATCCTTTTAAGCATCATAATCAACCTCCATCATATTTGAGAACAAAAAACAATCATGCATTTTGGATAGTAACGGAGGCAATTTCAAGCCATTTGAAAGTCTAAAAAGGACACACATGGTCAATAAATGACATAAGGTCTCGCAGCTGGCCACCAGCAAAGGACAAAGATATTGGCAAAATATATGGTGAAAGGACAGGCCCTATGCAATCAATCTCACCAAAGATTGAACTGGAGATGATCCAGATCAAAATTGGATTATGAAGAAAAATGGGAAAAATGAGAAAAAAAAATCACAGAAGCACAACACAATGGAACCACACACCCACAACTTTGAGCATTTGATTAACCTCCTTGACCCATGAGAAGAACAGAAAATATTATTGATTAAACAACCAAATAATTCATATTGTTTTGTCATGGTGGGCCTGATGGAAGGTCAACCAGTCTCCATTCAAAGAATGGCCAATGTATGTGTTTGTTTCCAAATTGAATTCACCTCCCATGAGGCCCACCATTTCTCTCACATGCTTGACCAAAATTCATTTGTGGTCAAAAGTCTATATTCATCCGATTAGGACTTTGGAGTCCAAAACAATATATAATATGGAATTAACGTTAACGTTGTTAATAAAATAAAAAGTTCTAGCAAAAATGATGATTAATCAGCAGAAAGAAATCAAATAGAAAAAAAGAAACAGCCTCTTTTTTATTTCTTGTATCGGTGGCATAGCTTTTGGTTCAAGGTTAAAAAGGAAAAGACTGTTGGTTAGGGTCTAGCCATCAAGTTAACAATGGATAATGATATGTTGGTCAAAATAGCTTAACCCACATAACCTGGGTAAGAACAATCAACTTAGAAGGGTGGGTTCAAATAGCTGTCCATCATAGACTCTTTCTAGATTGGGAATAGTGAAATCTGATTATTTAACCCCCAACCCAATGCAAGCTAATGCACGTTAATCTCTGATTACGTGATCATAGAAAAAACGAAAGCCAAAGGGTTACAAGGACCATCCTCACTGACTAGATGGACATTGTAAACACTACAGGCACCTTATCTTCCTCAGTTTGAGGACGAAAAAATAAAAAAATAATAAAAATTAACATATCATATTGGAGACCGAGACCTCTTTATTAGCCAATTTTATTAGTTCAATAAAACGTGTAAGTTATCAGTTAGGAATAAGAAAGGATCTCTACTAAGTGTAGATACCTCAGTGGCAGACCAAACACTGATTGGGTGAGGTGAACAAATGAAAAATGAAGCATTTCTCTTCATCGAAAGTTCCAACTACTCTACAGAATTACCAAACACAGTATAGCGGGAGCATGGACTGATAAGTACTGAGCATGTTCCGAAGCAAGGTTAACTAATAAGACAAATCAAGAATATAAAATGACTTCAAAATGCCTTGAACCAATAACCCATCTGCCAAATCAAGGTAAGGCAAAGCAAAAAAGAGCCATGAACCGGAGTTCTGAGCAAGGTTGGCCAACTCTTAACATAGCATAGTCCTTTATATTGTTGTTCGCCGCCTAGCTAAGAAGGATCCTCACTCACAAAGTGAAGGTCTCTCAAAGGCCATTTGGCTCGAAAAACATATAATTTGTAAACCATGGAATTCCAGGTTTACCTTCAACTAAACAGGGATTCAATAATGCGAATATGATTTAGATCATTATCCACCAGACTCCAATAAAATAATAAGCCACATCATTATCAGCACCAGCAATCACATAAGATCCAGCTGACAAGATGGGTCTTAAGTAGAAACTAATATGGAATACTACAATTACATGTAACAAAAGAAAAGAAAAAGAAAACTGAAACGGCCCTAATTTCATATTATTTTTCTCGATGATCGAGGGGAAGAAATAAAAACAAATGAAGGATTTCATGAAGAATAGTAATCGAATAAAAGGATATTTGTGATCTGTATGTAACACTTTTTGCGCCGACAATTTCAACAAGATAAAAAATTAGGCACAAGCAAGATCGCACGTTAACCATCGAGAATGAAATTAAGTGCAACTTTACGCCAACAAACTCTTTAATTCCGTTGGAGATTCAGACCGACAGGCCGGAAGCAAAACAAGAAAAAGAAAAAGAAGAACCAATCGAAGCCAACAATCACCTAAATTCCGAATAAATCTGACAACAATTTCCGAAAGGGGCAAACCTAACCTGATGGATCGGAGGGTACATCGAGTTGGTGCAGACGGGGCACTCCAGTAACTCATGCACCCTAGCCACAGGGCTTATCACCGGCGCTGGAACGCCCCCTCCTCCTACGCCGCCGCCGCCGCTGACGGTCCCGCTTCCGTTGCCGCGAGGCTTCAAGAAGGGGTGGGGAATATGGGCGACCTCCTCCTCTTCCACCATCCCATCCGACACCGAGACGCACTCGATGTTCTCCGATTCCATCGGTCAAACAACGCAAAGAGAACCCAACGGAAGAGCCTTTCAAACCCTTTCCCCTCTCCCTCTCTCTCTCCCTTCCTCTCTCTCTCTCTCTCTCTCTCTCTCTCTCTCTCTCTCTCTCTCTCTCTCTCCACGTCTGGGGAAGCGGAGCTGCGGAAACCGCAACGCCAGTGCTTTTCCCTTCTTTCTCTTTGGGGGCGTTGCTTGCAGATGCGTCGATCGCCGTCGTTATATCTAAATCAAAAGTAATTACAAATTTTCCACAAGAATAAGAAAAAAAGAGAAAAGGAAACGCATTTCAAGTCAACTCAGTGTCGCCCGAGAAACACCGTTGCAATTTTCGCTTTATTTATATTCGTTTTCACTTAAAGAACAGTCTTGCATTTACAAACACAAACGTCGAACACTTGGATCAGTTTAGGAAGCAGAAAGGGATAACAAGGAATAATATCAATAATTCTCTTTTATTTGACAATATAAACTGAGATAATAATAGTAATAATAATAATAATAATAATAATAATAATAATTGTTATCGAGGCAAAGGGACTGCACGAGACACCGACTCTCGAACGACCTTGCGGGTTTGGGTCCTGCCTGGCTTAGGTGTTCGCTTTTTCGGGTGGACAGGTTAGTCTTCGTTATCAGTTTGCGATGTCGGCGGTGAGCAAAATACGGTGCAGTAGTAGATCGGCACCACCTGGTCGCGACGTTGCGTGTGTACGCCCATCTCAATGACATGGAGGCACAGCGTCGTACCGCACGACAGAAGATTTATTTCGTCACAGCAATTGAATTGTATACCGAGTTCTACGTTGCTGATACACGGCAATATCGTAGAGTAACATCGAGCAAAAGAGTGGGAGAACCAGCATGCAAGCGATTCTGGAACATGGGATGGTGAGATGCAAACAAATGGTTGGACAACTGTGTACTTGTGATTGCTTAATATGCGGGCAAGCATCATGGGCAGATTCTAGCTTGCCACACGTCTTTATGTTCACAATCCTAGTTATTTTTCTGCTTTCTTTGCACCAAAAAAATATGCTAGGCAGTGTCGATCCTCTTAGGGTGCCACATTCAGTTATTCCAGTTTTGTAGCTTTAAGATCAAGGGCTTCATTAAAAATATGCTAAGCAGAACAAGGTTTTTTGTAGCTTTTAAGTTTATAGATTAAAAGAGCAACAATGATTCCCTTAAACTACTACAGCTGCCCATTTGATGCATATGACATCAATGAGCTTGGAAGCACCAAAACTGATGCAATTGTTGAAAAGTGAATGACTACATGAACATAGAGCAGTCACGTAAATCAAATTATAGGGATGATGACCAGGATAGATGAATTCACCTTACGATTACAGCAAAAATTAACAAAAGTGAATTTAACAGCAACCTTGCAGCATTTGGAATATTCGATCATTCCTTGCAGCATTTGGAATATTTTGATACATATAATAATAAAAAAACCTAATGCAGTCAATTTGATCTGGGATCAACATGTATGCTCCAGCCGACCAAAAGTAATGCTATTTCCAGATGTATGAATATTACTGAAAAATTCTAGGTCATTTAGAAAATATTTTTTAATGTCTGTCGAAGTTGCCTGCATCTGGTCCTCACTCCTGTAAGATACAATCAACAACATGCTAACCTATCACGATGCAACTGACCTATGTACCAAAATTTAATTATAGTCAAACAAAACACCAAAAAGATAGTATTGTACCAGATGAACTACATACACCATGAACTACACCTGACCAAATGTACCAAAATTTAACTATGGTCAAACAAAACACAAAAGAGATTCTCAGAGATAATGTTGCACCAGATGAACTGCACCATGGGCGGTCATTTCCACTCCAGTCAATTTGTTGTTGAAGAACTTTCTGTCAATAACTCATCTCAGAGATAATATTGTACCAGATGAACTACACCATGGGCGGTCATTTCCACTCCAGTAACTTTGTTGTTGAAGAACATTCTGTCAATAACTCACGGAACCTATCACTTCTTTTTTTAAACTTGGCCATGTCCTCTGTGTAGGCTTCATATTCTTTTACAATTTCTTGTTGGATTGCTGTTAGAAGACCCTTCTTCTCCTCCATTTGCTTTATATTCATTACCATATCCTGTGAAAATGCTCTATGTGCTTGCGTTCCGATGACAGGAAACATTACATCTGGTTCACTAAAGAAACAAAAGAGAAAGATCTATAAAAGTTGTTTGCCACTAAGGCAATCAAGAAATTGTTGCAATTTTGTAAACTAATACAGCAGTTATCAAGTATATAATGTAACACTTGGATGTCTATCTGTCAACATATTTCGGAACAGTTGCACAGAACAAAATTAAGTATATTATGCAGATCGATACATAGGAATAGTAGCAGGAAACCTGCTAAAGTACTCAATAAAGCATCACCCGACAATTTGAAAATTGTTCGGATCTGGTCCACAAAAGCACAGATCCACATAGATTCGGACTATAGAAACAATAAGCTAGATCTACACGAACCTAGCCTAAATTTTTGTACATCTCCACATCCGCACCAATTTAGTCTAGATCCACATAGATCTAAAACTAAATTACACAAGTCAAGAGAAGATTTGAGTAGATCTTAACCTTCATTCAGAAGAACCTAACCTAGATTCTTGTAGATCTCAGCTAAAATCTGTGTGAATCCAGCAGTTCTATGCCAAATCTGAGAAAATGTCTTTGATCCATGTAGATTAACATAGATATAAGTCATTTTTTAAGTGTACATATTTATATTAGATATCTGAAATGCATCTAGAAAAATGATATTGAAACAGTAAAGTACTAATCCTGCATAGCAACATGCCGGCCATTTTTCTTGGTAGTGCATCCGCTGCAACTATACTGTAACGATGGAAAAATAACCAAGCAGGAGTAGCATTTGGTTTGTGGATTTCGAGACACTGGCTAAATGCACAAAACCTTGGATGCCAGTAAAGTCCTAAGACTGGTAAATGACTTGGGTAGATAGACAATCGAGCAACTTATTTATAATATATTCGGGAGTCAAGGGAGTGATGTGAAGTAATGACCACAAGCTTGCGGTTGACATTCATGCACGATGTCAAGCACTATCGTATGCACAAGAAGGGCTCGAGACAGATATTGATATGGTCCATGTTAGTACAATTATGGCTCTTCTAGTGCCAGTGGTGCTGGTCCATTTCGATTCAATCGACCTTTGATTATATAAGATCATCAGCGGAGGCAATGATTGCCATGATCTAGGCATGGCTCCTAGTATAAGTATGGCTAGTGTCATGTGTGCTCATGACCAATAATGGTTTGCAATATTGTACCATACTGCTCGGTACCGACAGTATGTACTAGTTCGATAGAGGATTAGTACAGATAGTACAGTGGTACACCACAGTGTACCATGTATTGGTACGCTTAGTACAACTCAGTACATACCGTACCAATAGCTGATCGGTACATCGGTATGGTACGATATTCAGAACCTTGACTAGTATGTTGTGGCCAACCTTTGCTGGCATTAGGGGTTCCATCAGCTCTTTCAACAAGAGGCCATCTCTTGTTATAGATTTTGATCCTACAACATTCTTCAGAACATGAAATAGACGATGCTTGCATAAGACCAGGAGGATATAAGAAAGGCAAACACACAATTCAGCCTGGAATACTTACCATCAATTCATGGTGGGCAGCGAGGAGGTAGGTGGCGACAAGTGATGACAGGTGGCAGAATTCACAATTCACAACAAAACAAAGTGGATCATCATTGATTTGATAAGTATTACAAATATTGGTGTGCAGGAGATACACTTCACAACTGAACAAAAAAAAAAAAAAAACACTAAAACATTGTTTTGAATCTGCTTAAGCAATGTGTGACCATATAAATCCATTTCATGGTTATACATAATTTCAAGGCAAACATGAGGTACTGAACAAGTCAGCAATAAACCACAAAAGTTTGATCTTTGGATGTGATGCTAGGTATTGCAAATAATAGTTTGCATAAAACTTGTTCAAACCAAAAAAAAAAGAGAGACAGTAATGCTATCAAAAGATTCAAAACAAATTGTTGCTTGAGATTAGCATATAACCAACAGTCAAATGACTTCATTAGGTGGCTATCTAAGTTTCTAGATATATAAACATTCATCTGATAAAAAATAAAGTTATCAAATTAGAAATTAACAAAAAGTGAAAATATCAAACAGAGTGCCAACATGCAACAGAGAGAGAAATACAGCACACTTGAAAGAAATGCACTCACCAGTCTCCAAGTAAAATAAATCCACCGGCCCTCACAATCCCACCATCCAGAGAAATAGCTCCTTGCTTAATACAGGACCTAGCTTGTCTCATGTCTGCCCTAGTCTGATATACTTGAGTTTCACCAAACAGCAGATAGAACAAGGTTTCCCGAAGGCCATGACCTGAAAGTGTTTTTGTATTGCAGTGCTGAATGTCTAAGTTGATCATGTTCACCGCATACCCTAAAAATCCAGCAGGAACTGCCCCAGATTGCAACAATGGATTTGACAAACATAGTCTCCTCTGAGGATCATTAGGCATGATTCTACCTTGGTATGGTCTGCAGCATTTAATCCAATATAATCAGTATGTGAACTCTTGCAAGAGCATAGTCAATATCAAGGAACCAAATACTGGTGCCAGTGATTTCCAGAATCCTAAAAGGTGACTATTATGGACAGGTACAATACAACATGGTACACCACCAAAAAATATTACAAACAACTTAAAAATCATTGTTTATCAGTATGGTCGGTACCCCAGTGTATCTAAGGCCCAAAACGGTGAGGCATAGATCTACATTTCAGACATTTGTGAAAGGAAAAGAAAGCCACGTGTACCGATAGTACCTTGATGCAAACATGACTTCTATGGACAAGGAACAGAGATATGTGTGAGAAGGGGCTAAATACATCAGAAATCTCCCCTTTATCTAATACATCAGAGGAAAGTTTTAATTTTAGAAATTTTTTTATTTCCATTCATAAGTGTTCTTCATGCGCATGGATATACAAAAGGCTGAGTGAGGAATTTGTAATTGCAGATGAATAGGATTTAAGAAAAATTCTGGTTTCTATGTGATTGAATATTTGAATCAACATTAAATTTTTCATGACCTACTGCACAAACCATAAAATAAGGTCACCAACTTTGAACAGTGAAGAAATTAAGAATTTTTAATTAGCATTCACAAATATTAAGAAATTTTGATTTGCTTGCAGATCAAATATATCATTTTGGTCCAAACCCTCACGACAGATATTTGATTCATATTAGTAGTATAACACTGCTAAGTATCATACTAATCATTCAAATCCATTTTAACCAACTTTATTGTAATAAGACTTCAAAATTAGTTTTGTGCAACATAAAGATAAATAACTATCATCTTTTTTAGTATTTCACTAACACAATTGAAAACTTTTAGAATTTCATCAGAAAAGGTTCAACAATAGGATACAGAGAACCAGGAGTATAAAAAGCCGAGTTTGAAAACGAGAACTAATAGTCCTTCAGCATTGTGGTTTGTTGATATATATAAGAAAAATATTATTTGAATTGTTAGACATTTGGTGATAGTAGATTTAGTTTCTAACCCTTGGTTTATCATATTTGAAAAAATATTTTTATTGGAACCTTTTAAGCTTTAAAAATGTGCTCGGGGACCTCATTTGGCATATTCTGGCTCTAGGGCATGATTATATTATTCGAAAAATGTGTTCTTTGTAGCCTTTAACAGTTCTCACCTAAGCACATTTGAGAATAAATTTAGACAAAGTAATCTGCACCTTATGTTTTCGAGGCATATTACAGGAAATCTCCTACTTATGTCAATGCCGAGTGTAGCAGCAGCTCCATGAACAGCTTGCTGGTGATCAATTTTTCCGGCCTCATCATAATACTCCAATCTACTTGCAGCTTCATAAGATTTGCAAACAATTGCAAGCATATTATCTTCACCCAAAAACTGTGCAAACATCCTGCAAATACAGACAATGATGATTTAGTTTCTCATGAAAAGATACAACTGTCTTGAATTAGAGAACCTTAAAGTTTGTTGATAAACACTTACCTGCTAGTTTTGCTAGTATTAACATTTCCAAGAAGAGCAACGAGGCCAACGACATCTTGCGTACAGTTTGTAAAGCACTTCCAAGGTTCTTGCTTCTGGATAGCCTTAGAAAGACAGCAGCAAATAGCAGCGGCAGTATCACCTTTTCGTTCTATTCGTTTAAGGATTTCCTCTTTTGAAGAACTCAAAGACTCAATTTGGCTCAAATATTGAGGTCCAATGAACACTGGAATTTTACACCAAAATGTAGAATCAAACTTCCTTTACTACATGATTAACCTGAAAGGCAGCTACACACACACATATATATCCTGGAATTTTACACCAAAATGTAGAATCAAACTTCCTTTACTATATGATTAACCTCACGCCACGCACGCACGCACACACGGCACGGACGGACGGACGGACGCACGACGCACACACACACACACACGCACACACACACACACACACACACACACACACACACACACACATATATATATATATATATATATATATATGTATATTCTAGCACAAGTTGTTTGGGGGTAATCAGCAACATAGACACACACACACACACACATATATATATATACATATATATATATACATATATATATATATATATATATACATATATATATATATATATGTATATTCTAGCACAAGTTGTTTGGGGGTAATCAGCAATATTTAGTACAATTACATATCCTGTGGTAAAAGTAAGCTATGCCCAACCATCAAAAAGAAGGAATGAACAGATTACAGCTAGGCTAATAAATGCAATTCATTCTTAAAATATGGAATAACTAATAAGTCTAATATGTACAATGAACAGGGATAAAAGACAGACAAGGAAGTATGCTTTCAAATTTCAATCATTCTTCGTGTGTTCCGTACATATGGACTCTCAAGCCAATACATGCTTTGAGATGTTCAAATCCAAAAAAGAAAAAAGTCATGCTTTAAGTAGCTATGATATATAATACTTTAGCATAATGTACAGATAAGCACTTTAGCATCAACTAATGATATCATGTATAACTTACATAAGCATGTGCTCCTCTTCAACTGCTCAATGCCAGGAAAAATAAACATTCTACTTGTGGATTTGGAAACCACTTGGTCATGGTTCTACTCATGAGAGCTAACATCTCCAGATACAGCATAAGCAAAAAATAAACATCCTGCTCAATTACTTCAACATTTTTATAGCAATGTTTCCTTTGTTCACTTTTTGTACTTTTTTACCATAATTAAATGACTTCGAATTTACCACATTCTCTTTGAAATTCTTGTATGAATTTAAGGGTCATTGAGCAGTCATGGAAACACTAAATTGTCTTAAATGATTCAGATCAGTCTCATACATGATACAGAACTTAATCATGTCCAATAAATTCCCAGCAAATTCACACAATAATGCTAATGAATTAATGATATATAATTTTTAACCTCATTAATGCATTGTTGTTGAATAATTTATTCAACTATTGAAAGCGCCAACATACACTATGTATCTTCGACGAATGAGTCAAAAAGAGATCTTGCAGCCTTATGATGAGAACATGGGAGGCACTTGTGCCCTAGATCTTAAAAGTCCTGACATAGTAAAATAGTGCAGTGGATCAAATTTAGCAAACGAGATGGCAGTTATATATGCTCAAGAAAGACAGTTTATTAATTACTATGACACAGTCATAAAAACTTGTGAGCTTTAAACAAGGCATGACACTAATACCATGGACATTTCTCATTACAAAATGCTCAAGACTACTTGCAATGCATTGAAACCAAAATAAAAAGATAATTCATTCAAAAGAAAAAAAAATCCAAGATATCTATATTAGACGAATTTAATTTCAAATAAAAGCAAGGCTACTATTAAAGGAGTAATAAAACAACTTCAGAACCTTTCAGATCATGAATATCTTTCTCAACCTCTATCTTCTGATCATTCAGTGTCTTTAGTTTCCTCTCATGCTCTCCAATCTTCAATCCAACTTCGGTAATTTTTTCATCAAGAATCTGTGGAAAGCACACTTACCAGCTTATCTATCCAGTATGGGAGACTGAAGCAAAATTTTATACAGTGGAGTACAATGAGAAGAGAAAGGACGATGATAATTCTAAAATGCATCTAATACTAACCCATGTTCTACATGATGCATGGGCCAGTATATTGTGCCAGAAAGCCACACTGGCCTGCTAAATCATGCCAAAGGTGCTGACATATGGCTAGCGACTGTTAGGCCAAATTTTAAGGGCATTCAACTAAACAAAGAGGTGTTGCAAACAACATGCTCCTCTGCCATAATACAACAATCATTAAATGAGACACCATAATTTTGCTGGTTCATGGCTCTATGAAAAATTTTCCCTATCTTTTCAAAAACTGATTTTGATTGTTTTTTAGTTGTTTCCTCACTCAGTTCTTCTGTGTGTCATTGTTTGTTTTTTCCACCTATTTATTTTGCTACTCCGTTATGTTCTATGCTCCAGTCTTACGTTATCTAAGCTCAAGTCTTCCATCAGGACTAAATCCCATAGACCCATAAATGGTAGCCCACACATGAGGCTACCACTAATGCAGAATTTAAGGAGGCCCAACATCTGCAGTCTTCAGCATGGCACAAAAGCTCATGCTAACATATTTCCAATTTACCACCTTGTTTGAACCACAATCAACAAGCCCCAAGCACAAACTTTCATGCAGCAGCATCTACCAAAATACAAACTACTGTGTCTATAACTGCAATGCAAAATATAAGTTTCATCAAAGACTGCAGGGATCATTTTTTTCATGCCTTGAACAAGGAAGATGCTTCACCAGCACAAAATGGATGCTGGTTGCAAAATGCAGGAGGTATAAAGATGGCTGAGGAAGATGGCAAAGGTTCTAATGAGTTGTTATATAAATCTAAATAGACATTAAAGATAATCTGTAAACTGCACCAAGGTAATCTGTAAACTTTCCATTGATCATTTACATTGTAATTTTGTCATTTATGTGAAATAAATTTATCATGAGGACTCATTGATTTGAAGGTAGGCATGCCTAGCCACCTTGCAACCAGATATGGTATAATCAGGTCAGTGAATTACTTAATCTATAAGTGATAGGCACTAACTATATTCATTGCAAAAAATAGGGAAACCATGAGTAGAAAAACTTATATCCTTACTTTAGGAAGATTAGATCATTATGTAAAATTCCAAAGTGAGTTCTAGATCTGATTCAGATTTTTTTATTAATTTCCAAACAATTCTTGAATTTATCAAATACGTCCTTAGAAACATATGAAAATAAAATATCTGGAGTTCTGGACATAGTTGGAATGCAATTTTCACCAAAATCTAATATAAATCTGGGTTTCATATATACATTCTCTACTTACCAGCCAAACATGTGTTCGCTACAACTAAGCTTTGTGAATCCTTACCCTTTCACTTTAACTGAGATCTATAAATCATGATCCCCAAAGCTTAATTCATCAACCTGGCTAACCAAAATGAACCATGGATGAAGGCATTGAGCATACACACTGAACTGGCACATGGGGTAATCAACAGCATACAAGTTACTATGTTAGTATAAAAGATACGAACAAGCAGCTGTGCCTGTTCATGGAATGGCACATAAAATATCACACTATATACCTTATCAGTGACAGCTCCAAAGCAGCAACTAAAATTGACAAAAAATCATAATTACAATGAGCAATTTGGTGATGAATTAATTACCTGAGTATGATGAGAAATGTACTTCACTAGGAGGTCCTTCTGATCAGAGAGACACTTTGATGAGTCCATATGATCTAAAACCTGGGATTGAAATGTTCCATATGATTCTGTTGCAGAAAGTAGCTCCAACTTTGAAGCCTCCAAAACATTGACCTACAAGGTAAGAATTAATGTAAGCAGGTCAGATGTGAAAGAATATACAAGGATGGGTTCGAACAGGTCAAAACCTCAATATCAGTGCAAAGATCATGGTAACGTGTATGAAAAGCCGAAAAGAAAAAAGGCCCAGGTCTGCGAGGAACTGGGACAAAAGGCACAGTACACCGGCCATGATGGAAAATGTACTGAATTGTATCATCCAATTTCAATGAATCTGATACTATTCTAAGTGTGTGATATTGACCATGTATTTTTTCATCTACTTGTCCATCAGGATCAAAAACTTCAAATATAACATTCTCCAAATGATAACCTATCGGATGAATGCCGGAGACCTGCAAGGATAACATTTAAGAAAAAATTCATAGGCAAAAAACTCTTAATATGCCATGGAAACATTTACTTGGAAAAGAAATAAAAAACATATACTGCATACCCCAGACACAGTTCTCAACTCCCTTTTTGCAACTTGGAACTTCTTCTTATAAACAATCTCCTTATCATAAGAAACTGAAAGGTGGGCTGTATTGCACAAAGTTAGCAAGAAAAAGAGAACTGAAGGAAACAGTAAGTCAAATAATATAAACTATTCAGCAATTATTCCAACAAATACATATGTGATGAACAAAGAGAACTCCTTATGTATCTGCAAATAGAACATTTGAAGCAAATATAGGAATGGAGGAAATTCAAAGGAAGATCACCCAGCAATAAATATAGACCTAAATAAAAGTTCTTATAAAACACAAGCACAAGCTTGACCTTTGAGGTAGCAAATTTTAGAAGAGAACATACCATCATTGTGGTGGATTAATGTTTCAAAAGATCAAGTAAAAAAAGATATACATTGTCTTTAATAAAAAAATGATAGTATATATCTGATACATTGTCTTTTTTCTCACCCTTCATTCCAGGCTAGATGCTCCAAAAGGGCCTAATGAAGTCTAACTACTAAAGCTGTGATGTTTGCTTCATATAACTTGCCCTGTCCTAGAAGAAATTTGAATAAATTCAATCCATCATCCAATTTCAAAAATTCATTGGAATATTCCTATTACTGTATTAGTACATCAAACAATATAATCATGTAATATTCAGATTTATCACTATGGTTCATAAATCAGCAGCTGTCAAGTAGACTCTTAAATATGTTGATTTTTTGTTGTAATTTCTACAGAAAAGTGAAGTATCTGACGTCAATACTTGATAGAACCTTGCTAATAAGTTGCAGATGCAATTTGGTGTCTTGGTCTAAGATTACACATAAACTACAAATAATCCAAGATTCTTGTCGCCTCAGTCATGTCCAACAATGGAAAAATAACACTTATTACCTGAGAAATGTAGACCAATTGTATCAGGTATGCAATTGGTCTATACTCAGTCATGCCCAACAATGGATATTAGCACTTAACACATCTTCAAGACAAATTGAGAGAGATAATATGTCAGTAAAAAGGATGAAAGAAAGTACCATATGAACCAAAACTAGCTGACACAGTTAGAAGGCCACTAAGATCGATACATCCTTTGCAGTTCACCTACAGATGAATCATATTGAGATAATCATATTTAGTAAATATGATAAAATCGGCTCACAAATCATTATCCAATGACATCGTAGATAATGAAGAAAAAAAAAAAAACTCTTGCAGTATAATGAATAGATTGAGCACTAGTTACATTGGACATGTTTTTTCATGTGTAAGAAAGTTCCCAAGGAAAATTTGCATATTATAGTGTGTTAAATATGTTGCATCTCATACAATGGAAAGCACTAGTCAATGCCAACAAGATCTATCATCAGTAATGGTTCAAAAAATGAAAAAAGTATCTTTCCTGAAAAAGAAAACAGAAATAATGCATTTAGGTTCAGGGAGATTGATGGCTATTTAGAATAATCACTTCTGCCATGTCTAACATTGATGATAAAACTAAACCCAAGTTACAACTAATCCCATCAAACCTTCCCTTCATTAAGAAAATAATTGAGGCATCCCAACCCTTTGTGAAAATCTTGATATCCAATTCAAGGTCCAACATCAACATAATTTACTCAAGAAATTACAATGTGCATCAGACCAATATTTGCTCAACCCATGTGTCTCTTCCATGAAGAACATATTAAATTTACAAACCAGAGTTAGGCATTTATATTTTATAACATATTGATCAAAGAAAAACATAAAGTTCATTCTAGTTGAGGGACATATTTAGGGATTCAGTCTTCCATATTCCTTTGTCGTATGGCAAATCAATTTTCAACCATATGAGAGGTCTTTGAAGTCTGATTAATCCTGGCTTTATATAAGAAAAACTTCTAGATCAATATGAAGGAAGCTTGCTATGAAGAAATTACAAATTCCATTCAATGATCGATCAGTATAAACATCAACAACGTCGAGTTGGACTAGTTTCTCCTCAACAAATAAAGGCTTGGGCCAAGAAAATTTATATCAAGACCCAATAAACCCAAACAGGATGGATTGTTTTATCAATTATATTTTTTCTTATTTCTGAGGAGAACAAACAGGTTGGAAGCTGATTTCATTAATATTATGAAATAACTACAAGATAAATGCATGCAATCATTGACAGCAATAGAAAAAGAAAATTAAGGATAAATAGAAAGATACAAAATGATTTTGCCCTGCACAAATTCAGAAAATTATCAAAAACCTCTTATAAAAGTTGATGATATGATTTAAAGCAAGGATTGAAATTTCGTACCGTACCGGAGTTTCGAGGTTTGCTCGGTACGGTATGTACCAGTATATACCGTTGGTACGTTAGGGCATACCAACCGTACACCATAAGATCTTAAAAATACTTTCACCTACCACGTTAGGCTGTACCAATCGGTATATTTCGGTAACGGTCGAAATCTAGGGCGGTACCGGTTGGTACACCTTGGTATCGGTTGATACGTCTCGGTACTAGCCAAAACACTCATACCGCCCGATAGAGGGCGGTCCACGTACCGGTATCCTCTTGGACCGGTACATACCGCCTGTATCGGATGATACACATCAAAATTGAGAACCTTGATTTAAAGCACTCATTATCAAGATTTTAAATACCAATAGATGTCTCTATCGAGACATCCTAGTGGTTTGTGCATTGTATGTTTGGTAGATCTTAAGTTTGAATCCATAACATGAGTATTTTTTATACGTTTTTAAATCTAATGAAAGGAATAATTTTAAAAAAAAATCCAACAGGTACCTATTTCAATAACTTGGACAACTATTGCTTTTTTAAAAAATCCATCCATTATCACTGGAATAATACAAAAATAAAACCAACCAAAAAATATATTTATGGTCCCTTACTATACTTGGCAAGACCAGTCAAAATCAATGAGAATGCAATCATCGGTATTTGAAACCATGCTCATAAAAATGTGCAATAATTACATTGTAGCAACAGTTACATTGATGCTATAGGAGAATTTTAGATAAAGCTGAGCTCCATATAGAAAAGTGCAATGTGAAAGATGCAGGGACAAAAGTTTAATTAAAATTTAGATCGCAAATACTAAACTAGTAAAAATATATCAAAGCTTGAGTATCTCTATGCCACCATAATTATGATTTCTAAATCCACTATTAATCATCAAAAATAGGCATCAGAGAAGAAGTCCTACAAATCAAAATATATATCGTCTAGAAATCTATCATTTGTCTTTTACAGGATTTTTTTCTCTAACAGTAAATGCAAAATCAACATGAAAAAGAATCAAAAGAAAGATGTTCGGAAACAAATTCTCTAAACATCTGATCACCAAAACTCACCAGAACTTTACCTTTCGAATATAACCTAAGTGGTCTTGAAAGGAAAACCCATCAGTGTGGATGAACACTTCTACGCCTTCTTCAATATGATTACCATAAGCATCAAACATCTGACAATTTTAATTATTTAACCACACAATTTGAAGGGATAACATAACCAAAAAAACATCAAATTCAAAAGTAAAATAAATAAAGACTAGATTGGAATCAAACTACTAAACAAGAAATAATCTCTTACTGCATCTTCAAGTTTTGGAAAAGCCAATTCAAAAGATACAAACTTCCTATTCAATAATTGACTAATTGACATGTGTTACCTTAGGAGATGTCTACACATGAGAAACACAGTTAGTGAGAATACCATCATTCCACGCAAGAATACATTCCCAATCTTCAGCTCAGCTGAACCTATTATTGAACTGATTGTGCAATTAATATTTTGCAACTGAGTTGGGAGGATTGGTACCTTAAGGATCTTTTTCATGCAGACCCTATCAAAAACCACATCCTCCAAGGATGTCATACAGATGCATGGAGAAGCTGATCTATATCCAATCTAGTTGTCTATCTTCATGTTAATATACACAAAAGTTTGCAATCAGTGATTGGAGATGATTGGATGCTATCAAGATGCTTGGAAAAGCTGGTCTACATCAACTATATTATAAAATTATTGTTTTACTGCTAAGAGTTGAACAAAGGAAAAAAAAAGGCACAAGAGCCATTTGACAAATAATTTTGTCAGCATGATCTGGAGTTAATGATAAAATGGATATACTGCAGAGAGCTAGTGTGATCCACTTATTGATGAGGTAGGTCCATCATATTCATGTTGAATCATTTCATAATACATCAAAGAATGATAGAATGAGCCTGCTTGATATGAGAAACAAGGCCTGATTTTTAATACAGGATTGGCTTATAAATGTCCCAGATTTTATCAATATGATTATAAATTAAGTTGGGTGGGTAAAATAGGCTTCCAACCATGGATTGCTTATTACTCCAATTTGGGTGTTTATCATGTGCTTGTGCTCATATATAAGAAGATAGGACATGCACAAGGACATAACCAGCATGCATACTGCACAGCACAAAGAATTTATAGCTATAAAGCAAAGCACATGTATTATTGTTCTTTACATGTATCGTTCTTTTCATGTATCATACTCTCACAGAGCTCTTAGGTCAAAGGTTTCCAAAGGTAGGAAACAATTGCCAAATTAGTTGAATCACCAAAGACTCATCATATTAAATTCTACATACAGACAAAAGCTCATGGAATTGCACAAACAGTTTTATATGAGCACATAAAAAACTTGCATTTTTAGTTAGCATAAATATCTAGCTTAGGACAATTACCTCTAATACAAGTTCCTCAATCACTTCGTCTGGAACCAAATATTCTCCTTCCTGGAGAGAAGTTTGCAGCCTCACGGAAGATAAGGTACCCGGCATGACTGTTACAAATATCAAGTGAATATATCAATATACAAGAACTAGATATAATGTTTAAATAAACATGACAGACTTTATAAAATTACTGAAAAGAACAACCTTGACACGGAATTTCAGCAGAGAAAAGGCCATCTTGTGAACATATCACCAACACAGCTTCATAACTTGGCTGAATCATGTCCAGCTTGCTGCTTTCAATCAGTATATCCTACAATATTAATGCAATGGTAAAGATCAGATATGGCACAGACAAAACTGAATAAAATACAGCTAAAATAGCATATGCTTTCTACCAACCTTTAATTCCAACAATAACTGATCAGATGAAAGGATCATTTTCAATTTGTCAACATGGAGAAGCATACATTCTTCCACAAATATTTTTATTGTAGCTTCAGGTATTCTTGAAAATGGAATTTGATTTGAGTACCGATCAAGACACACAACAGAAAGATATGAAATATAGGAACCAACCCTGGTCATAGATGTTATCAAGAATTAGGAAGTAATATGAAAATATTTACATAGTGGTGAATCTTGCAGTGAATTTACAGATATAGCATACAGCAACAAATAAATTGTATGAATAAATAAAAATACAATATGCCCAAAATAAAAGGGATAACTAGAAATATTTTACCATGATGCTAGGGTTAGAACAAATAAACTACGACATAAGTTACATGATTATCTTCCAAATTAGTCATCCAGGTCAGAGGAGACTAAATGCAAGAATAATGTCAGAGGTGATGAGAGAGTGGGTAAGGTATACCAAGGACCATTAAACTTTTATTTATCAATTCTTAACTCTAAACTTAAGCACCAAATACTTAACAAAAATTTAAAAAAATAAAGCCAAAAAGTGTATTTTCAACTATTGCTAAATTATAAAACCTAGACATCAAAGGGCATCAACATGTATCAAAAAAGCAATTTAAATTTGATCAACTGCCTTTGTAAGAGGTCTTACCTAGTAGAAAGTAGTTGCTTATCAGTGAAAGGGCCCCATTCATCAAACACAAATCGCCAATTGCAAACCCTTGTGTCAGGCTTCACAACTATTCGTGCTTCTAGGTGTTTGATATTGGTATTTTTACAATTCTGATAACAACACTTTCATACTTAATTTTGACCAAAGGATAATCAAGATACGAAAGTTGTAAATTTTAAGAAATTACTTACAACCAAGAAGGTGAATATATAAATTCCGGCTTTATAAAATAGTTTCGAACATATATCCTGCAACCCAAATATATATAATCCACTGATGCCAATCTGTGATGAAGGTTTAACACTTTTTGTATGGGCAAGTGTCATCTGTTCATTCTGTTTAGCTCCACATTTATGACTAATTTTCAAGGTCATCTCAAACTCATTCTTCACGATATTCTTCTGATCTAGGCCTTTGGAGGCCATTAAAGAGGTAAAATTTGCAGGTCTAATAACAGCAACAATTTCTCTAGGAGGAGTATAACCAGCAACCACAGGAGCTTCTATAGGTAGTTCCTGAAGTGAAATGTAACATAATTAGAGACTGAATTACTAGAATTATCCTTGTGTGGAACAAAATCTAAAATTTACTGTCATTTATAAGTTACAAATACTTGTCGGAAATATAAAAAATTAGACAGCTAACCCCACTGATCCCTAACAAGTTACACTGTTGACCAGCTAGTAGGTCGATTCTGGAAGGAAGTCTCCCTTTATGCTTCTCAACTTGGCAATTCCATGTAGCAAGGTCAATTGCTTGAATCTGACAAGCAGCTCGAAATCAATACAAATAAGACAACGTAGAGTTGCATGACTGCAACATAAGATATATAAGAAGTCCATGGTGAAAGTACAAACATTTTCAGAATCAATTAGACTTATTGGAAAAGATAGAGAATCATGCATATCCAAGCTTGCATTTCCATTATCCACCAAAAGCGAGCAGCCTTTTTCATCAGAACAATCCAGTGGCCTTTACAATTGTCAATAACTTTGGTTAACTAATATGACACATAAACAGAAATAAAAATGATATATAATTCAAGTGAAACTACCTGCAAATTAGTCGTGCATCACCTGTGGAAAATATTACACAATATGAGTTAAAATATAAAACTATATTTCGAAAGAAAAATGGACAGAGAAAAACACAGGGAATAACAGTATGAAGTACTTACCACCCACATCACCTTGAAATCCTTCTATTAAAATGTATTCTAGAGTTGCATACAAATTCTTTTTCAAACATCCAGTTGCACCTTTAAAAATTTTAACCTTTTGTCCTGACTCCCATATTATGCCTCTTCTCTTTATAGCTTGGTGCACTCTCACAACTATGAATAATGGGAAAAGATCTATCATCTATCAATGAATTTATTCAGAACAATAATTGACAAGAGCCGGACCCACCAATCTAGAAGTTAAATGGCAAATAAACTATGCAGATTTAAGCCCTGAACTTACCATCAGCAGTTATACCAAGTTGTTTCTTGTTTTGAGGGCCAATACTATATACAGGTTCATCCTCACCACAATTGATTTCTTCATCATATCTATCATGCATCTGAATTACCCAATCTCGATATTCCTTCTCTAACTGTAAAGTACTGGAGTGTTTTCCATCTTTGAGTATCTCAATGGTCACCTCTACAATTTCATATGTCAAAATTTTAGCTGCAATTGCTTGAACAAAGTAGATAAAACTGTAATCAAATCCAAGAGAGGGAAAAATCAAAATAAATCAATTTCATTACACATAAGTTCAATGGACCTGATTCTTTTCCAGAAAGAATGTTGCCAAAGCTCCGCAATGCACAGGTAAAAGGGTGATGATGTGCCAAATCAGTCTTCAAAATGTTAAAAAAAATGTTAGCAGAAAAAGAGGGCAAACTCTGTGGAGAGCTGCAAAAAAATCATTGTCAACAATATGCATAAAGACCTGAAGATGGAACAGAAAATAACGTGTAAAAGATAAAGCATTATAAAATTATGCAGAACCAAAAAACTCTCTCAAAAAATTAACAGCGATTGATTTTCTTTCATTATAGTAAGAAAAAATTTATTTCACCATGACCACTAGATACAACTTCACAAAGAAGACCACAATCTTGAATTTGTCTGTGTGTGCAACACTCCTAGTGTTTGCTATCAGATGTTACTCAGTGAGCCGAGATGAGAACCAACCCAATTTGGCCCAATATGATTGAAATTTGGTAGTTACTGACTAGGTCAGTAATAATGATCAGATTTCAGATTTCAACTGTACCCTGCATCACTCCGATTTAACCATTGGGGCTGTTTTGGGCTTATAAAACTTATGTAATCTCACCCTTTCACTCGCTCTTACTCACAGTCTCACTCTCATTAAACTTATTTAATCTCTCAAATCGGTAATTAGTGAAAATCAACCTCTTGATTTGGATACAAGAGGGATTCGAACTAAATACCTACAGAATTTGTCTCCAAGTAAAGGTATTTAGGTTCCTCTTATGTTTTCTTTATCATGTGATGTAATTAGCATAAAGAATATCAATAATTCTAGATTGATTAGAGACTAATGATTAATTAAGACATAAGTAGAGGTTTTGAAGAAAATTTAGCTTAGATTGACCATGTATTGACTTCTTCAATGACTTACGAGTTTATTCCATCATGTTTAATGACTAATTAGAGGCTTATTAATGAATGTTTAGGTAATATATTTATTTTATATACCAATAGGACAAACAAATCCTGAAATAGGTTTTTTCAATTTCAACTGATTGTCAGTCCTTTTTCAGTTTATGGGCATGTACTAACGTACCGACACAATATGCCGATACTAACTACTAGGTACTAGTCCGACCATGACCGATATGCCTGGTCGACATGATCGGTGAACCATAATCCTCAATTGTCGGTGTTTGTAATACTAGAGTTCACTGTGACCACTAGATACTATTTTGTAAAGAAGACCACATAACCCGCATTTTTCTTGCCAACACTCAACATCTTTTATCAAAACTTGCATACAATTCTTTTAACAATTACCGATATATACTAATTATTCAATATATAAACTTTGCAGATCTTGTCATTCTAGTGATTTTTTGTGTGTATAAATGCCAGTATACAGCACTTCTCAAAAAACTTACTTTTGCCAAAATCTTATCTAAAAGTTTTGTATTGAATAGGCATTACAAACATTTCCTCTTTTCTCTTCTCCCTCTACTTGTTCTTTTTGTGTTTTTGATTCTCAACAATAAAAGTTGATGAATCAATTGGGTTTGGCCAAGTTTGGCCAAAATCTCCCAAATTGATCAAGACAGGATACTGTTCACTTATGACCAAGTGACTGTTACATGGTAATAAAGCTGAAAACAATGAGGATCAACAGTCATACAAGACATATGACCAACAGAATATTCTGTTCTTGATAAAAATTATGAGTTTAAATTTCAAATAATTGAGTAGACAGGATACTGTTCACTTATGAATCACTCCTGGATCAAGTCACTGTTACATGGTAATAAAGCTGAAAACAATAAGGATCAGCAGTCACACAAGTCATATGACCAACAGAATATTCTGTTCTCGATACACATTATGAGTTTAAATTTCAAATAATTGAGTAGAGAACATCTCCGGAGAAAGGATACTGTTCACTTATTTGACAAGTAAATAATAGTGGATGCATGAGATAGATCATACAGATAATCTGGAAAGAATCAAGAATCAACAATATTATTTAAGAAAATACTAATGCAAGTGCTCATGAAAACCTATGATATTTTTTTTTAAAAAAAAATTGCCTACCTTAGAAGGAGTAGGAGAAAAACCAGTATCTGTCTCTACAACAACAGAAAAATAATGTAAAAAATTGTGAAAGAAAGAATATCATCTTAAAGCACACAATAAGAATAACAATAAGAGGTGTTAATTTGAAATTTTCAACCAATCAAATCAAGTTACCAACAAAGCATTTCACCCTTTTGCAGCATCTCTTTAATAAATGAGCTTTATCACCCCTTCTTTGTTTAGTTTCCATGAAAGGAAGAGTATTCTATGTAAGGTAAGAAATGGAGCAATAAGCAAAATTTTCTTAGTCATAATTTCAAAATTGACAATGGTCAATTCAAATGAAATACAATTTCAAATCATAATAACAAGTCTTCACATTATGTGAAAAATAATGATGCACGATACCAACAAGCAAAAAAATCCGCATCACTGAAATTAGTGGCAAACCGCTAAACTAAATTAACCTAAATAGGAATATAGCAACCCAATAATAACAGATTCAGCAAAGAGTGTATCAACAATTAGGATAAAATTATGGCTCCCACAATATGCCAGTTTTCCCAAGTGTCCACCAGCCCTTTCAACCAGGAGGATGCTATTCTACAAATATATGAAGAAACAGCAACAGCAAAAACTTAAACATTTTTTCCTAATTTTTTCAAGATTTAATCCGCATGTGTCCTGTAAAGCTAGAAACAAAAAACTGCATGATGTTGCTTGCAGGTCAATTCTGCAGTCACATTAATTTTCATGATCAGCAAAAAATTAATTTAGTGAGGTTAACAATTAGAATCCCATCATTTATTCAAATATATGACTATGAATTATACTCAATTAGTTGATACTAATCTAAGAAAATATCAATGACTAAAAATAAGCCTTCATTCTTTTACAATTCAATCAACCTCATCACAAAAATCAACCTCCTGTCATCTATATTTACTTTTGTATCATAAACTAAAACATCAAACAAATTTATGAGCCTCGGCCAAACTTGTTGAAAACTCCCAGACTTCAAACTTTTGCATTTTAACATATCATTCCCAAATGGAAAACTTCTGATGACATTTACAAACATGAAAACTGCATATAAGTTTAGAATCTTACCCATCTGGAATCTGGAAGGAGACGACCAAGCCTACGTATTGATACACGAGAAAAGGTGTTGAAATTTTCTTTAATTTCATAACCATCTTGAACAAGCTTCTCAAGAATTCGCTCAATGTTCTCTTTCCCCTATAAAATATATAAATCACGCATACAATTCTGAAACCAAAACAAGAAATAGCAGACTGTACCTCAACAATCGGAAAGTAAACAAACTTCAATCGTGCATTGGCTTCTTGAAAACCTAATGATCCGACAAATAACAAGCCAGAAAAACAAAAGTAAACATCTAATAATAGCATCCATCATAAAGATAAAACAGCAAAATCGCAGCTAACATACCTGGATTTTCTGATTTAATCATGAACCTTAGTTGCAGGATGAAATCAGGACCATTACAAGAGAGTAAATTAGTAATTGCCACCTCTCCTCCTTGAATTTCAGCTAGGTTAATGTCATTCACCTAAAATGGAAACTTCAATGAACTATTAGAAGTTAAAGACCAAATATCAGTAGAATGCCTTAAATCACAACATCAACCCATTTCTGAACAATCCAATTGCATAAATGATGCAACCGGTATATATATAGTACTCAAGGACTGCAGTTTATCCTGAAGTGGTCTGTACCAGCCTATACTAATACAAAAAGGATGAAATACTAAGTTTACCAGCTGCATAAGCAAGTATTTAAACAAAAGGAACGGAGAAAGTTTTGTCAGTTGCAGGCATAGGGTTTGTATAGATAACTTACTAACGCAGCTTGGCACTAACCTATGAAGGTATGCAAACCCCTGTGTTGACTGACACAGACCAAGATACTGGCCTCACATGTGCAAACCCTTGTGCTGACTACCACAGACCAAAATACTGGCCAAGACGTGTTAGCCCAGGCACTGCACATGCCAACGGCAGAATAATAGTTGGGTGAGGTGCTATGGCTGGAAGGAGAGGAAATGAAGAACCGATAAAAATATTTCGATTTTGGCAATTCATGGGTCACAACAGATAGTCGCAAACAAGACAGAGGTCACAACAAGCGACAGATGCAAGCTTATTAGGCATAAAATCCTAATCTCCTAGATTAAAATAATTCCTTTGGTACAGGAAATTGGTCCATGGCAAGCATAAGATGTGGACATTGGACTCCATATGTGCCTTACCACCCGTAATTACACAGGAATCCTAACTAAGTTGCAGACACTATGAATAGCCTTCTAAAGTTCTAAATGTTTCATGAGTAATCTGATAAATATCAAAGACATGCCTTTACAGTTAACAACTTCATAACTACACATTCCAAAATTTCACAAAGCATGGGAACGCAAAAAACGGAGCATATATGAAAGAATTGATATATGCTTGATTTGCATGATATGTAGTCTTACATGACCTCACATAACTACATTTACAAGTCATGCCAAATAATTATGGACGTATCTGCTAGTCAATCATGTCAGACACTTCAACCAAACTATTCCAATACCAAACAGCATCACAATAAGGTATATATTTCTTTGTTAACTTCGTATTTATACAACATCATTGCAAAAAGCATCTAATTATTCTTCTCTTCCTTCTCCTTGTACCACTAATTTATCTCCATGTAAAAGCAGACACTAGGATACATCTCATCAGGTTCGAACCAATGCAGCATTAGTGACATGCTACAAAAAATTAAGTTCTAGGAAACTTCGAGCAAAGAGTCATAGACCAAGGAAGGCAACTGTCTACCTAATTTGGGTTATGACTTACACTTAATGCAATTCAAATACAAGCAACCAAGTGAAACCCTAGAATTACCAAATACTTTCAAATTCCCAAATAGTTAGATCTGAGGAATAGTCAGAGAGCTAATGGATGGTAAATAAACATAGAAAGCATTAATGCCAAGATTCCAGCAACACCAGTGTGTTACAATGAACGCGGTTTTTACCAGCCTGACAGATTAATGCTACACACAAACAAAGGTAAACAAAGCAATGCACAAGGTACAAGGGGATACAAACTCTACAGCGCCAGGCAGTTTTTTTTTTTTTTTTTTTTTTTTTTCAGTTTTCTATTTTAAAAAAAAAATTGTATGTACCAATCTGGCCCTAACAGGTAGAAAACCAGTATACAAAATTTTGAGACTTGATTAATGCATCATTACACAAGATCAATAACATTGTATAGACTTTCATGATACATTATCAACTTGTTTCATAATAGATAATTACTCAGAAATCTTCACAGGTTACACCCTTAATCTATAAATAGTAATTACAGTAATCTTGTTAGGTCATATCAATTCCAAATTCCAATACAAGATACAGAAGCAAGAATACATAGGGCCCCCATTTGAACTTTAAAAGAATACAAAAATATGAGTTAGTAGGTCATCAAAAATATTGTCAATTGTGACCCTACAAACTAATAGATTAATGATGGCTCCATAGTAAATTCGAGATGCATGTAGATTCACATATTTCTACAAGGCAGGAAAAATAATCACCAATTTCAGACTAACTGAAAAAATTTAATAGAAAAAATTAATTGTCAAACCTCGAACTCAATTGGCATAGCTGTTTTTCGTGAAGTGTACTTTGTATCACACTGCACCATAACAAGAAAAAAAATTGATACATTGTTAAAAACTATGTTTATTAACACTATGCTTAAGAATTAAACTAACCAACCTTTCCCGCTTATTTAAATAATAACCAATCACATCATTCAGATAGCAAAATCTATCAACAAATTGTTTTCCACAGATGCCAACTACTTTTACACTGTCATCTACTGCTCGACACCTGTATGCCATTTCATAAGTTAGCCAATACAAAGATAATAGGTCACTATAGCCACCAACTAGTTTAGTGGACCTGCTTGTTGGAGGGGTTCAAGTGACTAGTGAATGATGTCCATCAGGTTCCAACCTACCATACTATAACAATTGTGTAATGTCAATCAGAACTTGCAAGTATCCCATTTTTGTGCCTAAAAAATTTCTTTGAATGTATGGTCACTTTGAGGACCAATGATGATATTCTGTTTGTCATTTGCTTCTTCAACTAAAGTGTTTTTTTTTCGTGCAGATCTATTCAGGGATGAAAGAGGTTGTACCTTGGCTCACCATTGCGAATAGTAATTGCTTAGGGGCCACATGACTTGCAATCAAAGATATGTTCATGACAGTGAGGAAGACTAATTCTTTAGGATTTTAGCAACAAGCTATAAGACGTGGACTACCTTGAATATATTCTTTTCCATAGGGAAGTCCTCATAGTTCAGAGATGAACATGTAATGAAAAAAAAGGTTGGTTAGGGCAAATTTCATTTAACCTTCCTAATAATCAAAGCCTTTAAAGTTATGAAAAAGGTATTGGTGCTAACACTATGGTTGCCATGCCTTTATATTGTTAGTTAAATGGTCCTGTAGCTTCTATATATAGATTCTTCATATTAGCTTGGCGAGTATATGAAAGTATCTCGTGTCCACCTAGTGGTGGCACTGGTGGTACCACTCAGCTAACAGCATAGCCACTGCATTATAACCACAGTTGGCTGACTCTATTGTTTTCAGGTACCACTCATCCAGCGGTAGTTCTGATCCAGTGCTTTAACCCTTCTTGTAACTCCAATAGTGGAACTAAGCCCGTCTCAAACGCTTACATTGCTTAACAAAACTTTGAATCGGTCTACATGCTTCTTTTGAGTTACATTTGAATGCCTGCCCTTGATATAAGTTTGCTGTTTCAACATCAGTCCAGTTCATATTTTGGATCGACACAGATACATGGAAGAATTCCTAAATGACAACACAAACAATCTTGATATGCCCATGTTCACAAAAATAAATAGTCCATAACTCCATATACTCATAACACTTACACAGGCTTTATGAGGCAACAATGGACAAAGACTCATGGCAACTTTATCCTAGAAAATAGGAGTTAGGTCATAAAGCAAAACACCACATTACAAATTGGATGGGCATTAAAAAAAGATATTTGGCCAAAAAAAAATCAAAATGATTGTAAGAGTTGCCTTGATGACATACAGAAGTCAATGCAATTAAAAAACTTTCATGCAAAAAAGTTCATATTTACCACCGCAAGTTCAACCCGACAAGCAAATATGAAATACCAAAAGGAAATCATCAATGCTAAACTCAATGTGCAATTTATTTCCAAATGTGATATCAATTGACAAGCAAAAGTATCATGATCAATACTATCAAACAAAAGAAAACTAGGCATATCAGTGACTTGCCTAAGAAGAAATGTAGAGAATCAAACCCAAAAATATGAAACAAACTTCCAAATAAGAGAAATAAGATTTTTAAAAAATAACCTAATGGATAGACCTGTATATATGGAAAATAAATATCTTTCAAGAAGCACTGAAGTTTATATATGTCCAAGCACCTTAGTTTAAGATCTCTAATCACCACCTGTCAAAAGACAATAAAACCATGGTTACAAGAGACAGACCAGGAAGAAAACTCTTCTATCATGACCAAGATCATGAAATACGTTTCAACAATCAGTAAAATAATGCAACAGCAACACTACTACTAGCAAGCATAATACATTGTGTTTCTCATTCTATCAAAAACAAAGTCCCCAACATACTTTTGCCTCTAATACATTATACTTTTGCAACATATGGTATAATAAAAGAATTTGCCTCTAATACATTATAGTGATGATGTTGTGCACGCAGGATAGATCACTCTCGAGATGTGGAGAAGCCTGATATGCAGTGCAACAAAGCTACCAGCAGTTAATGTTGCTTGGATGGGCCCAGGTCATGTCAAGTTCACGGTTGAGTTAGAATTAGCCATTGTTCAGAATGGGAAGTACTTTTCTTCTCTTTAATATTTTAAAAGATTATTTCCATTTTTTTCTCTGAATAACTTTGAAAATCTTGAAGTTTGAGCACCCGAACATTAGACCAAAATAAGGTTTGGATTCAGCCTATATGCATAATAAATTATTTCAGTTAATGGACTCATCCTGTCTAATTTTAGATTACATAAATACATTATCAGTTTATCTTACACCTATTTTAGTCAAGGAGTCCACTCAGTAAATAATTGAGAATATGAAAGGATAAAGAATTTTGTATTTTAAATTTAACTGGGGTAACAGAACCGGCACACATCTTCGCCAATGGTCATCTACCCCTTTTACCTCAGATGTTTGTTGCCATCTTATCCAACATTCCTCCCATCACTGCAACTATTTTCTGATGTTTTCTCTAGTATAACACAGAGAACTATCTAATCCAATTAATAATTGTTGTCAACTTGCTGCAATCTCTCATTCTCTTGCTTCAGCAACATTATCTGGTTTCTCTTCAGCCCGTGTATCAGTATGTGCAGGAGGGTGCAAAGGAAACCATTGCAGACTCAGAGCTAAGACTAACCCAATCTTTCATAATTTAGCACATAGATTGTACACCAAAATTCATCACAAAATGACAACAATTTTGTTTGTTCAGTCTAGCTTTAGTGCATCTTTCTACTTTCAAGCATCATGTTAACTGAAAAGCACCGACCAACATGCTATTTGACACAGATCACATACACCCCAAATATGATGAGAAGTTCCTTTATATCATTTCTAGCATGGACTTACTGCGAATATTGTTTAATCAGAAAAAAGGTCAAAACAACCGGGTCCTAATTAATAAAGAAAATATTCAATGCAGATCTGAGATGAGTTGTATCATTATCATATATGGCAAGACTTCAAGTGAGACGAAATTGGGATGTCTCAACCAGCTGGAGATGTTTATTCATCGATTCCTTCATTCAGAGAAGGATACTAATAGGACATATTCTATTTCAGACAGAATGAGACAACCCAAGATTTTTCAGGAAAAAATGTCAACCACTGCCTACAGACAGATAACCTTATTCATAAAGCTCTGACAAAAAGAAAGCACCCAAAGAAAAAGGTACAGAGTGACACTTTACCATGCCTCCACATCAACAGCAAATCTCAACTGTAACCACATTTGAGAAGAAAATGCTTGGCAGCTGCTTTTCTCGAACCATAACAGCAGACCTTATGATCAAATCAATGATGATCATAATTATTAACATCTTCATAGAATTAATTATTTAGTTTAATGTAACCACCCTCTAGCTGTCTAGCCTATAAATACTAGTTTTGGATAATTTTACTATGCCAAAGATGCAGTGCTTTTAAAATTCAATGAAAAAGTTATCTTCCAAATGTGTACAGCTTAAAAAAAATATTTTTAAAATCATTTTTTGTTCTCAATTACTGGTGTAATTTAGACATCAATTCATGAGGTCTAGAGAGCATAACCCATAGATGCTATCCTGCAATCCCCAGAGTAGATGCCCCCTTACCTTTCTTCCTTTTCTTTCTAGTCTTACATTCAGAACAGTTGTCCTCAAAACAGCTCTGTTTATGGCTTTTAACATTGTTGGCACGCTAAATTCCTCTCAAGTTAGATACTTGGATGTTCGATTCGCCAAGTTATTTGTTGTCTATCCATGGATCGAGCAGCAGTTGGAGAGGATGGCATATTAGGTAATCTTCAAATCAGTACCTATTTTCAGCTCCTTCAAGCATGTCATTGCTTGCCACAACCTTCCTCATATATTGATGCTTATGTATGTACCATAAGCCTATCTTTATATGAAACTTGTTGTCAACAGTAAGGCTATGCCATCCATCCATTTCATGAATCCCTATCCCACATCAATGCCACTTATATTATTTTCTTCCCCTTCCTGATATTTTATTTTCTTTATTCATTTACTTTCACTCAAGATCTATAGTTGCAATCAGTAGCAAATTCAGCTGGAACTTTTCATCACTTGATTCCATTTTTATAAATGACCGGATCCAAAACAAAATTTTTCAGTGAATCTACCTCTTGACTCATCTTTAATTAAGTCCAGTTCTCTAAATATATCAATGCAATGCTGATGTTCTAGTTAAATTTCAATTCTAGTCATCATAGGCCCTAGATCTATTAACATGCAGAATGTTGTCCATTGTATTGTGTCTCACCCGCGATTCTGAACTATGTAGTTCTTATCAGGACAATATATCACCGTTCAGACCAGGAATATCAAATCCTTCATTATTTCTAACATAAACTTCTTAGGTCTTCCTTTACCTCCACTCAGTCCTCTAATCTAAGCCTAAAGTAAACTTCATAGACCTTTGTATCACTTTGCCCTTCTGGTTTCGCATGTCTAGGTCTCCATTACGCAGCCTCATATCAGAAAAGATGAAAATACCTATAAATAAGATGAATGATTGTTGATTGGAGAACAACTTTGTGGTGTTGCAAACTTTTTTCAATCATTAATTCTTCTTCTCTTTTCTGGGTGGTGGGTATCAGAACCATGGAAGCAAACCAACTAAATCATATGGGCAAAGAGCATATATCAAATACAAAAGGACAACGTGCAAATGGGACAAAAATTAGATGGAAAAAGATGAATTCCTTTTTAAATTAACTAACCTCAAGCAATACATTAATGTTTCGGTAATAAATAACAGAAATCAATTCACCTTATATGTATATTTTAACTTATAATTCACATGTATAAGTTTAAAAATCCTACAATTCATATGCAAATTTTTTAGCTTCTTCAACCATTCAACAATCCCTATATACTTGAGTTTAAATCAGACCAATAAATAAAAGATCATAACATCACATCAATATGTTAGTTCCTATTCCTTACCAAAGTTCAACAGGATATAATGTGGACAAATACACACACACACACAAGTATGTGTCTTTTGCAATGCCACTTCACATAACTCAGAACATTCCGCCCTTCATTGAAAAGTCCAGCACTAACATCATTTCATTTAGTAAAAGAAATCGTGCTGAACTTCTATTCTATTTTATTCAATGCACATCACTTAAAATAATAACCAAGAAGATAGAAATTATGGCTTTGTTGTTGTTGTTATATAGAAATAGTATCACCAAAATCGAAATAAGTAACTGACAGTAGTAGTTTGCAAAATGAAACCTGGGTGAAACTCCCATGAGGTGATGTTTGAGTTTCCTCATCTAAAGGTTCCCTCACACCTCCATCAGTCTGAAATGTAGCAAAGAAAGAACAGCAAATATCTTTAGCCCTTTGCACACATTTTTTTATAATAAAATATATCATAAATATAAATTTCACAAAGGTCATAGATAAGTACTTCACCTGCCAGATACATTTCGGTGTTGATTGGTTTAACAAAGCCTCTCTTGAAAGATATAGAGAATACACTTTCCTTGAACCTTTAGTTTTTGATGACACAGTAGCATGCCTGCAACCAATAGAGATATACCAGCATAAAACAAAAAAGTTAATCTGTCTTAATGTACTTGAATAATTTGTGTCATTTAATTTTAAGCATAACTTGAAATAAAACAAGGTTCATGCCTTCCCAAATGCATAGTGGCGATTGGCCCACCGTAACCAAACATGCCAAAGAAAGGCTGCACATGTACCACATATAATTAGTTAAGGTACAAAGGTTCATGTCTTGCTGAAGTAGTCACATAAGTTTATCATACAACAGGATATAGACATTCTGAAGAACTAAAGATAAAAGAATATCTATCATTAATCAAAGAACTTTTACTAGAATGACAAACAGATCCAACAAAACAATGGTGACATAAGATAAACCCACGAGTGTGGCATATTGTAGCCAAAATACAAATGCATGCAAATAACACACGTAGCCAGCTTTTTTCAAAATTCAATAAACAAATAACGGTAATAACCAAACAATTTAAAAAATTTAACAAACGTTACACTGAGAAAGAGATCCAAGATGACAACAAAAAGATGCATATAAAATTTCAATCATTATAAATGAATCTCCCAAGAAGTTACCAAAAGTGCAAAGTAGGATGTACGCTAAAACAACAACAATCAACCAAGTATTTAGATTAGTCAATTTCCTGAACATAATAATATATCAAACTTACCTAAGCAATGGGAAGAAAACTCAAAGACATAAGCCATCTAATACTAGAAAAATAAAAAGTACTAAACTATTGGTCTGCATCAAGTAATCTCCATCAAGTACAAATGATTGGCAGAAATGCACTCCATGTCATACAAATCGAAAAAAGGGCCATGGAAGAACATAAAATCACAGGTTCCATATAATCCCAACCAAATCAATTGAGGTTGGAAGGCAAATCTTTGCCTTTCTGCTTCACTGTAAGCGAAGAGATCATGACCAATTTCCACCACATCTCACTGCAAGAGTTGCAAGGGGAAGAACAGGTGGCTAATCAAGAACACATACTAGGTTCTTTAACCTTACTTGCATGAAAGGTATCAGATTTATGAAGCTTCCCCTACCTTCACAAATTATTGGCATGACATGAAAAAATACTATTTGTTGGCATGGAGCTAATCTCTCACTGAGCAAATAGTTATAAGTTTATAACTAACATAAATAAATGTAGACTAATGGTATTATTCTTTGTTGATGATCATTGGGTCGTATACTTACACTATACGCAAAAAAAGAAACATTGTCTAACAAGGTACAAAGATGCACTAGTTGCCTCATTCAAATAACCAGCTTATGCATCATTGCCCACAAATGCAAAACCATGTAAACTTTTCTACACCACAAATGGATTAAAGTGTCATTTACTCCTACTAATATACTTGTTATGCTCATTAATATAGTTTAATAAAAGAGAAACAATTTTGGATAAAACCACAAAACATAACATAAGGTCATCACCGAACATCATGTACAATCCATCAAAGCATAAAAGAAGGCCATCAAACTTCAAAACACAGTGACTATAATAGAAAGAGGAATTTGAATCATTACATATGTCTGTGAGTCTAATGTTTACCATTAAATATGGAGCTTTGATACCGATGGCCTTGCTTCTACAAGCCCTATGCTTAGAAGAACCCATCTTTCCCCTATAAAAAGAACATACACATCATGTATCATCCCAATAACATAGCAAGAAAGAAAATGCCAGCAATAGCTAAAATAAGGTAACATAGGTGGCTTATAAATCATCACTTTACCAATGTTATGATAATTAAAGACATCAAAATTAAAATATATATACGACTAGAAATAAGCACTAAAAAGTTTCCAGAAAAATTAAAGAATTATTTTTAATCAACTTGCATTTAGAAAGATCCTCCTTCTAACTTGTTTACTTCAATTTTGTTGTGCTAGAATTTGCTCAAAAGAATATAAAAAAATATGCAACAAGAAGAATCAACAATGTGAAAGCTTGAAATTCTTCCTAAACATTGATATTCCTTTCCTGAGACATTGGATATCCCAGTTGCTGATTGGTTGTTTTCAGTTTATGCAGAGAGAAGAGGTAGGTAGTATGGAAGAAGGGGTTGACTATGTAGCTATCACAGTCAGAGAACGGCAAAGGAATAGAGAAGTTGGGTGCTCATCACTAAGAGAAAGGAGAGAGCTTAGAGAAAAGTGTATAATAGGTAGGCAACCAGGATATAGTGGCCGAATCCCAACAGCAGCAACAGCAATGATAGGTAAGGCTTGAGAATTGGAAAGAGGCAGCTCATCATCAAAGGCTGGCTCGAGAGAGGCAGAAGGTGGTGGATGATGATCAGATCTCTAGAATTAGTTGGCAGAAAGAGGCTTAAAGTTCACCTACGAGGTTACATGATTGGGAAAATGTCAAACCTATCGTGAAAAGCTTAAAAGCTCCATATCACAGTTTCTAAGCTGACATCACATTGCAATCGCAGCAGTAAATCCTCTTTTATTTCAAACATTCAGACTAATTTTTATATCCCCCTCGTTCCTCCCCTCTTTCAAATTCACATGCAAATATTTTCAAATTATATTTAGCTGATCCTCACCTTATTTATTAAATTCTAGTAGGAGACTGATAATCTAAATCAAAATCTAGTGGCCCAAAATAATAAAGATGTTATATGATAAATCTCTTGAGCCACTCAGAATTACATTTGTTTCACAAATTCAAGATCATAGAACATCATGCAAAATATGAATAATGGAACGAGTTGGAAACATTATTGAAAAACTAAGCAAGAACAATGGTAGAACTAAAATATCATTCAAGAGCATTGGAGGTTGGAATACAGATTGTAATTAAAGAATCAAATATTATGTTGCAACATCAATCATAATAGACATTAGGAATGGAAGCAAACAAGATCATCAGGAAAGGAATGGGTTCCATAGATAACATACCACTTTGTGATACAGTTCTCCTCACTACCATCCATCCCCTGGCCACTATCAAAAATTTTGATTTTCTGCTCATCAACTGTCACTCTGTGTCAATGTAGTACAGATCATATTATCAAAAGGTATAAGGCATCTAAGTTCACATGTTAATTGCTAGTTATTTCATCCATAATTGTTTCCAAAAGACAAAATGATGAAGTCTTCGCTAAACTGTGAATATTTTCTTTGTGAAGCAAGTCAAGAGAAAGTTTTGCCTTACATCAAAATTAGTTACAACCAGTGTAACTAAAAGCATTATGTATGATACCTCATAATAAAATCATAGGCTCAACAAACTACTACATGCAAGAAACTAATAATGAAATTAACATTTGCATGAATAATCAAACTAAGTAACATATATTGGAGCAAAACTGAACTATTTGCTGCATGAATGCCTATATACTGCATGTACGAATGATGCCTTGGCACACAAATAGTGATGTCTTGCATGAAAAAGTATAGTGTAGTCGTACAAACTTGGTACAAGGATGCGCTTAAGCATGACACCCAGCGATCCATAAGTTAGAACACACCACTTGCCTTGATAATTTTCTAAGTAATTTTTGGTCATGCTCTATTTAAATAGTAAACATTCATTTGCTTACCTAACTAGCCTCCTTTCACCAGAGCCATTAGACCATACAGCTTGCAAAGAATTATCCTACAGGCAAAGAAAAAAAATATGGAAGAACAATCACAAGAACATCATGGCATAAAAACAGTAGAAGAAATCAGAATCTTCAACCACTTGTTTCAAGTAACTCACAATCAAGTCAGCTAGAGCAGTTTCAAAGGTATATTCTGCTGGAAGTTCTGCTAGCAGATCAGTATGTGGTGTCAAATCCCACATGTTCTGCAAAATGACAAGGAAACCAATATTTTGTCCATCATAAGTCACAGTGAAATAGGACAGAGCAATTTCCACAACACATCAAATTGATTAAATGCCAGATAGAACCAAACAAGAAATACACAGAAGGCATAAAAAATTAACAATTGCAAATATAGATTTGTGAATCACTAAATTTAAGTACTAAAGGAACTAGGAAGAACAGAGCCTACAAATGGACACTTACATGGTAAGTATCAAGAGATTCACCTCCCTCATCCTTCAAAAGATAAACAAAAGAGAGGAAAAATTAGATTAAGAAAATAGAAACTAACAAAAATCGAAAATCAAACTGATGACTAAAGTTAAATTTAAGTTAGAAGAAAGAGATCGGACTGAACTAACATAGCAGACAATGCGATGTCTAACATACATACATGAAGCCTTAGTATGTGACATTTGTTAGTGCGAAAATGGCTAAAAGAGATTTTCTTTCTAATCTTGTTGTCAGACATATCCTCCAGATAGATGTTTCCATTCCAGAAAATCTTTCGACTAGCTTTTGTTGTTTTTTCTGCAGTTTCTTCATGTTCCTTTCTGATGATGTGTATAAACTCATCCAAGTACATATCTTCCCGTGGATCGTTAAATATAAGTCGTACACTTGTACCATTCGGCAGGAGAATTTGAAATCTGTATACTTTAGAATCACCATCATCATTTCCATCTAAGTATTCTAAATATGATCTTTTAGATGACCTTCGATTTGCCATCTTCCTGAATGTGAAAGCATAGCATAATACAAATGTTACTTCAGTCAACCATGTCAAGATCATGTCAACGATAATTTGGAATAAAATTCAATTAAAAATCAAACATGCATGTCTCTGAATCATGTGATCATGGGTAAACCATTTTCAAAATATTGATAAATTTACTGCATGAAAGACGAAAAGGAACTATAAATTTCTAGTATAAGTGACAGATTTATGTATACACTATATGCCGCTTCCAAACCACATAGACATGAAGAATACAGAATTGCTGATACACACGAATTTCAGGGTCTGGAAGACATAAGAAAGCACCAGTATGACTCATGACATGTCCAGTGAATCATGTGATTGCTGCACGCATTCAATCAAATCAGTTTCTAGGTCACTTTAAATTTGCAACAATGCGCTTTGAGGAGCATGATAATGAAAAAACTTAGCTTTGATCGCCAACAGCATTTTAAGCAACTTTCAGTAACAAAGAACTTGCTTCCTGTATACCAAATTAACTTAACTATCACATAAGAATTGAGTATAAAAGCTGAAGGAAAGAAACCAATCACTACAGCAAAACAATTTCTAGTGATATTACCTGGAGAACTATAATGGAGAAACAAGTCAGGTTAAACGATACATTAAAGTCGTATAATCATAATAGCACATTATAGGCATTTTTCTTACTAACAGTAACATAATGCTTCTTTTATGAAGAAAAAAATTGTGAAAGTTTAAGTGCAGAGTATAAAGACAATACAACCAAATAATAGTATAAAGATGTCAGATTATATCCATAATAGAATATTTCAAGAAAAGAGAAAAATGACATGGTAAGATGCTGTTGACTACAAGATGCCCAATCTAAAAAACCTAATAAAAGTTTAACAAACATATAGTCTGTGACTCAAAGGGACAACAATGGACAAAACTCTTTACATAAAACCATCAATGGCAGAGATTATGGCAAAAATTATGGTTGAGATTACAAGATTTATTTTACAATAATTAGTGTATTAGCTGTATATATTCTTACCTAAAATAGATTATCAAGAATCCGTATATTAACTGTGTATATATTTTTATCTAAAATAGATTGTACAGCAATTCTTATTTAATGGAAAGGATCCTTGAGAGGAGGTCATTCAGCCATTTACTCAAAACTTGTCATAGTATCAGAGCCAAGTTCTCGAATCCATAACTGAATATTCGAATTACTATTAGTTTTGCTTCTGTCTTTCAAAGTTTTCTGATCTGCTTTCATTTTTCTTATTCTGGGTTAATTAATCTCTAATCAACAACTTCGCTTTGAGATTTTTTTTTTTTTTTGGTCAATCAACTTGTGGTTGACAGCCTTGCATTGAGATCTCTGCATTTGAAATTTTTTTTGAAGAATGTCCACTGAGAATCTTTTTGGAAAAATATCTGTAGAGACCTTGGCTATCAAATTTACAGGAAAGAATTATGCAGCATGGGAATTCAATTCAAAATGTTTCTGAAAGGAAAGGAGCTTTGGAGTCACATTGACAGGTCTTCTATTGCTCCTGAAGATGATAAGGAACTTAGCCAATGGGAGGCAAAGGATGCTCGAATTATCTCTTAAATTTTAGGATCTATTGAAGCCTATATAATGAAAAATTTACGCTCCTTTGGTATAGCTAAAAAGATGTGGGATTACCTGAAGTGCATATACCATCAGGATAATAGTGCGAGACAATTTCAATTAGAACTCGAGATTAATAACTTCAGTCAAAATAATCTCTATATTGAGCAATATTATTCTGGATTTATTAATTTATGAAGCGAATATTATGGTATTATCTATTCTAAGATACCTAAAGAGGCCTTAGCCGACCTTTAGGCAGTTCATGAAGTTAGTAGGCATGATCAGTTTTTTATGAAACTGAGACCAAAATTTGAAATTGCTCGGGCTGGATTGCTGAATAGAAATCCGATTCCTTCTTTGGATGTATGTCTTGGTGAATTGTTGCGTGAAGAATAGAGAATGGCTACACAGGCTGTTGTAGTGCATCCAAGGAAACATCTGAGGTTGTCAATGTTGCTTATGCTGCTCAAGGAAGGAACCAAGGAAAGGGACAAATGCAGTGCTATAGCTGCAAGGAGTTCGGGCATATTGACTGCAATTGTAGTCACTCCTTTTTTTCACCCTTGAGTTCAAATCCCTATCTTTACAATAATAAATATTTTATTAACTAGAAAAAAGACCACATCTTTTTGATATGGCCACAAGTGATGAAAAAGTCTCTTTCACCCAAACCTCAAACCTATTACAAAATAGTAGATTACTATAAAAATAAATATAAGATAAAAATATATCAACAACCACACATGCTAGTAGGAACCTCGAAAAAATCATAAAAATAATCTTCAATACTCGTGAAATATATATAAATGTTAATAATTTAATATGAAATGATAATATATCAATTCATTATAAAACTCAAGCATCAGAAAAACAATTATAATTCTTATATAATAAACAAAATCATGCATCAATCACATGCAACATATGCATAATAGTCGAATAACAAAGACGTACATCACACTTAATGGTACACTCTCCCAATAACGGATGGAGAGAACCTATATCGCACTCCCAACAACGGATAGAGAGAACCCATATCACACTCCCAACAACGGATGGAGTGATATCCCTGCTCCGCCCAAGTGGAGATTTGTTCCTCCCAACAACGGATGGAGAAATCATCTAACCGCCACGTCTAATGGCTCGTTAATCCCTGAAGGAAATCGTCCTACCTGCCCTTGGTAGGGATACATAAACAACCATGATCATTCATTTACATTCATTTATTCATTCACGTATATATCTAAAAGATAATATGATAAAATATTATAAGGGACTATACTTGATGTATAATCTACTAAACTATATTCATTAGTGGCTCCACACTATGATGGACTTGTAGCTCCTTTCACATATTGCACTTCCAATGTGAACCACTAGCATAATCACATATATTACATTACATGGTAACAATCATATCAATATCATAAACTTAAAAAAATAAAAAATCAATAATCATTTCCAAATAACACATTCGGATTGAACTTTTAAATTTATCAAATCATAAAAACATAAGAAATCAATTTCTTAATAGTCCTCAATCAATCAAAACCCTAATTAAAATGGCCCAATTGACTTAAACCAAATTCAATTCAATTATGACTTAACGGAACCAATCTTAAATCCTCGTAGAACTAGTCTAGGATCATCCTAGACTGGTCTAATTTAGATTTGATTGATTTCAATTAGACTAAATAGGTTTAAACTAATCAAGTTAGTTTGGATTCACCCTAAACTAACTTAAAACGATCAAAGCTATTTGACATAATTGCTTCTCAACTTCATTTGAATGTCAATTAGACCTGATGAAATAACTCGCCTATCAACTTCGTTTGATCCAAACCATTGATTTGGGCCCACTTTAGATAATAGACTAATCAAGATATTATAATTTTCATCGCTCAGGATTTGACATTCTCATCAAGGCCCAACATAGCCGAGATCAAATCCTAGAATGGTAATAGGATAACTGGCCTAACAATTTCATTTGACCCAAATCATTAGTAAAAATACTTAAACTAAAATTAATAATAATGCATTCATCGTACCATTTTAAGTCAATCATAGTCGGTGTCAATTTCTAGAAAACGCCTTTACTACAACGATGAGATGCGGTCGATTGCATCCAGAAGAAGATTTCCATCGGATCAAAATTTTCTTTTCGCTCAGGTTACGATGCAAGGTTTCCGTCGTATTCTTGGACTTCTCCGCTGGTCCAACAAACGACACACCCCTCCCGGTTCAAGAAAGCAAGTACGCGAGCAGACCCTCACGAAGAAACAAACGCATACAAGAAAAGTTCGACAAGTCGGGGGAACGGCAGAGTAAAGAAGGTTTCGATTGGACCGAAACGTTCACAGCACTCGGACTCTCGGACAGGGATGCAGAATGCAAACCCTCACGAACAAACATACACAAACAAGAAAGAGCGGCGAGATAGGAGAAGGGCATCAAGAAAGAAGGCTTCGATTGGATCAAAACGTTCACGATGCTCTGATAGCGATGCAATGTTTCGTTCGACAGAGGAACGGGAGCGATGCAGTGTTTCGCTCGACAGAGGAACGGGAGCCATTACCTCCTCCAAGAAGACGAGAAGCCGCGGAGACGAACTTTGGTTAAAAGAACGGCAGCCAGAGACACGGAGGACACCTCCACCAAGGCAAAGAAACGCTAGGGTTCCGACGACAAAGAGGGAGCTGAAGACGAGAAATGGGAAGAGAGGGAGGGAAGGAATGAACGAGAGGAGAAGCCGAGAGGCCGGAAACGGCAAAGCGGTGGGAAACAGGGCTCTTTAAATGGCATGGGCAGTAATCACACCGCGACCGGTGTCAATTCCGTGAGCTCTGTGTTGCAACTAAGGTACGCCTTCTGGTAAACATCTCGGTTATGGCACCGGGAAGGTGTGCATACCGCTACGACTTCTGTCACAGTCGGTGATCAGACACCGCGAAGGCGGGTATATTAAGCTGCCTCGTCGTGTCGTCCAATTACGTTGCGACTCGTGGAGGAACTCAGCCTGGGGCTTCCTATTACCATCATTTGCGTTCAGAAAAGAAAGGGTTAAACGACGGCTACTAAACGTACAGAGAGAGCGTACCGGAACGACGAAACCCCCACCCCGGTGCTCCACGTACGCGGCCGCCACCACCATGGGAATCGTGTGGGTCCCCAATCAAGATGACCAATCGGCCGCATCCTTTCAAAGCGGAGGCAGCAATGGGTGACACGATCGATTGGCCCGTCGGTCGTTCCCTGCTCGTCACCGTTAACGTGGGTCCCGTCTGGGTTGAACCGGCGCCTCATCGATTCCTTCGGGGTCGGGAGGCTTCGGCCTCGCACATTAGTGTTTCGATATGCTTCCTGTCTCTTTCCTCGTGCACCCGCTTCCTGTCGTCAAGAATGCATAGAGAGACCTGTAGGGTGAGTCCATCTATGATCTTTACTTTTTGGCACAGATATTATACCCATATTAATGTATATGTAACCTGTTATGTTACCAAGCAGCCATGAAAAGAATTGACAAGCTTCAGCAAGGGAAACAGACTCTCATGTACTCAGAATCAAAGAACAAAAGAAAAATAAACTGAACCAAAGCACCACCACCAACTCGATGCAGGAACAAGTTTCATCTTTCTACAACCTTCAGACATTTTTTCATACGAGCTTCAAAAATAAATTTAAATGTTGTCACTAACCACATAGCAACAATGCGATTTACCAAGCCATGGAGCAACATGGATGCACAAGTAGCATTATTCACCACAAAAATGAATATTTCTGGGGGGAAAAAAATGCAGATAGTCTGCTGTTTTTTCAGAAGGTGCATTTCAAGAGGAAGCTAAACTACAGTAACAAATTTGTGGTCAATTTAGAGCAAGCAATAAGGAAAACATGTCAGTAGAAGAAGATAGATGGGTGCTGAGAATACACATCTTAGTATACAAAGTGAACTAGAAACACAATTCTACCTTACAAATTTGCACAAGTTAGTTGCGAGGTTCTTATCATAGCATGTGAGCATGTCATGTCCAAACACCGTGTCGTCTGTGTTAGAGCAGGAAAACATTGACGTACAAGCATAGCATGGATGAAACACACAAAAAAGGCAAAAACTTACAATCAATTCACAAGTTGTTTTGATCATCGTAACTATCTTTATATTTCTTAAGAAAATAGAAGGATTTCCAACAAGCTTTACAAAAGCAACATTTGCTTTATCATCAGATCTCACATTCGATGATTTAAATACCAGCCTATGTCACACTCTAGCCAGCATTAGATTTACCAGTATAGTAAACCTGCATGGACAAAATACCAACACAGCACCAAAGGCAGCCGCTAGGTTAAAGAAAGAAGAGATGACTATAATCAGACAAAAGACTAATTATATGCTTATAACAAGGTATTTAAGTATTGTTTTATGCCCGAGGTAGCACCCAGTTCCTACGATACAGTCGATAATTGATAAGGCGAACAGGAATGAGAAGTTTTATGTAGAAGGATCATGGACGAAAAAATAAATCATTACTAAGCAATTACAACTTTATTTCTCAGCCATCGAACCTATTTTTCTGTTCCTTGAATTCAAACATCCAGATAAATATTGAAGTTTGATATTAACTCATAATCAATTAGATCACAGTACAATCAAGGAAAAATTCGTTCATCCACCCACCAAGGAGAATCAAGAGGCATTTTGCCAAGAAGGGACTCGTCATGCTAGTAGTAGAGGTCAATGAAAATAAGCATGTGGTCAAGCTTTATGTAATAGTAGCACAATCTAAAGTATGCACTCTCATCAGATAAAAAGTTTGCTACAAAGTTGATAATAAATATGCAAGTGGATCTCGTTTGGTTCATCTTCTAAGAGAATTTTAACAGAATCATGGACATCCGTCAGCTTCACACAACAGTAGAACAACTCAAAATTTTGTCGTACCTACGAAAATACATATGTGCAAATGAATGAATGACTTTAGACATAAACAATGTGACAAGATACAGAGTTTGTGTGCCCACTGGTGAAAAAAGAGCTAATTGGGTATCTTTTTAGCTCCTTTTTTATGAGAATAATTGGATCTCTCTTTTAGTTCCCTTTCGATGAGAATGACAGCTTCAATTTTATCATCTAAGTATATAGTGACCTACAAATCAAATCCAACTTACCAAGTGTAGGCTGGTCAAGACCAAGATACTAGAATTTTAGGAACCAACCACCAGAATTCTCTTAGAAGACTATAAGTGCAGCACAAGTCACCACCTTTATCTTGACAACTCAGCATGGTACAAACACAACAAGTCATTATGTCCCGGTTGCTTGTGGTCATCTACTTGGAGTTTTTCATGCCAGTAAGTTCTTTATAGGACAATAAACTTAGAGCTATTAAATCTCATTTTATTGTTTCGAACATAGAACTCTTCGATCTCCCTTTATCATTGTTTATATCACTAATCTTAATAGATTCACCTTACACAACCAATGCATGTAAAAGTATTCTTTAAATATGTTCATACCATCTCGGTTAGTTTTCCTTCATTTTTATCCTCTATCAGAGCCATATGCAATTATTTGCTTATTAAAACATTTTTTCTCTTTATTTGCTAATAAGTGAGAACATCTACCCGAACATTGTCATCTCAACTACATTAACTTTATTGCAAACGTGATGAGCATAACAAAAGTCCTACCACTTCATTTCAACTTTCCTCAATTTTTCAATAAAAGATGTATATACAAAAACAGGGAGAAAGCTAACATAACTACAGATTCTCAAGAAGAAACGCACAACCATTCTATGAAAATTATCTGAAGTGCCCACCGGGAGAGACATCCAATTGCTGATATCTAGGCGACCTAGGATTTTAACATATGAAGAACTTACACATGGGTTTCTTAGGCATATGATTACGGCATTGCTAATTACCAAATGATGACCAGAACTCTCTGCCCTTACATACTGCATATAGATAGAGCTATCAACTGTAATAAGTGAACATATAGCACTTTATGAAATAAGTGTACATTACAAATTGTCAGTAAAACATTATCATGAAGATTCTTACCAGCACAAATAAGAAAAGAGTTATTGGTGAACCAACAGGTTAGTCAAATGCTGTGCAAGGTCAGATCCTGACTGAGGTGATGAGGACAAGTAAACCATGAAAAGCACGTATATCACTATTTGCAGCAGACTCTTAAGTGATAAGATAGCATGATCCTTGCTACTCCATCTGGGCCATTGTTAGTATAATTTATATGTTGAGTCACTTCCATGAGACAAAGCAGCAATTATCTTATCGTTAATTTGCTGTTCGGAGCCTGTTGATTTGATGATATAAAGTATACTGAATAGTTTTCCTTCATTTTTATCCTCTATTGATGCTATATGCAATTATTCGCATATTAAAACATTTTTATTCTTTATTCTCTAATAAGTGAAAACATCTACCTGAACATTATCATCTCAAGTTCTCAACTACATTAACTTTATTGCAAATGTGATAAGCAGGACAAAAGTACTATCACTTCATTTCAACTTTCCTCAATTTTTCAATAAAAGATGTATATACAAAAACAGGGAGAAAGCTAACACAACTACAGATTCTCAAGAAGAATCGCACAACCATTCTATGAAAATTATCTTAAGTGCCCACCGGGAGAGACATCCAATTGCTGATATCTAGGCGACCTAGGATTTTAACATATGAAGAACTTACACATGGGTTTCTTAGGCATATGATTACGGCATTGCTAATTACCAAATGATGACCAGAACTCTCTACCCTTACATACTGCATATAGATAGAGCTATCAACTGTAATAAGTGAACATATAGCACTTTATGAAATAAGTGTACATTACAAATTGTCAGTAAAACATTATCATGAAGATTCTTACCAGCACAAATAAGAAAAGAGTTATTGGTGAACCAACAGGTTAGTCAAATGCTGTGCAAGGTCAGATCCTGACTGAGGTGACGAGGACAAGTAAACCATGAAAAGCACGTATATCGCTATTTGCAGCAGACTCTAAAGTGATAAGATAACATGATCCTTCCTACTCCATCTGGGCCATTGTTAGTATAATTGCTATGTTGAGTCACTTCCATGAGACAAAGCAGCAATTATCTTATCCTTAATTTGCTGTTCGGAGCCTGGTGATTTGATGATAAAAGTATGCTGAATAGTTTCTCCACCACCTGTGACCTTTGATTCTGCCACATTAACCTGCACCTCCTTTAAAGCCTGAAAAACTTTAGAAACAGGATGGGTATTCAATGGAGAGCTGACTTGCACAATCACCTCATCCTCAAGTGCTTGCACGTCAACCTCAGGTTGATGCACTCGGGTGCTATGATCCATCGCATTATGATCCATCGCATTATGATCCATCGCATTGGATTCCAAGAATCTCTCCCTCTCGGACTCCATCTCCTTCAACCTCTTTTGGAGCTCTGTAATATATGCAATGGCATCTCCCAGCAAAGATGCCTTATCCATCTTTGAAATATTAGGCACCACCGCACGCAAAGCATAGAACCTCTGGTTAAGCTTTTCCCTCCTCTGGCGCTCGGCTTCAACATGATTGAGAGGTTCCTCCCTCCCATTTGCAGGCTTCCTTCCCCTCTTCCTTGGTCGCCGCTCATCTGGCGGGCCAACCCTCTCATCTTTACATGAAACCTCTATATCTACATGGTCCCCTTCCGGTGCACCAACGTGGGCAATCAAAGTCCCAGCTCTCGAAGTCCCTCCACTAAAATCTATCTGCCTCGGTGATGGCTGCAGTGATTGTTGGGGTTTATGCTGATTCTTCTGAATCTGCAACTGTCCAAGCAAAGTATCTCCCCGAGCTCCATCACTGTGATCGCCGACTTCACTGCTAGCGGTCACCGCGCCGTTACCAAACTGCTGCTGATGAGAACTTGGGCCGCGGACATGGTTCCAACTGAAACTCTGCAGTCCCTTCCGAACATTCGGAAACAGCACCCAATCCCCACTGCGTCTCTTTAGTTGTGTATCCCAAGAACTATCCTCTACCTTTGTAACTAGAGGCTTGTCGTTGACACTAGAAGTCCCCAGATTTAGATCCTTTCCGAAGATTTTTGGGCATGCCTCTGATCCATTCCTCTCGTTCTTCTCGCGAGACAGCGGCATCCCCGCAGGAGTCGTATCCGAAAACACCGACTTTATGGTCTCCAATGAATTAGGGCTTTCAGCCAGCGATCTAACGGATCCCAATTCGAGAACGCCTGTATCGAATGGCACTACAACGATCGTGCGGAACCCGGCGGACACCGCCAAGAAGCCCCTGTAGCAGTAGTCGGAGGGGGACAGGATCCACAGGTGCTTCCCGGCCGCCAAAGCCCGACCTGGCCCGCCCTTCCCTCGAGGAAAGGAGAAGTACATCGAGACGAGGAAGAACATCTCGGCGTCGGTGACCTGATCGAGGCGGAGGGCGTAGTTGTCCTCGTCGGAACCCCCAAAGTACACGTGGAGCTTCTGCAGGACGGCCCTCCTCATTTTCTGCTGGGACTCGTCGTCGCCGGGAGACCTCGCGACCGCAGCCGCTGCCGCGGCCTCCTCGCCGTCACGGAGATCGCGGCAGGACCCGTCGCCCCAGCCGAGGACGAGGTCGCCGGACTTGGCGCGGGAGATCTGCCAGAAGATGGCGTAGTTCCAGCCGATGCCAGGGCGGTCGGGGGGTCCCTCGACAAGGTCGAGGAGGCGGCTCTGGAGGTCGGCCTCGGCGGAGGAGGCTGCGGCGGTGAGGCCGTCGGAGGATGCGCGGCTGGCGGCGAGGTAGTCGAAGGCCTCGGGGCCGAGGACGGCGGCAGCCATGCCCCGCTCCTCCTCGGTCCAGAAGAAATCCGACATCGAAGCTTCCAGTTTGGAAAGCCGCGGGGTTGGATTGGCAAAGAGAGTCTCGGGGGCTAAACAGAATTCTTCGATCCGTTGATGGGTTGGAAGTGAGACCGGGTGTATTTGGGGATCCATATCTGTCAAATTTGGATCCTCCCCAACGATCGGGAAGAAGTAGCTCGATCTGACCGTTGGATATTTAGATCGTAAGTTCTTTTAGCTTAGTGAACGGTTTCGATCTGAGAGATGGAGCTTCCCTTACAAAGTAGTATTGGAGAGGATCTCCACCTGCTCATGTGCGGATTTGGGCATCGTGATCCGAAGTTGGCCACCGGCATACGATGATGACGATAAGCTCTAGTTGGCGGTACGATATTCTTGTTCAGAGGAGCCGGCTCCCCCTCTTGGCGACCCGAGCCAGCCGAGCTTACACGTCAAGATGTTTCGCTCCCCATGCGGACATTATTTTAGAGGTTGGGCGGCTCAATTCGAAGCCAAGCCGAAGCCACCCTGGTCGAACCTCGGGCCAGCAAGCACGAGCCAAATCGGCCCAACCTCGTTGATCAGCGTGAGAAATTCCTCGATCTCAGCCGTTGAGATGAAAGAGATCCATCGATCTGAGCGGCAGAGCTTAGGGCGCGATTGCCACGGCGTCGGACGCGTGCTGGTGACGACCGCAACGACGTTGCGTGTCACGTGAGGCTTGTGAGAACACGTGAATCTCGTTACCATTACTATACGTATCGTATCGAACAAGCGAAAGCAACCGCTGGAGTTGCTGTTACCAACTGATTGAGATATAAAACGGGAGGCGTAAATATAAGTATTAAACTTAAATTTAGAAGGGTAAATATAAATGACGAACTCCAAATATAAACATAACACATGAATATTATTTATTATATAAAAGTCTCCATTAAATGTTGAGGCTATTATAGAATATGGAGTATTATTGCATGGACTTAAAGGAAGGGTGTTAACATCCACGGGTGAGATTAATCAAGATGTAAGATGTCAACAATTTCGTGGACCGAATTAAAGGACGCACTCGGCGTTCTTTCCCAAGAACCGCTGCATCGCCGCTTGAAAGTGACATTGTCATAAATATAACAACCAATTTCATTGTGTTTTCTGGGCTTTTTAATTGTTTATAGCTTTTAATTGTTCATAGTATTTATATGATCGAGACGGCTTAGCTTTGCCATCTGATGCATGTCGCTGAAGGTGGGAGTTATGATTCTTTCTTAGATTAATGGCAACCGCTCCACCAGCAAAGGTGACATGAAACGAGGGGTCGGAGATAATAACAGCCAACCTCGTGATGTTTCCTTCAGCGGATCTCTTGGGAAATAAATATCCTTTTTTTAGTATTAAGTCGTGAAGATAAGATCTGATTTAAATTGATGCATTAATCAGACAAAGTTTTTATCGACTAAAATAATGCTAACCTTGGAAAATTTATAGAAATTATATTTAAAAATAAAGATGTTTATAGAAAATAATCATGTTTGTGAGATAAAATACAGATCCACTAAGAGGATAGTATTATGTTATTAATGATCGAAAGAATCGATTTACGTGTATTAAATTTGACTCCTAATTTAAAATTTTAGATTTTTTAATTGAATTGATATCTCACATGATATGTGTTAAAGAGATGTGTTGTGTATATTTGAGTCAGCTCAGCTCGATCTTGATCCAGAGGCGTAGGAACGTTCGAAGAACTTTCATGACGATCTTCAACATAATTAAGATATTCTTGAGGTAGGGGCAAAGTAAAATTTGATCTATTTATGAGTTCCAACATAGGTTAGCTTTGGAAAGAATTTCTCGATATAACTCATATGATGCTCAAATTAGTTCAAGAGGTTGTATGGAGCGTGAGAAGTCTTTTAGAAAAAGGTTTGACTGACCCCTAGGCCAGTATGGAAGGTCGATTTTTTATACTTGATTAAATAAGAGGATTCTTTGTAATGATCTCAACATCTCCTTTTAATATTTTGTCCATGGGGGCAATAGACCCGATAACTTCTCATGAACTATTATCCATGAAGGTCGAGTGAGTGCGGGATAGGCTCAAACAATCTCGTGTAGACTATTATTTACATAGATCAACGGGACTAATCTAAATAACCTCTCATAGACTGTGATCAATAAGGGTCAACAAACCATAACCACCCCCGTGTCATTGCCTAGCGGGGGATGACCTAATTTATGAATGATGATTGATTATTAAATTACTTTTTACTAATATGTTAATTACTCAAACTCACAATTAAGTCGACAAGTTATAATTTAATTGAACGAAGATGAGCCAACATCATGAAACTAAATTTTAAACATTTGTAAGGTAAAAAAAAGATAAAAATAAATTTTAAACATTTAAGAGTAAGGTGAAGATAATCAACTCACATATGAATAGCACAAATATATTTAAAATATTTATATCGATATTAATATTAAAAAAATCAACGAAATATTTTTGGAGGCTTACAAGTAAAAGCGAAAGTATCTTTTCTGAATTCATAGTAACAACTTACGAAGCGAAGCCCACCCGAATTGCTGTGCATAATAGATCTTAAGCCCCCAATCTCTTCTGGTTGGAGCCAATCAGGCCATTGGATGCTTGTGTGCGCACGGAGCGGTGGCAAACGGGAGCAGCACGGCTAAGATGGACGGAAAGGTGCAGCTGCGTTGCCTTCCGAGAAGGGTCTCTGAAAACTTGCATTTGCTCTTCATCATGGCATGCAACGCAAACTTGAAGTGGCAGTAAACTTGCATTTTGTCTTTGAAGTGCTATTATTAAGACTACTCAAGGCATACTTTTTTTTCACGTCACTTCGATCCTATATGTTCTTCCGATATCATTTTCATTGTGTAAATTAGTTCCAATAAATTCTAACCTCATAAATCACTACCTTTTTTTTCTTTTGTAGTGCAGTAGAGCGCCCCCGTGACCATTCTTAAATACCATCGGCGCCTACAACACACACATCACACGAGCCCGCACTTATACTCCTCCCTCTGTCCCTCATCCACATCCCCTCACCCACCTCTCTCTCTCTCTCTCTCTCTCTCTCTCTCTCTCTCTCTGTGCCGTGCGATCCAGAGGGTTCCGCTGAGGAGAATGGGGAAGAAGATGAGCTGGCTCTCCACCGTGAAGAAGGTCTTCAAGCCCAAGGACTCATCCCCGCCGTCCGATCACCGGGTATTCCTTCCACCCGTCCCTCCGTCTTTCATGTCTCGGCCTATAGTTCACGGCGCGTGAGACGTCGCCTTTGCTGGTTTCTTCTTGCGTGCAGTGGGAGAGGGAGGCGGATGCGGAGGCGGAGGGGAACGACGGCGCTGCGGCGGAGATAGTGTCGGTGGAGCACTTTCCGGCGGAGACGTCGCCGGAGGCGACGAACCACGAGAGCGGGGGAGAGTGGGGGGAGGAGGTGGCTGAGCGGGAGCGGGCCATCGCCGCGGCGACGAGGGCCGCGGCGGCGGCAGCGGAGGCCGCGGCGAGGGTCGTGCGGCTGGCTGGCTGCGTCCGGCCGTCGAAGGAGGAGCGAGCAGCGGTGGTCATCCAGTCCGTCTACCGCGGTTACTTGGTGAGCGCCATCCCTCTCCCCCTTCTTCCTCATTTTGATCGTCGTTTCCCCCCGGGTTTTTCGCGATTCCCCTGCGTCCCTTCACGTCGTGTGCGGGACGACTGCGTTTCCCTGCACGCGTGTCGTCATTAGTTGTTGCAACAGCTGTCGTATCCGTTGTTAACCGTATCGCCGCTACAGTAGCTGCAACAGCCATACATCCGTTATTAACCGTATCACCGCTACAACGTAGAAACCGCTACATTAGAGTCCGCTTATGATGATCATACCGAATGAATTATAATGATGCCTAGATAGACCAAGTTGGACACGAGTACGGGATTATAAACCGTGGCCGATACGAAACGTATCTTCGCGATGCCCCATGGCGAAGGGTACTGAGGGTAAAGCAATTACTCAGAGCACATGGACAAATTAAAAGTTGCAGTATGGGGTACCCCATGGTCTATATATAGAACAACACAGCCATCCGATTCGCTTTGGATCAGTGTGTGTGCAAAGGTAGTGTAGTATTCAATAAACTTTATCACACCAGTATGTAGAGTTTGGCTTCAGTACTAAGGCAAACATGACAGAGAGATGCATGGCAGTGTGATTCATCTATTTACTTGAGGAAAAAGAAAAGCTTCCGCTGGGATTCTCTGGAGGAAAGGACCAAGTGGGGTTCCCAGGTTGTGACCCAGGACAATTGTCATCAAGCACGGATGCCCTACTGTTACAGCGACTCCACCAAGAGCATGGACCGATCTGGAGACCACTGTTTTTCCCGTACATTACCTGTTGGTTCTCATCAATCATACACACTTTGTAGTTTCTTCTCCTAGTTCAAGATGCTTCATACAGAGTGGTAAGATAAGCAGAGTTTGTGTGGTTCCCTTTTCCTTCTCCAAAATGCGGATAATTTTGATTTCAGTTGGCATTTTTATTCACCAAGGACGGGATGGTATTATTGACTGAAGCAAAGAGGTTGCTGGATATGTGACCACCGAAGTTATTTGCAGGCTCGGAGGGCATTACGAGCGTTAAGGGGACTGGTGAGGCTGCAGGCGCTCGTGAGAGGCCACCACGTCCGGAAGCAAGCACACATGACCTTTCGCTGCATGCAGTCACTCGTCCGCGTGCAGGCCCTCGTCCGCAACCGCCGCCTCCAAGTCGCCAGCCACCGCAACGTGCTCTTCTCTCCGTTCCCCGCGGCCACGGCCGCGGCCGCCACCTACCATGGCTCTTACCAATTCCACCATCCAAAAATGAGGGCAGCGCCACGAGACCGCCTCCAAGATTTCCACCTCACGGAAGAAGACGACGATGACGAGGAGGAAGCAGATGGAGGTGGCAATCGTCGTGTCTGCATGAAGAGCCCCAACTCCAAGAGTTTGGGACTGAGGAACTGGGACGGGCGGCGGCAAAGCCTGGACACCATCGCGGTCGACTCCCAGCGCAAGCACGATGCCCTCGTCCGCCGCGAGAGAGCCCTCGCTTACGCTTACACCTATCAGGTATTCGTCTCTTCCTTTACTTCTCCCCGTGGCTTTGCGCAATGCGAACTGTTTGCCTAAACTCGCCTAATCAGCAGCAGCAGCAGCAGCAGCAACAGCGGTGGCATGAGAAGCCCCAGTGGGGCTGGAACTGGCTGGAGCGTTGGATGGCCGCCCAACAGTGGGAGGCCCGGCATGGTGCACCCCCGCCGCAGCCGATGAGCTCCTACGTCACGGCCACCGCCATGGACGGCATGTCGGAGAAGACGGTCGAGATGGACCCCGGGAGACGAAGCCCAATAAATCCCATGCACTATTCCTACCACCTCAGAGATGAGCCCGGCCGGCAGCCGGCAGTTCCGAGCTACATGGCGGCCACTCAGTCCGCGAGGGCCAAGGTTCGAGCCCAGGCTCCGCCGGTAACGAAATGGAGCTCCACCACCAGGAGAGCCAAGACGGGTAACATGGCAGACTCGTCGAGCTCCGGCGGAGGGACGTCTGCCACAATTAATCCGGCCGGTCGAAGCCCCAGCCATATGGGAGTTGGGCTTACAGGGCGGCACACGGGGTACAGCCCTGATTCGAGCTGCGGCGGGGATGACTGCACGCCGCCGTTCGGAGGTCGTGGGAGGAGGACTGCTGTGAACGTTTGAGGGTCAGATAAACGGGAACCAAGTACGTAAACTGGAGCAACTATTTACATGCCACCACGTTCTTATCTGGCAATCTCTTCCGGGGAGGCTCAGCCACCCTCTGTAACACTCTTTCAGGGGAGAAGAAAATGAAAGAGAAACTAAGAAAGAAAGGAACGAAGTCCGTGCATGCTTGCTTCGTGGCTGTAGAAACAATTTAAGGTTGAGAACTACGTATATTCGTATGTGGTGTGTGTGTGTGTTTAATGATGAGAAAATAATGCTACGAGTGATGAATCCATGTCTATTTTGATGCAGCTATTAAGACATTATCTTGAGTTAAACCAGATTCCCGATAAGCTTTCTAGAAATCTATCCTACTTTTTCGATTTACGAATCACTTTTTTTATTTAATGATCACCATTCGCGATTCATTGACATCATTAATTTTAGTGATCAAAGAAGCAAAATCTAGATTGTCCTCTTATGCTCTTTCTTGACAATCGATTTAGCATCTTGCTGGAAGTTTATGCAAGCATGCATGCATGTAACAGTCATAAAAATTATCTTCTGGAAGTTTAAGCATGCAATCTCCACTCAGAATAAATACGAAAATAGAGGAAAAAACGTAAACACGCTGGCGTTTGATTTCTTTATGTCATGGAAACAGCCTTTCCCTGTGGTTTGTTCGGCGACACAGCTCGGATTAACATCGAGAAGAAGAAACACACATCACTTTGCGCATCGATATCAGAAAGAGATGTGAAGCCTTTTGTGATCATCACATCGCACGTATCTCAGGGTTGCTGCCGGCGAAAGGAACACTTCCCGCCTTGTTTGCGTCTCCCTTCACCACCACCACGTCGGTCAGACCCATCTCCGTCTTCCTCTTCACCGCCTCTATCTGCCTCTGCGTCGACTTGTAGTACGTCGCGTACAGCATCAGCTGTGCCACCGCGAACACCACCCCGAGGCCATTGGGAATCTGAAGCAAAGGACAAGGAAATAATAGTGTCGGCATCATCTTTCCTTTGAAGGTCATCAATGACCATGCAATTATCTGGTTTTGTTCAGAACACTGTGTATGAGACTGCTTTGACGTGTCCATTAACATGATCGCAGAACCATACTAAATGCATGACATTGCGTGATGGAGTCGGTATGAATGCAGTGCGAGTTCCACTTCAACTTACGGTGATGTATGGATCGAAACGGATGAGAGCGTACGCAGTCCAGCAAACGGCGTTGAAGAAAGAAGCAAGGGAGAGGAAGAGAGGCATGTACTCCACGCTCTTGGTCTGTATCACCAACCTCTGCAACACAATTATATCAGATATTAGTTATAATGATCCGAAAGAAGGGAAAGAAAAAGGACAGACACGGCACGCCTCAACACAGGCTTATTGTTCGTATTGCATTGCTGCCACGATAAATGCTATCGAGGAAGTTGAATCATCTTAAGGTTAGAGTGTGCTGAGTTGACGTACCATGACGGATAATGGAGCGGCGTACATCATGGTTCCGAAGAAGACGCAGAGGACGCCGACGATCATGGAGCGACGCTCGTGCGTGTGCGCGAGCGTGAGCACGAGGAGAGCGACGGCGGCGACGAAGGCGGTCTCGGCGAGCAGCATCAGGAGCACCTTCAGCCTCTTGCTTCCATGAGAGTAGACGAGGAAGAGGAGCACGTAGGAGAGCTCTATGGCGAGTCCCGACCCGTTGATGGTGATCACCAGCATGCTGTGCGGGTGCACCATTGGCAGCCCATACACCACCCACATCATGCAGTTGAGCAAGGTGGCGACGTAGGGGATCGGAGAGAACTGCTCCACCGATCCCTTCTTCCATATCCTGACGAAGGTCGTCCTGTTCATGGAACAAGAAACAGCTTTGAGCCAGTGCTGCCAAAGCTTAATCGTTGTTGACTCCGTAAATCCATGCTTACACTGGCGATAGAAATAAGCCCAGCGCAATTGCATTTCCTGCCAAAGCAATAAAAGGAGAGAAACATGTCACCTTCTTTACATCCCAAGAATACAAACAAAGACACATGAGAGATATGTACGGATAGGACATGGATGTTCTCTAACGACACAGACGCAGAGGATTCACTGGTGGACAGATAAAAGAATCCGAGGAGCACCGACTCGAACTCACCTAAGATCCCAACTCCCGTCCGAATGGCATCAGCAGAGACCATGATTACTGCAGAACAGTGGCAAGCTGCTCAAGCACACAGAAGAAGATATCCTCAGAGGCAGGAGGAAGGGCTGTTTATATAGGGGAAGAAGTCAAAGGTCACGCTCCTTTCTTATCCGAGATTTAAGCTCTGGTTGGCTGCATGACAAGAAATGGCTGCAACAGATGGAATGTAAGACATGGAAGGGTGGCGATAAGATGTGGATATGGTTAGAATGGCACTGTCTTCAAGATTTTGAAGACCTTAGCTGGTGACGACCGACTCTTCCCCCTCTCTCAGGCTGATTCCCATCCCATTCACCTCAACCTCTTGCAAGTTTCACGCTCAACAAGGTCAAGATCAATTGGCATTTATGACTCTCGTCAGTGGGCGTTACGGAGACTTATCCATTGCCACAAATATCGATCACCAAAGATAATATTGCCCTCTGTGGCTTCTCGTAGAACCGATTTGCATGGGTGGTGTTGTCTTGCGTGAGCTAACTGATATGGTCCCAGACAAGGCAGCCTCAGGTGTGTGAGCCATCCAAGTACATGCATACTGTGAAACATCTGTGAGTGAATCAAACAGGCATGGCAGGTTGCAGACCCCAACACGATATCGATGCAGCAATTAATTACTCGAGCCACTGATGTTGAAGTTTACCACCTCTTGGATGTCGTGCCAGGTTTTGATTCCCGTGCGTGAGAATATTTCATTTGATTTCACTTGTAGTTGTCTTACGATGGTTCGGGAGATAAGAATGTTGAGATAATATATAAAATTAATTTAAAAAATATATTAATTTCATTTTTTTTTTCACTTGTAGTTGTCTCACGATGGTTCGGGAGATAAGAATGTTAAGATAATACATAAAATTAATAAAAATAAAAATAAAATTATTTGTAAAAAATTAGGTATCTTTTTTTTATAGTAAATAATATGAAAAAATTATTTAAAATCATACGAGCATGTTGATATTTGTCACCTTTTAGATTTTGCGCCAGGTTTTGATTCCCGTGCATAAGAATATCTCATTTAATTTCACTTAGTTATCTCAAATGTTGTGGAGATAAGAATTTTGAGATAATATATAAAATTATTTAAAATATATTTTTTACTTATAAAAAATTAACTATTTTTATTATAAAAATAAAATAAAAATTTATTTAAGATGATATAAATGTGTACCGGTAAGACATCCGGATATGATAGACAGAATAAATAAAATAATTAATATTAATGGTATAAGAAAAAAATCTAAAAAAACTTTAATATAAATTATAAATGAAAATTTAAATATTATGTACTTAACTAAAAACATACTTTTCTTACCGATCTTAATAATAACAAAATATTCAAATAATCAATCGTAAATAGCTGAAACTTATAGTTTTATTATTCTGGTTATTATAGTTGTCCCATATGCATTGCAAGGTCATCGATCAAACCATATCCATGAATTTCTTGATTTTGTTTAATTTGAACATCATCATCTGCAATGCAGATGAGTCAAAAATGTTGTTACTTGCATCATGTTTTAATTTTTTTTGAATTAAAATGTTGTATCATCAAACTTTTTGTTGTCATAATATCGTGAATTATGAATTGGCATAGCTTGATTCTATCTTAAAGGTACAATATCATTCGAGTAGCCTGCGTGTCAATTGAGTGAGGAGATTAGAGTCAGGGAAGCTTCAACCGAAGCGATTTTAAGATGGTAATTGAGTATTCGAAAGGTTGGCTCGGGACTCTTTGAGGTTTTGAGGCTAAGTTGAGGTGGGCCTTCGTCTCCTCGAGGATCCTACAGAAGCGATTAATGTCATGGGAGATTTTTCGACTCGACCACTCCAATAGTAAAGTTAATTTTTTGTAAGGTTGAAACAACAGTGGGTTCGAGTCCGATCCTTGTTCAGACCTTGGAGACCGGCTTTTATACCTAAGCAACCGACAAATGAGGACTGACAACTGATGAGTGTAGAGACCAACCTATATGTTCCCCTTGTAGTGCATTCATATGGATGACCGATTCGTACGATCCCTCGTGGGGCGTCGTTAGTGAAGAATGACTGTAGAGACACTGCTTGCCCCTCTTGGCTACTGTCGAGGCAATTGAATAGTTATTGTCTATGTGAGCCAACTAGGGGGGTGCAGGCAAGTTCGATCTACAGGGGGCTACTGACACCGATGGCCAGCCCATATCATCTTCCCTAATATGCTCGGGGTGACAGATTATTGCCCTACCATTAGTTATGGGGAAGGAATGACCTAGGCACTACATTACTTATGTTAGACCCTTGGGAGTAGCTAACTAGCGGGTTGTGATTGACATCGACATATTTCCTATCAAAACTAAATGTCGAACTCAACATAGAAATATATCTGGTAAAATATTCTCGATGATCATATCCGATCCCATAGAACTTAATGTTCCCTTTTAATGTCAAGAGATATTAAACCTCATCTTAGTGCCATAGTTTTCAAACGAACCATCTGAAGTGTCCTTGGCATATGAGTTCGTCAATTTGTATTTTTAATTGGCAACAATCTTCGGTGCATACCTATAATCTTGGTGGAAACGGTAGTATTTGAACCTATCCCAATTTGTCAATAGGATTTTCATTTGGTGAGGGTTCATTAATAGTTCATTCTCTTTTATTTATTGAAAAGTTATTGTTCTAGTCATATTTAGAGTGGTTAGCTTGAACCTTGGACAAGATAACTTCGATTATTTAGTTCTCTTCTATCACAGTGACATCGGGGTTGAGGCTAATTATAACTACTCCTGCTTTGGCCTTTTGCATAACTCCTCATACTTGCTCGAGACCAGTGTCTCGATAACGATATATTGATTGGCTTTTTGAAGTGTCTCAGGTATAGTCGCTGGTGGTATTTCAATCTATGATTAAAAGAGATTAACCATTTTGGGTGAATGATGACCGAGGTGAGATTAACCATTGCCTCCCCTTTGAACTGATGGAGCTCTCACTATATCTCATTCAAATGACAGTCCATTTGCCATAGTTGGATCTACAGGGAATCCTCTGTTAAGTCCACTAATTGAGCCTCTAATTTAAGTGGGATAGATTGAGAGTGGTGTGATCAATTATATTATGTAGTTGAGATTGAAGTGCTCCCTCGGCTAATGGTTCGATAGGCCTTTTACCCTCTTGGGAAGTTGGTACAGTGTTAGGTCGATGAATCTCGATGGATGCTGATGGTAATGGAGTCACAAACTACGACTAAGTTGGTGGAACCACCTACTGAGCCAACTGAGGTAAAAGCGAATAGATAGCTTATATCATGCTTGTTAGCATCTATACTTGTCGAGTAAAATTTAAAAATACATCGATGAGAACGAGTAAGTGACTCAAGACCATCCTTAGGGGTGAGAGACTCATATCGTTGAATATGTATCAAGTATCTCATCGGTTTCTATATTGTACAAGGCCATCCTTGGTGGTTTTTGCTCCCCTAGGTGAAAGTACTATGAGCTAGGGGTAAACCTATTTTGCTTGAGCATTCTTTTAGAAAATCGACAAAGGGGCATTCTTATGATATTGAGCTATCTTTCTAGTACTAAACATATGATAAAAAAATATCGTTGATGTCATAGTTAGTCCAACGTGATCCAGATCTGTGTGCGTAAGATTATCCAATATGCCTCTTATGTGAAAACGTCAAACTTCGGAGGTTCCATTTATACGAAGACTGAGGTTAAGAGAGATTTTTTGATTTAATCCCTATGATGCCCAAGTTTGTAAAATGAGGTAAGTGTGTGTTGATGGGAGTGATGTAAAATACTGCACTAAAAATGAACTTTTATATTTGACTATAAATAAATAAAATATTTTATGAAATATTTTCTTGATTCTTGTTCATGTGAGCAGATCGATAGATGATAGTCTCTATCTTTTTTCAATTTTAATATAACGTGAAGGTCATGTGTTAGATAACGATTGATCAATGATATTTTTTGTAGGTTTAAATATGATTGAGATGAAATCAATTTCATAAGAGGATGATTTTATTTAATGTAAAAGCCATGAATATTTGTTTCTATTGGTTATGCATTCTCATGAAACAATTATATTCAGAACAAAAATAAGGATAAGGTCATTTTTGATAATTAATAAAAAAAGAATATATCCATACATGTATTATACGTGAGGGGTATATCTGGAGATAACACGATCCTAAGTGGTATATACGCATACAAGACCCAGGCATGGTTTTAACATTTAGAAGCTCCTGCGGAGAAACGTAACCACGTCCCATGGTTGAACAAAGAGCGACGCAACGTTGAAAGAGGAGGCGGTGGTTTAGAGTTGATTAGGGTTTAGGCGCACCAAATCCGCCGCCGTCTACGATGGCGAGATCCTCCGCCACCCGCCTCCTCTCCTCCCTCCGCTGCACGGAGAGCAAGAGGTTCCGCCCGCTCGCCGTCCTCATCCTCGATGACGCCGCGCTGGGCAGCGGCCGGCGGGCGATGTCGACCGCGGCGCGGGCCAAGGAGGAAAAGGAGCCATGGTGGAAGGAGGCGATGGATAGGGTGCGGAACATCGGGATCTCCGCCCACATCGACTCGGGGAAGACCACCCTCACCGAGCGGGTGCTCTTTTACACGGGTAGGATCCACGAGATCCATGAGGTCCGTGGGAGGGACGGGGTTGGCGCGAAGATGGATTCGATGGACTTGGAGAGGGAGAAGGGGATCACCATCCAGTCCGCAGCTACCTACTGCACTTGGAACGGATATCAGGTAGTCTTCTTCTGATTAAAATCTGTATCTCCGAGTGGAATTTGATGGTGGAACGAGTTGAATATTTACTTTGAGCAAGTTGGTATGAACTGTCATGAAGGTCCTGTTATTATTTGGTTAAATCTTTTTGATTGCCCACTCCGCCATTCTCCTTTCTCTCTCTATCGCTCCTATAAAGTTTGATTCACGACGATACAAAAAAATACTTGAAAAAGTTTCTGATAAATCACTTTAAATTCCATGCAGATTAATATCATTGATACTCCAGGCCATGTGGATTTCACCATTGAAGTTGAAAGAGCTTTACGTGTTCTTGATGGTGCTATTTTGGTGCTCTGTAGTGTTGGAGGTGTACAAAGTCAATCAATCACGGTTGATCGCCAGATGAGAAGATATGAAGTTCCAAGACTTGCTTTCATCAACAAGTTAGATCGAATGGGAGCTGATCCCTGGAAGGTTCTTAATCAGGTGAAACTTTATAACATTTTAATCGCAATTGTGATTCATTATTCAAAAAATAATTAGCAAAAGAGTCTTGATTTGGCAATTTAGTAAGACCGTATCGTGACAACATGGCGTGATAGGTAAAACAATGGAAAATAGCCTTTCATCACGAATGTGTAATGCCACATCTGATTTAAACCCAAGCTCTAAATGGTCGGTGGCTCTTTCTCTAAGAAACCATTTTTTGTTCTTTTTAATAAAGGATACTATTCTCTTATAAGCTTTTATTTTTGTCTGTCCTCTAGTCTTGTACCAATGAATGGTCTGTGTTGCCATAAGCAACCACAATCCGAAGGTGATATTAACAATCATGGAAGTTCTGCAGTTCACATATTCTTTTGTTTGTGTTACTTGTTGTTTGTAACATGCTTTGGTTTTACGAAGTAAAATAGTCATTTTCTTTGTATGATAAATCAAAGAAATTTTATAGTGATGGGAACTGATAACTTAGTTTGTGGGTGCAGATAACTGAAAATGTAGATTAATGACTTTATGAAAGGTTATCTTAATCTTTTTTGTATGAATTATAAGCATTTCTGGAGCAGGTGAATCTCAGGTCAAATGTATTGATGAATTTTTTCCATTGATGAGTATTGTTCTTTAGTACCTGTTTCCCAATGCACTGACTGCAAAGTTTTCTTCTTCTTCTCTAGTATGCATCCTCTACAGAGTTGCTTTTGTTTTAAATACAACATTGGACATTATAAGGGCAGTGATTTTCATTTATGGTAGAATTTGAGCAACTTTACTTAAGTTGTAAATTGATTATGGGATGCAAGGAAAGATTTTGCAGTGGTTCTTATTGTTCTTTGAAGCTGATCATACATTTAAATGTTGCATTCATATGGAAAAATATCATGTTTCACTGTTATGTTCATGTTAGAAAGCTATTTTTGGAGTTTTAAGCAGTGTAATTCTGATACAAAAGTTCTTTCTAGGCAAGGTCTAAGCTTCGTCATCATAGTGCAGCGGTGCAAGTTCCAATTGGATTGGAAGAGGAGTTTCAGGGGCTTGTAGATCTTGTAGAAATGAAAGCATATTACTTCCATGGAGCCAATGGGTACACTGATATCCCAATCTTTCTCAGTTACAAATGTCTAAAATAGAAGTTTCTTGATACATGTTATTGATGGTTGTCATGCCTTTTTGACTATTCAGTGAGAAAGTCACAACAGCTGATATCCCACAAAATTTGGAGGCATTGGTTGCAGAAAAGCGGCGTGAGCTTATTGAAGTTGTTTCTGAAGTGGATGATCAACTTGCTGAAGCTTTTCTGAATGATGAACCAATATCTCCTGTTGACCTCAGGGTACAATTGGAATATGTGCTTACAGCATTGCGCTATTATTCGCTTTTTACTCTATTTATGTTTGTTTGAGGCACAAAGCAGTAGTGAAATGGGTGGATTAAGTTTCAGCTCAGTACCTCTTTCAATTAGATGTCAAGGATACAAAATTCCTTCTCAATAGGACTTCTTGACAATGGTAGCCTGTCCTCGTTTGTTTGACATCTACAACAATGCTTGCTTTCTAGATTCCTATTTATGATTTGATGTTTGAGTTTGTATCCACTATGTTCTCTTTCTGCTGCTGATTTTGCTTTTCTCAATTGAACTTGACTTTGATATAGAATATGCTGGCAATAGCATAAGATTGTGCAGAGATGTTAATGAACATCAAATGACTTCACATGGATCAGGTCAGCACTTTTATCATGGGGCTTGACCTGAGTGCTAGAAGGTTATTTAATGGCCCATTCAGCTAGTAGAATGAGGATTGGGTAAAATTTATTTATCCTGCTAGATGCCATGCAAGCCTACTTTGTGAAATGACTGTGTTTTTTATTGGTACATGAATAACTTTTTGACAAAATAATTATCAATAGTAGTGGTACTGAATCCACATTTATATTTGATTATTATTTTCTTTTAGTCACATTAATGTTTATTACATCATGTTACTCTGGTCAGATGGCAATTCGCAGAGCAACAGTTGCACGCAAATTTGTTCCAGTCTACATGGGAAGTGCTTTCAAGAATAAGGTTCCTGAAAACTTAACTATTAAGCTTATCGTTCTTTTGTTTCCTTTCTTTTTTTGGGGTGTTAAGTTAACCTTACGTTTGAAATTGCTTTGTTAGTTCCTGGTTGGTTAATTTATATATTTCACATCAAGGAAACTTTACTTTGACCAAAAAGTATAATACAAAGTGTTCAACTTACTGTTACCTCAATCAAACTAGTTTCAGTAGCTTTCAGATTTCATTCATATATGTCGAGGGGTTCAACAAAAGTAGTTCACATGTTATGGTATAAGATATAAGCAAAAGAATGCCGGAGAGCATAAAGATCATCTCAGATATTGTGTTGCCCCAAAGCAAAGGCTATTATTTTTAAAGTAAGTTGTTCAAATTGTCAATGTTTCTAGCAGTTTGAATTTTTGAGTTTTTAGTATATTATCCTAATTCATGAGTATTCCCATTCTGCAGCATGCTCTCATGTTTTTAAGGTGCCTGATGATCATGTACCATGCTGACCAACATGAGCTTGTTTGTGCTAGCTTTGTACCTTGTTTACATAGACTGTCTTGGTACCAAGGCACTATGTTGGTACTACTATCACTTTGGTGTTATTATGGGTTAACAAGAATGGCCATGAAGTATGTTTCAGCCCGATTTTTAAAGCTTATTATCTCTTTTAAATATCTTCTATGGTACAGATGAAAATACCACATAGTGAATCAAATATTGATAATCTTGATATCTGCCTTGATAAAAGAACGTTGATGCTTTTCTTGACATTTCAGCTACCTGAAAAAACTTGCAGTTTGGACTTTGTAGCATCTTGTCAAGCCCTTCCTATTGTTATTCTTAAAGCTATGCTTCCTTAAAATTACAACAAACATAGGTCATAACTTTCGTTGGTGAGTTCAGTTAGATTATTACTTTTAACACTTATTGGCATCATGTGCACTGTTTGTCAAATATTGTCTTTATGAATTCATCATTAGATATCACATATTGTTCAATATGCAGCTGAGATGATCAGTAATACTCATTTTGAATTGCAATATATAGGGCGTACAACCGCTTTTAGATGGAGTTCTCAATTATTTGCCATGTCCAACTGAAGTTGAGAACTATGCCCTCGATCAAAACAAATCTGAAGAAAAGGTAGTAGTTTCCTCTATTTTATTAGTAATTTTTATTTCCTAATTAATTTTAAGGAAGCAGTAACTTTTTCTCCTGGATTATGTTACAGATTTTGTTGCCTGGAACTCCATCAGGGCCACTTGTTGCCTTGGCTTTCAAACTGGAAGAAGGACGTTTTGGTCAGCTGACATATCTAAGGTAATTCTCATTTCTGGTTTAAGACATAGTTCTACTTCAGCTATTTGTATTTGTATTTTTTATAAGCATAGCTTCTAGAAAATTAATGAAATAAATTTACTAATTCAGCTCACTTATTTTGGCAGAATCTATGAAGGTGTTATTCGAAAAGGTGACTTTATTATCAATGTAAACACTGGGAAGAAGATTAAAGTGAGATTTGATTATCATTTTTACTGCTATATGTTGCCAGTTATCAGTACTTGATTCCTTAAGTTTTAATGCAGCATGTATCATTTGTTCTTTGAGATTCTTTTTCTGGTTTCTTTTTTCCTATTCTTTGTCGCTTTTCTTCAAATAAGATTACTATAATTACGTTGTTGTATGAGAATAATAGTGTAAACTTCCTTCAGTAATCAGTTCTTGGTATGCATGCCTATTCTTTGTTGGCTAGGGAACATCATGATTTGTACTAATGACTCTTTCTAGTAGTGCTATTCCTGCTTATTTTGCTATAAAACTCTTCATCATATGCACCAATACTAGATCTTTTGAGAAGTTGCATAAAGATATTGCATGCACATTTAATAATTTACTATACGGATGTTGTATACTGATTTAAGTTTCGTTGCCAAGTTTTTCTAAGGTTGAGAAATTTTTGCTTGTGTTCCTGCAAAAATGTCTGATGGTGAGTGATAATGTTGTTTCAATCTTGAATTTGACCGGTAGCGCAATTAGTCATATTCTTCAGGTAGTTAAGCTTGTCGAATAAAACCGTCTGGCTTAAGTAGTAAGTCTAGTTCCTGAACTCTATGATGCATCTGTAGTTGTCCCCATATGCATATGGTGTAGTTCTACTAGTTGGCACTTGGCAGTATGACAAGTCTTCATATGGACTTTTATGCAAATATTTACCTTCTACTATGTTGCTGTCTTTCTGATTTAAACATTAATTTGAGGTTTTTTGTTATTCAGGTTCCTCGTTTGGTTAGGATGCATTCTGACGAGATGGAGGTTGGTTGACATGTTCAATTCTATAATGTTGTGCATATAGCTGATTAAATTTGGGTTATATTAAACTGCAACTTTATCTTGTACTGGTTTATATCATACTAAATAGATTCTTCAATGCTCTCAGGCTTAAAGCTAGTGTATGCTCTTTGTTCTACAGGATATTCAAGAAGCCCATGCTGGGCAGATTGTGGCAGTCTTTGGTGTAGATTGTGCATCAGGTAAGCTTTTTAATTGATTGCTTCATTTTTATGTTTTGAATGACCTTCTAATGCTTTTTGTTGTGCTTGAAATAACATTTTTGCATTTTCCCTCAGGTGATACCTTTACAGATGGTTCAGTTAGATATACAATGACATCTATGAGTGTTCCTGAACCAGTGATGTCTTTGGCGGTTTCACCTGTATCTAAAGATTCTGGCGGACAAGTAATTATGTGAATGTTTTTATTGAACTACATTATTCTTCAAGTTAAAATACTAACACTCCTTTCTATCTCTAGTTTTCAAAAGCTTTAAATCGATTTCAGAAAGAGGATCCAACGTTTCGTGTTGGATTGGATGTTGAAAGTGGTCAGGTCAGTTTAACTTTTATATCATTGTTTCTTTAGAGGTACAAATTGAGAAAATTGTTGTCATTTTGTTACAGACAATTATTTCTGGAATGGGAGAGTTGCATTTGGACATTTATGTTGAGCGCATACGAAGAGAGTACAAAGTGAGTTTTTCTTTGTAACATTTGAGTGCTATTATGTACATGGTAGATCATTCTAATACACTCCAATTAACTTTCAAGTGTTGTGATAAAGATCACCTTAATATTCTTTGTTAACCAGTGAATATAAACTTTTTTCAGTATTTTAAATGCTTGTCTTTTCTTGTAACAAAATTTCTTAACTAAGTTTTGCTTGTATGTGGATATGAAGGTCGATGCAAAAGTTGGAAAGCCTCGGGTTAATTTTAGGGAGACTATTACACAACGTGCTGAGTTTGATTATCTTCATAAGAAGCAAAGTGGAGGTCAAGGTCAATATGGACGTGTTTGTGGGTAAGCATAAGTATGATACGTTGATATTAATTTTTCTTTATCTTAATTTTTGACATTTTTGATGCATATATGGAAACAAGTAATCCTAGATACATGAATCATGTGATACTTATCCTATCAAAAGCTTATTCTAATACTTCAAATGATTAGATGCAACATAATTGTCTAGTCACGGATGGACCTAAGAGACGTTTGTTATTAATTTTTTTTCTTTTTCTTAATTTTTGAAATTGTAGATGCATATATAAAAATAAGTTTTTCTTTATCCACATGAATTAGTGATTTAAAAAGCGCTTGGCACTAAAAGGCGCTAGGCGCCAAAAACGCTCGAGGCACTAGTCACTTGCCTGAGCGAAGCAAGATGCTAAAATATAAAAATATATAATATAATTAATAAATATAATTATTTAAATAAAAATATATTAGTAAATTAAGAAAATCTAAGGTATAAAATCACAATGTCACATTAACAAAAAGTTAGCAGTATACTGTTAATATACTATTAACAGTATACTATCGAAGTGAGAACTGAGAAGAGTATGAGACTGTGAGTACGAGGAAAACCAAGGCTGCTGAGGCAGCGGGAGCGGCGAGTGGCGACAGTGGCAACAACGAGCAGCGACAGCAACGGCTAGCAGCGATTGTGGCAGCGGCGAGTAGCGATGACAACGATGAGCAACGACAACGGAGAAGAAATCTTAACGGCAAAATCACGGGGGTTAGGGTTGGGGAAGTCGGGGAAGTCGCGAGAGGGAGGCTAATATCGGTGATTTAGTTGGTTTGATTGAACCAACTAAAGCATCGGCGATCGAACCAGACCTAAAACTCTGGTTCGATTGCTTGGTTTAACCCGGGCACTCACCCAAAGCGCCTGGGCTCGGACAAGCGCTTAGGCGGCGCCTCTTTGTAGTGCGCCGCCTGGAAATTGAAGCGAGGCGCTCGGGCCTCGCCTCGCCTCGTCTCGCTCGAGCGCCTAGGCGAGTGCTCAAGTACCTATTGTAATCACTGATATGAATCATGTGTTACCTATCCTATCAAAAGTTTATTCTAACACTTCAAAATGATCAGATGCAACATCAATTTCAAGTCATGGATGGACCTAAAAGACATTCATCTGCAAGTTCGTAGTTGTCTCACTGGATGCTTCATTAGAAACTAAAGTACCCCATTTTAGTTAATTATGATTTACTATGTTACGGTTTTGTTTTCATTTTTTATTTACTATGCCTACTGTGAATTGTGGAACCCAAAATTTTAAACCGGAGCAGGTTTTTAGTTAAGTTCAATTCATATCGGTTCCATTTTACTGCTAGACCTATCTGTTATCTGGTTCTTAGATTATTTTTTTTTTCTCAAAAGAGGTTTTTGGTTCAATTTTGTTTTTCAATGGATGAACAGAAGGAGGAATGTTGTGTGACAATTCAAGAGAGCACAATAGCTCAATTATGTGAAGTTTAATAATAAAAAGTAATAATCTGGTTCGGAGCTTAATTTATAAAGAACAAAATCTACTGGAAACTTGAAGCAATGAAGACCGAGGTTGGAGGGTAAGTAATCACAGCTATCAGATCATGTGGCTTAACCAGGTTGGAGGGTGCTTGTTTGTTGTCAAGGAGAGGTGATGTGACTTGATCTGTTTCCCCATGTGAGTTTAAGATTCAAGCCTTAAGATTGATGACTTGCATTTGGAGGTTTGCCATCATAATTATTTGAGAAACCTAATAATAGGAAAAGGAAATAAGAGTTTTGAAATATAAGAGATTGTTTTTCATCTTTCGAGGCTAAGAAAATTGATGAGTTACAAGTTGATAGAACTTGTATGAAATATTTTGAGGGAAACATCCTTGGTTTCTTAGTTTTCACATGTTGTGGAGATGATGATCCATGTGGTATTTATTGGGTCAGACATCATGGAAACTAAGGATAGATGTGGATGGGGCATAAGGCCCTTTGGTTTAGATTTTCACAAGGTCTTTTTATGTTACATTAATGCGGTGCAAGTTGGTATCCTTGGTTTTCACAAGGTCTTTTTATGTTACATTCATGGTCCTGAAAAAAAAAGAGCCTAATGGTTCCATTCTGGTTCAGTTTTTCAGTTTCTTTGGCTAATCACCAACACCTACTGAAAGGTTGGTGACTAATGTGAGTGATAGTATTTGGAAAAAAAAAAAACCTCCATGCCAAAATTTTTATCTTAATGCATTATCTTGGCTGCTGATTCCTGCTTTTGTATGTCAGTTGACATGTAAAGTATCATTTATGGCTTTCATCTGATCAGTAGCTGCAACTGTTTTCTTAATCTCTCCATCTTTTATTTTTTTAAAACTTCGTTCAGATATATTGAACCTCTACCATTGGGTTCTCCTACGAAGTTTGAATTTGAGAATCTTGTCATTGGGCAAGCAATACCTTCAAACTTCATCCCTGCTATTGAGAAAGGGTTCAGAGAAGCTAGCAACTCGTGGGTAACACTTTTATTTTCTTTACTGTTAATTTCTTCAGAATGATATGTTAATCATGAATATATTATTGCCCAGGGGTTCATTGATCGGGCATCCTGTTGAAAATATTCGAATAGCACTGACAGATGGAGCTTCTCATGCGGTTGATTCCAGTGAGCTTGCATTCAAGCTAGCAGCTATCTATGCATTTAGAAAGGTTGATTATTCTTGCTGTTGCGCCCTCTTCCTTCCTAAATTTTACAAAATCCAAAATGTTATAGTTTGCTGTAATTAAGAACTTGAGATAGGCATGCTGTTTTCTTTATGGGAAAAATGATACTGGAGATCTGACTGCATATTTCTTGAATAGTGTTATTCTGCAGCGAAGCCTGTCATTTTAGAACCTGTGATGAAAGTGGAATTGAAAGTGCCAACAGAATTCCAGGGCAGTGTAACTGGTGATATTAACAAGTGAGTATTCCATCATCCATTGTGTTTTAATTGGTTATTGTGTATCTGAACCTTTATGAATACTTTGTGGACCATAACTTCATATGAATGACAGGAGGAAAGGTATCATTGTTGGGAATGATCAGGATGGTGATGATACTGTGGTTGTTGCTCATGTAAGTGAACTCTATCTATTTCTCGTCTAAATTATCTGCTAGCATGTAAAAATTAAACATGATACATCCTGGAACATATTGAGCCCTGGATTATCTTGTTGGTTTTTTTGGCTTATTTAAATGTCTCCTTAACATGTGAGTTTGTTTGGGGGTATAATTTAAGATTATTTGAGACAATTTTTAAAGTATAAAGAGTCTTTAGTGTTCTGGTCAGATTTAGTATGAGATCGGAAGAGGTGTCTTTGGTTGAATCTGGATTAGTCTGTGGCTCGTTAAGGCACTTTCTACAACCTGAATGCCAAGAATCTTGATATATTATGCATGTTCTCCGTGGCCTGAGTTTGCCCTGGTAGCTTGCATTGTTGCCTTGAAATTTTATGTAGTTAGGAGATTTGTGATGTTATAATGACTTCAATGGATGTCATTATCTTTCTTTAACATGGTTTCTAGATAAAAATCTTAGGGTTAAGGTCCATTTTAGGTCCTATAGTTTTGGCTATGAATCTCTTAAGTTCGTTTGTTTTTGCTCGTGTCTAAAATAATCTATACATTTTAAAAAATGTAACATATAAGCCTCTTCTGTCAAGTCTGAATTAATAGACGTTAAAGTCTACTTACGTAGCATGCCGACGCATAATAAATCATTAATATAATGAGATGTGTAATTTAGGGTTGTGGCTCATTTTAACTCTTATGGTTTTGGTCATGGATTTCTTAAATCCTTATAGTTTCAAATCCTCATTGAATTTTATTTTTCCATTAGAGGGAGCTCGTACATGCTCGGTAGTACCGCCTGTGAATACTCCGTCGGTAGGAAAAGTTCTTAATGTTAGTTGAGTTCTTGGTTCCCTAATTGATTGACCCGTAATAATACCTACAGCTTCTCTCAATTCGACCAGCAACGATCTTACTGGAAAGTACAGTTTCAATATTGCCCATACGTAATCCTTTTGGGATAGCAGACACAAAGCTGTTGAACTTGGGTATGGTCTTTTGTAATTCTGATTGGTTAATAAAAATACATTTCAATGGAATTTCTTTCGAAAAATGATATTTAAAAAAAAAAGAATGAATCGTTGGTCCTTAGTGGGAACTTGACTAAGGAGTAGTTCTTTGTTTGTAGGGTTTTTCGAACTCATTTTAAAAAACATAACATATCAGTCCCTCCCGTCAAAAGTTAACAAACGTCAGAGTCTGCTTGCATGGCATGCTGACTCACAATAAACTATTAATATAGTGACACGTGTAATTTAAGTTAAAAAAATTGAGACTTTCATTAGTGGCGGGAGGAGGCGTTGTCGTCAAAGCGACCACTAGCAGCAGTATCGAGTCACTGTTGCTTAGCAGGGCGTCGTCACGTAGCCTCTCCTGCGTTGACAACGAGTTCAGGAACTTTTGGTTTTGTCTTAAGTGGATGTGTATCAACTAGTCCGATGTTAGGCACGCAGTGGTCTCCTGGTCCTTCCTCCTCTTGGGCATCTTCGTCCCCATCGCCTCCCACTTTGTCCTCTCCTGCAACCACACCCGTTGCGCCTACAGCGTGGTAGTCCAGCTCTCCCTCACCTTCGCCTTCGGCCTCTCCTACCTCTGCCTCTCCGCCTTTGTCCGTCGCTACGGCCTCCGCAGCTTCCTCTTCCTCGACAAATTGGTTGGGGAGAGCAAGCAGGTGCGGGAGGGCTACATGGACCAGCACAATCGCTCCTTCCGACAGCTCTTCATCTTTATCATGTTGTGCTTCGTGGGGGAGGTGGCTTACAAGGTATGATGGTACTTGTTGGGATCGGAGTGGGTGCTGTTTGCGGTGGCGGGCAACGTCATGGTGGGCGACGTGGTGGCATGCACCCTGGAGCTGGCGAGTGACATCCGGAAGCTCTTGAGCTTGTCGTCAGCGTATGAGAGACTGTGCGTACAGCGCCCTGCTAAGCAACAGCAGCTCTGTGTTGTTGCTGGTGGTCGTTTCCACAACGATGCCTCCCGTCATTGATGAAAGTCTCAGTTTTTTAAATTTTGTGTCATTATATTAATGGTTTATTGTGTGTCAACATGTCACGTAAGCATACTCTAACGTCTATTAACTCATATTTGACGGGAGGAGCTTATATGTTACGGTTTTGAAAATGTATGAGTTATTTTTGACACGAGCAAAATCTAAAGGCTTAAAAGGTCTATAGATCAAAATCATAGGGGCTAAAATGGATCTTAATCCTAAATTACATGTGTTATTATATTAATTATTTATTGTGAGTCAATATACCACGTAGGCAGACTCTAACGTTTGTTAACTCAGACTTGATGGGAGGGGCTTATATATTACATTTTTGAAAATGTGGGGGTTACTTTAGACACGAGCAAACCATTAGGGCTTAAAAGTTCCATGGCTCAAATCACATGAGCTAAAATGAACCTTAAAAAAAAACTCAAATGAATCTTAGCCAAAGCTTAATAAGATTTTGGTTTCTCTTTTTATTTATTTATTTAATTTTATGACTTCGATATTTTCATTATATGCAAAGGGGCATAGAATAAATCATCGTTCTACAATATTTTCTTCGTTTACTAGTCATGGCTGATGAAAGAACGAACCTTTTTCTTTTGAAGGTCCCTCTAAACAATATGTTCGGATATTCTACAGCCCTTCGCTCCATGACACAGGTAGGCATTCGTTTTCCTGCATTATTTCTGAAGAAGACCGTCAGAAGTTGGTAATGCTTATGATCGTATTGCACATCATTGTCATTGTCCGATAGGGTAAAGGCGAATTCACTATGGAATACTTGGAGCACTCAACTGTTTCCCAAGATGTACAGATGCAACTCATAAATGCCCACGGTGCCAACAAGGCTGCGGAATAGAGGCTGTTTTTACTTTTGCGCGAGACACATGTCACCAGATTTCTACCACGAGTAGAATCCATCGTTGCCTGGGTTCGTATCAAGAGCTGCATGTGACATTTATTTACACATTCTTTTGCCGGGAGTTAAAATATAAGTTTTGTAGGTGAACCTACTGAATACAGTATAGATGTCTGGGTTCTTACCCATAATATTTATCCAATAATTTGGAAATCCCTTCTATCCGTATCTCCCAAATCTGTGACTCGACACACAAGCTCTCTCTCAATTAGAAGATTCTGCGATGACTACTTGTTACTACAGGAAAGGAGGAAGTCTAGTGATGCAACGGTGTCACTCATGTTCTTCTACTGTGTGAGTACATACTGGTGTGTCTGGCTGGTACTTATTGTCTGCTTCCCATTCGATTTTCTTCCCATGGTTATGATATGGTGTCTCGATGCCATGAGCCGTGAAGAATACGTGACTAGTGAGCATGACCGACTGAGGGAGATCCATCCTACAACGTAGAAATGGCATGGACATATCCAGAAGAGTCGAAGCCAGTGTCTGCCGGTACAGCCGCATCACCCTTTCGCCCGAGGGCGATTCGAGCTGGTCAGAGCAAGTTGACCACTACATCTATTCGAGCGGGCCGAACTTTATACATCGATATATATATATATATATATATATAGAGAGAGAGAGAGAGAGAGAGAGCCACGGGAAACTTGAGTCGGGGAAGAGGGAGAGAAAGTTGAACGGTGCCCGTGGGCCCGGAGACTGTTACGCGGTTGAGTGTAACAGGCAGCGACAAGACGTAACCCACACGCATTCCTCTTCTCTCTCTCCGTCCGCGTCAACCCAAGCCACGTGTCCCATGTGAGCGAGGCTCGTTTCACATGGGATCCACCCGCCGCCCTCGCAGACATACGTGGCGCTCCCACAAAACCATCCATCGATCCACACACACAGCTCTCGGAGTCCAATTACGCATTACACGAAGTTTAAGATTGAAGACAGCAAAACCCATAGTCCGTACGACGTCATATTTAGTAGCAGTGGTAACAGTGAGACGAAGAGGTGGGGTCTAGAAAGTCCAGAGGCAGTCGAGCTCCGTGGATCCCACAGGCATGGGATGGGCTCTTACCGCACCAGCTGCAGCCTCGGCCTTGCGATCCAGATCAGACGGCCACCCTGCCCCCTCGCTCCTAGCGCCGATCCCTGCGTCGAGCACCACCGCCGGCGCCGGGCTGGCGTACACCGGTTGCGCAGCCATTCCGGACAGGAAGAACGGCAGCTGGAGATTCTCGTGGAGCGAACGTAGGCTCGGGAAGGCGCCTGTCGGACCGAAGATGGCAGGGCCTTGTGGTGGCGGCGGAATGTGGAGGCCGAGGCCGGTGGCGGCAGCGGCGGCAGTGGAGAAGCAGGGCACGGGCTCCCTATCCGTGCTGTCGTAGGAGCAGCTCTCTCGGTCGGGGGCCTTGAGAGCTGCCGAGAATGGCAGCGGGGTCGGCTCGAGGAGCGGCGGGAGGGAGGAAGAGGACGTGGAACCACACCCTCCGCCGCCGCCGGTGTTGCCGGAGTTCGAGAAGTGGGATCCGGCGAGGGCGAGACGGGTCTTCTTGCCGCTTCCGCCGCCGCCGCCGCACTTCTGGAAGACCCGGGACACGACCCACTCGTCCTACGTGCATGGTTACACACTAGGTATCATTATCGCTCTTGACATCTACATGAGGAGACGTGACACAAAGCAAATGCAAATCTGTTCCGACCGAAGAAGTTTCACATGACCTTGATCTCGATGGAATCATATGATCATGTCAAATGAACTCTTCATTCGAACAACGATACGAGCAGGTTTGAGCACAAGATTAAGTACGTGCATGGAGGAGTTGAGCTACCTTGGAGGACCTCGACAAGAAGTGGTAGGCAAACTTGCCTTCCAGCCTATACTCATGCATCACCCAGTTGCTCTTCTCCCCCTTGGGAGCCCTGCCCTTGTAGAACACCAACGTCTTCTTCATCCCCACCAGCGACATAGTCTTGGAGCTGTAGATCTCCCTGTCCTTCCCAGTTGCCTTCCAGTAGCCGGCATCCGTCGCCCTGTTGGTTCGCAGCCCGGTGGGGTACTTGCGGTCCCGAAGGCTGAAGAAGTACCATTCCTTCTCCCCCATCTTAGCCTTTTCTGCATCGAATCAAGTGGAACCAACGCTAACGAGGTGGAGGAACGGAGAAGAACACTCTTAGGGGAACGTGACATGAGTGCAAGCAACCTGGAAGCTCCCAAGGTTCGCACTTGTTCAAGTCGATCTCGGCGATGGCCCGGCCGGTGAAGCTGCTGTCGAGGACCTTCTTGAGGAGATAGTACGTGATGAGCTCCTCGTCGGTGGGATGGAAACGAAAGCCTGGCGGGAGCTGGGCTTCGTTGTTGTCGAAGTGGCGGCCATAGTTCTCCATTGATCCCCGGGCACCGCAGAACCAGAGAGCTGGAATCCGAATGAAAAGAGTAGAGGAAGGTGAGCAGGAACATAAGATGGTCGCAGGAAGCCACAAGATAAAACAGGGAAAGCATTAAAGCCATTACTACTACCGCTACTACTATCAAGAAAGCTCCAAAGAACAAACATGTAGGATCTGCATGTTACTTTCATGAAACCAGTAAAGAGAACAGAAGCATCACCAGTAGCAGGTCCAACAGGGCTAGCAAACAAAGCCGGGCCTCCTCCGAAGAGAGGTAGGAGGGGAAAGAACAGAAGCGCAAGACGCGGATGAGCTTGTTGTGCGCAGTGGCCTCCTCTTGTCCTCGGCTTATAAGGGGAGGGATCGAGCGCTGTGATTTAATTGGGATTCGACGAATCAAAGGGTGTCAGTGGGGGAGGGGGGCTAAGTAGGGGTTGGGGTGGTGGGGAGGGTGGGGGTTTGGGTTGTGCAATAGCCTTGCATGATATCCCTGTGCAGCTCTCCCTCCAACGAAGTCCAAACCAACCCGAGGGGCTCTCTCTCTCTCTCCTCTCTCTCTCTCTCTCTCTCTCTCTCTCCCCTCACTGCTCTGCTCTGTTCTGTTCCTGCTCTGCTCTGCTCTGCGGCAATAGCCCTTATGATATCGCATTGAGCTCAGCTGGGGGAGCTGTGAGGTGCGAGGAAGGAATGCGTGCGTGCGTGAGAAATTGTGCAGGTATTTTCTCTGTCAGTGAAGAAAGCGAGAGGGGAAAGGAAGGGGGAACAGAAAGTGGTCTCAAGAGAGAATAGAGAAACCAAGGGAGGGAGTGAGAACGAGAGAGAGAGAGAGAGAGAGAGAGAGAGAGAGAGAGAGAGGACTGGGGATATGAGGTGATCTCCCATCAGATAAAGCTGCTCCAAAATCTCAATCCGTCAGAGCGGAGGAACAGTACCAGATTAAATAAATCATGAGACAGATTCCATCACATCACCACCTCTTTTCACCTCCTCTCTCTCTCTCTCTCCTCTCTTTTTCTGGGGCTCTCTTTTGCCCTCCTGTTTGTTCCGTAGCAGGAGGTAAAAAAAGGACTGTGTACAGAATGGCTACTGATCTCTTTTCTAACATAGGAAGCTCATGATCTCGCATGCAATCCCTGAGTACGTCAGAGTGGCCTTCTTCGTTCTTTGCCTCTCAATAATTGTTTTGATCAAAATGATCCATCTGCTGACGCTCCAATCCCCACCACAATCTTTGCCATGAACATGAAACCTCACTCCCTCGACACCCCACAATGTGCCACCGATTACTCCCCATTTCCATGGAAAACCAACTCCTGTCTCAGAGAGAGAGAGAGAGAGCTGGAGATCGAATCGGGGATAAAAGGAGTAGCGATTTTTCTCGGCTTTTGCTGCCGCGACATCATTTCTTGCCTTTGCGCTGCGTGCATGCATACATCGATCCATCCATTCACCGCAATCATGACATTGACGGTGATGAGAATGGCGAGATCTTGACATGTCGAGAGCTCGGAGTTTTAGACGGATGACGCGAGGGGATCCGCCGGCTTTAACATCAAATCAACATCGCTCTCTCCATCTAATCTCCAACCCATTATGCGTTTGTCTCTATCCGGCCCTCCTCTATATTTCTCCCATCTTCCATTAATCCTTTTTCTCTCTCCCTCTCGTTATTACCTGCCTTTCTAAACGATTTGTGACTAATTACGATTGATTAAACAACATAAATATTATTTGATGGATGGATGGACGGATGCGAGAGAGAGAGAGAGAGAGGGAGAGAGATGGGGCTGAGGAATGGATTACGTAAACACGCCGACTTCTCATTCACTGCGTGGCTTGGCGTTCATTAATGCGAGGAGCAGCTCTACTCACACTCGCACTGTCACTCGCCTCCCCGGAGCTCAACCGGCCTCCTCGATCAAGGAAGGCCATGCCCTGAGCCTGAGGTGCATGCGACGGACCTTCGGGAACCACGAATGCATTGGTTATGGAGGTTGGTGGACTTAAATGAACCCTCGGAGAATGGACACAGCAGCAGCAGCAGCAGCAGCAGGCTCTCTGCGTCGTGGAAGTGGTAGCACCACTGTGTGTGGGTTCAGACTTCGCAAACTTGGTTGCAGAGACTTACTGCATGCTCTACTACTTATCATCTTCCCATAAATTAGACGGTGTGTGTGTGTGACTCGGGGAGTGTGATGATGAAATCATTGGCTAAAAATCGACAACAGTTGGGTTCACATGAATCTTTGCGATTTGATATGATGTGATTTCTTGACTTGTCTTGTCCCATGTACATCCCCAACCAACACCCCGTTCCATCGCTTACCTTCTCTTGTCTCTTCTCCTCCTCCTTCCTGGCGATGACGATTACAATAATTTTCTTCTCGTCGATGGCGACGGAGGTCGTCGAGTCGCGTTGGAGAGGATGGGAGATGAGCCCGTAGGCGACCGGAATTCTTCAGGACAAACGCAGTCAGCACCAAAAGAATCCAGAGTCGGATGAAAGATACAGCACTACTGGTGCTTGCAGATCGAGTGAGAGGCCGATGCAGAGGGAGCTCCTTCTTCTTCCTCCCTCCTCTCCGGACCTAATAGGGTTCGTCTTCGACGAACTCCGACCTTTTGTTTGCACCCTATATTCATCATGTACAGAGACTCTGGGACGTGATCCGAAACAGATTTGCTCACTGATTCCAACTCTTGGACCAGCACAAGAATGATTTCTCTTTGAACAGTCTTCAGGCCATTGTTCTGACGGATTAAGGTTTTAGCATTCTTGCGTGGTTGTAACCCATCTTATTCCGAGATTATTCGATGCTCCAACTTTATTTTTGGGAGAGGCAATTCTCGTAGGATGTAAATATTATTCTCCGGAAATAATAATTGCTGACTGGATAAAGTTCAAGATGGTCATCAAAGCGTTTGTAGTCCAACGGTTAGGATAATTGCCTTCCAAGCAATAGACCCGGGTTCGACTCCCGGCAAACGCATATATATATATATATATATATATATATATATATATATATATATGTGTTTTACAAAATGCATTTATATATATATAGTCTCTTACAGGAGCACGCAAACAATTCTATAACCAGATAACGAACAACTGCGAATCCATTGACTTTGACCACCATCAGGAGAAGTCAACGAATCCCGGCAACATATCATCAGATGGCGGAGACCGGAGAGCCGATGCCGTGGCGAACGCTCGGGAAAGCAACGCACACTGCGCTGGCGATAAATCCGATCACCGCCGGGAGGGCCTCGAGCACCTGTTCTGTGTTCTCGCTGCCGATGTGGTAGAAGCAGGACGCCACGTTCTTGTCCGACAGGGCGACCGCCGCAAACACCAACAGCGTCACCGAAGCATGGATGAAGTCGATGAGCTTTAGCCTGTACTTGGCGGCGAGCTCCGGCGAGGGCGGCTTCAGGGAGTCGATCACCCACAGGCCCTTGATGGTGGCGACACCGTAGCGCACCCGGCCGGTGGTCTCGTCGCGGAAGCTGTCGGTGAAGGCTAAGATGAAGCAGGCGAGGCCGAAGAGCGCTACCAGGCATGCGGTCATGACCTGGTTGGCTTTGATGCAGTGGCCGGCGTCGGTGACGATGGGGGAGAGGACTTGGAAAGCCAACACGGTGCCGGTGGGGAGGCACTTGGCGAGGTTGGCGGCGCTCTCGTACGTCTGCCCCAGGAGCTTCTGCAACGATGTCATCTGCCCTTCCGCCGATGATGACGAAGATCCACGGGGAGTGAGGAGGGGCTGCTGCTTCTCCTGATCCTCTTCCCTCCCAATAGACGCCATTTCCGAAGCTCTCGACTCCTCGATGACGATGAATGAGGGCTCGTCGAAGTTGGAAGATGAGCTATATGAAGGTGAAAATGGAATTACTTGCAAGGTTGTCTGACTACGACGGCGGCGTGTGCGACCGTCTCACGGATTTGACTCTTCCAACTAATGATCTGATGGGGTATTAAATGTGACGCGACCCCGGAACCTGTGTATTACGCTTGGATGACGTCACGGCCCCTCCTGCTTTCAACTGTGGCCAAGGACGACTCCCAGACATCACCTTCCTCTGCCAATCCACAGGCCCGTGCAAGGGTTAACCACGGCATCAGCTAAACCAGGTCCGTATACCGCCCCTTAGACGCAATCAGAAGCACGCCAGAGCTCGACATATTTAACTGACCACAGAGTAAGAAAAAGAAGGTAAGTCTTTCGGGACTGAGGGGAGGATTGGGACACTAGTGAGTAGGCGGGCGAGCCGAGCTCCGGACCTGTGGCGCCCCGGGATCGACTTGAGCGTCGGAGGGTCGGGTGAGCATCCTCCGACTTTGTGCAGTACTCCCGGCGACCCACTCATAGAACAGATTGGGATACAGCGGGAGCAGGAGCCCTCGACGACCCCGGAACCTTGCCGAGACGACCCCGGATTCTCTTCTTCCCTAACGCAAAGGGCCCGGGATCACGGTAAAAAGTTGTTTGCACTAACAGATTAGCGCTAGAAGGAGGGCCGTCGAGAGAGCGCGTCTGCTACACCCCAAATAATACATGGACGAGCGCCCCAGGGGCGTCGCCAAAGCCCCTGGAGGGCGATCCCGCTTCGGCCGCGAAGCGCCATGGAACTGTTCAACGACCCTGGACTTCACCCACCTGACGGGGTTTCGTCGCCCCCTCCCCAGGTTACTGCAGAGGCCTTTCGAGACCTGTCCTAGCAGGTCCGAGCTCTAACGAACGTCGTGCAGGCCGTCGCCCCCCATTTCCCTTCCGGGATGGAAGGGCCGAATCCCCGAAGACCTGGCCTCTCCCCGTGCCCGAGAGTTGCCCCCACGGTACCATCCTCCCCGCTTCGCTAGGCCGGGGCGAGTCCGAGTTCTCGAAAGGCAGGCGCTCCCCGAGCCCGAAGTTATATCCTCGGATTCGACGGGTTTACTCCGAGCGCAGGTCCGCTCTATTTCCCAACGCCTGGAGGAGGTGCAAAGGGACGTTCGAATGTCGAAGGAGGAGCAAGGCGCAGGGACCCTCATTTGGGAATCACCCTTCACCGCGACATACGAGTACCGGTGCCTTTGAATTTCCGCCTACCCTCCGTCGATCTTTACGACGGGGCCAGTGATCCGGCGGATCATGTTGCCGCCTTTAGAGCGCAAATGGCCCTATACGGGACCTCGGACGCTTTGATGTGTCGAGCGTTCCCCACCACGTTGAAAGGAGCCGCCCGCACTGATACAAGATATTTTAAAAAGCGGGGACGATAAGCGTCCTTCGAGCGGCTTCGCCAGGGATTTTGAGCTACACTGTGGCGTTCGGCGGCGTCCGAAAGCCATCGGTCGCGCTCCTCTTAGGGCTGAAGCGAAGGAGGATGAGTCCCTTTCTCACTCGTGCGACGGTTCACCACGGAGGTATGGGGAATTATCGACGCTCATCCTCGCTGGCGATGCAGGCATTCATGACGTGGCTGCGACCCTCGAGATTTTTTGGTCCTTGGTGGAACGACCCCCCACATCCATCGCAGAGATATTTCAGTGGGCAAACCATTATGTGGCGGCCGAGACTTGGATGTCGGGAAGAAAGGAAGAGCGGACAAGGGGAAACCCGACCCCGGCCCGAACAGGAGAGACGGCGAGAGCGATCTCGCGTCGGGACGCCTTGACAGGACACCCGACACCTCCGCACCGAGCTCCCGCCACCCCCTTAAATATGTCTCGCGACGCGGATATTCCTCCGAGATAAAGGAAAGGGAATGCTAAGACCTCCTCGCCCCATGAGAGCGCGGCGAGAGTTTACCGATCGTACCCAATCCGCCGTTTCCACCGGCGAATGGGCACGACACGAGCAATGTTATGAGTTGAGGCGACAAATTGAAGAGCGATCCGGAGGGGACATCTAGATCAATACCTCCAACGCTCACGGAACCTTCCTGCGCCTACGAGGGGCGGTGGCCGAGCGACACATTGACGTCATCGTCGGGGGACCCGCCTCCGGCGGGAATAGCACCGCGGGACGAAAGGTATACGCGCGTGCTGCCACATCGGAGGAGCACCATCCCCCTATCGAGCCAGAAGTCAGTTTCCCCTCGGAAGGTTCGGGGCGTCCGGAGCATGATGACGCCCTAGTGGTATCAGCCCGAATCGCCAACGCGCAAGTCAGAAGGATCATGGTCGACACAGGCAGCTCGGCCGACATCCTCTACTTCGACGCTTTCCTGGCGCTGGGATTACCGAGGGAGGCCTTGAAGCCCCAGCCCTCGACGCTCACCGGGTTCACTGGCGACTCGGTCGCGCCATGTGGCGCGGTCACCCTGCCCTTGACTATCGGCGACTCCCCAAAGACCAAAACGGTTCTGGCGACCTTCCTGGTGGTCGATCTTCCCACCGCATACAACGCAATCCTAGGCCGGCCGACCCTCAACAAGTTAAGGGCGGTTGTCTCCACATACCACCGGACCTTGCAGTTCCCTACAAGTGTCGGAGTCGGGGAAGTCCGGGGAAACCCCCAAGAATCCAGACGGTGCTATCTGACGACAGTCTCCTTGGGTAAGAGAAAGAGGCCGGGACAGCCCCTGGAAGACCCGCGCAAGCCAAGACACCCGACCCGACATCCCGAGCCGGTGAACCCGGCGGTCGACATCCCGTTGCGGAATGACCTCCCCGACCAGACGGTCGGGATCGGTTCGGATCTAGCCGAACAAGAGCAGGCTCAGCTTATCAGCCTCCTCCAAGAGAACGTCGATGTCTTTGCTTGGACGGCGGGCGACCTTCCGGGGATCAGCCCGGAAGTTTCCCAGCACCACCTAAGCATTTCTCCGACCGCCCGCCCGGTGAAACAAAGACCACGGGCCCAGGCTCCAGAGCGCCAACAAGCTGTGCAAACTGAGGTGGATAAGCTTCTGGCGTCCGGCTTCATTGAGGAAGTCAGGTACCCCCAGTGGTTGTCCAATGTAGTTCTCGTAAAGAAGCCTAATGGGAGCTGGAGAATGTGTGTCGACTACACCGACCTGAATCGTGCTTGTCCGAAGGATTGCTTCCCCTTACCCAGGATTGACCAGTTGGTCGACTCAATCGCGGGACACGCCCGTTTCTCCTTCATGGATGCCTTCGCCGGTTACAATCAGATCCGGATGGCGCCCGAAGACCAGCAACATACCGCCTTCCATACCCCCCGAGGAGCTTACTTTTATAAGATCATGCCGTTCGGATTGAAGAACGCGGGAGCCACTTACCACAGAATGGTGAACAAGATATTCACCCACCAGATAGGGCGGAACATGGAAGTTTACGTCGACGACATGATTGTAAAAAGCCAAACGGGAACCGCCCACCTCGGCGACTTGAGGGAAACCTTCGACACACTAAGAAGGTATGGGATGCGACTTAACCCAGCTAAGTGCGTTTTTGGCGTAGCATCCGGGAAATTCCTGGGGTTCATCATACATGCAAGGGGAATTGATGCCAACCCGGAAAAGATCCAAGCGCTCGTCAACATGAGATCACCCAAAACAGTAAAGGAGCTTCAGTGCCTTAACGGAAGGATAACAGCTTTGTCTCGGTTCTTATCTCGATCGGGGGACAAATGTCTTCCCTTCTTCCGAGCTTTGAAGGACCCCCGGAATTTCCGATGGACGGCTGAATGCGAGGAGGCCCTCGTACACCTAAGACAGCACCTGGCCACCCTCCCCCGCCTTGCCTCGGTATCCGCCCCGAAAGGACTCCGCCTCTACCTGGCCACATCCGAGCATGCGGTAAGCTCGGTGCTGGTGAAAGAAGTTGCTGAGAGTCAGCTACCGGTTTACTACATCAGTCATGTCCTGCGCGGGCCCGAGCAATGCTACCCCCCAATCGAAAGATTGGCGTTAGCGCTCGTCCTGACGACTCGGAAGCTGCGCCCCTATTTTCAGGCCCACAAGATCGAGGTAATGACCGACCAACCGTTACGCCAGGTTCTCTCTAAATTTGATGTGGCAGGACGACTCCTGAAGTGGGCGGTGGAACTATCCGAATTCGACCTTCATTACAAACCGAGGACGGCCATCAAGGCACAGGCCCTGGCCGATTTCATCTCGGAGCTGACCCGATCGGAAGCAGGAGACTCAGAACGAGAACGCCGGGACTGGGTTCTGCACGTGGACGGGTCATCTGGCTCAAGGGGAGCTGGAGCGGGACTCATCCTCGAGGACCCCGAGGGACGCACTTTCGAGCGCTCTTTACGCTTCGGCTTCGACGCCACCAACAACGAAGCGGAGTACGAAGCCCTCTTGGCGGGCTTGCGCCTGGCGGCCGAAATGCAACTGAGAGCAGTCCATGTCCTTACGGACTCCCAGCTGGTCGCCGAACAAGTCTGTGGAGAATATCGCGCGAGGGATCCCACCATGCTGAAATACCTAACGGAGGTAAAAGCTCAGGCCGCTAACTTCTCCTGTTTCACCTTATCTCGAGTCCCCAGGTCCCAAAATGGGCGGGCGGACCAGCTAGCCAAGTTGGCCTCGGGAGCCAACCTCGGGGAGCGCCCCGAAGTCGAAGAGCTCGAGCGCCCGACGATTGCCGCTATGGGGTTAGGAGGGCCCGAAGATCCGACCACACCACTCACCTGGCTACAGGAGATGCGGAGGTACAAGCGCGAGGGCGTCCTGCCCGCGGATGACGCCAAGGCGCGACGCCTCCGTCGGACGCAGGCATGGTATTGCGAAATCGGTGATCGACTCTACAAAAGGTCATTCTCTCGTCCACTACTACGATGTTTGGACCCCGAGGAGGTGGAGATAATCCTCGCCGAGGTCCATGGCGGGATCTGCGGGGAGCATATGGGCGGTCGGGCTTTGGCTTTCAAAATACTGCGCCAAGGTTACTACTGGCCCACGTTACATCGAGACGCTAGGACTTACGTGCGGCGGTGCGACGTATGCCAGCGTCATGCCCGAGCCCCGCAGCGTCCCGCGGTGCCACTCACTTCCATTGACGGCGCTTGGCCCTTTGCCCAATGGGGAATAGACCTTTTGGGGCCGTTCCCCCCGGCGTCGGGACAGCGAAGATATATCATCGTGGGAGTTGACTACTTCACCAAATGGGTGGAAGCCGAGCCCCTTGAGGCGGGTCGAGCGGTTCAGATGGAGAAATATCGTGACCCGATTCGGCCTTCCCAACGTTATCGTCACCGATAACGGTGCCCGGTCGCCGGCGCTTCGGTTCAGGAGTTCTCGCGCAAAACATCGATCGATTAAGGTTTAGCTCGGTTGCCACACCCGATCCAACGGACTCGCCGAGGTAACCAATCGGTCTATCCTCGATGGACTCAAGAAGAGAACCCTAAGGGCCCGATCAAGTTGGGTCGACGAGATACTAGGCATCTTGTGGTCCCTGCGGACCACCCCAAAAAAGGCGACGGGGGAATCGCCATACAGTCTGGCATTCGGCATGGAAGCAGTTTTGCCAGCTGAGTTGGCAATCCCGACTCCCCGGATAGAAGCCTACGAGGAGCAGACGTCGACCGAGGGAGCGCGAGCCAGTTTGGACCTGCTCGAGGAACATAGAGCCGACGCACACCTAAGAGCCTTGGCCTACCAGCGGAGCATCGCCAAAGGTTACAACAAAAAGGTCCACCCTCGACCCCTCGGAGTGGGGGACTTGGCGTTGCGCAAGATGGAGGTAAGTGACCCCCTTCGGGCAAGAGGCAAGCTTACACCTAAGTGGGAAGGCCCTTATCGCATTGTCCAGGTCGTCCGACCGGGTACGTTCCGACTCGCAACACTGTCGGGACAAAAAGTGCCGAGGACTTGGAACATCCAAAACCTCAAGAAGTACTTCGTTTGAAGCTCACGATTTCTTGTAATGAGCGAAGTGACCAGACAGAAGTAGGGAGGAGTTAGAGGCAAGTAGGCAAGGGCAATTTATGAAATCACAAATTTCATTAATAAAAACTCTCGGATACAAAATGGATCCCTGAAGAGGGAGAGGAGCAATACATGAGGACGAAGGGAGACCTCCAAAAAGAGAGAAGAAAAAGAAGTCCCTCAAGAGTTTCGGCCCGGGAAGAATTTGTCGTCAAAAGGGACCTCATCGGGCATTCCCACTCCCTAGTCCTCGGGACGGGAAGTGAAGGGATCCTCTTCCACCGGGGAACCCGAAGGACAAGCCCGGAATCGCGCCAAGGCAATCCGATACCCATACTCATAGGATACCCTGCCTGATCGGTCCAAGCCGAGAAGGAAACCCTCCGACTTCTTATATCGCTCGACCGCCTCCCACTCCCTCCCGGGCGGCGGTTCTCTTCCGCCGCGAGGGCCTCCTGAGAAGCCTTCGCCTCGGCCTCCTTGAAGCCAGCCGTGCGACCAAGTCGGAGGCCTCGTTTCGACGGAGCCGGTTTTTCCGGCTTCTCACCCGCAAAGCAACCTGCAGTGGCCTCTGTCTTGAGATAAGGCCGCAAGCTCTGCGGTCAGCCGGGTCGCCTCTGCCTCCGAGTCGGCCGCCCGTTTCTCGGCCGCGGCGACCGCCTCCGGGCCACTGCCAGCCCGGGCCTCCCCCAATTGGCGACGAAGGGCAAGATTGCGCTCACCCATGCCGCCTATGAGTAGACTGGTATCATGGACCCGGTCGATCAAAGCCATGGAATAGTGGGTATTCTGCGTACGAAAGACAATGAGCGACTGCGGAAGAAGAATTCTGGAAGAAGAAGGGGGAGATGGTACTTACCCATAGCGCCGCCTTCGCCGCCTTGGCGATCAAAGCCTCCGAAGGGAGTGTGTATAAGTCCCGGGCTAGGTCGGGATGTAGCGCTCCTCGGAGGAAGGCGGCTGAGGAGTTTCCCCCGGTCCACACCTTGGCCCCGCGGGACAAATCTCCCCATCGGGTGACCAAAGGGTCGCTCGCCCCACCAGAAGGAACCTCACCCATCACCCGAGTGAAGTAGGGCTCGTCCCTGCCCGGCGGGATTCGGTACAAATCTTTTAAGGCCGGGGGGCGAGGGCTTTTCCCGGTCGCCCCCTGGCTGGGCCCAGCGCACTCCGGCGGGGCGGGAGCTGCCGAGTGCCCGGCTGCCTGTTCGGACGCCTCAGCGGCAGGAGACGCCACCGCCTCGAGGTCCAGCACCTCCTTGGCTTTGGACCTCTTCGTTGGTCGGTCACACTCGACCACTAGCGGGGGATCCTCCCCCGCCCGTTTGGACCCCACCGAGGCCCCGGGAGACGAGCCGACTGGGGTATTCCCACCATGAAAGGACTTCAAGTTCACCATTTCTGTCAGGAATGTAGAAAAAAACCGGTCAGAGTGTGAAAAAAGCCGTAGCCTCAAAAGGGGCTGAACAACGGTGACATACCCCGAGAGCGTGGGCTAAGCCCCGCTTCAGCGAGCCACCGCTCCGACATATCGCGGATAGCTTGAGAAGAGGGAAGGATCACCCTCAGCCTCTCCAGGTATCCCCGCTCTTCGGCGTTGAGCTTCGGGGCTATATTATCAATGACCCTTGAAGACCATCGAACCCCGAAGCCCCAATCTTTCTCCCACCGAACAAAAAAGAAGCGCCTCTTCCAACCCTTATTACTGGTAGGAGCGCCGCTAACACGGAACCCCGACCGGGCGGCGAGGAAATATCCACCCGACCCCTTGGAGAGGCGAAAACAGGAAAGGAAGAGGTTGAGGGTCGGAACGATACCGGCGTAGTGGCATTCCCCTAGGAAGGCCACTAAATACCGCCAAGAGTTGGGAGTGATCTGCGACGGCGAAACCCGCCACAGAGATATACAGGAGGTCATAAATGGGTGTAGGGGGAGGCGCAGACCAGCCTCCAAGGCGTCAAGAGTTAGGGCGAAACCCTTAGGGATCGGGTCGAAGGCCCGTTGCCCCGCCTCAGGGGCAGTAAGGATGTATTCCCCCGGGATTCTATAGCGCCTCCGGAGGATCCCTACAGAAGATTCATCCAGGGTGGAATCCTGGTCGATGCGGCCACATCATGGCCTCTAGCTAGCGCACCGCTTCCCCATCGGAGGAACGGTTGGAGGATGGAGATGGTAGAGAAGTAACGACACGAGTAGTAACGAAAGGGGAAGAAGAAGAAGAGGCGGCGGAAGAAGTGGAAGAAGTCATCTTTGCACTGACCTACGACGAAAGGGGTCGAATGGAAGGAGCCAAGAGACACTTGGGTCAAGGAAGGAGGCTTGGAGGAAGCAGACAGCGGGATTCGGAGCAGAAAAAACTTCGTCGATAAAAGGCTACGGGGTGATGCGATGCGCGCCATTTAAAGGAAGAAAGCCGTCGTCCTCTCGCCGCCCGAGGTGGGCGGCAGCGTGACGCCACGCATTCCGCCCAACCGCATCACATCGGGCAGCCCAAACGACGAAGCGGTGTTAATGGGGATGTGACGTGTCGTCATCTAGACGGGTTACTTGGCGAAGACGCGCTAACGGCTCCTCGATTCCTGCAACCGCACTTATGCGCACAGTTTCCGACTCGACCATAGGTTTTATCGGCCTCGAGTACTACCTCGGCCCTTCATCCCGAACGGTAGTTCGGCGTATATGGTCTCGAGTTGCTCTCGACCATCGGATGTCTCGGCCTCGAGTACTACCTCGGCCCTATATGGTCTCGAGTTGCTCTCGACCATTGGATTTCTCGGCCTCGAGTACTACCTCGGCCCTATATGGTCTCGAGTTGCTCTCGACCATTGGATTTCTCGGCCTCGAGTACTACCTCGGCCCTATATGGTCTCGAGTTGCTCTCGACCATTGGATTTCTTGGCCTCGAGTACTACCTCAGCCCTATATGGTCTCGAGTTGCTCTCGACCATTGGATTTCTCGGCCTCGAGTACTACCTCGGCCCTATATGGTCTCGAGTTGCTCTCGACCATCGGATTTCTCGGCCGAGTACTACCTCGCCCTATATGGTCTCGAGTTGCTCTCGACCATTGGATTTCTCGGCCTCGAGCACTACCTCGCCCTTCATCCCGACGGTAGTTCGGCGTATATGGTCTCGAGTTGCTCTCGACCATCGGATGTCTCGGCCTCGAGTACTACCTCGGCCCTATATGGTCTCGAGTTGCTCTCGACCATTGGATTTCTCGGCCTCGAGTACTACCTCGGCCCTATATGGTCTCGAGTTGCTCTCGACCATTGGATTTCTCGGCCTCGAGTACTACCTCGGCCCTATATGGTCTCGAGTTGCTCTCGACCATTGGATTTCTCGGCCTCGAGTACTACCTCGGCCTATATGGTCTCGAGTTGCTCTCGACCATCGGATTTCTCGGCCTCAGTACTACCTCGGCCCTATATGGTCTCGAGTTGCTCTCGACCATCGGATTTCTCGGCCTCGAGTACTACCTCGGCCCTATATGGTCTCGAGTTGCTCTCGACCATTGGATTTCTCGGCCTCGAGTACTACCTCGGCCCTTCATCCCGAACGGCAGTTCGGCGTATATGGTCTCGAGTTGCTCTCGACCATCGGATGTCTCGACCTCGAGTACTACCTCGGCCCTATATGATCTCGAGTTGCTCTCGACTATTGGATTTCTCGGCCTCAAAGTACTACCTCGGCCCTATATGGTCTCGAGTTGCTCTCGACCATTGGATTTCTCGGCCTCGTACTACCTCGGCGTATATGGTCTCGAGTTGCTCTCGACCATTGGATTTCTCGGCCTCGAGTACTACCTCGGCCCTATATGGTCTCGAGTTGCTCTCGACCATCGGATTTCTCGGCCTCGAGTACTACCTCGGCCCTATATGGTCTCGAGTTGCTCTCGACCATTGGATTTCTCGGCCTCGAGTACTACCTCGGCCCTTCATCCCGACGGTAGTTCGGCGTATATGGTCTCGAGTTGCTCTCGACCATCGGATGTCTCGGCCTCAGTACTACCTCGGCCCTATATGGTCTCGAGTTGCTCTCGACCATTGGATTTCTCGGCATCGAGTACTACCTCGGCCCTATATGGTCTCGAGTTGCTCCCGACCATTGGATTTCGGCCTCGAGTACTACCTCGGCCCTTCATCCCGAACGGTAGTTCGGCGTATATGGTCTCGAGTTGCTCTCGACCATTGGATCTCTCGGCCTCGAGTACTACCTCGGCCCTATATGGTCTCGAGTTGCTCTCGACCATTGGATTTCTCGGCCTCGAGTACTACCTCGCCCTATATGGTCTCGAGTTGCTCTCGACCATTGGATTTCTCGGCCTCAGTACTACCTCGGCCCTTCATCCCGACGGTAGTTTGGCGATATGGTCTCGAGTTGTTCTCGACCATTGGATCTCTCGGCCTCGAGTACTACCTCGGCCCTATATGGTCTCGAGTTGCTCTCGACCATTGGATTTCTCGGCCTCGAGTACTACCTCGGCCCTATATGGTCTCGAGTTGCTCTCGACCATTGGATTTCTCGGCCTCGAGTACTACCTCGGCCCTATATGGTCTCGAGTTGCTCTCGACCATTGGATTTCTCGGCCTCAGTACTACCTCGGCCCTATATGGCCTCGAGTTGCTCTCGACCATTGGATTTCTCGGCCTCGAGTACTACCTCGGCCCTATATGGTCTCGAGTTGCTCTCGAACATTGGATTTCTCAGCCTCGAGTACTACCTCGGCCCTATATGGCCTCGAGTTGCTCTCGACCATTGGATTTCTCGGCCGAGTACTACCTCGGCCCTATATGATCTCGAGTTGCTCTCGACCATTGGATTCCTCGGCCTCGAGTACTACCTCGGCCCTATATGATCTCGAGTTGCTCTCGACCATTGGATTTCTCGGCCTCGAGTACTACCTCGCCCTATATGGTCTCGAGTTGCTCTCGACCATTGGATTTCTCGGCCTCGAGTACTACCTCGGCCTTATATGGCCTCGAGTTGCTCTCGACCATTGGATTTCTCGGCCTCGAGTACTACCTCGGCCCTATATGATCTCGAGTTGCTCTCGACCATTGGATTCCTCGGCCTCGAGTACTACCTCGGCCCTATATGATCTCGAGTTGCTCTCGACCATTGGATTTCTCGGCCTCGAGTACTACCTCGGCCCTGTATGGTCTCGAGTTGCTCTCGACCATCGGATTTCTCGGCCTCGAGTATTACCTCGGCCCTTCATCCCGAACGGCAGTTCGACATATATGGTCTCGAGCGGTGCCTTGACCATTGGTCTTCCAGATCTTGAGCAGCGGCTCGACCCCTTATATTGAACGGCTTCAACCAAGGTCTCACTTGACCATCCATGCGCAAGAACCGGGTTTTCGAACACCCTCCTACCATCAAGGTAAGTCCGCAGAGTGGCCTTTTGAGGGGGGTAGTGATGGGGGTATTAAATGTGACGCGACCGGAACACTGTGTGTATTACGCTTGGATGACGTCACGACCCCTCCCGCTTTCAATCGTGTGGCCAGGACGACTCCCAGACATCACCTTCCTCTGCCAATCCACAGGCCCGTGCAAGGGTCAACCACGGCATCAGCCTGCGAAACCAGGTCCGTATACCGCCCCTCAGACGCAATCAGAAGCACGCCAGAGCTCGACATATTTAACCGACCACAGAGTAAGAAAAAGAAGGTAAGTCTTTCGGGACTGAGGGGAGGATTGGGACACTAGTGAGTAGGCGGGCGAGCCGAGCTCCGGACCCAGGGCGAACTGGGGATCTGACTTGAGCGTCGGAGGGTCGGGCGGAGCATCCTCCGACCCGACTTTGTGCAGGTACTCCCCGGGCGACCCCAGCTCATAGAACAGATTGGGATACAGCGGGAGCAGGAGCCCTCGACGACCCCGGAACCTTACCGAGACGACCCCGGATTTTCTTCTTCCCTAACGCAAAGGGCCCGGGATCACGGTAAAAAGTTGTTTGCAGTAACAATCAGAATAGAGCTTGGAATGGTCATCGGCTGAGACAATCATGTTCGATAAAAGTTCCTTCCTCTCTCTCCTCCATCTTCTCGTCTACTCGTCGATACACGCCACCTACTTTGCTCGCCCACGCGTGTCACTCGCCCCTCCTACTTTCCCCAAAACAGAGGGATGGTTGAGCCCATTGCTATATCACTGTCGTCTTTAGATCGAGACAAACTATATCTTTTTGTGAATGGTTGGTCGGAGGATTTCGTGGCGTGGATATGCCAAAAGCTTACATTAGGAGACAGTCATACAAACATGGCATGCATGTCGAGTCTTCTCCCGTCCACAGACACGTGAACAGAACAAGGAGAGCAAATGGACAAACAATATCACGGAGACGACCGAAGAACGAGCAAAAGCTAGCAACATCGGTATCAATCTACTGCTTATGAGTAACTGGAAACCCAATTCCATGGCGGACGGTGGGGAAAGTGACGAGCAGAGCGCTGCCGAGAACTCCAATCCCGACCGGCAACGCTGTGAGGACCTGAAGCTCGCGGTCGGTGGGCATCGGGTAGTAGCACGAGACCACGTTCGTGTCGAGCAACGCCACCGCCGCGAACACCACCAACGACGTGAAGGCATGGAGGAAGTCCAACGGCCCCAGTCGGTGGTTCACTGCCAGCTCCGGCGCGAGCGGCTGCAAGCAGTCGATGACCCACAAGCCCCGGAACGTGGCCACGCCGTAGCGCACCCGCCGGGTCGCTTCGTCGTAGAAGCTGTCGGTGAAGCTGAGGAGGAAGCAGGAGAGGGCGCAGACGGCCAGGAGGCAGGCGGTCATGAACCGGGTCGACTCGGTGCAGCGGCCGAGGTTGGTGAGGACAGGGGAGAGGACCTGGAAGGCGAGCACGGTGCCGGTGGGGAGGTGGTTGGCGAGGTGGGCGGTGCCTTGGTACGTCTGGCTGATGGCCTGCTGTATCGCGGTCATGCGATGGCCGGCTTCATGGTTTAGGAGGGGCTTAGCCTCCGGGTCACCTTCTCTCGCGGGATTCACCATTTCCTGCACCCGCGTTGCTGGCTTCGTCCTCCTCGATGTCTCTTTGCTGCTTTCTCCTGTCTCAGAACTCGACGAATGAGGCATGCAACGAAGAAGATGGAATGACCGGTGAGGTTGGTGAGTTGATCGCTGCAAACACGCTGAGGTACTACGGTCTTTAAGTTTTTGGAACTTTGAATGGGTTGCGAGAAAACAAAGCCAATAGTCTTTCTTTAGCTCATGAATTGCCGCTGCCGGGACAAATAGGTGTTTATATGAACCCACAGGATGACCTCATGACACCTAACATCATCAATCATCAATCATCAATCATCAATATGATATATATGCATGATGTGGATCACTATAAACTTGGTGTTTTTTGTACAACTCTAATTTTTATACCCAATTCAATAGAAGCCGTTCTTTTTAAATCTATTTTTTTTCTCCTTATTTTCTTCTTTATATCCTGAAGCCTTTTGTTTCCTCCCTGTATTCATTTTCTATCTAATAGTATATAAATTATGTGACATATTATTAAAGAAGACAAAGAAAGAAAACAATTTCTATGATTGTATAACAAAATTAATTATGTGCATCTTAGTATGATGTCTAATCTTTACTCCTTGAGCAAGCATTTGATATACACAAAGTTTTAGATGACAATATATTTTCTTCTGAAATTTGTATAAACCGTTCAAAAATAATGTTGCTATTGCATATTTAAATTAAATCTTAATATTTTTTTTTGAAGAATTTCATTTTTTTTATAACACGTACATAAGAGTTAAAAATTCAAAACTGAGGTTACGATAATTTTTTTTAATAATTTCCATGTATTTATAAGTTTTATGTATTACTAGTGCTGATTGTAAAGGAAAAAAATTAAAATATGTATATATATTTGTACATGATGTAATATTAATTTCAAAAAAAGAATTTTTTGGTGACTGACGTGTGCTACTTTTTTATATGTTACGTGTACAACCACTTCACAATATAATGTTTCGTGTACACCGCCTTTATTGACTTGTATTTGGTATGGTGTTCTTCCTGAGATTGGCTTGTACTTGGTCTATAAATATTAGGCCACGTCACCCCATTGACTTGGCTATATGGAAGCGGACGTGGCTTCCCTTGTGTTATTGAAGGGACCCATTCCAAGCTTGCACGCTGTTGACTTTGAAGAGGCCCGACATGACGAAATCCAAAGGATTAACTTACAAAAGACAACAACAGAATCCTTTTGAAGTAACACACGAATCAAATGAATCTAATCTTCTATTATCTCACAATGAATCAAATGAAGATATCAAAATTTATAGTAAATCGTAAAGCCCTCAACTCCAATTTCATCTCCATCACTTATCTTTATTAAAAAAAATATATGATCTAAGAAAAACAATATCCAGAATCCTGGGCATTGGCTAATGAGTTTGATCATCAATTCCTCTCAATTGGTGTCATCGCCATCAAATAATCCCACTAGTTCAGAAATGTTAGCATCCATCAAGTCTCCGAGGAAAAATTTGAAATGGTAGATCTATAAAATTAACATGTACAGGGGAACAAAGAAGCAAAACTAACAGCCGGCACATTCAATTTGTTCATGGTGATTTGGTGTCGTCCGAGTTCTCTGGCATGTCACTGCTGCTGGGTTCAACGACATTGGCGGTGCTCTCAGCGGATGCCATCTGACTCAGCTGGCCATCATCTTTCTCGGAAGTCGGCGATGTTTTAGGGTTTTCTGTTATGGAACCAAGAGCAAGCTGACCAGCATAGAGCATCAAGCCGATGGAATTGACACCGAAAACAAATGTTGCGAGGTAGCAAAGACCATTTATAATAGTCCTGAAACAAAAGGTGAGAATTCTGAGAGCGCAAACGGAAAGTAGCAAAGGGTTGATGATAGACATTGCAAAGATTTCGAGGCACACCTTATCGTTATTGTTATCTGACGAACCTGAAAAAACGTTAGATTGAAGTCGCATTAGGCAGACTGTACACCATCATAGACAGAAACATGCTTTCCAGATTAAGCATAAAGAAAGACACCCTAGCTGTTGTTTCCGCAACTAAACATAAAAGAAGTACATAGTAGATGAAAGCCAAATTGCTTAGCTTCATACTTTAAGATGATCTATAGATCAAAAATTGAATTCATATATTGCCAAGCATGATACAATTTGAGCCACTCCTTTTGAATATCCAGGAGTAGTAAATATCAAGCTCTAAGATTCGGGATCTTGTTTATATAATCCACTTTACCGGACACATGGCAATGTTCTTATATTCACCAAATCAACATCATAAGAGACTCAACAATTTAACAAGGACACGCGTAAAATAATTGGCAAGAACCACGCATGGTTAGAACAGGTTAATCTCACTCTTTTTGATAAAATTATCTGAGGGGTCATGCATAACTAAATTATTCTGCTGCCACGTACATCAGACCTACAGCAATGGAGAGTCTCAGGAGGCATCTCTTCATGACAACCAAAACAAGTCAACAACCATTTCCTCCTTGGAAAAATAGGAAACAAAAAAGAAATCAGCAACCGTATAGAGCCCAAGTTGATCTGCTCAAAATTTCTCAGCTAAAGTTCTAATATTATGTACAATGTAATTAATTCCCCAGAGGTATACTTTGGAAAAAGTAAGAATTGCAAGCAATCACTCTTTGAATGAGATGGGTTACATTCCTCTTTTCATTTCCAGCAGACCTTCATGCACTGCCAGAGCCTTAGAGATCAGTGCACAAAACTTTCTGGATTGCCTTGGTGCTCAGGTTAGCAATACTTTTACTTGGAAACAGGCAGATGGCTCCATAGCTAGTGATGATTTGATGATTTTTTAACATTTAAGTAAGAGATGAACTAACCTGGTTTCGATGGACGTATAGGACATTGAAAATTCAAAATTAAGTATACTGGTTGCAAATAGTATATGCTGTTAAAGAAACTAAAGCAAACATGACCAACCGCCATCCCTTCCCTCCTTCATATTTTTCGTTGCTATGCGATGACCTTAACAAATGCCAGTTTGGCTTCACGTATATAAAAGGCTTTATTTGAAAATTAACAATAATAGGTCCTCAAACACCCCTCAAACTGCTTGATGTGATTGTTCAATGTATCATAAAGGAACAAAAAAAACCTATCTTGGATCAGTTAAATACCTTAAGTACTTAGATATAACCGATCGGAACGTATCAAAAGACATTTGAGAAATAATTGTCCACTTGTCAGTCCTATCAAATACTCACAAGAAGAAAATAAATGTCCTCTTTTTGTCATCTCTAAAGAACATATATGTTCCTTCAATTTTTCCATAAAAACTCATCTAAGGCAATTGATCCAAGAAAAAATCTACAAATAAGAGCACATTACCACATCCAACCAATATGCAAGCTAAAATTATGTCTGGGTATAAAGCAACACAGAGTAATTCACACTATCCTGATTCTCTCTAATTAAACTGAAGGAATATCTAAATTTGGAATACAAAGGGCCAAAACCCTTTACGGCCTCAATCATCTTGAATCCATCCATAATGTAATTGGCCAAAGGGGATATATGAAAAGCAAACTTTCGCCCTTACTTATCACACATGAAAGCATAGATGAACCAAAACCATGTAGAAACTCGAAGACTCTCTCCTTATGGAGGTAGTCTGCGAACTCAAAGATTCACATTTCACTTAAAACCAGCATCTCTGTGGCTTCCAAATTCTAAGATGCCAATTGACTTTTGTACCAATAGGAAGTTCACAAGCAAACAAGAAATAATGCTTAACAATGCCGAATTTTAAAAAAAAAATTGAACTAGTCATGCATTTAAAGGAAAACTGATCTAATAAACAGAAATGTTCATCATAAACAGGAAAACTGAACTAGTCATGCATTTAAAGGGATCGAAGCAAAGCAGAGCAGAGAATGATGGCCATTGAGCACCAACCGAGAAGTTATCGGAGATAGCCTGACGATTAAGAGCAGCCTCAATTGTGGTGGTGAACTTGTAAAGTATGAGGGCGATGACCCCGGCCGCAATACCACCCAGCAATGCTTGCGCGGGGGAGGGTGGCTTCCCGGCCTCCAGCGGCGCCGCGCCAACCGCCTTCAAGCGATCCAAAGCCTCCGCTTTTACGTTCTTCGCCTCCACCCCGCTCGATCTCACTCTCTATTACACACAGAACGCCCCAATCGAGACAGCCGAAGCACAAACAAGAGCATAATCCGTGAGGAAACAAGAGACAATCACCAGTTCTTTGGCTCGCTTCGCACGGCGGCGCAGAGAGCGGAAGAGGAAGACGGAGATAGCGCCGGTGAGGAGGACGCTGGTGGAGACCTGGAGCGGGGTAGGGTTATCATCGACGGCGAAGATGGCGGGGCCAGACGATGGCGGGAGTTCGACGGGGCCTCCCATGCCGCCGCCGCCGCTTCCATCCTCCGGCTGTACAACGGTCTCCGAGAGATCGGCGAGCAACGGCCGGAGTCCGGCTGCGCGGACGCCAAGCGGGGCGCCGGAAGCAGCGTGGCGGAGGAATAGAGGAGTATGAGGAGGAGGAGGACGGTTTGGCGAGGAAGCGAAGGGGACGAAGTGGGAGAGGAAGCGGCGAGAATGGAGCATCGAGACTGTGAAACGGGCGGATAACGAGATGCGTCCTCGACCGCCACTGGAATCATTGTAATGTTTATACTACTTTTATGTAGTTTTACATTTGGATCCTCGCAAACTTCACAAATATCATATTTGCCTTCATAAATCTTAATATGACCAATATGAAGTATGAAACAATAGCTAAATTCTGGTTTTCTAATGCAAGACATCTCCACCAGTGCCAATTATAAGACATGTAGCTCAATGATTCCTCAGAAAACACTTGAGAACCAACCAAAGTTTATGTATATACCACTCTTTTTCTGATGATACACAAATGGTGAAAGGCAACAAACAGTAAGCAAGAGAAACATGTCTGTAATGAGAAATACAAGTCATAAAAAGAATAAGAGAAGAAGACCCACTAAGTTTGCATTTCTGAAACAAGGGAAAGGTTCATACTTTCTTACCAGCTACAAAACCTGTGTATGGTGCTCAATGTTCTTGAAGCATTTAGTGCCTCCTCCTCGAGCTTTACAAAAGAAATGCCAAGCAGCATGCGCCTAAAGTTGAGGGAGATGAATGGTGAACTAATCTGAGCAACAACCAGTTTTCTTAGACGCTTGCACATCGTCCTCAGCTCCTATATTAATGGTCTGTCCCTTGGGCACGACAGACGGGTCATCACCAACGTCAAGCATCTTCTTGCTGACCACATGGTAGATCTGTGTCAGCACTTCAGTGAAGGCGGTCTCCACGTTCATCGACTCGAGAGCAGAGGTCTCCATGAAGAAAGCTTTCTCCTGTTGAGCAAAGGCCTGTGCATCCTCGACCGAGACAGCCCTTATGTGACGTAGATCAGCTTTGTTGCCCAGAAGCATGATGACGATGTTTCCATCTGTGTGATTCCGTAGTTCCTTCAGCCACCTCTCCACATTCTCAAAGGTGATATGGCGAGTCACATCATACACGACAAGGGCACCAGCAGCCCCTCTGTAGTATGCACTAGTAATTGCTCGGTATCTATACAAGCAAAGAACAACAGGATAGCACATATCAATCTGCAAATACAGAAGTGAGCTGATCTCCAAGTTATAAAATGACACAATTCAGAATACAATTATCACCAAGCATTTGTGGTCTATCTGAAACATAACACAAGGATTATTATCAGTAAACTTACTTGAAACATGCTCACTGTTAGAATGATTACATTTTAGAGAATATCATGCAATGCTCAGCGTAGCAATTGGTACAATCTAAATTCAAAGAAAGATACCATATGATACTAAGGGAAAATGTCCAGAATTCTTGATATAAAATGGTCTAACGGTAATCTATTGATGATGTTTTCTGTTGCCAATAGTCATCAATTACAGCTCAACTTTCCTGCATCTAACTTCTCTTCCATGATGCAATATAATCAATCTGTAGTAGTATTTTCTGTTTTCTCTTTTTCTTGCCACTTGAATTGCTTAGAGCAACCTTTCTAAAACACACTATAGTTTATCTCATGTTTGAAAGAACTAAAAACCAAATATAATACTTTGGTATAATCTCACATAAAAAATGAGACATGACTTAAGTTGGTTATCGAATATACAACCATTAATCTGGATTTAGAAATTGATCATTCTCGATAACTTAATGAGTTAATTATTACATCGGACTAAATCGTGGCAAATGATATGAGAGCCAACTTCTCGTTAGGTTACTGAATCAGTTATTCTATCGAATTGAGTCATGACAAATGGTATCAAAGTTGACAAATCATCGGGCATGCCGAGGGATTTGATATACTATCACTAATATAATGAAGTATTTTGGCCATATAATTAAGATTCAATAAATTAATTAATCAATTCTGGATGTTAAATTGTTGTGTGCTTAAAAGATTAAGCCGCAGATAGATATTTTGTTTTGATCAGCATCGACTTAACAGACACATGTAGAATCCTATGGCAGTATCAATACAAAAATACTACGCTTAGCCTCAGAATTCTAAAAAGGAGAAAGAGATTATTCTTAAGGAAAAGAGGAAAGGAACAATGGAGGGGCAAAACATTAGGGGAAAAAGGAACAAAACATTGATCTCATGCCAACAATTCCCCACAACACATTAGATTGTTATATAATCACAAGAATCGTAGAACCAAGACGCGCAAGCCTCTCTTAAATAGGAGAAATAATTTATTCAAATCAAGCAATCGATTCTTTCTTCAGAGTAAAATTGGATATCACCAACTGCAGAAAACAGAGAAAACGGAAGAAGGAAGCAGATGAAAACTTGAAATGGGACGAGGGAGTTCAACATCAAGAGAAATAGCGGGCACATGGTCGCGATCAAGAATCGACGAACGGGCAATGAAAGAGCCAAAAAAGGGATTTCGATTTTATTGTATTGGTTATGATTTGGACCTTTCTTGGCCGGCGGTGTCCCAGATCTGGGCCTTGACGAGCTTTTCGTCGACGCGGATGGTGCGGGTAGCGAACTCGACGCCGATGGTGGACTTGGATTCGGAGCTGAACTCGTTGCGGGCGAAGCGGGAGAGCAGGTTGGTCTTCCCCACCCCGGAGTCCCCGATCAAAACCACCTTGAATAAGTAGTCGTAGTCCTCGTCCGCCCTGTACGCCATAATCACCCCGCCTCCTCTCTTTTACGCACTCTCCCCCCCTTCTCCTGCGTTGATCCGACGGAACCGAAGAAGAAAGACGTCGTCAGGAGAGAGGGAAGGAGAAAGAGGGGAGGAGGAAACCGGATCGAGGGGAAGAGGGGGAGGCTGGAAGACGCCGAGCTCGACGAAGGGGGATGAATCGTTGGAGGTGGGGAACGAGACGAATTCTGCTCTTTGGAATTGGCCGCTTACGTGGGAGGTCGAAACGGCCGAAAACTGAACCTTTATACGGTCTGTGCACAGGCACTGTGCATTACCCCCTCAAATACTCTTCCTATGATTCGAGATAATGTGCGGGCCCTCAGAAGCATGACACCCGTAAACAACACGGGGTAAGTACGTTTGCCCTGTGATTAGTTTTACGTATCTATCCTCTCAAACTTTGGAATTAACAAACTTACCTCTAATCGTGAAGGGTAATTAGTGTGGGACCCAGATGAGATATCTCAATTGGGCCCACAAGTTTCTTTGGGTGCCGGGCTTTTGTCTTCGATTCGATGGGCCCAATTAGCCAGGTCAACGCATAAATGCTCACCTTTAATGACCCGAACTTGCAGTTCGATGTCCACGTGGCACAATTAGGGGCCCACATTATGGTACAAGTTAAAGCGAACTGTTATATAATCATAAAAAATAACCAAAAGTCAATAAACACAAATTTTGTTTACATCATGCTGCTACCTTATTTAAACTATACTAAGCTTGACCACAAATGTGTTATTCTCTCAGTACAAATCTTTCTCCAATGTCTCAAAAAAAAAAAAAAAAAAAAAAAAAAAAAAACTGTTCTCAAATTTTGGGAGTTTATATCAAAAATTAAAAAAGAGAGGTTTGTGTGTGTGTGTGTGTGTTTTTTTTTTTTTTGGAGCTAACACCATCAGACCAATGTAGTCATCTTTTTGAATCTAAAGAACTGCATCTTGCAACACTTCAGATGCAGTAGGTTCTAAAATTTACTCTTCACTAGCAGATAAGAGACCCAAAACTCATTTGCCAAGTAAAATACTCAGCATGGAAAACCATCAGAAATATGCATTTTATTCAACAATTTACAGTGGCAACAGGACAGTGTAAAACAGATATACAGTGCCAAAAGAAGTATCCACTATATAGCAAGCATAAAACAATATATACGATAATGATTTCCAATTCGAAGTAGCCCTCAAGAAGACATGTATCCTATCACTTGTTTAAATATCAACATATGGCACACAAACTTTTCCAACTATACTTTGGTCCTCCTCAGGAACCAAATACGACAATCTGAACAATTTTGCTGTATTAGCTTTACTTTATGGTGTCTTACCTGTCGTCCTGGCTTGTTTGGACAGGACCACTGGTGTTTACCTTATCATTGTTGGTAGATGTAGAAATACTTGTTGGACATCCTGCTGACACAAGTGGATCATTCACCGAAGCATCATTTGACAAATCGGTTCCCTGAGAATCATCTTTGTCTTCAGCTCCAGATGACTGAACCTCTTTCAGCTTGTTGGAAGTCTCCCTGCTCAGCGTGATCTTTAGACTCTTGGATGACTTGCTTATGAAGTTCTTCGGAGTCTGGGGAGTTTCGCCATTGCCTGGGCTTTCTCCCTTGTCCATGTCAGAGCTGCATCTCTCCTCACCTGGCTCGGGCTCCTCATTATCTTTATCAAAGCTGTCAGGCACTGTGATCTTTCTTAATGCCCGCTTCTCACCAAGTGGTGGCAGGTTGGGTCGTGGTGTGGGAGTAACTTCTTGAGACTCCTTGGGACTTCCATGCTTCCGAGTTCTATGAAATACAGAACTCAACTTGTGCAGGCCTCTTCTGATTGTTTTAAGTCGGACTTTCTTTCCACCAACAATTTCTTCATTACTACTGGTGTCACTTTGATGAGACCCGGATGATGATGGACTTGGGCTTTTAGTGTAGACGTTGTCCTCCTGATGGAGCTCCTCAGAATGCCGAGCATGCCCTTTACGGGACTCCCAGATTTGGGAGACATCAGCACCAGGCCGATGTATCCATACTCTTGTCTTTTCTTGCCCCTTAATATTAATGGGCTCAAACTCATCAGTCATCCTAGAATATTCTTCAGTATTAAGATCTTCAGCCTTTTCATTGAATGTGCCTGGCATTGGTTCCATCGTCTTCGAAGTTCTATCATTGCTGAGGTCTTTCGGCTCCTGCAGAGATTCTGTTTAAGTTGTGGTAATCAAGCTTTGTTATCCAACATGGTTATGAAGCACTGCCGTTCGCTTACCTTTTGTAGTTCCTCTTCAAGTACAGTTATTGCCAAGTGGATCCTACCCATTTTGATATTCTGTAGTGACAGCCACATGTCATGCCTTTGTCCGCCCCTCAGATCATTGATATTTACTGAACAATCTCTGCAGGGCAATGTAAAGTTTACTGTCAAAATCTGAATGTTCGACAATGTTTAGATGATAAAAAGTTACTGTTGAAAAAAATGTCAAATATCTCTTGCACAGGAAACTAAACAACATCAGTCAAGCATAAGGATTTTAATCTCAGCTTGATGCTGGCTTGGGTAACCTACTGAACCAGTGTTGTATAGTATTACCAGCAATATACCAAAGTATAATATCTGATATTATTACATAACAAAATAAAAAAAATAATATATCAAACCATATGTTTCAATAACTATACTTGATCGTACCGGATGAAACCATCAACATTTGAAACCCTGGTGAAGCGTATATCAATCCGACTATAAATAGCGAATGCAACACAACATCATTTAGAATCATGCTAGAAGCTTAACATGGAGTAGACTTCTTTACATGTACTGTTAATGCAAGACCTTTTTCGTCAAAAACCAGTCAGGCAAATCTTAAGCCATGCTAAAAGATCAATACTAGCAAGCATTAATCGACAGTAAAACATAAGGAACAAGATAGCTACAAGCTCATCACCTAACATAAGGAACATTCCATGTGGATGCAAGCTGCTCTTTGTGGTCCATCTACCTAATTATTTATCATTTTGGAAAAAAAAACAGATGGTTTCTGTATGTTTCTTATGGGCAGATGTGCCCTCACCTAGAGATACCTGTTGAATCAGATATTTGATTTTTACTATAAACTGAAAACAAGCTACATCTGATGATCTTTGCAAAAAAAAAAGGAAAAAAAGAAGCATGTTTGAAGTCTGAGCGAACCCAAGCATGTCATCAAAAATGGTATCCTTGTCACGAACTTGAAGAACAAGTACATTAGGTGCCTCCCATGAATTGATGGGAATCTTGAACTCCTCCAACCACTTTGGAGACAACGTTTTCCTTTGGATCTTTGTCTGGAATCTGGAAGTACCAAGTTGTCCTCTTACATATGGGTCAGCAAGTCCTGCAACGTGGCTTTAGTAATTATTGGAAGAGTTCACTTCTACAACAACATTCAAAAGTGACCCTACCTTCGAAAGAAGAAGATCAAAAGAAGCATACCATTCAGATCTGATGGTTTCATGTCCGCCCCTTCTAGCATCTCCAACTTCACATGTGCTACAAGAGACCTTTCTTTGACAGTGAACCAACAGTCTATGATTGTAGAAAAGCATATTTCAGCAAATCATTTAAAGCAGAAGAACATCAGACGGAAGGCTAACTGACATCTCAATGGCCCCAATCAGATTCCATCCACAAAAATAACATGAATATTGAAAACAACAGCTCTTCAATGTCTTTAGTTATGGCATCATAATTTTGACATTAAACATGGGTAGGTAACCACTCTTCCAATAGCCAATGTCTTGATTCCGTCAAAAGTTTCTGAAATCACTAAATTCAGAAAGCATGCTTTTCAGTCTGTTCTCAGCTCCAATATAGCAAAAGGAACACTATGTTGCTACTAGTCCTACCAAAAATTCTGTCACCAGACCGCAAAAATGACCACAGAATATGAACCTTCATGTTGGACTGCTCGATGAATTAGCAATTAATCAAGGAAAAAAAATTTATAATATTTCAAAAATAACATTTTTCCCAATTGTTTGCATCAAGTAAAGTTTGTTAGTGTGTAATAAGATAAATATCATGTAAAGTAGTTCAAAATGGTAATGCACAAAAAACAATCATGTGGTTTAGCTCATATTAGTACAGTGCAAATCCAATTTTGTGGATATGGATATGGATTAAAATCTCACGAACAACATATGATCAAAGTAAGCATACATATGCTGAGAAACCCCGACAACAAATATGAATCATGAAACAGCCACAAGGTTCATGATCATCACCAATAACAAAGAACATGTTCATATCCAGATGTTCATTCTGATTGTTATTTGTCTATGTTATTGAATTCTTATACCCTATCATCAGTTTTCCATCCCTAAAGAGATGCTCATTTATATGGATCAGAAAGCCTAAAACCCACATCTTTATTCTCACATTTACACAATGCATTCCTAGCCCATCACAAACTTCCTATTGGTAGCTGCTTAATTTCGACTACATACTGAAGAGCTAATTTAAGTTGTTATTGCCCTAGGCCTAGAAACACATTTAAATATAGAGGTAAGATTACGGACATTGACCTTCCTTAGACCCCACATTGGCGGGAGCCTCATACACTAGGCTCATCCTTTTTTTATTGTCCTCCTGATCTTGGTTGTATGTACAATTAATTCTAAAATGGTTTCTCATGATTATAGCTGTGATTACGAGAGGAGCGGGAGCTTGTAGCTTAATTCATCTTAGGTTGAAAGAGACTAAATGATCATGAATGTTGTAGTATAATCACACAGCTCTCCTTCACATATATCGACATAAATTATATAATATATGTATACATTAGCTAATACATAATAGAAAGAAATGTTAATAAGTTGTTAGCCATCACAAAGCTTCAGTAACATTGTACAGCAAAGTAACAAAACTTGACTTTTGGAAGACACAGATGATCCTAAGATATAACAGAGAGAGGAAATTTCAACAACCGAAGTTACAAACTATAATATTGTATATTAAAAAAATACGACTTCACAAGTATAGCTGGATAGGCAAGAAGTTTCCACTGTCACTTACCTTCAGGAGTTGAAACAAACTTTTCCACATCAATAACCAGCATGTTTGGCTGTGCAGGAATATGGATGTTAGTCATATTTCCAGAAGAAAATTAAGTAACCAGCCAATCATCACAAAGTCTTGAATATTTAAAGTGTTAAGACAAGTCTCCTTAAAGCTTTTACATCAATTATATATTTTGTTTTATTGTCCAATCACAAGGTCTTCCTGATTTGGAAATGAGAATTACTAGTGAAAACTATAATAGAAAAGCGAAGAACAATGATATTCCAGAACTGTTTATGGAACATGAATCTTAGATGGAATTACTTGTGGTATCTATAACAACATGTGGTGGAAATGAGACTCATAAGATATTTCACAGATACAAATGAACACCTTGTATTCAATTTGAGAAGTATAGTTTATGGATAGTTTATGTAAGAAATCTGTTTGGCTTTGCAATTTTTTAAATTGTAGATATAATTAAAATAAAAACATTATTTAATGAAATTAATATAATGATTGTCATTTATCAAAGTTCTTAGTATTTTTTTCTACATTTTTAAAATACTAGATTTCTAAAATAGTTTATATCATGATCAACACTATACATACACACACACATATATTATAAATAAAAATCAAGCTCATAACTACATATTCTAGCATAAGAAGTAAACATAAAACATTCTTGTATATAATATATAAACAGTTTTTTTTTAATTTTTTCCATGTTGTATCTTTTTTTTCTTTTTCATGTCTCGATGTATAGGCATATCCATCTAATGTATTGGTACATTGTATCAGCTTTACAGGAGTTGTGTATTTATCGATCTTAATATATACACTTCTTCTTTGGAAAAGTAACTTCCTACTTTACTTTTTGGGCTATATACAAGCTGAGAGAAAAGTAAAAAAGGCCATCATGGAGAACCAACTTACTGACCTCAACCAATGTTTGCTCAAATGCATCATCCAGCAATTTATCCTGAAGCCACATACATGGAGGTATTGAATGGAGAAGAAAGTTGGTTGTATTTAAGACTACTTGAGATTAGGTTAAACTGCTTAAAACTTACTAGCCATCCTGAAATCCCAGGTAGTTCAGTAACATCTAGTCCATGTCCAAATATTGGTTTTACAGTCATCTGAAAGTACGGGGGCTCCACAAAGCATACCCTGACTCGTCCAAGAAAAGGCCAATGTCGGAGAAACTTCACACCCACCAAAACCTACATATAGAACTTCATAAATTTATTTTAAAATAGAATGCCACATTGAGCTTTGATGATCTTATAAAAGAAATGTTGTTTGAAAATTTTCTTATTTGTTTCTTCATAATTTCTCTTCGTTTGTTACACTTCACCATTAAAATATAGCATTGTCCTAGGCAATATGCCTTTGCAAAATAAAAAGAACAAAAGTTTGACCTTATCTGGGTGAGAGAAGTACAGTGCTGCTTTTGAGAGTTTCTTGTGTATGCCAATTGCATTAAAAGAAAGAAAAAAAGAAAGGAAATAAATATGAGGTCAGGTGTGCTTGCTGCCAAAAAGAGAAATAAATTACAAAAGAGCTCCCAGACATTCATTTGGACCTTTTGGAAGCAACATTCATTAATTTTAAATTCTTAGAATATATAAAATGCATATGCAAAACAATATTCATTAATCTAGAAGTCAGCTACAACTTTAATTTAAGTTGAATGTTAGCTAATTATAGAAGCATGCCCACCACGCCTATTCTCGGAAATCTGAATTTCATAATGAATCTACATCGGTCTTAAGTCCATATTTTACCAAGGGTCTATTTGATTGCCGAAAAAAAAATCTGACTTCCACATTGAGTCTCCAAAAGAAACTTGATCCCTCTCATATCGAAAGACTGTGCATATTTACCGAGGGTATATATGACTGCATAAAAAGGTGAAAAAAAAATTGCCAATGTATCTTTTTCCAATTTGCCAATGTATTTTTTTCCATGGAAAACAATTGCGTTATTTTAACTGAGGAAAGTAAAGAATAAAAATGAATAGTTTAGATTTTAGGAAAATGTAAATGAAGATCTTCTTTCCTGTTACTTTCCCATGTGCTTGAAAAACCGGAGAAAATAAAACTTACTCCTTTGAAAGAATATACTTAAAAGTCACCAGGGAAGAGCTTTTGGCAAGTTTTTTTTTGTAATGCTTCTGAAAAAAGTCATCTTTTCATTTCATGAAAAAAAAAAATTGGAAACTTTTTTTAGAAATTTGGAATTACAGCTTCCCAGTTGCTTTAATTACATGTTCAAAAAAACCCAGAAAATATTTATTTTTAATGACAACAATTTTCCATGAGATTTTCTAAGCAACCAAAAACACCTTAAATAAATTTCATACATGCATACTCAGCAATATTACATGCATATTTACTTGTAGAATGGGAGATGGTTTGTGTACCTTGCCCTCCACATGCATACTGGTTATATGCATGTTTGTCTTTATGCCAAATCCCAATCTTTTCCTTAGCCGTACTGCAAGTTTTGCACTCATATCGTCTGCTGAAAGAAAACTCATCCCCAATTCTAAAACCTGTATCATTCACCAGAACTTGAGCATCACAAAATTACATCCAACAAGTGTAGCATCTAACAAGTACAGAAGAAAAAAGAAAGCAGCAAATACCAAGTGGTCATCATCTCCTGACTGATGGAGAACCCTTAGATCAGTAAACATAGGGGGATTCCTACCCAAGTAAAGATGATGCAAAACTGCTTTCCGCTGCCAAAAACAGGACATACAATTAAATCCTCACATATATCATAAAAAAATAATACAGACACCCTAAAGCACATAAAATAGAATATAGTAAAGAAGCATGAGGACAGCATCATTACTAACAATAACTGTCCCCATTATGGAAATTTATCAACTTCACAATCTAGGGATGCTAATTTCATGCAGCAACCACATGTCGAGGATGCCATTAAAGCTCACCGCACAAAGGCAAATGTATCACAAGGACAACAGTTGCTTTGCATATAATAGCATAACAAATACAGAAAGACTCATAATTATACTGTCCGTACAGCAGTCCAGGGCTTGAATTTGTCCAAGAACCATGGTATGATTGGCAAAAGAAACTGCTGGGAAGCGATATGTTCCATGCATATTGGCCATATCTTCTCAATAGCATGATTCAACCACCTAACTGATTCTGTATCTGAGAGAAGCTGTCACATCCACAAACAAACAAACAAATATAAACAGATGATAGTAAAACATAATTTGAGCTATACAGAATACAAACTAGCATGTTTCCATCAACTATAGGAACCATCCATAAAAAAAGCAACGAGACATTAAAAAGAGACATACATAAAATATTATCATAGACATAGTGCAAAGATCAAGAAATGAAATATCATGCATACTCTTCGCTGGTTGGCATATTTTTTTTCCTCAAACTGCAATCGCTTTCGCAATCTCAACGTATAGTATGCATTTACCTGGAGTAGAAGGAAAGAAAGTAGAACTTAAAATAAACATTATAACATAAACAACTATATTGATCTTACACAATCAAAATTCAGACTATTGAATGATCAGGAAAAAAAAAAAGATCACTTGGTGTACAAGGCTCCCACCATTGGGGGTCTACGAAGGGTCAACGTATTCAAGACTGAGGCAAAGGGAAGTCTTACCATGAGAAGACCTATTATTAAAATATAGGGCACAAGAAACAAAAAGTAGCTTAGTACATAAGGCTAGATTACTAAGCCAGCAATTAGTCCTTGATAAATTACCGAGACAATCAGTGAAGTCAAAAGCTAGTATACATAGCACCTATGTCAAAAAATTCAAATTTAGTGCTACAATGCCCACAATATCTACTCAATGGTAATGAAAAAGTACTAGATTAGATTCACAATTTGCTATGCTTGATTAACTATCTTATTAAGGAAATTGCAAAATTCCCTGTACTTGCAAACATGCCAGTTTTGAACCAAAAACCATTAAAGTAGGGCATGATCTCTTCCCATGACTTACTTTTCAGAAACATTAGGACAAGAAGAGGAGAAGCAGGTATGCTTCTCACTTTGATTCATCCTTTGACCATTTCCTGCTTTCCTCAATTTTTTTTCCCACTGCTGCAGGATCAATATTGGCCGGCATATCCAACACACTGAGCGGTCCAACCATGGATCAGGCTTATGCGTGTTCTGCTTGTAAGGCATGTTTTGGAAGAATGTGAACCAAGCATTATACTTCCATTCCTTGCCTAGAAAATTAGCTCTTGCTGCATCTGAGACTGTGATTTGATTGTATTTCATGACCAAACCAATCCAACAATTGCTTAAGGAATAATAACCACTATTATTGACTACTTGATATACATTGAGACCACTTTCTTAACTAGTTCTTGATTCCATTTCTCCAGTAGTTATGAGAGCGTTGGCAAATATCATTAGTTTAGCTCTTTAATTGCCAATCTATGAACAGCACAAGTCCAATGAAACAATTTCGATCAGTGTGAATTTGGAATCTCTAGTTTCAACTACGACAGGAGGAGCCACTAAGAAGATCATGAGATAAGCTCCTCAGGTAGTTCCAGAGATCCTTGTCTCTACCGATTTTGATGTCACATTAAACTGCACAAGTTCTAAACAACATAATTTACTTATCTATGGCATCGTTTTCTTAATCTAAACTGAACGAGGAAATCGTTCACCGCAATCCTCCACTCCAATCTCTAAATAAGATTTTCTAGGAAACTGCACAAAAATTTTAATGAATATCAACAACATGTCAAACAATCGCAGTGGATTCTTCGACACACGACAGAAAATAAGGAACTAATAACAATCCACATAATATCACTTCCATCTCGCACAATTAACCAAACCTAACCAACCACACATCCCAAGCACAAGATAAGCCCCACATCACGATGACCGGTAAAAGAAACGGCGAGTCTTTTTTTGCATTCGAAATCGACATGAGAAATTGAAGTCGAGACCGGAAGATCCAACGCAACCAGGGACCAAATTGCTCAGTCTTCTCACCTTGTAGAGATACAACAGCGCCAGGAAGAAGAGGGCGGGGTGTGACCAGCCCAACTGCACAACAACCCAAAGCAGCAGCAGTACCAGAGCTATGTGATGCACGATCGACGCCTCCGTTATGTCCATCCTTCGTCCTCCGCCCACTATGGGGTCCGAAGTCAGCCGACCCACTTCAAGTCTCCGTAATCACCCAGTTCGTCGTCCCGAATGAAACATCTGGGAGATCCCTACTGAAGAACCAGAACCCCTTGGTGGGTTTTGGGAGGAAGTTACAGCATTCGCCGGATTCTGCGGGAAGTAAAGGGAGCGCAAAGAGAGACGGAGAGAGAGAGACCGAGAGCACGATGATGAAATGGAATTGGTTCCGCCGCGATTACAGTCACGACGGATCAGGGATATCGTTCTCCTCCTGCGGTCACCGGACGCGTCCCACGGCGGGCCCCGCGTCGCACCGAAGGTGGGTAGACAAGCGGGTGACCAGCCGACGGGTGGCAGGGGCACGACGTAGTGGTGACAGGTAAGCGGAAGCCTCTGGCGTCGACAAGGCCGCGACACGGGACACGTTTACGTGCCGGATGTTTGACCGTTTGATCTCGATCTGGGGGATATGAGCGTTGGCCGGGCTTAGATAAGCTTTATTATTTGTGATGTGATCTGATGCAATGGGAATCATGCACGCGAAGGAAGCACATTCCCCACATGGACACCCATCGCTGCCGTGTCGGGTAGCGGATGATTCAAAGATGAGACAGCAGTGGACCAGCCGTGGGACCCAAGCAAAGCTTATCCGTTCCGCTGGCTTCGTCAAACCCCCCAGCAGTTGATCGAAGGACGAGCAGCGAAGAAGGCAATAATGCACTTGTTATTGTAATAATTGATCGGCGTGCAGGAGAGGAAAGAGTGGATCCAACTCCTTTCTTTCATAAGGACAGCCTTTCTTCTCAGGAAGGGAAGACATGTTGTGGTCAGCCGCCCGAACCCGGAGGTGACGGAGACCAAACTCATATGTTTCTTCTCCATGTGAATCTCGATGCTGCGTAAAAACCGGAGGAGAAGAAGAACTTGCGACCTTCCTTGTTTTCTTTTCTTCATTGATGACGGTAGGTATGCTTGGGATCAGAAGCCTGTGAAGCAAAAAGCCATTACAAGTACAAGCAATATCATGGCAAGATCTTGCGCAGGCCCGCGCAGGCTGGCCATAAACCAGCGCATCGACGCCCAGACCTATCGCTAACTCCACTCTTTCCATCTTTCTACATCATTTCTGTTGAAGGATGGGTTAGCAAGGCGATGCGGTGTCATATGGAAGTGCTGCGCGGTCTTGAGCAAAACCATCATCATCTTGCCACTGCCATGTCTTCCGGCACCGGAAAACCTACCGGCCCTGCAACGAAAAGTTATCAGAGAACGAAGACAGTCCAACGTAGAAGAGCTAAAGGGAACGAAAGAAATCTCATTTTTCTTGATACGAGGAGGAAGTGGCCGTGGGTTACTGCAAGGATCTCGACCATGGAACTTATAGAACCAAAGGGTGCCGAAGAGAAACAAAGTTAACATCTGCTTTATATTAGCCTTACAGGAATTAAGTTACCACCCGAGCCATCGATCTCAACTTCTTTATCTTAAATCTCCATGATAGACGAAGATGGAAAGCATTCCGGTGGTTTCCAAAGCTTCTTTTAGGTCAAACAGTGACATGCTTTTGTTCCAGACACAGGCCATGCCATATACAGCGCAAATAAAGATCGGATCCCAGCTGTTTTGACCTCAAAGGAGTTACTTCTTCCCTGTCTACATGCAAGAGCAAATTAGAAGCGACGAGATGCGGCGTTGCAGCTGTTCACTCCAGCCTCTCTTTATCCGATAGAGATGTAGGAGGCACTGGGCCAAAAGGATACGCTGTGAATATAGCTTGTACTGGATGACTTTTAGAGAGGGTAGCAGCATTCCCTGCAAAGAGTTTTGGGGTGGCTGTGCTTTCATGAAGCATTTGAAGGGGTACACATGTTAAAATAGAAAAGCTGGCCATCAGACGTACCCTTCAAGCGACCTTCCTATTTCTATGAAGGCCTAAACCATGGAAGGACCCAAAAGAACTCCCACTTGCAGTGGTAGAAGACATTTGAAGTCAATTAAGCAGTATGAATTGGTAGCTTCAAGTGTCCTCGAATGGAGGATGGATGAATCGTTTGCTATCATCATTATAAGCACCTGATCAAACCTCTGCATGATTACAAACCATGAGTGGATGCTTGACCATTTCAGCTATCGATAATGAAATGAGCAGGTCCTGCAAAATTGAACTTGTCTTTGATCATACTCACCTTCACATGGTTTTGCAAGAGCATGACCAATCTTTTAATAAATTACTGGAACTACAAGTATGGCCTCCCTAAAGCTTTACATCGCAGATCACATGTGGAAACATTAACACAATGACAGTGGAAGCTCACTGGATCTTCTTCGTTTCATCGTTTAGCAAATCCTTTTTATTCCTCACCGTGTTTTTGTTGTTGCCTAATTTTTTTTTTTTAGAGCATGTTACCTTAAAAAGCTCTCATTGTTGGGCTTTCACCAAGTGAAGCGTTTGTAATTGATTTTTACCTGGATGCATTATTTCTTATCGATTTGACAAAAATATCTTTTCGCCTTATCCATCGTCCTCAAGTGTTATTACCGTCATCACCGTCACCTCCGATCATCATCGCCTCCACTACTGCCCCTTGCTCCTACCTCAAGCGGTATCATTGTCGAACCTCCTCCCTCTCCGCTTGTCCTTTCATATTAAAATTTTCCTCCCTCCCATTCATACAAATTTGTTTCGATCAACGAGAATAGAGGGAGGGAAGGAATGAGATAACAAACAATGAGCGATGGGAGAAAAGGAGACGAAGGGAGAAGGGGATAAGATTCGATGGGTGATGCCATTCGTGATCGAAGCAGAAGGTGACAATGATGGTGAGCAGAGGTCATCGATGGAGGATAAAGAGTTATTTTTATTAATTTGATGAAAAAAAGATCGCTTTGTAAAAGCTCAATAGTAATTTTTTTAAACAAAATATCACCTTTTTTTAAATCTTGCGAGTAATCAAACTCCACTTTGTTTCTTTAGTTCAATATGCTTTCTCGCAGTCGAGATATTCTAGCGATTGATGCATTGTTGCACGTCGATAGGTCGCATGTGAAAGCCTCGTATAATTTGCTTCATCTTACTTAACCGAAGTGCAGAATTCCTTGCCAAGGCGAGACTGGCAGAATTGACAAGCTCAGCAGTCGGGTTCACCCGAAAGGCCGGCCACACGCGCACACCCGCACCCCTATATATACGCCTGTAAGCGTCATTCTCCGTCCCCCACCGCCCTCGCGCCAACGCGTCCGTCCCACGGTGCAATCCCTCCTGTCGGTTCTCTCTCCTCCCCTCCTCGCGCTGGCGCCACCGATTCGCTGCCGCGGTTCTTATCCTTCCGCCTGTTTCTGATGCTGGTCGGAGGAAACGGAAGCGAAAAGCTTCTCCTCGCTCTTCGCCTCTTGAGACCTGTTTCCCGCTGGTTCCCCCTCTGCCGCCTCCTTGGATCTCTTTGAGATCGACCTGGAGAGCGCGGAGATCTCATTTTCATCGCCTTCATACCAAAAAATCCCTAGTAGATGGTTGCTGCCATCAAGGATTCGGATCTGATTCTTACATTTTTTTTCAAGAAACCCTAACATTTGCCAGTGTCGTTCAGGGATTAAGCGATTCAATCCCTCGAAGCCATTAGGCCCGCCAAAGTTCGTTGCCCTAGCTTCATCTCTAAAAGGCTTCAAAGCGGTCCCTAGCTTTCTCATGATAGCTCCATGCAGTTCTTGGATCCCGATTCCAGTTGTGAGGTTCGTTTCTGGGGTTTCCTACCAATCTTTTTCTATTTATTTTTATTGTATTATACATTTTTTATGATCTAGATCTTCTACTTAGTATATTGTGCCATATGCCAAAACATGGGAAGTATGATGAAAAGGTTCAATTGAGGAAATAACTATAGTAATGAGGATGATTGCCATTCTGAGTGTTGATTTTTGAAGAATTTTGAAGTTACATATGGTTTTTACCACTATGTTAGTAAATGGGAACCGACCACCGAAGGGGAGGCAGTAGTTGTTGGTTGGTGAGTACTTATATCCCTCTGGGGTGCGCACTTTCTTCGTTCAAATCTGTTTATTAAACTGAATCTATATTAACCTTTTCAAGGTTAGCTTCTTTGCTGATAGAATGGTTGTTTGAAGAAGTTGTTATGGTGGTTGGTGTGCAACGGAGGAAAATAAATATTTATATGTTTAACGCTTTTTCTACAATATGATTTACGATTTTGACTAATGAATTTAGACGAATTCGAGTTATTTGCTTCATATATGCATCTAATTTTTTCCCCTTCTTCATTGGATTAACCAAGCTTTGCATAAATTACAATTTCTTTATTTTGTGCTATTTCTGAAAACCAGAATGCTTTCATGTCACTCTGGTGGCTTGATGTTTTGGTGGAGGTATGCCTAAACAAACTTGATGTCTGTACTATTTTCTTGAGGTGACATAGGGACTAGTCTTTAGTGGCAAGGTTCATCATCCTGTCTCCCATTTAAAGATGCGAAACTCATGAAGTAAATTAGTTGTCATATGGAATTTTGCGAGTACATTTATGCATCATCATCTCTTGGGTATTCTGGTAGGTGTTGGTGAACCATGCAAGTTTGAGATGCCGGTGATGCATACTTCCCTTGTTTTAAAAGTGTTTTCCTTAAGGAAGATATGAATTCTGTGCGTTTAAACATTTGCTCAGCAAGTGTCCTAACATGCGAATAGACTAGTCTGACTTGTTCTGTTCCCTTGTTAATCACTAGACTATTCAGAGTTGATTTTTTTTCCTGGTTTATTTCTTTCAGCTACAAGATTACACTAACTACTGATATGCAGAAGTTATTTTTTTATTATATCCTGATAATTCAGACAATATCTGTCTGCATATACACTTGATTTATGCAAGTGGAATCTGTCATAGCTGCACAGGCTGTTTATGCCTTTATAGTTGCATCAACCGAGTTATACATGACAACGGGAATGTTGTTATCAGGCCTTTAGTTGTCGGCAACCTACATTTTTCATTCTTTTTACAAAACCAATGTCAGCTCTGGACAAAGATTTGTGTTCAGTCTAGTGCTATTCTGCTTTTGATCGCTTCGCCATCTCTCAAAATGGAATTTTCCATTCTATTTATTTTTGTATTGATCCTGATTCTTCTGTGTGAGGAACACATTACAACAGTGATAGTTACTAATCAAAATCATTATTTTAATCTTAATCACTTTGGCATGCATGTCAATCGAATCAAAATACGAAAAAATGGCACAGTTCCAGAAAAACAATTGCTGTGCATTGACAGGCAAACAAGGAGGTGCCGGCATTCTTGTTTTGTCCATTTTAGTCGTGAATGCAAGCAATGCCTTTAAACTGATGAGTTATCTTTTGTCAAACAGGTTGCCATTTTTTGTAATCATCAGGTCTGCGTGTCCAAGTCACATGAAAACCCGTTGTCTTTGATGGATGAGAAGATGAATGATTTGAAGGTTCTATTTTCTGACCTTTAAATCATCTACTTAATTACATAGTGCGGATGTTGCTAATAGGCTCACAGTCGGTTGAAAATAGAGTTGAGTAGAGCAAAGAAAGGAAAACTTCTGCTTAAAGACAGGAAAGGGAGGACAAAGAGGAACCTTTCTCCTAAAGTGTAATGGACTTATATATATTCTCCCTTGAAATTTCCATCACATGTTAAGCTCTCTCATGCTAATCAACTTGCAGGCTAGAAAGAAAATTTGCTCCAGGTCACGGCAAAGATAGAGAAATTGAGTTGAATATTAGAATTGGTTTTGAAGACAGTCGCCCTTAAGGCATCAAAGATTAAGTACCTTGATCCTCGAATCACTAGGATGGGACAAACGTCATGAAGTTCATGAAAAAGGTATCAGTGATTAAAAGGCATGTTCTTCATGGTTGATGTAATGCCTTTGCAGATATCTAGCAAGCTACTGCCTGCAGAAATTGCCTGGGCGATGGATGTTGATCTCAGCTCCAGACTCTCATGCATCAGTCAGTCAATTAATCTTGTAAGACGAGAGGTAATCACTACTAGCATTTCTACCTGTCTTCTTGAAATTAATCCGGCAGCAACGAATTACAAAACTCTAGTTCGAGAGAAGGGGGGCATGGGGCGTTTGCATGTAGAAACCAGTACTAACAATTAGGCCAACGGCCCAACTAAAACAATTAAATTTATATTTTTTCTGGTAAAATAAAAGGTAATCACACTGCAAACCAACTTATCATCCTTGTGAAGGTCAAATAAGTATCGTTATTGGTGTAGAAATAATTTTAAAAAAAAAATACTTTTTTTTATCAGTTATAGTGTTTTAAAATAAGATTAGTTGTAGCTTAAACAAAAATATTATAGTGAAAAACAGTGACTCAAATTAAAATATAAAATATGTCAAATTGGTATTCTTATTGATTGGAGAACAATCATATGTAAAAAATGTTGACTTTTATATCAGTCGTAGTGTTTTTAAATAGAGTTATAATGTGTTTTACACATCTGCAAAAATATTATAACTAGCTTGATTCATGTTATAGCTTGATTGATGCAGATGTTACACATCTGCAAAAATATCACGAGGCTTATTTTGAGATGTTTTGTTAGGGTGTTTTTGAAATTAAAAGAAAAGTGACATTCATGAAGAAAAAAAAAGGAGAGCATTTCTTAGGGGGAAAAAAAAGCCCAGGTTGGAATTCGCTCTAATATTTTGTTAGATTTCTTCTTGCCTCATCCCTCACGGTTGTTTGGTAAGTAACGTAATATTTTATATGACGTCGACCAACATGATTCGACTAACCAGTAGCAGAATGATCTACTTTTTCTTTTTCATTTTGTCAGGATCGAATGGTAGAGGAATCCTGGTGGGGACCTCTGGGTTCCCATGGAAGCCTACTGAAAAATCCATGTCCGGAACATTGGACGAAAGCAATTTCTAAGCTGCCGGTGGGCGCTTCCACTTCGATTCTGATTAATAGGTCGACGGATGATGCAGCGAGTGGCAGTGTTGGTGGATGAAATGGTTGCGTCCTGAGAGACTCAACCCACTATTCCCCCCAACTCACCACCAACAGCCATCACCACATTTAAGAATCATGGCCTCCTGCGCTAGCTCCCGGCGAATGGACGTCCGCTTGTCATCTAATCGGGCCCCACCTCACTTCCAATCACCTTCTCCAACTACAACGCAACCACAACTGAAAGGCTAACAATGGAGTCAATTATATCTTGATATAAAAACAAATGTTAACCTTAAATATGAGAGAGAGAGAGAGAGAGAGTTGGTCTCTACCAATCACAATCCACCGTGGTGGTTCCAGAAGGCCCACGAAAATTTGTTGATCCATCGGCTTCCAATCCTATGTTTATTTACAATAATTTACAAGAAAATACATATATGATTCAGACAATTGAACCACTCCGCGATAGCCGTTGGGCGGGGGAGTACACCTCTCCCCATTACTGCGTCCGTTTCTTTGTGGGTCGTGATGTCGGAGTTTGCATTGATCATCGAATTTGGTGGTAATCAGGCATTAATGTACTATTAATGCCTTTGGTGCGAGATTGTGATGTCTCCTTTCTCCCACCTTGTTGCGTGGCACCCAATAAGAACCTCAAGGTGCTCCAGCTCTTCATATACTACATTCTCATCTGGTGTCATCGTAAATTATCACTTGATTTAAAAGTTTAAGCTAATTGAGATACTTATCTATTAGTTGTTTCTAATCGTTTGACATAATTTTTATAGGATATTTTTGGTAGAAAAGTTTTTACTATTAGATTTTTATCGAATGATATTCCATAATTGATTTTTACTTGGGAGTGCTTTTTATTTTTTATGCTAACTTGATAAAAATGTCTCTTTATCTTTCACCAGTCACCTTCGATCATCATCGTCTTTAACTATGACTGTCATCATCATCCCTTGCTCCCACCATGAGCAACTCCATGCCTCCTCTCTTCTCCTTCCCCTTTCCTCTTCTCCTCTTGTCCTCCTCCTCCTCCTCCTCTCACCTCCCTTATTATCTCCATGTGTTGCTCATGGGCAACAACCCTTACCGAGGAGGAGGCATTTGTCTCTTTGTTAGCACCCTCGTTAATGGGTAGAGCAAAAACAAATGAAAGTTCCAAGGTGAGGAGATAGCAATCTATGGTGGGATGATAGTGGAGGAAGTGCTATTGGTCATGTGGAGGATGATGATATTAGTAACGTAAGGAATGTAATGCATGTGGAAAATAGAAATGAGCATAATTTTTACATGTTATATGAGAGTCTGAAACGAGGAAGGAGGAAGGAAGAGGAGGTGATGGCGACAATGAATGACTACCATGATAATAAGCTTGAAAGGTTGTTGGTGGAGATAAGTGATATTTTTATTAAATTAATTAAAAAAATCCTTAGGTAAAAACCAATTAAGAGATCTTATTTGGTAAAAACTCAAGGGTTTAGCCGGGTAAAACATTTATTTTTATATGAATACTGAATCATTTATTCTCTGACGAAATCCTTTTGTACTTGTTGCATTAAATATGAAAGGGCCTCGATGATAAGAACACTTGTATTCAAATGCCCATTCACATGTGCTACCACGCTGTGCCACCCAATTATCGGAGACCACCTCTGCTCTAAAAAATATATATAGAGTTGTATAAAATCAAAAAGTAGCACCGCCGTGTTTATAAACCAATACCAACAGCATCACCATCACCAAAGCCTCGCTTTGTCTCCTCAAATCAACACGTAATTTCCTCCCTCTTTCCTTCCCACTTTATCTCCTCCACTAACGCGATGATCCCCTCTTCTGCTTCTTCCCCTTCCTCTTCCTCCTCTGGATCTCGGAAGAAGAAGATGAAGCCCGGCCTGACAGCCCAAGCGGAGACCAAGTGGCGGACCGCCGCACAGGAGCAGGTCTATGGCCGCCGTCTCCTCGAGGCCCTCCGCCCCACCGGCGGTGCCCCCGCGGGGCCGCGCGCCGTCAAGGAGGCGGCCGACTCCGCCCTCGCCCTCACCGCCCGGGGACAGTCCCGCTGGAGCCGGGCCATCCTCCTCGGCCGCTGCCGTCCCCGCCGCAAGCTCCTCCTCAAGGCAGGCGGCAGGATCCGCCGCGGGCGCAGGCACCCGCGGCCGTCGGCGCCGGTGCCGCAGCAACAGGTGTCGCCCGAGCTGAGGGGGAAGAAGGTGAGGGACCGGCTACGGGTGCTGGGCCGGCTGGTGCCCGGGTGCCGAAAGCTGTCGGCGTCGGGCCTCCTGGAGGAGGCGGCCGACTACGTGGCGGCGCTGGAGATGCAAGTGAAGACGATGAGGGCGCTAACGGAGGCGCTCTCGGCGGCGTCACTGTCCGCGGGGGCCACTGGCGAGCCCGGTAGCTGAACGGTGGTTCCACGGGCTCCTCTTGCGCCCGCTGTATTAGCCGATGGAACCAATAATTGATGTATATGATTGATGGAGTATGTATGCAAAGATTTACTAATGACGGTGGCTATTTGGTGTATAATTGTAATATCCTGACACACACGAATGCTTATGAGGAATTTGATGTCTCATTGGATCCTAAATAATCGAGATTTATAGTTTTATTATTTTTATCTAATCCATATACTGATCTTAAATAATTAAGATTTATAGTTTTATTTTTTTAATTCATATAATCGATCTCTCACTGATCTAAAATAATTGAGATTTATAATTTTATTATTATTAATATTATATTTTTATTTTTGCATTGTTATAGTGTTTGAGTCTTACATATAACATTTCAATAGAAATATAAATAATATATATATTATTTTCACTTGATGATATAATTTATGATGTTTATATTTTATAAATATGATAAATGATATGTTTATGCTTTTGACCTTTAAATTTGAAGTATATATATTTTTAAAAATATTATTTTTACTATTCTACTTTAAGTATTGATGCATAAGTATTAATGTTTACTTTAAACATATATTACAACGAAAAGGCATAGTTAACGGTGTGCTAATGGATCGAGGTTAAGTCATAGTAACAAACATAGAAAATGATGATTAAATTTTAATTGATTTTAAATGAATCTTAAGATTTGAACGAGTTTGATAAGGGAGCTCGAGTATTAAACATTATGCATGGATAGAGTAATAAAAAAATAAAATTAAAATATAAATAAAAAAAATATTATATTAAAAATATTGAGATATATAAGTGAGATTAAAGGATGAGTTTACATAAAAAAAAATATTATATTTATCAAACCAAATTAGATTTTACTGTAATCTTATAATTATATTAGTAAAAAAAATTAAAATAAGGTCAAATGAGATTGAGCCATAGACCTTAATGTAATATCTTAAGTACCTTTATCTTATTTTGGCCTCATCCTCCTTACCAATCTGATAACTCATGATCATTTCTCTTTCTTCAGTCATTCTTTCATCTTTTCTCATTGAGGCTAGAGTTCTAAGAAAATGTAAGAAAAACTTAATTCTTCCCTTGCCTTAGGATTTTGAATTTATAGGTTATTAGATAGATTTTTTCAGTTATTATTGAGTAATCCAAACTTTGAATTAATATTTGATTTTAGATATGTTTTGTATAAATCTCTTATGGTTCTAAGGCCTCATGTATGACTTTAATTTGAGATTGATGTATAGAATTATGAGTGTCTAAATATAAGATATTCAGAATCTTTTATTTTCTGAAAAGAGTTATATTTAAGATGAATTGATTCTCTTAGGGATATGATTAGGTTTTGTCCCTTTGTTATGTTTTAAAAGACTCATTTAAGGTTTTGTGAGATTTGGAATTGGGTGAATATTGCCTATGTGTACGCTATGAGGTCTATAAATTCAGATAGTCCCAACTCAATTTTAGTAGAATAGAATAAGTGTTAGTAGTTGAATTAAGAGGATAGTTTACTCTTCAAATAATTTTATTTTAAATTAAAATTTATTGTATATTTTGTTCTATATGTCTTCTAGTTTTGTATAAAATTTAATGATAATTTAAGATCATTTGATCAACTAAAATAGTGAAGTGAAATTTTTTCACAGAATTGTGTGATAGTTTGAGTGTTACTTTTCATTTGATTATAGAGTGAATTGTTAAAAAAACAATGGTAGAATTTAGATGAATTTTGATGCTGGGTATAGTTTATTTTATTAGAGATTTTATCAAAATTTTATATGAATTATTATAAATCAATAATTTAAAAGATAATATTTTTAATTAAGACATCTCATGACCATATGCTCCTAATTTGATAGGTGTACCACTCCCTAGTACACTCAATTATTAAGGAACATAATCTTTCACTAACATATTTACTTTTTGGTTAAATAAGATAAGTTTAATTCACTATAAAATATTGGTAATATAAATTATTATATTTATAATAGATTTTGGAAGGTATATTTAGAATGATATGATTATCATTAGCTAGACATGAGCTTAATATGAATGTATATATCTTATAAGCATAAAAATATATGAATGTAGATGAAAATGTATTGTATACGTGAATATATGATGACCTGAAGCATAGGAGCACATGTGTTTTCTATGATATATGATGTGAGAGTGTATGAATTTATTATGACATACAATACATATATACGTATGTATTATAACATGTAGTGTGAGAGTGTATATATAGATTATGATGTTCGATGTGAGAATGTATGTTTATATTATGATGACGTGTGGCGTGAGAGTATAAATATATGTTATGATATAAGGTATAGAAGTTCATGAATTTATTATATTTCGTACATGTGCATATAAGTATTTTAAATTATTTTGAAGTAAAATTTTACCTTTTTGTCTTGCATATGTTATGCTATAAGGTTATATTTGCTAAAAAAGTTATAGGATGAGGTGCTTACCGTTAAATATCTTAGGCCAATGATTTAAAATATTATATACATGATATGATACTTGTTTACCTATATAAAGTTATAATGACTTATACTTATAATAATACCTATTTTATAGGTAAGAATACTAATATTCCATCCAAGTGATTGACAAAAAATAAGTATGTGCCAACTTATGCTAGTGCAGATATGAACGATAACCTATATATATATATATATATATATATATATATATATATATAATTTTATTAGATATTATAATTATGTAAAGGTATTAAAATCATTATATATGAAAAAAATTATTATTTTGATTAGTAAATTAGTTAATTTTATTTTAAAAATTATCTATACTGTTATTAATAATAAAAAATAAAAAAAAAGACATCCTACTTTAATCTTGTAGGTCGGATATGAATAAGATTAAAATAGAATATTACATTTATGATCACTTTTTACAGTGCATTATGATAGAGATTTAGAAATGGATGTCTAGTCACTCGCACGTAGATTTAGAAGAGATGCTACCGGTAGATTTGCGTGCAGTGGTAGAATGATAAAACAACATCAATGGACTGGTAACTCATATGGCATCGAAGATGCCTCCAGCGGAGCTCAGCCTTCCATAAACTGTGGTTTATTGATCCATCCCTGTGAGATGAATTCAAATACCAGAAAAGAACAATTAAGCCATTATAATAGAAAAAAAAAATCCAGTCAAAACATGCCATCAACTTCCTCATCCACACAAATTGATTTACAACTTGATTCCCACAAATTGCCAACGCTATAAATAGAAAATCAGTTTCTGGAAAACAACTTTGCGTTGTCATCGATTTTTTCCTGTTTTCCCATTCATGGATGACGATCTTTCTATATCTTGAAGCTCAGAAGCAACCTTGTTATACAAAAAATATACCTCATGCAAGCAGAACAAAAATCTTCAGTACCACTGGTGTATCTTTTTGTCCGTAGGAGGCTTTGCCTTTATGAAGCTCTAAATCAGTAGCAGACAGAGCACAAGAATCTGTTAGCACTTGATCCGGGGTTATAAAGTTAACAGAAATGAACGAGCAAAATTCTGCACCATAGTTTTTGTTATAGATCATATCTCCCAATGCAAAGTCTGGATCACTCGAGTTTAGTCTCCATCTTCAGAATCTGTAATTGGATCGGATGGAGATCAGCAGTTTGCTTATCACCGAGAAATGGTAATCATTCCTTCAAAAGCATAAGATATCTCCAAAAAGAACACGTTTGCAGTGGTCAAGGTCAAGGTCTGAAATCAATTACATGCTGGAGAAATTAGCTTGCTATGTTCCTTAATTGAAAAAGAAATTAGAGCAAGAGAAGTTTGAATAGCTTAACTAATAGCATAACCTTTCGAAGAGGGAGCATAACATCGATAGACAGATAGAACCAATTACATCTTGGCAAGCTTATGACTCTCAAGTCCATAGTCATAATTGTTTGAGGACATGCTAGAACATTAGCAAGATAGCAGGAACCAGTTCTAAAATAGAAGACTTCTGGAATATCTCCTTTGAAGGTCAAGTGGAACTATTTCTCTGAACAGTTCCTTCATTGGTTCTCGCTGGAAAATTTCCTGATAGTTTCTAGGCCAATAACTAATTCTAGGATACGCAACTGATCAGCTTATCTCGGTTGTCAGTAACAGAAACTTCTAAATATGCAAAATTCTTCGAAAAAAGATTTTTGCAAAGAGTACATATTTTACCTGATCGGATGTCCTCTCCCACTTGGCCTTTATTACCCATCTGTCTCATGATCATTGCAAATATCAGTTTCCACCAGTAGGTGTGGAAGACAAGCAGGGTAAGAAGCATTGTGTTGAATATATAATATAAAGTGGTTGGAAAATTTTCCATCCATGACAAGGCTTGGACACACTCATAGCTGAAAATGCAATCATTGAAACAATTAGCCAAATGACAAGGAAGATATCTCAATGACTTAAAAACATTTGATGATGAAAAATACCTCGAGGATTTAATTATCCAGAAGGGGAAGTATACTAATCGCAGAATTAACCATGACAAGGCAAAAAGTCCAAAGCACAAGCTAGCTGCCATCTCCTTTTCTGAATATTTGAACAATTTAGCTGCTTCTAGGAAGACATCACTTGTATCATGAAGGGCAAGCATGACAGTCCCCATTCGAAAAAACCTGCATAGCCAAATCCATTATGTCAGCACTCCCTAACATTGTTAATATAACAGGAAATTGGCACCAGCATCACTCGTTAAACTTAAATTTCTAACACATAGTAAGTTGAACACAAAGATAACTGTAAAATATCAACTATTTCAATTTTCCAGAAAACAAACAGTGATGAATGAGAACTAGAAAACTATAGTTATCACTGTGATGTGCTATGTTCAAGCACCAATCATCACCAAAAAGTACACTAGGATATCCAGGAGGAGATAAAGCATAAGAATAACAAAAGAGATGACAGCTTACATGTGACAATGTAAGGTCAAAATATAAAGGACCCGTTGAAATTCAAACAACAGCAAAAGAAGACCAATTTTGATACGATACGAAACTTTGTCCAGCTCAATAACACAAGAAATATGAAAACAAGATCAGCACCACAATTTTGCTGACAGTTATTACTAATAGTTCCTTTTGTAAGAAGAAAAGTCTATATATTTGGCTAATTAAGTTGTTTAGGTTTAACTTGGACCAAGGCCAAATAAATCCATCCCCCTTGTGGGGTTGAATCAAATCACTGGTTGGATTCTTTTGCCTGGTCTCACTTTGCTTGTCACCCGTTCCTCACCGTCACTCTTGATCTCTTGCATCTCTCTTCATCATGGAGAGCAGTGTGAGGATGAATTCTCGTTCCAGACAAAGCAGGGATGCAGGAGAAATTCCATGCCTAAACGAAAACATGGCAGGTGCCCCAACAAGATGCAATGTTGAAGAAATTCAATGCCATCATTCACGAGAGAAATGCATGGCACAGGTACCAAACTCTGCCCTCAAACAGATCATTAAACATCATATATACTATTCGTATCAAAATTGAGGGGTGGTTATACGATGGACCACAAGTTTAGCTCTGGAGTAAGATTGGTGTGATCATCAAAATCCATGTTTTTTCATCTTGTTTATAGGAGTTGCACCTCTAAACTGGGAAAAAGGAAAACCTTAAAAACCTAAACCCCGGCAACGTTATGGGAGGAAGAATTAGAAAAGAGTAGAATTTGGCATGCATATCCTCGAGTCAGGGTCATGGTTCTATAACAGCGGTGTATTCCTCAAGTCATTGATCAAGTCAGATGGTTCCTCGCCTTAGTTTTGTTATCCATCATCTTGTGGTGAAGTTTATGGGTCAAGAGGAGACATCTTTTAGATATTGGCTCATTTAATCTCCTTCATAGAAGGAATTGAACATAGCTGAACATCAAAAATTACATACGTATCTCAAAAGAGCTAAATCAATACGTAATGCAACAAAAAGAATCTAGAAGATGCAAAGGAATAACAAGGCAACCTCTAATTGGTACCTGGTAATATAAGAAAATCCAATCAATGTTGAGGTGACTATGTGATGGGACATCATTATCGAGAAATCCTTCCTGCGAGTCTCCCACGCAATGAGAGCACCAATGCTGTAGACGTAAAATCCACATTGACACATGTAGAAAAGCATCAAAGAAGACCTATTGAAAGAGGGAGAAATCAGTAGCAAAAAGAATAAAAGGTATAAGAACTGGACAGATGATACTGTGTTAAGCTCAGATTAGTCTAGATGCTTAATACAGATTAAGTCATGAACACTGCATCATCATGTTTATTAGTTCCCTCAATATAGAACAATGAGACAGGAAACAACAACAGAGGTCAACCATACCAAGTCGGAGTTGTTCCTTAGTGAACTTTAAGTTATATTTCAAGTGGATGTATATATCTCATGTAATCAAATCAAATATTTGATTTAAGATTTAAATATTATTTCCTTACATGCTAATATAAAATAGGAAAAGATAATCCTATTTCCTTGTTTGCTATTACGAATTAGGAAATACTTATTAAACATTCCAAATAAGATGAGATCATTTATAAATGAGAACATTCCAAATATAAATGAAAATAATTTATATTAAATAAATACGAAAATTTAGAAAATTTTCCTTTAATGGAGGTTCACCTCCTCCTATTTAAGGGGAGGGATTTCTCTCCTTCGTTCCTCGCCGAGCAGAACTCAACAGCGGAAGGAACGAGAAGTTTCATCTTCTTATTAAAAAGAGGTAGGTTCTCTCTACTTTTCTTAAAATTAAAAGTTTTTGTTTAGATTCTATGTTGAAATTTTTGATTGATATTAGTTTGAATTAAAATACTTTATCCTTTGGTACCTTTTAAAAGTTTTCATTTTTAAACATTATGAAATTGTATATGTTTTATGATATCGAGTTCTTAAGAATGTTATTTCATTTTATTACAGTTACCTTCTAATCTTATTCAGATTTAAATATAATATAAGTAGTTTAAAAAAAAAGAAGAAATTCTTAATCCTTTAGATGTTAAAATTTTTATTAGAATATGTTATTTAAAATTTTTATCCTTTTTAGATTTGAAATGTTATTATTTGATCATGTTGAAATTATTCATATGATTTCTAGTTCTTATTGAATTAAAAATATTGTTTTCTCATTTTGAAGCTTATCCTATCATTTATTTAATATGTTGTTATGTTTTGATGTATTATTATCAGTAGTGAATATATATTGTTGTAATTCAAAATTATGAAATTGGATAGGATTGGGTTAAAACAGCTTGCAGGCCAAGCCCCACCCATGGGTCGGGCTCTAGCCCACAGGTTAACCCAGCCTAGCCCAATGTGGGCAGTCATGGGCTGAGGTTGGCCCAACTTGGCGTGATGCATGTACAGTCATGTACAGTGCACATGACCGATATTTGGGTCGGCTCAACCTAGTCCAATATTATGTAATTATTGGATTCGAGCCCAAATATTGATTGAACTAAACCAGACTTGATTAGTCTAGATCAATTCAGGGTGGTTCCGAATTGATTTAACTTTTCAAGTCAGTTTAACCTAAATTGAACCTAATCTAGTCCAAATTATACTAGTCTAGGGTGGTTCCAGACCAGTTAAATGAGGATTAGAGATCGGTCCAGTTAGGTTCTAATGAATCGAGTTTGATTAGACCGATTTAACTAGGGTTCAAGTCAATTGGGGGCTATTTGGTATTATTGACATTGATATTATTGAAAAGAGATATTTTGAATGTGTTGTTTCATCCCGAATAGATATGATTAGTATGAGATTATATTTCCTGCCAAGAGCAGGAAGGGCGATTCCCTTCGAGGGATTAGCGTGTTGTCAGACATGACGGCTGGACGGTTCCTCCATCCGCTGTTGGGAGGAACGCGTCCCCACTTTTGCGGGTGAGGGACGCCACTCCATCCGCTGTCGAGAGTGTGATATGAGTTTGTCTCTATCCGTTGTTAGGAGAATCACAAACTCATCCCGTAGGATAAAGCCTCTCCATCCGCTGTTGGGAGAGTGCTCCTTCGGGTATTTGATATACGCCAATGGGATGATCGATTTTTGATTATGCATTTATTTTGAGTTGACTTTTGGGGTTCCTACTCAGCGTTGTTGAATTTTCTTTGTTTTTGATTTTCAGAGCAGCCTTTCGCTAGCACTGAATCAGATCTCAGTGGAGAGCGGACCTTTCTCTACCGCTAGGTAGAGCCACTTGAATAATTCTCCAAATTAACATTACTATGTTTACTTTTTACTCATGAATTGAGGAAATAAATAGACTGTAATAAATGTTTATGATGATGAATAAAGTGATGTTTACTTATTTGGTTCTGTATGTGTAGGAAGATATAATCCTGGAAAAAAAAAAATCCAGGATGTGACATCTTTTTATGGTATCAGAGCATGGTCTAGGGCTTGTAGGTATTTGAGTCTCTTGATTGATTTTGATCAATGATTATCTTGACCTATTATAAGAGTAATGGAGCCAATTCAAGAAAATAATGGCCCTATCACCCGTGGCGCTCGTGTTCGTAATGTTATTAGCCTTTGTCCTCGAAGGGGTGTTCGAGCAAACAATAACTTGGACGTTCCACGCACCACGGAGCAAACCCAATCCTCACATACACCTATCACTAACTATGTTTACTTTTTACTCATGAATTGAGGAAATAAATAGACTGTAATAAATGTTTATGATGATGAATAAAGTGATGTTTACTTATTTGGCTCTGTATGTGTGGGAAGATATAATCCTGAAAAAAAAAAATCCAGGATGTGACATCTCATGCGTACATGATGAAGAATACCCACCAACATAATTTAATTCTGTAGCTGGTGAGACCAGCCGCAAAATAGAAGCATAGCTTGTTGCACATACAGAAAAGTTTTCACCAAAGAAAACCTATGTCACCATGCGACAAATGGCTGTTGGTTGCTTGACTTTGTAGAAAGTGTGTATAATTTCAATGTTATCAAATTGATATCAACATGAACTTCATTAATAGCATACAAAACCAATTTGCATTAACAAAGTGAAGGAAAAGATAAGCCGTTTTGGACTCACTTCAATTCTTGATTCGGCCACCCTTTGAAGTACTCCTTAGTATCCAGTGACCAAGGCTCCTGCTTGATGATTGAAAGGGCCCATATTTGGACAGTAACATAGTAGGTCAACTTCCACATTGACTCAGAACACTTCATGACCTTTGACCATCTAGCCTCATCATTCATCATTAGAACAGCCTTTTTACCTAACAATCTCATAGCACAAGGCTGACAATCAAAACACATAAACATCACATGAGTTACTTTTGCCTCGCGCTATCCAAAAAACCCTAAAAGAAAACGAAAGATCCGAACCTTATAGAGGAAGCGGTCAAGCAAGAAGCGGGCGACGAAGGATCCGAAGGCGAAACAGAGCACAAGCAAGAAATTTCCCGGCTCCGGGCCGCTGCCGCTGCCCCAGATCGGCCCCATTTAGGCCAAGCGAGTCCCAGTCCCCCGCTGCGACCAAGCAAGCGAAGGCGCATCAACCCCGCCAGCGAATCGAGGCAGAGGAATGGTAAGCTCCCGTAGGTTCCCGCAGTTGTCGCGGCTCAAAAGGTAGGAGATCAATGCGGCCTCGCGCGTGGTTCGTTTGGAGTACAAAGAGAAGGGAGACCGGAAGAACACTCTGGATCTCAGGAGGCAGCTTGCTCGATTTGCCCTTATTGGTTGTCATCTCAGTCCGAGAGGTCAGTGAGCGGTGAGCGCTAATAGGAGCAACCCATAATTATTATCCATAATACGTATGTTTTCTTGATTAATTAGCCTGCTATGGCATGTAATTAATTGCTTTCTTCTCCTAATCATCCCAAAATAAGAAAGGAATCCCGATTAATTTGCGCGAGCCAGATCCAGCGTCCACCGTCTACCCGACGCACGTCTCGCTGTGGTGGCCCACCTAGTTTTGGGTGGGACACACTCAAGACAGTGCCACGACGTCCTACGCGGGCCCCACGTAGAACCAAGGCTTGGTGTGCCCACCGAAGTATGTGTACTCGTGAATATTTGATGAACGGCGATCCGGCCCGAAGCAGCGCAGGCTAATCGGGTCGGGTTTGACAGGTGGAGTGGATACGGATCGAGTTTGCGGGTTTGGGTGGTTTCCATGTCCGACGCTGATCCGAACCCGAAGGAAGTAAACCCTAATCCTCGTTCCATGACCTTTTCGCCATCCCCAATCGACGGCCGGCCCCGATTCATCGCCTTTGCCGGGCCGCTGCCCTTTCTCCGCTGGATGCACTTATCCATCAGGTACGAGTGATCCACCACCTCCCTCTCCTCTCTGTGGCTCGCCGGCGGCGCTCGTGTCGGAGTTACTTCAGTCGCTCACCGGCGAAGCCCGAATTAACCCGTTCCTCTCGGGTTCCTTTCCTCGTTCTTAGGGCTTGAACGTGTCTTTGCTTAGAGGCCGAGGTGGGTACTGCAGCGCGTAGACGAGCGAGTAATTAGGCCTAGAAGGGAAGGATGAATCCCTTGACGCTGGTGAAGCGGACCCAGAAGATCAACTCCACCGAGGCGGCGTTGGGCATATCGGAGGAGGCCTCCTGGCACGCTAAGTACAAGGAATCCGCCTACATATTCATCGGTGGCATCCCCTTTGATCTTACCGAGGGCGACCTCCTCGCCGTCTTTTCCCAGTAAGTCTTTCTCCCTTGCCCCTCTTCTTCTCCTTGTTCGAACCTACTAACTTTATGAATCAGTTGGTCAACTGGATCTTGTTGCCCTAGATGTGTCATGCTTTTCTTCTTTTTTTTTAATCAACGAGGAAGTGATTTAGGGATGTAATTACATAGATGAGATTAGTGAGGTAGATCTGCTGCAATTTTACCTATAACACAGTATTCTGAAAGCCTTTTGAGCACCTTTCTGGATAGGATTCAGATCGGCCATGTCTGAACTGTGTCCCGGTGAATTACCAGATAATAAAGCATTGGGTTGAACTCTTCTTTGGTCTAAGGCATTGCTGAAATTGACCCCAAAAAGAGAACTGGTAAGTACAACTAGAAGAGGATGCACGATAGATACACCATGGCTTTGAACTAAATGAGAGATTTTAAGAAATGTCATGTCTATTCACTCTATCAATATCCTTCCTTTTTTTTTTTCCTGAACTCTTCCATAACAAAAATCGAAATAGAATTTATATTCCATGTTTCTTACTTCGACTGGTTACAAATATCTAAATTTCATGCTTTTTTCGAAGTTTGACATCCTATTATCTGATACGAATTTGGTATGCCAAACGCAATTGTGGTTCCTATTTTTGTATTTGATTCGGGTTCTGACCTTGCTTGCTTCATGCTGATGCCTGACCCCTTATCCACATTCATGTGAATGAATCCTTTTGTTTCCTCACAAATACCATTTCAATCATTCATATTTGCATTTAGTTAGTGGCGATGCCCTATTCTCATAGATCATAATGATTAAACACTAAGGTTTTGAGATCAATGGATCTGATGTCGAACCAAATATCATTTCTTTCTGAGCCAATATTATCTTTGGTATGAATCTGCAATGTCTGTTGATAGGCTTGCACCTTAATGGTGCAAGCACTTATACCATTGTTCCTTTTAAAACTTCAAGAGTAATTTTCTTTACTCTCTAGCGCCTTAAAATTCTTTTAATATTGCTATTCTGCAAATTTTAGGTATGGGGAGGTAGTCGATGTTAATCTTGTGAGAGACAGGAGTACTGGTAAATCAAAAGGTTTTGCCTTTCTTGCATATGAGGATCAAAGGAGTACAATTCTTGCTGTAGGTAAGTTGTTTTAGCTCTAAAGTTGCTTTTTGTCTCTTAATCATGATTTGCATACTACAAGTAACCACTTTGTCTCTGCCACATTTTTCATGCAGACAATTTAAATGGGGCAAAGATCCTTGGTCGAATCGTAAGAGTTGATCATGTTAGTAACTACAAGAAAAAGGAAGAGGAAGATGAGGAGGAGCGACAAAAAAAGAGGGAGGCACGTGGTGTATGTCGTGCCTTCCAAAGGGGTGAATGCAAATTTGGTGATTCTTGCAAATTCTCTCATGATGAGCAGGTATATTTTCTCATGGTGTATATTCTTGCAACAAGTTCACTATTCTTAAATATTTTTATAAATTTTTAGTTACATACAGGAAAAGATTAGCTAGGATCCAATTCGAGAGTATTAGGTTTCTTTTTTAGACTGGTTTCATTAGTTTGGCTTTGTTTGTTTTTTATTGTAATCTTGTCCATTATGGCCATTATTTAGTTTGAGTTTAACTCCTCCTAATAGCTATATGTTTGAATTTGTTTGATTTAGAGAGTCAATTAGTAGTAAAATTAAGTCCACATTAGCGGCCTTTGGAAATATATGATACCGACAGTATGTCAAGGGTGAAATAGAAGTCAGTGATGGTGAAATCCACCCCTACCAGGTTTGGTAGTTTGCTGATTTACTTCATGTTTTGGTAATCTGGAGTATTGGACTATGTTTTGGAAATCCTTATGCTGCAACTGGGTTTTCTTTTGCAAGGAAAGCACTCTTTTGGAAACCTATATATGTATATAAAGATACGTCAAACTGTGAAAGAATAGTCATCTCATATAATTTTAGACTGAATTTTTCCTAAATTAAACATGATAAAACTATTAGTTATTTTGATAATTAACATTTATGCATGTTAGAAAACATGATTGCCTTCTATATATACTTTGCACAAAACATTCTTATTGTGAACGTCCAACATTTTAAGTATGGATAAGATGGATGACTGTCCTGTTTTTCATTGGACTACTTATTTTCTGCTCAAGTTTAACTTCTTGTCCTTTAATTTTTATGATCCATAATTGATTATTCACCAACAATCAAAATTGAATATTCACTGTTTCTAATTACAATGCAATATCCGGTTGTCAAATTATATTCTTGTTGGTGATTTCTATTTTCGCTTGTTTTACCATGCTGGATTTGTATTCTTGTGCCCATGTCCATGTTTTTCGATTTAAGCAGCTGTTTTACTTTTTGTCTCCTGTCCGTTAATTATGTCATTTAGTCAGCATACCATTATGGAGTAGTATTTATATTTGTTTGTTCCACACAGAGAAGCGCAAACACAGGCTGGGGTCCCAAGGACAGTGATTCAAGATGGAATCATGACAGATACGATGGCCCTCCAAAGAGTCACAAAAATGCCTCTCGACATGCCTCAGATCCTACCTCAGATCCTACTCTGCATCAGAGAGTTAAAGAGGGCGACTCAAAATCTGGTTCGGCAAACATGGGTAGTCACCCTTCAAGACTAAAGGCCTATGAAGATGATGATGAGTACAGGAAGTCAAGGAGGGACAAGCACTCAGACAAGCGTAATTTAGAAGCAAACCGGGAGGACAGGTTAGACATGCAAGGAAATGACGAACGCCGGAGGCACGATGAAGAATCGTCTAGCTCCCGTTACCGAAGCCGGGAAGGCAGAGGTTCTCCAAGCAGAGTGCATCGACGGTAGATTGGCAGTAGTACATCTGGAGACATGATTGGTTGGTTGAGGTTTCAGGACTCGTTACTGTGATACTGTTCCATGGTTTCTCCAGATTGCAATGGCTCCAGGCATGCGAGTCATGACTCCGTTCCTTCAAAGCTGTTGTGCAATCGGTTCATTCACACTGCCACTGGCTCCCGCTAGGCCGAGGAATGGAGTGGTGTAGAAGTCTTTGTATTTTGGGTGGATGGCTATCGCGTATCATCTTCCCGTTGTATGATTATAATGTGGGCTTTGGTGTCTCATCCTTCGCTTCTCCACATTGTCAGAAACGAAAGATGTCTCGGGCGGTCAGCTCGCTTGGTGTTACAATAGTTCCAACCTATCGGTCGACAACTTGAATGGCTCACAATATACGTTCACTGACAGGAAATGGAGGTGTTAACCCTCGGACGATGGGTAGAGCACAGCAATGAGCTGAGCTCTACCGTGGAGAACAGAACTGAATTGGAAGGATACCCAGCTTCACTAACCAACTACGGAGTGGCTCGCAAAACCCCTCCAGGTGAAAGGGTTGAGTACTTCCTACATGTCAGGCCATAACGCGGGATGCAAAGCTCAAAGCTACAAGTTAAATTACCTATGTTTCATGGTTGATCTTAAGAAGGGAGTTCAGAGAACCGCAAATGCCCATGATAATTTTCCATGGGAACAAAAGGAGAATTGCATGTGTTTGCGTGCGCATGAGATGGGCACGAGTGAAACCAACGAGTGGGTGATGTGCGGAGGAAAACGGAGAGAGTAAATAATGCAAGCAGGTGATGTGCACAACCATGACATCTAGCGAAGATGCAAAAAGGGGGTGTTGCGATCGTAAATTTCAACGTCTTCATCGGTAAATGCAAATAGCAGAGAAAGTTCAACGAGTCAAGATTAGGCAATCCACGAGGAAGTACAGATCGAGAAAAGCAATGTTCAGAAGAGCTAGGAGAAGAGGGACTCATCGATTTCGATCTTGACGATCTCTCCATCATCGAAACGATCCTTCTTAGGGGGTGAGGGTGGCACCGGAGACCGCGGCGGACCTCTCCCCTTCGTCTTGTCCCGCGGCCGCGACTGACCAGCACAGCCAACTAAAATTAAACACCGACGACGCCCAAATTAAGAACAGAAGAAGAACTGCTTACGTTTCCGAAGGAATGCTTGAACCGCTTCCCTTTCGCAGTCTTCTTATCGCCTCTGCCGCAGAAAACTGATCCACAGGATACGATTGAGAAACGAAGAGAAACAGAAGGAACGGCACAACAGAGAGAGAGAGAGAGAGAGAGAGAGGATTCGTTCGTCTGTCTTAACTGGAGAGGGAAGGAGGAGGAGCGTGCGCGGAGGTGAGGGGCGTCGAGGCCGACAGAAGAGACGGGGAGACCACGGAGGACGAACCCACGAGGCTCCCGCTCCGCGAGAAGGAGAGGCGCGAGGCGGCCACGGCAACAGGAGCAGCGCCCATCTCCAGTCCCAGGGTGAGAAGCGCCATCGTGAGGGCGAGAGCGTGCGAGAGATGGAATAGAGCGGATAAGAAGCTATTCAAGACATGTCGGCGACATCGTCCATTAAAAGGCCGCTGCATCGAATGCCGATGTCGGCCGAAAGGTTTCTTGGCCCAGCCCATTGGGAATGAGAACAGAATCCGAATCCGTTTGACTAATAAGTTATATAAATCCGAATCCGAATTGACTCTGTTAAATCCCATTAACATATACCTGAAAGGCCACATCAAACATTAGATGATGATATTAGAAATGACAGTAGATGATTGATTACATTAGGTGGGTATAATTGTTGAGATGGTTGGTTTTAGACTAAATGTTATGAACTCAGCACCAAGAGCATTTGGACCCGTAAGTGATGAGGTATACAGAATGATATGATCCAATTTAACATCATCAAATTGGGATCCACATCTTGCAATGATGGAATATCCAATCTAATTGTAATTGTATTTACACAACATTTAAAGCTACATCAAACCAAACAGAGGAGGAAATAAGAGAACACACGATACAGACTAATTTTATGTTGCATGACCAATGAAATTGTAGCATAGGAAGTAAATGACCAATACAATCATCAAATATGAAGAGTCACCACAACCAGCTGTGCCGACTGTCTATAACCTTCGTACTGGTCGCCACCAAAGGCATATGACCATAAACGTCAGCAAACAAATTGAGGCATTGAGTTCTCCGCTCACTATGGCCTCCTAAACTACTGATGCCAGTCGATCCTATCTCAAACATCCTGCCTGGTGAGAAGTACACCGTAAGTAATCCTTCTCAATCATATCAAATGTACTGATCGGAGCCCAATTCATAAATAGATAACAAAGCAGGCCATAATCAACAGTGTGTTTAAAGTAGGGCCATTCATATACATATGTGTAGACAGTCTCATTCATTCATGTATTTGGATTGAAGCTGTAGACGCTATGAATGTTGTATTAGCTTTTTGAGACGTGTATGCAGAAACATGCAAGAGGAATTCAAAGTGAAACACGAGTGCTTCACAAGGCAGCCACAATAGATAGACCTGCCTGAAAAAACTTTACTTTTAAACAACTATGAGTAATAATGTTGATCAAATGCAACACTATGATTAAGAATAGAAACTAAGCGACAAAAGAAAAAAAGAAGGTTTATTCATGAAATTGTGTCCTCACCTTTCACCCATATAGGAGGAGCACCTGTTGTGTTTGCGACAAGGAATGACATTGCAATGTCTTCACAGTTTCTGCAACATAAGATCACAAAGTTCAACACAAAAACAAAACACCGTCAGGAATAAAACTAAATTAGAATATCCGGTTATTCTAAATTGAAAGGTGACAGCACTATGCTCACCTATATTTGGTTACGTAATGACGAATAGATGCAGGCATGTGGTTTGTGTAAAGATTGAGATACCTCTTGTGGAAAAATGCTGCCTTCGAGAGCACCATACTATAAGTGCCCATCCACCAAACGGCCCACCACCCTCCATACCTATAGTATTCCTCATTCCCTTTCTGCACAGGAATTTTTGAACTTAAGAAGAAATTCTAACAAAATTTGAAAGACAACAAACAAAAGATCAAGATGCTCTAGATAAGATAGGTGTAAATACTAGTGCATATTTGTAAGAAACAAGGTGTGAATCATGAAAACAGAAGCGAGACGAAAGAATTTGGAAGTCTGCTTAGTCCTGAATACCATTCTCAAAAGATATTAATGAGGTCATCGAAGGCTTATAACATAAAGACAGTAATCAGCGAGAGCTTACCATCCTATCCAGCCAATGCATACGAGGTACAAATCCCACCATTGTGGTAGGGGCACTTTGCCAGACTCTAAAAGCCAACTCTACTGATGCACAAGGAAATAGAACATCATCGTCGATTGAAAAGATAGCATCTGTTTCCAAATCCATGATTTCCTTGAACCTGTTGTTTAGACTGTCTTCTTCATTTAAGTCGAATCTTAGTTCAGTTCCATTGCAACTTTTTGAATTTAGTTGTGCAGCTTGCCACAAAGCATCGCATAAGGAATCTGAAGGTCGATCAGGCTCACTCCACACTATGTGAATAGATTCAACTCCAACACAAGAAGCATAATGGACAACAGATTGCTTCAGAAGGTCATTTCTCTTCCATGTGTTAATCAGTATAGTGTATCCTTTCCTGCAAAAAGCAATGATTACAGCAAGTTAGGTGAGACTTGAGGCAAGTATGTGTTTATATATGGCAGTACAATAGATGAGCATGAAGGTTTGCAAGTCCTAATCAATATAATTTTCCATGAGTATTTTGCAATCCTTCAATACTTCTTTGACACAACTTATGGCTTTAAGTTACAGCAAAAGAAAATAGTAAATATTATTGCCTTAGGATAAGCAAAATACTAGCATTTGAATGATCAGACCAAGCTTTTAAAAAAAATATACTACAAATTGGACATTCGAACACCGAAATCTCAAAGATGGTTGATTTCGCAGTTGGTGCTCGATTCCAATTATGTAGTTGGTGCTAAAATAAACCAAGTGTTGCATGATTTCCTTACTAGGAGTAATTATCCAAGTATGATAGATACTCACATCAAATAGAGAATGTCAAAGTCATCCATATCTTAATCGATGCCCTGCTTCGGTGCACTCCCCTAAAGAAGAGTCACTAATAAGAAGAAAGCCCATATACTAACATATTTGATTCGGGACACAGTGTGAATATATTCTCTGAAACACCCTTACCTATATATATTCCAATGGATTGGACAACCTGTGTGCAGGACCTGCGGGTGGCTAAGTCAACAGAAAGATTGTAGGCTCCAAAAGTACCTAGTTGGTCCGCACTTGGATCGAATTGGTCGATGTGGTAGTCTCTCGTGTGCCAAGAGAAACATATACTGGCCTCATTTTGTAGAACAATACATGAGAAATAAGCATTGAACAGTGAACTAACGAATGATTTAAGATTGATGCTGTCACACAAGAATGGAAGCTTTGGATTGTAGAATATATCACACAAAAAAGAAGTTTTTGGACCCTAGAGTACTGTACAGCCATATAGATTGATGCCCTGCCTCTTTGTGCAAGACGTCAGCTCTCGATGGATCATGTGAGAAGCAAGCTCGTTTACAGAATTCATCTGGGTAATAAGTATCAAAAGCAACCAGTTCTGTAAGAACTTACTAGGGTAACAAACAGAGAAAAGGTTAGAAGGCCCAAGACAAAGGGAAGAAACCGACATCTCTAAACAATCTATTCAAAGTAGTGGGAATTACTGATGAAAATTAAGATCAAGATGACGAAGAAGGCGGACCCGGGACAAGGGGATGTTCCCGAAGAGTGAGAGGGGCGGCGGCAGAGGAGGAGGAGGAGGAGGAGGAGGGCGAAGGCCAGGCACCAGGAGAGGAGCGGCTTGATCCTCGTGAAGGATCCCGGGGAAAGCTGACGGAATCTGAGAGGGATCCTCCGGTTGCTCCCGGAGAAGAAAAAGAGGGGAATCCCCCCTCCTCCTCCTCCTCCTCTCATAGCCGACCGAGGCTCCTCACGCCGCCGCCACCTCCGTACCCATTCCCTGGTCTTCGTCTCCTCCTTTTTCCTGTGACCTCCACCGAATCACTGCATCCTCTCACGGTCAGACGCCGGGGAGCGAGCCGAGGACGAACCGCCCGCAGCGCTGGAAGGTGAAATGAGGAGGAAGAGGACGATGCGATTCCCCGCTTAAATATCCCGCTCGGCCTCATCGGGGTTTAACCATGGATCAACAACGCTTTTGACACCCATGAAACAAACCCAAACTTCCACCATCATTAATCAAGGTGGGGTATGACTCAATCGACGGTCACGATCATTTGGCTTCGAAACGGGGCATGGTCTGTTAGTGCGATTTTAAGTTTGGTAATATTCGAGATGCCCCGTACACATTGCACCGACCACGAACGGAAAGTGAAACAAACCATTTTTAATAAATATGAAAATATTAAAAATTGAATTTGATCAAATCAGATACATGGTAAATTTGATTTGACGATGAGATGATTTAAGGTAGAAAATAATATCTATGAGAGAGGGAATTTTGGATATACAAATCCAAGGCTTAAATCCTCGTAATAATAAGTGAAAGTACATAAAAGAGAAGGGTAAAATAACTCCACATTGCATGATACGTGTGCGAGTACCTCATGTTGACGAACGTGAACCACAACAAATGTGCAACGATGAGTCTTCGGATTTGGAGGCAAAAGAATGGCAGAGAGGATGACGAAGGCGAAGCCAAACAACCAGCCTCATCCCAATAATAGAGACTTGACTCCGGTTTCCGGATCGATAGTTTTGATTTCCTGATTAGGAGAATCGAAGTCGAATTGGTTAGATTCGATTTTGGTTCGAACGGAACTGTTGCCGGACTAAATGGGACGTGCAGGTTGACGTCGTCTCTGCAGTGACTCCATCTCGAGTTCAAGTAGCTGCCGAAGACGGAGGGGACAAGCTTTGAGTCTCCAGAGCACGGCAGACGCTTTGAGTTTTCCGAACTTTGATGTGTTCTGCTCCAGCGTCATTTACTGCGAATAGGACGCAGCGGCTTGCGGCGGACATCCTTGTTTCGTGCTACGGCATGCTATCATTGGCTCGTCGACGGCCGGAAAAGAACAGCTGCAGAATCCCGTCATGGTATCAGCGTGAACGAAGCACTACCTGATTTGCTTCCTAGTCAACGAAGCTCGCTTCATCTACTTTTTCCGAACTCTTCCGGGTGAAGACGCTGAAAGCAACTCCATTGACGGAGAGTTGAGCAAGAGGAGGCTTCCGACTGAATCTTCTTGCAGTGATTGAGGCAGGAAACTGCTCTCGAGGTGCGTTGACAGAGTGAGCTGATAAGGGTAATAAAACAGGAGACATGACAGCCCGGACGCCAACCAAGGCACGTCCTCATCCCGGAAAAACCGGGTCGTCCACAGGTCCACCAGGGTCAGACGTTATCAGATGTACGGTCCTATGGACGAGCACATCAGTGAACAATAGCTTTCCTAGTATAAAAACCTCAGACCTAATCGAGGAAAAGGGGAGCGGGGAAGAAGAGCAAAAGAGGAGAAAAAGGAGGAGGAGGAGAAGAAGAAGGAGAAGAGGGAGGAGAAGAAGGAGAAGAAGGAGAAGGAGGGGAAGAAGACTCTCTTAGCCATGCTCCCCATCGCTGCGTAATAGCACCCGAGCTCCCATCGCTGCATGGCAGCGGCTGAGCTCCCATCGCAGAGAGGAGCAGCATCAACCTCGAGACATCGGTAGCCAAAGGCTCTCTCTTTCTCTATCTCTCTCTCTATGAAACACTCTTCTCACCCCCATCCGACACTCACTTAAGCATCGGAGGGGTCGGGATGGGAAACTCCCGACCCGACCTGTGTGCAGGAACTGAAAGGTACGTTGCGAGCTGGCTACCGGAGGAAGGAACCGATCCCGACCGAGTGGATGATCAGCTTTACCCGACCCAATGTCGGCTTCCTGCCCGGAGATCGATGAGGCGACCCCTGCGCATTCGGACTCGAACCCAGCCGCGACGGCCCCGAGGCCACGGCGTAAAGTTGTTGATATTAACAGATTGACGCTAGAAGGAGGGCCCGATGTCATAAGGTCAGCCCCATCTAATCTCCAATGCCCGAGCTATAGTGCTCGGCCACCATGCTCAGGCTGCTTGGCAAGTATGCCATTGCATGGTTAGTAGGCATCTTACCTCGACTTTACGGCGTTGTTGGGGTGCTTATCGCTCCTAATACTCTTTCTTGAAGGGCAGCATTATGCCATGGTCTGATAAAGTGCCGAAAGCGATGCGATGCCGAGCTCGGCAACCCATCGCTGCATGGTTTGTATGCATCCGCTTGAGGCGGAGGCGGCTCTCGAGGAGCCGCCAAAGCAGTGAAGGGCCGAAAGTTGTGATGCTCTCGAGGGCAACTCCTTCGTTGCATGGTTCGCTGAATTGCACGAAGCCTACAAAGGGTCAACTTAGGCCGCTTAGCCAACATTACCGAGCTGCGATGCTCGGCTAGCTAAAGACCCGCCCGAGCCACGATGCTCGGCTATCAATCCTTCGCCGCATGGTTTGTAATCCATGCACCATGTAGATCATTGCTCGGCGCCAAAGCCCGAGCCCCCATCATTGCGAGCTGCGATGCTCGGCAACCCTTCGTTGCGTGGTTTACACAATGCGCAAGACCAAAGCAAATTTGCAGGGGCGTACCCGATGGCGCCTAAGCAAATGTGCGTGATGCTCAAGCAACTCCTTCATCGCATGGTTTTGAAGAGTGGGGAAAACCACCTTGCACTTGGTGCAAGCTTGCGCTCGTATGGCCAAGAAGCTCCGAGCTGCCATGCTCGGCAACACCTTCCCTGCATGGTTCGTAGCTGCACCATGCAATTGCTCACTGGCACTCGAGCTACTTTAAAGGTTTGTGAAATAATCTCGGCAACTATGTTCGGAGGCTTCGCGCTGATGGTTCATCCGCTGCCCCATGGGAGCGGCGGCTCGCTCAATCTGGCGAGCTCGAGTCGCGTTGTTCATCGCGGCACATGGCGGGCCTTGGCGAAGGATCTTAAAGCCAAGGTTTGCTCGTTGCTCCACCCACGTTCGAACACTTTGTTGCATGGTTTGCAGTCGTCTGTTGCACCAATCAGGCCTGGGTGTGGCGCAAGCTTCGGCCAAAGCCTCGAGCTGCGATGCTCGACAACCCTTCGTCGCATGGTTCAGTTGTGTGACCTCGGGACTTGGTTTCGGCTAATGCCGAAGTCGCGACGCTCGGCAACCATGCTCGGCGCTTCTGCATTGTTCTCGGCTGACAACAAGCGTGTGGCTCGATAAAGCCCGAGCTGCGATGCTCGACAACCCATTGCATGGTTGAGACCGATTTTATCTTGGGTTGAGTCGCTTTGAGATGAAGTCTACACCAAGCATTGCATGTGCTCACGAGGCTAAAGCCCGAAATGCGATGCTCGGCAACCCATCGGGTGATTTGGAAGTAGGGGCACAAGAGTCTCGATGGTTTGCAGGATATGGCTGATGTAGTAGATCGGTAGTTATTCTCCGGATGCCTCTTTGATCAAGCCGTCACCTCGAAAGCCCGAGCTGCAAGTTGATGCTCGTGCAACCCTTCGTCTATTTGAATCCGTGGTTTGCGTGGCCTCCCATTTGCCACTACAACTCGAGCAAAAGGTGCCTCATGTTGCCGGGTTGGCGTTGATATTGCCTCGCTAGCGCGAAGGCCAGCTGCGATGCTCGGGCGGCCAAAGCCCGAGCAGATGCGATGCTCGGCAACTCCTTCGTTGCATGGTTCGCACCGGAACACCGGCGATTGCTAAACCAATGCCCGAGCTCGACGTTCGGCTAGGCGCCAAAGCCGAAAGCTACGATGCTCGGCAACTCCTTCGATCCTTGGAAGGGATTGCATGGTTCGCGTTGCTCCCATTAGAGCGAGGCAACCTGCGCCACCTCCTGCCAGCGCCCAGCGACGCTCACATTGATGCCTTTGCTTTCAGCTGGGCGCCTCGGCGAAAGCTCGGCGAGCCAAAGCCGGCGATACGAAATTGATGAGTTACGATGCTCGGCAATCCTTCGCCGCATGGTTTGCAACTGCACCAAACAGCTCCTCAACCAAAGCCCAAGCTGCGCAGACTCGGCTCGACCAACCACGAACTTGTTGATGGTTGCATGGTTCAACCACCGAGTCGCCAGCAATGGGTCTCCTTCGGCCAAAGCCCGAGTGTGGACGCTTTTTCGACCACCACGTTCGGCACTTCACTTTGCATGCATTGTAGTGCACAACGGCCCCTCGGCAGCGTGCCGGGCCATCGCCTGGGAAGTTCGGATGCCGACTAAAAACTACCCGAGCCATCTTTGCTCGTCACCAATGTAAGCGATGCTCTGATTGTCGTTACTCCTTTTAAAATCTTACGGCCTCCCCGCCGAGCTGAGCAAGCCATGCAACTTAATCCTCCTGAACTTAATTCCGAACGGTTGCTCGATGTTCATTCCCGAGCAGCTGCTCGATGTCTATTCTGAGCGGCGGCTCAATGTTCATTCCCGAGCGGCTGCTTAATGTTTATTCCGAGCGGCGGCTCGATGTTCATTCCCGACCGGCTGCTCGACGTTTATTCCGAGCGACAGCTCGATGTTCGTTCCCGAGCGGCTGCTCGATGTTCATTCCCGAGCAGCAGCTCGATGTATCAATTCCGAGCGGCTGCTCGATGTTTATTCCCGAGCGGTAGCTCGATGTCTATTTCGAGCGACGGCTCGATGTTCATTCTTGAGCGGCAGCTCGATGCATCTATTCTGAGCGGTTGCTCGATGTTTATTCCCGAGCGGCAGCTCGATGTCTATTCCGAGCTGCGGCTCGATGTTTATTCCCAAGCGGCGTGGGCTCATGTCTATTCTTGCGGCAGTGCTCGATGTTTATTTGAGGCGGCGGCTGGCGAACCTTATCCGGCGGCGGCTCGATCATCGTCAGATCCGAAGCGGCGGCTCGGTCATCCATATCTCGAGCGGCGGCTCGATCATCTGTATCCCGAGCGGTGGCTCGGTCATCTATATCTCGAACGACGGCTCAGTCACTAAGCTCCGAGCAGCGGCTCGATCATCTGTATCCCGAGCGGTGGCTCGGTCATCTATATCTCGAACGACGGCTCAGTCACTAAGCTCCGAGCAGCGCCTCGGCCATAAAGCACTGAGCAATACCTCAGCCACTAAGCTCCGAGCAGTGTCTCGGCCACTAAGCTCCGAGCAGCGTCTCGGCCTCTAAGCTCCGAGCAGCGTCTCAGCCACTAAGCTCCGAGCAACGCCTCGGCCAGAAAGCCCGAGCCTCGCCTCGGCCAGAAAACCCAAGCTTCGCCTTGGCCACAAAGCCCGAGTACTTCTATGCGCAGCCTGCCTACCTGAGCATGTACCTCGGCGATCCGCCGAGTACATCTCCGAAGAAGGGATGCGCAACCCGTCCACTGAGCACTTACCTCTCGTCGACCGCCGAGTACTTGAGGAGATAATGTCAAGACTTTATCACTGCGCAGCCTGCTTGCTTGCTCGAGGCGTACCTCGTCGACGGCCCGAGTACTTCTCTGCGCAGCTCGCTTGCCTGAGCATGTGTCTCGGCTTTCGACTGCGCAAATATGCCTCTGCGCACCATCCCACGGCCCGAGCCATGCCTCGACCACAAAGCCCAAGCCTCACCTCGCCTCGCCTCGGCCACAGAGCCCGAGCCTTGCCTTGGCTAGAAAAGCTTGAGCCATGTACCTTCACCGCAGATCGACTAGGTCCTACATCTCGGCGTGACCTGCTCACCCGAGTCTTCTACGTCGATCGCAAAATGCTAAAGTAACACACATTGGTCGCATGCCGCCCCGGTCATTAAAGCCAATGGCCAACCATCGTGACCGATCGACCAGTTACCCTTTGGGAAACCTTCCCAGCGTCGACTAGAGGGCAAACCGATAGCTACAACTACAAGAGAAAAAAGCCATGCCTTAGACCCCCGTAGTAAGAGCCGATGCATGGCTTCCTTCGGGGGGGAGAAGTGATAAGGGTAATAAAACAGGGGACGTGACAGCCCAGATGCCAACCAAGGCACGTCCCCATCCCGGAAAAACCGGGTCGTCCACAGGTCCACCAGGGTCAGACGTTATCGGATGTGCACGACCCACCTGGACGAGCACATCGATGAACAAAGATCAGAGCTTTCCTAGTATAAAAACCTTAGACCTCACCGAGGAAAAGGGGAGCGAGGAAGAAGAACAGAAGAGGAGAAAAAGGAGGAGGAGAAGAAGAAGGAGAAGAGGGAGGAGAAGAAGGAGAAGGAGGGGAAGAAGTCTCTCTTAGCCATGCTTCCCATCGCTGTGTAATAGCACCCGAGCTCCCATCGCTGCATGGCAGCGGCCAAGCTCCCATCGCAGAGAGGAGCAGCATCGACCTCAAGACATCGGCAGCCAAAGGCTCTCTCTCTCTCTACCTCTCTCTCTATGAAACACTCTACTCACCCCCATCCGACATTGACTTAAGCATCGGAGGGGTCGGGACGGGAAACCCCCGACCCGACTGTGTGCAGAACCCAAAGGTAATGCGTCAAGTGCAAGCCATGGAGGAAGGAACCGATCCCGACCGAGCGGATGATCAGCTTTACCCGACCCAACGTCGGCTTCCTGCCCGGAGATCGATGAGGCGACCCCTGCGCATTCGAACCCGAACCCAACCGCGACGGCCCCGAGGCCACGGCGTAAAGTTGTTGACATTAACATGAGCAAATGGTAGTGGCCTCTCCACGCCATTTCTTGCGATGGATGTATTCTACGTCTTCCACGCATCAGCAACTGTGATCTTGTTTTCCTTTCATTCTCACCTACCGGCTGTCTCCTACCTCCATCGGTAACTTGTTCTTTCTGTATACGAGACTTAAGGTTTTGGCTGGTCGATCGGCGTGTGGTTGAAATGGTTTAACATTGAAGAGCCGATAGACTAAGATGAGAGTTAACTTGCCGAAGAAGTATCGACAAGGCCTTGCCCAAGCTCACTCCAAGCCCAGTGCACGCATGCAAAGAGCAGAGCATATGAGCCATCCATAGAAAGCTGATGCAGGGCTGCCTTCTTCCCAACCAACATATCTTTCTTGCAGATGGCGAGAGCTGTTTCATGGCTTTTACGTCAATGCGTTTGGCCGTGTGGTTTGGTTCATTCGCTGTACATGGGACAGCATAAGCGACTGCCTATGCACGGTGACGATCCCCAGAGGTTGGTGAGAAAATGGATGCAATAGTACCTCCCATGCCAGTATATACTCCCATGTCTGTACGTGAACTCTCGCATCATCATCTTCTCTTCCTCGGTTCCCTTCTGTACTGCCATGATGGGGTCGGGTAGGTTCGAGTCCATCGTGGAATGCAGCTCAGAGGGAAGATCGGGGCAGACGATAGCAGCTGATCTCGATGGCACTCTCCTCCTGTCTCGGGACGCTTTCCCTTACTTCATGCTCGTCGCAATCGAAGCAGGCAGCCTTCTGAGGGGAATCGTTCTTCTTGCATCGGTTCCGATCGTTCTCGTCGTGCGTGCATTCGTGTCGGAGTCTTTGGCCGTACAGATACTCGTGTTCATCTCCTTTGCGAGATTGAAGGTGAGAGATATCGAGATGGTTGCACGCTCCGTCCTGCCCAAGTTCTACGCCGAGGATGTGCACCCTGAGAGTTGGAGGGTGTTCGGCTCCTTCGGCAAGAGGTACATTGTCACGGAGAGCCCCAGGATTATGGTGGAACCCTTCGCCAAGGGTTTCCTCGGGGTCGACAAGGTCTTGGGGACGGAGGTGGAGGTCACGACGACAGGGAGGGCGACAGGGTTCATCGCGAAGCCGGGAGTGCTCATCGGAGAGCTGAAGAAGAAGGCTGTTCAGGTGGAATTGGGAGAAAGTTCGCCGGATTTGGGCATCGGAGACTCGGAGAGCGATCACCATTTCATGTCGGCTTGCAAGGTTTGACGACAAACACCTGACCACTTGTTTCCTGACGACTCTGTTCTAAGTACAAGCTTGCTCGTGTCGCCAGGAAGGTTTCGTCGTGCCGCAGTACACCAAGAGCGAGCCGGTGGCCAAGAACCAACTCCTGCGGCCGGTGATCCTCCACGATGGCCGCCTGGCCCGGCGGCCGACGCCCCTGTCGGCGCTGCTGACCTTCCTCTGGTTGCCCATTGGTCTCGCCCTCGCTCTCGTCCGCATGTACCTCAACCTCCCGCTGCCGGAGCGCGTTGTCTTCTACACCTACAAGCTCGTCGGCATCAGGCTGGTGGTGAGGGGCGCGCCTCCCCCTCCCCCGAAGAAGGGCCACCCGGGCGTCCTCCTGGTGTGCAACCACCGCACCATGCTCGACCCCGTTGTCACCGCCGTCGCCCTCGGCCGCAAGATCAGCTGCGTCACCTACAGCATCAGCAGGTTCTCGGAGCTCATCTCCCCCATCAAGGCGGTGGCGCTGTCGAGGGAACGGGCGAAGGACGCGGAGAACATCAAACGCTTGTTGGAGGAAGGAGACCTGGTGATATGCCCCGAGGGCACGACGTGCAGGGAGGCCTTCCTACTACGCTTCAGCGCGCTCTTCGCGGAGCTCACCGACCGCATCGTCCCGGTGGCCATCAACACGAGGCAGGGGATGTTCCACGGGACGTCCACGCGAGGTTGGAAGGCGTTCGACCCCTACTTCTTCTTCATGAACCCGTGGCCGACGTACGAGATCACGTTCCTGAACCAGCTGCCCCAGGAGCTCACCTGCGCCGCGGGGAAGTCGCCCATCGAAGTGGCCAACCACGTACAGCGAGTGCTGGCGGAGACGCTCGGCTTCGAGTGCACCAGCCTCACCAGGAAGGACAAGTACGGCATGCTTGCGGGCACCGATGGTCGAGTCGCATCCAAGAACCCGAAAGCCTAAGCGCGCAACACGATCTGCGACGAACGGATTGGTCATTGAATTCATAGCCCAACTATGCATGAAGAAATGGAACTCATATATATAAATATAATTGTTGCTTAATTATCGTCATCTTGGTTAAGTTTGACATTAGTGTTGTGTGAGGGTGATGATGTTCGGATCCAATTATCGGATCCAATCCGTTTACGGGCGTCTAGTTTGAGCCCGGCCCATGGAGTCGCCATCGAGTCTCGTGTGCTTGCCGTAGAGGCCACATAGGCAAAACCGGCGCTAACAATATTTGACGGCTCGCAACGAACCCGTAAGGAGATATTACCCGAACAGTTCCGCTCACCGTCATCAGGATCGTCCGACCCGCAAGTCTCACCATCAGTGGGCGGTTGGACGGTGATGATGCGATCCCCACCCTAACATCATAAATAAACCACTCGTTCTCTCCTCTCCCACTCTATAGGTTCGGATGCTGCAGCTTATAAGCATGGCCAGAAATATCACCTGAGAGCTCGCGGCTTCGGTGTTGGACGCCATGAGCCCCGCGGGAGCTTATCTGCTGCCGCTCTCCTGCCCGCTACCCTCGGATCTACTGCCGCGTCCGAAGAGCTCCCGCCCCAGGCCCCGGATCCGGAACGGGGAGGCCTCCCAGGGAAGAGGCACGCACCTCTTGGGCTGGGGCGGGCCCTGGCGTTCCGGTACCCCGTGCCGCCTGCGGCGGGCTGCCACGGGAGCCCGAGCCGGCGGTGGAGGCGCTGACCTGAAGCCGGAGACGTTCGACGTGCCGGACTCGGTCCCGGACTCGATCGGGTTCCCCCAGGTCGTCCGGAGAGAGTTGGTTTCTCCGGCTCTGCGGCCGAGGGAGGAGGAGGAGGAAGGGGACGGATGGTTGGATGCTGTGGGAGCAGGATTGGAGACGTTCCCCAAGAGATGGGTGATCGTGATCCTCTGCTTCTCGGCGTTCTTGCTCTGCAACATGGACCGCGTGAGTGTCGTTCCTCTCTTGCTTGCTTTCTTTTCCGTGGGATACATGCTCTCTACTGTTTGATTCCTGTTGTTTCATCACGTGTGCATATACCGGTAGGCAAAAAACAGAGACATCAGTGGATTTTTAGATATGAAATGCTCTTTTTCTCATTTTAGTTCCGAATTGCTATCTCAGAAAAATTTATTGTGCCAGTTGTAATGATAATTGTTCTTGTCCACAAATACAAACTGGAGGTGTACCAGCATGGAAGTGAGTAAAATGTCTAGAATGGAGACGTGTAGCCGTAAAGAGGGAGCTAAAGGCAGGGTGAAATTTGTAGCATGCTCTAGCTAGTGCGATGATTTGAATCTATGAATGCTTCAATGTGAAGATTTGCATCCACAAGGTTTTAACTACATATTTAGCAATCTTTCGGTTATGAAAGATCAGAGCTTAATCATATACCTTCATGAATATTTTTTCATAGCCTTCAAATGTACATATTCATACTTCAATTTGAGAGTCTCATATACAGCCTTTGTTGGGTTATTAAAGATTAGAGCATGCTTCATTGGTCAATCTGAACCTTCATGATGTCTTTTAACAGACTCCTTGTAATACTAATCATCCATTCTGATGGATGATGGCAATTCTGGAGAAGGTTTTATACACACTGCATAAAGTACATTTGTTATTAATGAGTATAGAATGGGGTTGTGATTATTTTTTAGCCTTTATCAGTACATTCACTTCATATAGAGGGGGCTGCTTTCTTATTATCTCTGGATCTTCTTTTATGATCTCCAACAGGGTACACAGAATTAGGTTCCCTTCACCTCAAGATTTAAAACAAGAAAAAAAAAGGGCTTAAGTTAATTTCATACTAATGTCATGTTTGTGCTCAGATTTGAGAATTAGTATTTATAAGATTTGTTGACCATTGCATGATTTAGAAAATGTGAAATATGCATATCAGATAATATGATGGGATGTTTTAAATGATTGATTTCAATTTGACAGGTAAATATGAGCATTGCGATTCTCCCCATGTCAGCAGAATTCAACTGGAATCCTGCAACTGTAGGATTGATCCAATCATCCTTCTTCTGGGGCTACCTACTCACCCAGGTTGGTGGTGAACCATTTGCATCATCATGTAATTTTGAGTTTGAGCTTGCATACTCTGAGAACATCCTTTTGTTGCTTTTGCACCATTGTTTTGTGAGCCTGAATCGTTGGCTTTTTATACGGTAACTATGAATTTGATTTACAAGAATGAGAATTCGGTTTCATACATTACGTTGCAAAGTTTTAAGCTTTGGGTGAAATAGTGTTTTGGGGGTTTCAGATTCAATTCAAGTACTATTCATTTCTTCAACCAGTTATTAAAAAATATGAACTCGACCAGATTTGATTATTAAAACTTCATAAGCCATCTGATTACATTTAGAGCAAACATTTTCTGTACATCAATTTGTGATGAAGAACCTCCATGTCAATGTAACATTAATACTCATTTCCATGTTCTTATAGTTTCAGTTAACAAACATCACAGATTTTTATTTTATGTCCAAAAAAATATTTAATACTAGTATATTTTGAAGGTGAAATTCAATATAGTTTTGCTACACCCTTTTGTCTTTTCCTACTCAGTTTAGAGAAGTATTTGGTCCATGCAAAGTAGGCAGCCCTTGGATAAATGTTCTCTAAGCGTATAGTTGATTATTGTTATGGGTCATACCTTTTCTTTGGCACACCTATGTCTAATTCTCTTCGATGCTGATTTACTATTGTTCATACAATGTAACATAATCTCGATCAAACTTGTGATGCTATTTTACTGTATTCAAGTTGCTGTTACACAATTTGCACATGATGCCAATTAAATGGCTTGAGAGGATTAAGTTGAAGGTTATGAAGCATGGATACCAAAATTGCTTGTTGCATTCATGTCAAAGATGCTTCTTAGATGTGCGTCAAATACTTCCCTTTGGAACATCTTATCTCTAAATTATCATTGAAAAGATCGAATATTTTTTGGATATTTTAGGTGATAGTTCATAGATATCTCTTCTACTCATTTAGTGATTTTGCTGTGAACGCCAATTTACAAACCTAAAATCAACTTTTACGTTGCATTCCTGTTCGATAGGAAGCTTGTGTGTGTGTGTGTGTGTGTGTGTGTGTGTGTGTGTGTGTGTGTGTGTGTGTGTGTGTGTGTGCATGCAATGCCCCTTTTGCATTTGTTGGTGCAGGATTTATTTGAATCTGTCGCTCCATTATATTTGCTGGTTTATATAGATCGCAGGAGGTATATGGGCAGACATCGTTGGTGGTAAACTTGTCTTGGGGTTTGGGGTTGTTTGGTGGTCTATTGCCACGGCTCTTACACCTATTGCAGCAAAGGCTGGATTGCCTTTCCTTCTTGTTGTACGTGCTTTCATGGGAATTGGTGAGGTAAGATTTAAATAACCAAATAATAGCAAAATTCCTATTTTAGTTTCCTAAAATAAATTATGGAATGCATTGCTGCCTTCTGACTCCATCTCTCCCAATTTTTTTGGCCTCTTTACTTTATATATTTGGCTCAAGTTGATACAGTTGGCTTTTGTCAGGGGGTTGCCATGCCTGCTATGAATAATATTCTTTCAAGGTGGATTCCAGTAGCAGAGAGGAGCAGATCATTAGCACTGGTATATAGTGGGATGTACCTTGGATCAGTAACTGGATTGGCCTTTTCACCTTTGTTGATACATAAGTTTGGTTGGCCTTCTGTCTTCTATTCCTTTGGTTCTCTTGGTAGTGTTTGGCTTACAGTATGGCTAAGTAAGGTATATACAATGCAACATAGCTGTTGGTGGCTTTTGCTACTAACGGCAGTTTTTTTTTTTTTTAAGATCCATTTCCTTTTGTCTTCATTATTAGTAGTAACTTTTAGTAATCAGCCTTTTGAAGTGGCTTGTTCATCCCTGAAGTTGCAGTTAGTATGTCCATTGAAGGTTGCCTAATTTATATTGTCACCTGTATAATCAGGCATACAGTTCTCCTATTGAAGATCCTGGAATTAGCCCTGATGAAAAGAAGCTTATTGTTAGTGATAATGCATTAAAGGAACCTGTAAAGACAATACCATGGAGATTGATCTTATCAAAACCACCAGTTTGGGCTCTTATAACTTCCCACTTCTGCCACAACTGGGGAACATTTATTCTTCTTACTTGGATGCCAACGTACTACAATCAGGTAGATTATCTAGTAATTTGGCATGATTTCTGCTCTTAAGCGAACATGGTTTTTAATCTTTTCATGGCAACTTGAATCCTAATTCTGATTATGTCAGTCTCTAGTTTGTGCTGCTTCCATATTTCTTAGTACTGTTGTTCTTAGAAAGCTTTCAATCACTTACAAATTCAAGATTTTAATCTTTTTAAGGAGTATAGAAATGACATAATCATCTAGTCACCTTTAAGCATTTTATCTCTAAATGTTACTATGGGTTTTGTTAGAATATCAAGATATTGATGAAATTATATTTAACCTGCTTTAAATAGGTTTTGAAGTTCAACCTCACAGATTCTGGTCTGTTTTGCATTCTTCCCTGGCTTACAATGGCAGTTTCTGCAAATGTTGGTGGATGGATCGCAGATACGCTTGTCAGTAAAGGATTGTCAGTGACAATCGTTCGCAAAGTATGGACTGTTCTTTTGGCTTTTACAGTGGAAATTTCACGAGAAAGCATCTTTTTTATGACAGGAAGATTTATTATATGTTATTAAATGATTTTTCCAGCAGTACTTATATGATTTGATTTATTTTAAAAGCAATGTGTATCAATTTCGTTAGCTTGTTCTACTTATGTGCAATTATGGTATCTATGGGCCAATAGATTTATCAATTATTCATGGACATTTTAATTGCCCAACCGCAAAAGTTTCTTGTGTTAAGAATAACACTTAAGAGAAGTCTTCTTAGACGATAAAAGTCAAGGAAATGATGTTTATTGATATTTTCCTAAGCCTAGTCTTTCTACTACATGATCTATTATTCCTTAGGCTAAAGGAGGAGCCATAGCTCCCCTAAGATTCGAGGACGAGTTATCTACAAGGCCTGCTTGGCATATTATGGGTACATGCAAAACTAACAATCAAATTTTCTATTGATACATGTTAATATATGTGTAGCAAGCCTGGTTGTTCGTTTCAAATGATTAAGATGCCACAAAATCCTAGAAATACATTTTTCCTTGAGTTCTGGCTAATGCACATTTGGATCTATAGTCCATAATAGTTATCTGTTTTTCCTTAATTTCGGTCGTTGAAGTTAGATCATTATTGTCAACTCCTAAGGTCACTCTTAGAAGTGATAGATCATATAATGTTACACATTCTGACTTAACCTCTTTCCGTCACAGTGATTATGCTTTAGACAAACATAAGTACTTCCGCACTATGTTTCAAATTTCATGGTAAGGGGATATATCAATATTGTTGTGGAAAGACATGCTGCTCGTCATGGATTGGCGCATGAGATTCATTTTAGGCTGCACTGAACCAAGGCAACCATGTCGGCAGTTGGCATAACCTAAACTCAACACAAATGCCTTGCTGATATTGAGTTGACAGTCTTTATCAGTCAACATTCAATCCATGCATATGCACATTCATATAAAACTATGTCCAGGTAAATAAATGTACATCTACACATGTACATGTGCATGCACCTACACAAGCTCATATGAGTATTTCGTTTGGTTCTCAATTCTCACTATGTTGCCTTGATTGTCACAGATGTATCACTTAATAGCCAAAATCAACAGTTTTGGAGTTGTGCATGGAATTTTCTTTCATCTGTTTATATCTGAACATTGCCTTTTTGTTTACGAGTCTGCTTCTATTCAGATCATGCAATCAATTGGATTCCTTGGTCCAGCTTTCTTCTTGACTCAGTTAAGTCATGTCGACTCTCCTGCAATGGCAGTATTATGCATGGCTTGCAGTCAGGTATGTTCCCGTTAGCAGTAGTCATGTCCATTCTCCTTTATCTATGTTTTCAACTTCTATATGATTAACTTCTATATTTTAATCAGGGAACCGATGCATTTTCACAATCTGGCCTGTACTCTAACCACCAAGATATTGGTCCTCGCTATGCTGTAACTATTTCTAATTATTTGCACACATATATCCCTTTATATCAAAGTGATTTAATAGTCCCATCAAAAGTTGCCCAGTTTTTTTCTACAGCTTTTTCATTTTTTCTGTCAGTCATATATGCTCCTAAAGAACGAAGATAACATTTGAGTGCTCTTTGCAGGGTGTGCTTCTCGGTCTTTCAAACACAGCTGGGGTTTTAGCTGGTGTCTTTGGGACGGCAGCTACAGGCTACATTCTGCAGCATGGTTTGTTCATATTTCCTTTATTAGTATGAAACCACAAAAAGCCTAACCATTCTTTATAATTTGTGGAGATTTTCCTCGAGTGCTCTTGAATTCCGTCTACTTAAAACATATACCATTTTCTCTTCAGCATATGTTCTTTCTTCAGCCTATTTAGATAGGCAGAGACTGAGAATAGTCTGGTCGGTAATCCATGCAACTAATTTTCACATTCTGATAACGATTAACAATTTCTTTTAGAGCAAATATGTCTGATGATTGCACTCGGTTGACCTAGTGATCCGTCGCAATCTTAGAGTTGGTTTGACTTAACAGCATCATTTTAACCATTCCTTCAATTTTCTCCCCGGTAAATGCAGTGCTAATACACCACCACATGCCATCAGTGAAAAAGTGTCATACTAGCATGTGATTGTTGCAATTTTCTTCATCAGATATTAACATGCAAGGAAATCGCAGGTTCGTGGGATGATGTGTTTAAAGTGTCAGTGGCACTCTACATTGCTGGAACTGTGGTCTGGAACCTCTTTTCGACCGGGGAGAAGATTCTTGATTGAGCTTTAGTGTTCTGCATATACGGAGACAAATCTAAAGAGACCTTGAGTTGAAGATTCAAAATCTGATTCTTTTCTTTCTGAGCATTCGTGGAAAGCAAAGCACCACATCTCAGTTCCAGCACAAGAAAAGGCATTTGCTCTTGCTAACATCAATATTCACCAACAGCTTGCTCGCATTTGGGTAACTACTGAAACCAATGGTTTCCTTAGGCTAAAACATCTCTCCATATGCATGTCAAACAGACGCCAGTTTTGTCATGTATATTTGCCATGTACATGTTTATTCAATGGTTCAGTACAGAGAAAAGAATACATCATCTTTCTCCATGGGGGCACCCAACTCTTTTCATTGTATGATAATGCCACAACAACTTTGAAGCATGTAGCACTTCATCGACATCTTCATCGCATAGCATTCCTTCCATGGTCTCCAAAATTAAGCTTGGTTTCCTGTTGACCGCATTATATGTTGTACATTGGTCATGGATAAATCGATATGGTCAACTAAAATGTGAAGCTAACTCTGGATATTGTGGGAGAATTTGGAATTGCATGCGTCTGATCACCACACATCAGATCCCAAGTCTTCGGTCGCAGCGGCCGCTCGCGTTGCAGACCGTGCAGCTGCAGTTGCTGAAGTCAAAGAGGATGACGACCCACCGAAAGTGTCTCTCTGCAAAGAGGGGCGGTAGAGGACTATTAGTGTAAACAACTTTATGCCGTGGTCTCGGGGTTGTCGCGGTTGGGTTCGGGTCTGAATGCGTAGGGGTCGCCTTGGTCGATCTTCGGGTAGGAAGCCGACGTCGGGTCGGGCGAGGCTGATCATCCGTTCGCTCAGTGATGTGGGTAATAAATGAGATGTGACGTCAGTCCGTACCGTGTACATCCGGATGACGCCTTCAGTCCCCATCGCGATCGGCTGTAGCATGTGTTGACCGACAGGAGTGACGTCGCCCGTTCCGCACAGGACACACAGCCGTCGAGGCACGTCACCATCCCGCAGGGGTCAGCACCTCAGCGCACTGTCAGATGCAATCAGGGACATAGTATCACAATTACAGTCGGGGGAGCAATTTGGCCCATAAAAACCCAGGTAGACGAACATAGGGGGGGGGGGAGCGGGAGAGATCATTTCAAGGTAATCTGGTCTAACTTAATCGTCGGAGGGGTCGGGCGGAGCTTCCCCCGACCCGACCTTTTTTTGCAGGAACCAAGGTGGGGCGCCCGGCGTCGAATGTATCCCGAAGCCTCCCTCCTCGACTGGTGGATGCTACCCCCTCGTCGCCCCCAACCGGCTTGAAGCCCGGACCAACGGTTCCCCGCACATCTGGACCCGAACCAGGCCGCTTTGGTCCCGAGGCCACGGCGTGAAGTTGAATACCACCATCACTCAGGATTGGTTTCTTCTTCTGGTGATCAGCTCACAGCATACCCTTCGGTTCCTACACACAGGTCAGGTCGGGGGTTTCCCGTCCCGACCCCTCCGATGCTTAAGTTAGCATTGGATAAGGGAGAGTTGAGTGTTTCAGAGAGAGATAGAGAGAGAGTCCTTGGCTGCCAGCGTCTCAAGATCGGTTCTGCTTCTCTCTGCGACGGGAACGCTGCTGCTCCTCCAAGGCAGCGAGCGTGTCTCTGCGTATCTCTGCGTGTCTGCCCATGCAGCGAGGCTCCTCGGCAGCGTGCCTCCCAAGCAGCGAGTCTGCCAAGCAGTGAGCGTGCGTCCCATGCAGCGAGGCTCCTCGGCAGCGTGCCTCCCTGGCAGCGAGTCTGCCAAGCAGCGAGCGAGGCTCCTCGGCAGCGTGCCTCCCAGGCAGCGAGCCTGCCAAGCAGCGAGCATGCATCCCATGTAGCGAGGCTCCTCGGCAGCGTGCCTCCCAGGCAGTGAGTCTGCCAAGCAGCGAGCGAGGCTCCTCAGCAGCGTGCCTCCCAGGCAGCGAGCCTGCCAAGCAGCAAGCATGTGTCCCATGCAGCGAGGCTCCTCGGCAGCGTGCCTCCCAGGCAGTGAGTCTGCCAAGCAGCGAGCATGTGTCCCATGTAGCGAGGCTCCTCGGCAGCGTGCCTCCCAAGCAGTGAGTCTGCCAAGCAGCGAGTGAGGCTCCTCGGCAGCGTGCCTGCCAAGCAGCGAGCGTGCGTCCCATGCAGCGAGGCTCCTTGGCAGCATGCCTCCCAGGCAGCGAGTCTGCCAAGCAGCGAGCGAGGCTCCTCGGCAGCGTGCCTCCCAAGCAGCGAGGCTCCTCGGCAGCATACCTCCCAGGCAGCGAGCTTGCCAAGCAGTGAGCGTCAGTGAGCGTGGCTCGGTTTGCTTGTGAGGGAGAGTTGGCTGTTTCAGAAAGAGAGAGAGAGAGAGAGAGAGCCCCTCTTTTCCTCTTCTTTCTCCTCCTTTTCTTCCTCCTTCCTTTTCTTCCGATAGGAGTGCTGGAGTGTTTATATTGAGAAAGCTATTGTTCCTGATGTGCCCCTCCGCAGGGTCGTACGTCTGATAGCGTCTCAACCTGGGTGGACCTGTGGACGACCCGGTTTTTCTGGGATGGCGACGTGCCTCGGTTGGCATCCGGACTGTCATGTCCGGGGGTGTTGCCAGCTCATATCCCACCTGTTTTATTACCCTCTTCAAGGACGAAGACGAAGCAACCGATCATGGTGAACTCCCCAAGTTATCGGCTTACGATTGTTCTGACGCTCCTTTAGGAATCCGAGAGACCTCCGAACTCGGACCCTCGGCAGTTTCTGCTGGATCGGCTTCGACATCTGCGGCTGGATTCTTATCTTCCACTTGTACAAGCAGCTGACTTCGGATCTATCGATTTCAGGGCTTGCAGGGTTGTGTAGAAGAAGGTGGAGAGATGTTAATGCAAACAACTTTTTACCGTGACCTGGGAATGTGCGGCTTGGACTCCGAGATTTCGAGATCGTCGCGGTTGGGTTCGGGCCGGTCGAGATCGGGGTTCTCCGACGATGTCCTGGTCGGGAAGTGAGGAGTGGGAGTGACCCTGCTACTCGAGAGCACCGTCTGGACCTGTCCCTGCAAAAAAGGCGGGTCGGAGGATGCTCCGCCTGACCCCTCCGACGCTCAAGTCAGCCTTCTCCTCCGGGGGATAAGGATTCCAACCTTTCTATTGGTGCTCTAGTTAGCGGATCATGGAAAAAGAGAGAGCCCCCACTACATGGCCGCTCAGTGGCTTATATAGATCGGGGGGTTGACGTGTTTCTGGTTGTGTCTGAGGGTGCCGTACGGACCTAGTTCCGCAGGTCGAGGCCGCGGTTTACCCTCGCACGGACATGGGGAGGGGCAGGGGGAAAATGATATCTGGGAGTCCACCTCTGACACAGTCAAACGCAGGAGGGGCTATGACGTCATCCGAACGCGATTCACCAGAGCCAGCGTCACGTCACATTTAATGCCCATAACAAGAGAGATGGACGAGGGCTTCAGTACGACGAGGGCGGGCACCGTGTCCGGCCGGTGGAACCCGACGGCGGAGCAGGTGAAGGTGCTGATGGAGCTCTTTAACGACACGCGCACCATCTCATTGACCTGAATGAGTGGAACCCATGAGCACCTCAATCAGGTCCGTGAGAGGTAGGCATCAATGGATTTCTGTTCGGAGTCCCTCCAGCCACGGAGTCTAATCCCGTCACCTCGTTAAAGCTAGATCGTCCATCGACTCTCCGCCGGGGATCGATAGCAGGGCGACGAGCTCTGCGCATTTGTCTGTGAATTCTTCGCGGGTCAGGCGGAGGAGGGCATGCGAAAAGCCTCCAAGGACAAGACGGTACGATCTCCCCCCACCGGCGGTTTCTTTGCTCGCTAGGGTTCCTTGATGGCGTCGTTCGCCTGCGCTTTCCTCACCGATGGTTTCTTAGCTCGTGGAATTTCTTGTTCCTGGGGTTTCTTTGCTCACGTTTGCTTTTTCGACTGCCTTCTCCGATTAAATCGGCGTAATATATATATATATATATATATATGTGTGTGTGTGTGTGTGTGTGTGTGTGTGTTTGCTATCATTTTTTATAAAATAATATATTGATAAATTATTTTTAATATAATAATCTCTAAGGTGTAGAGAGGCGATAACTATTATCACGCAATAATAGGAAGGAATTCTTATTGGAAGTAAAGCTTTATTGTAAGTCATAAGAGAATTGAATTATCCAATAATCTCATTTAATGTTGGCACTCACGTAGTATCGAAGATATTGTTCAAGGAGTAAATTTATATTTTTAGTTTGATCAACCGTTTTGGGATAGAGGCTTGAGGAAAAATATAATTTAGATTTTAGTAATCTCGATCACTAATGATATTATGCGAGACTCCTTAATACGTCATCACATTCTTCATCATCAATTTGACCAACTCCTTTAGTGAATAATATAAGGGTGTAATAACGAATGTTGCACATATTAAAAATCGATCGATGATCATGAGTATCGATCCGAGTCGTCCTACTATTAACAAGTTTCATTTGACGTCCAAGGAAATACTCTCCGAGAGCCTTTATGGTATGGGCGATAGCTCAAAAAGTCCCACTAGCTTTCGCTGTTCTATCTTATTTTGTTAGCAAGTAAAGTACGTCCGAACATATTCCTCTAAATCAGTCCTCATCTTTAGTCAATAAAAGACCATTTCCACGAGAGCCAATGTTCGATGAATCCCTAGATATCTTAACAAAAGAGAATCATGATACTCTCTTAAGAGTTCAAACCTCAAATTATCCGTTTGAGGAACATAAACTCTACTATGTTTGGTATAAATGAATCCCTCTTGTATCTAAAATCATTGTGTCTTGCCTTCTTTAATTATTTGCAACAAGGTTATTACCTGGGGATCACTGTAAAGTCTATTCCTGATTCTAAAAAGGAAGTTGGACTGTAGCTAAATTGCATGGCCTCTACCTTCTAATTGCATGGCATTCGCTAGCTCCATATTTTTGCTCAATACATTAATCACGATATTTGCTCTTTTGGGCTTATACTTCATTACCATATCAAATTCAACTAGGAATTCTTACCATTATACTTGCTTTGGGGAGAGTTACTATTGAGTTTAGAAGTAACTCAATGTGATGTTATATGTCCTTAGCACAAATCGTATTTCGAGAAGATAGTGTTAGATAATTGACCACTCTTGTCACCTCCTTCTTATGCATCGAATATCATTGTTTAGTCTCGTTAAGCTTATAACTCATAGGTCACCGGGTGACCCTCCTACATAAGCACTTTCTTAATAGCAAAGTCTAAAGCATTTATATAGACTTTGAAAGGCTTCCTATAGTCTAGTAATTTGAGTATCGGTTCTTCTAATGTAGTAACATTTAGGTCTTGAAATATCGCTTTACATTTGTTTGACTATCGTCAAGGCTGCTCCTTCTTTAGTAACTCCGTTAGTGGAGCTACATATTTCAAGTACCTAACTATAAAGCACTTAAAATAGTTGTTAAAACCAAAGAAGGATCTCAGCTCCAATACCTTCTTTGGTGTTCATCACTCAGCCACAGCTTGCACTTTCGATTTGTCCATCTGAATAGAACCTTCGCCAATTTGATGTCCTAAAAATAAAATATCCATCTGAGCAAACTAGCACTTCTCTCTTTTTAGGAACAAAATATTCTTATAGAAAATCTTAAAAATTGTTCAAAAGTGCTCGATATGCTCCTCGAGTATTTGGTTGTAAATGATAATATCATCCAAACGGACTATCATAAGCTTGTCTAGATACCCCTTGAATAGTTGGTTCATGAGACTGCAGAATGTAGCTAGATCATTGGTTAAGCAAAAAGGCATTACCAAGAACTTGAATGCTTCATACTTGGTCACATATGTAGCCTTTACTTTATCGCCTTCATCAATGCGCACCTACCAGTAACCCAACCGAAGGTCGAGTTTGGAGAAATACTTCACTTTGTCTAGTTGGTTGAATAAGTCTACGATGAGCAGAATGAAATATTTGTTCTTCATCGTCACATTATTTAGGGCTCGATAGTCGATGCATAATCAGATACTCCTATCTTGTTTCTTCTGTAAGAGGACTGAAGCTTTGAATAATACTTTAGAACTATGAATGAGACCACCATTTAGTAGTTTATCTAACTACCTCTTGAGCTCTACCAACTTTGGAGGAGTCATGCGGTATGGTGGTCTCACTAGAGACTTTACACTTGGTGATATAGTGGTCTCACCAAAGGCTTTACCCTTGCCTTTAGCTTGATACGATGATCCACGTCTTTGTGTGGCGATAAAGTTTTTAGCAACTCAGGTGGCATAATGTTAGTAAACTCCTACAAAATATCTACCACCATAATAGGTTCATAAGTAGCCTCCATATCAAGTTGCTTTAGTTTTACTATGGCCACGAAAGTTAATTCACCTTTTTATACCCCCTTCTTTAATTATAAAGCAGATATTTATTGTGAGTTTTTAGTTCCTTATCGAGAAACTAGAACCATGCAAGGGTCCGCTATCATTTTTGTGCTTTTGCTCTATGTTCCAATCTCGATGAGCACCCCCTTAGCTAGTTCAGAAACATTCTTAGCCTGAGTTCACAACTTTTATCCGACTTGGATTCTTCAAGTATAGCCTAAGTTGGCTTACTTCTCGATCGATAATAAAATTATGGGTCGTACCCGTGTCCATCATTACATAAGTTGTTTGGCCATTTAGCTTGATATCCACATATATCAGCTCGTTGCTCCTTACTTTTTGTGGCTTCATCTTCATGTTCTCCCCTACTTGACTCTGTAATGCATTCAACAAATGTGTTACTCTCATGTGAGGCTCTTACAACTCCTTATCATCGCTATTAGATATGGACTCTCATGCTCGCTTTTGTGGGTACTCTATCGCCATGTGTAGTCCTCTATATATGAAGCATCCATCAGGTTTTGGAGTCTTACTTTTTAAGCTAAGTCCTTTGGTGGAACTTTTTTTCTTTTACTTGCTTCCATATTCCTTGTCTTATGAATACTTAAATAGGTGATTTTTCAAATATTGTTTCTTTTTCCTGAGTCTGAGGAAATAAAGTCAATGAGCCTTGTGCCCATGGCTTCAGGCCATCGAGACATTCTTATGATAATGTCATGAATTTAATTGGAATTGTCTAAGTCACAATGTTATAGACTTAGCTGAGGTTATCTAAGTCATGAGACATCCTTGCATTATCCATTCTCAAAGGATCAATCTAATTACAACCTCGTCTACGTTTCGAAGGATATGCAAAAGAGTAAATTTATTAGTTTGAAAGGGAGTGATAAACAAGATTCAATGTCTCATGAAGAGAACAGCTTTATAAACAAGTCAGTAAATATTTGACGTGCATAAGAGAAAAGAGAGGAAGAAAAAAAAAATTTTAGAAGACAAACGAAGAATCATAAATCCATAAACAATTGCTTATTAGGCGCCGGACATGCTTACCAGTTCATGGGAACTTATAAATTCAATCACTTAATATTATCTCAAACTCCTATCCACCCTGGTGTTACTTTTCATATTCTAAAATGCAAAGATGATTAATATTTTTACTCGCATCATAGTATGTATAAACATTAAAAATTAAATTATTTTAAGATAATTTTACCTATTTTGATGAGTCATCACTCGACAATCTTGTAAACCGTTATTGTTGATAATTTTCATGCAAAACACATAAAAATAGGCGAAACACACAGCCCAACATATGTACAGCCACGAAAGCGACGGCCGTCCGTGGCATACAGGCGGTTTCTTTGCTCGAGAGGGTTTCTACTTCGCGTCGTTCCTTCGATCGTTCAGCGGTCTCGTTCTTTTCCCCGTCGGCGGTTTCTCTGCTTATGAGGGTTTTTTTTTCTTTGCGTCGTTTCGTTGATCGTTCAGCGTTCTCTTTCGCCTTGGATTGCAGGATATGTACTCCCGGATGGCGGAGGATGGATGCCGCCCCCGGAGTGCTTTCTAGGGCCCTTGGACCGACGAGGAGTTAAAGTTTTACCGATTAGACTAATGTAACATCGGATTCAACCATCAACGGTGCCGTATGGTTTGCTCAAGGGTTCGAGGTTACGGTTCTTGATTGGAGCATTACCAAACGCAACCTAACGCAGTTTCCAGCAAGAGTTCGAACTTTTGTGAGTATAACACATATTTGTTGAATTCTTTCGTCGAATAACCAATTCACATCGAATTGGCATTCCATTTTCTTTAAATGACAACTTTATCTGCCTGTTGTCCACATCTGCATTGTATTCGTTACTGCAGAAGATCTTTTGGGATCTCAACAATTCTTGTTAATTGGATGTTCATTTTTCGCAACAAAGAACTTTCCGCTGAAACTTTGTGGCAAAATCATTCACGGAGCTCATCAATGTTACAAGCATTGCTTCTTTCTTGGTTTTTCGTTTAACATTGGCTGATTGATGGATTCTTAGAAAATTCTACTTGCAGATGACGAAAAGGTCAATTGATAAAAATGGGGCCATTCTGTGAGAAAAAAAAAGAAAAGAGACTTTACCTATAATTATTATTTCATTTCTTTTTCATCAGAGTTCAAGCTATTGGCCTTGACCTGAAAAGGCTCTTGAGGTCTTCATAAACTTACTATGAATTAGCCGGTTCAGACTTTATAGAGATTACCTCTGGCTAAGTACACCTAGAAGACAACTACAGCTGTTTTTGCTTAGTCGGCGGCTTGATTGGTAAAAGTTGAAATAGATTTTGTGGTAGCTTGGTTTGGTGTGAGATATAGATCATAACCCAATCCAACCCAACTTGCATGTGTTGCAGCCCAACCATAGGGTTCTAGTGTATTTTTGGTATTCAGGATTGGAGAATTATACAGGAAATATTGCAATCAGCATAGGTACACTGGAGTTGCCCCCTTTTTTTTATTTAATTCAAGGATTAAACTCCTTGTATTGTGACTATTGTCAATTATCCATGCATGATGTATTGCAAAGTGAACAATTAGGATATTGGAAGATGTAGTGGATAAAAAAGGAGAAGCAAAGAGGAAGATATATGGAGTACAATTTTTTTTTTTTCTTTATGATCTGAAGTTAGGTTAAAAGGCATATCTAACAGGACATCTAGTCGTTACTGTTTATGACTTTGCCGACCTGACTTTGTTGATTCACCATCATCATTGAAACTTGTATCATTAAATGTAGCATGCCACAGACCTTAAAACTTGTTGTCAAAGACGATGCTTGGGAGAATTGACATTTTTTTTTGTTAGTTCATCTGAAGCTAAGTAGCCCTTTTAAGCTAGGTCCTTATTCTTCAGCAGTAAATTCTGTAAAGGACCTTATACTCTTGATGGCCAGCTGATGGATTGGAAGGTCTATCAGTTGCAGATGAAGCTTATGCAACCGCGAGAATGCTGTTAGTCTTGGAGATAAAAAAAATGGATTGAAGAAGAACGACCGCTGTAACAGAGAGAATCTAAAGGCTCAATAAGACAACCTATTTTTCTGTTAATGTCTGTTTTTCCTTAAATATAGTTTGTTGCTATTATGTTGTTTCCAGCATCACGAACTTATTGTTTGGTCCTCACACAGCTAAAACTATTCTCTTCTCATGTTAGGTTTGCATAGCCAAAAACTAGCCATAACTCAAGTATAGGTATGGCTGCATGTCATTGTGGAACACTGTTTTGCATGATATCAGTAATCACATTGGTTATTTAAAACAGATTCTATAGGTTATGCTTGAAGGTTATCTGTGCTGTTCATCATGGAACTAACTGTCATGTTGCAAGGCCCTTTGGATAACAAAATTGTTACGTGCTGATCATGTCTGTTGCATGCTGCACACATCAGCATTCATGATGTACTGACATGGCATACGCTTCTGTGCCATGCTGGTACCTTGTTGGAACTGTGCTTATATACACTGGCTGCACTGGTCCCTTATTACACTGGTGCTGTGTGGAAGGTTCATTTGAATGCATTGAGATTCACAGGCCTACCTGATACTCTGCTTGTAGATAGAGTTATGACTGTTATGAAAGCCCATACTTTACATGCGATGCATTTGATCTCTTCTTGTTCTGCTTATGCCAATTACTGGAGCATATATATACATGCAACCTTGTCCAGAGAGCCATATAAGAAACATGTTGACATGATACAGGTTAGGAATTTACAATGACCTTGTGCTTGCATGATGAACTTTATCATCAAAACTGTTGATATATATTTAGACTGCTTTTTGTCATGGGATGATTGTGTTGTAAATCCAGGATATGTGCATTGAGAAAAGATATGGATGTCATGTTATCTATTTTTCTATCATGCAACTTTAATATGAATATATGTGCGTTGGATGATCTTCTGTTCAAGGTCTTGATTTCCTTGACTTGCCATATAATATTTTTTGAAAAAAGGGATGTTAATGAGGTATTTCAAAGGATAAAAGAACAACTTTCAAGTGTATTGATGTGCTCCTCGTTGCATAAACATGACGTGAATGATAGTTGTCAATAACTTCGGTGTCCTAAGACTTGTAATCATCGATATGTAACATTGTGGAAAGCTATGCATCTGCAATTTCTTCTGTGATATTGACAATTGATACCCTGTAGAAATTTAAAAGTGGTTGACTACTCAGTGAAGCTAGCTGTTATTGTTTGTAAAACTGAAGATAAAATTTTCTCTCTTCCAACCAATGTTTGTGCAAATATCTGCCTTCAGTGCTCTGGTTTACCTCTGTTCAGAAGCCTGTCTTTCCCTGTTATTAGTTTTATTATATTTCATTGAATAGGTTTTGTCTATTGTTGAGTTGCCATCTTTAGGATAATCCTGTTATTTATTTCAGTTTATTGCAGTGTCTGGGGCTAGAATCTCATCTTCATCACTTATCTTTACAAAAAAACTTCAATTTCTGAAGTTTGTATATCAAAATATGTGTTGTCTATTGTTGAGTTGCTATTTTAGTAAGATCCTGTTATTTCACAGTCTTGAATTTCTATAGGTAGTCATATAAAAATAAAGCACTCTTTATTAAGGTGAAATTACAATTTCTAAAGTTTGTACATCTCCTACCGGTGGATTGGTAAGGCTTGTTGAGATGTTTCCGTGATGTGTCATGCATCTTCAATTAATAATGTATTGACAGGGTGCCAAAGTGGGTGGGGTTGCAGGGGCCAAACAAGGTTTTCGTCCCATTTTTGGCATGTGGGGGACCTCGGCCATGATTCGGATCACTCGTACCCGCCCCCAAGTTCTTCAGAGGGTGGGTGTTACAAACCTTTGGAACCTGTACAGCCTCTGACAGCTCCGCCTTGACATCGACAAGCTCTTTCTTAATTCTGGTATGTAACCACTCTCACTTTCTTTCCTGGATAATTGAAGTAGGTTCAGTGGCATTGCTAAATTTTTGTGCATCTGCTACTGACCACCGAATCAGTTAAAGTAGCAAGCGGAGACTTTTGGGCACAGCCTACATGCATGGGTGCCAATGGGGGAATCGAACTAGTAAGTTCTCAGGCTTCATTTTTTTTTTTTCTGTCATCAATTTATTGATTGTTTTAGCTCCAAGGCATTTGTTTCTGGTTTCCACATTGAAAGATCAAGTGGGGGGAAGAAAAAAAAAAAGAGTTATTTTCTGCAGTGTTACTAATCAATTCCTGGGAGATTGAAAACTCAGGAGTCGTGGAAGAACAAAATGGAGGAATGTATTATGGCAGAACTGCTGTTTATAGAGTGAGAAGCGGGTTGGGGGTATACTTTCTGTGGTATAAAAGAGGAAACAGAAAATTGCTGGTTCAGCGGCAAATCGTGGAGTTTGCATGACGAGTCTAGCACGACCTCCTGGACGAGGAGTTGAGGAACTTGATGCAGTCTTCGATGGCCTCCGACAGGTGAGTCTCCTCAGGAGCAGCGAACCTCTGTGGAGTCATGCTGGAAGAAACCTTGGACGGTGGCTGTCGCCGGCTTCCGGAGATGAAGTCTAAGGCCCTCGACGTTTTGCGGAAGAATCGGACCGCCGAGAGGCGTGCGCTGTTGAGTAGCCGAGATGAGAAGCCCCTGCGGCCGCGATCCTCCTCCTGATCCACGAAATGGATGTCGGACGTCCGAGAGACCGTCGGCTTCGCATGGATGTTGCTGTCGAGGCTGAAGCCGACGCTCCTCTCGCCCTTCTTCAACATCTGATCTGGCGTCCAAGAACGGCCTTGCCGTAGGAGGGCAGGCAGCGGGACATTTATGGCGAGGCGTCCGCACTGTGCCAAGAGAACACCAAAGGGAAAGGGAAAAAAGAGAGCGTTGAAGAGACGGCAGAGAAGAAGTGGGTTGGACTGTCAGTGAACAGACGATGCCCGCCTGCTCGCTTGATGGAAGAGACTGGCAGCAGCGGTGGACTAAAAGTGGGCGTCGTTGTGGAACACTGACTGGGCCGGTATATACTTGGAGTCATGCTTTGGTCGATGGCACGAGAATCTTATCAGCCTAGAAGCAAGCGAAAGCCCAAAGCCCCCAGAGGAGCAGAGGACGGTCAGAGCGGAGAGGGTCGTGATGCGTCACGAGAGGATCTCAATCCCCTGGCATTTCTTTTGAGGTGCGCACCCCGCCCCATTCCCCTCCCCTCTTCTTTCTGTTATGGCGTGCACCGATTTCAAAGCTCGCGTGGTCTTTCCATGGAGCGAGATCGCTTTGGGTCCATGGGCAAGAAGGCGACCATTTTGCCGGGCGTCCTGCATAAAGCCTTGTGAGTTTCGTACTACATGCAGGTTAACGTATGGTATGATGCATCGGATCCATCTCTCGTTCGTACATCATCATTGTCTGGACCTTGATGCGGGTACGTACACCTGTGTGTGAGAGTCATGTTAAGTAGATCAAATGCCAACGGGGTAGGTCCATGTGGTCGAACATCTGATCCTACGCCTCTTTTTTTTTTGTCTCTTTGGTTCAGTGTTGAGTATCGATGTTGGACTGGGTGTTTGACCATGTGGGTACGAGGAGCAGGCATAAAGAAAACTGATGGGCTACATCGCCTGAAAAAGGGGGAGGAAATGAAAACTCATTAATATGACCAGTGATAAAAAAAAAAGAAAAACTAATATGACTGAGGAAAGAAGGAGACCCAGAAAAGTACGATGTAAAATTGTTTCGTTTGCTATTAATATGTGAGTAATGATATCATCGACATCTATCTATATAGTCGACGCCTACAGATAGAAGGTTATTCACTATCATCGTTGATCTCCTACTAGGATCCCTTAGGGAGCTGAAGCACATCGTTGTTCTACGAGTTGTATTCCTCCTTTTATGAGTTTTCTTCATTCACATGCTGTGTTCAATAATCTTCGAGAGTTTCTGCCAGCCACGTTTTTTCCTCTAATGGCATCTTGGCCATGACCATGCGCATTGATGGTATCTATTGCTTTGCCCTGTAAAATGTTTTACATATTTTCTCATTGGACTAAGGATTTCTTGTAAAACAAAAAAAAAAAAGGGAGAACGAGCTGTATATTTCATTTTGTCCTCCAATAAGAAAAGGCGCAAAGTGGGATCCGCACTTCGAACCGAGTGAGTCACCCGTGAAACCCCGCCGGCGCCTTATTTATTGCCTAACTGCCTTTGCCGCCACCTCTGGCGTATTTAAAAGTAAATGTGCGCGCGTCGCATAAGTCGCGTATAACAAGCTATTTTACGTTGACAAATATATATATATATATATATATATATATATATATATATATATTCTACTCTCACTTGGAGAAGGGAGACGGGGTGAACGGAACATCCAAAGAGACAGGTGGAGTGTCCGAAAGAGTGTTGATTGAAAAAGAGAGAGAGAGAGGGAGACGGTAAAATATGACGTGGCTCCGGAGATGCCGACGCCGTCTCCAAACCCCGTCGCCTGGCTCTGTTATTCGAAACTCCTCCCCCTTGGCTCCAGTTTTTTCTCCCTTTTCTATGTGGGTTTCCTGGATTTCCGTTCTTGCTTTCGTTCGTCTCTGTCCCTCTCTCTCTCGTTCGCTCCTATTTGATATCGTGAAATCTTTGATTCTTGGTTCTTGAAGTGGACGATTCGGACGCTGCCCTTTCTTGGACGAGTACTTTATCTCGGCTTTGCATTCCTGATTTGGGCGTTATTCTTAGGTAGCACTCCAAGTTATTGCTGTATCGTAGCGCCAATTGGCTTTTCGAGATGGAAGCTGGGATCGTAGTTTAGGCCCAACATAGCCCGATCGGAGGAACCTTGACAGGCTGAAGAGCAAGTCAAATGGTGTGTTAGACATGCTTGATGATCGCCAAAACAGGATAATTAGCGTCCTCCAAATAAAATTGGGGAGTGAGGTAAATATTTCTCAGTTCCACTTGCGTTATTTGTTGTACATAGTTTGATTGTGAACCGGAGCATACGGTATCATTAAAACCTTAGATTTGTTTTGGTCTTTTATTGTGTGCAAAAGAGCCCATTAGTTGAAATAAAGAGAGAAGTCTTACAGCTTCGTTGGTACCAACATCTAATGATCGCCTTTATACTGCTTGGTGCAGGTGCTTGTTGTGACGAAATCATGAAGGGGGTGCCTCAGGAATTCCATGGTGCTAAAGTAATTGGTTCATGGAGGTAATCAAACTTAAGGATCCTGTTCTTGATGTGTATAAATTGTCATCTGCTAGTAAAAATTGAAGCTCATCTTGTAGATGTAATCATGCTAGGCTTTTGTAAGATTTTCTTCTTTAGGTCAGCCACACACAAGTTTACTTAAGCCTCTTATAGATTGGATCCCGGAATTATGTTGATGTTCCAAGCTTTCTCTCATGAGGACACATCTTTGGATCATTTTGATGAAATTGAAATTGTCACCACCTCCAATGACCTTGTCATTTAGGTTTCTTTTCCTACAAGCTTCCTGTCTGAGGATGTTCTCAAACAAGGTTGTACTTCTATGATATGTATCGTAGAAGATATTTTATTCAAAAGCAGAAAATAGGAAATAAATGTTTTTTTATTAGTCCACAACACTTGGCTGGGCCAACAATTAACGCATTTGGATGGTATGGCACCAGTATGGGTGGTATGGGTCATTCTTCTTTTGGTGGCAATCATTCTCTATCAGTTTTTTTTTTTTCTTAATTTTCCATTGTTTACTTGTTGTTTTCTGCCTTTGCTTTTGTTATGTTTCTGAGTTCTATTTGCAGCTTTCCTTGCCCATGGTATCAAAAGTTTGCACTCTCACTGGCACCAAACCCCAGAATAATTTTAGGGCAAACTTCAAACCAGACATTATTCATGCACCTTCACTATGAATTAAGGTAATGTCAATTGAAAAGCATTTCTATATATGATGAACTTATTTCTATTGCATGATGTCCTCAGAATAATTTGGTGATCTGGCAATTGCCAAGATGCTTTGTGTTCCTTCCAGAGTGAGTTGGCTTCTTCACATGAACGTGCTACTGGTATTGAATTTATTGTCACCAAATATATAATTATCATCTTTCACTAGAATTGGTGTAATGTGTCCATTACCTCTACACCAGAGTTGATGTTGAAGGAGACTCTTACCGTTGTTGGTAAGTGTTATGGGTATTAAATGCAATATGACGCCACGCTCCTATGGACCCTGCCCTTATGACGTCACGCCCCTCCTGCGCTCAACTACCCCCACGATTGACCACCCGACGTGATATCTCCTCTGCTCTGCCTTAAGACCATGCTGAGTCAACCACGGCATCGGCCTGCGAAACCAGGTCCGTATACCGCCCCTCAGACGCAACCAGAAGCACGCCATGGCTTGACATATTTAACCGACCACAGAGTAAGAAGAAGGAGGTAAGTCTTTCAGGACTAAGGATTGGATCTGGAGACAGGGAAGAAAGTGGGCGGACTGAGCGCCGGAACCCTTGAGTGGGGATCTGACTTGAGCGTCGGAGGGGTCGGGCGGAGCATCCTCCGACCCGCCTTTGTGCAGGTACTCCCCCCCCCCGGGCGACCCCGGCTCGAACGACCGACCGGGATCCAGCTGGAGCAGGAGCCCTCGACGAGCCCAGAACCTTACCGAGACGACCCCGGATTCTCTTCTTCCCTAACACACAGCCCGGGATCACGGTAAAAAGTTGTTTGCACTAACAGTAAGGACAAAAGTAATGCTATTCTCGCTGGTCGATGTTTCTAAGGAGCACCTATCATAAACTAACATAACCATTGGATGTCAATTCCTTGTTGAATTGTAGAGTGTTTTTGGTCCTTTGCCATGTTGCATGTCTGAATCTTAGAATTAATGAACTCTACTTCTAACTTGCCTTTCAGATTTACAGAAGCATTTCAGTGTAATGCTCGAAAGAAAGCCACATGTTTATGTGTCACAATAACAAAATTTAGTACATACATGGTTGTTTTTGCTTTGTGGCTGCTGAAAATATCAATCCATTTAGCTTTGTTTCTCCGAATTTTCAGCAATAAAAGTAGCACTTTAAACATCGGTTTAAAGTGGTTGAGTGATGTCTGGCACTTGTGCCAGTTTGAGCTTCATTAACAAAATTTGTGCATTATTAGCTTGTCATCCTCTTTAGCGCATTGACCGATACATTCAGATGGTTGGTGGAGCCCAATCGGTCAGTAATAAGTAAGTTTTTTATGGTTTTTGTTCTTTCAGATGAGATCACTTAATTCCTTGGTTTTGTCTTACGCTGCTGATCTTTGGTGCCATCAGCTGCTACTAGCAACAGCAGCAGGTTAGAAACTTCCGTAGAAGCTTTTCCTTGTAAATATTGTTGCTAACATCTCATGTTTCTTTGCCATTTGTGACTGATATCAACGGACTTGACAAGTAGTGATGCGCGGTTCCGCTGTATCATTGTGGCGGAAGGGGATTAGACCGATCCAGTGGATGTGCAGATGTATTGTTGGGATTGATCGATCGACCTGTCGACCGATAACACCCTGTGAATTGGCGAGGACAGCAGGTAATTGTTCTGATTCTGAAGCAGCAGCATCTACCGGTATCGTCTCAAGGCAGGCAGCAACCCGTTCGACGTTTTGACTTGTGCAGCACTGCATCGTGTATGACGGGCCCAGAAAAGTTCCTCGGAATGGGCGGATGGGGGACGTACTCGGTGGGAAACGTCCAAACAAGAAGCCGAAGATGAGGATAAGCTTCGACATACATAACAAATTGAACCGGACGAGGACGCAGACGAACTGGAGATTAGACTCGAGGGAACCATACCGACACAACAGCAGCGGAAGCAGCACACGAATTCCCAGACGCCTGCTGGAGACCACACAAAATGCCAAGACGGGGAACGAGTTAAAACATCGGACGTGTGGATGTAACGTGGAGCAGTTGATCGACAGTTTCTGGCTCCGCCGCGGGACCGTGAGACGGTGTGACGGCTTCGTCGCTGCTGCTGCCTCCGCCGCAGCCGCTCTACTCCGTGACGTAGCTCAGGAACTCCTCGTCGCGGAGGAGCGCTTCCATGGTCTCCGGCGCCAGGCACACCTCCAACTCCACGCTACTCCCGCCCTCCCTCCCTGGGAACGCCGACATCTTCCCGTCGAACTTGTTCGCCCTGCCGCTCCGAACCGCCGCCGGGAGGCCCCACCCCAAGTCGTTTCCCTCGTACACGGGGAACCGGTGGGAGCTGCCCATCGTCAATCCCGCCCCGTCCGGGTTCCCCAGTGGGAAGCACCGCGGCGCCGCCTCCCACACCGCCACGCCGCGTCGGATCGTCTCGTTTCCATGCGACGCCACGTTGCGGTGCAGCAGCCCCGCCGCCCAGCGGAGGTCCCGCCCCACCACCTCCTTCACCGCCGCCGTCGTCGGGATGCTCTGGATCGCGTTCCCGAAGTAGTTGGGCGCCACCTGGGGCTCCACCCGGTGCCGGCAGTTCACCGCCATCCGGAACGTCGTCATCGCTTCCGGCGGCAGCTGCTTCCGAGCCCGCGTCACGGACCGCCACACGTGGGCGCACAGTGACTGGAAGGAAGAGATCTGCTCCTCTTTGTACGCCATCACCGCCTTCGGGTCGTGGACTTGCTTGCCGTATATCTCGGCGTCGGGTTCACCGACGGCTGCGACCTTTGCGAAGCCGTCGTTGGCCCTCGATTTGAGCTCGAAAATGGCCTCCCGGCTGAAGCGGAAGATCCGCTCTCGAAGCGGTGCGTCCACCGGAAACGTCACCTCCGGGCCGCGTCCGCCGGGGAACCGAAGCACCGCCTTGGAGTCGCCGAAGTAGTTTCGGCGAAAGTCCGGCGGCGAGGGGGAGCCGCCGCGGCAGAGCTCCGCCCACGCGTTGAAGAAGTTCCAGAACGAGGTCCCATCGACGACGGCGTGGTTGACGGCCGCGCCGAGGAACACGGCGCGGTCCGCGAGCTCGGTGAGCTGGAAAGAGGCGAGCGGGCGGAAATGGCCGTGGAAGCTGATGGCGCCGTCGAGGGGGAAGAGCGATTTGACCGCCGGCGGCACATCGGAGGAGGTGGGGAGCAGGTCGGGGAGGGTGAGCGAGTCGGCGGTGGCGTAGGCGAATTCGACGCCAGCGTCATTGCAGGAGACGAGGATGCGACCGTCGGGTAGGGTGGAGAGGCGGCCGGCGAGGGCGGGGAAGATGGACAACGCGCGGGAGAGGGAGGAGGCGAGGAGGGAGACCAGCGAGGCAATGGACGTCGGGGGAGAGGGGAAGAAGAGTCCCTTCTGGATGTAGTGGCAAGACAGCATGGGGAGGTCGGAGACGGAGAGCGGGAGGTCGCCGATGGAGGAGCCGCGGTCGGGGCACACCGTGCACTTGGATACAACGGTCACAGCAGCGGCAGCAGCTGCGAAGGCAGAAGAATTGGGAGGGATCGAAGACATGGTGTTACCGTCTTCCCTGCTCTGCTTGGGTGGGGGGCAGCCGCTGCTGCTCTCTTTACACTCGGGAGTGGGGGGTGTGTGTGCTGTGGGAGAGAAGCTGGGTCGGGGGTATATAAAGGGAAGGGAGGGTGGCCGGATGCATGCATTTGGACCTTATGGAGACCCTCCTCTGACACTCTTGTGCTACTGGATATATCTTGATGGCGGAAAAGGACATCACCTCTACTGGGGACGACTCCTCAGGGGAGGGGAATGATCCCTTCCATTTTCCCAGCAGCAGTCGGCAGCAGACCATCACACTCCCCCCCATTAAATCTATTACGACCCATCAGGCTTAGTTGTCAGCCGGTGTGCACCATGGTACAGCTGACTCTCTCGCACGATTCCACTGCTGTCTATATTGTGGCAACGATCCATGCAAGAAACAGGGAAAGCACGAGGAGAACAAGCCACGTTGGTCCATGCAAGGGAGCGAGGGAGTGAGATGGTCCACGTACTGCCTGCCCGAGATAGCTGTTTCCAGTCTGCGGAGACACTGACATGCTCTGCTTATGTGTGCCTGGCGTTGTTTATCCGAGTGGGTTACCGCCGAGCCTAAGAGTCTGTTCTACCGCAGCCCTGATTGAGAGAGAGACAGAGAGAGAGAGAGACAGAGAGAGAGACAGAGAGAGAGAGAGAGACGTTGACCTCCCCCACGGCCGAATTCCCAAGCCACATTAGAAGCGAAGCAAATGGTATTAGTTGACGCTACGGCAGTGAGTGAGTTCTACGAGGAGCGCTTCGACGGCTTCTGAGGGCTCTCTCTCTCTCTCTCTCTCTCTCTCTCTCTCTCACTGCTTCTCACCATGGGAGGTAACCGACACGTAGCCGTCCAACAGAGAGGATGATTAAATGGGACGGCGTGGGATGCTGCTGCATTCCAGCACATTATGGGTTGGTGGTAGGTGTCGAGCCTCTCCACCACCACCCAACAGATCCTGTGTCTCGCCCGACCCACGAGACGCACTTTCCTTCCGTCGTAGCAGGGGGGATCGCGGTTCCATTTCATCCGGAACTAAATCGAACCGAGACTCTACGGGGTTCGGTTTCGGGTTCGAAAAATTGGAACTATCTGGAATCGGTTCCAAATTTGATTCCAATCGTCGGTTCCATCGGTTGAGATCTCCCGTCATGGAGTTTGCATGTTTCGTGGCTCGGCCGAGACGGGAAGGCAAAGGTCGTGCATTTTTGCTTATGGTGTTGCTAAACATATGGGTGACAATGCCATTAGGCCAACAGAGGAGGGAGATTAAGAACGTGGGTGGATACATTTAACGGATTGAGTGCGCGCCGACCTCCGCCCAACAGAGGCACGACGGGGGCATCAGAGGATTCGTGGGACGGCGGCGCGGGTGGCTCTTGTTCTTCTTCTTGCTTTGCCATTAGCCCACGGCTCAGATTGGATCCAAGTCACCCATTAATTGATAGGGAAATTAAAACGGCCAGAAGGTGGAGTCGACGAAGTTAATGATCCCATTCAGCTACCTCAATCGAAATAATCTTTTTTTTTTTTCAAAATACTCCTTCAATTAACCAATCTATTAAGTTATAGAAAGAGACAGATTCTTCATTCGAAGAAACCACTGCAATCAAATTCCAAACCCGATTTGATTCGTGTTCAAACTGAACCGTGGTTAAAAGCCTAGATTAGCCAAGATGAGAATGTCGACTTACGTAGTTAGAATTTGGTTTTCCCAAGTGCAGATGATTAAAAGTGGTGATGATGCATCCCTGAAATCATTGATGGTTCCAACACCCTACAAAAGATTGTGGGAATATAAAAATCAAAGCCTATTATTGGCCCTCAATATTCATATGAAATTAGGCATACACAATAATATGCTAGAAGAATACTTTTGCAGTGGCTAAAGAATCATTTGGCTCACCAGAAGACAGACACCACCACCTAACATCCAAAACCTATTATTCTCCCCGCACTTGAACCAAACTAGAATCAAAGTTTCTATAGACAAATATAAGAAGCCCTAAAAGGGAAACCCCCAGATGATCAGTAGCACTCAAAAAAGTCTCAAGACAATCGAAAATATACTGAGGATTCATTTTAAGCTAAAGAAGAAGAAATTATGGGGGTACAAGTCTACACTTCAAACTCAATCAGCATGGTGGAGGTTGAAATCAGTAGTAGGAAAATGCTATGATGCTTAGAATAAAAATCAAGCCTTAGGCCTTTCTGTAACAATGCTTATCAAGAGATGCCTAAAACAACACAGCAAATTGATCAGTGGATTTGCCTGAGACAAAGACACAGCTGCTCATCTGAAGGACAGCGACAAAGGTCCCACCTAAAACAATTATGCCATGATCTCCACCAACTATTAGATAAGGTTGACTGCAGAACAGATTTCACTTGTTGCTGAATACTTGTTGATATTTTATGAAATGCCAAGAGAAGGATAAAAAAAAAAAGAACACACAAATTGGATCTATGGCCTACCTATTGCGGACACAAATTGTTTATGATGGTCTCCAGAAACAATGCATGAAAAACCAAAAAAAAAAAAAAAGCATTGTTCGATTATTGGTTAAATTAAAAATAAAAAAAAGTACAGGAGACCATTATACACCACCTGACACTGCCTTGCAATTGCCAAAGATCAAAGCCAACCATCCATCATGATCATCAGCCTGCGACAGGAACCACATACACGGTCATCCATGGAAGAACCAAAAACTCTTGTCTGAGGCACAATCACATATCAAAATCGAATGAAGTATCGTTTTGTTTGAGGAACCTCATATCCTACAGCATAGATGATCTACTGTAGCACCTTCAGGTCCACCAGCTCCGAGTGATCGAACTTAGTTGAGTCTGAAATGGACATCCGAACTCTGGTTCTTAGTGCCATTTTAGATGTGTGGTTCCCATGGAGTCAACCTTGACCATCGATGGTGGCAGACAATCAATCATGCTGAATCATGACACCACCAAGAGAATGGTGCGTCCAAAAAGGCTTGTTTGGGATATAAAGATGCAGAACCTGTTTCTTTCACCAAAGCCACTGCAACAGATGCAAAACATCGAGTCAAAAGCATGTATAATAATTATTCTTCTTTACACTAACAAAACATGTCTTTTTTCTGTTAGGAACCCAAACAAATAAACCAAACTGCACATTTTCCCACGACAATGTTCAGACGAAATGCTTAATCACAGAAAAGGTCGTGATTATATTCTGTTAGACTTATTTATTTGCTTTTGTGAAAGTAGAGAAGGACGGAGAAGCAGAAAAACCAACCAAGAAAGTTGTCTGGTGATGAAAAATGTGAGCGACAAAAATAATGAAGTCAATGGATCAGAATCATATTTTCTGTCAAAAGAGTAGTAGATGCAGATGGATGGGGCTTTCAGTTCTCCAGTCCATTTTCCACTAGAAAGCATAGCTAAATGGATATTTGGGAGCCAGAAGTGAATGCATGCTCACAGCTCAAATGGTACCCAAAAACTAACAGCATGTGAACTATTGTAAAAGATACACTCGTTGTGCATTACAAATTTCTAGCAAAATTCAGGGGAATCCATAAAGCAGATCTGCTAAGACCGAAAAATATTAATAAGCCAGCAATAGGATTAATCACAGCCCTAAAAATCTATAAAAGACTAGTGATACATAGAAAGATGGTAAGTGAAACAATACGAGTGGCAGCATAGTTATTAAGGATTATATAAGTAAAATATGAAGTCAAACAAAATAGGAAGCTGAAAATATCCACCCTTTGGTGCCACATTCAACTCATGCCCAGGGTTGGGCTAGTAACACAATTAGACTGCCAGGATAGACATTCTTAATCAGAAAATGACGGTATATCTCCGAGCTTCACAAGAACATGGTAAAAACATGCAGAATTTAACTACCATATGGAGCAAACCAAATATCAAACTTCTGAATCTTTTAAAACTCACCGCATTTTAATTTAAATCTGCCAATTGCTCTCTAGAGACAATGCATTACCAACAATATCACCATTCTAGAAATTTATATTATTGGATGAGGTTGCAAATGTACCTCATTTGCATCCTTCAGCCTGAAGTAGTTAAAGGTGGACATAATTTTTTATCTAGTCTAAATTCACCAAAATCAAGCCAGACTGAATAAAGAAAAAAACTAGGATAGGAATTAATAGATACAGTTAGTCCATAGGATACATTCTATTTCTAGTTCAACACTGAGACCCTTCTATTAATCAACACCATCAACATGTTAAACTTTGTAAGATAAAATGTATTTAAAAACATAAAAAATCATATGCGATTATTCAAGCAGAATCCCAAAATTCACATACCTAATTTCTGGCTATTATGTTTTAGCTAGAACTTTCATCTGGAGAATGGAACTTAAAAAATAAAAAGCACTATAATTGCAAGGTTTCGGTTGCATGCTAAGCAACACAGATAAATTGAATGTTGATGTTTACTGGGCTGCTTTAAGATGCACACACTCAGAAGTCCAAGACCTACTTCGATTGATTATGAACTATAAGCTACCTTAAACAAGAAAGCTATACTCTATCACTCACACATAGCAAAAACTATGACAAATGCTTTAAATGAGTCACTAACAAGCTGAACTGACTTAGTTAGTTCAGAATAAAACTTTAAGATGAAATTCTTAACTGATATAAAGATTGAACCCAGTCCATCAATTTGAACTAAAACTGATCGGAATTCTATTTGACCAAATCATACCAACCAAATATGTATTTCACCTGAATCTGAATAACAAAATATATCACATACTGTTTAAGTGAAAATTTTAAGTGAAAAGAAGCCGACACAAGGTGAATAACAACATTTAGTATCTACAAAGAGAGTAGGGTTCAGACCAAAGTATCACATTTTGCACAATGTAACCAAGGCATAAGTGAAGCCAGTACAATGAAACAATTGAAAAATCCTTGGTATGAAATCCAAAAACAAGAGGAATACCATTCTCCAGGCAATCAATCACAACAATTCACAACCTGCACCTTTTATTTTTAATTTGAGTGCCACTTATAATTGATACGATGCACCAAAGAGTTAGATATAGAAAGGGTTTTACCATTATGTTAGATTAGAATAAAAGAATGTTGGATATGATCCACCTCATAGACATTGTCAACATATCATCTTCTTTTATCTCATAAATAAAAATGTTAAAATTGTCAGCCCTGCTACCAAAAAATCTTCTTTCCTTCCGATATTTCTTCAATGTCCAGCATCCATTGTAAGAAGCTCTGGACCGTATTCAAGATACTCATACAACATGAAGGCTTTCAAAATCTTTTTGCCTTGATCACCAGTAACCTTTACAAGAACATTCTCCATCTCTGAAGTGATGAAACCGGGTAACATCCCTCACCACAATTTCTCGCTCTGCAATTTTGGATATGTACTTAATTGCTTCGTGACAATCATCGCAGACACGTAAGTTTTTCATAATTCGAATTGGAACTCCGACAGGCAAGCTTAGAATGGCAAATGCAATGGCCAACTTTTCATTGTGGTGAGCTAAGCTGGTCTCTTTTTCCTCTTCCTCCATGTCATGGAAGACTGTGCTAGTGTCTGGTAAATATCCCAACTCCCTCATTCTACCAAGCAGTTGTTCCAACAGCTGATCAATCTCCTCTTGCCTTGGATTTGACGTATCTCCTGTAGAAAACTGATAGACCTGGCCCTTGTACTCTACCCAGCTGATTCCAGGCTCCTTCCTCACTCTCTTCTCCCTCATAGCTCTCCTTACCTCAGAGACATCGATCCATCTGGCGGTGGTGGCTCGAATATTCGATAGCAGCACATAAGAAGCAGAATCCTGAGGGTCCAACCTCAGAACACACTCTGCCACTCTCTCTGCCATCTCTGCATTCTTGTGGGTTTTACAGGCAGACAACAAGGTCTTCCAAATGACAGCATCGGCTGGAATGGGCATAGATCTGATAAGAGTTTCAGCCTCATCCAGACATCCTGAACGCCCAAGAAGATCCACCATGCAAGTGTAGTGCTTCAGAGTAGGCTTGAATCCATATTTATGCATCATGAGCTCAAAATATTCTTTTCCCTTATCCTTCAACCCACTATGGCTGCAAGCATACAGCAAGCTTAAGAATGTCACTTCACTGGGATCAGTCCCCTCTCTGACCATCTTGTCAAAAAGCTGGATTGCCTCCTCCCCATGTCCATGGAAACCATAAGCCGCGATCATGGAGCTCCAAAGCACAAGATCTGATCCATCGTCGGATTCAGAGAATATCTTAGAAGAATCATCTAAGCAACCACATTTTGAATACATGCTTATAAGCGAACTCCTCACTGGAATTACGGAATCAACTCCAGCTTTGATGACTTCTGCATGAACCTGTTGTCCCTGTCCGAGGGAGGCCAAGTCTGAGCACGAGCTTATAACGCTAACGAAAGTCACATGGTCCGGTGATAATCCTACAGCCTTCATCAGACTGAAATGGTGGACTGCTCCTTCGGTGTCCCCATTCTGTGCTCTTCCTGCAATTATGGTATTGCATGATACTACGTTAATGGTAGGCAATCCGTTTAGAACCCTCTCTCCATCATCAAGACAACCACATCTCATGTACATGTGAGCCAGGGAACTCCCAACACACATATCATGCTCGAATCCATTCCGAACCACATAAGCATGGATCTGGTGGCCAGAACCGACGTCTTTCAGCCCCGCGCAACATCTCAAGGCACTGCCTAGACCGAATTCATCGGGCCTCAAGCCCGCTTCCCTCATCCTCCGGAAGAACTCCAGCCCTTCTTCGTCCAACTCAAAATGGGCGAGGCCGGTGATCATGGCATTCCAGGTGGCGACATTCCTCTCGGGCATTTCATCGAACAACTTGCGCGCAGCATGGATGTCGCCGTTCTGTATGAGGCCCCCGATAAGGATATTGAACGACATAACGTTCCTCCTGGGCATTGCATCGAACACAGCGCGGGCGGCATTTCCCTGACCGAGCTTGGAGTACATGTGGAGGAGGTGGTTGGCGGTGAAGCGGTGGGAGGCAGCGCCGGCGGCGACGATGAGGGCGTGAATCTGCTGGCCCTGGCGGAGGGACTGCTGCGGGACGCAGCAGCCATTGAGGAGGTGGGAGAAGAGATTTGGGTCGGACCATAGCTCGGGCAGGAACCCTCGCAGGGCTTCTCGGAGACGACCTTTGGAGCATAGATGGACGAACTCCTGCTCGGACTTTGGGTGGCGGACGGCGGTGCAGACGAGCTTGCTGATCGTCGAGGGGGCGAGGCGAGGGCGTTGGGCCATGTGTTAGCGGCCGAGGGTCCATGACATATGTACCCACGAGCAGCTGCTTGGATCCGCCATTAACTTACTGGGTCGGGTTCACGATGGATATAGGATTTACGCGCCATCGTTTTGCGGATTCAGTTCCGAAATCCCAAATCCGATCCAAGCTGCGGTTATCGGGTTTTCGGGCGCCATCAGAACCCGTGATTCATCTCTATGATACAAAGTGTTATTACTTGCTTCTCTTGTCTCATCATGGACTTTGTTTTGGAGCTTAATAAAAGTTAATTGCCTTACGTTATTTTGGATCCCAGTTATCTTATCTTTTTTTTATGCAACAACAGTAAATTATATATATATATATATATATATATATATATATATATATATATATATATATATATATATATATATATCCTTTGTGGACGAATTTAAAATCTAAACTTATCTTTTGCGGACGAGTATCGTTTGGCTGTCGCGCGTACACAATGACACATCAAATACACGATGCCAACAAATGACACAACGGCACATCAAATTAAGTGGAAGAACAGAAGGCTTCTCTCACAACTTGCCGACAAAAGCTTGCAGCATCTTCTGGGAATTTTAGCCACCGTAGGTGACAACAAGGCTTAAAATAATGTTGGAAAGAATCTTTCTCCTCTTACAGACAAAAATCTGCAGCATCTCGCCAAAAGAAAGCTTGGATTTTGGTCAATGAAGGTGACTTGCATGGACACCAAGTTCGATCTTTGAAAGTTGCAGCCAGCGTGGGGATGTGCCAGTAGCAACAACAAGAAGAGGCATCACAAAGGAGTGGCTGCAGCTGAGGTAATTGGGTAAGTCCATTTCAGCTGCAGAGATCTTAAATAAATATACAAGCAATTGGAACGATCGGATGCATTAGCGTCTGTTGCCCCATAGCCGATTGCTTGTTATATTTTCTTCCATGTTGGATCGACTTCACCATCTAAAAGAGTAGGAACAGCTCTGTGGGAGGATTCCCGATCAATCAGCAGAGCCATGAGATAGCAAGTAGCACGCTTTTGAGAGACACCGCAGATTTGATCTTAGGTCGATACGAGGCGAGAGAATGGATGCTCAACATCAATGTGCAGATGATACGGAATCGGAGGGGGGGAGTGAAGAATGAATGAGATGGAGAGGCAGTTGAATGCAGAGTCAAGCTCCAACTGGGGGTTTCAGTGACCATATTTGGTCAAACAAGTGATACTGTTGCTCTCAAGTCTTTAACTATACAAAAGCTGACTTTTTCATCATCTGTGCAGACATCAAAAGCAACAGTGACATCGGCAAGAAAATGCTTTGTGACTCGAGAGACATTATAGCAAAGGATGAGCACTATTTTACTGTTGATTGCACAGCCACCAAAGGTAGCCATCTCATCCAAGCTGGTATTCTAGGTGATTGGAGTTGGAACATATGGAAGCAAGGAATTGGCAGTTCTGTGGAAACAAATTGGATATGCTTCAACATTGCAGAGTTAGGAACGTAAGAAACGAGGGTCGATGAATCATTGACCATTGCAGAGTTGCTCTACGACACCAGCTTTAACATGGAAGCATGCCGCTTCCTCTCGTCTGCTAACAATTGGATATGCTCAACATGACAGATTCAATAGACAACAAGCCAAACCACATGGTTCAGCTCTTCACCTGATAACCCAACAGGAGTCCCATGACTTTGGCAGACTCTGATGAAGCCCGGGCTCTATTAGCAGCAAATGAGAAAGAACAGCCCACAACATCCTTGCTTCCCTAATAATCCACGAGGCAAAGCATGGTGATTAATCCAACGCCAACAAGCAACACTCACTCTTGAAAATAATCAGGAGATTGTGTTGCTGTGGTCACACTCCTGATTTCCAATACTGTAGAAATGGTTTACCATACAGAGAAGCAAAAGCTTTTGGGCTTCAACTATGAAACCACATGCTGGCAATTTAAGCATTCCGAATCTTTCTTTCGACCTCAAACTCCCAGGCGGTCAGAATCAGCCAATCCTCCCAAAGGATCCATCAGCAAGCATCTATTTATGGGATGCCACATTCAGTGATACTTCATCCATGAGCGAGGGTAACATTTGAGGTTGTAGTTTCATCCTGTGTTGAGATATTCCAAAGTGACGCTGCATGAGTTTATTGCCATGCGATGATGGATTGAAGACACTAGCTACTTCACCAAGTTGATCTGAATCGAGAATGGCGGACAATTGGCCTGACAATGAAGGTGTCATGGCTAAACTTGATTGTGTGGTAACAGTGGATGGTTGGGAAGATGGTGAGGGAGGTTTATTATCCGGCAAATCGACGGTAGTAATGTCATGTATGCTGGTCCTTCTCTTGTCTTTGCTGCCGGAGTTGAGCCTGATGAAGTACTTCTGGGCATGACTGGCCACCTGAGTAGGAGTCCTGGTGATCACAAAATTTCTAGAGATGTTTCTCCAGTCTCCTTTGCCATACTTGTCCAGCCCAAGCAAGAACAGCCTGAAGAAGTTTCACATAAGATTAGCATCAACCACAAGTGTCTTCCACAGCACTGCCCATGTCAGATTGCAAAGATGCAGGAAACAAAACCATGGAGAATAATAAGAACATTAGCTCAAACAGGTTGGGAATTGAGGTCCAAAGATGCATGCAAAAGATGAAGAAGCTTGCCTGTGCTCCTCTTCGGTCCAAGGGATTCCTTTCTTCCTCTCGTGATGAGATGCTCTGGCACCAGATCGCTTGCCGCCGCCGCCGCCGGCGCAGTAAGTGTTCTTCCATCCTTCGGAATCATAACTGTTCTCCCAGTCCAGTGTAAAAGATGAAGTCCCGTAGTACACAGGGCAGGGGACCCGGCCGGCTTCTATCTCGGTGACGTCGTCCACCAATTCCCGGTAATGGCTCAGCACATCTGGCACCGTCTTCCCAGGGATCAAAGCCGCCACCTTTTCCCATCGGTCCGGCCCGTCGAATTTTGCCAGGGCGTCCTCGAAGCGCTTGTTCTCCTCCTGAGTCCACCTCCCGCCGCTTTCCTGGCGAACGAACCAGTTCGTGCTGCAAGGAAGAACATCCATCCACGATCTTGCTGTTTTCATCCGGCGCTCCCGAAAGCCTTCCCTTCGATCACAAAAAGCCGATCTTGAACTGGATCTTGTGCACAAGAACCAACCGAGAAGGATGGAGTTGCTCGACCCAAAACACACCTTCGTTCGGAGAAGCAGATCAAGGAGAAAGATGGAAGCTTGGAAGAAGCACAAGCGCCCACCAAGCGAGGAGTCCAAGCACAATGATCCCCGTCGTAAAACCTAAACCCTAGAAAACCTCGAGTCGCCAGGCCCAAGACGACAAGGGAAACCAAGAGAAAAAGCAGATGCAGTGACAAAGGTGCGACCTTTCTTCATTCGCAGAGAGTATAAAAGAGAAAGGTAGAGAAGAAGTGCGGTGAATGAATCAAGAATCCAGGCCTATCAATCTTTTTCCATCTCCTTTTCTCCCCCTAGATTCCTTATTCTATTCCTTCTGCTGCTGTCTGAGATCTGAAGGGTCTCATGGCGGAAGGGAGAGAGAAGGCGGAGGAGAGAGGAGAGGAGAGGAGAGGAGAGGGGAGGGGAGGAAGGCACTGATTGGCTTTTGGTGGAGCTTTGTGGCCACCAAACCAACTCGAGTGAAAGCTTGTCTCCCCTGTTCCTTTATAAAGACAGACTGGCGGACAATTGCTCTCATGGGTGTGCGGATTCATCCAAAAGTTACGGCTTTGCTAACACCCTCATTAGCTCAGCTACTAATCCATTTACTATATCAAAAACCTACAATGACCACAAAGATATCTTAATGTTGTTACCTAAGTTCTCTTCGTTTTCAGTGCAGTCACCCAGCCAATCACTGCTTGCACACCCTCCAACCCTTCACTGAGCTCGGTCCACTTGCAACATACTATAATGGATGTGCTCATTGAACATTGAAACAAGGATGCATTCAATATTGACGCATTTATTTCTGAACCTGTGAGCGTCTGTCCTAACTTTTACGTTTGCTCGCTGTCTCTCGTTCAATCGAATGGGCATCTCGCGTCGGGACACCGTAATCGCATGGGTGATTGGCATTGGATGGAATCACAGTCAACCTCTCGTAGCTGATGCGACCAACTGCTGTCCAGCTTCCTCCCTTTACTGTGCCTCGCTCTCCTTCTCAGCAGCATCGTTTTAGCTGGTTTGTCCCACTTGTTGATGTGTCTAACAAACCAATTGTTCGGAAAGCACAGAGGGTGGTGCAGATGAACAATGGGCGGAGGGAACCGCCCGCTTTTTCTTGGCTTCGCTGCCAGCCTCTCTTCATCCGTTGGACAAAGAAGGCAGACAAAGATCCGATTGCAAACACCAAGGTGAAAGATGATGTGCGAATGATGTAACGCTTTGTCTTCTCCGTTGGCCGAGAAAGCAGGGGAAGAGAAGAGAAAATGGCAACAGAAAGGACAGGCATCAGAAACACCCTGTGCGGTATAACATTGTTTAAGATGATGTGCAGTGCAGAGAGCTTGAATTATGAGGACATAAAATAATACCGGTGATGATTTACAAAGGAAGGGTAAAGACGAAGAGGATGCTTAGCCGGTGACTCGTCCGAAGTGCAAGTAGGTCGTTCTCCGGAAGCCAAAGTCTGCATACAGACAACAAGACATGCTTCAGCAGCGTATGGTGTTGAAGCGTGGAAAACAGGGGGAAGTATCATGCCGCACGGCACGAGGAGTTGGACCGTGCTTTCCGAAACAGGAAAGAGTCATTGTTAAGGGCTTCCCGCACCGGCATTGGCGCCCGTCATTAGGGCCTCGTTTGGCGTGCACGAGAAAAGTCGCCTCCATCAAGCTGGGAGTGAGTACACTCCAAGAAACTAAATTATACAGTGCAGGGAGGGGGACAACAGATACCCAACCTTTCGTCAATGCCTGCTGGTCAGAGAGAGAGAGAGGGTGGGACGGTGTCTTAAAACAGCTCTTGGAGATCCGTGGAGCCGGCGAAGAGGGCTGTTGAGTTGAATGAATGCTTACCTGGATGATAACCCTGGATCGAGGCATAGGAGCTGCGTCCTTGTTGACCAGGTTTGTGGACTCGAAAAGCCTATGTTCGATTAGGAGAAGAGGGGTTGGATACGTCCTCTGCTCGTGATATTGACGTGGAGGACACTACCTTTGTAATGGGGGGGGTTGGACTCTGGGAAGGGGTAGTGGACTGTGTGTAGGGCGATTGCCTCTGTTACCGTCCAAAGGTCTTGTCGTCATCCAACTCTCAGACGACGCAAAGATAAGCTTGAAGGTGAAGAAACCATAAAGAGGATGATCCAGATCTGGATAACTATCGATCAAGTCTCGAGTCATTAGATCATCAATGAGATCAGTCTGTTAAAACATATCTTTGTACTAAAAAATAAAATCATAAATAATATTATAAAATTATTGTGGTGTCAAAAGGGAGAATGGTTTGAGCGAGAGAGTGGACAGCCAAAAAGCGAGAGGGTGAAGACGACAAGAGAGAGAACGAAAAGGGTGATTAGATGGCACCGTCAAGCTCATTTGGCTCCTCCTCGCCATACGTCTCCTCGAGCTAACCATATTGTGGCCCCCCTTCTTTCCCTGATGTGAAGTGCCAACCTCTCTAAGAAAGGAACAAACCGTAGATGAAACTAGATAGCTGTAAACCGAAGCTTTCCTTGACCAGGCTTCAATCAAACTTACGGACCTGAAACTGGTAAGGATGGAAGACTTACATGCCCGGGTTTAGTTCGGGAAGATCGCATCCCTTGGGATCTATACAACCGGATGTGTTCTGAAACAGCTGAGGAGGAGGACCAACGGGAGGAGCACATCGATTGAGGTTGCTGATACAGAACCGGAACATCCGGCGAAGCACGGGAAGCCACAGAATACCATCGATCGCTACTTACCAAACTTTCATCTCCTCCCGTCTCATTTCCAATATACGACATTAACACGGACATCAGCAATAATAAATCATGACAACTAGTAGGTTTGCATTTTTACACCTTTCCGATTGTGAAATACGTTGCAAGTTCGTAGAAAAATAAATGATTTCTAGCCAACCCCAGAGAATTCTGAGAATAGACGAATGCATTATCAAGATACCATCCATAGTAACATAGTGATGATGATATCTACATAATATGAGATGTGAAAGGTCTACAACATATGCTTCTACACAAACACGATGATTGCCTAACAGACGAACCCATAAGTATTATGTTCAGCGACACATGCAACAGGGTTTCCAGGCAAAGGCCACCAGAAGAACCAGTGACATCCAAGATTTAAATAACATCAAGTCTTTGTTATGAGGACGCCGCAGACCTAGCCGAAGACCCTGAACGAGAACTTGAGGAAGAGCTCACGCTCCGGCTGTGGGCATAGCTTTCTCGCGAGTACCTCTTTCTAGGCCCAGGTGAATTGCTAGATGATGGGCTCCTCTTACTTGGTTGCACCTTAGGACTATAGCTCCGTGATCTTCGATGCCTTGGAGAGTAGCTCCGAGAATAGCTTCTCCGCAACCTCCGATCCCTTGGAGAGTAGCTCCTAGAATAGCTTCTTCGTGATCGTCGATCCCTTGCAGAGTAACTGTGAGAAAAGCCCCTCCTTGAACTTCTCCTAGGTGAGATGCTGCATGAGTAGTGGTACCGTGACCTTGGAGAAATACTACGCGACCATGAACGTTCACACCGCCTGTGATAGTAGGGTGAAGCAGAACGTCCCGAAGAGTAAGACCTCAAATCTCTGGAGTACGATCGTCGTCGATAACCGTAGGGAGATACTGATCGAGACCTCCGCCTTCTGTAGTAAGGAGAATAAGCTTGCCGCCTGTAGTAGGGAGAATAAGATCGGTCCCTATCAGAGGTGTAATTGGGCGAGCTGTACCGACGCCTGCCATAAGGTGAATAGCTTGCAGAATGACGATGTGCTGGCAAGGATCATAATGAATTAGAATTAGTGAAAATATGGCCTAGAATAATATGGAGTAGATAAATTATTATGGAGTAAATATTTAGGCTTACCACTAGTTTTTACGCCAAGGTATCTGCCAGGGGTTGGTGTCCGTCCTCGTCGTCTCCTTGCCTGCTAAAACAAACACATATTACATCACATGTACATAACATAAGTCACCAAGGAAACAATGGTACTAGTGCAGCAGACTAGCAAAAAGATCATACAAAGCTTTTGAAGTTTGATGAAGGGCTGCTACACACAGCTAACCTGTTAGTCAAAAGAATTGAAGCGAAGGACATCTCCCAAGTGCTTAGAAGTAATAGCTAAAATATTGATTAATTTAGATAAAAAGAAGGTGCCAAAGCACAATTATTGATCATTTAGCACATAGCACATCTTGCAAAGGAGTAGAAGTTCAAATGATAATACTTTACCTTTTCAACAGTGATAACCCGACCTTCCAAAACCGAACGGTTGAGATACTTAATGCAGCTATCAGCTTCCTCAATGGTAGACATTGTCACGAATCCAAACCCTCGAGACTCCCTTGTCCAAGGGTCAACCACTAGGTGGACATCAACAACCTACAGATAATACCATAAATTCAAATGAGCAAGAACAGTTAGCAACAATAAAGAATCCCATTCTTTCTCAACCCACACCTAACCTGAAATGAATTGTGACATTAGCAAACTACTCATCCCAACCAAGAAACATCAAAGGACCACTATCAAAATAAAAATACTTTTATACATCAAGGCCAGCATTTTGCACCTAACAATATGATGGAATACTAAATTGGCTTACATATTTACATATTAGAAAATGATAATAACTTAAGAACACAACCGGAAAACACTTTTGGAAGATGAAACAAGACAAAAAAAAAAAGAAGAACCAATTCTCAACCCACAACAAGATGTGAAAATACCAAAATAAACAAAGCCAATCAGGAGGCATCAAAGGACCACAACGAAATATAAAGCATACCTTTATGTACCAAAGCCAACTAATTACACTAGAGAATATCAGGCAATAAAAGGCTTTAGATTTGTACAACCAGTAATTGCCACTGCCATATAATAAGTCAATTTACTGCATACATTTCTTACGTTTAACCAATTGAACTAATATCAAACAAGCAGCAATTCATTTATTATACCTTTCCTTCACTTGCAAAGTGCTTCTCAAGTTCATCCCTTGTTACCCTCGAAAATAAACCAGTGACGTACAAATTGTTTCCAGGATTTTCAGCATCACTTGAGTCCATGCTCCTGTAAGAAATATGGCTCATAAGCCTACTAAAAATAAATTCCTCAAGAATATTTCCTCCCTTGAGAAAGAAAGGGATACGACAAAATACCTTGAGCGACTTCTCGACCTCGACAAAGACCTTGAGACAGTTCGACTGTACCGATATGGTGAACATGACCGTGACACAGATCGAGAGTAAGATGAATACCTGAGTTTATGTAGTTAGAAAATGAAAAGAATTATACATTATGGATAAGAGTTCTGTGACACCTCTAAATTTTATCCAAAAAGAAAGGAGCAGGACATCTGACCTTGTTCTTCTTGAGTGTGACATCTAAAAGAAATAAAATTAAATAGTCAGTTCAGAACTAGGCAGTACAAAAAGGTGACGAAGCAAAATCTTTATAATGAAACAAGATCAAGTTATTTATCAAGTAGCGATTTCCATAATGTTTGCCAATTTTACCAAAACAAGACCATTTCATGTTTCATGTCTACATATAAAGCTCTGGGTTTAGCTGCTTGAGATTAAAAAAAGAAAAATAAAACTCTGATGTTGCTTACAAGCATATTCAAACACATTAGTATAACTAATTGGCTAAGACTCCTACCATTTTATTTTGCTTTTTTACCGATTCACAATCCTCATCCAATCTGCAATTATACTATGTATAATTATACATCAAATATACGTGTTGGATGACCAAGCCATGCATTTCTATACTATGTATTATTTTTAAAAAAAAAATTATTTTCTTTCTTACTTGAAACCTCTCTCTTTTCAAGCCCTAGTTATACATCAAACATAAGATTTGGATGTCGAAGCCATGGAATTGCTATAACTACGTATCATTTCTTTTACGTATATTTTCTCCTTAATTGAACCTTTAATATCAAATGGTGATCAAGATTTCTAAAATAACAAAGATACGACCCCAACGGAAGCTAGAAAAAGAAATAGATGATGTGATACCTATCTGATCTTTTCTCAAAGGGCATCTTGGAAGCATCTACGATCATACCGACTACTAGATATTCTCTATTACAAGACTGATAGGAGAAACCAAATAAGCTCGGCTAGTTCAATTACTCATCCTCTATAGTAATACAGGTAAATAGTACACCAACGAGTGATCTCAACATGCTAAAGGTGCGATGTAAGACTAAGCAATAAAAGATTAGTAAAAATGATTACATCGACCCTAAAGTATGCATCGAAAAATCACAAGATCAAGAACAATTAAACGAGCTATTGACTCCTATCCCGGTCGAGGAAAGCAATAAGGCCATGCCGCATGTTGATACGATTAAAAATAATGAAGAAGAACCCTAACGCAGATTCAAACTCGATCTACTCAAGAAACAACAAGGGTTTGAACAAAGAAATTTCGAAACAAGAAGAAATCAGATTCCTACCTCGATGGATCGATCAATCGTTGAGGGAGGTTCTCTGTCGCGCCGTCTAACCCTAACCCCCTTCTCCGTTGCTTGTGGTAACAAAAAATCGCACGCAAAGGGCGCTGGCGCGTATAGATAAACGCTGGTGGCGAAGCTTCCCGAGATGCGGACGCCAAAAGAAAATAAAATCTGGTTGAATGGGTCGTTGCGTGGGCCGAGCCGGTATTTGGATCGCCGGTCCAATTTATGATCCGTTAAGGCACGGCAATGGACCTGACAACGGATCAATTCGGATGTGATTGTTACTAAATGGATCGTTTAGCGGGTCGGATCCATATCCATCCCTCTGTTTCATATCAAAGAAACGTCTTGCCTAATTTTCTTCAACATTCGTGTTAAATCAATCACACACGAAGTTTGAGGAAAATAAAAGCAGATGGAGCCTGTAAATGGCGTCGCACTCGCGCAGCAGAACAATAGTGAGGCGTCAATTACTACCTCGGAGTACGTGAGACTTTACGGTGGTCGGTCGCGTGCCATTGGGAATGAAAGGAGCGTGCTTCTTCGATCCATCGATTCGGCTCCACGCTCGTGATGGCGGAAACCATGAAGCTAGGCGGTCCTCTCCTCTGCTCGGTTGCCCCGGAATCGCTGGAGCACTCCGTGACAAGGGGACGTGAGAGTGTGTGTGGAACAGCACCGAGCTCGGCATTTGCACAAACACAGGTGGGGTACGAACCCCGTCGACGCATCCACGCGGTCCATCGGTTTGACTCGTGGGGATGACAGGCAAAGATCAATCTGCCGGTGGCCATTGCCCGCAAAACCATGAACAGGAGGGACGAGAGATGGCCTGCTGCATATGGCAGCGGGTTCTTCTTGGAGTCCCGCACTAACTTCAAGAATTAGGGGTAAGCAAACCCTCGTCTTGCAGTTTTGCCCCCACTCGTCACTTCTCTTTCATCCCCTGCCTCTCCTCCGTCTCTTTCTCTCTACATCTCTATCTACCTAACAACTCTCTCTGTATGCACATATGTTTTCTTTGTGTCGTTTTTAGGCCCTACCAACTGTCAGCAAGAATCCAAAGGCTGCACATATCATCGGCCTCTTCTTTTGCTGTGCATCCCATCTCTGGCTTTCCTCCCCCCGTGCCTGTCGTCGGTGGTTCCAGCAAGCGGAGCGAGTTCACAACCTTCTCTGCTGCTGCTGTTAGAATCTTGTATGCATTCAGCCTTCCTTCCCCCATCTAGGGAGGCAGAAGCCGGAATTCCTTAGTGTGGTCACTGTGAATTGAATCTTTTCCTTTTTAATCTGTTCCCACTTTGATAAGCATCTTCTCGATCTCCGAATGCAAGGCGCATTGCATGAAACTTAGGGTTCAGGATCGTCCGAGCTTGTCTTATACGATGGCATTTTAGGCGCAGTTTCTGCTGTTGGGTAATTTGGATCAGGCCTGTCTTGGAACCTTCTCTTGATTGATCTCTTCTTTATGTCTCTGTCTTCCAGGAGTTGCCCATTGTATACTATGCTTTTGGATCAGTTCATTGCTGACTTCAAAGATTAGGCCAAAAAGAGTCAGTTCTGTGGTGGAATGTCTGTTCCCTGATACTTGACTAGGGACCTGTTCTTGTTCTTGTTATCGTTGTGCTTCTTACTCCATCAATGGAGTAGATTCATATGTATACAAGTTCTTGGCTTATCTTTGTTTTAGCCTTTCCAAAGATACTAACTTTTAGGACAATCCATGCCCTATAACAAATTTCTGCTTCTAAAATCCTTGTCAAATGGGTAAAAAGGATGGGAAATCCTCTGGGGATATAGAAGAAGGGACACACCACTCTCAGCTGAATGAGATTGATCATGACAGCCTTTGCTTCTCAGATGCAGAAGCACGTTCTTCTCGTTCGCCATATGGCTCTAACGGCAACTGCCGTCGGGTCTCAGCTCAGGAGATCGATGGATTTCAAGAGCCTAGTGGAAAATCCGTTGTCTCAGAGTCTTCACTTGGAAATGATCTGGAGAATGGTGTTTCAGAGGTAAAGATTAACGTAGATAGAGTTGAGCAAGATTGCAGGATCTGTCATCTCAGCTTGGAGAAGGCAGCTCCAGAGTCAGGAGTCCCAATCGAATTAGGCTGTTCCTGCAAGGATGATTTAGCTGCTGCCCACAAGCAGTGTGCTGAAACATGGTTTAAGATCAAAGGAAACAAGTAAGATTGCAATTCTCCTTGGCATATCCTTTCCGCAATTTTTGTTACTTTTAAATCCTGAAGTGCTTTCTGAAACGGTGCCACATTCGTGACACATCCATTACAACACTGCATTCGATGTACACAGAAATTTTCATCAATATTTGGAACCATATTCTTCTTTATTTGCAAAAACAAAGAAAAAAAAAAAGAGGTAGAATAAAACAGAACTAAACATGGCATTGAGTAATATATTCCCATTACAAAGTAGGGACATTGCTGAGTTATCAAATCGCCAAGGGGATACTAAGGAATATTTAGAAGTATGTTTCTAGGATTACCTTTTGGTCCCTCCAGAATGTTCCTGTGTTCTCTTTATTTTCCACTGATCCACTCTGTAGTTAAGTTAATGAAAGTGTGATATATCAAATATACCTTTTTACAGATGAGGCATCCGACCTAAAATAGTTGTTCCATCTCTTGTAATGTTCATGTAAATTGCGGCATCTAGATTGTTCAGGCACCTTGCTGTTCTGACTTTAATGTTGAATAATTCCATTTTGAATTTTAATGAACTCAAGCTATTGAAATTTTTCTTGCAAAAAAAAAAAGTATTGAAATTTTGCAGTTCGGATGTTATATTGGCAAGGCTAGAATATTCATTAACTTTTCATTTTATTTCTTTGTTTGTTGTGTATACTCTTTCAAACTTTTTCTTCAGATGATATCTCAACCTACATTTAGTAGTTGTAGCTACAGAACCACCATCGCCTCATTTTATTCTTGTAAGGATACTATATAATTTGCATTGGTTGTGTTGCCCTGATGTTGCCATATCTGTGAACGTTCTATTGCATGGTCTCAGAAATGCTTCGTTAATTTGTCATTCTCATCTTCATCTTACATTTATTTGGGTATTGATGGTACTTACATTTGCTAAAAGCGAATAAGAAGCTGTAGTAAATTTCTTCTCATTTATAGATCTGCCTATCCGTCACTAATGCAGAAATTCTTATGCACGGTCATAGTTTCTGCGATGCACAAACCCAAGCCATACAAAGTTATGGTTTCTGTCAAGGTTAAATAGAGGAAAGCATGCATCTGCAACATAAATAGTTTGCATTTAAAACAATATAACATATTGAACTCAAAGGGACATATGAGGCTTAGTCTATGGTGAATGACAAAATTAAATTTTGGAAGAAATTGAAATCTTAAAAGATTAACCTCGGCTTAATTTTTGGACCGGCGCAAGCATAATATGACAAATGTACTTACAAAAGCTAGGAAGAAATGACAAAATTAAGAACCAAGCTTTGAGAAAGAAATGGACAAGTTGTAATTGTCGTATGTTGAATGACGGTAGTAGGCAGAGGAGAACCATTACTAGCCATATAACTATCTGGAGTTGGCTCTTTTATGGAATTTTCTTTTATTCACTGTTTCTCATGTGTGTCCTGTTTTTGCTTGTCTGCAAACACAATTTTAGCATGTCTGCAAACATAAAATTGGTGAATGTCTCATCACCTTAAAATATGTTAGGGGACAATCTTATGTGATGTCCTCTCGGCTATTGTGCAGCTTGTTCGCAACTGTTTCAAATCTCTTAATTGTGACTTCTAAGTATTTTTTTGTTTGTGTTTCGTGTTCTAGGATCTGTGAGATTTGTGGTTCAACCGCACGCAACGTGGCCGATCTGGTTGAGTCTGAGCCCACAGAGCAGTGGAGTGAGGCTAATTCTTCTACAGCTCCACCTGCTGCCCCACCATCGGAGACTCGGAGTTTTTGGCAGGGGCACCGTTTTCTTAAATTCCTCCTCGCATGTTTGGTGCTTGCCTTTGTCATCTCCTGGCTCTTCCATTTCAATGTTCCAGGGTGAATACGGGAGGTTTGCAAGAGAGAGAGAGAGAGAGGAAATCAAAGCATTTACCTCTATTGCTGTCCAGAGCCTATCAGCACTACCAGTAAAACCATAAAGAAAAGCAGAAAGAACTACATTGCATTGGATGAATGAAATGATCAAGCAAAAGAAATATGTGATGAAGCCTATAAGGAGTTCCAGATCCATCATCAGTTTGGTATGAACATAAAGCAAAGCTAAATCATGACCCTGTAGGATGTGTTGTCCTTTGTTGTGTGCATCCTACCATCGTTAGGAAGATTTGTTTTTCCCTTCCGTAGCTTAAATGACTTCTTGGAAGCTGCAATTCTTAGTTGGATATCAAATGTTTTAGATGTATGATGATGCATCATGGAATCAACCCATGGTGAAGAAAACTACAATTATTATCTCAGAGAACTCTATCGAATGAAGCATGCTTTGCAGTTTTTATGTATTATTGTGAGGACTTCCCTGTGTTCTTTTTCCCACAAGTTTGCTGCCGACAGATCAAGTCCGAGGCACAGTAAGTCTCATAAAGTTTAATTAATCAGATGTGCTTTTCCTTTAGATCATGTTTTGGTGATGATTGGATCAACCAATTTGGTTCGAATCTACGTACCTAAGAAATTCTTTGGTGGGATGTGCATCCAAGAGGGACTCGGACGTTCGATCGGAATCAGAAGATCCAAGTCGAATGGGGTTCTCCGTCCAGTGGAATCGAAAGATCCGGATCGAATGGGGTTCTCGGTGTGATCCATCCCTCCATTGATACATACGTCAAAGGCCGGCAAACATTTGCTCTATTTCCTCAAGGCGGCTCCTCCTTGAGCTCGTTCTTTTGATCTCCCAGAGATGAGGTTCAGAGCGGTGGCGATCACTGCCAACCACCACGGAATTGGATTGAAATGAAGTTGGGGTCCAAAGCGCCACCAAATCGAGCTAGTGCTGCAATAATAAAACCATTTGCGTTCGAGTGCTGCATCCACTCCAGCACTTTGTGTGGTGGATGGCGTCCTGAGGTGGCGCTCATCTGTTGCTCTCCAGGAGCTTCTCCGGCAGTATAAATGGGCGGCAGCGCCGCAAGTTGGGTCCATCATCGGAGCAGAGCACGAGATGGAGGTCGGGATGAAGCATCTGTGCGTGCTGGCGCTGTTCCTGTTGGTCCACGGCGGCGCGAGCAAGGGGGCGGAGGGGGCTGGCGAATGCGGGCGGGTTCCCGTGCAGAGGATGGCCTTACAGTTGGCGCCGTGCGCGTCGGCAGCACAAGACGCGCAGGCGCAGGTCTCCGCGGCCTGCTGCAGCGCGGTGCAGAGGGTGGGCCAGAACCCCGCCTGCCTCTGCGCCGTCATGCTCTCCGACACCGCCAAGAGCGTCGGAGCGAAGCCGGAAGTGGCCGTCACCATTCCCAAGCGGTGCAACCTTGCGAACCGCCCCGTGGGGTACGAGTGCGGAGGTCGGTCGATCACTTAGAGTCACCACAGCATGCTTCACTCTCTCCTTCGCTCCTAACGACGACGTTTCTTTGCAGGCTACACAATACCGTGACGCACACCGCGCGGAGGGGTGGCTATCTGTCAGCACCACCACTACTCTCTTCTAAAACAATCGTCAGTGTGCGTGTGCCAATGCTTAGTGCATTAAATAAAAACCATTTCACCGAAAGACCAGGCAACAACCAACCAAAAACACATATCATCCTATCAATCGTATTCGAGTTACTTCATAACACTAAACAGAAGCAAGCCTTGGGTGACGGAGTGTAGGGGGAGACCTGATACAGTTTGCAGCATACACATCAGAACTCAAAATGGAGCCAAAACGCAAGAAACACAGCCACGATATAAAAGGAGTCTGCTCTTCCTTCACTGGTAATATGAACGAACAGTTTCCTACCCTACGAATTACAAAGTGGAGAAGAAAATAAAACAAGGCTCGACTTCAAAATCTCGGACACCCTCTTAAAATCACCATCGAATCGAATTTAGAGGTTCAGAGCAAAAAAAGCTGGAGATAGTTGACACAAGTGCCGTTTGAAACTAAGAACATAAACATCTTGGCTCATAAAAGAGACCAAACATGCAGATTTAATCGTTTTGTCCACCCAAGTCCATAGTCCGATCGAGCACGGGTGAATTCGACCACCCAATCTCAGGTATGTGATGCCCGGCACGGTGTCTCTGAATATACTGACCTACACAATGTTACGTATTCCCACTGTTTCTCATGAGGCAGCATGATGCAGATCACAGGCCAAAAAAACAACAGCCACAGGTGATGGATCAATTTCTACTACTTTGGAATACACAGGAATCAGAGGTTGAATAAAACATCACACACAAAGCAGCGGTTCTTTATGATCAACCAAGGAAAACTTATCATAGATCCTACCAAGAATAACAGGTAGAAAATTAAAGGATTAATAATTTAAGGTTATGCATCCTAAAATCTTGTGTCTTGGCAAACTAAACTTAGTCAAGTGCTTCCAACATTGTCAATGCTAAACCTACATTCACCACAAGAACAAGAATGATACTAGTTGCATCAATCAAGACTAACTCTAAGCGTATTGCTTGAGTGTACCTTTCTCTATACGACGATGTATCGATCTCGAATCTTCAATAGTAAAGCGAACCTGAAAGTGAAAAATTTGGAGGAAGTAAAAAAAAAAAATCGGAGCCATAAATAAAGATGAAAATGAGAAGATAAAAAAGTCTTTCTAATGCTAACATGCCTTGCCACCATTCCCCTCTGTCAGCAGCATGCGGATTGCCCGAGTCATTTCCTTCATCAGTGATAAACTGGTAGCAGTTCAGACATGTGGAATGTTAAGAATCATTTAAAATGGCAAATCTCACAATCTGAAGAACACCAAAACTAAGATTCTAATTAATGGCTACCACAGAGTCTTCCTATACGATCTGTAAAGTAGTGGTGTTGCATACATTCTTCCAAGTTCCAGAGGTGTGAGTGGATGAAGAGCTCGTGTAGAAATCCCTGGCACCGTAATGCACCGATGAGCCGAAACAGGGTGACTCTATTGACTCGATGGGATAGACTGGTTTCCCTTCTTTGTTCTGTGTGATTTGCTTTCTGCTTGGGCTTCCATGAGATTGACTTCCAGCTGAAAATTCACACTTTTAATTATCCCAAACAAAGATTCACATTCAACTCACAAACTGAGGTACTTGCATTTCTATGCAAAGAAAAGGTTTCTGATCAAGGACGGTTGATTTTTGATAGCATTTGCCCCTTTTTGAAACAAGGATCGATGACCCAAGAACAAGGATTGGCATATATCTCATCAGAGAAATCGAACTCTGAAGACGTGGTTGATTGTTCTTCGAGAAATACTTGGCCTCAAACCATATTGCGTATCCAATAGAAACCAAATGACGAAAGAAATGGTGAGTCTGATTAAGAACCTGCATTTGCGCAGCAAGCACTTGCGATTCGACCTTCGCCTCTCTGCTTGTTCAGAGTCCAGCACAGATCGGAATGCGACAAATCCTTGGCGATCACCTGGCACCGTGTGTAGAGGATAATTAGGAACCCTAGAGAACAAGCAAGAGGTCGAACTCCACAATAGAATACCCGAAGAAAAAGGACAGATTCGATCCGATCCTTTCTAGGGCTTAAGGCGAAAAGACGGAGTCAAAAGAGACCCTTTTTTCTTGGACGACGGGAAGAGAGAAGGGAAAACCTTCGATCCCACGATCAAGAAAGTCGATCGACAACCCATCGGATCGCGCAGCAAATGCAAGATCGGCGACGCGGGAATCAAGAAAGAGTCGACGAACGTACCGCCGATGCGGGAGGGATGACGGTGCTGAAATATCCAGGGCGGGAGGAGGAGGAGGAGGATGACGTCGTCGCCGAGGGCTTCGCATTCTTCCGCCCGACAAACTCGTCAACGGACGACGTGGAGGAGGAAGCGGAGGACGAAGAAGTCTTCTTACTTTCCATCGGCCCTAATATGCCTTGGAGGAGGAGGAAGATGTCCGCTCGCCCTCTCGGTTGAGTTCTAGAGATGAGGCAGGCGGCCACGCGAAGGGCGAGGAGGGCATACAAAGCGGCGACGCCGACTCTCGTCGCTTCTCGAGAATCCTCGAACGAAGACGGCGGTACCCCAGCAGATCGAATGCTCAAGAATTCCTATCGAGCGTTCACATCAAGATCTTACCTTTTTCCTCGATCTCTCTCTCTCTCTCTCTTCCCAATTCGAAGGATCCAAAGCATTGCCTTCTCGTCTTCGATACGCATTCATGGGCGTCGGGGTTGGGTGGGGGCCCGCGACGACACGCGTGCGAGCGGCGAAGGAACGTCCGCAACTCCCGGCCCAGGCTCTGCCGCGGCGGCCGCGCGTTGGTCGAGCCGCCCGACCACAAAATGACGGCCGCCTAGGTCGCGAACTTTGGGGACCACAACTCGTGGCTACTCAGAATTTTTATTTCCGTGTCTCGTGGCTGGGAAGCTGCAGCGTCGGGTGGTAGTAAGACGCGCGCTTTGGCACCAACTTCTCCCTCGGTGTTGACTCAGTCAAATATAACAGGTGTAGGCTCCACATCTCGCAGTAAACGAATGAGATGTTTGGTGGCAGGATTTGGGGCCGAGTCGAAGGAAGCGAGACTTCGCCACGAAGTAACGTCGGATCCGGACATCACTGCGCCGCGGGTGAGTCACGTCAACCACCGACGTCGGCCGCGGGGGCCGCCGCGGGGGCCGCCGCGTGTCGCGTGTCGGGCGTTACGTGGCACGACGCAGACACACGAGGTGTCCGTCACGGCCCCCTAACGAGTGGACGCACGTCACGTGGGTCCCTCTGCTTCCACTGTGGATAAAGTCGGAGGTGGAGTCACGGACTCACCCTTCGGCAACCCGCAAAGTTTACCTCGCAGTCCCTGCACTGAGCTGACAAGAAGAGGAGATGAAGCTTGAAGCCAAGGGACTTCTCGTCTTAAAAGCATTATTTGATTGCGAATCACTTCACTTGCAAGATTATTTGATGGACAAGAATGTTATCCGTGAAAACTTTTGGTCTTAAAGAATCTTTAAGGAACGTTGAAAATGAAGGGAAAGAAGCGTATACATTTGAAGAGAGATTGGGTGTATAAATAAATGTGAAGAACAGCAACGTGGCGGCCCAATGGATCAACAACAAAGCCTAGCACATCAGATGAATTGAATTGAGGTGGAAGTTGAAGAATTAAAGAATTTGTTACGGCTGGGATAATTTGGAAGTAATATATATTTGTACAAATTTTGAGAGAAAAAATTTCATTAATAATGCATTCAAATCATGTATTTGAATTTGTGATTAATCCTTAAATTATATATTGGCTGAGGATTATAGCATATGAGGAATGTAAAATTGTCATTTCATATTTGTCTCCTTTATAATCTCTTATCATGCCTTGCAAGATTGATCTTCCGTCAAGATTGTTAATTCTGAACTAATGCAGCTGAAATATTTTACGAGTGAAAGACTTTATGAGGTACTTGATGTCTAATAATTTGATCTCTAATAAAATGAATGTCAAATGGTAATTTGTTTCATGCGAAAGCGAAATATATATTTAGAGTATATGTAAGTGGCATCGATATTATCATAATATATTATAGGAGTAAACTGGGAGATGATGTCAAGTTTGTATAGCATATTAGTGACCCAAGTGAGTTATGCAACGATGGTAAGATTGACTAAATATTCAGCTTTAGTGATGGATCTTATGATTATTATGTTCTATTTCTTAAAACTCTAATTGATCTGATTTGTTTCGAGAAAGACGATGTAAGTTGATATAAATATTCTATCATCAGTGTTGCCTATCCAATTAGTATCAACGAAGGCATGAAGACGAAGTAATAAGTCTCTTTAAAATATTGTAGGACATGTTTTAGTGAGGACCAATTTATAATGGAGGGTCGATGTATGAATTTTGATAATTTTTTATTATAAATAAAATATTTATACACATAAGAGATAAAATAATACAAGGAACTAAGTACTTATCGGTATTATATAAGATCATTAGTAGGGCTTCATCGTATAATTTAAGTGGTATAGTAGTGAATAGTGAAGCAACAATTTCTTTAACATATTATATGTTCGACTTTGACAATAGATCTCGAATGTACTTCCTTTAATATAGGAAAAATTTATCAGATGTGAATATAGCTTTCACTTCCATAAAATAGTTTAAGATTCATAAATCTTTGATGGATAATTAATTTGTCAATTATTTAGAGAATTACTTTAACTCCATAAAATTATTATCTGTGATAATAATATCATCCACATAGACTATTAGATATATAATACATCTTTTTTGTTATCAAAGAAACAAAGAGGTATTGGATTTAGAGTTGGCAAAGCCAATTGACATAAAAAAAATGAGCAAGTTTAGTATATCAAACTCTTGGAGTATGACAAAGTTTATAAATATTCTTTTATAGTTTACAAAAATGGTTTGGATATTGAGGATGGATAAAGCCAAGGGATTATTGTATAGAGACATCTTTAGTTAAAATCTCTTATAAGAAAGTATCGTTAGCATTTAATTGGTGTACATGTCAACCTTGAGTAATAGACAAACTCATGATGAGTTGAATTGTCACTAATTTAACAACTAGACTGAAGATCTTTGTGAAATCAATACATAGTCATTAGTGAAACTCTTTAGCTATGAGACATGTCTTATATCTAAGAATGGATCCATCTAGATTTCACTTAATTTAAAAGATTCACTTATATACGATGATATTTGCATGAAGTGAAATAATATAATGGTTATATAATATTATGAAATAGGGCATCACATTCTTTCAGATATGACTTTACATAGTATCAGATTATTAGGCTTGTGATGATTGTGAGTTTAATAAGGTCAAATAAAGAACTTATGGCAGCACGAAAATTAATGATTTAACGTGGTTTGAAGATATCATTTTTGGAGCATACTATTATGTGATGTCAGGCTCGATAGTATTATTAGGTTGTGTTATAAGTATCTGATCAAGCTAATGCAATTCGATGTCACTTAGTTGAAGAGAGGACAAAAACATCATTTGTGGTGCTGAGAGCATTACCTCATCGGGCATTGTAAAGTGGGTTAGTTGAAAGATAAATTGAGAAGTTATAGAGGGGATGAGATGCTATTGAACTAGAGTAATAAGGGAATACTGGTTTATTGGAGAATTATTGATTAATGTGGTGAGAGATGCATTTGAGAGAGTTTAAGGTATATTCGTTTAAACCCAATGATAAATAGTTGATGCAATAGCTCTTACTACTAAAGGAGTAAGATTTTAGAAGGAAAATATAGACGTAACAAAAATAACATAACGTGGGACAAAAACATTTTAAGTTTTGAGATCAAGACACTGGAAAACATTATGTTCAAAGAGATATCCGAAGAAAATGCAAGGTTTAAGTCTTTATGTTAACTTATGTGAAGCATATGGTTGTAACCAAGAATAACATAAATAATTAAATACTTTAACTTTTTGAATGTTTAAGGCTTTTTGAAATAGTTTTTCAAATAGTGACCAATATTGTAAGATTAGAATAAGCATGCGATTAATGAGATAGATCATAATTTAAAATGCTACTAACCAAAAGGTTAGTAGCATATGGGCTTAGTGTAAGAGAGTGAGACCAATTTCATTTATGTGTCAGTGCTTTCATTATACTGAGCTAATTAGTTAAGGTGCATGTGGCAATGTCTTGAGATATTATATACCTCAATCGTAATAAAGTTTCGTAGTAATCTCCTAAATCATAATAAATTATTTTAATAGTAGATTGGAAAAAATTCTTGATCACCTTTCTAGTATGAATAAAGAATATAATGACTTCATAGGATAAAATCATATATTTTTAGTGAATTAATATATAAAAATAATATAAAATCTAAGATTATAAAAGGAACTGATCGTGATAAGGCACCGGACAAGTGATATCCGCCTTCGATCGTAGATAAGTAAGTTTAAGTAGTAACGAGAAAGTAAAATCGTTGAGCAAAATTTCATCATGAAGTTATAATTTCTATATCTAATTCTTTTAAAATTGACAAGTGATAGTAATTACACATATCAAGGAAACTAAAAGAAATATATAAATTATATATATATATATTAAAAAATATGTTGATAAATAAATCTCAATTTGTTGAAGGTTATAATTTGGTTTGATATCGTAATAAAAAAATTTTGACATCATGAAGTATGCCATTGAAATGACCCCATCTCCAATGATCCAAATATATATATATTATTATAATATTTTAAATTATTTATCCCATTAGACAGAGACGTGAAACAACCCCACGTAGTTTATACACTACTTGGGGTGCACATTAACGCTTCGTGTCCCAACTCCTGCCAGGACATGGAGAGAGAGAGAGAGAGAGAGAGAGAGAGAGAGAGAGGCCCCTCTCGATTAGCCTTGACCTGCAAAAAGAACACATGAAGCACGCAACCAGGAACAGTGCAAACCTGCACAGAGTCAACACCTTTCAATTCTTCACGAAAAATTTCACCACATGATGTTCGGTCAACTTGCACGCCAAGCCCTTCCAAGAAGAACAAGTCGTGCACCGAATATTTTCTTTAGATAATGAGATGTTTATCGAGACACAAATGATATCGGTTGAATCATGCGATGTCATGTGTGGTTTGTACATATCATGTGCATTAAAATGTTGATGCCATCCTAATTCTACTTCGCCACTTCTCAACCAAAGGAATAGTTGATGCCGACCCTATCCATATCTCTTCCTAGCTTGGCAACGAAGGGAATAGTCGATGTCATGTTTGGGCAATGGCCTACCCGACGGAGATGATGGTGACTCCATTCCCTCGTATATATTATCGATGAAGCTAAAACACATAATCACATATTTTGTTTTTCATCGATAAACATACGTATAGTTTATCTCCATCACATGCTGGTGCTGAAGAAAGCACTAGCAGTGTTGTTTCTGCCACCACTTTTTCTTGCAATCAATGGTGATGGAGAAGCTTTGGTGTCTCATCACATTTGTCTTGTCATATGAATCGACGTTTATGATGTCTCGTCATATTTGTCCGTCGATATGCACTTACAATGTCCTTACTAATTACCACTGAAGGTTACAGGCCGCTATTCCGAGTACGATCCAAGTTGATGTGTGTGTATGATATCAGGACCGGAGAGAAGAGAGAGAGGGAGAGAAGAAATTTGAGGTCGGCAGCAGCAACTTCTTCTTTTGCTTGGACTCGCGAGATGGTTGACCACTGCATGAAGCCGCAATATGAAGCCTATCTCCATCGCTTCTGTTTTGCGTCCATGGAGATTACAAAACTCCCATCACGGTCGTGGAGTCAACAAGAAACGTGGGCAGGAGAGGAAAAAAATCTTGGGAGATGCAGCCGCGATCGTCCACGTTCAACGTCGTTGAATAGAGAGCAGTGCAGTTGGTGGCGTGTCAGTGCTTCGGTGTCTGTGCTAATCCCATGATCGATGAGTCGCAGTCTCGATCGGCATCTTAGTCGCTATCTGGCCTTCATGTTTCGCGTGTCTAAGTAGAGAAGGAGAAGAACCGAGGGTATACAAGACGGAACGTCAAGTTATTCGGTCCATGCAATCATCTTCCTTGCAGCAGCAGCAGCAGCAGCAGCAGCAAATGGTAGAATATGCATAAGGTACCTCGGCGAATGATGGAAGGCATGGAAACGCGATTCGATCACGTGAACCAAAACGCTCATGCCATGAACTCTGTGAGTGCTTTGGAATAATGGGATTTGTGTGGCCGACGAGAACGAGCAAGAGAGAGAGAGAGAGAGCTCTAAATCACAGGGGAAGCAGCATGATTGAAGGTCTGGAAGAACAGTGGCAATCACTTCTGAGCCCTAAAGGGAAGAAATCTTTGCGAGTGGGTTCTCCACTTGCACCATCACCATGCATGGCATATGCAACCCGATTACCCACCCAGATTCGTCTCTTAAAGCAGCGCAATTACTTATATAACTCTCACGATAACTAATGGCTTCTGCTGATGCCATCACCCGCGTTGCTGCCGTCGCTCATTAAAGTCGAATGGAGGAGTAAGTAGAGTTTATCTTGTTGCCCACTACCGTAGAATAAGTAGTGGTAGTCACCGATAGAGAGCTTCTACTCTACCTTCCTTGTAATGATATCATGCATCCATCTCTCTCTCTCTCTCTCTCTCTCTCTCTCTCTCTCTCTCTCTCTCTCTCTCTCTCTCCACTCCATGATCGGCTTAAACGAAGCTTATTTGCTAGGCCACAATTTGCTCATGTGTCGACCCACCGACCACCACTTCCTCCTCCATCGATCTCGACCGCTTTCTTTGGCGAAAGAGCCTCAGCAACATAAACATCAGACTAAACGGTTGGTCCTATTGGGAACTTATTCTCTCAGCTGTACAGCAGCATAAGCATGCATGCATGCTGCATATTCTCTGTGCCTTCTCTTACAAGATGTTTACCATCCTTGAAGGTTAAGCTGCGAAGCTTGACAGTATCATAGGCTGGAACGATAAGAGGAAACACGGTGCGAGTAGGTGGAGTGAGCTGAGATCAACTTGACACCAACAAAGATTACGGTTGACGATACGCTAACCTACACTGGGACAAGAGGAATTGGCGCACTGAGCACAAATATTATATGATGGCCATGAAGAACGCTAGTGGGCCGATTGCATCTCCTGCCTGCGTAACAGTGACCGGAGCATGTTTCTCATGTGCACGGGAACTAATGGGAAGCATTGCCGAAGGACACCCACAAGCTGTGCCGGCAGCTTCATTGCAGCCTACGCTTCCACCACCTTTGTTGGAACTCGTTAGTGCGACTTTGATCGATGAAACACGCTTTGTCGCAGATTTGCGACGTTGATCGATCAGTTCACGAACAGTATTAAACTATTCCCCTTCAAACGTCTTCATGACGTTCTCCCTCTCTTTCTCTCTCTCTCTCTCTCTATCTATATATATATATATATATATATACCAATGACACGGTACATCCAACGACCAAGAGTACATTTTCAACCCTATTATATCAGTTAAAAACTTTTAATTAATCCAATACTTAATTAACTAAGACTTATAAACCAAAAACCACATTTAATCATAAAGTCTGTTTTGATATTTAAATATAAAGATATTCATGTTTCGGGTTTGAGTCAATTCAACAATACCAACTCGATTATTACCTTAGGCAAATTTCTAAGATGGTTTAGATGATGATAGATTTTGAGTGCGGACTTGCTCGATCAAAGCGATCAATAAATTATCACTATGGATTCTCATGGGGTAATCAAAGTAGTGTGTGAACACTTGAACCGAAGATTCTCATAGAGCCCTTCTCGAAGTATGAGAAAAGTGGGTGGGATTGTTCGTCAAAACTAAATGTTTGGTTGTAAATAGGCAGCAATCTTTGATCCATAACCCTTCTCAAGAGAGAGAGAGAGAGTCGATTGAAGTATCACACAGTATATTTAGTCTTTGCCAAAAGGACATATTCTTGAGGAGATGGATGGCCTTGAAGTCACACAGCTTTTGCATACAGTGGTCCAACCCAAACTTCCTTGAAGCATTTTGATTTCGCATACTTCTGTGCCAAAAGAAGACGAGTCTAAAGGGACACACTTCACTTTCTCGTCTGAAATGATGGATTATAGAGTGAAGAGTGTGCGGATGTCACGTCAAACGAATAATATATAACGAGCCCACCGTCTCCTTCGACTCCCATCTTGCCTTCGCAGTAAAACCTCCTCCTCCTTCTTCTTCTTCTACTTCTACCGGTCATGGAGAAGCCACAGGAGGATGCGCAGAAGTGGGTGGGCGACTCCTCTGTGGATCACAAGGGCAGGGTTCCTCGCAGAGCCTCCACTGGGTGTTGGAAGGCTTCTCTTTTCATTATAGGTAGCTCGACGCATCCTTCTCGCTGTGGTTCCATGTCGATCGATCTTTTCCTTTTGGTAGCCATGATTTGTGTGCGTCGGTGCGTGCAGCGATCGAGTTCAGCGAGAGGCTGAGCTACTTCGGACTGGCCACCAACCTCATCATGTACCTCACCAAGGTACTGCACGAGGAGGTGAAGACGGCGGCCAAGAACGTCAACTACTGGAGCGGCGTCACCACCATGATGCCCCTCGTAGGCGGCTTCGTCGCCGACGCCTACCTGGGGAGGTTCTCCACCGTTGTCATCTCCTCCCTCATCTATATCGCGGTAAATTGCTCGCCCAATTGACTCTGCTTGTAGTGTACCCAACTCCCCCTCACGACCAAAGGCTGCCAAAGAATCGTTGCTTATCTCCATGTCACAAAGAATCGATCCAAACGTGATGTGCAGGACAAATTCCACAAGTCCACCAATGAAAGGCATAAAGTGACATCAGCCTCTGAAGTCGTACAAGCATTAGATCCTACAATAATCTAATCATCTCAGTTTTCGTAGGCGTGGATGCTAAAAAAATCTATCCCAAAAATGATGGATATTACAGAACCATGGATGACTGATATTAGAAAAAATATTTTTAAATTAAACATAATGATTCATGATCTCTGAGCATCGTTTGGTTCTTTTCACTTCTCCGTACAATATTGATTGCATCGTTGGTAGGGTCTCGCCCTGTTGACGGTGTCGGAGCTGGTCCCGCGGCTGAAGCCATGCGACCCCAGCGTCTGCGGCAGATCATTGCGCCTCCACGAGGTCATCTTCTTCCTGGCCATGTACTTGATCTCCGTGGGCACGGGCGGCCACAAGCCGTCGCTCGAGAGCTTCGGCGCCGACCAGTTCGACGACAACCACGACGAGGAGCGGAAGAAGAAGATGTCCTACTTCAACTGGTGGAACTTCGCCCTCTGCAGCGGGCTGATGCTTGGGGTCACCGTGGTCGTCTACGTCCAGGACGCCGTCGGCTGGTGGCTGGTCGACGTGGTGCTCACTGCCGTCATGTGCTTCAGCCTGGTGGTCTTCGTCGTGGGCAGGCCATTCTACCGCTACCGAGCGCCCGAGGGAAGCCCTTGCACGCCCATGCTACAGGTTGTGGTGGCGGCCGCGGCCAAGAGACACCTTCCTCTTCCTTCGGACGCAGGCGAACTCTATGAGGTTCCCAAAACACAGAAGAGCGATAAGAGGCTTCTCTGCCATACTGATCAGCTAAGGTAAGCGGTATCTATAGTCGATGGAGCTCGTAAGAGTTGTATGACTTGCTTCGGCTGAACACATCATCTCTCATCTCAGATTCCTCGACAGAGCTGCCATTGTCGAGCACAAATACGACGAAGCAGCCTTCGCCGCCGAGAAGCGCAACTCGTGGCGGCTGGCTACCGTGACGCAGGTGGAGGAACTGAAGCTAATACTATCCATGGTGCCCATATGGCTAGCCGCACTGCCCTTCGGCATCTGCGTGGCGCAAGCTACTACCTTCTTCATCAAGCAAGGAAGCGTCATGGATAGGCAGGTGACCAACAGCTTCAAGATCCCTCCGGCCTCCGTCTACTCACTCAGTGCCGTCGGCATGATCGTCTCGGTCACCTTCTACGACAAACTCCTGGTGCCCTTCCTGAGGAAAGCCACGGGTAACGAGAGGGGCATCAGCATCCTCAAAAGGATTGGAATCGGCATGGCGATCACAACAGTGGCCATGATCTCTGCCGCCTTGGTCGAAAGAAAGAGGCTTAGGGTGGCCGTGACAGAACAAACCAGCGTGGTCTCCATGAGTGTGTTCTGGCTGTTGCCTCAGTTCGTGATCATGGGAATAGGAGACGGGTTCGCACTAGTTGGACTGCAAGAGTACTTCTACGATCAAGTTCCCGACAGCATGAGGAGCCTCGGTATCGCCTTCTACCTGAGCGTCCTGGGAGTCGCCAACTTCCTCAGCAGTCTCCTGATCACCATCGTCGATCATATAACTTCAAGGGAAGGAAAGGGCAGTTGGTTTGCCAAGGATCTGAACAAGAGCCGACTGGACCTCTACTACTGGTTGATAGCCACCATAAGTGCTGTGAACCTCTGTGGCTACGTGTACTTGGCAAGAAGGTACTCTTACAAGAAGGTGCAGAGAAAGGTGGCGGTCGCTGATTCCCCTCGGGCTGACGTGTGAACCAGCCATCACCAGTGGCATTTTCTTTATCCCTACGTAGATACACGAGCTCTGACTGTCATGCATTCTTCCGATAGATATTAACGTATCGTATTATATAAAGCTACTGTTTTATCATTAGATCTCCAACCGTGTGAAGCGGCATCTGACAGCACCTCTTCTAGGATATCAATCAAAATCTTTCGTATGAAGCGATTAATGCACTTTCCATGTTTTCTCGAATGAATCTCTTGCAGAAGCAGCTGCTATATTGTGCCTCGGCCATTGGTTTTGGAAACCCTTTGCGCTTTCCTCAAAACAAAGAACACTACAGGATTCACTAGCTGTACAGGGTAGAAATGGGCAAGATCAAAAGTATTCGATGACAAGATGACATCAAGGCATATATTTGCACTTATTTTTAGATTTCTTAATATTAGGCAAGTGAAAAAAATTGATATGAGAGGCATATGAATGAATCATAGGATCTCGATCGACTCGATATGGACGTCACTAATTACCATACCTTTTTCAGCAAGCAAACATGAATGAACAGAATGAGAGGTAGAGAAGAACAAGTGAGAGGAATATGTTATTTAGGAGGCGACGACCTTCTTTAGCTTTCATCCATCCTTGTTTTTCTGCTCTGCGATCACAAAGCTCACTCGCCACGGAAGCTGTGTTGGTCGAAAAAAGGAGGATGGAGAAGTCAAAGGGCGATGAGCAGAGATTCGTGTTTGACTCCTCGGTTGACCACAAAGGAAGAGTTCCTCGCAGAGCCTCCACTGGGTGTTGGAAGGCGTCCCTTTTCATCGTAGGTAATTATTTGACAGTAGAGACTTCATCTCCCCTGCATTTTGTTTACCTGCACACTATGAACGGCCATTTTGGCTGGTGTGGTGGAAGCAATTGAGTTCAGTGAGCGGCTGAGCTACTTCGGACTGGCCACCAACCTCATCATATACCTCACCAAGGTGCTGCGTCAGGAGCTGAAGACGGCAGCCAAGAACGTCAACTACTGGAGCGGCGTCACCACGGTGGTGCCGCTCGTCGGTGGCTTCATCGCCGACGCATACCTGGGGAGGTTCTCCACTGTTATCGTCTCTACCGTCATCTACATCGGAGTACAGTGCTCACCTCGTGGCCTCTCATGTCATGTCATGTGTCTTTTCTAACACTGCAGTCGTCTCCGCAGGGTCTCCTCCTGTTGACGATTGCGCAGATCGTCCCGCGGCTGAAGCCTTGCGACCCTGTCACCTGCGGCAGATCATTGCGCCTCCACGAGGTCATCTTCTTCCTGGCCATGTACTTGATATCCCTCGGCACGGGGGGCCACAAGCCGTCGCTCGAGAGCTTCGGCGCCGACCAGTTCGACGACAACCACGACGAGGAGCGGAGGAAGAAGATGTCCTTCTTCAACTGGTGGAACTTCGCCCTCTGCAGCGGGCTGATCCTTGGAGTCACCGTGGTCGTTTACGTTCAGGACAGAGTAGGCTGGTGGCAGGCCGACGTCGCGCTTACTGCCACCATGGCTTTGAGCCTGGTGATCTTCCTCGCGGGCAGGCCGTTCTACCGCTACCGGGAGCCGGAGGGAAGCCCGTTCACGCCCATGCTGCAGGTCGTAGCGGCGGCCATGGCCAAACGGCACCTTCCTCTGCCTTCAGATGCCAGAGAACTCTGTGAGGTGCCGAAAACACAGATGACTAGTAAGAGGCTTCTCTGCCACACTAATAAGCTACGGTAAGCCTGATCTAACCACAAGCTTCAGTCGATGCGACTTGTATAAACGCAGAACTTGGTTGTCAGATTTCTCGACAAAGCCGCCATTATCGAGCACGAACACGACGAAGCTGCAACCGCCGGCGCCGGAAAGCAGAACCCATGGCGGCTAGCCACGGTGACGCAGGTGGAGGAACTCAAGCTAGTACTATCCATGGTGCCCATATGGATAACCGTACTACCGTTCGGCATTTGCATCGCGCAGACCAACACCTTCTTCGTCAAGCAAGGAAGCGTCATGGACAGACAAATCGGCAATGGCTTCATCATCCCTGCGGCCTCCATTTTCTCCCTCGGTGCTCTGGGTATGGTCATCTCCGTCACCTTCTACGAAAGAATGCTGGTTCCCTTCCTGAGAAGAGTCACGGGCGACGAGAGGGGCGTCAGCATCCTCAGAAGAATCGGCATCGGCATGGCGATCACAACGGTGGGTATGATCTCTGCTGCGTTGGTGGAAATGAAGAGACTGAAGGTAGCGGAGAAGGAAGGAACCATTGCGGTCTCCATGAGTGTGTTCTGGCTGGCGCCTCAATTCATCATCATAGGAGTTGGGGATGGATTTGCGTTGGTCGGCTTGCAAGAGTACTTCTACGACCAAGTTCCCGATAGTATGAGGAGTCTGGGTATCGCCTTCTACCTGAGTGTGCTGGGAGTGGCCAACTTCATCAGCAGCGTCTTGATCACTGTGGTCGATCGTATAACTTCGAGAGGAGGAAAAGGAAGTTGGTTTGCCAAGGATGTGAACAAGAGCCGGTTGGATCTCTTCTACTGGTTGCTGGCCATCATGGGCACGCTGAACCTGTGTTGCTATGTGTTCTTGGCAAGAAGGTACTCTTACAAGAACGTGCACCAGAGAAGGGTGGGAGTTATCGATTCCTCCGAAGATGATGTCTAACCCAGCGTATCGATGTCATGCATTCTTCTCATTAGATGTATCATGTTATGGTCATTATAGTGTGCTTTCACATGTTTTACATGTCAATAAACCTCAATTTTTGAATAGCAAGCTTCGATTCATGTTAAACCAGTCTAAATAGGTACGAACCGGCTGTAAATCGCATTGAACCGGTACGAACCGGCTCAATTACTTATTGAACCGTCTAAATCGTCTTCATTTACCCCTTAACCGGGTCAATTCACTGCCGAACCGGGGTAAACTGGCTTCAAATGCCCCCGAGCCAAGTCGGACTTCCTCGAAGGCAGGCCATTCACGCCCATTCTGCAAGTTGCTGTGGCCGACGTGGCCAGAAGGCGCCTTCCTCTTCCTTGAGACGCTCGAGAACTCTGACGAGGTTCCTAATACACAGCTGAGAGTTGAGAGGCTTCTTTGCCACACGAATAAGCTGATTGGTACGGCGGCGAAGCCTCACATCGCTCTGAACCTGCAGCGTGGGAATCAGAGAGCTTCCCTCGGGCGCAAGTTCAAATTTCTGAACCCAACTTGGAATCGGCTCGCAGTTGGTGCAATCGACAGAGAGGGCGGTGGAGATATGGGTAGCATTGATTTGACGTCGAGTGCATCACCGCTGAGTGCTCGCTCCTCTCTCTCTCTCTCTTCGCGGGCAGGACACAGTCGGACATAGCTTTCTGAAGTATGGCGCAGTGTGTGGCACAGTGATCAGTGGACGAGCAGTGCCTTGGTATCAGCGAATCGACGGAAAACTGGGGCGCTCCCGCTTGCCCGTTCCCCGCATCCCCCCACGGACAAGCAAAAGATCTCCCTCGGAGCTTTAACAACTGCGCCCGAGAAGAAAGCCAGCAAAGCGAGGTAAGGAGCAGCCAAAAAGAAGAAAGGTGATTGAAAACCAATACCCAGTAGCTGCTGCTGCTCCTGCAACACTAGTCTTCCTCCTCTCCTCTCTCTTTCTCTCTATCTCTCTCTCTCCTCCTTTCTCTCTCTACTTTCCCAGTTCGGAATTCTGCAAGGGGTGTTGCACAGATCGATGTGACCCTCACCTCCGTAACAGCTGCGTCACAACTCCACACCTGCCTCTCCGTCACTACGAAAGCAACAGCGGTGACAACAGAACCTCAAGCTTCACGTCTCAACTCGACACGTTGTTGTGGGGGTGACCTTGATCGATGTGATAACCCCTGTTTTGCCTTCATCATGTGGCGTCGATAGGCGCCACGGAGTTGCTACAGGGACGATCCGACGGCGTTGACGTGGTGACATGGCGCGATCCCGGCTTTCAGTTCTCGTGCTAAAAGGTCCGCCGGCGGGCCCTGAGACAGCTAATGGTGGATGGAACATCTCAGGAGCGGAGGGGCCATCGGCGGCTTAGCAACATGCCAACAGCAGCATCCCACCTGAGCCGAGCATTCCCGAGTACGTCACGGCACCAGCAATCGGCTGCGAGCAAGCCGGAAGCAGAGGTGCCTCCCACGTGCGCCAGTCTCCACTAATTGGATGCTCTGTCCCTCTTTCTCGCTCCTCCTGTCAACGAGCAGTCGACGCCCTAGCGGTGGGGAACGTGTTAACCTCCTCCCTAATCGTGTGGGGCTGCTCATTTATGTTCTACTGTTATCGGAAAGCAAGACAGATCATCTGCCTTCAAATGCTTATTACAATTAGGATTAATGTGTAATATATATGGTTGGGTGGAGAAACAGTAGCAGTTGTGTGTGTGGACTGCAAAGAAACAAAAAGCTGTGAGCTTCTCCACGGTTTGGCTCTCTCCAGGGCTTGGCCGAGAGAAGTCGAGCAGTAGAAATAGGAGAAGAAAGAGGAGGTGGCACAGAGAGAGAGAGAGAGAGAGAGAGAGAGAGATGGGTTCTGCGGCGGCGGATCGATTCGTGGTAGGAGGCGGAGGAGGGGAGGAACAGCTGCTGCAGCAGCAGCCTCAGATGTACTATCACGTGCCGCAGCACAGCCGGAGGGAGAAGCTACGGTTCCCGCAGGAGGTGTCGCCCCCGCACACCTCTCTCCTGCTCCTCCACGACCACAACGCCACGCCGCCGCTCTATCCCGCCGGTTCTTTCACGGCCTTTCTCCCTTCCTTTTGCACTTCCTCCTCCTCGTCCGACTACTCTCACAACCCAGCCATTAGCTACGGTGTGGCACAATTTGACGGCCACGGCGCCCTACCGATCCCCCCGCAGCACCAGCACCAGATCCACAGCCAAGGCTTCTCCCTCTCACTCTCCTCCTCCTCCTCCCCTCGCCCCACAGCTTCGCGGCACCAAGTAATAACCCGGACGACCCCCTTGGGCCCCTTCACGGGCTACGCGGCGGTCCTCAACCGCTCCAGGTTCCTGGACCCGGCGAGGAAGCTGCTGGAGGAGGTGTGCCATGTGGGGCAGCAAGCGACTGGAGGAGGCGGCAGCAGGGACATCCTCCTGGACGTGGATCCGTCGAGGGAGTCGTTGGTGGACCACGGCACCAAGGCGGACCGCCAGATCTCGGGCATGTATCAGCAGCAGTGGAAGAATACCAGTCTCATCTCCATGCTTGATGAGGTTAGAAGCATGAACTTACGAAAATGGTCACTGAATTGTTTCTAGTGACCACTGCTACTTTGAGATGACTTCATTTCTTTGTTGTTTGTTCTTCCTCTCTCTCTCTCTCTCTCTCTCTCTCTCTCTCTCTCTCTCTCTCTCTAGTGCGTGATACTGCCATGAAAGCATCTGTTCAGGTGACAAGACGGGCTATAATCTTGGTTAGATTGGATTGACTGCCAACCCAAATGATCTTATTAGATGCAATATGTAATTCTTCTTCTACATCATCACCACATAACATACTTAGAGAAGAAGATAGGTACACTGTGTTTGCCTGTGATTTTAGAGCATGGGAGGCATTGTTTGATCCATCATACATCTGGCAGGAGATAGAGACAGTTTGATTTGCATGTCATCGATGAACTTGTAGATTACATATCATGCTGTGTCAAGAAAGATTGTTACATCTGAGCTAGTTCAAGTACAAGATGATGATCCCAGATCATGACTCTTTCTTTAATCCAGTAGCTTTAAATTGGTTAGGGAATCTTGACATTTTGTTCTATGTTTTCAAAATTAAGTTTGGATGTGTGAATAGTTCATCTTTAACAAGTCATCAATTGATTTGTCTGTTTTGATATCCATTTCTTGCCAGAGGACCTCAAGAAATATACATACATGACAAAGAGGACTGATTAATGATTCTGATTCATACTAATCATGTTTATGCTTTACAAGTAGATAACTAATCCAGTTTGAGATGTTGATTATGAGGAGGCTTCAAATTATGTCCCACATAAACTATAGATCGGGATGCGAAAGACAGACAATTGTAAGCACAAAATGCTAAACTAGATTTCTAAGGTTCTCATTAATTTTTTATGGACTAATTAGGGGTCTTTTAATTTCCTTTTTGACAAGCATGAGACAGTCAAGATTAGATCTTTCTTGTTTAAATCTTTTTAGGACTGTTCATAGCCTGCTGACATATATATAGTTGTGATAAGACTGGTTGAAAGCAATATGCAGGCAGTGGCATCTGCTTTGGCATATTAAACATTATGATCACTATTTATCTTATTTTGATATGGTAAGTTAGGGAGGTTTTTAAGTATGGTTTTCATCTTCTATTTTATTGCTTTCCTTTGGAAAATTGTGTTCGATATTATGTTGGTTTCGAGTAATAGAAAACATCAAAATATTAGGAATGGCCATGAAAACATCGAAAGATTAATGCATGACAACCGGCATTGGCAGGATTGGCAGCTGCAATGAAATTAAACAAGCTGCTATGACGAACACTCACAGAAGTGATCGAAAAAGTGATTGTGTTTGTTTAGAGCACAACACTCGAGTCTCGTGATGTTTGCAGTATCTTTCTGCAAGTTCAATGTTTGTTACATCTTTATTTTGCTGATGATGATTGCTTGTCGCTCGTTGTTAGATTATGAAATTACAAGTCTTCTTTACTTCATCATGAAACTAGGATTATACGATGGCCTTTTTTCTTGTATGCTATAATCTGAGAATCCTCCCTTTTCATTTCAACGGTGCATTTCTAGGTTTACAGAAGATACAAGCAATACTACCAGCAGGTGCAAGGTGTTATTACATCATTCGAGTCTGTCGCGGGATTGAGTACTGCTGCCCCATATGCCTCGATGGCCCTCAAGGCAATGTCGAAACACTTTAGATGCCTTAAGAATATCATCTCTGACCAAATTCATCAGGCAAACAAAGGTATCCGAAACGAAGGCAACAGCAGGGAAGATACTTCGAGCTTTGGCCTCCTCGACAATACCGGTTATATCCAGAGAACAACCAATAGCACTGGTACCTTTGCTCAACCACATGTTTGGAGGCCTCAGAGAGGACTTCCTGAACGGGCCGTGTCGGTGCTTCGTTCGTGGCTTTACGAACACTTCTTGCATCCGTAAGTGACCCCTAACTTCTGATTGAACTGCATTTTCATGGCACAGAATGTTTCTGATGCATGCCTTATAACTGAGTGTTCAACCTTCGAGAAGAAAGGCATATGATCTCTATTTTTGAGGGCTCTCTTGCTTGCTTTCGATTAACAAACTCTGATCGACCATTTGGTAATTCTTCACTTGTTACGTGTTGTATTTTGCGACAAAACAAGATGGTGTTTGTACAAGAATGCAAGATGCTGGCCGGCTTAAAGACATTTGACACTTAGTCTTGGCTGGATTTCACCATCCGAATGTGTGATCATTTTCTTTTCTCCCACAAAGATGAAAGAGTGATCCACTTGAGCCGACTCGGCAATGATACATCAATAATTGAACATTGCTTAGAGCTTGTAGTAGATGCTGCTTGCTGAGTTCAATATTTAATGGCAAAAGATCAATGTAGTCAACTTCAAATGATTGAAACTTACGGTTTTGTTAGAATTGGAACTTAGGGTTTGGTTTTGTAATTTTCAGGTATCCTACTGATGTAGACAAGCAGAACTTGGCCAAACAAACTGGTCTAACGAGAAATCAGGTAATCCATTACATGTTTGATTGATGATACGAGGTGGGTGATTCATTTGGAACGAATTGTTTGATATGATAGTTTTAATTGCAGGTTTCTAACTGGTTTATTAATGCGAGAGTGAGGCTTTGGAAGCCAATGGTGGAGGAAATCCACTCCCTAGAGATGCGTCAAAAGAGCATAGTGTCGGCTGGTGACCGCCGCCGTGTTACTGATGAACAGTCTCGGCCGCCGCCATCATCTTCCAAGACGAACCCATTTGGTTCTCTGCCTCCCCCGATGGAGTACCCGATGGTGACCAAATGCATCGATCAAGAAAGGCCGTCTCCCGTGCCAGTTGACTTTGTGTGCGATGGCATGTCCAACCATCAGCACGTTGGGGGCGTTGGCAATGGCGTCTCTCTCACCCTCGGCCTCCATCAGAACAACGGGGTTTGCCTCTCGGAGCCGCTCCCCCTCAGCGTCGCCCGCCGTTTCGGCTTGGAGGAGTGCAATGACACGTATCTGGTGACTCCGTTTGGAGACCAAGAGAGGCAATTCGGGAAGGATGTCGGCACCCGTTTGCTCCATGATTTTGTCGGGTGACCCCAAACCTGTGGTGGTAGTCTGAGCTCCTAAGAGATGAACATAAGATTAATCGGACGCGTTCCACTGATCTCAATTGTTGTCTACAAACAACAGGCCTCTCGTCAAGGCTTTGCAACGTTCTGCCCGCACGCGTTGCCTCTGTAGCATCATGCATGCCACGAACGACTCCTTGAGCTTGGATCGTCTTCTAAATCTCATCTCTCTGAGTCTTCCGATGGCTGCGGTGGTGGCATGGTCCGACCATTGGGGTGCCGTATTGCTCGTTGGTTGTTTGTCGTCTCTTCAGAGAGTTTACAGAGGCAGAGAGGGAAGGGATCAACGGGGGCACTGTGGAGCGGCCGGAATGTGGCACCGCCTTGGAAATGACATGCCCGGTGGTCGCGTTAGAATAAGTGCGTCGTCTCGGAAATGACAAGGGCAATTACAGGCGTTTCCTTCATGTGTCTGTCCCTCCTTTTCATGTTCCGCGCCTCACCGCCCGTCCCGTTGCATCGGTCACGCCCGTCGCGGCATGACGACAAAACGAAAAGCCTGTCGAGCCGAACTAAACCGGCCAACCCCGGTTCGCCGACCCGATCGCCCCTGAATGTCGTCGGGCTGATGGGGCACACACACGTTGGGGCCCGCTTTCCGGTTATGAGAGGTAGCGTCGCCCGTGATCGTTTCTTAGTGCAATTCACAAGATTTCCTGGTGGGCCTGATCGAATCACCCCTGAATTTTCTCGCCCTGTTCCGCTCGAGCGGTTACGTCAGGCTTTGGGACGCATTAGCTTCGGCCCAGAGGCCGCGACAAGAATCTCAAATGGACCCACTAGTGGAACCCACAGTCCAACTCCATGGGCCTTAGTCACGTTGGCGAAGCTGCCAACTTTGAAATCCACATTGGGTTCGCAATTGGAGTCCCAATTTGCATGCACAAGTAGCACCCAAGACTCATTTCTCTTGGGCTATAGGCCCGGTTCGGACCAGCCAGCCCGGCCCGTTTTGGTTTTCTTGAGGCCCGACACTTAAACCGAGCCGGGAACAAATTTTAAATCTATATAATGACGGGACAAAGTGGCGGTCGTGGCCTCTTTTTGATTCCAAGAACCACCAAGGCGGCGCCGAGGGTTTTCCCTAGGGTTTTAGTTCGGCCGGTGATGCAATCCGTGGCTGCTCTTGCAAGGTCGGAGATGCAGACAGAGGCGCGGATCGAGGTGGTGGCGGAGGGCGGAGGCGCGCAGAGGTCCCTCCTCTCCGGTGGCAGCGTTCTTCACCGCCACGAACAGCATCAGCCGCAGATAGAGACGGTGGCGCGCCTACTCGCCGGTGGCGTCGCCGGAGCCGTTAGCAAGACCTGCACGGCTCCGCTCGCTCGTCTTACCATCCTTCTTCAGGTCAGACCTGGATGCGCCTTGCGTTTATCTTCTCGCCAAAGCTCCTCTCTCCACATATCTTGCTATCCTTCGCAATCTTGGTTGGTACGGGCTTCAGTGTTGTTGAAGCTTGACTATTCCTTAGCTTCTAGTCTGTGGTGAACAAGTTGGGCGGAAGAGGATTGGTATTATTAAGGGGATTACTATATCTTGGATTTGTGATGGCTCCTTCAGGTCTAATTATGGACTTATAGGGCGCTTGGTACTTTTCTGAGAAATTCTCATGGTTCGACCACTGTGGCTGGGTGCTGCTCTCTAATAGTCCACAGCCCCATTTAGGTGAGTGCTGGCTATTCTGGATGGTCTCCGGAGGGCCTTACCGGAAGGAAGGTCTCCATAGCACCTGGGTTAGATCTGATTTCTGGCAGGTTATTACATGGCAGCTGAAGGTATTCCTTGCTGCTGGGATAGACCTGCATGCTGACTCAGAGCCTAATTCATGGAAGTCGAAGGGTATTTTGCAAAACTGTATCTATTTTGTATTTCTGTAGAACCTGTTAAATAGCTTTATTTATGGGAAAGACGATGGGGATGCCTGCATCCTTGATAATTTTGGTAGACCAAATCGAGCATCTCACCAATGGTGAAAATATTGTACCTCAGAACTTGTTCTGTTATCCTGAGATGTACTGTTCTGTTGATTCTGAATGAATGATTTTTTTTTTCTCTGAAAAATAAGCTTTGACGAAGAAGCTGTAATTGTTATTTGTGATTTTGCACTACAATTTAGGAGCATCAGATTCATTAAGTTCTTCAATCTATTTTTTCTTTCCTGGTGTTTTTGTTCTATGAAGCTTAATTGGGGAAAAGATTATTCTATTTTTTCTTTCCTGGTATATTTATCTCGTTTGTATCTAGTAGGGGATAACTCAAATCTATTTACACCATTTGATAAGATGCATAATGATTGTTTTTATGGCATAATTGCTTTCTAGGTGCAAGGCATGCATTCCGATGTAGCAACTCTAAGGAAAGCTAGTATATGGCGTGAAGCTTCTCGCGTTGTCTATGAAGAAGGTTTTAGAGCATTTTGGAAAGGGAATTTGGTGACTGTTGTGCATCGACTGCCTTATTCATCTATTAGCTTTTGTTCTTACGAGTGGTACAAACATGTGAGTCTGGAATTTTGTTCGAGAAATATTTCATGGACTTCGGTTGATTGCATGTTTCTCTTTAATACCTGATGCTTTACCACTGATAAGTGAATATGTTTTGATTTTATTTTCTTGCAGCTACTCCAGTTAATTCCTGGGCTGAGTAGGCATAGAAATAGTGAAGGTGCAGATGCATGCGTGCGACTGTTGGGTGGTGGTTTGGCAGGAATAACGGCTGCTTCCATCACTTATCCATTGGACCTTGTGAGAACTCGTCTTGCAGCTCAGGTAAGCTTATCATCTCTTGCACATGACCAGAAGCCATCAGTCCATTTCCTTCCAGAATTAGTACTTTGTTTTGAATGCATCAAGTAAAAAGGATTTTTTGCAGGTGAAATAAGTTGGATTATTAAAATCAAACAACCATCGCTTTAGGTCTTATTTTTTTCTTTGTTTTTCTTCCTTGTGGTATTTTGTCTGTACGATGCACTATACGTTCTAGGAGCTTAATTTTCTGTTGCTTTTAACATGGAACCATCTTTCCATGTACGGATGCACCATACTTTCACATTGAATTAGTATTTCTATTGCTTTTTAATTTGCTGGGAAAGTATGTAAAATGTTAGACTGAATAGGTTTGGCTTCTTGTTAGGTACTGTAATTACATTGACAATCTCATGGTTAGCTATTTGTCTTTTAGCTTCATAGTTGGCAACCATTATTTAGTCCTTTCAAGACTTTCAGGTGTCTTACAATCTTGTTGGCTCTAAACTTTTGCAGACAAACACTGTGTATTATAGAGGCATTTCGCATGCCCTTTATGCTATTTGCAGAGATGAGGGTATCAAAGGGTTATACAAGGGTCTTGGAGCAACACTACTGGTATGTTTTTGTTCTATTTTATCTTAACACTGGTTGTACTATTTTCAATCTATTTAGTTTTGCCATATTGCTGGATTGCAGGGCGTTGGACCTAGTCTAGCCATCAGCTTTTCTGTATATGAAACCCTGAGATCTCATTGGCAGTTGAAAAGGTGTGATACTTTTTGGTTGGTGAACATTTTCATGTGCCGAGGAAATTATTCCTTCAGTCGATGCTAACATATGGATTTATGATTTTGGATGCCAGGCCGCATGACTCTGCTGTCTTAGTTAGTTTGGCCAGCGGAAGTCTTTCTGGCATTGCGTCATCAACGGGTAAGAAATCAACAAACTTACAGTGGATTTATGAGTTGGTTTAACATGACAAATAAAAGGTCATCAGAATAATGAATAATGCAAGCTTCTATTCCTTAAAACCCTAAATAACCAATTGATGGCAGGGGCATATATTCTTGAACAGAGCACATATTTGCAGAAATTATCGAGAAGTTTATTTCGTTAGATATGACATATTTGATTTTCTTGGTCAACTTAATTAGGTCAAAAAAAGCCTGTGCTTGTTCCACTATCTTCAGAATGGCATTATTTACAATTATTGCCATCAATTATGACTTTCTAAGCATTTGCTCTTTGCTTATGGTGTGCTCCATGGGAGTCCAGTTTAACTATATCTATAGATGAGCTTAAGATGCCATTTGCTGCTGTCGAACTACTCTGTTACTTTTTTTATTATTTATATCTATCTTCTGATGTAGAGACTCATATGTATTAGGTTAATCATTTTTTAGCCGCTTAAGTGAGATGTGGAAGGTAAATGCAAGTTACTGATGATGTGCCACAAAAAGTTTATTATCTAGCAATCAATGAAATTATCACCACCAAATGAGTTAGTGGATTAATAATTGCAGAAGTTGGAGAGTATAACTAGAGATGCCAGTTGTGCTTCGATAGAGAGAGGGACAGTAGAAACCAATCAAAGTCTGGTTTGGTTACCTTAACTAATGGTCAAAAACAGTATATCAACTGGATTAAATTGTAAACCATAAGGTGTGGTGCTTATGGTCTCTCTCCTGAGGGGAAAAAGCTTCCTAATGTGAACCTTAAATTTGTTACTTGATGGTAGGAATGGATGGATTGCAGCAGGTGTGCGATAATGGCATTTTTACATCATTATCAGTATCTTTTAAAAAATAATGGGTTCTTTGGATAGCAAGAGTCTGAAGTTGCCTAGAGAACTTCATCTCGGCGGTACTTGGGACTTCTTGTCAGGAATTCCTTCTCTCCATGTCTGTCTTGCTCTTGTGGAACTTGCCTTCACCCCCTGAGCCTCTTCAGCTCCCCTTTTTATCCCTACTGCATTTATTTTTGGAGTTACACTTAGTTGGCACTTGGTTCGACGAATTATTTGTCATCAGTGCTGGTAATTTCTTTCGGCAGTGCCATGAAAAATGGATGTACCATGAAAAAAACCAATGCCTCCAACATGTGCTCATTAACTGAGTTTTTTGGGTATGATGTTGCAGTGACATTCCCATTGGATCTCGTCCGACGGCGCAAGCAGTTAGAGGGGGCAGCCGGAAGGAGTCGTGTGTACACGACGGGCCTGTTTGGGACATTCAGGCACATACTTCGCACCGAGGGAGTTCGAGGCTTGTACAGAGGCATTTTACCGGAATACTACAAAGTTGTTCCCGGAGTCGGCATCGCTTTCATGACCTTTGAGGCACTGAAGTCATGCCTCTCTGGGTCACCTAATGATCGGTAGCCCGAAGCACCTTCTGATCTTTAGAATCAGCTATTGATACCCCTCGAGCCAATTGGAGATAGAGCTCGAAGCAACCTTATGAGACCACCTGGTGGTAGAACTTTGTGATTGCGACATCGACAAGTGATCTATATTTAGGGTGAAAACAAGTCGAATTGTATCCTGTAGGTTATGCACGGTAGTCATCCCTCAGTTTTGTTATTGGCCATCTTTTTGTTAGCAAAAATGCACAAAGTACTTTTCGAGCGTTTCTTTCATAACTTCCTGCCTTCTTTCTCCGGCAGCTCAGAGTATAATTGAATGCCCTGATTTGTTCTCAAGAAAAGAAATGCCACTACAAAACGTTGAAAAGTGCACATGGAAAAGTTGTTTGAGCACATGATTTAAAGCGTCATTTTCAACGATACATAAACTATGAAGAATCGAACCGAGCAGATGAAGTAGGAGAGGTGGCTAAGAGGAACCTCGTGGCCCTGCAATGATCAAGCTCGTTTGAAGGATTGGGCAGGGGCCGCGGCGCGCGCGTTCCCCCTCTACCACAAATTACGACGTCCACTCTCCCACTTGGGGAGATGGTAAGCCAGTGCGCCTCCCAAGTGCAATGGAGGCCACGGACCTAGGCCACGGGCCTTCTTGATCGCCCATCGACCCCGTCCAGGTAAGTATGGAGAAAAAGCAGGGGGAAGCCCTCCTTGATCACCTGGCCCTGCTCCCCTGTTCGAGAAACCGTCAATGTGGGACTAATTGCCATCGTTGGAGTTGCATTCGGCGGTAACCGGTCAGGAGACCTTTAACTTCGGCCCGTTTCCATTCACCGTAGCTCATCCAGGTAGGTGAATGCCTTGGACCGTCCGATGTCCACCCAAAACCCACCCGGAATCCTGAAGGAGATGAACCCTGGATGAGTTGGAGGGCAAAATGGCTTCTGTGGCAGCAAACCTCGTCACCTAAAACTGGTCGGTTGATAGCTTTGGTCGACTCCATGCGTCGCGTCGCATCGCATCTGTAACGTTTGATTCAATCTATGATCGCCTCGTCCAATTGATTCCACTCGGGCTTGATTGTGGTTAACCGACTCTGTCATTTCTACGACTCGGGGAACCGCTTAGGGTTTTTCTATAAGCGTGGGCGGCCGTCGAGGTAGGGAGAGAGAGAGAGAGAGACCGAGGGGATGGCGGTGGACATGGGAAAGCTGCGGTGGGGAGAGCTCGAGGACGACGCGGAGGACCTCGACTTCTTGCTGCCGCCGCGGGTGGTGGTCGGGCCGGACGAGAATGGTGTGAAGAAGGTGATCGAGTACCGGTTCGACGACGAGGGTAACAAGGTCCGGGTCACTACCACCACCCGCGTCCGCAAGCTCACCCGCGCCCGCCTCAGCAAGCGCGCCCTCGAGCGTCGATCCTGGCCCAAGTTCGGCGACGCCGTCCACGAGGACGCCGGCGCCCGGCTCACCATGGTCTCCACCGAGGAGATCCTCCTCGAGCGCCCCCGGGCCCCCGGTTCGACCCTTGTCTTCTTCTTCTTTTTAATCACCTTCTGGTTCCTCTTTGTTAGGGTTTTAAGTCAATTAAATTTGATTAGTTCTCTTCTACTCGGCGTATGTCTCTCTGGTCAAAAGAGACGATCGATAATTGAACTTCTTTTGGGAATTCTTATTTCTGATCTGTGATGTGTCAATTTACTAGTATTTTCTTTCTCGATCAAACAAAAGATATCTCCTTTTTGTGCAAATTGACATTTCCTACAGATGATGTTGCCTGTTCCTGGATCCATGATGCAAAACCATATCTTTACTATCCTAATTTGGACTTCGGGGTGTGGGTGATTTAAGGGATTAATCTGGAACTGTCCTTATGCTTTGTTTTCAATTGGATATTTCTGATCGGATTAGAGCCTGAAGGCCAATCACAAGATCCTGATTTTGGTATCTGTAATGATTTTGGTGGGCATGACCAGGCCGCATACTGTTCCCCTTTGTTGTCTTCTCCATGAACAGTAGCCCTACAGTATCCCATATTCTGCAGTCTTCGGTATATGAGAATACGATCCCTAATAAGATCAAGGGCTTATGATTATGCTTAAAATGTGAGAGTTGCAAGTAAAAAGTCTTGTTTGGAGTGTAAGAATAAAATGGGGATTCTTAATGTTGTATTCGGAGTATTGTCCTATCCCTCCTTTGTCCATACTAAGAATAACCTCTACTACGTATCTTTTCTCTTGGGTTATTTGTGTATGTATATGTATATATCATCTATAATTACCATAAGTATCTTAGGAACATATACATTTCTTTCCCTGTTTGGTTCTTGGGTGTTGTTAATTGATAATTGGCAAGCACCTTGTGTCTTAAAAAATTGGGGGTTTAGGTATGAACTGATGAAGGTATGGTTCCTTCACGATGGACTGGGACTGAAGGCGAAAATAGATCTGATGAATTGGAAGTCTGAAACTAAGTGAAGGGCTTCCAGTATATATTTCTTTTGATAGGATGTTCTTTTTTTAACTACAAGAGCATCTGTTACTACATTAACTGTTTTATAGATGGACATATTTTATTCCAGTTCCTTATTCGTATTTGTTTTGAGAATCTACTTGTGATCTTGGGAACTCTCTGTTGAAGAAGCCAATGTGAAGCATCTCATGTCCGTAAAGATTTGAAGTCTAGCTATCGACTGGTGAATGCTTGGATCTTCAAATACATTGGACTGTTTTCGCTTGTGCATATAAAATGCAGATTTTTACATCATCGATGATGTTTGAGAACAAAATGATGATGAATCATTATTAGGAATTGGCAAGTATTGTGATGATAAGAAGACTAGCCTCTGTTGCTAGTCCTGTTGACTATGCTGATGAGGCTTTTCCCCTAGGGGATCAAAGATAAACATGGAATACATGATGTGTGGAAATTGAGCCAAGTGGTGCAATTTTAAAAGCACTTTATTACTGGTCTTGTTGATATTAAAAGTGGGCAAGTGATTTATGTTGCATTTACTTTAGCTGATGAGAGTTCATTGACACTGAAATAACCACTTGTATGGTACATTATAGGCAGTACATGCACAATTGTATTCTGTACTTGTAGTAACTTAAGCGGGTCAAACAGCATGTATCATTGATGTCTCAGGCATGTGTGATGATCGGAAGCATATTTGTTCTGATCTATCCTTTGATTGAGGGGAAGATTCTTTGTGTTTTTACCATGAAGTGTTATGTGTAAGAGGCAAGGTGGTGCATGTGAAGGCAGGTGGGTGTCTGGACATTGTATACAGTCTCCATCTCTGTTATGTCAAGGGAAATTTAGAAAGTCTCAGACATCATTGTGCTGTTCTATTAAACAATAGCTTCATCTCAGAAGCAGTTTTTGGGGACTTGGAGCTTTGAGGCTAATGCTATAGACATAAAAAACAACACATATGTATCTTGGTGTTAGGGAGTTTCGACATCATGGGATGCCTCCTGTTTGAGGTTACCATCAACAAATGAAACAATATCTTTAGCAACAAACTAAAGTAAAAATTATTTTTCAAGCATACATAAAAATAGTTAATCTTTTCTTTTAATTATATTTGCACCATTCAATATGCAAAGAAAACAAGAATTTTCTAAATTTAATCTGTTATGTGTGCTTTCTTTCTAATTCTCTCATTTCTTTGGTGTCCATTGATCCCCATCTACGATAGGCAGCAAAGCGGAAGAACCAAAGGTTGCAGGGGATCCATTAGCTGCCATGGGCAAAGCAGGTGCTGTCCTCATGGTATGCAGGACTTGTGGCAAGAAAGGTGACCACTGGACGTCGAAGTGCCCTTACAAGGATCTGGCACCACAAACAGACAGCTTTATCGACAAGCCTCCTGGTGCTGAAGCTGCAGCTTCCACCACCGGCCCCGCCAAGGGCACCTACGTGCCTCCTAGCATGAGAGCAGGTGCAGAGAGGAGCGGGACGGAGATGAGGCGTCGTAATGATGAGAACTCGGTTCGCGTGACCAATCTGTCGGAGGACACCCGCGAACCTGACCTGTTGGAACTCTTCCATACTTTTGGCCCCGTCACTCGTGTGTATGTTGCTGTGGACCAGAAGACTGGTTTTAGTCGAGGCTTTGGCTTTGTCAACTTTGTCAACAGGGAAGATGCAGAGAGAGCCATCAACAAGCTTAATGGCTATGGCTACGACAACCTTATCTTACGGGTGGAGTGGGCTACTCCGAGGCCGAATTGAGACTCTACTTTCTGCAAGTTGTTTAGCAGATTCTGCTCTTAACATGATCAGTGTTTTTGTCATGTGGCTTTATAATTTTGTTTATGGGTGGAGTGGGCCACTCCAAGGCCGAATCGAGACTCTACTTTCTGCAAGTTGTTTAGCAGATTCTGTCCTTACAGATGATCAGTGTTTTCGTCATGTTGCTTTATAATTGTCCTAAAAATTTGTTTTAGATTTGAAGTATTTCGGCAAGACGACAATGCATGTTTATGTTGAGCATCTCATGTTTGCACTATACAAGCAGTCAAACGGATTGAACTCTCCATTTGTGTGCTCAGTTTCCATTACGTCTCTTCCTATTATATTTCTAGCATCTCTACGGTCTTCTGCGACCAGAGACCGCAGCGTCAACCTAAATTTCTGTTCCTTTCAACTCTCACCCACCATTCAATGAGCGCATAACTCATTCTATCATTCATTGTCGTTAACTTATTTTTCTCTCCATCTTCGTCATTTATTTTCTGTTGAAAAAACAAAAAACAAAGACGTCGGTTCGTGTCTTCAACCTACGATGATGCAGTCTGTTCTTTATTTCGTGGAGCGCAACTTGCATCAGATTAAGCTCAGCTTCTCACGAGATCGATTAAACAACCGGCTGAAGACGACAAGGAAAGATGCTCTCGACGTGATTTCTTCGTCGTTGCAATTGTTCTTTACTAATCGCCTCTACAGCTGACGTACGAGCTGATCGCTGGAATTCACTCCTCGATTAGCTTAATAAACTCGGCCAAAGAAATTTCTCTTGAAAGTGATCGCTGCGGTCCCGCTCGATCATTCCGGTGCGGCGAAGTAAGTCGTCGGAGACACGCAGTTCAACCCTCAGAAAGGCAAAAGCAGGGGGGATCGGCGAACGTGAATCAACAGGTCCGATGTTAACCGGGTTGTAAGATCAGGTCGGCAGCTTCACGCGTCACTGTCGTCATAGATTGAGTTGGGAAGCCAACAAGATCTTGTTCTCACCAGCAATGCCAATAAAATCATCACGAACCGAGTTTTAAAGCTGTTAGTGATGACTGCCTATGATCAGCAAACGAGAACTCCGTGTGTTCGAGTAGGACCAAACGCGTGGTATTAATCAGCTTTAGGTCTTCTGCATTCATATCTTGCAGCAGCAGCCTTTCCTGTTCCAAAAGATGAAGATGAACAAAGTAACACGGTTGGTCTTCTCTTCTTGTGGCAACGGCAAATATAGAACAAACCGATAGCTGTAACGAAGGCAAAAGGTCAAGTTTTTATGCCAGTATCCATTCAATAGCTCTTTCCTGCTCGAGCCTTTTTGCCTTTGTGGCCATGATCTAGAATTCAGCTGAAGCTGTGAAGCTGAAACAACGGTGGCAAGACCATGCTTACCGAGATATGTATTTTCTTTTGTTGTTGTTGTTGAATCCAAGTCTGTTCATTCGGTAGAATTCAAGTTTGGACTATTATAATGGGGAAGGAAGAACGAGTTGTGCATATAAAAATAGATGTAGGTTGACAAACAAAAAGCACCTAAAAATTACATCGAAGAGGCTTTCTAGGCTTAGCATTCCCTCCATAGATTCTCATGTACCTGTCTTTGTCCCCAGCTCGGCGGATATAGACGCTTTGTCCTCTGGGCTTCCCCTCCTCTTCTCCATGGAGTATTGGAAGTGGGCAACGACAGAATACAGCATCAGCGGGCCTCGGATCCCCGGGCTCGCCCTCGACGAGTCGTGGGAGGACGCTGCAGGCCGGTTGGGAGGCTGCCTGTGGCCGCCGAGATCTTACTCCTGCAGCTTCTGCGGACGAGAGTTCCGGTCGGCGCAGGCACTCGGCGGGCACATGAACGTGCACCGAAGAGATCGAGCCAGGCTCAAACAGTGTTCGAGCCTCAGCGGGGAAACCACGGACGACCATCGACGTCTGGATCCTCGTAGCCCCCTCGTCCTCCACCCCGCTGCTGCTAACCCTAACCCTAAGTCCGTTGTCGTACCACCGAAACCTGCGCCTCCTTTCTCTTCCAGCATCACTCGAGACTACCTCACCGGGTCGCACTTCCCCACGAGCAGATCTCCGGAAGACTCCACGGCACCTCTCCATCTTCTCGTCGTCTCGGAGTCCGGCGTTCTGGAACCATGGAGAGATCCAGGAATCTCTGACGAGGAGACCGACCGCAACAAGAGGAGGAGAATCGAGCCCACGCCTGCAGGTTTCTTCGTTGCAGCCTTTTCTGGTGATCGACGATTCGAGGTACCCGATGACAACCCTGTCGAGGAGTTGGATCTCGAGCTGAGGCTCGGAGATGCTCCTAAGATCAAGTAGAATCAAAACCCTTTTGTCTGAATCTTCATGCACCTCTCCTCTTCTTCTCTCATCATTCTTCCATCTTCCAACTCGTAGATATCCTCTTAGTCATAGATTGTGATGATAAAAACGAAGATCTTAGGTTTGGTTGCAACTGTACAATGGTTGACTACAATCTTTCTGAAAATAAGATGCTCAATCTGCTACTCAGAGTTAGGAACAAAGGTATGTTGGACTAAGGAATAAGAAATCTTTCTCGCGTTACATGATCGATCTCATTGTATCAAAATCATCCCTTTCTCAACATAATCTTTGTCATTTGATCCAATAATGTTCTGTTAGATAGGAATATGTATGATAAATACTGATGTGTATTATAATGAAAAGATCCATTAGATAATAAAATACTACTTCTAAGCCACGAAGAATCAATCATATTTGCAAATGAAGTCATGCATATGATCAATTAGGCAGTTCATTCTTGTGAGATAAGCATATGAAAACCCTTTTGTGAAACGCATCGGTACACAGATTCCCGTTTATGAAGCAATTCCAAGACATGGTGGGATGTCTCTTCCTCGTAAATCCATCTATTTGTTCTTCAGGGCTCCACAGGGAATACCTCCACCGCTTTCTACGCTGCTCTCTTTCGTCCCTTCGCCTTCTCCGTGTCTGCAGCCTGAAACCCTAATCGCATATGGTCGTAGAACTCAGCCGTCCTAAGAATCGATTCCATGTGCTTGTGAGAACGGCATTGAAGCGAGACAGACAATGCAGGAAAGGAACGAGGAGGACAAGCTGTGGCACTCCATAATTCTTTGTTTGAGAATATGGAATCAAATGTACTGCTCAGATTATTATTATCTTGTAATGTTTTAGCAACAATCCAATCCAAGGTGTGTGTGGCAGATTCCCTCTCACTTAGAACATGTTGTAAGTTGTGACTTGTTCGACTCACATGCAAAGGCAAAATAAGAGTGCAACTCGTCATAGATTGCAATTTAAGTTGTGATATAGCCGACGAATAATGATATTTTTTAGTAGAGGTATAGAACGAGAGGGAAAAAAAAAGAATTTTTAATTTTTCGAGTATGCCTCTCACAAGGACGATCGAATCATTCCATCAAAAAAAATAATTGATGGTCTTGCACCAATCCCCAAAAAAAAATACTCGATTCATTGCTTCATCTTCTAAAGATGAATTGTAATCCTAATATTCTAACCTCTTTCCATAAATATAAGAGAAGATGATCATGAACTTTGTGATGTGTGTATGTAATTATTAGAGCCTCCGAGCTTTCATTTTTCGTTGATTGTCAGGCTTGCATGCCTGTAATTATGTTGTAATTATTCAAGAGCTGCGACAAAAGCTTGGAGGTGGTAGTGGGACCCCTAAGGCCGATTCAGACGATCGCGATGTATGGAGATGCGTTGAGGTGTCGGTAAATCCGACGTTGACAAGATGGATGATCACCGTGCATAGAGATGCACTGATATGCACATAAATTCTGATGTAAATGATTAGGCCTACTAGCTCAGGCCTCATATTAGGTTAAAGTCGAGCCAGGCCTCATATTAGGTTAAAGTCCATGATCATCTAGTGTGCTTGTGCATGTGAATACTATACATCTACTAGATAAGTATATATATATATATATATATATATATATATATATATATATATATATATATATATGTATATACATGCGATGTAAATATATTAAATATGTATGTGTGTGACCCGTCATAATATAAGACCGAACCTAAAACCCCTCCTATGATAATATTAAGTCGGTAAGCGTGAGGCAATAAGATTGACCCACGTGGCCTTCCATTGTTAGGGGCAAGAACCGATTCTCGATGTAGGCTGAGTTGGTCGAGTCCCTCGAGGCTCACCTATTTCATGTCTCGTTATCTTATCTTCGACATAGAGATGTCACCGGTGACTTGAGGACATGATATGCTTGGTCGAGTCCCTCGAGGGCATATCATCGAATCAGACTCATCTTGTAATGATGGTGATGACTTAACTGGATATCATGATTGGTCGAGTCTCTCGAGGCCATGGTGGTTCAGAGGACAAATATGACGGGAATCACAAGGAGTTGTGATTGTCAAAAGTTGTCTACCTTCTGGGCTTAGTGTGATTGGTCGAGTCCCTCAAGGTTGCACTAAGATGTCGATTGGATCCCGATTTCTACTAGAAGTCTATTGGAGACTTTCGTTTTACGTGCATGAGGGTGTCATGTGACTCGCTAGAAAAATTAGTGGGAGCAGATTAAGTTAGAAGTCCATATCTTGATTGTTTATTTTTTTCGAAATCTGCATCTTATTTACTTATGTTATATCTCATGTTTATCAGAAACATGTCGATATCAAACCCTCTACGTGGCATACTTGATGCTAACCACCTCACTGATCCAAATTATACGGATTGGCTCCGTAATCTAAGAATAGTTCTTACAGCGGAGAAAATCGTATATATCTTAGATACGGTTATGCCCCAACTTGAGGCAGAAGCTCCTCAAGAAGAGTTTGCCCATTATGCGAAGTATATAGATAATTCTACTCTCGCCTAGTGTTACATGTTAGCTTCTATGACTCTTGAGTTACAGAGACAACATGAAAATATGGATGCTCATTTCATACTCTTGCACCTACGATATCTGGAATATTAGATGGATAAGGGATTATAGATACATGGTAACTGAGGATAGATAAGTTCGATGGATTATATCCCTCTATACCGTCTGTGGACTATGGTGTAATGGGCTAGTACATGAGTCGAGTGAATTATTATGGAGATAATAATTCACTATATCAGAAGGTATTCTAAGAAAGAAGGAGTTTTGATGGAAGAAACTCACGGTCAGCTCGGTATCAGGCCTAGAGGGTCACACACATAAGGTGGAGATTGCGATGAGTAGAAGTATGGATATGAGATATCTACAAAATCCCCAGTTTGGATCATATGGATGAGATTCAATTAAACGATTTGATAAGATCCAATTGGATGAGATCAAATTGGATCATGTGGATAAGATCCAATGAGATCCAATTGGATAGAGATCCAGTGTGAACAGGATCTGTTGAAGATAAGCTTCCTCCACCTTTATAAATAGGAGGAACCTCTTGGTTCATAGGCTCAGAGCTTTTGGTAGTCATTCTCCTATTCTCCTCAGTCTCCTCTCCTCCTCCTTGGCTTTGGGAGCCTTGTGATGCACATGGAGAGAGATCCCGCGGTGATCTGAGGAGCGTCGTTGCTGCATCTGTTGTATGGATTACCGCTAGAGAGGAGTACGCTAGTGTTCCTTCATCCTCTTCATTGGATTTGGAATTTTTGAGGATATACGATCTACTCAGGTAACGCTTCTGACATGATACATGTGGATTTTTCAGATTTATGATTTATGTGCACCAATTGTCGCACGACGGCCAAGTACGTAACAATGGAAAATCCAATCTTTTTTTATTTTTTGCTACGCATGAGATGCCGAATCTCCCGATTTCCCAACAACCTCTATAAATAAGAGGGAACCAAAGGCACATAGGCTAAGACTTCCTAGTAGTCATCTTCTATTCTCCTTTCCCTAGTGAGGAGCATCTTCGCAATCCCTACCCTATGGATCGCCGCTAGAGAGGAGGACGCTTGACATCCTTCATCATTCCCCACGGATTTACAGGAATTCAAGGATATACGATATCCCTAGGTATTATCTTTCTTACATATGTAGTTTTTAATTTCGTGATTTTTACGCAATGATATTCGCACGACAACGAAACATAAATATTTTGCCATTTTTATTTTATATTCTTCTGCTATGTATGTGATGTCGTCCGTAGATTTTTTAATATTAAAATATAAATATTTTATTTTATATATTATGATTAAAAATAATTAAAAATTAATTTTATATAGATAAATTAGAGTTTTTATCAATTAATTAAATTATTTATTTATTTATATGATATTTAGAAAATAAATAGTTAAGATTTTATTTTTTGTATGAATCATAAGAAATAAATTTTATAATTTTATATGTAAAAGTAAAATAAATTAAATTAAAATTAAAAATTAAATTATTGTTCAAGCAAGGCTCATCTTCGGGGTTCCCCCTTCGGGGTTCCCCTTTCCATGTCTCTCACTTACCTTAATAATAATAAATTGAGGAGATGGTTTGAAGGATATGATTATCTTTTTTTTCTTATCAATTTTTATTTATATTTAAAATTTTTGATATTATAATTATTATAATTAATATGATATATAATATTATTTTTAATTTTTAATTTTTATGATTAATAAATAATGATCATTATATTATGGTGTTAAAAAGATTGGTTAATTTAATAATGATTTTAATTTATTTAATTAGATATACTTCTATTTCAAGGAATTATGTGTGAATTTTTATAATTTAATTGGTTTTAAATTTTGAATCATAAATTAAATTAATTAATTCATGAGAAAGAATGGATTTGAGGTTACTTATTATGTTATAATATTTTAAAGTACTTATAAGAATACTAAAATTTAATTTAATAAAAGGTGTCAAATTAGGATCTCACTTTAGTTACGTTGATTAGTCATAGTGGCTTAGTATAGTTAAGCCCATATGATTAAGCATGACTCAGTCCATGTGGCTATGTATAACTCAACCCATGTGACTATATATGACTCAGCCCATGTGGCTCATATAATCTGGTATAATGCAACTCATATGGTCAAGCACGACCTAACTCGTGTGGTCGAGCATAGCTAAACTCTTTTAGTTAGACATGAGATAACACATATGATCAGACATACATAATCCATATGGCTAGGCATAATCCGATCCATGAACTATGAGTAACCTTGTTTAGTTGTGAGGTTAAGCCTAACTCGTGAGTGATACTTAGCCCAGTTCGCTCAACTAGGCTTGTATGGCTATGTGATTGGTGTTAAACATATTATTGCTCATCTATCCAACCCATTATACTCCAACCAAATCTATTACTTGAGACAAGCATAAGTGGCATATGTGACTCGTCCAAAGCTTAGGTGGGTGAGTTCAATCTGGATTAATACCTTATGATATAATCTATTTTTTTCTTTTATTGATATGAGCTTATTAATTGATTATATCATATAGGCTTAATTAGTTTAAACTAGTTTAAGGTGATTTTAAACCAACTTAATCGATTTATACTCAGTTGACCTAATTGAAATCAATCAAATTTAAATTAGATTAGTTTAGGATGATTCTAGATTGATTCTATAGAAATTTGAGGTTGGTTTTATTATGTCATAATTGAATTATGTTTTTTCAAGTCAATTGGGCTATTCCAATTAGAGTTATGATTAATTAAGGACCGTCGAAAGATTGATGTCTTATGTTTTTATAATTTGATGAATTTAAAATTTTTATCTAGATGTATCATTTGAAAATGATATAATTTTATCTTATTTTTGAATTAAATTGATGATATTGATATGATTATTATCAAGTAGTGTATATATAAATATACTTAGTGACCGACATCGAAAGCATAACATATGATAGGAACTATGAGATCATCAAGTGACTAATGGATATAATCTAATGGGTCATATATGAAATATAGTTTCTTGTAATACTTTTTAGATGTATATACGAATAAATTGATGAATGTAAACAAATGATCATGATTGATAATATATTTTAATTGATGATGGATATGATGATTTTTTTTTTTAGGATTAACGGAATGTCGGACGTGACGGGTAGATGATTTTTCCCTTCGCTATTGAGAGGAGCTTATCTCTACTTTGACAAGTAAGAATACCCCTCTATCCGTTGTTAAGAGGAATTTATCTTATAGAATATATATTTTCATCTATTAATATGAAAGTACATTATCGGGTGATGTAAGTATGTGTTATTCGACTATTACAAGTGATCGAGCATGATTCTATTTTTTACATAAGAATTATCATTATTTTTCGAGTTTAATAATAAATTAATATAATATCATTTTATATTAAATTATTAATATTTATATATATCTCACGAGTATTGAAAATTATTTATATAATTTTTTAAACATTTGATTGATGATAGTGTTTTCATTATTTAGAGCCCTATAAAGTAGATAATTTATTTTAGTTAAAAATATTTGATATTATGAAGATAAGGATTTGAATTGAAAGATAAAAAAAAATATAAATTATGAAAGTGAAATGATAATACGACAGACGAAGCATAGGAGAAAACGGCAGGGGTGGCAGCGCCGGCTTGTCAGCGGCGGATCCTTCGGCCATGTTGCTCTTCGGCAATCCGCCCAACCTGCTGCCCCATGGCCAGCGAGATGTGCTTGGCGGTGGGCTTCGTCCTCCACCGTCCTAGTGGCGGGCTTGTTCTTGAGATAGAGCAGCAGAGCGAGTCCATTGCTATCAGCAGCCGTTCGCCACCGATCTTACTGCTGCTGCATTCATGTGTTCTGTAGGATTGCATGAACTTTAATGTATACTAATTGGCTGTAAATTTTGACGGTTCTGGTCGCTTCTGTTGTCGTGATTCCATCATTACTCTCAAAATGATCCGATGAACACTGCAGATGACTTTGTTTGCTCCAAATCCATCGTTCCATCCTTTTTTGTTTGCTGTCTTTCGAAGCCCCTTTTCCAAAGCACTTGCTGTCTTTACCAACAAATACACAAATAAGCTTACATCTATGAATCTTTAAGAATGGCAATCAAAATCTATAATGCTCAATAATATTATATATATATTTTTTCTGTGGTATCACCTAACTTTGATTTCAAGTGTGAAGCTATTCGCACAACTTTGACAGTGGATGTGGTAGAAGTCAGCAATTAATTCTCTTCGTTTGATGCTTCCCTTCAAAGTCTCCTTGCAAGACATAGATCTCACGTCACACCTGACTTCATTGAACTTATCCTCTTTGACCCTTTCCAAGTTCGACTTGAATTCCAGATCACCGGTTGGATAACTGTACATGACATCACCTCAACAGAGAAATAATTCACTCACGCAGAACGAGAGAGCGAGAGAGAGAGAGAGAGAGAGAGATTGCTTCGGTAATTATTAGGTGATACTTTAGTTTTATGTGACTAATATCATATAGTCAACGGCGCATGATCGTTGCCTCATCAATGTGTGATCGACACCTCTTATAAGTTGAATCCCTCGAATCTTTACTAACTTCGGTATCATAGGAACATTCTCGAGAGCACCCCCCATGCAATCTTGCAGATTTCAATACAATCGGTGTCAATTGAAATCATCTCGAGACGAGCAAGAAAGTAGGATAAACTCCGAATCAGCATCTAACTTGGATAATTTAAAACTAATTCGTGTGATCGACACATAATATAAGTTAAATTCTTCGAATTCTTACTGACTTAGGTGGATCATTTTCAATAGCACCTTGACAGTTTTGTATGATTTGACATAATTGGTATCAGTTGAAATTATCTCAGGACAAAAAAAAAAGAAAGAAAGAAAGAAAAATATAACTTTTTTTTTGGTAGGTAAAGAAAAATTAAAGAAAATATAACATTTGACTCAGAATCGGCATGCACAATTAAAAAGTAACTTATCTAGGCTTAATTTCTAATGCTTATTCATCCGATGCAGAAACTATGAGCACCAACAACATAATTTTCTTTTCTAGAATTTGGATAAAAAAATAAACTGAATTACGATGATATTTACGTATATTTTTTGTTCCAACATATGGGCCGGAGTTCCCCAAAGAGAAGGCCCACTTCTGCAATATTGCATCTATTATTGCCATGCATTACGTTCCTCGGTGGCCTTACAATGTTTCAGATCACATCTAATTTGTGCGTGGACGTGATGAGGAAGGCGATCAAACACATGGTAAACGACGACGACGACGACGACGATATGGATCGTAAGCTTATGTGGAAGCTGTACCTGATGAGGTTGGCTCCGATGGATCGTATTATTCCTCACGTGTGTTTTTTCTGGAAAGAGTTTGTCCGACGTCGCAGCACTGATCGGATCTGAAGACCAATTCAAAGAGGGGTTTGACGAGGAAGGATGTGATCTCACTTACCCAATGACGACACTTTGACCAGAACACCGCTGGTCAACGTTCTGGTCCACAGATTCTCAAGCAAAACTAGCGGCTAACAACTGTAACGGGTAGACATGCATGCACCGTGCGACGCCGACGGCCACCGGACGCGCACGTTAGGTGATGGCAGCTGCAGGCAGCCCGTCCCACCCCACACACTACGGGAGTCGCCGTGCCGTCGAGTTTGGGACGCTAACAACACGCCGTGGCTATTGAACTCCAAAGCTGGGCACTGCGTTGACCAAACCTCTCTGTCTGTGTGTGTGCGTGTGTGTGTGTGTGTGTGAGAGAGAGAGAGAGAGAGAGAGAGAGAGAGAGGAGAATAATACGCAATCCTGCTTTGTGATTGGAGGTAGGCAAGTGGGCCAAGTAAATGACAGTTGTAGGGAAAGCAAAAACAGTGCGGCGGTAAACGCAGTTGACTTTGCCGCCTGCGATCTCTCGTTCTGTTTACATTGCCGACCTGATTCATCGATATGCTTATCTTCATACGTTTCGTTTGCCGCGATTCCTCCGCTGTCGGGCAACCGCGTCCCCCGAGAAGAGAAGGCTCACGGAAATGGCGATACGCATGCCGTCGCCATCCTTCTCCCTCATATATCCCCACACTAACACCACCGAATCCAATTCCAGTAGCAGTTATCAGAAGCATTAATCCGAACAGTCAAGCAACGCCGAGCTGATCCTGTTTCTCCGTCTTTGTCTTGTGCTTCTCCCTTCGATTATTGTGCCCTGCAACATGGGAGTTCCGAGGGTGCTCGCGGATCTCCGGACCCGAATGGGCAACATCCACCCGGAACGACCTGTCGTCGGGATCCTCGCCTTTGAGGCCGCGGCCGCTATGTCGCGTCTCGTCTCCCTCCATCGATCCCTTGCCGAGGAAGAGGTCCGCCGACTCCGCACGGATATGCGCTCCCAGGGCGTGGCCTACCTGACCTCCAGGGACCAGTCCTTCCTCCTCCGCCTCGCCTGCGCCGAGCTGGTTGCTGAGCTCGATAAGGCCGCCTCTGTTGTCTCCCGCCTCGGCGCCAAGTGCTGCGACGCCCTTCTCTCGGGCTTCGACCGGTTCTACGCAGACCTCAAGGCCGGCGGGGTTTACTCTGCCCCTAACGACGGCCGCGTCGCTGACCTGGAGCGGCTCGGGCTTGGCTCCACGGCGAAGGGGGTCGAGAAGCGGGTCGAGAGGATGGAGAGGTACGTGGCGACGACCTCCCGGCTGTACGCGGAGATGGAGGCGTTGAACGAGCTGGAGGCGTCCGAGAGGCGGATGGAGCAGCAGTGGCGGCGGCACAGCGGCCCGATCCCGACTCAGAAGCCGGGCGTCCCCCCCGCCGTCCAGCTCGATCTATGTTCGCAGCGCCACAAGGTCCGGCGGCTCAAGGAGTCGTCCCTGTGGAGCAAGACCTTCGACAAGGTCGTGAAGCTCATGGTCCGCGCCGTGATCACCGTTTTCGCCAGGATCTGCGCCGTCTTCGGCCCCTGCGTCCTAGGCTTGCCTCCGCTACCCAACAGAAACCGTCGGACTCTTTTTCTTCGCCGCGGCGACCCACATAACCCCAGCAAGCACTCCTCAGGGCCGCTTGACCGGCCGCTGGCGAAGGCCGTCCCCATCCTGAGGAATTCAGCTCCCATATTCGTAGCCAAGGGATCGCTCAAGAAGCCGTTCGAGAGTCTGAGCAGCCTGTTGGAAGCAGGTCCGACCACCGTCGGGGGGTCGGGATTGGCGTTGCGGTACGCCAACGTAATCGTCCTAGCCGAGAAGCTACTGGCGATGAGGTCAGTCGACAGCCACGAAGCCGAAGACAACGAGGAGGAGGCGACGAGGGCGGAGTTGTATCAGATGATGCCGTCGGCGATGCAGGGTGCGGTGAGGGCCAAGCTGAGGGAGTGCTGGAGGAGGGAGGGCGGGACGGTGGACGGGTCGCTGGCGGAGGGGTGGAAGGAAGCGGTCAGGAGGATCCTGACCTGGCTAGGGCCGGTGGGGCACGACACGCTGCGGTGGCAGGAAGAGCGCCACATGGAGCGGCAGCAACGGTTCGACCCCCGGCCGAGGGCGCTGCTAATGCAGACCCTGCACTTCTCGGACAGGGAGAAGACGGAGGCGGCCATCGTGGAGGTGCTCGTCGGGCTGAGCTGCATGTGCTGGTACGAGGAAAGAAGACGCCACTCGCTCAGATTCTAAAGTTGCAGGAAGGCCGATTCCAGGCACAGACCTCCTCTGGATCGAAGGTTAATGGTTTGCTAATTCGTGGCCACCGGCGGGGAATTCGTGAAGACATTTCTGCTCAACACAGGAGTGTGTTCGCTAATTCCTCCGGAAATCTCTTACATTATGTTGGGTTTTGAGTACCATTCATTCATTCATGCATCTTCTTCTCCGAGGGATGGAATCATGGTATCACTGTTCTTTCTTGGACTGTCATGGGTTGGTATGGTCTGTGCAGAATGTAAACCAGACACCTTGATTTCTTTTCGGCCTGCTCGCTTATGATGCGTTGCATGCCCACGACGCGTGTCGGAGCAGTATACGTGTTTGACTTTGGTGCCAAGTCGTTGTCAGTTTACGTAAGGCAATCGAGTTCGTCAAGCCATCGAAAGATTCGATGAATCCAATAAGATTTTAGGTGGTGGGGGCTGTTTTCATGTCACGAAAACACGACAAGAGCTTGTCCCACTGTTCATGTATTTTAGTACCTCTGTTGTTAGCTTAATTGCAACGTTAATTATGATCAATTAACATAAGTTTATTGTACTTGTTTGAGGATTGTAGTAAGACAACAGAAAGATTCACCGATCCCAGCGTTGGAATGCATCCATCATCTACACCCACCCACGTAGAGCAACGCGGACGGATGGCAACACCATCTGCCGTCCACGGATGCCACTTCAACCTCGTCAAGGGGAGTTGCGCCGTCTACCAAGCTAGCTATTGCAAGTTGCGCACCATGGAGCACTGGAACTCGAAGAGAGGGACCAGAGACGCGGGTTCCGCGGCCGCCACGGCCAGAGCCGGGTGACGCCAGCCCTCCGGCGGAGAGGGCGGGGACGTCGTCTCCATGCCCACGTCCCCACCGGCGCCATCGACGCCTTTGTCCTCCTCACCTCGGGAGCCTGTTTCCTGAATGTCCCACAGCGGCGGAGACGGCACAAGCGGGGACAGCAATGGTATCGGAGCGGAAGCAGCGGCGTTCTCCGGCAACGCAAGGGCGTCCTTCATCTTGGCGTCGAGCTGTAGCGTTCCCGGGGCCTGCCTCTGGAGCCGGCTCGGGGGCTTCTTGCCTTCCTTCCCGTTCTTGCCGTCTCCTCGTCTTGGGATCTTGATCTCCATGGCGTCAGGGGTGCGGAGACGGAGACGCGGGGAGGAGATTATATGATCGCAGCTCGGGTGGAGGTGGTCACCATCACCCGGATGTGGAGGCTGTGGATGCGGGGATGGAGATGCCAACTTGAGGCGTGGATAGGGAGGCTGACAGAGTGGACATAACCGTCCTCATACAATTTAGCAAAGATCATGTTGAGATCCAAACCAACATGACTATTTCTTTGGGACGAGAATAGAGAGGAGGCATTTCATTTCATTCATGATCACTTTAATTTCTTGGAATCTTAATCATGCTATTACCAAAGCAGCAAAATGCAATTCTTTATTTGAGGAACAAAGCCTTATGCATCGATCCTACGGTCCGTAAGCTGGCGGTGGTTGGAGGTCAGACTGGCTCACGGCAGGGGGCATTTGGGACGCCATACATGGCAATGATCCCTGCACTCGCCCTCGGTAGGATAGCACGCAGAACCCGGCGCGAACTTGCAGCAGAAGCATTGGTCGCCTGTGTCTCAATTCGTGGGGTAGCAAGCTGCGAACTTGCTTCCACATTCGATGCTCTCAGGGCCGGCGTTGGACGATTTCTCCGGCAGCGTCGGCACGTCACGGCCTGTTAGAAACGAGAAGGGAACAAGACGAAGTTCATGCCATAAGGAGGGAGGAAAACAGTAGAGTTTCTTACAGTGGTCAAGAGGCAGGAGAGTGGCGAGGAGGAGGAGCACCAAAACCGCGCGCCTAGCTTTCGTGTTGGCTCGAACGCTTTGGATAGAAGCCATGAGAATGAGAATTCGTGGAGGATTTAAGCTTCTGGACGCGAAACCAGTGATGACTCCAGCAGCAATGGCGGTAGGTTGGAAAAGATTTGCTGTGATGTACTGAACGAAGATGCACTGACGAGTGCAACAGGGAAGAAGACCCTGAGAATTCAATCTCTCTCTCTCTCTCTCTCTCTCTCTCTCTCTCTCTCTCTCTCTCTCTCTCTCTCTCTCTTCTACTGGAAAGAAAAGAATGCAACCAACATAAAGATGGACAGATTCTACTGACTGAAATAATTGGTGGACACTTGGAAACATATCTCATTTCTATATGCCCCACACAAGTGGGAAGACGAAATCTGTAAGCACCAAAGGAGCTGCATCAGAACAAGAGACCTGTTCCAGGTCGGTCGCCATAGATGGCAAGCCAATTAATAATGACCTTAAATAAATACCTGTAAAAATGAGTGTACACAGGATTAACACTTCATTAAAGCAGACTCGAAATGAAACTTCTCCTTCTCTTTCGGGATACAGATTACGTAAGAGTCTATACCTGTTGCAACAAAATCATCGCAGTGAGCAAAGCTGTGATCGATCAAACATAAACAGTCTTGAACCATTTAAACTCGAGCCTCCCCACGAATCGTACAAGCACAACCTTCTACTTTGTTATTTAGGCGGAACCATGATTTAGGTGACGGGAAAATGTGTAGGGACACTCGAATCTGCCTTGCCAAAACATAACAGACGATTAAGGAAAGAAACACGACTAATAAAACGCCATGTGAATATGTCGCTAAAGTACAAGAGAACCGAGACTAGGAAGCAATGACACTCCTCCATCACCTCAGTTGGGATTTTGTTGCTCGTGGTTGGAACTCCTACTTGAACCTACTGGGCCGGGGCCCAGCAGCAGCGGCTTTGCTTCCTTCTTATCTTCAGCTGAATTTGAGCCCCCCTTTTGTAGTTGTTTTGATGCTGCCCAAGCACGTAACGGTGGCTCAAAAATTTTGCCAGCTACATCAGGCAGAGGCTGGGGCACCTCCTCACCCGGAAGCACCATCAGACCCTTCTCTCGGAGGGAGGATGGCTCATCGTAACATATGCTCCAGAGGGAATCGACCAGTTGCCTCTCCTCCCTAGCAGCTCCAAGGTCTTCGGCTGACATTGAGCTGATATCCTCGATACGGTTCTGAAGGATTTGTTTCAGCTTATCTTCTTCGGCTAGCACGGTGCCGCTTCCAGATGTCCGGTCCCGAGCAAGCTCCAGAAGGCCACCCAGAGCGGCTTCTCGCACATTCGAGTCATCACTGGAGACCAGATGCACCATAAGCCGTGGAAGCCCAAGTTCTGTAACAATATTGCAATCCAAATTGTTCTCCTTAAGCAGGTACTGAATCAAGTTAAGTGCCTTCCTGGATGAAGACAGAAAAAAAAAAAAAAAAAACTCATGATTAGAAGGCTGATGACATGAAGAATATGGCATCTGCTCTCATACGCACAGAAAAAGCATTAACTTGATTATAGAAAAAGTCAGGCCAGCAACCTTAGCAAACCAAGATCAAAAATGTCAAAACACTTGATGATAGCCAAGGGAAAAGTTCTCTAGCGGAAAAGAGAAAAGAGAGGAAATGGAGAATCAATACCTTTGAAATCTAACACTGTCCGAACCCAATGCATCTCTGAGCCCAGCATAACCATTTGCTAGACGAAATGCAGCAATTCCAGCCTTGTTATTTCGAATCAGAGCTGCATCATTAGGCACCAAAAAGAACAAGAAACAAAAGAATCATTTCAGACTATCAAGTTAGCATATGCAGAGAAAATTCAGCCCACATTTTGTTGTGTGGATTAGACAACATGGATAATAATAGATACATACAGGATATAGCACCAAGAGCTTTTGTGCGAACAGCTAAATCAGGATCTGATGTAAAATTTGACATGAGAGGCTCAAGACCACTGGCTTCCATCACAAGTTGCTGACTGCGGGGATTGTTCTGCACAATGGTAGTTACAACATCTGCAGCCTTTGCTCGAATACCAGAATCAGAGTTTTTAAGGTAACCAAGCAGAGGGACTAATCCACCAATTGAGTGCAAATCTAGTGCATTAAGACAAAATAAATGATGTCATTCGCAAAAAGTTAAGGCTTAAATTTCTAACTAAAAAGATCAAGGCAGAGGCTAATTCTCTTAATCAGCTGATTAAAAAGTTATAGTCAGAAACAATAAGCTCTTGTGACAAGGGCACGTGTATAGCATACAGCATGAAGCAAAGCACAACAAACAAACCATGAAACTATGATGTGATATGGTCAAAAGAAGATACGAGTATAGCTAACAAAATCTGAGCTTTCCTTTAATCATGATCAAGTGCATTGAACAGAATGTATTCAAGGAGCACATCATCAAATAGGCTCCTGACGAACCAAAGGTCCCGATCTAATATGAGCCCCTCTAAAAGCAGAGAAAACGAGTTCAAGAAAACCAAGAATGCTACTACAAATATCAAGCCAATCAGAAGATCTGTTGGCTTCATGAGAAAAATGACAGACTGCCCTTTGGTGTCAATGTTTAAACTTCACAGGATACAAATTTCAAAACAAGACAAACGAGGCTCAGCATTTAAAATATTGTCTCTCATCAACATGGTTTCTAACCAGAACAATCGTAGCATTTTCCAGCAAAAGAACATAGATAAAAGCCAGTTTGCACTATATCCACAAGAAGTTATATCTACAAACTCAGAAGAGAGTTTAATTAAATGTCATAACCGCCTCAATTACAAAGCTATATGCATCTATAAACGCAGAGGATAACAGGGGCAGTAAAAAAAGAGACACAAGTACAAAAAAACACGTTGGGATACATCATTTTCTACATCAGATAGCAGATTGTAAGGCTGTTCAGAGTAATACGAAAAACACTTAAATCCATGGCTGCGGTCATCATATAAGATAGCCACATAACAGGGACTCTTCTGAAGTGCCACAAAAGAAAATGCAGTTGGCACATATTTTTCAACTAGGAAAACATGCAAAAGCATATCATCAATGAATAAGGGAAAAAAAAAATCTTATGGTGCCCAACATTTATATTCCTTATGAACAGAACTAACTGATTAGAAGCTACTTAAAATCAGGATCGAAAGCAGCTGAGATGCCTGTGATTTGATATAGATATAGTTGAATGAACAGTTTCATGACTTTGACAAGCATGACATTGAGAACATTAGAAGCAATACCATTATACAGTTTGACTGTGCATGAAGCATGAATCCACATACTATGAAGTGTAATTGTAACATGAGATAAATGAATTTATTCGACCAGTGTTGTGTTAAACACCTTCCAAAAGAAAGCAAGTACAAAATCATTTACACTTACCATTTGCCATATCGATAGACTCAACATGCTCTTGAAGTTCATCCAACATTTCTGCAAGATACAAATAGTCTTGTAAGTGATGAATATGAAAAAGACAATCTGCCAGTGAGAAAAGTAAACCAGATAATGTTCTCATTTTTAACAATTTATACCAAGAAATAAATATACATACACATATAGACACACAACTGAAATAGCAAAAAACAATTCAGCATTTTTAGATTTAACAGATTATAGCTGTAGAATGATTAGAGGATCATTCAACAACAAGAAGCATGATGTACGAACTATTTGGGCTCAGCTGACCAAAAGATCAATATTCATTGAAAAACAAGTTAGACGCTATAGATGTGGAACGGACAATGATGGTCCGGTTGTCCTTGATACAAATTTTACCCTTGATAATAAATTTTTTTTGACATTTCAAGCTTGTCTCTATCTATCAGCAGGAACAAGAATCTTTGACAATCTCTACAAAGAGCTTAACTCAAAAATTTGACATCTAAAGCTGTCTAATCGTGACACAATTTTAAGGTGCTAATATACAGTAAAAATTTCTTTTATCTAGAAGAAAATGTCAATCCTTTTATAATCTATTGTTTATCTCTTACCTATTTAATCTTAACATATATAGATAGAGGCCATGCAGACATTAAGTGTTCTAATAATTACCAATGAAAAAAAATTGTAAAAAAAAGAGTTAACCATAAGTTGACTCGTCTAATAGAAGACTCAGTATGAAAGTGACCTAAATTAATCTAACGAAAGAGCCAAGTTCCAAATATCAACACATTTGTTAAAAACAAATCAGCCAAGATTTACGGTCTTTCTAAGCATTATTGCAATCAGATCAATTCACAACTAGGTAGTGTAAAAGATTTCAAAAGCGGAAAAGACCCAAATTACCATTTAAAGGAATCATCTATAAATTTAAGTTCCCCTATGACTTAAATCAAGTTATATTTATACCTAGTGTATTTTCAGTATCCCTAATCAAGATGAAAACAATCAATTCTAACCCAGCACTTAACAAAGTTTCTATGCATTTCAAATCTCTCATGATGGTTTCAATATAGATGGAAAATCAATAACCATCATACGCAATAATATAGGTGATTGTTTTAAGTAGCCAATGCAAACACAAATGTTTAGCTGCTAAATCCTGAAATCCAATGATGAACTGGTTTTAATCGGAATACTTGGATCGAGACACTTGGTGTCGCTTCAAGTGCACATGAGATGAGTTGTCTAGTTTTTGAAGTTATGTGCGTGAAGGCTTAGTCTAACGATAAGTTACTCCAAGGCATTACCTACGATATCCTCCGGCTTGACGCCCTGCGCCTCCAAAACATCCTCCGGGGTTTTCATGACAAGAGTAATCTCCTTCATTCGCTTAACCACGTCGACGGTCTGCGCTTGCATCGCCTCCATGAACCACTTCCTATCCTCCTCGCTGACCAACCAATAACAAACAAGAATCAAGAACATCGACCACGCACGTGAATCGGCATCTTCGCGAGATCATGCAGGAGAAGCTCTTCTAAAGCCATCAAAACCCTAGGGAAAGGGGACGGCCGATACAGGGCAAAGGGATCGGTGCAATAATACCTCAAGTTTCGAGGAGGGCGAGTCCCATCGGCATGGGAGAGGCTCCACTTGAGCAATCCATCCCACTTCAACCCGTCGCCCGCCATAGCCCTTCTGACGCTCCGATATAGGAGGAGACCGACCGCGATCAATATCCTTCCTTTCCCCCCAAACCGAAACCCAACGCTATTTATGGTCGTCTCACGACGCGGCCTTCTGGAAATCACGGGAAGGATGTAGAGTAGGGCTTGAAATGAGGGCCGGTGGTTGGACCCAATCAATTGCCCAAGCGGAACCCATCAGTCGAGGATTTGGGCTTCAATTTCTCGGCCCCTACTCGACTTGGGCTTCGAGATGGATTGGATTTATTTTGACTTTGGATGGTAACGTTGACCTTGGCAAGTTTGAGCATCATATATGCAATTTAATGAAATACTTATGACAAATATTGAATAATATTCCTTTTTTGGGGGTAGAAATTCACACCATTGATTTCCTCAACCACATCAGACTGGGGAAATAGTACATCTATAATTTCTGTTGCTTTTCACCAGGTTTAATTGACATTTTGCTCATGTACTCTCTCACACAATTACCTGTAAAATTAGATGTTTCAAGGGGGAGATGTATGGAGTGGAGTAACATCATATCAGTGTCACAGGCAGTCAATGACTCCTAAGCTGGCATTCCACCTTCTGTCCTGCTCATTGGGAACACAGATTGATCCAGAAAAGGAGGCATGTGTTATGCCATGACGTAAAAGAAAGCATGCTTGCTTATGTTGTGCCGCTCTTTACACATGGCTACTGATCTTTCTCTGGCCAATTCCGATGGAGCAAATGGACGATGGAGAAGATGACAAGCTCACACTCCAGAAAAAAAGATCTCCAGCGTAAGACAGTTGGTCTCTTGCACCGGTGGGTCCAAAGTTGCTGCAGCAGCAAGCAAAAGCAGAGGATAAGGAACGGGTGCTTAGTGGATGTGCGAGTCAACAAGGAGCACTGCGGCGCAGGCTCACGTGCAGTCAACCATCCTTGGCCTGCCCTCCGAGGGAGGGAGGGAGGGAGGGAGGGAGGAGAAAAAGATACTGCCAGAGTTCAAAGTCGAGGCACGGAGAAAGCCTCTTCTCTTTTCCCAGCATCTTCCGGGAACTGATGGTTGCTTTTAGTCAACCCCAGTGCTCCTTCCAGGAACTGGTGTTTGCTCTTCCTCGATCTTTTTTTCTTTTGTTTCACCTTGCAGCGTGGATTTATATTATGTATTTTTGTCTGAATTATAAGAAATTTTCTTGGTTTGCGAAACATGTTTCATACAGAAGTTGTCCGTGCCTCTTCCCCGCGGCCTGTGGACTGGACGGAAGCCCTCGGGGCGGCGGGCGACCGACAGAACTTTCAACGCGCCATCGAGCTGTGTTGACCGCTAAATACTTTTACGACCTGAACGGACGACACCCAAGTCTGTACCTTTTCGTTGGTTGGAGAGAGTCGAAGGTGGAATGGTGGGATCGCGCCCGTGGGTGAGTTCCGGGTCTTTGGTTTGACCGAGAGGCGTGTTGACGGCGTCAGTGGCATGGCCAATACGAATACGCGATGTAAGACGAGATGAGTAACTCCGGTAACCTGTGGAAACGTCCAAAACCCGGCGTCATCATCACGCGGTTCGGCCGTAGATGCTTGGTCACCGATAATAAGACCCCCCAGTTCCCCACCTGTCCCTTCCTCACCAGATCCCACTCTTCCTTCTCTCCTCGGTCCGCTCCGTCTCCACCCGATTCTGGGATTTCGCCTCCGCAATCGACGGATTTGATCGCGAGCCGAGGGAGGAATTTGGTCGGTTTTACGTTTGATTTTGGGGATTTTTGAGGGGCTTGGGTTGGGTGAGGTGGGATCTGAATCGTTTGATTCATTCAAAACATCGTGTTTTTCGGGGTCTTTGTTCTGGGTTTTCTTGTTTTTTGAGGGAAAGGTGGGGTTTTTGTGGGTGTTCTTGTTCGGTTTCGGTGCCTTCTTCCATGGCGACGGCGTCGTCGTACTGGTGCTACCGGTGTAGCCGCTCCGTCCGGGTGTGGCCTCAGGACGCCATCGTCTGCCCCGATTGCGACGGTGGCTTTCTTGAGGAGATCAGCAGTCCTCCTCCCCGCCTCCACCCGGCCGCCGAGCCCCGCCGCCGCCGGGTGCCCTCCACCGACGCTCACGCGCTCGGCAGCAACTGGTCCACCGCGGCCGCCCGCACCCGCCAGTCATCCGAACTCAGGTTTGGCCGCAACCGCCGGTCCCCATCCGGCGACCGCTCTCCCTTTAATCCGGTCATCGTCCTCCGCGGCCAGCCCGACGGTGGCGCCCGTGAGGCGGATCGAGCCACCACCAACAGCTTCGAGCTTTACTACGACGACGGCACCGGATCCGGCCTCCGCCCCTTGCCTGAAAGCATCTCGGACTTCCTAATGGGCTCAGGTTTCGACCGCCTACTCGAGCAGCTCGCCCAGATCGAGCTCAACGGCATCGGTCAGGGAAGGGGGTGCGAGCATCCGCCCGCGTCGAAGGCATCCATCGAGTCAATGCCCACCATAGAGATCGTCGACGACCACATAAGGAAAGACTGCCATTGCGCCGTCTGCATGGATCCGTTCGAACTAGGGATCGAGGCCCGGGAGATGCCTTGCAAGCACATCTATCATCAAGACTGCATCTTGCCGTGGCTTTCGCTCCGGAATTCATGTCCTGTTTGCCGCCACGAGATGCCAACCGATGCGCAAGGACGGGGTGTGGCGGTGGCAGAAGGCGAAGAGCAGGCTGCTGCCGCCAGGAACGAGGAGGAGGCGGTGGGGCTGACGATATGGAGGCTTCCAGGTGGAGGTTTTGCAGTGGGGAGGTTCTCGGGAGGCAGAAGAGCAGGGGAACGAGAGTTTCCAGTGGTTTACACCGAGATGGACGGTGGGTTCAACAACCGTGGAACACCAAGAAGGATCTCATGGACCTCGACAGGCAGTGGTAGGAGGAGGGAGAGCGGAGGAATTGGTCAAACCATTCGCAATTTCTTCTCATTCTTCAGGCTGTCACGGTCGGCTTCCTCTTCCTCGCAGCCGAGCTCAGAATCTCATCCTGCACTTTCTCGCAGCGACGAAAGAGGTTCATTTTTCAGACGGCGTTCGCAAAGCCGAGGCCGCAATTGGGATGCAAATGCCAATGTGATTTCTCGATGACGGTATACAAAAGCCCAAAGTTGGTGATTTTGCCTTTATGTTTTCAGTGTAAATAGATGATATCCCCAGGGATTGTAGCATTGTCTGATCTATATCTCCATAAATTTATTGCCCGAAAGAATCAAGTAGATCTTTTGTGATGGAGAATAGATGCTCTTATCATTTAGATTTTCGCGTTTTCTTCTTCCAAATTGATCGGGGATTTGAATGCATTCCCTCTCGGAGCAGTGAAAATTACATCAAGTTTAGATCATGAGACTTGCTTCAAGGTTAATGATAACCATACCTGATTGTATCATGTTACTGTCATTTTGACCGCCAAATATGTTGTGGATTTGAAGAATCCTTGCATGGTTCCAAATTAAGCTGTTCCCTTTTAATGCCCACATTTGATCATGTTAGTATACATTCTTGCTTTCTTCATCATAGTTAAAGTTTAAGATTTTGTTCCGTAACTCTACAAGTGTGTTCTATTTGTAATGATGGTCTTTCTTGCCTTGGGGTGATTAACCTGCCAACATTTTTGTTTCTTGAATGGATAAGTCTTTCAAGGTGCCATTTTAGCCTCACTGGTCTAACTATCTTGAGAGAGAGTGATAGATGACCATCGGCCTTCTTGAGATGTACCGGGCTTCTTCTTGATCATTGAGGGGATTGATTTGTTCGGTTCCTCCCCAAACTTTATCTTCTACTCCTGCTTCCGGCTAGTTCGTTGGCCAGCAATGAAGTGCTTTGGCTGATACAATAATTCATCATTGCTGCACACACTGATGTGAAGTAGTTTGTGTTCTGCAGAGAAGATTTTGAGAGTTTTCTTGTTCTCCTTGGTAAACTTTGTTTTGATTCACTTGCTCAAAAGACCGCCAATTAACCATAAAAATTTGTTAGCCTGTTAAGGAGAAATTGCTTTGCAACTTACCAAAAAAAAAACAAGAAGAAGGAGAAATTGCTTTGCAAGCTTAAGATCCTGTGTGATATCTTCCTACATGCCAACTACTGATACAAAAACATTGCCTGCGCTTCTTCCACAGCTGGTGGCAACCTTGCAACTTGATTTCTTCTTTGTACTGTGAGAATTGTTTTATCAGCCATTCTTTTGACAGTATTGGTCTTGGCTGACATACCACTCCCTCTCTTGCTGTCAATGTTCAGGTGAGAAGAAGTTTGATACAAGAGATGATTATTGCAGGATTGGCATCCATAATATCCCAGATAAGTGGGAGTTCTTTTTGGCAGGAACAGTTGACCATGAAAAATCACCTGTTGGCAGCAGAAGAGAACAAGTTTAGTGACATGGAGAGATTTGAGCTGCAGAATCAACACCAACAGTGACAGAGAAGATACCCTGGGGATCTTCTTCACAAGAATGTCATTTCAGTGTGAAGGCTTAAACAAAATATGTGATCTTGGGAAATCTGGTTTGTTGAACAAGCTAGTCCAAGTCCATACTTTTTGGTCAGCAGAACATGAGAACCTGTTATCCCAGTTAATGGAATTAAAGGAAGATGAACCTGGTCACTTTGTTTTCCTCATCTTTGAATTCGCCACCACACGGTCAAACAATTTAATGCATCTCTCTCTAACATCACCTGTCGAGAGTTGGTGAGGGTCTTTAACTATACTCTCACTATTCACTATATATATATATATATATATATATATATATATAGAGAGAGAGAGAGAGAGAGAGAGAGAGAGAGAGTACTGGTGAAACTTTTTAATCAAATTTAGAGTTGAAGCAAATCAAAACTAGTCAACTCATGAGTTGAATCCAGTTGAAACAGAATCCTGCACAGTGCCTGAGAACAGAGCAAATAATATAGTGTGACGTAAGAAAAACATTTAGATGGAGAATGTTGGTGTAAGAAAGAACACAAAGAAACAATATAGTATGAAAATAATGTGGATATTTCACATTAAAACAAAAGGTGAGAAAATAACATAAGGAAGCATAGGAATCTGAAAATAATGCTTAGATGCAAAACAAAGACTTGGAGCAAAAAAGCATTATTGTGACGGACATATCTTCTGAAGCTTATTTATATTAGCAAGCCCTCAAATAAGAAGAAAATTAATATTACTCATAAATTTTGTCCACAAATCTTAGGAACACCAAAGCATGAATTCGGATGCAAAATGATCATCCAAGAGTGGTGATATACTTCCTTGTCATCACATCAACATGTGGATAGTTCCAAACTTCAACTGAACGAAAAAAGGCAATGCCCTTCTCATCTGTTGATTTCCTGCTTTACAAATGGTCCAGTCCGATATGAGTTGCTGCCATTACCATGGAGCTCACATTGAATGCCAAACAAGTAGGGATAAGATCAATGTCACCAGACAATGCAGGAGGAGGACCTCAAACCCCAAATAAATGGAGGGTGGTTGATACAGACAGTTGAGCATGTGCATGCGCATGCTTTGGACAAGGAAGGACTCACCAAAAAGAATACACAGTGTAACCTTGCCGATAGCTATAACCAGATCACTGCAATTTGGACTTTATGGCTACTCCATTTGAATGTTGATTTCTCATTATTCAAACAATACAATAGTAAGCACATTCTTTGCCGTTGCCCGCAAACCAGAAGACATCGCCCTCAATTTTTGTTATCAGCAGCACCTTGCATCGATCCCTAATCAGAAATTTTGAGTCGTCCATCACAATCCAGAATTTCAGTGGCTTGCTGGCATATCAGACTTTCGAGTTGTCCATCGCAATCCATAATTTCAGTGACCTCTTTGCCAATAATGCCGATCTCTAGAATGTCTTGACCAGGTTGCATCCAGAAGTCTGGCCGCAAATTCCTGCATCATCAAGCCATGAAGTACGAGATCAGCCACATGTTAATATTTCAGATACATGAAGGAACCTGAATACAGGAAGAACGATGCACCTCATCAGGACTTGGTTGAGATGAATCAGACCCAATTGCTTGAATATAGAAAAGCAAGGTATCCCCCTAAGCGTGCATGTGCAACTCTATGCAAATGTCCAAAAGGTAATACTAAGCTCCTTTAGGCTTCCATGCAGATATAGCATAAACAATCCTACCCTTCCATCCTTGAATCAGCCATCCACCATCTTCATCAATAACAAAATCCTTGTGGTAGCAACCTTTCACCTTATCTTTTGCTTTCTTCATGATGTCTGGGTTCGGCGGAAGCTGCACAAACCCAGCCCTGAGATTCCTGACCTGCCATTGCTTGTAAGTCTCGGGTCTCTCAACCCTTTCAGGGCCCTCACATGCTACGACATTAAGAGCCTCCCTTCCAAAAAGATCCCTCTCGATCAATGACCTTTGTTCATCGTCACGGGGCACATTCGTATCGAGCATGTCAAACAAAGCTGAGAAGTGGAACAGAGCCTCTCGGAAGCGTGTTATAAAGAAGGGGGCACTGTATGATCCATTCACGACTGCATGGATAAAAGCATCTGGGTTCATCTTCCTTATCGTGTTGAGGACCCTATTCCTTGGGCTATCCACAACAACAGTCTCATCGATGAGATTCCTGAAGCGGTACAAGCAGTTGACAACCACAACCTCATCCTTAGCAATGTGAAGATCCTCGACCTGAATGGTCTCCCATTTAGAGGCTATGGCCTGATACTCAAAGGGAACATTAAAACTTTTTGCATAATCTGCAAGCCTTCTCCCTGTCTCTTCAATTCGTTCTGTAGGACGGAAACCTGGCTGAGGCACATCAATACCAGTTATTCGCAGTTTTGGGGGGCCACCATCCCTAGAGGCAAGGCGCTGTATAAGGCATGGCCATTGAAACCCAAAATAAATGCCAAAATCAATGATGTGCACCTTTGATGCCTTCTCTGCCAGATTAAGGATTGTCTGGTTGGAGAAAAAATGTGAAATTCTCTTGAAAGGGCATGCTGCGAGATACAAATGATAAGCCTTCAATACATCGGTTGCAGTGGTCCTTTTGGCCACAAGAGCATGATAGATCTGACTTCCCGTGCCAGCCAAACGAGCCTCCAAACCATCCGCAAAGCAATGTGCCAACCTCTGAGACCCATCTCCGTTGGGGGAAGAGTGCTGTCTAATCTGCTTCAGTAGTTCACTAGCAGTTCGCCTGTCATCAGCTGCCACTGCTTGAGCACACAGGATGAGAAGAGTCCTAAGATCCACCACCTCCTTCTTTGTTTGCTTCTTTCCTCGTGCCTTGCCACCGCTCGAGCCTTTTGTTTGACCATTCTGTGAATTTCTGCTCGCTTCATTCTGCATTGCTTCTCGTAGATCAGACATTTTCTTGGAGCATTTATCTCCCTGACAAAGCAATACCATGTCAAACATTTCGGACCTAACCTCCTCCTGAGAGGAAACAGCTGACTGTTTATTGCTCCTTCCCTCTGCCAAATCCAGGTCCTCACTGTTTGAATTCTTTCTAACCTTAGATCCGCTTGATGAAAATTCTTTCTCCTCCCCCTCTGCCTTGATACTGAAAGTTCTACCTTCTCTTTTGGGTACTCGAGCTGATGAAACATCATTAGACTCAAAGTTGATTACCAACTTATCATTGATTGGAAGAAATTTGCGTGCTTCTTCGACTCCTCTCTTGAAATGCCAGGCCGGCACGCTTCCAAAGAATAAATTAGGAGATATGGACACATTAGTAAAGGGCTCCTCAATACTGCTGCTGACGCTATTCGAGGAGCTTGAAGGAGTCTGAGGTGAATAATCAACAGAACCTGCATGAGCACGAGAGTGTTGGTAATCTGATGAATCGCTATTGTCCACAACTGCGCTGCTGCTGCTGCCGCTGCTGGTGGTACCACCGCTGCAGAGATTCATATACCGATTGCTGCTTCTCTCATGTGGGCTCTCTGAACGTTGGTAAATGTCGTTCGGCGGTGGCCGATCAGGGGACGGTGGGTACTTCTGGCCAAGGATGTCATAAAAAGGCTTCTCTGCAGCTCGAAGGGCCGACTCTTCCTTGTAGGTGCTAATTTTCTCATCAATATCCTCCTCCATGAGCATTCGGCTTATGTAGCTAAGGGCCATGTCCGAGTAGAAGATGTCACTATCTTCTGGACTATCTCCCTCGACACTTTTGCCAATTGTAGAGACGGGATATCTGCCATGGCTTGTTCGGGAGCACATTTGCGGCAAGCCCACATAATTACTCCGGCCTCCGGGGGGCTGTGATTCTCCTAACCCAAGAGCCCCGAAATTGTTTTGATTAGAATAAAGATCATCATAACGCAATCCCCTCATCATGCCGGACAGGTTGTTATGGGGGCCAGAATCCATAACCATTGAACGGGGTATCTCCTACAAAACGTAATTCTAGACCGAGATCAACCCTAAGCAGTCACAAATTACAAATCGTTCCTACAGCATGACAACCACACAGACACAAGGGGAAGAAAAAAAAAACCTAATTTTTCATCATGTGGGATGCCAACAACTAAAGCTTGGCGAAATGCTGGGGAACCCAAATACCGGATAGCCACCGCTATCTATGCTCCAAAAAAATTAGCAGCTACCAGAGTTTAATTTCGCAGGGAGAGATCCTGAGACTAGTCGACATCTACAGTCGTACTAGTCAGATCAGCGCACTGATCACCAGAAAAAGATCGATCAAAAACAACGCATTCAAAGAACAGGCGAATCGAGTGAGACAGAGAAGAAACTAGAAGCGTGAGTTCATTTCTTGCGGCATCAAAAGCCACCACAGACCCCAAGAAGGTAAGTTTACGATCAAAGAAAGCGTGAGACCAGATCGAACAAAGGTTGGCAGGGCCAAATCCGGCAGGAAATCACGAGGAGGAGGGAGGAGGAGGAAAGGCTTACCTTATCGAAACCCTAGTTCGGAGGGGAAGCGAAGGAAAATGAGAGGAGGAGGGGGGAGATGGAAAGAGAGGCCGCGCTCGTGAGGAACAGTGCGAAGGCCATGCCTCGGCTCTTTGGTCCAACCCCCCTTCCCTGTCGTCTGAGATATGGATTTATTGCTTCCCCTCCGTAACGCCCACCCGTTGGGGTAATTATATATATTGGTAACAAACAATAATAGTTTAGACGAATCTTCTTGGGGGCTGTCCGTACACGTGGACGCATCAGAGCCGTCCGATGGCGTTTCTGGGGATGATGCCGGTGTCACTTCCGACGAAGGAAACCGTGGTGTGGGGTCCGCTAGGTCGGTGAGTGGTTAAAACGGGTGGGTGGAGAAGGGGTGGGGGAAAAAGTAAAGCGTTTCTTTTGAAGCGAGCGAGTGCGCGCGCCGGCGGAGCACGTGGGAATCGTCAGGTCACGAAGCCGGCGAGGCGTCTGCGCAGGGCCTCCTTCCTCGGCGAGGAGGGCGGGCGCCGGCCACGGGGGCTCGGCTTTTGACGGATACGTGTCCACGTATCTGCTACGGCGACCCCACCGCGGAGGTCGCCTCGACACGTGGTCCGGTGTGTATTACGCGTCGACGCGGGGTCCCGCGGTGGGACACGGGGGAACGCTCGACGTCACCTGTCGCATCTCCCTCGTTCGGTTACCTCCCCTTGAAAGCGTCGGCCACACAGCTCATCCCAATAAACACACGGGTACAGACAAGGGTGAGTACGCCGAACGTAAGGAAACCAATGAATCCCAAAAGTGTCTTCTTTACATATTTGTGTACTCGCATGTATCTAATTAAGCAGCAAACCACATTTTATCGAGAGGTATTGAAGACGATTTTACATATTTCGTAATGTAAGTAAAATTATGTTATAGGTATAACGTGATAGATAACATATTGAAGATAAGGTCACATCAATTACACAGGATGAAATCAGCCGGGGCTCTTCAGATGGAAGTATGCATTACTGACTTTGCATTGAGATGTCGATAACCTAGTATCATTAAATAAATATATAAAAACATGTAGGTGATCGAGATGCCAATCACCTGGCATTGATAGACGTGATATTTATGTGAGGGATACCTGATACTGAGGTGGTGGGTCAATTTATTATTTTTCTATTGCTCTCAAACCCTAAAATTGGTACAGCAACATGGCTTCATAAACCCAGAAATCAATGTTGTACGAACAAGCCACCACATGCTTCTCTCGTCTGCCCTTAATGGTTGTACCATCGCCCATCTTTTGGCTGGTGAATGGCCATGCTTTATGTCGCTCATGGACACCAGAAGGCGGGCGGTGGAGAGTACTCCGCAGGCTGCTAGAGAGGGTGGCACATGGACGGAGGCAGCATGTGCGGGCGACGACGACGCATCGTTGTCTCAGCTCCA